>OX376673.1:4921719-7321719 GCA_947386135.1 Melanchra persicariae | reverse complement strand
TCATCAAAACGTTACTCCAGCAGGAAATGCAATATCTCGAAAACCTGAAGGGGCACAGATTTTATTTTTGGGGGCACATTTTGGCACACATATAAGCTCTCTGGCTATGCACAATTTTTCTCTCTCCGATCATTCGTTTAGAATTTTCCTGCTAGAAAAACGTTACCCCAGCAAGAATCGTTTTTTCCGTTTTTTTCCAAAACGACAGGGGGCACACATTTTTTATGTGGGGGCACATTTACAACAGATAAGGCACCAATAATACGTTCTACTCATATAACTCTAGGAGACACTTTCTTGTTGGGGTAACGTACACTTTATTCTGTTACACGTTGTATAAATATAGCTATAAATACAATACATTAACTTAAAAATTATTTTAAATAAGTACATACCTACTAATTAAGTATTTCAAATTTTAATTGAAGGAACAGATAAAGCAAAAAATATATAAGCGTAGCGTGACATGATGTAATAATTTTATTAAGTAACCACCTACATAAAGCAGGAAAAGGGTTTATTATTATTATAACTTAAAGTAGAATTAAACTTATACTTTTGTCCTTCTGTTGAAAACTATGTACCTACTTACCTACAATCCAAAACAAGAGAAGGTATGCAACACAACTCTATGAAGAAAATTTTCTCTTTCAGGGATTGCAAGCCCTCAAGAGACACGAGCTAAAACAGAATTAATTAAAGAAAAGACAAAGGGAATTCCTGAAATTGATCCATTGCAGAATACAAATCATTCTGAAGTGAAAGCGGAAAAATCGTACGGCGTATTAGAAACGCAAAAGATTTTGAGAGAAAATGTGACTAAAGTGCTCGAAAGATCCACACTTATGCCATTCAGATGGCTGAAAAACGCATACAGATGCTTTTACTGTTACGACATCTTTCAACAGCCCAAAGATTTAAAAGTACACCAAGAAATCCACAAAACTGAAGAGATAGCCAAGAAAATGAAATCCTTTCTAGATCCTGCGGTAAATGTCGACGTTTCGAAAATCTCATGCAAACTGTGCACGAATAAAATTGAGGATTTAAACTCTTTAGTAGATCATTTGATAGAAAAACATGGAATAGTTTTTAATAAAAGTATAGGGATATGCATGAGTCCTTATGTGCTGAACGATATCAATGTTTCCTGTGCCATTTGCCAAGGTGTCTACCAAACGTTCGGCCGGCTTGTTTTCCACACTAACAAATACCACAGTACTCCTTTGGATGTGCTGTGTGATTTTTGTGGGAGCCATTTCACTACTAATCAACGATTGAAGGAACATATAAGCAATAAACACGATTATAAGACAGTCAAATGTAGATTCTGTGACGATAAAATGGTTCCGACGAAGATACGAACCCATATGCAGAGAGTACACGGGAAAAAGTACAAATGTTTCTGTTGTACAGAAGTTTTTGAAACACATTATAAGCGGACCGCACATATGATGAACGTGCACAAGCATAGAGAAAAAGTGAAATGTCCTCAGTGTCCGTTAGAGTTTGTCTTTCAAAGTGCCATGATGAGGCATTTAAGACGATCACATATGCTTGAAAAAAACGCAGTTTGCGGTGTCTGTGGGTGGGAATGTTTTGAAAGCAGCCGGCTTCGAACGCACATGCTGAAACACAGCAATGAGAGGACGTTCTGCTGCAGCGACTGTGCGAAGGCTTTTAAAACGAAGAAAGGCTTGAAGAGACATCGTGAAACTATACATCTGGCAGCTAAACGAAATCTGCTGCCGCCATAATGTCACTGTAGAAAATAATCTAAACTAGGCTTCTTCTTCGCCAACGTTAAGAGCGTTTACGCGGTACGGCTTTTCATAAAATGTTACAAAAAAAATGTTGTTCCTTTTTCAATAAAATAAAATAAAAAAAACTTACAAGTCGTTATTTTTCTAAATGAATGAACCGATTTTAATGAAACTCGGTATGCATAGGTACGCTAGTTATCCAAGTCTAAATAGTTAGTAGAGAACATTTTCGAAAAAGAGACAGAGAGAGAGAGAGTGATTTTAAGTTTTCTAAAGAAACTGAAAATCACTCTATCTTTCCCCCTGAACTCTTTTTCGAAAATGTTCTCTACTAACTATTTAGACCTGGATATCTAGCGTATGCATACCAAGTTTCATTAAAATCGGTTTATTCATTTCGAAAAATAAGGACTTGAAAGTTTGTATGAAAAGGCGTACCGCGTACCTAAACGCTCTTAAAGTTAGAAATTTTCCCAAGGGAACGTCCCTTTGTCCTAATAGAATAGAATAGAAAATATTTATTCGACTCAGACAACACAACAGCAACAAATACATAGTAAAAGAGAAGAATAATGATACAGATATACATGCGCTGAGCGTGCCCATACCTACTGATCTAATGTTTAGTCTACCAGACTGCCCAGTTTCATCTGATTCCGTTCAGCCTTTTCTTGAGGCGTGATTGATTAAAATAACATGTAGGTACTGAATTTTTCACATTTATTATGTTAGGTAGAATAACTTTTAAGCATATTGTGTACTAGCTGTCTCCCGCGGCTTCGCTCCCGTCAACTGGCTACCTACCTACCTACCTACCCTACACCTACCAATTATTTGCATGCATGTAGGTGTAGGGTATACATGCATGCAAATAATTCTATTTTATTGAGGTATTTCTTTCCTGCTCGGTTAATATACATGTTATAAAAATAATTTATAGCCTATAGCACTCAGGAATAATGTAGCTTTCTACCAGTGAAAAAATTTTTAGAATTGGATCATTAGTTCCAGAGATTACCCCCTACATACAAACTTACAAATTTTACCTCTTTATAATATTAGTATAGATAAAGCTATAGGTACCAATTAGGTGTAGCCACGAGTGTCTACCCATAGATAATAATAATAATCACTAAAACTCTGTGAGTTTAATTATTAAAGATTTTAATTAAATTATTATTCATCTATTATTTAATAACCAACTTTCTTTAGGTTTTTAAGTAAATAAAGAATAGGTTACTTCTACACAGCGAACTCCATTGACCCAATCATCACCATCAGGTGAGATAATGATCAAAGTCTAGCTTATGCATAAAAATAAAAAAAAAACTTTGAAAAATCGGCGCATCTCAATGAAAAGGCTAGGCTTTTTTAAATGAAATGGGTGATTTATCTAATTGACTGCGACGTAAAGGTACATTACCTACGGAAGTTTTAAAACTATAATAAACTATAATAAATAATCTGTGGCTCGCCTGTCAACGAACTGACACAAATTTTTTCTCGTCCAATTTTAACTATTTTTATTTCACAATTTATCCATATTTATCCCTAACTACAATAGAAAATGCAAATACCAAAGAAAAAAAAAAAAACAAACAGATCTGTGACACAAACAGTGGTCGAACAATGAAATATACCGACGAACAATAAAAATGTTGACAAGAGCCGCAGCTCGACGAGCACGCCCACCACCTCCGGCCTCGTCGCTCAGCTCCGCCTCGCCGCCGCCGGAACCCAGCCCCACCGTGAGTGCTGTGACACCGGCCGTGGCAGTCGCGTCGAGCTCGAGCGACGAGTACTTCTCGCCGCCCACGACGCCACCACCTGCACGTCGACGGAGAGTACGCCGGCCGCCGGACGGCTTAGGACCTCGAGGCCCACCGGCCTCTGATAGGGTCCCAGCTCCCGGCGGAAGTGTGCAGCGCATGCGATGGACACAATCCATCAACGAAAACGTCATGCGCGCATACTATGGGGCTACAGAGGGGGGAAACAACCTGACTGCGCACCGTGGTCGGATGCTCTCTCTGTTTCAGGTACTTGAACCAGCGGTCAACGTTTCGGCGCAACGACTGTCGGATCAGGTGCGCGTCATCCAGCGTAACCGTATGTTGGATGACAGTGTGCTTGATCGCCTCCGAACTGAAATGTGTGGCCATGTCATTACTCCTCCGTCGCAGACTGTGGCACCACCACAGTCGGCCCAAATACTCAGCAACGCTGACGAGGACAGTAATGACAGGGTTACAAACGTAAGTACCCAGTGCAATGACGAATTGAGGAGTGCTTTGGAGTGTGCTATTCGAGAATATCGCTACACGCCACCTGAACTTAGACCACGCTTACCTCGTTTGCCCATGCATAACAAAAACAGGGCGCTGGTGGCAGCTCTAGATTCGCAGTTGTCAAATTATTTTGATGACTGCGAAGACCTCACTGATGCACACTCGATAATGTACTGCGCGGCTGTAGCGGCATGTCGTGTAGCTCACGTCAAAATAACCAAGGACAGAGTTACACGACCAAAACCAGCCGTACCGGCCTGGCAGTGCAGGATCGAGCGTCGTATCGGTGGGGCCAGAGCGTTAATCGGCAAACTGACCTGCTTCAGGGAGGGCAACACTCGCCCTAGAGTGATGCGTTTTGTGAGACGGGCGTTTTCGGGGACTGATATCAGTCCCCAAGACTATATGTCCTGTGTCACAGAGCGCATCGACTTCCTGAAGCAGAAGGTGTATGCATGGGCAAACCGTATTCGTAGGTATAGGCGGCGAGTGGAGCGATACACCTTGAATCGCACATTCCGAAGTGATGAAAGGTGGGTATACAGGGCTTGGGAGCGACCGGAACAAGGTGTGACTGACACGCGCCTGCCAGAAGATGACGCCATGTTCTCATTCTGGCGCAGCATCTGGTCGGTGCCTGTCAGTCACACCGAAGGAGATTGGATTCGAGAGGTCGAACGAGCATGCGACCCAATACCAGAAATGGGGGCAATCACAATTGGCCCCCAAGATGTAGCCCGTGCAGTCCGTCCGTTGCCTAACTGGAAATCTCCAGGGCCGGACGGACTGCACAACTTTTGGGTTAAGTGGTTACTTGGGTCGCATGTTCGTTTGGCGTCTCTGTTCCAAACTGCCTTGGAGTCCGGCTCGCTGCCCGAATTCCTTACCACAGGAGTTACCCACCTGCTCCATAAATCTGGTAGCACCGCGGAACCCAAAAACTATAGACCGATAACATGTTTACCGACGGTCTATAAGGTTCTTACATCCATTTTGAGAGCTAAAATTAATAATCACATTAGCAGCAATAACATCATGTCTGCCTCTCAAAATGGATGTAGGAATGGGTCCCGCGGTACTAAGGAGCTACTCCTCATTGATACGGCCATTAGCCAACAGGTTCGGCGTTCCCGAAAGGATCTGTCGACATGTTGGATAGACTATAAGAAGGCCTATGACTCGGTGCCTCATACATGGCTCATGAGGGTGCTAGAATTGTATAAAATTGATGCAACGCTACGCACCTTCCTGACGTCATGTATGGGGCAATGGAGGACAGTCCTTCGCTATCCAGGATGTCGAAATATCCAGAGGAATAGCGAACCGGTAAGGATCGAGCGGGGTATTTTTCAGGGCGATAGTTTGAGTCCGCTTTGGTTTTGCCTAGCCTTGAATCCTCTCAGCACATTGCTGGAGAATTCAGGACTAGGCTATCGGTTGAAGAGAGGAGGTCAGGTTATATCTCACCTCCTTTACATGGATGATCTGAAACTCTTTGCCCCCAGTAATCTGCAACTGATGGAGCTACTGAAGGTAACTGAAACTTTCAGTAGTGCCATCAGGATGGAGTTTGGTGTGGACAAATGTGCGGTCATGCATGTAAAGCGTGGAGAGATTATAGAATCCGTGGGATGTCAACTCTCGGATTCCATAAACCTGAGATCCCTCTCTCCAACCGAAACTTACAAGTATTTGGGTATGTCGGAAGCGTTAGGCATCAGTGTTACTGACATGAAGCATTCGTTGAAGGAGCGCTTCTTTGGCCGCCTGAAGAAGGTTTTCAACAGCCTTCTGTCGGGTGGAAACAAGGTGCGCGCTTTCAACGGATGGGTCATGCCGGTATTGATGTACTCTTTCGGCGTACTCAAATGGACTCAAACGGAACTTGACGCCCTGGATAGGCGGGTTCGTACACTGCTAACTGCACATCGAATGCATCACCCACGGTCGTCGGTAATGAGACTGTATATCCCGCGAAAATGTGGAGGTCGAGGCTTTTTAAGTGCTAAGACTATCCACAATCGCGAGATATGCAGTCTCAGGGAATATTTCCTTGCTGTCGACGTGGGTATGCATCGAGATGTAGTGGCGGTGGACAAGGGACTCACCCCGCTCTCCTTGGCAAATGAGAACTGGCGCAAACCTGCAGTGCTTGACACCAACGATCGCAGGGCGGTATGGCAGAGTAAGGAACTTCACGGACGCTTTTTCCGGGCCCTACACGGGCCCGACGTGGATCAATTAGCGTCCGTAGCCTGGCTACGGTTTGGTGACCTCTTTGGGGAAACCGAAGGTTTTGTCTGTGCAATTATGGACGAAGTTATCATGACGAAAAACTACCGGAGATTTATTGTGAAGGACGGCACGGTTGACATATGTCGGGCATGTCACCGTCCGGGAGAATCAATTCGCCACATTATCTCTGGTTGTTCTCGTCTTGCTAATGGAGAATACTTGCATAGACACAACCTTGTAGCCAGGATTATCCATCAGCAACTTGCTCTGAAATACTCTCTTGTGGAATCGGAGGTTCCGTACTACAGGTATGTGCCCGACCCAGTTCTCGATAATGGCAGCATCACATTGTACTGGGATCGGTCCATCATCACTGACAGGACTATTATTGCAAATAAGCCTGATATAGTGGTGGTGGACCGAATCGAGAGGCGTGCAATGATTGTAGATATCACCGTTCCGCATGACGAGAACCTCGTGAAAGCCGAGAAAGATAAACAAATCAAATATCTTGACTTGGCTCGCGAGGTTGTCGACATGTGGGATGTGAATTCGGCAATCATTGTACCGATAGTCGTGTCAGCCAACGGCTTAATAGCCACGAGCCTCGACCAACATCTTAGGAGGCTCTCGTTAGGCAGCTGGATCAAGGGCTTGATTCAGAGAGCAGTACTTCTGGACACGGCTCGCATCGTTAGGAGGTTCCTCTCTCTGGAGCCCTGACCGCCGGTAGCTTGGACCCTGTTCCCGATACCGGTGGGCTACTATTTTTTACATTTTTAAATAATTTGATATCTTTGTATTTTAATATTTAAAAATGTATTTTATATGTATGTGACTTAAATAAAGAAAATAATAATAATAATAATAATAATAATAATAATAATATCTTGGGACAACTCACACACGGCCATCTGATCCCAAGCTAAGCAGAGCTTGTGTTATGGTAACCAGACAACTGATATACATACTTATATAATTTATAAATACATACATATTATAGATAAATTACACCCAGACACAGAACAAACAATTATGCTCATCACACAAAGTTTGTCCTGGGTGGGAATCGAACCCACGACCTCCGGCTTTGCAGTCAGGGTCACTAACCACTAGACCAACAGGCCACTATGAAAGCACTCTGACAAAAATATAGCAAGTAAGATTGAAGGACAAACTTTGTTATGGAAAAAGTGTTTCTCATACATCAATGTACGTCACGGTCAATTCTTGAACCGATAATATAAGTTTGTATGATGATATTTTGGAGGTGGTGGAATAGAGAGTAAAGTCCCGCATAGCTCCGTTGAAAAGGGAGGATCCTCCGACCAGACGGTTGTTGTGTCTGGTGGGCAACTGCCCGACAGTTGATATTCGGGCTGTTGTATCTGTTCGAATCGCACGGTAAACTCTGATATTACGATTCAGGATTTTGTCAACATAAATGATACAAATTCCCAATTTTTAGACCTTTTCCTTTAGTTGTACTGTAAGAACTATCTTCTTGCCAAATTCATGATTCAGCTCAACGGGAAGTACCATAACTATACGTTTTGATTCTCTTGCGAGCGAGCGTCAAAACATGCGCTATATACGGAGCATGAACGACCTTATTAATAATTTAGATTGCGTTGACTTTGTAGCTAGATATTATCACTGCTCTAAGGGGTAGCAGACCTGAGTATTTGATATTAATTTCAGCTTTATTCCTCCCCGTTTTCCTGAGAAAAATATTGCACCGTATCCTAGCAAGCTCCAACAGCATTCTGAAAGTAATAGCGGACCGTCCAGCTAGAGGGTCCTTTTCATAGACACTGGGTTGCACTTCAAGTGTCTATTTGATTGATTTCGTTTGTTTTGTATTTTTGTGGTTTACTAACGTACCTAAAACACCGACTACCGAAATTACTTTGTAGCGTTTTTTTTGGAAGTCGGTTTTTTAGTGAAAAAGTTTTTTGATATCGACAAACCCGACAGGGACTATGCAGGCGCCAGTTATATATTATATGTAGTTCTTAGGTACTAACAAAATAAATTATAGATGTTTTTAATAGTCAGAAATAAAGTTATTAGAGGATGGATTAGATGGATGAACTGCATGACGATTAACAGAAGTATAGAAGAAAGAACGTTACGCCCACCCCGAATAAATTAGATACGGCAAGTAATTCATGAGCCCAGTTTAGTTTATCACCAGAAGTAATATTTCTTCTTCTTGTATTCCTATTGATTGCATAGGCTTTAAAAGAGACTTTAGTCTTGTTAGGAAACTAGGAAACACTAATTATATTTTGTATTCTACATGCTTAATGTGTATTGACGTGTAAAAGTGTAATTAAAAATAACCATTTAGCCAAAATAAATATTTTTACTCATTCTTCAATTTCTTGTTCTCGGAGCGGTACTCATACTTATTTGTATACCCGCTAAATCAAAAATTACTATAAATGAAAATATAGGGCTTTTTACAATAAACGTGAAATTTTCGGTTTATGCTGGTATGGAACCCTTTGTGGGCGAGTCCGACTCGCACTTGGCCGGACTTCCGGCTACTTTCGATCAAAAATAAATCTTCACACGTTATTTTTTAACGCATGTTTCCCTACTCCTGAGCCACCTTATGTACCTGCATGATTATTTCTCGTTTACAGCCGCGAATGAAGATAAGAACACCGCGTCCTGCCTGGACGAGGAAGCCGAAAGAACCTGCGAACTCTTTGTGCAGATACTAGAAAATTCTACGGCGTTACCATTCAGAGCTATCAAAACCAAATACGGGTGTTTCTACTGTCGCAGAAGCTTTCAATTACCTTCACAACTGAAGGAACACACGTTAGTAAACCACGTGAACGAAGATATAAAAACAATAGCCTACGAACATTTTACAAAGGCTGTTTTAAAATTGGACATCTCGGAGTTACAGTGCAAAATTTGTCATGACCAGTTCGAGGACACCAACGCGTTCTTAACGCATCTTCAAACTCACGAAGTGAAAGTAGATGAGGGTTTGATGGCTCAAATTCTAAGCTTTAAACTATCCGATGAGGGAATCAGTTGCTACACTTGCAAAAAGGAGTTTACATATTTCTCCTCCCTTTTCAGTCACGCTCAAAGAGCTCTGAAGGACGGAACATTCTCTTGTGAGTCTTGCAGCTTAACTTTTTGTACTAGAAACAGTCTATCTAGACACATAGGACAAGAACACAAGACGACCCATTTCGATTGTGACGTATGCGGAAAGAAATTCTACTCAAACTACAGTAAGAACCACCACAAAAGACAGGTACATGAAATAGAGAAAAGAAAATGTCCAGTCTGCTACAAAATACTCGGCAGTGCTTACCAAAAAAGTACTCATTTAGCCAAATCCCATAACATTTGGACCTCGGAGTTTAAATGTGATACGTGCCAGAGAAATTTTCTGAAGAAGTATGACTTGTCAATGCACATTCGACGTAAACATTTGAAAGAGAAAAATGTGACATGTGAAGTGTGTGGGCAAAGTTTTTTTGATATTCATTTGCTTGTAAATCATCGCATTAAACACGAGAATACTAAAGCTTTTGAATGCTATTATTGTAGCAAAACTTTTACCAGAAAGAAAGCTAAAGATGTCCATGAGAGGATTCATACGAATGATAGAAGGTGCGTTTGTAAGGAGTGTGGTGAAGGTTTCGTGCAGTATGCTAGTTTGAATTGGCATAAGAAAATATATCACAATCAGAAGGCTAAGGAAGTGACTAGTGTGTCTGCAGAAAGACCTACGTTTGATAAAGGAGACGATTAAGGACTTCTTAGGCCGGCCGCACTCCTACGGTTTCCTGATAAGGAATTCAGATTATTAAAATAAGCGGCCGATCATATTCGTTCCGATTTCTAAAAGCCAAAGAAAAATATTCAAAGACTTATTCCATCTATTGTGGATAGGTACTGTGAGGCTGAAATGTACCAGGTCAAATTTATTTATTTAGCTAAACTCCGCAGACGCGACAAATAGTTCTACGACAACGCCTTCGTCGTCAGCCAGAAGTTAAAACTTTAAATCTGCAGTGAGATTCAGCCGGTATATTTTATCGGAATCTCACCGTGTACACTTAGGTGGAGTGAACGACAAGTGAGCTGTCATTCTATCTTGTTTGTACGAATTGACAGCTCACTTGTCGTTCACTTCGCCTAAGTTTTTACTTCGACATGTTAAAGAATCGCATTGCTGTAAACATGTCGACATGTTGGGTGAAGTGATCACGAGGTGAGCTGTCATTTCATCTTGATTACATGGAATGACATTTCACTTCATGATCACTTGACATGTTTACAGAATCGACCGGCTGTTTGTTCACATAGCTCGACAGCTAGTGAGTAGCTGATTTATTTTTATTTAAGTTGAGTTTTGAATAAACCCTTTTTTGTGGAAATCTAATGATTGCGGGAAAAAATGGATGGTGATTAAAAATCAGGCTGTAGGTATACCTACATTATCTATCCCGATCGATCCAGTATGTCTGTGAAGTTTCGCTGATCAATTAAATTTGACCCGGTATTGTACCTGGCACAAATTTATTTAAATGCTTATTTGATTTAGATGTTGATTATAAATCAACAAAAAATATTTTTATGTTCATAAGAACGATTTACATTAAGTATCACGATTTACTGTAAACGTGTCATATCGACATATTGTCTTATTCGGATATCCGGTTATCATGTATACTACTATCCGGATAATATGGAACATTTATGGTGTTAAAAAATCAATTGCAAGAATTTCGTGTAGATGTTCGTTATCATATAAACATCGTAACGCAAAAAAAATGGTGACCGTTGTTATTTATAAAAAAAGGGGCCATTGTACCTACTCATCATTAAGAACTACAATCAATATGGGGCAACACTGAAATCGCGAAAAAAAATCATCTGCCCCATACATTTCTGTGCGCATAACTCGAAAAAATGTATATCTAGCTAACATAAGTTCTTAAGATCTATGGGGGTTTCACTATATTCGGCATTTCAGCCATACGAATATTTATGTTTTACATCTTTTTTATACTTATAGCATGCAGTAAGTACATTTTTATTAATTAGCAATAATATACAAATACTAATAATTATTTCATAATTTAAATTAGGATTACAATGCAATTGATAAAATTAAAATGAAATCAACTCATTTAAAATAATAATTTATACTTTTACTTACTAAAAATAGTGATCATAGTAATGATGTTGTTCATAATGATGAGTACAATGTCCCCTTAAGTGGTATTGCGTTTATTCTGTTACACGTTGTATAAATAATTTTTCGTGTTTAATTTTTAGTTGTTGTTCTAAACAACTCCTTAAATTTCCAACATATGATTTTTTAACGCCTTATATAATATAATCACGTCTTTTTCCCCGAAGGGGTATTAAATTATGTATTTATTTACACTTTATGTAGTAGGTACAACTGGTACACGATGAGGCATTGTCTACCAGTCAACCTTTTGGTTAAGGCGCTGTGATCAGCAAAGAAACGGTCTCTCTGGGACTGTGTAGAAAAGAAAGAGAAGCGCGAATGCTTGCAATTTATTGCCAAAGCACTTTATCGATTTACTCAAAACTTAGTTGTGCTATTAAAAATCTGAAACAACAATGTTTTGCATTAATTCGATTCAGTTTTTGGTATAAATACGTACTATAAGTAGGCTATTAATAAGGGTTTTTTTTTCTAAGGTCAAAGTTAGAGGTAACTTTGACGATCATTTCTATATAGAGGATTTTATTTTTAAACATGTTTCGGAAACAACAGTGTTCTTTAGGATAGTTAAAATTAACATAGGTAATTTTTTCTGCAGCTTGGAACTAAACATATTCGGCTAAAATTATGTTACAAAACCAGCAATTTTTCAGATTTTGCTGTTCACAGCGCCTTTAAAAAGACTAGGTACCTATGTACTTTGTGTCTGGATATATACAGAAGTGTAAACTTGTAAAGTACTTACACTAAAATTTTGACAGCTATTGCGTCCCATGTCCAATCGGGGCAAGATTTCTTGCTTTGTAGGTAACTATTTAAAATGTGTCTTCATTTTCTAATTGTTCTATAAGAATAACTGTTTTGTATTTTTCTCATGTGATTGGTGTACCTATAATATAATAAACGAAACATTGTGATTTGCTTTTGGTTTTATTTTACACAGTACAACACTATTTTCTTAATGTCCCTCGGCAATCATCGCATTTACGAATACAAACGAACGCTAATTTTCATGTCCATTAATTATTAGATTTATCGTGTACTATAATAATTTAAACTGAATCCAGAACTAAGTATTTTATTGTTGTTTTGTTTAGTAGGTGTATACAACGCGTAACCAGGGGGCCTACCACAACCTCTTAAAACAATATTATTTTAATATTACTTTGTAATTTCTGTTGTTGCATTTTCAACGCTCGGATCAGCGCCGAGAGTTGAAAATGCAACAACAGAAAATAATATTGTTTTAAGAGGTTGTGGTAGGCCTCCAGGGACGTATTTTGAAATTTGGCGCACCGGGCCAATAAGTTTCGCCGCCCCAGAAGTCAAGGAAAAAAACGATTTAAATGAAAAAATACAAAATGTTTAATTTTTTTTTAATAACGTCTACATTTTTTTGCGGTGTATAAAGGATGATGGGAGTTTAGTACCCATGTCCAATCAAAAAGAATTTGCCACCGTTTGTATAGCTCTTTTCAAGTGTACAAAAACGACTATGGCAAAAAAACCGTAAACAATTTCTTTTTTCAGTAGATACTGGATATTCAGTTCGAAATAGAATAGAATAAATAAAAAAGTAAAAGTTTGTTGAATAGCGCCAAAATGAAAACAAAATGCAATCGGTCTGGCGGATTGGCGCCCCGGGCCATGGCCCGGATGGCCCTAGGGTAAATGCCTACGCCCCTGAGTGTAACAGAATAAACGCAATACCTACCTCTTTAGGGATTCTTGTAAAGGATCTTTTCGAGGTTAAAAAACGTTACCTGAGGTTGGTCCCTGTAAGGGCATTACCACACCAATCGATCGATGTTAGAATGGATTTGTCGACATCGATAGATAGTTTCTACTAGGTACCAAGTTAGTAGTTATCACACCAATTTATTGATTGGTGTGATAACACCCTAAGGGTAACCGTCCCTTAGGGCCTGTGCACACCACGATTTTTAAACGCGCCGTTGACGCGCGTTTGTAGCGATACAGACGCGATACGCACGCGAGTCAGTCGCAGCCTGTAGAGGTCTGTAGTATATAAGCGCGCCGTCGACGCACGTTTCTAAAACGCGCGTCAACGGCGCGTTTAAAAAATGTGGTGAGCACAGGCCCTTACATACCGAGTTTCCTCCGTGCTTCGTAAAGCACGTTAAGCCGTTGCTGCCGGCTGTCATTTGGTCATCTTAGACAGTCCGGACGGGTAGACAGAAACCAGTAAATCTTACTCCGGCCTTGCCAAGGAGTATCTTGTTACCACTGGGTTGTGGCCGCCAGATAGCAACCGTTCCATGTCAAATACTGGTCCTCAGCTACTGTATCCAGTTGCACTGGAAGCTGACCCCAAAATAGTTGGAAAAACTCTAGGAAGATTCATTCATTTATAAATTAGCTGTCGCCAGCGGCTTCGCTTCCGCCAACTGGCTACCTGCCCACCTACCCTAACTACTCTACCTATCTACCTACCTACCTACCTTACCTACCCTACCCTACGAAACCCATGAACATGTTGTATGGGAAAATGTTTTTCTTTTATTTTATTTTTTCGTCAATTTTCCAATGTTTTAAATAATTACTCTGCAATAGGGACGGAGACAAATACAACAAATCAAAAACCTTAAAAAACGGTCCAACCGTTCTCGAGTTATAAGTTTTCTAACAAACCCGACATGTATAGATGTTTTTGATTTAAAAGATGATTCGCGACTTAATTAGTGAATGAATGAATGCTGGGCGAATCTACATTGAACTCACTCCTGGAGACTATTTTTAATACACCCGGAAATATCACAGAGGGCATCTAACGGGATTATTCTCTCATTTCAGAACAAACATTGGAAAAAAATGAGAAACTCGCTGAAGAGAGACGAAATGACCAACTTGCGACGATTCTGACCCTCATCATACAAAATTCAACAATACTGCCCTTTAGATGGCACATGAGCAAATACAACTGCTTCTACTGCCAGTCCGTCTTCGTCCAGTGCTCAGAGCTTAGAGAACACGCGGAGTCTAAACACAGACAGATCGAAATCGAAGAAATCATTATAAGAACACTATACAAAGCAGGCAGGACAAAGCTCGACATCTCAAATATTTGGTGCACCACCTGTGCAAACCAATTCGATACTTTCCAAGAATATTTGGACCATCTATCAGAGAGTCATGCCCTCAGTATAGACAAAGAAGCCACCCAATTCTTCGACTGTTTCCATCTAGCGGATGACGGAATGTCCTGCTTGGAATGCGGACAGTACTTCCGATTCTTTGGACCTCTGCTCTTACATACGAACAAATATCATGTCGAGAAGATTGTTTGCGATATCTGTGGTCAAGGATTCCGTGATAAAAATAACGTACTGAACCATATAAATCATTTTCATGGCATCAAATCGTGTAAACATTGCAACGAAGTATTTCCAACCCAATACGCTCTCAGGAATCATATAGAAAACGTTCATCGGACTGACAAGCTTCAATGCCCGATGTGCCCCGAAATACTAGCAAATCGTTACTTGAAGAAACGTCACATGGCTTTGGTCCACGACTGTAAAAGCGTGCAGTTAGTATGCGAATTCTGTTCGAAGATCTTTACGAGAAATAACAAATACATCCAGCATAAACTTAGAGTACATGACAAGGAGAAAAATTGTACGTGTGATATCTGTGGACGTAAGACATTCAGTGCTGAATGTCTGAAGAGACACATGGTCGTCCACAGTGAAGAACGTCCTTTCAAATGCGAGACGTGTGGCGTGACGTTTAGGAGGAAGAAGAATATGACTGATCACTTGAAGAAGCATACAATTACTGAGTGGGAGACACATCATTTGGAAAGGATAGTGTTGGAAGTTTCTCAAGCTTCAGAATAAATCTTTTAAGGTTTTAATAACGAGTTTTTTATCACCTTTTAGATCCTCAAATAGATTAATACTTTTGTGTCGTTCGCTTGTACCTAATATTGACTTCTTTTGCCGTTGGGAATCCCAACCGTTTCATGGCTTGTCGTCAATAAATCGGATTTTGTACAGCCATCGGAACTATGGGCATAAAAATATTCCGTTTTAGAAAGGGTTAGTGCGCTCTTACACTGAAATCATTATAGTTTTAAGATGTCGTAAGTAGTCGGGCCCCAGATATCAATAGAAATAGAATACTGTCTAAATGAAGCATTTCTGGCGGAATTTACGTGTTTTCTTTCTTTCTTTCTTTACATCAGGTTCATGTGCTGGTGGCATATGAACCTGGTAGGGTTCATTTATATCTCTACAAATTATGAAAGTTTTGTAGTTGGTTGTACATAACCTTTCATCGTAGATGACAAAATATCACTTAGTATCTATAGGTATGTTTCTAACATTATTCGAATTAAAATATTCAACCATAGGTATTATAATAAAACTTTGTGTCGGAAGTTAGAACTCTTAACTTATAAAATACCATTTAAAAAAATCCCAATTAAGTACCTACTAAGTAGAACGCAAAATTTCATCAAATCCGGTTCAGTAGTTTTCCGATTAAGACATCCCAAAGAAACAGCAAAAATTCTGAACACGTTTTTTTTTTTCGTTTCAGAAACTTTTGTCACATGCCTGGAGGAACTTCGGAGAATATTCACGATATTCATAGAACATTCGACAATCATGCCATTCAAGTGGTTTCGAAATCGCTACCGCTGTTTCTACTGCGATGCAATCTTTATCGACTGCTCCAAATTAAAAGAACACACGAAAACACATGACAAAATTAAATTAAACCGAATTCTGAGAAAGATTGGCTGCCACAGCCGTATCAAATGGGATATCTCTGAAATATCCTGCAAATTATGTCCCAAACCGATACAAAGTTTCGCTCATTATTTAAACCATTTATCTGAAGCTCACGATTTAGAAGTTGATAGAGATGTATTCGATAGATCTTACTACATATTCAGTCTGTCTGAGGATAGCATGGTGTGCATCGAATGCGGTGAAAGCTTCAAATTTTTCGCTCCATTACTGAGGCATGTCAACAAATTCCATAATAATGCTAAAAAATATGTGTGTGATTACTGTGGCCTAGCCTTCTCGTTAAAAGGAACTATAACGCACCACATAAGAAACAAACATTCTGGTATAACAACGACTTGCAAATTTTGCGGTATAAAGTTTCCAAGTAAGGCGAGTTTAACGAACCATTGCAGGAAATCGCATAAAACGGGGAAATTCGTTTGTGATCTATGTCCTGAAACCTTCGAAAGTAGGTATTTGAGACGAAATCATATTGCTTTAGACCATAATGATAAAAGTTTGCAGTTTCCGTGCGAGAAATGTTCTAGAATATTTACTCGTAAAAGCACGCTGTTGAAGCACGTTTCCGTAGTACATTTGAAGGAGAAATTTACGACGTGTCATCTTTGTGGGCACAAAGGGTATGATATGCACGCTTTGCGACGTCATATGAAAACGCACGATCCTGATAAAAATTTCAAGTGTCCGCATTGTGGGCGGAAATTTAAGATGAAGAAAAATTTCATTGCTCATATATGCAAGCTTAAAGAGACGGGAGAGCAGTATATCTTGGGGTGATGAAACTAAACTGGGTTTGATTATCAAGGCAGGCTTCTTTTTGGGGTATTCTTAAATAAGCTAGCGAAACTTCTTGATTTCGTGAAGTTTACCCTTGATCTTAAAGTTGGTCTTGTAGATGGACTAAAACCCATTTGCACAAATCAAAGTTAAGTTTCACTAACTTAACTTTGATTTCTGCAAATGGGTTTCTTTTAACTGGTGAAAGCAATTAACTCTGAGTTAATAAAAAACTCTGGTTCACAAAAGTCATTACCTATTATTGGGGTCGGCTCCCAGTCGAACCGGATTCAGCTGAATACCAGTATTTTACGTGGAGCGGCTGCTTACCAGACTTCCACAACCCATTAACTGGATAACACGAGGTACCTACTCCCTGGCAAGACATGGTGTCAGATTTTTTGGCTTCTGACAATCCGTAACGACTGCCAAAGATCTACAAATGCCAGCCGGTACCAACGGCTTCACGTGCTTCCCGAGGCACGATAAATGACGAGGAACTCGATATGTTAATATGGTCATTGGTCACCCATACCTACACAGACCAACCTCAGCAAGCGTTGCTTAACTTTAAAGAGCGATCCGTGCGGCCGTTATTCTTGGCTCCTCTGGTTTACGCAAGTTGTCCTTAAAAAATAAAGTGTAACGCATTCAGCAATAAGTAGAATCACATGACTAAAAAATTAGTAGTTTTTTATTTTATCATGTCATGTAAGTAGGTATCTCACCATCATCATCATATCAGCCGAAATACGTCCACGGTTGGACATAGGCCACCCCCAAGTGTCGCCACAGAACCGGTCCTGTGTGTCTCGCATCCATCGGCTACCAGCGACCCTCACCAGGTCGTCGGTCCACCTTGTGGGAGGCCTTCCAACGCTGCGTCTTCCGGTACGCGGTCGCCACTCCAGAACTTTTCGGCCTCATCGACCATCTGCTCTGCGAGCAATGTGGGCTGCTCACTGCCACTTTAGTTTGGCGATACTTCGGGCAATGTTGGTTGCCTTGGTTCTCTTGCGCAAGGAAACTGCGAGCGTTGCCCTCGTGACTTTAAGCCTTCTGATGAGACCCATTGTGAGTAGCAGGTATATCTATAAATACACAAGTAGGTCCTGTTTGTAGAGTTTCCCTGTATAAACCAGTGGTAGCACTGGTAGCAGCGATTTTTTCATCGTTTCTCAATCACAATCATGTCTTTACTTAGTAGACATACCTATAGTTTTAAGGTCACATACAAATAGTACGTAATAAGAATAAAAATTATAGCTAATCTTTACTTAACGATGGTCGTTTTATTTATTTGAATCCCCAACTAGACTATCATTATCGTCGTCAAATAAACGATTAGAACCGAACGGCTTAATAACTCGATCCTTCACGCAATTAGGTAGGTATACAAGATTTTATTCAAACAATTTTCCATTCATATTCAGACATAAGTTTTTTAAATCATCACAATCTTGTTTCAGATTACGAAGACTCTGAAGAGAGGCTGGCAGAAAAGCAACGTAAAGATGACCTGACGAAGTTCCTCACCATTGTTATAGAAAACTCGTCGATCCTACCGTTCAGATGGGCAGCAAACAAATACATGTGTTTCTACTGCTGTTGTGCCTTCGTTGATAGCGCAAACCTCAAAGAACACACCATTGAAGAACACAAAGGAGCAAATCTTAAAAATGTACTCAGAACCTTAGTAGGAAGCACTCGCGTTAAGCTCGATACTACAGAAATCATTTGTAAGAAATGCGGAGAACAGTTCCAAGCTTTCGACGAGTTTCTGACCCACTTAGTTACAGCGCACGAGTTTAAATTCAACAAAGAAGTAGCCAAATGCATCTTCACTTTCAATTTGTCTGATGATGGGATGTCTTGTCATGAGTGTGGGCAAGAATTCAGATTCTTCGGGCCCCTACTGAAGCATGCTCACAAATTCCACAATAAGTACAAGACATTCCTGTGCGAGATTTGCGGACAAGGCTTTGTTGCACAGGCGAACGTGATCAGCCACATAAAAAACGTTCACTCGCTATCAGGACTACACTGTCAAAAATGTGACAAAGTGTTCAGAAACTACTACAATCTACAAATACACTGCGAAAGGGTCCACAGAACTGAGATGCTGAAATGCCCGAAATGTCCTGAGATACTGACGTCTCAATACTTGAAGAAGCGACACTTGGCTATGGTGCATGATGTTAAAAAGCTTCAATTTAACTGCGATCAATGCGAACAGGTTTATACGATGAAGAGTCGACTCGTCCAGCATAAGTTACGCACCCACTTAAAACAGAAAACCATTGCCTGCGAAATATGTGGCTTTAAAGTCTTCAACAATGATTTGTTAAAGCGGCACATGGTTCGCCACGATGACTCGAGACCTTTCGAGTGCAAGTTTTGTCAGAAAACCTTTCAGAGGAAGAAGACTTTGGATATTCATATAAGGATCCATACGAATGATAAGCGGTATGTTTGTAAGGAGTGTGGCCGGGCTTTTGTTCAGGTGACGAGTTGGAAGCTCCATATGAGGGTGCATCATGGCGCTGAAGGGGCGTCTTGGCATTGATGTAGGTTTAGTAAGTTAAACTTCATCTTGTGTAAATATAGTTTAAAGTTTATTGCTCAGTTATGACAGTGTTTTATTACTCGACTACCCCAGGAGGGAGGTAATGTTTTTTGAGAGTATGTATGTCTATTTGTTTGGCACGCCTTGTAGCTAAAACGGCTGGATAAATTGTAACAAATGAGGTATCATTCGGTCGATCCATAGACCTCGACAAGAGTTGCTCAATCTTGAAAATCGAACCGTGCGGCTGTTTTGTTTAGGCACGAGCTCCTATGGTATAGGTATGGAACCTATGCATCATCATCATCATCCACAGTCCGACTTCGCCCACTGCTGAGCATATGCCTCCCTTGTCTTGTGCCAATCCCCACGTCCCTGTGTAAGGTTCTACCCGCGAACTTATGTGTCTGTATATTAATAAAAGAAACAACATAATTTACGTCAAATACATTTAATTATCACCCAAATCGAAATCAGTATTTACACTCGTTATTTACATCAATCTATACATTTATTATTGCTATCGCACTCTATAATTATATAATGAATCACATAATTCATGAACAATTTTGTAAGTCACCCTCATTTTTCAAATAAAAAATTTGTAATTGTATTTGCCACCGGGATAGGCATGATTCCTGAGTAAATAAAATACGATTCTAGTTTAGTCCGTCAGTTAGATTATCGAAAAATATTGGACACGTATTTTTTGCTTTTCAAATCAATAAAAAATTATCGAAGATAGAGCGCATCAAAGTTCAAGACCACTGATGACACTGAGTAAAAAGTGTAGGTACTCAAAATGACGTCACGCGAACTTTCAACGCACTGTACCGTCTTCGGTGTTTGTTGAAAAAGGAAAAATAATAGTCCAATATTTTTTGGAAATCTATCTTTTTGGATTTTTTTGTACCTAATCTACCATATTATTGCAAACTAACTATAATTTAGGTATCCGTGTCATATTGAGAAAATTGAGTTTACAATTTCACGTGATTTATTATGAACTCCGTTAGTAAATACTCCGTTTGCAATAACCCGGTGAAAAATTCATAATTCGAGATAATTTCAATCCATCGCCACCAACCCAAGTATCGACTTTAGTGTAATGTGTTTAAAGTTGATTTTTAAGTGGCCATTTGTATTTAAAAGTTGCATTGGGATCGCTTTCCATCAGGGGTGATCGAGGTCAAGAGCTGGCCCCATTCATAAAAAAAAAATTGAACTTGACCATTTTTACATACCAGTTTGATGTTACAAAATTTATAATTATCTCGAATCCTGATTTCAAATGCAGGGTGTAACAGGGCATTTATTTCAGTTCAATCACAGATTTGATTCCACCAACTGCATCAGACTGGTTGTAAATTGTCTACGCATCCTAAAACACCCTATACAACATGTAACAGAATAAACGCAATACATCTTAAGGGGTCATTGTACTCATCATTATGAACAACTTTCACTATGGGACCAACACTGAAATCGCGAAAAAAAATCGACTGCCATTTATGTGCGCATAACTCGACAAAATGTACTGAACCCGCGATTTCGGGGTTGTTCCCATAGTAAAATGTTCATAATGATGAGTATAATGACCTTAACAGAATAAACGCAATACCTCATGTATTGCGTTTATTCTGTTACACGTTGTATACATAGTTGAATATGAATACCTTTACCGAACACACATATAAAGATCAAATTTAATTAACTTAGCTTTTGTAGCCGTCATGGTACCGTTATCTGATAAGTAATGACTATTAAACCAAGAAGTGAAGAGGTTTGCTCTTCACTTCGAGTAACTACTGCTGACGCCCGGTTCAACGACTGGCAGT
Organism: Melanchra persicariae; assembly: GCA_947386135.1. Taxonomy (NCBI): domain Eukaryota; kingdom Metazoa; phylum Arthropoda; class Insecta; order Lepidoptera; family Noctuidae; genus Melanchra; species Melanchra persicariae. The sequence goes on along the minus strand of OX376673.1, from coordinate 7,300,235 downwards.
GTTACATTGTTTCCTGACAGACAAAATAATACTATGAACAGCACGTCTCACATACTATTCACATTAAATCTGAAAATACTGGCCATTGCTCTCCTTTGGAAGAAATAATAAAATGTATTGAGCACATACATGAAATAAGCACGGTATCTACATAGAAATAATAGTCACCGCCGCGCACGGTTCACGAAATTGTATACCAAAAACTATGGTCGACGCCAGATAAATTTGCAATAGTGGTCATTGACCCACCTACATTCATTGACTTTCTTATTATCAAAAACAGAAATAAAGAGACATATAGCTGTCCTGGATCGACTTCTATTGTGATCCTTTACGTTCTCTAGTAATGAAAACGGTTCATAATTTATTGTTCGGGTATCTACGAAGGGTTATTATTAGAGAAAGGTCAATGTACTTTATCGCAAGTTTATCCCTACCATATGTTCTACTCCAGACTATAATCTATCTCTGTGCCAAATTTAATCTAGATCCGTTCAGCCGTTCTGGCGTGATTGAGTAACAAACTTCCATCCATCAAAACAGTAGCAGCAGTTAGCAGTAAGATGACAGCTCACACTTTCAAATCGACCGGCAGCATGGATTGATGCAATAGATTGACAGATCCGTCACTGACTCACTGTCGCACTTATAGACATAGATAACGCAAGAGCAACTACTTTGCGTGCCCGTTTCGGCTTACGTACAAAAATCGTAAGCCGCCACTTTCGCGCTCATTTTGCATCGGTGTACGCTAGTCGGACGTCAGTTAGGTGTCAGTTATGTGGTTAGGTCAGTTAGGTGCTACACGTGGCGTCGTCTTTGAATCGTTTTGATTTTCCCATCACCTAATAGTGTTGACGTCATAGTAGGTAGTCAAAAAATGGCACGCTGGGTTATCATACAGATCGTGATACTTGCGTTATCTGTCTTATCTATGCCTGTGCTCACTGTACATCGATATTTATTCATGAAGATTCTCTCGATCGACGTCGATCTAAGGTTACCCGTACACGGATCCAGGTTTTTTTTATAGAGATGGGAAATCATCAAATGACTCCTCCCGCTCTGGGTGGAGCGGGAGGTAGTGTCAGACTCTTACTGACTATAACCCATCCATCTTATTATTTTGCACATTATTAAGCGAATGTTAAATGTACCTATCATTTTGGTCGAAAGGGTCAATCCATGTGGAGCCGTATTTTTAGCCAAGGCTTGCTCAACTACGGTTTAACAATGTCGTTACCACAAACAGAAATTATATTATTTTACTGGGTCATATTAATCAAAAATGTGTCAAATAAGTATTGTGATTTAGTAAAATACTTTTAGCCTCAAGGGTTGCTCAAATACGTTTTAACAATAACATTATCACAAACAGAAATTATATTATTTATACTAGGTCAAATTAATAAAAAATGTGTCAAATAAGTATTGTGATTTAGTATAATTTCCGTTCAGGAGATGCCTATATCCAGCATTCCATGGACATAGGCTGCCTGATGCTCGGTTTCTGAGGTGTTCCCACCGGTCAGGATATTTTTATTAATATTGTGCCAGTGTGGTACCAGCTGCATCTTGCAGAACAAAAGGCCAATTCTACAGTTTTTAAAGTAACGTACGCATTCGCATTTCAGTCGCAATCTGTCAAAAAAGTCTAATTTCGACGCCTCCCGCGCATTTGGTCGTATTTTTAAATTTGTGATTTTTCAGGAGGGAGATTTTTAGATTTTTAGCTTTGTGTTGATCAGCCGCAAAACATAGGACTAGTATCGAGTTAGAAACTCGATTTTTTGTTAAATTATGAAAATATCGTTTTCAAGAATGTGTAGTATTTTTTAAGTATGAAAAAAACATGTTACGACTTTTTGCGTGGGATGCATCGATTATTTTTCATACATTTTGACAGATTGCGATTGAGATACGAATGTGAACTTAACTTAAGAGCGGCCAACCCGTCATACTTTTCATACAAACGCTCGTACGTGATTATGCAGTTGTAACACATCTATCTTTGATTTTTTTGAACTTGAAGGTATTGTATGCGCTACATCTAGGTTTCAATGCAAGTAAAAAAATAAAATTTGGAGAAATAAATTCAGTATATGCCTCCAAAAATCTGCTGTTTTGTATAATTTTACCTGATATTTGGCCGTACATAACATACTCATAAATTATAAAAGTAAAGAAAACATCTTGATAGAAACCTTGCACATGTAATGAAGATTCTAAATTAATAATATTTATTTCACAAACTTGTTAGGCTTATTGAAAATCACGTATTTCCTGGATCAAGTCTTAAGAGATTTTTAAACACTTTTCTCGTTCAATGTTATCGCGTTCTCACTTGCTTGTTAGTCAACAACATTGCGCTGGATGAAACAACAAGCTTTTCGATCATGCTCGCGATGGCGATCGACGGACCGGGAAGGGCCCTCTTAACCCAAAAGGCCACATTCTGGTCAAAATTTGAAAAGATGAGCAAATCAACAAGAACATAAGATTTTTTGTTTTGTACAACGTATAACAGAATAAACGCAATACCTCAAGTCATAACCGCATATACAACGTGTTACAGAATAAACACAATACCTCTTAAGAGGCCATTGTGCTCATCATTATTAACAACTTTTACTATGGGACCAATCCCGGAATCGCCGAGTTACACGCATATAAATGTATGGGGCAGTAAATTTTTTTTCGCGATTTCATTGTTGGTCCCATAGTGAAAGTTGTTCATAATGATAAGTACAATGACCCGTTAAGAGGTATTGCGTTTATTCTGTTACACGTCGTAGAGTCGTAGTCGGTCTTTTTATCGACGACAATATGTACCGATTCCCGGAACCTATCACACAGCGTTAACTTACGATGAGGTCCATTACATGATCCTTTTAAAGGATCATGATACGGACCTCATCGTAAATTAACGCTGATAGGTTCCGGTAAGCTGCTCGTTATGGTTTCGTTTGTATTTTAAGGTTAAGCACGTTATGCCGTTGGTCCCGGCTTTGGCAGTCGTTACGGACTGTCAGAAGCCAGAAAATCAGATATTCTTGCCAAGAAGTACCGTGTTACCCAATTAGTGGGTTGTGGAGGTCTGGTAGGCAGCCGCTCCACGTAAAATACTGGTATTCAGCTGAATCCGGTTTGACTGGGAGCCGACCCCAATATAATTGGGAAAAGGCTAGGCAGATGACGACCTCTTAAGGGGTTATTGTACATTATGAACATCGTGTGGTCGAACATCGCGACGTGGTCATTCTGAACAACTTTTACTATGGGAGCAACCCCCAAATCGCGATAAAATCAGCTGTTCAGTACATTTCGTCGTGTGATGCGCACAGAAATGTATGGGGCATTTGATTTTTTTTTCGCGATTTCAGTGTTGGTCGCATAGTAAAAACTGTTCATAATGATAAGTACAATGACCCCTTGAGAGGTATTGCGTTTATTCTGTTACACGTTGTACGTTTACATAGAAATAATAATTTCACTCTTGACTTAAAAACTGGTTATTAGCTCTAAAAGAAAAAAACAATATCTATGCAGAGTTCATTATAGAAACCGAGCATGATTTCATTTACTATCTAAATAAATAAATTAGAATAATTTACGTAAGTATTATTAAGATAAACTATTTTTATCTAAATCGCATAGAAACAGTTTCGCATCCCTGTTGGATGCGAAACTGTTTCTATGCGATTTAAATAAGAATGAAGCTTAAACATTATTTGAAAATGAAAAAAAAAACATTGTTAGTAAGTGTAACTTTGCGTTTTATACGCCTTGCTGGCAAATATTACCTATGGGAGACACCAGATAAATGTGTATTAACGGTCATTGACCCACATACATTTATTGACTTTCTTACTATTAAAAACAGAAATAAAGACATAAAACTGTCCTGAACCGACTTCTATTGTGATTCTTTACGTTCTCTAGAAATGAAAAACGGTTCATAATTTTATTGTTCAGGTATCTATGAAGAGATATGAGGGAAATGTCAATGTACTATATTGTGAGTTTATCTGACGCTTACCATAGTCCCCTATTCTTATTCAGGTCACAAAATAAAGGCTTATTGCGTTTATTGCAATAATTATAAGTTACTAGCTCCTTCCAGCGGGTTCACCCGCGTGAATTTGGGAAATGATCCCAAAAGAACATACTCCCAGTATAAAAAGCCTACGTGCTATTCCAGACTATAATCTATGTCTAAGCCAATTTCATCGAGATCCGTTCAGCCGTTGTGGCATGATTGAGTTACAAACATCCATTCATTCATCTAATCTTCTGCATTTATAACAGTAGTAAGATGAAAAACCAGTATTTTGTAACCATAGGGTGTTATCACACCAATCGATCGATGATAGAATGGATTAGTCGATGTCGATCGATAGTTTCTACTTCTTTCTTCGATCAACCAAAGCTACCAATCGATCAACGTCGATCGTTGGCATCAATCGACGGTCGATCAATTGTTTCTCGCCCGGTATCCGTCGATCAGCCAAAGCTACCACGCAAATCGATCTACGTCGATCGATATCGATCCATGGCATCGATCGACAATCGATCGATTGGTGTGGTAACACCCTTAGACTCATTGACATGACAAAAGAAAAAATACGTGTCTAAGCTTTTATTAACCTTACTCGTCGTCAAACCATGTCCCTTGAGGCGGTTTAGAAACTCTGACACTAGGGTGTGTGGGGTCGTTTAGACCTTACTAAACACACGATGAAGAAGAAGAAGAAGTAACCTAACTGACGGATTATATAGTTTAGTTGTAAGAATAGATTCTTACAACTAAACTATATAATCCGTCCCTATTTGTATCTATATACAACGTGTAACAGAATAAACGCAATACCTCTTAAGGGGTCATTGTACTCATCATTATAAACTCACTGAAATCGACAAAAAAAATCAGCTGTTCAGTACATTTTTATCGAGTTAAGGGGCACACAAATGAATGGAGCAGTCGATTTTTTTTTTCGCGATTTCAGTGTTGGTCCCATAGTGAAAGTTGTTCATAATGATGAGTAGGTACGATGACTCCTTGAGGTATTGCGTTTATTCTGTTACACGTTGTATATAAATAGCGACTTCTACAGATTTGTAAATTATGAAATTTAAAAAAAGAAAGGGATGGTAGCGCAGTATTTTCGACTCTTTTCTGCCAAGCTCACAAAACACTTTTTGGAGTTACAATACATGTTCCTGACACTTGTAACATTGCATAAATTAGTACTATATTAATGACTTCTTGTCCTCAGAAGGCCTTCTTACTCCGCTGCGGTAAGATTGATTCCTTGGCGAAACTGAAGAACGAGAGAAGGCTGTATCTTTTTGATTTCCTTGACAGGTAATCCGTTAAGACATTGCTGTCACCTGGAAAGGAAAATGGCCGAGTTATTTCACGTGAATAAACGGTTTTTCTTTATTCTTCTTTCTTATTGCTTGCGGATTGACTACATATCAACTACCAACTACCTATGCCGTTATTCGGTACTATAGTAGACACCAGATAAATGTGCAGGAACGGTCATTGACCCACATGCATTTATTGACTATCTTATTATCAAAAACAGAAATATAGACATAAAGCTGTCCTGAATCGACTTCTATCGTGATCCTAGTAATGAAAAACGGTTCATAATTTATGGTTCGGGTATCTACGGTTCTAGATGGATGCAAACAGCCCAAGCTAGAGAAAACTGGGGTTCCTTGGAGGAGGCCTTCACCTGCGGAGGGGTTCTTGCAAATTCATGATATATTTGTACTAAAATTAGGATTAAGTTAGTCTCAATCACTTTGTTTATTTTGTTTTGTTTTGCAAGAAATAAAAGGCTTTTTATTTTATTTATTTATTATTTATCTACAAAGGAATATTAGCGAAAGGTCAATATACTTTATTGCACGTTTATCTGGCGATTACTATACCAAAAAAAAACCAGCCAAGGCTGAGTTCATAACGAATTATATTAAAACCAAAGACTTCTTATACATTTTTTTTGTAATGTAAGAATAAACTTTTTTTTTTTCCAAATTTTAATGGCATTCAATATTTAAATATTTATTTACGCTGCGCGTCCGTGTTTGGGTCCCAGAAGTTAATTTAAACCAAATTTGAATTAAATCAGTCCAGTAGATTCGAAAAAAATGTGATGTGGCAGACGGACTGACAGAAGTGCTAAGACAGCATCAAAGCGTACCTACAGATGTACGAGTCATATGTCATATTATTCATTTGTTAACATAGGTACAATAAATAGTTGTTATAAAAAAAATTAGAAGCGCGTTATGTTATACCCGAAGAAGTACAAATATTTACAGAGGTAGTTAATTGATTTTGACAAAAATAAAAACAAAGAAAAACATAAATGTCAAAAAGGAAAAACCTAAAACAATGTCAATAAAAAATAATACTTAAAATAATAACGAGGTTAAGATAATTTATTTAAGACTTTAGTTTTGACGGGCACAAACGTTGATTTTTGTTTGGCAGGGAAAACCGGCCTTTACGTACACATTTTGACAAACTTACCTAACAACAGTGGTTGCTTTTCCCCAGTAGTGGGCAAAACGTAGTCGTTTGCTGATAGAGACACGAAAAGAGCGAAGGGTACCACCCACAGGCATAGCGTGAAGTATGCTAACACCTGAAAATTAAATAATACAGTTTTTAGAACACGTTACATAGATATACATACATACGTCACGGTCAATGCTCCAACGTCATCTGCCTAGCTTTTTCCCAGCTATATTGGGGTCGGCTCCCAGTCATACCGGATCCAGCTGTAAACCAGTATTTTACGTGGAGCAGTTCCGTATGGTGTCGGACGTAAAAGAATAACACCATCCCATCACTTCCCGTGGGTGTCGTAAGAGGCGGCTAAGGGACATTGCTACAGCTACACTGCGATCGCCAACCCGCCTGTCAAGCGTGGCGATTATGGCAAACCCCCATTTGGGGGAGGCCTATGTCCAACAGTGGACGTCTTTCGGCTGATATGATGACATGGAGCGGCCTACCAAACCTCCAAAACCCATTAACTGGGTAACACAGTACTTCTTGGCACGACTGGTGTCAGATTTTCTGGCTTCTGACAATCAGTAACGACTGCCAAAGATCTCAAAATGACAGCCGGGACCAACGGCTTAACGTGCTTTCCGAGGCACGGAAGAGTCTCGGTATGTTAAGATGGTCACCCATCCACAGACCAACCTCGCCTCGGCAAGCGTTGCTTATTGTTGACTCGCGGTAACTCTTGCGAACAAATTCAGAACATAGAATCTCTAAATAGCGTGATACAGTTGCTGCCTTTTCTGTGTTTATTTTTTCTAAACCACGCAAAGGATTGTTTCAGTGTTCAGTGTGTTAAATTAATGTCGAGCCACGGCGTATAACTGGCACCCGTGCGAAATCAGGGGGTCTACTCTCTAAGCCCGAGTCTTTTGTTTTGACCTTAGTGTCGGGCGTTTTCTACTCCGTATCACCTACGGACTTACGATTAGTCCCGAACCCGAACTAAGAACAACTGTCAATTCGTGTTTGTCGTTCATTCTTAGTTCGGGTCGCCCAACACTAAGGCCGAAACTACGGACTTCGGGCTTAGAGAGTAGACCCTCTCGGCGGGACTCTAGTAAAAATAACATACCTCCGAAAAATTATAATACACCGTTCCAAAAAACTTGAAGGCCAAGTAATGATGTAGCACCAGCGTCAGTATAGCTGTGATGAAGGGGATGCTGGTGACCCTGACCACTGGGAAGTCTCTCAACAGTAGGCCGTGTAGGGCCTGCTGGACGAGCCCTAGGGCGTTCAGGTGGAGCGGTATGTCTTCGAAGATCTGAAGCCCAACGTGGATACAGGCTGTTACCTGAAAATGAAGAGTTTTAAATTTATAAAAAGTCATATTGTGATATGGGCTGACGTTTCTAAATGAAGAAAGGTCGGTGTCAAATAACGAAGAAGCAGAAGAAAAGCACCGACTTCCGAAATTAAAGTTATTTTGTAATTTGTAGTGTTTTTTTTGGAAGTCCTCCTGTCGGAACATCGACCACGAACCGAGCACGACCCTGATATGTGTGGATCAACCTTTACAATAAATACTAGAGATATTAAATAGGTACATAAGTTTCTGCCCCAGCTTTGCCTGCGTGAAAAGTGTTTTACTATCCCAAAAACATACTTGTCAACAAACAAACAAATTCAACACTTTCAAAATTTTAGTTTACATTAAATAAATTAATGTTATACTTACTATGACAGCCCATGTGATTATATATTTGGCCATTACTGTGTATTCTTCTACCAGTTCCGCTAAATAATACAGACCAGCAGCTGAAAACAATAACATATTATTCAAAGTCAAAGTCAAAGCATTTATTTCAAATAAACCATTTACAGGTACTTTTGAATTGTCTTTTGAATTGTGTGATAATTTTTGTTCCGTGTTTTAAAATTAGATTTAATTAGTATTTAAGTGTAATTAGGGTGTAATTGTTTTTGTAAACTTAATACAACTGCATAAATACACAGGATTATTGTTTTCTCGTAAATATATCAAGGAAAACGCAGTTTTTGTAACCGGCTGTCACCGGTAACCTAAAACCAACAGCTGACGTTTGAACTACGGAATTAAACGGGGAAGTATTGTTTACTTTTATTTTATTATAGCACACAATCGTCACTTTAACTCAGTAGCACGACTTTGCAAAGTTTTAATAACTTTGTCACAGATTTAGGACTCTGCGTTTAGACTATATCGCTTTGTTTACATCTTAGAAAACGTCAAGACTCCTTATTTCTGTTATTGGTATCTAATATTTTTCGGTTATATACAACAACAATAACGCATATGACCGTTATTTTGCATACTACTTATAGTCATCTTAAAAGCATTAAATCTTAAAAGTAATTTTTATATTATTTAAATCTAAGCATCCTACCCACATTTAAGAAAACCATAATTTAAAGGCAATTAAAAGCGAACAATTTAATATAACAAGCTTTTATAGCCAATTCAGCAGCCTTCTTCAGTTCTCCACTTAACTGTGCTTATTTCTCCTAGTTTTTTAGTACTTACTTCTTTCATTTCCCACTTTTTTTTTTATTTGTCCTTTGGATTCTCAGTTTCTTTTATTCTAATTTCAGTACCTAAACCTGAAACCATGCCTGTGATGACCCGCAAGGCTTCAGCTCAAGATATGGAGCTTAAACTGAGAACTGCTCTCCAGGAACTAAAAGCTGCGAACCAGCAATGTCAAGAAATGCTGCAGGAGAGAGAGGAAAGTGAGGTGGAAGTAAGGCAAATGGTCCATAAAAACACATGCCTTAAACGGGAGCTAGTAGACCTCAGTCAACAATACCAAGATGTTGTTGAAGAACGCGACCAACTGCGGGTGATCACAAATGGTTTCAGCAACTGTAGCAACCTGTATGAGGAGGCTTTACGTAAAGTTAGGGACCTAGAGGATGAATTGATTCATGCAAACAGTTGTATTACCAAATTGCAGAAGGAAAGACAAAGTACTCAGGTTAAGGAAACTAACCACTTATTTAATGAATTACTAAATTCTAATAATTGTAACCCTCATTCCTTAGTCACGATTGACCTTACTGAAGATTCCATAATGAAACAGAACTGTAGTTACAAAGCTAGTCATAATAAATTAAAAAAATATGCTAAACTAAATAGAATTATCAAAAAATGTTATCAGTACAAAAAGCAACATAAACACTTTTCTAAAAATACTCAACTCAGGAAAGAACGTGTTGACCTGATTAGTAAATTAAACAATTATGAAATTAAATTAGAAGACAGTAAAAAAATATATGAAATTGATACTGAACACTTGCAGTCTGAAATAAAGGTTCTTGAAGCTTCACTGAGCTCACTTTACAATAAATATGTAAAATCACAGAACCAAATAAAAGAACACATTCTTGCTGCCAATGAGTTAGTCATGTGTCAGTGTACTTGCCAGGCAGTATCAAACCTTGGTGTGGTCCAGCCTGTAGCAACGGAGGTCCCGTCCCGGGCAGAGATCTTGTCTCAAGAATGTGTCATTGAACAAAATAAAATTGTTTTTGATCAGGAATTATCTCAAATTGAACAGCCTGAGATTGATAATTTTTCATCTGTGAATAGTGGTAATCATTCGGTTATGTTCTCGGACAGTATGGGAAGAGGTTTGGGTACATTAATCAGTAATAATCTGAGTTATTCTACACAAAATTATTGTATGCCTGGTTCATCTTACAAGCATATTATGGCATCAATAATAAATAATAATTATAGTTCTAAAACCAACATAACTGTATTTATAGGTAATAGTTTAAATGTAAAAAAAACAGATATCACAGACAATCTAACTGAGATGTTAAAGGTTAATTGTAAAAAAATAATATTGTGTGCTTTTCCATATTTTAATAAATTGTCAATTAAACAAAATAATTATATTCATATGTTAAATAAACATATGCATTTCTTAGTTTCTCATTATAGTGACAAGTTTATGTTTTTTGACACAAATATTTTTGTGGAACATTTAAAATCGACTAGGAATACTGTGTATTTGCCAATTAGTTTTAGACATAAAATAGCAAGGCTATTAGCTTATTATATTAACTCAGACATAAGTAGTATGTCGAAGTCTTCTGTAATTAAATCCACAATGTTTAGTAATAATACTAAGAATCAGGTGGTGAGCCTAAATAACTGTAGCACTATTGCTATAAATTCTTTTACAAATTGTACGAAGGAGGTTCCATGTATTACTATGGAAGACTCATTTGTTAACGCGGGGACTACAAGTAGTTGCAACTCACTGCCAAGTGATGATATTGAAGTCTTGGGGCAAACTCCGGATAATCATTTAAACTAGTTCATAAGACAACAGAAGATACCAGTAACAGAATAGTTATGCCTTCCAACAACAAAGTATCTTCTTGCTCTCCAGTAACTATATGTCAAAAAGGGGGTCAGCAGCATGCCTTGAAATTATTTCATCAAAATATTCAAGGTGTCTCTTCCAAAATATTAGAAATTGAAATGTATTTAGAAAAAACAATGATTGACATTGTATGTTTTAGTGAACATTGGTTGAAGGATTACCAGATGCTAATTAGTTATGAAAATTATAGTGTGGGCAGTTGTTTTAACCGCAAATCTATGTTGCGTGGTGGTTCCCTCATCTTAGTAAAAAAGTGCTTAAAATTTAAGCAACGTAATGACATTGTCAGCTTGTCAGTGGAACATTGCATTGAACTGTCCTGTGTTGAGCTGGATAAGCATGTTATAGTGTGCGTGTACAGACCCCCAAACCCTCAAAACTTTACTTTATTTGAATCAACAATGGAAGATATCCTTGCGAAACTTGCAGCAGGTAATAAATCCGCGATTATTTGTGGAGATTTTAATATTAATATTTTAGAAATTAATTCAAATAGCAGTAGATTTTTAAGCCTTTTTAAATCGTTCAATTTGTCTAATGTTTTTACGGAACCTACTAGGATAACAACTACTTCTTCAACCTGTATTGATAATGTATTCTGCGATTGTGATTATTTAGATAAAGCCGTAGTTAATTACCTTCCATCGGATCATAGCGGTCAATTGGTAACATTTAAGTTTAAAGCAGCCTTGCAAAAAATTCAAATACAATATAGGCCCATAACAACAGGAAAACTAGTTAGATTCAATGGCTCCTTACAAAATAAGTTAAATCTTTTGGGCCATAATATTGAGGATGCGAATAAATTTTATGATAATTTCTTTTCTGTAGTTCTAAAAGAATTCAACTCAACTTTTGAAAAGAAGTCTAAAAATACTTTCCCTAAGTATATATTTAGTGACTGGGCGACTAAAGGTATTAGGATAAGTAGGGAAAGACTATATGAATTATATGGCCTTAAGCCTTTCATTAATACGGAATCCTTCAATAAATATGTAAACAAATATTCTAAAGTTTTCAGAAATACCTGCAAGGTAGCAAAAGCTCTGTATATTAGCAACAAGATCAAATCGGCAGATAACAAAATAAAGACAGTTTGGAAAGTTATTAATAATGTAATGAAACATGTAAGAATAAAGTACGAAACACTGATTTTTTACTGGAGACTGCACATGGTGCCATAAGCTCTAATCTAGAAGTAGCTCAAGAATTTGTAAATTTTTTCTCCGAAATACCATCAAAAACTACTGAACCTTTAAATTCTTCACCAGAGGTCTCATTTAGTTTATTAAGAGCAAACGTTCCAGGTTGTACGGTTGAATTCCAATTCCAACATATCAACCCTATGACAGTTATAAAAGCTTTCCGGCAAATTAAAATCAAATTGACCGAAGACATATGGGGAATGTCTATCAAAGTGTGCACGTCCATAATTGAGACCATAGCACCATACTTGGCTTTAATATTTAATTTATGTGTGGACCAAGGAGTCTTTCCGGATATAATGAAATACAGTAAAGTTATACCACTTTTTAAGTCCGGCGACAGCACAGACACCAATAATTATAGACCTGTATCCGTATTGCCGGTTTTCAGCAAAGTCTTTGAAAAAGTAATGCTCAATCAAATGCTCATTCATTTTAACATCAATAAAATCTTACACGATCAACAGTATGGTTTTACCAAAGGTCGTTGTACGACTGATGCTGGTGTCACGTTATTAAAACACATATATACAGCGTGGGAAGAGGCGCAAGATGCCATAGGAATCTTTTGTGACCTCTCCAAGGCATTTGACTGTGTAAATCACGAAACCTTGCTCCTAAAACTAGAACATTACGGTCTAGGTAAACTTGCACTCAGCTTAGTGAAGTCTTATTTAAATGACAGACAGCAGCAAGTTCAAATAAACGGTGTTAATTCAAGGGGTTTAAAAGTCAAAATGGGGGTACCACAAGGCTCAATATTGGGTCCTTTCCTCTTTTTAGTGTATATTAATGATCTACTCCATCTTTTAAAAAATCAACCACAAATGGTATTATTTGCTGATGATACGTCCTTAATTTTTAAGATAGATAGACGTTCTACAAATCTTGACGATGTAAATAAAGCCCTACAGCAGGTCCAAAATTGGTTCACTGCTAATAATTTAGTATTAAATGGGAAAAAAACTAAGTGTATTAGATTTGCTTTACCGAATGTCAAAAGTAATAATTGCGATATTGTATTGAACAAAGAGAAACTTGAATTCGTCGAAAACGCGGTTTTCCTGGGGATCACGCTTGACTCAAGGCTACAATGGGGTCCTCATTTAACATCTCTTGCGGGACGGCTAAGTTCAGCAGCATATGCTGTCAGAAAAATCCGTCAATTTACTGATATAGATACCGCGAGGCTGGTCTATTTTAGTTACTTTCATAGTATCATGTCTTACGGTATCTTATTATGGGGACGTGCTGCAGACATCGAATCTATATTTATTCTGCAGAAAAGAGCCATCAGAGCCATATATAATCTGGGTCGGCGCGATTCCCTAAGGGAACTGTTTAAAGATATTAACATCATGACGGTACCTTGTCAATACATATACGAAAATATAATGTATGTTCGGAAAAATCTCCATCTTTTTAGTAAGATTAGTGACAGGCATAATTTTAATACTAGAAATAAGAACAAATTAGATCAACCCCGATTCAGATTGGCTAAAGTACACACTTCTTTTATGGGGTACTGTGTTAAATTTTATAATAAAATACCATATGATATTCTCGGACTGAATGAGAGAAAATTTAAAACATGCATTAAACGCACACTATGTAGACAGGCATATTATAAACTGGAAGATTATATCCTTGATAAAAATGCTTGGCTAAATGCCGGTCCTGCTCCACAGCCTCAGCCGCTTGGTTCCACTAGTTAGGATTTTATATATGGAGGAGATGCTCACCCTTTTTTATTTTACTTTTTACGTTTAATAATAATAATATTCCACATGTCTATAATGTTTGGAATACACTTTTACTTTTCTGTTCTTACCAATTGATATTTATAGTTTTATATAAAGTAGAAGCATTTTTTATTTTGGAATCCTGTAAATGTGAGGACCATGGAGCCTTTTTATGTTAATAGATGGTTTCCTTGTTTGACATGAATGAGCAGGGGCAGTTGAGGGTTTGTCATGCTCACTCGAATGTCTCGCTGATGGTGGCGCGTGTATCGGATCATTCGGTTCCCTTCAAAATGGTTGAGCTGAATGGTGCTGATGCACGCGTCATGTTCGTGAACGGGCGCCATCATTGGAGACTGGTCATCTCTTAGCTGTCGCTGGCTTATTTCAATAGTTTATTTGATACTTAGAATTCTTTTTTTTTTCTCTTCCTTTACATTGTTCTCACATATAGAAGCAACAAAGTTAATGTAACCTGGATTATTGTAAATCATAAAATGGTTTAAAAGAGTGTCCGTGGAGTTTCTTGCACGTTCTTCTCCATAGAGATCTACGCTTTGGAACGTGTAAATAGCTTCATGTTTTTGACTGACTGACTCTGACAATTCAAAAGTACCTGTAAATGGTTTATTTGAAATAAATGCTTTGACTTTGACTTTTGACTTTGACTTTGTCAGAGTCAGTCAATCAAAAACATGAAGCTATTTGCTATATTGCTTATTTTATAGCCAATAGGTCTATTTAATGGATTTCCCTGGATTTGTCCTAGTTTAGAGTCATCATCTGATGACTCTAAACTAGGACAAATCCAGGGAAATCCAACTCCAATATAGTTAGGACAAGGCTAGGCAGATGCCTAGCCTTGTCCTAACTATATTGGAGTTGGCTCCCAGTCAAACCGAATTCAGCTGAATACCAGTATTTTACGTGGAGCGGCTGCCTACCAAATCTCCAATAACTGGGTAACACGGCTTCTTGGCAAGACTGGTGTCAGATTTTTTGGCTTCTCACAATCGGTAACGACTGCCAAAGAACTACAAATAACAGCCGGGATCAATGGCTTTCCGAGACACAGAGGAATTTCGATATGTTAAGATGATCACCCATCCACAGAACAACCTCGGCAAGCGTTGCTTAACCTTGAAGATTGATCCGTGCCACTGCTATTATGTAGCTGATGGTAAGTGATGATGTGATCTAATAATATACTTAAAACCCAACCTTAAAAAAGAAAAAATATTTCAACATATTTTTTGCATGAAATTTTTATCTTTGTGCTTAAGAAATGCCTCTTAATTTAGCCAAAGCATTACATTTAAACACTTTTTTACTAAACCAAAGTTCTGGGTTGCAACTACTTGCACCTATTTTTAGTAGGTACATCAGGTCATACTGTATATCAACCAAAATTTAGGTTGGGCATTATGAGGCTATGATAGCATAAATATTAAGCCATTCCATATAAATCTACTATTTCAGTAAGTTGTAGTTGTAATATAATAGTATATTAATACTGATTCATCTCTATGTAACTATTTTATAAATAAGAAGTACTTTAATTAATCTACTTTGCCAATTTTTATTTTTTGGAATCCTGCCAGGATTTTCTGTATAATAGGTACAGGAAAATATTCCTTTATAAGAGAATGCATTGGCAGTTATATTTCTTTAATTTTGTGTTCTACGATAAGTTAAGAAATGTTGCAATATTATTTATCGGTCAAGGGACATTTGGAATTAATTAACAATGATAAGGCGAAATATTTTGTTTGACGTTATTTTTCTTATAAGAAATAGAAAATTGAAGAAGTGTTTTGTTACTATGTTTTAACATTTTGACCATTAAGAATTACATGGATCTAATTGTTAACATGTTACGTACAGGAAAAATATACTATTGTTTACTTATGCTTACATTTTAACACATAAATTACGATTATTCGAAAAAACTAATTGTATTACGGTTTTTTACTTTAATTGCGTGTATTACTTACCAATGGCCAGTGTGATGAATGTAGCTTGCACGGCTAGTGATAAAATACCTAATAAATATAGGAAAAACATAATTTTAAATTATTTTTTGCTTTTGTTTTGAATTTTCTAAACAAATTTTGAGGTTATACGCGTTGTCATTACAATGTTTTTAACGTCAATGTCATTGTCAAAATAATGTTGTCGTCTTTGGAGTTAAATTTCTACCAAACGAATTATTTACAATGAAATAGTAGAATACTGTGTGTGATACTTGAAAGATTTGTGAGAAATATTTTATCATCATCATATGAATATTTTATCTTTTTTTTTTCATCATCATATGATCCACAGTTCACAGCCCGACATCACTACCTTCTGGGCATTAGATTTTTCAAATTTATTATATAGAAAGGAAAACCCAACTCTACTTGCAAATAGTTTATTTTATAAATTAAATACGATCAGACATATAGACAATACATAATGCTTATCTTAAAACTAGATAAATTAACGTTTTATCAGTCTAAGCAACATGGACTAGAGTCTCTGCATACAGATCGCCATGTTCGTTCTCAGCTTTGCAGCCATAGTATCCCGAGTCTCCCTTCTTCGCGTTCTTGATGGTCAAAACGCCATCTTTGTACGTGGCTCTATCACCAAGAGCCTTAGCGTTGTATGTCCAAGAAACCTTGGGCTCGGGCAGGCCAGTTACTTGGCATGGTATCGAGACATCTTGTCCTTCTTTCACACTGACTTGCTTTTCTGATTTCTTGGAGAGTTTTGGCGCACCTGTAAAAATTAAACAATTAATAAAAGGGGAAAAAGTTCTCATTCACGGTTAGCTCATCAACATCGGCATTGTTTTCTTGTGCCTATAATACTTTGTTATTTTATTTAGTGACAGTGCATAACATATCTTCTCTTCTATCTATACATCTCTATTGAAGTATCAGCCGTCTTCTCAGTAATCTCTTTTTCGTTTTATGAGTTACTAGCTTCCGCCAGCGACTTCACCCGTTTGTTTATCGGAAGTTATCCCAACGGTCCAACGTGCTTCCGGGATAAAAAAACATTATTAGGGAGTAACATAGGCTATATTTTATCCACGTATTCCCACGGGAACGGGAACTACGCGGGTGAAACTGCGGCGTGCTGCTAGTAATAGTATAATTTTACACAAGCCCTTCCCATTCATGCCAGAAACTTTCCTCTAGACATCGATCGCTCAGAAGCGCCTGTGGAAATCTTATTGAAATAAATACTACTTTATTTCCAAACATCTTATTTTTTTCCAATTATAGTCTGGATTATGTATGAAATATATCTTTTATCCCGGGAGCATGTTTCCTTGGGAGTGTGTTTCTAATCACGCGGACGAAGTCGCGAGTCATACGTATATACTTAGATACTCACTGACTACAGTCAGCTTCATGGTATGCGTCTGTTTCTGTCCGACTCCGTTGTCGACCACGCACTTGTACTCGCCCTGGTCTTCAAGTAGTGTTTCCTTGATGAGCAGCCTCTTGCCACTGGTGCGGTTGTAGGCAGTCACCCTGTCTCCAGGCTTGCCATCAGCATCCTTGCCGTCTTTGTACCAGCTCGGGAAACCGAGAGGGCTGTGGAAGGAAATTGATATTAATTATAGCTATTTTTTGAGTCGGTTGGTTGCGAGTAGCACAAGACCGTTCGATGTCGAGGTCTGTTGGCTGGCATAAAGATATGGTTACATCAGACTGTGGTTCGATCTATTTTGAAGAATTTAATGGGGAAGAAAGGTATGTGGTTGGCTCGAGAGTCTCTCTGGTTAATTCGGATCGCCGTTCTATCGAATTATGAGAGTGAGTGCACCTGTGCACTAAAATATTTAACACACCATAGTGAGGCCACATATTGATAAATAATAGAACTAGATGATGAGAGATTTGATTGTGAAATGACTTGCGACAACACTAGCGATTGGACAAATTTTAAAGTGGACACGAACGCGCGTAGAGCGCGCTCTTCTAAGAGCGAAACAAAAAAGAATAAAGTGATCGCGCCTCAAACTTAACCATTATGTACCAATCTAGCTCAATGGTTTTATCTAATGTCTTTTTTGACAGCCTTTGACAGCATTCAAAATACAACAATGTAAATAAATAGTTTACATTGTCTCACAGTAGACATTTTCTGCTCAGAGAATCCTAGTTTAGTTCTGCTGTATGAAAAGGTTATAAAGAAGTGATAAAAAATTGACTGCTAAAATTTCCGAAAATCTGTTCAAATTTTTCGATGTCGTTAAGTTCTGGTTCTATTGCAATTTATGCTTGGGCAAGTTACAAGTTACTCATTAAACTGTGCACAAAAAAACGTACATACGATTTAGTAATTTATCCATTATTTCTCGAGATATAGGGCAAAGAAAATTATTGAATTAAAGCGCAGACTTCTATACCTACTAAATCTATGTATGGTAGTTTACGCTAACAAAATTACCTATGCTTATATGCTCTAGAGAGCGTCATCATCATTATTTTGAACTTGATATAGGTACATAGTTCCAGGGAAAGCACTAAACTAGGATTTTTTCGCAGACTTTTAATTACCTACAGTTATTTTCCTGAGCTATCACGAAAAACCCGAGTAATGATAATGAGTACCTACCTACTGAATGCTTGAAGCAATAATGTCGGTGCAAATTAAAAGTACCTACATAAAAGATGATGTAACACTGTATTGACATACTTTGAAAGGTAGGTATAAAAAAGTCGTTAATTGCCATAAGATTAGGTATAAAACAACATTGTTCTTCATTTTAGCCGGACTAGGACGAAACATGTAGTGTCCCACACGTTTGAAAAGCCAATGTCCCGGTGTTGCCACATGCAAAAACTCCGTGGCAAATGACACTAACCCTTGGAGCCCATGCCAGAAAATGAAACTCTTTTTATTAGGTTAGTTTCAGCTGCGTTACAGTTAGCTACTGCTATGATTTATAATGTTGTAATTATTATGGTTTTAAATGCTATTATACGATACTTAAATTCTTATGATGTAAGAGATTAAAGACGATTACTTTCTTAGATATCAGTCTTTTTCTTCGTGTCGCTGGCACGACAGTAACCTAGATTTTATTGGCCCAAAACTTGACACTTCTACGGCATCGTTGGTGGCCGTGGCAGCGCATTATTTAAAGATTTGTTACTTCCACCAACCCTGAAGAAGGAGCATAGTTTGAGGTTCTGCTCCACATACACCCTGTTGGTGATCCGTCAAGGAAGCCGCAGGCAGCTTCCTACTTTGGATCTGAGGCGGTAAGGGACTTTCAAGTGGACCACGGAAGGTTGAGCTTAGTGATAATAGAACTACTTATTTTTTAGCCTATAACGGGGATCAAAATCCACGGGGATCAAACTCATCGAACCCAGGTTGGTTACAACGTTCGTAAGCATAATACCAACGCGCCACTTCCATACCATTTATAGCCCGGCGTTTGAATGTTGTTGGTGTGACACGCCCGAGCCTCGGAAAGCATGTTAAGCCTTTGGTCCTGTGCCAGATCGCTCTGTCCATCGGTCGTGTCGGAATGCTGTCCCATTGGACTACGAGAGTGATGGAAGAGGAAGCTGTGTTAGCGCACACTCGTGTACTATAGTAAGTCTCGCGCTGATAGAACAGTTATTCTCTGTTGAGATAGGCCACCAAAGCTGAAATCGGTCTGGAGGACTAATAAATATTGCCAAAAGTAGAAGAAAGTAATAAAGACTTACGTTCCGCCGTAGATGCAGTAGATCATGGTAACATCACCAGCTTTGGCCATCATGTCGTTGCTAACATACTGAGGCACCAATTCACCATTATTCGGGTTCTTGTCCTGGACCAGAGCCTTCAAGAAGTGCTCAGCCAGCACCACATCTTCAGCAGATGCAGGAGTTTGAGCAAAGCAAACGTATTTGAAGCTAGGACTGACGTCAGACTCCGTCACGTTCGAGAACCAGAGAGTACCGTCAGGAGACAGAGTGATTCTTCGGCTTAGAAACTCCTCGATGATGGTGGGATCAGAACGGAGTTGAGTCTTCCAGACGATCTTGGGTTTGGGGTAGGATTCTGGGATAGGGCAGTCAAGTTTGAAGGGCTTGCCTTCTACGGGCGTATGCTCTTGAGTTTTGACTTGTGGGGCATTGATGAAAGCCTTCTTCAGGCTGATTTGGCGGGTGCTGGCTGTGCCTGCAGGGGTTTCCACAAAGCACTGGTATTTCCCTTCGTCTTGAGGTTGAGGGTTGAAGAACATGATGCTTCCCTCGCCTGGGCGCTGGGCGATGTGTCCGGCTTTCTCCCAGTCGAAAGGCTGGCCATTTTTGTGCCAGGTGTATCTGGAAGAACGGAAAATAAATCAGTTTATTAACTTTTACGTTACATGATAGGTTCTGTATTCCTCAATAGGGTAAACAGAGGCTTAAGTACGATTTTACAATCGCGTGAAAGTAAATGTTCAGTTTATCAATAAAGTATACTACAAAAAAAAAAGGTTTGTTTCGTTTTTTCCACCAGAGGACTCAAATCCAGTTTCAACACAATTCACACGGTAACGCGATCATGTATTATAAAACTCGCACGAATGCTGCAGAGTTGTATTTTGACCGAGATCCAATCCCATTTTCGTCGAGTACCTACCCTACCTATTTAGTTAGCAAAAGGTGAACAGGGCCTAAACCACCAACTCTTAAAGCAGTATTACTTTAATATTGCTTGCAGTGGGAAAGAGACGGAGCTATACGTCCTTTATAGCTCCGTCTCTAAAAATTTAAAAGTCGCGTTTGATCAATATCTCACCCTGATGGAAAGCGATAGCTTCTGCTAATATGTGATCAAAGGAAAGCCTACACCCTGACCACAGTATCAAAATCAAAGGGGTTTTAAAAATCAATTAAGTTTTATTAGATCCTGGTTTTAATTTCTATTGAGGCCGCCACAAGTTCGGATACGCTAACGACGACAACCTCCTAATTGTTGATCGAAGACCTCCTAGGTTGATCTGCGAGAGGTCACTCATATAAAAACCGGCCAAGTGCGTGTCCGACACGCGCACTAAGGGTTCCGTTATCATTATCAATCAAAAACAGCAAAAAAAACACGTTTGTTGTATGGGAAGGGTCCCTTCAATATTTATTTTATTCTGTTTTTAGTATTTGTTGTTATAGCGTCAACAAAAATACATCATCTGTGATAATTTCAACTATCACGGTTCATGAGATACAGCTTGGTGACAGACGGACAGACGAATAGCGGAGTTTTAGTAATAGGGTCCCGTTTTTACCCTTTGGGTAAGGAACCCTAAAAATAGCATCAAACCCCGCGGACCCTTCGCTCGGTCAGTCGCGTTTGCACCTACTAACCACAATCTATTTAAAGGGTTGCAAATGAGATAATGAGTTATCAATCTCCATGATTCGATGAATCTATAGAAAGGAATTAAAATAATAGATTTTCCTCAATAAGTACTAAACGTATTTACGTAATTCTTAGTGGTTTCTCACGTAAGATTTTTATGAGGAAATCTTTAAGGGTTTCCTTGAAAATGATTCATCTTATTTACGTTCGGTAAATCACCCGAGGACTTAAGGAAATAATACGTCATTGTTATTGTTTTGTACTTGCCTCGGTTTAGCTTTCATAATGTTATTACGGCAAGACAATATAGGTATATGCTGAGGTGGTGTACAAAGAGTTTTATTCCATACTTTCTGTGTTTTTTTCTTTTGTTGGAACTTCAACAAAGGAAACACAAATGCGAGCATGTATCTACTTCAATTCACCACACAAAAGCCTTATATACACATAAATGGTGTTTCAGTTGTCTTGTGTGGACTTTGATGACACGGTTGGCGCAGTGGTTGAGCGATTGGCTGCTGCGCTGCATGTAGCGGGTTCGATTCCCGTACGGAACAAATATTTGCATGGCCTACAGATAGTTGTTCCGGGTCTGGCTGTTTGTGTATGTGAGTATATATGTTTGTAAACGCACCCACGACACAGGAGAAATTCCTAGTGTGGGGAAACGTTTTTTTTTTTTTAAAAATGGTACATTTATGTGCGCATACCTAATTCGACAAAATGTTATACTGAACAGCTGGATTTCTTTTCGTGATTTCGGACTGGCCCCCATGGTACAAGGCTGTCATAATGATGAGCACAGTCAGCCCTCTTCAGGTATTGCGATTATGCTGTTACACGTCAAAGTGAAGTTGGATTGGGTGGGTATAGAGAATACCTGAGGGTATGATGAATTTTTCGAAAGAGTTACCGCGGTCCGCGAATGCAAATGGCAATTGAAGGAACGGTGGGTACAGTCAATAAGAGTCTCACCCCCTCCCGCTCCGCCCAGAGCGGGACGAGTCATTTGTTGATTTCCCATCCGGGTTACTGCCTGTTTTTCTAGACTCACTTGATATCCTTCTCCCGACCCTCGGTGGCGCACTCCAGCAGGACCGTGGAGTAGTTGTCAGCCTTGAACAGCACCTCAGCCGGCTGGTCCTTCAGCACTGGCAGTTTAGGACCATCCTCCTTTTGCACGGGGTGGGAGGCGCCTGTTGGAATGATAGATTCTAACAATATTGTAAAACTGAAGCGTGTGTTAGTTTATTTTGTTTGGTTGTACGCGCTAATCTCAGGAACTACTGGTTCGAACTGAAATTTGTTTTACTGTTGGTTCGGGATAGCCCAACCAATAGCAGCGGAGCATCAATGAAAAATTTTGCAAAAATGGTTTTTTTTTCTCTCTCCTGACGCAGACGAAGTTGCGCGGGTTAGCTAGTCTATACTAATATTATAAAGAGGAAAGATTTGTCTTTTTGTGTGTGTATGTTTGTAATGAATAAACTCAAAAACTACTGTGCCGATTTCAAAAATTCTTTCACCAATGGAAAGCTACATTATTCGGGAGTAACATAGGCTATATTTTATCCACGTATTCCCACGGGAACGGGAACTACGCGGGTGAAACTGCGGCGTGCTGCTAGTCATTAATATATAAATGCGCATGATTATTGCTCATTAACCTTTTAACCGCCCGACTTTATATCAGTTGTCGTGCCCCCAGCGCCCGGCACAGTGAATTTGAGTGAATCGAAAAATTAATACCAACATCAAAAAGGGGTTGTGCACTAAAAAATACATGTGAAACGAGCTGTTGTATTTTGTCGTAAATATACGACTCTGGCGAAATGGGCACGAAAATATTTGTCGGATAAATCCGACGTAGGCTGTTAAAAGGTTAATATATAAATGCGTAAATGTGTTTGTTTCTCACGCTTCAGGCCCAAATCTTTGAACCGATTTTGATGAACTTTGATAAGAGAAAATGAGACTTTGATGGCGGGTATGGGCCATTTTATTTACGAAAATCTATATAACGGCTGAGCAAAAGCAATAGTTCGAGAAAGGTTATGTAACCGACTTTAAAGAATTAGATTCGATGTTTCAATTTACTCTGCCAAGCAATAATGCAAAGTAAATTGTTGCGGTTTGATTAATGTTGCCAGAGTTGGCACGTTTAATTGTGCGCTTACTCGTATTATATAGTTTCGTAATAATGATTATTTTTACGAATATAGTTCGTTTCGGATTCGCTTTTATAATGATCGTAAAAACCTCGAAGAATATGATTAAGTACACAAACGCCCTTAAAAAGCTATCAAGCCAGTACATCAAGCTACCCGAAACTGTCAAAATTTCCCAATCAACTTTGAACCTAATGTTGTAGCGATAAAGTTGAAAATCATTTACAAAAATATTGACTAAGATTGTTGGAACTTGATGTGCTGGCGACAGTACATTTTTTCGGAAAAATATAATGGAGAAACAAAGTATAAGTACCCTAGGTACTAACTAGGTAATAAATACTCACATAAGGCCAGGTATGCTACCAATAATAAGGAACACCTCTTCATATTGTGAGCCATGATATCTGAAAATAAACAAAACATGTAATATAACTTCGCTTATGAGGTTACCTACACATAATGATTCTATGTGCTGTAGGTACAAATAGTAGATACCGAGATTCGACAACCGCTGCAAGCCTATATTTTTAATTCATAATTCGAGATCATTTTAATCATCGTCACGAACACAAGTGTCGACTTTAGTGTAATGTAATAATAATATCATCATCATCATCATCATATCAGCCGAAAGACGTCCACTGCTGGACATAGGCCTCCCCCAAGTGTCGCCACAACAACCGGTCCTGTGCGTCTCGCATCCATCGGTTTCCCGCGACAATCACCAGGTCATCGGTCCACCTTGTGGGAGACCTTCCAACGCTGCGTCTTCCGGTACGCGGTCGCCACTCCAAAACTTTTCGGCCCCATCGACCATCTGTTCTGCGAGCAATGTGCCCTGCCCACTGCCACTTCAATTTGGCGATCCTTCGGGCTATGTCGGTAACCTTATATCGTCATTCCTGATTCGATCACGCAAGGAAACTCCGAGCATTGCCCTCTCCATTGC
This sequence comes from Melanchra persicariae, assembly GCA_947386135.1. NCBI lineage: Eukaryota > Metazoa > Arthropoda > Insecta > Lepidoptera > Noctuidae > Melanchra > Melanchra persicariae. The sequence goes on along the minus strand of OX376673.1, from coordinate 7,275,862 downwards.
CCTTTGAGTGACTTTAAGCCTTGTAATGTAATATAATTAATCGATATATTATGGAAAATATCGTTTTGTATTATAATACAATAAATCCCATCCAAATTCAAGTTTCCAATATATCCGTGTCCCATTAAAAAAACAATTTTGCAATCTTACGGCGTTTGAAATTTTCCGGTGATATAAATGTCGCAGCCAATTAGCTTAATCAGCCGTTTAATTGGTAGCCTAGCGTTTTCATTTAAATGCGCCGATTTCTCAGCAACCTAAGTGACATCGTTTGTTCAATATCGTTTAATGACTTGTCTATATCAATATGTCGCTGATTAAACAGCGCAGTTCAATGAAAAGGCTGGGGTTTAAATAAAACGGCTGATTAAGCTAGTTGGCTGCGACATAATATACCACAAAGAAAGGCAGGTTAGTTCGTAGCGTCTACGAAGCTACGGACGTAGTAAGGTGGGGAGTAGGGATTTTTGGGATAACGTCGTAGCACTACGAACTACGGCGTAGCCAGCAGCGTAGCAGTGCGTAGCACTAGCGGTGTCTCCCTAGCGCCTACGCTTTCTGTAGTTGACCGCCTGATGGCACGTTTGGCGCAATGGTTGAGCGATTGGCTGCTGCGCTGCGTGTCGCGGGTTCGATTAAAGGTAAAAGGTATTAAAAAAAGTCTCGTAATTTAGTAGTGCCATGATGTCACTATCAAATTAGACATAATTGTTTTGGTAGATGTATCTTACTTGCTGTTGACGAAACCTATTTAATTAAATTTAAACCCGGAAAAGAACTCAGAACCCCACACTCAACAGTCACGCTTTCAACTACCACACTAACGAGGGAAAATTAATCTGTCTTGCCTTGGTGTTAGATTTCTTGGCTTCTGACAATCCGTATCGAATGTCAGAGATCTACAAATGACAGCCAGGCCCATACGCCCTACGGCATTTCGTTTTTCATTTAGTTTAGAGGAAGAGATAGAGCGATTCAAGTTTTCTAAACAGGGTTATAATATGTTGGGTTGTTTGGTTTTCAGTGGGTGAAAGTATTCAGAAAATGTATGAAACAGTAGAATTGTTTTCGAAATTTCAACCCTGAAAAATCTAAAAAACATCTACTGTTTCATACATTTTCATCGGGTGAATATTCCATTTTGGTGGTTGTGTTGCCATACAGGTTGTTGGTGTTTTACAAATAACCCTGTATAAAGCGAAAAATCACTCTTTCCACCTGAACTTTTTTTCGAAAATGTGCTCAGACGAGGACCTGGTCTGGACATCTAGCGTATGCATACCAAGTTTCATTAAAATCTGTTCATTAATTTCGAAAACTAAGGACTTCAAAGTTTTAATGAAATGCCGTACGGGTAAACGCTCGGAAGCACGAAATATAGTCGAATAAAATATTTTGAAAAGGAAAAAGAACCGCCTTCAAAAAGACGAAGTTGAAAGTGTTAAATTTATAATATAAAAACTTTAATTTCGAAAGTCGGTGTACCTGGATTGGTTTCTTCGTTTTTTAACACCGACTACCGGAATTTAAGTTACATTATTTTTCACTTTTGATTCCGTGATTTTTCTCTAAAAATGAATATTATTTTCAAAATAATAACAAAAGACTTAAGTTCGTACGTACCTCTTTCGCAGCTTGTCGGGAACTACACTACGACAGTACAAGGCAATGTACCAGTTTATATATCAGACAAAAATGATTCAGTTATTTTGCTAAACTTTGTGATCAGAAGATCCACTTCGCACAATATTATTTGATTCGATCTTTTCTGGGTAGATATTGTAAATTTTCATAATATCATTCTCATCTTAAAATAATTTGTAAACCATCAAATATGAATTAATTTTGAGAAAACATCCTTCGTTTACACACTTTTTAAAAGATATTTCTTATATTAAATACGTAAAAATATTTAAAACAATGTTTAGTGTACTACAACAGGCAAAGCATAATAACTAAATTTGATCCTTCAGTTAGAATCCAAATCTATATCTCATCTAGCCCGTTATGTTCCACTGCTGGGCAAAGTCCTCCCTCTCTCTTTGACACACATCTGTCCTCTGCCATTGCAGGCCAGTCCGTTAAGAGTCGAGTCCTTACAATGCTAGGCGACATCGCGGTAGACCAAGGCGAAGGTGGAGAGACGAATTCAGTTAAAAAAAAAATTTGGACACGTATTTCAAAAATAAAACGCAATAAAGTTCAGGAGTGAGGTGACAACACTTCTGTAGTAGATTCCAGATAAATGTGCAATAAGGGTCATTGACCCACATACATTTATTGACTTTCTTAAACTCAAAAACAGAAATAAAGACTTAGAGCAGTCCTGAATCTACTTCTATCGTGATCCTTTATGTTCTCTAGTAATGTAAAATGGTTCATAATGTATTGTTCGGGTATCTACGAAGGGATATTAGGGAAAGGTCAATATACATTATTGCAAGTTTATCTGGCACAAAGTATAGGTAGAAAGTGTACCGGCGGGCGTGACGTCCCGCGAAATTTCAACACAATGGTTCGTCTTCGTTTTGGGTTTACGTGAAGAAAAAAAGTGTGTCCAACATTTATTGGTATTGTAATCTAACTAACGGACCCTGTAGATTTTTATTGAAGTCTGACTGCCAAAAAGATTAAGCATTTAGCATTATAGTACTCAATAGTAGGTAAAGTACAAGAGTTGGTTTTCTGTCCTTTCTTTCCTGCCATGCGGAATGTTGTTGCAAAGTGTCGCGCATACTTAGCTGATAACCTGTGTCATGAGTACCTACCGCCGCGGGACTTTACTGTCACCGGCAGAATTCCACGTATGCCATCGTAATATTTACTAAATGAGGCACTGCTCGTGTCTAAATAAATGGTGTCGGGGTGGCCATCCTCATGGACGTCCTCCTTCCTGGGGCGGTCAAGTGTTTGTCCCATAGTAAAAGTTGTACATAGATGAGTACAGTGACGTTAGGCGTCGAATTATTCCTCCTGTGTATTTTGTTTCCGCATCGCTGTCATCCCGAAAACGTCCCCAGAAGACTGGCAGTTGCTACGTTGAAAGGCAATGCTAATTCTTTGGGCAAAGAACGAGCCGCAGGTCACGCAGTGTCGATCAGTCGGCGAGATATGTCCTTGAACAGGAGACGTGGACTCGGACCCCATGATCTAAGTGTTTCGACCCCAAACGGCTCAAAACTGTAATTAGGTACCAATAAGGTTAAATATTTCGCCAGGGGTTTGCTTATTGTCATTAACCGGGTAAATCGTAGGCTTGTTCTGTCCCAGAGCTGGGCATAACCCTCCCCCAAATCCTTCTAAATATTATCTCTAACCAGCTCTTGTAAGCGCACGTCTCGCCACTTCTTCCTGTAATGGACGGTACACACGACATATACTTGCATAAACTTCTATAGAATTTTCTCTGAGCAACAGTCTGTAGAGACAAAATATCAGTGTGATAGTTTTTTTCATTCAGAATTCAGTCAGTGCAGGCAAAGGTACTATGAATCATGTGGACCCACTAGGCTGGCCTCGGCGGCGCAGTCACGGCATCCTTTTGTGAAAACTGTTGTCTAGCGGACATTGAACAAGTGCAAGAGGGTAGGGTGACCAGCCCAATCCCAGTTCTATTTCCTCTTGCCCATAATCCCGATGTAATAAGGGATTGGAGCAACAAGTTCTCTTCCATACTTTATTAATGGTCAGGCCATATCGTCTTTCACACAGCCCATGTCTCGTTTCTTTGGTCCTCCCCTACTATATTAGCCATCACATTAATTTCCACGTCGGGACGTCATGTAGGTTGATTCTGTAGGTCGATTATGTAAAATTCTCACCATAAACACTAAGGCGTCGCCAATCGTCCTAATTGGCTAACGATGCGATTTCGTCGCGTGATGAAAATGATCCTGTGCTCGCGCTATGACTTTACAAGCTTCAATTAGACACTCTAAAGAAACGTGTGTTTTTAATCTCGTCGTGTGACGCAATGGCATCGTTAACTCGTACGATCGTTAGCTAATTAGGACTTTAGGACGACGCCATAAGTGATGTGAACATGAAGTGACCTATCAAACCTCTACAATCAAGATGGAACCGAATGATAGTTTACTTTAAGCTCACTCCACCAAAATTATCACACAAAATTAGCTTGCAGTAAGCACGAGTGTAAGCTCAAATAATCAATGAGGAATGAAAGTTTGTTCTAATTATACACGGTGAGATGTTTACAAAATAAACCTACAGTCTTTCCTTAGCTCATTCATCACTCGAGCTATGGCAGAGGGTAAATCACCAGGGGGTCGATTCTGCTATTGCAATCGTGTCTCAATGACCGGTCAATGATCGATTTTTGACGTATAACGTCAAACTTTTGACACATTTCCCATACAAAAACTGTCAAAGTTGTCAAATATTCGATCACTGACCGGTCATTGAGACACGATTGCAATAGCAGAATCGAGCCCCAGGTTATATGTACCTATCTAAATGCTGCATACGTGTCGGGATTATCAATGAGTACCTTCTACCTACTACCCAGTCAAGGTATTTGAATCATAGTTCAGAGTCTTACAGCAAATATTTTCCTCAATAGCTAGCCATACACGCCCGGATTTACCCGACAGATCTGTCTGACAATCGTGGCTGGCGGGCAAAACTGCTAATGTATGGCAAGAATAGGCACATGTGACAATTCTTTGAGCAGTTCCATAATGGCTTTATCACGGTCGGATACGACGGTAAAATTCGGAGTTCTTTCAAGCTCCCGAAATAATTTTAAATAAGAATTGTCATGTTTCAGCGTCTAAAAGAAACAGTACTGAATATATTTTAGTAAGATCTATTTTTGTATTTTACATCGAGCCACTGCCTTTCTGACTTCCAAACACTGTTACTAGGTACCAAGTTGCCTCCTAGGCTTCTGAATACCTGTAAAAGGACTGTCAAGGATGTACAAAACACAACCGGGAGTCCGGGACGAACAGCTTACCATGCTTTCCGAGTCACGGATCGTCCTCGGAAAAAACCTGGAAGATCAACCCATTGTTCTTTTAAGGATCGGAAATCATCAAATGACTCCTTCCGCTCTGGGCGCAGCGGAAGTGTCAGACTCTTACTGACTAAAACCCATCCGTGTTTCTCCAAATGCCCTTTGCGTTCCCGGGCCGCGGTGACTGTTTCGAACAAATTCCGCAACCCTGGAAAATCGACCCATACGATTGTTATTTTCGCATATTCAGTCACGAGCTTCCTATAAGTATTGTACAGTAGACAGTCATGAACTCAGTTACTTGAACTGTGCAAACTGGTTTTGAGTTCAAGGTAAGTTTAACTGGGAGTCCCTTTAACATTATTTGATCTGAGAATGGTGAAGGCGAGAGAAATTCGCAATATCTTTGCAGATGTGTTTGTAAATGACTACTTGGTCTAAGTGTTTCGTGTGATAGGAATGGTATTTAAAATAGTTATTGCAGGTCGTTTGAATTCTTATTAGTCTCAGTCGGTATACCGATTCAAGGTTAAGCAACGCTTGCCGAGGTTGGTCTGTGGATGGGTGACCATCTTAACATACCGAGACTCCTCCGTGCCTCGGAAAGCACGTTAAGCCGTTGGTCCCGGCTGTCATTTGGAGATCTTTGGTAGTCGTTATGAATTCTCAGAAGCCAGAAAATCTGACACCAGTCTTGCCAAGAAGTACCATGTTACCCAATCAATGGGTTGTGGAGGTCTGGTAGGCAGCCGCTCCACGTAATATACTGGTATTCAGCTGAATCCGATTTGACTGGGAGCCGACCCCAATACAGTTGGGAAAAGGCTAGGCAGATGATGATCAGTCGGTATACAGCAGTGCGATATTCTGCAAACATGTCGAAGTGAAGGTTTAGGTGAAGTGATCACGAAGTGAGCTGTCAATCCACGTAATCTGAGCTGTGATGCTGGGTGAGCTGTCATTCCATCTTATTTGTATGATTTGACAACTCACCCGTCGTGCGCCCCGCCCTAGTGTTCACTTCGACATGCTTACAGTCGGTCGATTCTGTCGACGTCTCACGGTGTGCACCTAGGCGGAGTGAACGATAAGTGAGCTGTCATTCCATCTTATTTGTATGATTTGACAACTCACCCGTCGTGCGCCCCGCCCTAGTGTTCACTTCGACATGCTTACAGTCGGTCGATTCTGTCGACGTCTCACGGTGTTCACCTAGGCGGAGTGAACGACAAGAGCGCTGTCATTCCATCTTATTTGTATGGTTTGACAACTCACCCGTCGTGCGCCCCGCCCAAATGTTCACTTCGACATGCTTACAGCCGGTCGATTCTGTCGACATCTCACGGTGTTCACCTAGGCGGAGTGAACGACAATAGAGCTGTCATTCCATCTTATTTGTATGGTTTGACAACTCATCCGTCGTGCGCCCCGCCCGGGTGTTCACTTCGACATGTTTACAGAATCTCACTGCAGAATTACAGAATCGACCGGCAGTATCAATACTCAATACTCAATACTCAATCTTTTATTGCATTCCACATGTAGGTATCATTAGGATTTGTCCCATAAAAGTTACCAAATTTGCCTAATCAATGAATGTAGGTATAACGTCCGTGTTTGGGTCACAGAAGTTCATACGTGTACCAAACAACTGAATCGGTCCAGTAGATTCAACGCAAATTGACTGCGACAGACAAACAGACACACGAGTGATGCTAAGGGTTTCGATTTTTATTGGGGCTTACGAAGCCCTTAAATCTAAAGGACAATGGTCCAAGGAGTATATTATATGTTATAGCATGACAGGTTGGCGAAGTTGCTATTGGCTGCACACGGCCTGGTATCCCTACACTTATATTATAATGCGAAAGTAACTGTCTGCCGGTCGATTCTGTCGACATCTCACGGTGTACACCTAGGCGGAGTGAACGACAAGTGAGCCGTCATTCAATCTTATTTTTATGGCTTGACAAGTCACCCGTCGTGCACCCCGCCCAAGTGGTCACTTCCACATGTTTACAGCCGGTCGATTCTGTCGACATCTCACGGTGTTCACCTAGGCGGAGTGAACGACAATTGAGCTGTCATTCCATCTTATTTGTATGGTTTGACAACTCACCCGTCGTGCACCCCGCCCAAGTGTTCACTTCCACATGTTTACACAGAATCGCACTGCTGTCTGTTACGCTTTGACGCTAAAACGGCTGAACGGATCATCATGACATTTGGCAGACAGAATCCTGGGATATAGAGACTTAGGCTTTTTTACGCGATAACCGACATCCACGTGGGCGGAGTCGCGGGCTAGTACTTGTTCATAATTTATTCAAGACCGAGATTCAAAATTATAAAAACTTATCGGTGGCGATGTAGGAGGAAAATACATGCTTGATTTGTTTCTTATCGATAACACAGATTAATCTCTGAATTTTGACCTCATAATACATAGATTATAAACGGTATATTCTGGTTCTAATTGCTGTGAAGTCTATGACCTCAGAATGTGTAGGGTTGTCACCAATTTACAGTTCTATTTGTTTTTTTTGGCTAAATTAATTTCTTCCTACGTTTTTTTTTAAATGGCACATAACGAGTGTGTATCTATTGATGGCTTCCAGAGATTACGTATTACAAACAGTTTTTTATAAGCTACTAAATAACACCTTTTGTACTTACTTGATAATACATTTAACTGGCTTTTGCGTTTTTTTGTAATCACATTTTTTTGTTTTTAATTTTTTTCTTTAATGTATCAGTTACCTAACATCACCTTTATATGACCACGCACTTCTGGAACATACTGTATATATATCTGCCAAATTTCATGCCGTTTTGGCGAGAAAGCGTAAAAACAAACAAGCAAACTCTTCAGGGGGCCTACCACAACCTCTTAAAACAATATTATTTTAATATTACTTTGTAATTTCTGTTGTTGCATTTTCAACTCTCGGCGCTGATCCGAGCGTTGAAAATCCAACAGAGCGGAACGCAAAGTAATATTAAAGTAATATTGTTTTAAGAGGTTGTGGTAGGCCCCCTGCTTGGTTATATTAGTGTTACGCGCCAGAATTAGTCGGGTATAGCGATATTGGTTACTACTGGCGTCATCTAGTATCGAGTAGCAGAACTAGTAGAGTCAAGATCCTTCTAGACTTTTCTATGCTAGAACATCGATATATGGTTAGTCGGGACCGGTACTTATGTACTCGAACTTTCTAGATGTTTCTATAGTAGAAGGTTCTGGTTTTTTTTTTTTTTTTAGGTATGACCACTAGCAAGTTAACACACTTGGGATATCAACTGCTTAACCGGACTAACCTGTGGTGGCCTCAAATGAATTTAAGGCCCCCAGCCAAGGCAACAAAACTAGCTACAAGCTAAAAACACTACTGACCGCTCACTAAGGGCATTCCCTGTGGAATACGACCTCGGCTTAGCGGCGTCAGTTTGGGACAGCAAGGGACAATCAGGCTGGGTCGTTTTATTATTTAGGGGTTATTAAAGCTAAAGGCTCAGCGGCGCGGGGTGGCTCGTTTGCAAAAGTCGGGGAGGGTTTTGAGTGGGTCGTCGCGACGGACCTCGGCGGCGAGGTCGGTATACGGAACGCGGTCTGTATCTGTTTATTCTAAGGGTGCTGGTTTCCCTACAGCTTTCCTGTATCTTTGTGATCTCGTCGTCGGATTCGACGAGTGTATGCCGAGGACGGCGAATCTTACTAATGCGAGAGGGAGTGTACTGGGTTGCCTTTGAAATCAAAGGGTTAGAAGGTTCTGGAATTATCTGCCGACCTATATAAGGCCCGCATAGCCTGCGACCGGGTCAGTATTGGATTTGCGATACAAGCGATAATTTCGAGAACGATCTTCAACTGCGAATTAAAGTGATCAGTAGTGCAATTTTGTTTTATATGTAATTAGTGAGTTTTAAAGTTGTAATTAGTGTTGATTAATTAAAGTGTCATTTTGGTTAATAAATCAGCTGTTTTTTTTGTCACGAACCCCAAGCTCGTAACATTACAGTATAGAGATAGATAGTAGGTTGTAAAAGCGGCAAGGTGGCAACCCTAGCCGGTCATACGGGTAGACATTCGTCACATACGGTACAACTAGTTAACATATCCATTACAATTCATTACACTTGGGATTCACCGGCTCCAGTTCACGAGGAAACTGTTATTAGTGCTCATTTTCCTTTTGTTTTGTTGTTATGACTGTTAAGGTTAAGGTCATACAGTCTGGGCCGGGGCAGAAAACGGTGATGAAAATTCTGAGATGTGGTATGGTAGGTATTTTCTTGAGGCGAGCAGATTGAGCGAGATATATCTACATATTTATGTAATGTATTGATTTTAATATTTATTTATTTAAATTAAATATTTAGTACTTACAACAAATTAGCCATTCCATCATCATCATCATCATCATATCAGCCGAAAGACCCCCCCAAGTGTCGCGACAACAACCGGTCCTGTGCGTCTCGCATCCATCGACTACCAGCGACCCTCACCAGGTCTGCGGTCCATCTTGTGGGAGGCCTTTCAACGCCTGCGTCTTGGTACGCGGTCGCCACTTCAGAACTCCAAGGTATTTTAATGTCAAGACTCTGGCTATGGGATCGTTGCTCAGGCTGTAGTTGTAATGTATATAGGACTCCGCATGCGTATGTTTATAATTTGGCATTTAGAGATGTTAAACTCTATTTTGTTGGTAGCGGCCCATTCATTCAAATTTTGATCACGATGAAGAACTATCAGTACAGTGAGACATAGAGGTAACATTGACGTAAATCTTCAAGTCGTCGGCATAAACATTTCGCATGTTTTATTATTTGTGGTAGATCGTTGATCATAATCAAGAAAAGCAGGGGTCCTAAAATGGAACCCTGACTTACTCCTGATCGTGTATAGCATGCATGTTGTATGAGCCAAGACGAACAAATTGTTGGCGGTCCCGAAGATAATCAGAAATTAGGAGAAGAAGACTGGGTGTAAATCCTATGGCACTTAACTTACGCAATAAGATGCCGTTATCGATTCTGTCAAAGGCCTTGCAGAAATCAAAGTACAGCACATCCTCTTGCTGTCCTCGGTTCATTTGTTTAGAAATATAACCAACTAAGGTCAGCAAATTGTTGTTAACATACTTTTTATTGCGAAAACCGTGTTACTCATTGAAATTTTAAACCTTCGTCTTCGGTATAGGTACCTACTAGTAACCATTTACCATAGAAAGCTACCTTCGGATATTTTCGAGTGCTTAATTATGACATAGAGAATTGGTTATGGAAACTTTGGAAAATTTAAGAACATTAGCTGGAATGTTATCCGGCCCAACGTTATGTTTTTCTCCTACCATGACAGTTTTTGTGGATAATGAAAAGAAACAGACAAAATAGGCTTCCAAAATAATATATTTGGCCAGTAGACCAATTCACGTTACATAGATAAATATAAAAAATCAATTACAGCTTTTAATATGGAAGATCATTTTTTGTCCACTAGATCGATTTGGCTGATTTCTGTTTGTTAATGTCATTAGAAAAACCTTATAAATGTTTTAATTAAAGGTCTGACATCACAGACTGCTGGTTTTGGGGAACATTGTTTTGGCCCTGGGCCGAATCGTCGTTTTTTTTTTTCACATACTGAACGTTACCATAGTTCAAAAACAAGTACTTGGCCTCCCTTTCAGCTTGCTTTCTTGTGGATAGGTCAGGATCCCTCAGTCTTCTTACCATTTCGTTCTCGTCGGGGATCCTTGCTTTAGGCCTCCAAAACACGTCGTTAGATTCTATATCTGTGGCGAAATATCTAACAAGGATGTACGCCAGAGACGCGATTGGGGGGTTCAATAGACGTTCTAAGTTCAAAGGAAAACAAGTTGCCGGTACGTGTTTTTTGATATGGCAACAATTTAGGATTTTAACGTTGCGGTAAGAGGCTTTTGAGAACTTTGTAGTTGTATGCTCAGACAAAATTTCTTCGGTGGTTTTTATGTATGGTTGTGTTAGCGATTCTTCATATTCCACATTCTCTAAGCCAGCGGTGTTCTCCCTCGCAGTCGTGTAGGGTTTGGTAACATACTTCGGTTTTGTCCATTCGGTTTTGAAGAAACTTCTATAGGGTACAGCACAGTGAGTCACTGGAAAAAAATGGTGTGTTTACAGGTCAGGTCATATCTTGCTCGCACCGCAGACAATAGGTACGCTTCAGCTGTGAAAAGAATAGACCCTGGTTTTTTTTTTTTTTTTTTAAACGTTGCCCTACACTAGGAGTTTCTCCTGTATCGTGGGTGCGTTTACAAACATATTTAGTAAATACACGTACACAAACAGCCAGACCCGGAACAACTATCCGTAGGCCATACAAATATTTGTTCCGTGCGGGAATCGAACCCGCGACACGCAGCGCAGCAGTCAATCGCTCAACCACTGCGCCAACCGTGTCGTCATATGTTGTTCAATACAACTCTTGTTTGGCTAGATTTTTAGTTTGCTTCACCGTTTGTGATAGCAGTCATTGTGCAAAAATTTCTTCAAAGTGCGTGGCTGCGTTTGAACCCAAGACTAAGGCTCGGTGCAAACGGGCCACCGACCAGCAGCCACCGGTGGCCAGCGACAGCGACCACACTTTTACATATATTTTGTATAGACGCACCGCACACGTGTAGCCGGTGGCGGCCACTCGCGACACGCCACTTGTGGTCGCTGCGGGCCAAACAAGACGCCGACACCCGCCACTCGCGCTGCTCCAATGGATATCGTAGTTAGAAATATTGGAAAGACTGCGCAGCGGAGAGCGGGTTATAAAATGTAGCGGCTTCCGGACATCGGTGGCTGTCGCGCACTTCTGCCACTGTCACAAATGTGTCGGTAGCGCGCGACAGCTACCGGTGGCTGTGGTCGGTGGCCCGTTTGTGCCGAGCCTAACGCAAGTTCGTTTCGTTACCACTACTGCTCCTAACCCTAAGTACATATTATATAATATTATTATCTACCAAGTAGCGGCTCCGCTCGCGTCGAAGTTGATAATTAACCCAGACCCAAGGGAACATATTCCTGGGATAAAAATTGGTCTTTAGTAAAAATAGTATATATGTCCTGAACATGCACTACTCGCGTACCAATTTTTATTCAAATTCGTTCAGCCATTATGACATGAAGAAAGATGTATGTTACAAACAATGAAACGAACTCACTTTCGCCTGTCTATGATTACTATATGGTAGGCGCCAGATAAATGTGCATTATCGGTCATTGACCCACATACATTTATTGTTTCATAGTTTTTTTTTATCAAAAACAGAAATAAAGACAAAGCTGTCCGAACGAACGTTGAACCGATTTTTATGGTGATCTTTTTGACTTTACGTTCTCTAGTAACTGAAAACGGTTCATATCCGGTCGTGAGTTCGATTCCCACGGGAAGCATACTTTGTAAAGTTGTTTCCAGTTTGGCTAGGACAAAATGATAAAAAGATGATTCCGTGCTTCGGAAGGCACGTATAAGCCGGTAGTCCCGGTCATCAAACCATGAGGCGCTTCAGGTGGTTTAAAAACTCTGACACTAGGGTGTGTGGGGTCGTTAGACTCTACTAAAGTCCGGTCGCGGAGCAGAAAGAATTTCGTACAATGACCTCTTTGCCTACTGACACAATTTTTTTTGTATTAAGTGCGGCCGCTTGAACGCGCAAGGTGACTTTTGTCACTCATATTTAGTAATTGCAATTAGATATCCTACTTCGAAATCACAACCTTAGGTTTATGTTGTAACTCAAGGCCAACTAAAACCACATGCAAACAAGAACCTTCGATACGATAAACGGATTACAATCCCTGAGGACGGCCGTCATTGGAAATGTGCGAGCGTGACGCATTATATTTACGTGGGAGTGAAGGAGACAGGTAATAAGAGGTCATTGTACGAAATTCTTTCTACTCTTCTTCTGTCCCGTTTTACACTTTGGGTACGGAACCCTAAAAGAAGTCGGTTAAAAAGACGTGATACCTCGATTTCCTTCGGCGTTCTTAAAACTGGAAACATTGTAGCATCCCGGAAGCTCGGGAGGTTGATCATTATTCACCGGAGTGCCCCCGGGCATACCGGGAGAGTTTGAACCCTAGGTATTGCGTTTATTCTGTTACACGTTGTATACTTACTTTAGTAATACTTCAGTCAATCCCTTCGGGAAAAACTAATAATTCGGGAAAAAAAAAATGTTGCGTTAACTGCCTGAATTTGTTAAATATCTGTCTATTATTATCTATCTGATGCGGGTTTTTGCTAGTCACAAATAGTATTTAGCTACAATTTTCCTGTTTTCAGACATTCCTCTCGAGTTGATAGCGAATGCATAGGTTATCTAATGTTATAATCAATTGGAAATGTTTATAAACAATGCAATGCACTCCCACTGCAATGTTTATAAACATTTTCACCTATCTTTAAGCAACGACGAACGTATAGCACAGAAATGTCATTGTCAAGTATATTTTACTTATTAGTTTCGAGATAACAACGCTAGATGGCACAGTCTACTTTTTGCATGTTCCCCTAAACAGAGCATGCAGGAACTATAGGTGGCAGCACAGAGGCGTCAATGTCAAGTATGCTAAACGTTAAAGTTTCGAATATGCAACACTAGATGGCATTGTCACCGCCGTGCACGTTTACCTCTACCCATAAAATAGGTTGTTTTGAACACTTTTTGTCACTGTTTGGTGTACTACACAAAGTACCTAGATATACCTTTTAGTGATCGCCGCCCAGTGGTCGAAATTCGGCCATATTTGTACAAGCTTAATTTATTGAACTTGCAGACTCCGTAAAACTGTAAAATATCGCGTGAAATTGTAAACAATTTTTTTTTAATAAATGGAAATTATTTATTATTATAGCGTTGGTGGCTCGCGGCCCGATAACAACCAGCGGCCCTACAATGACGTGTTAAAGCGTGAGTCGTTCGAGCGAGAAGGAAGGATGGAGCTATACACCCTATATAGCGGCACTGGTCCGGGTCGAAGAAGCGTTGTGTTCCATGCGCGCCTCCAAGAGATGTCAGCTAAGTAGACGGGGCCCGTTAGGGCCAGAGCCTGCTAGGGTTGCGGTATTTGTTCGAAAGAGTCACCGTGACCCTGAAACGCAAAGATCATAAGGAGAAACACAGATGGGTTTTAGTCAGTAAGAGTCTGACCCTCCCTTCCAGTCTACCCAGAGCGGAAGAAGACATTTTGATGATTTCCCATCCATAAAAAAAAACCCCGCAACGGATAGAGTAGAGTATGGACTCCGTTGTGCGTAGGTGTCCTGGCTAAGTTTGCCGGCCTAGCCAGGGTGCTTTACAGGTTGAGTGGAGAGAATTAACCGTTCCAAACAAAATTAAAATAACGTCAGTGGAGCAATCAGACCAAATCTTTTTTTTATGTTTTGCATCAAATGCATAACGGTAAGTTTTGTATCAAAAGAATCACTGTTTATGACGTTTTAAAAGTACCATTAGTAACTAAAAAATATATTTTGGTGCAATTATCATGCTTTTGATAGTTAGTACTTTTTTCGGTCTACAGATGGCATTACGGGTATCTGAATTATGTGGATAAAAAGTTGATTTCTTCTAGATTGCTACAATTCCTATCAGGTTTATGTGTAAAAATTATCTAAATGGTTTTGTAACTAACTAACATGTCATTTTGTGCATTCAATTACGAACAAAAAGCTTTTAAAATCAATATTGCTTACCTCCCATAACATACGGCCTGATAATATGTAGCCTAAAGTATTCCTTGGTTTACAAAGAACATTTTTGCTAAATTTCAATTCAATCTATCCAGTAGTTTTGGCGTGAAGCCGTACCATACACACATACAAACAGACAAACAGCAAACAGACAAAAATTCTAAAAAGTCACTTTTTGTCATCAGTTACGTTTTTCTAACAAAAGCCACTTATTTTTTCTCGAAAATTCTCAATGTAGAGTTTTTCTTTCGTTACTGTTTTATTATATGTATAGATTCCGTAATTCCAGCACGGCCCCCTATCTACGTCTATATATTATTTGTTATTACGAATTCACAGTATCTGTTGCGGCACATATAACGTGTTAATAACATTCAACATTCGTTGGGTTCAAGAAACTTTTGAATACGCTATTTATTTTTCAAGTTACACGAGGGCCGTGCTGAAAACGTTTGGCTGGCACGGCCCCCTTTTTTTGCATATTTCTTCAAAAGTACAGAGGTACATTGAAAAAGAAACCGGTTCATATACTCCGTGTAGGATAGGTGTAGGGTAGGTGTGGGGTAGGTGTAGGGTACGTGTAGGGTAGGTGTAGGGTAGGTGTAGGGTAGGTGTGAGGTAGGTGTAGGGTAGGTGTAGGGTAGGTGTAGGGTAGGTGTAGGGTAGGTGTAGGGTAGGTGTAGGGTAGGTGTGGGGTAGGTGTGGGGTAGGTGTAGGGTAGGTGTAGGGTAGGTGTAGGGTAGGTGTAGGGTAGGTGTAGGGTAGGTGTAGGGTAGGTGTAGGGTAGGTGTAGGGTAGGTGTAGGGTAGGTGTAGGGTAGGTGTAGGGTAGGTGTAGGGTAGGTGTAGGGTAGGTGTAGGGTAGGTGTAGGGTAGGTGTAGGGTAGGTGTAGGGTAGGTGTAGGGTACGTGTAGGGTAGGTGTAGGGTAGGTGTAGGGTAGGTGTAGGGTAGGTGTAGGGTAGGTGTAGGGTAGGTGTAGGGTAGGTGTAGGGTAGGTGTAGGGTAGGTGTAGGGTA
This sequence comes from Melanchra persicariae, assembly GCA_947386135.1. NCBI lineage: Eukaryota > Metazoa > Arthropoda > Insecta > Lepidoptera > Noctuidae > Melanchra > Melanchra persicariae. Next base: position 7,260,137 of record OX376673.1, on the reverse strand, counting down.
GGTGTAGGGTAGGTGTAGGTGTAGGGTAGGTGTAGGATTGGGTAGGTGTAGGGTAGGTGTAGGGTAGGTGTGAGGTAGGTGTAGGGTAGGTGTAGGGTAGGTGTAGGGTAGGTGTAGGGTAGGTGTAGGGTAGGTGTGGGGTAGGTGTGGGGTAGGTGTAGGGTAGGTGTAGGGTAGGTGTAGGGTAGGTGTAGGGTAGGTGTTGGGTAGGTGTAGGGTAGGTGGTGTAGGGTAGGTGTAGGGTAGGTGTAGGGTAGGTGTAGGGTAGGTGTAGGGTAGGTGTAGTGTAGGGTAGGGTAGGTGTAGTGTAGGGTAGGTGTAGGATTGGGTAGGTGCAGGGTAGGTGCAGGATAGGTGCAGGGTAGGTGCAGGGTAGGTGTAGGGTAGGTGTAGGGTAGGTGTAGGGTAGGTGTAGGGTAGGTGTAGGGTAGGTGTAGGGTAGGTGTAGTGTAGGTGTAGTGTAGGGTAGGTGTAGGGTTGGGTAGGTGCAGGGTAGGTGCAGGATAGGTGCAGGATAGGTGCAGGGTAGGTGCAGGGTAGGTGCAGGGTAGGTGCAGGGTAGGTGCAGGGTAGGTGCAGGGTAGGTGCAGGGTAGGTGCAGGGTAGGTGTAGGGTAGTGTATTTTTAAATAAAAATCATCTGACTGCCGAAAATGTATTGCTAATAGGTAGGTAGATAGGCATTGGTAGTATTGGGTACTAGTTATCTACCGTACAAATGAGTACCTGCCTATGTGCCTAAATAAATCTGCTAAATAAATAAAACAGTAATGGTGTCCTATCAATTTATTTTCGCTGTTTACCAAAGTAGTCTTATAACATTAGTAAGTATAGGTAGTTCAGAAGTCACTAATTTAATATCGTTCATTTCACTTCAACATCATCCAGGGATACCGCAAAGCAGTCCAACATAGAGAAAGATCTCCTCCTTGGGAATCCCTGGCATGGCTTCATATCACACGGTGGTTCGGGGTTCATACTCGCTCGGGCCTTCGGGTAGACCGGGCATCTGTAATTACATGGCGTGGCAGGTTGCCACTTCTTCTTCTCCACTTTCTGTGGAGTTGGCCAGGATGGAATCGGTGCCCAAGGATCGTAGTCTCTAGCAAATAACGTTTCGGCACACGACCTCACCTGACGTAAAACCCCGCTTACAGCCTTGCCCAAATTGTGAAGACGGTCAACAATGACTTCAGTCAAATCTGCCTTCGATCTTAGAACAACGACCTCAGCTTCATTCAGTTCGTAAGCCATTTCTGGACTAATTTCTCCCATCTGTACACCGCATGACACATCCATGTCACAGGCGGTACATTTACACCCGCCTTTCTTCTTTGGTGCCTTACAGACTGGTGGCCTTCGCTTCAGCATGGGGAGGCCAAAGGAGGGCGGTGGCACTGGATTTAGTGGGGGAGACCTGGGTGCCGTGGGCGGGCAACGAGGAGCCTTCCTATTGCATTTCCCTACGGTAGGCTCTACACTAACCCCCAATGATTTGAGATCGCTCATACACTCGAGACGATTTCGCTGCCTCACTCTTTTCAAGAGCTCTGATAGAGACACCTGCTCACTGAGTTTCGGCAGACTTCCTAGTGCGTCTGTCGTGACTGAATGTGCCGTGACGTGTCGAGCCTCTGGCGTGGCTGTATAACCGCTCTCCGGAATGATTTCAGGTTCGAATGCCACGTCTAACTCGTGAATAGCTTGTGTTTCTGGCGGCATTTTCTCGCATGCCATCTTCACATCTCTAGGTAGTGGTCTAGGTCGTAGAGACTCGCAAATATTCTTCTTCATATAAATAGTCTCAGTGGTATCAACAAAATAACTTTGATTATAAGTGGAAACAGTAGATATGGGTGCTATCGGGCAGGTTTCGTTGCATGCTAACACATAGTAAGGGTCTAGCTCATGTTCCTTCAATAATTCGTCTGTTAAACTGACTTTTACATATTCCTGATCTGGTTTCAATTGTGGTTCCTCTTTTGAGTATGATTTATCTTGAAAACCTAGTGGAGTTGCTTTATCAACCTTAGATAAATGTTCTACGTCTTTTTCCCATTTGTTGGCTGGGAAACGGAAATTGGTGTATGTTACTCTTTCAAATTCTCTATTCGCAGTAGTTTCTTTATGTTCCACGCCCTCTTCTTCCATTGACTGACCTTGTGATGTTTGACCATGTTCAACTTCGTCCGTTTCTCCTTCATGTTGCAAATACCTAGTTTTCGAAGCGGATGCATTTTGTTGCTTGTGGCTCAACAAGTACGCGGTAGATAAATTACGCGAATAAAATGATTGTTTGTCAGCTTCTTTTGATTGCAATTCGTTCATCGCATAGTTGGATGCATTCACTGTTCCGCAATATGAAGGCTTATCAACTCCTTTGAAGTTAGTCATGTATTCTGGTTTAAGGAGTCTTTCATACCTAATAATATTATCTGATGCATCATTTGGCGATTCGAATGATGTCAATCTAGACGAGTAACTACTTTCCTTTTCTGCAGGATCCGTCGCGCATTGCACATTTTGCACGTCTAAGTCATTTTCTTCATGTTCCTCAGATACAGTTGCTTTCGTAGTGACGATATTTGTAGATCTTTCAGCTTCTTCCATTGAATTAATTCCAAGAACATGTATTTCCGTCACTATGGGTCTGTTCAAATTTGTATTCATTATTGGTGATGTGTTGTCCATTTCTTCTTCAATTGCTTGTACTGTTTCTTCCGCCGGTTGGCTATCTTCTTTGGGATTCATTACAGTTTTTTCGTCAGTTTCTTCATTTAAATCGGGTAATCTAATTTCAATATATAAATCTCGTGTTGGACTCATTACATATGGTTCTTCCTCAACCGCCTCGAATTTGAGGCTCTCCTGCTCTTCAATGTTACTATTTGGTTGCCTTTTTAATTGGTCCATTTGAACTACCATGTCTCTGAGAAGAGCTTTCGAGGGAGCATTGCTTTCAGTTTTACTGGTAAAAGGACGTTTTTCTATTTCATTCAGCAGGATTTCATCTATCCGCCCAAGTGGGCTGTTTAGGCAGCGTTTCGCCACGTCGTCTAAGTCAGCCTCAGGCAACACAGGCATTCTTGGAATATATACTTCGTCGTATTCTAAACTCTTACTATTTAATACAGGTTCGTGTCCTAAAACTCTTGGAGTGACATTAAACCCTTCAATTTTTGGTATCTGTGCTTCAACTAGCGGAGTTTCCTCGATGGTTTCCAGTTTTTGAGTTAATTGTTCTTCGTCCTCTTTTGCAGTGGTAGCATTAATAAACATATGTTTTCTTTCATCTGTATCCATTTCAATTGTCTCAATATCATCATCATGAGATGCCTTATTTTCTACACTTTCTAAATTTTGCACACACTTATCATCTTCTTCAACGTTAGTTAGAAGATCCTGCCTGCCAGCAAGTTGGGAGACTACAACAGGAGGTAATCTCAACGTGGAATCCATTAGGATGATTTCATCTTGGTTTTCATCCTCACGAAACATTGAATAGACGCCAAATTGAGTTCTATTATAAGGTAGTAAAGTGTGTATTTGTTCTTGTGGTATTTCTTTGTGATACAGAAATTGTTTTCTTTCATCTTTAACCATTTCGATTGCCTCAGCATCATCATCACGAAGTGCCTTGTTTTCGACACATTCTGGATTGTTCATGCACTTCTCGACGTCTTCTTTAGCATTACTTGAATAAGGTTCTAAAAGTGGTGCATTGTCTTCTGCGGTACCGACATTGTCCAAATTTTTTGTCATGTTAGGTTCTTCAGCTGCAGTCATGTGGATATTCAATGTTTTCACTAGATCTTCTCTGACAGCAAGTTTAGGGCCCTCTGCAGTACGAGGTACTTTGAGCATCGAGTCCTTACTAAGTACGATTTCATCATGGTTCTCGTCCTTAATAAGCTCTCGAGACATTTTGAAAATGCCATACGGTAATCTATTTTCAGGTAGTAAAGGGTTCTGGATCTTTACTAGTTCTTGTAATTTCAATTTTGCCCTTTCGGATTCAATTATTTGACGCCTTGTATCTTCAAGGTTGACGTTATGTGAAAAGTATTGTGGAGTCAGCTCTGAACCATGTTCCGTATGTTCGCATGATCCGAACGCTTTATCAATTATTTTCTGGCATCTTTCGCGATGCGTCAGAGGAATGCTAGGTGGTACTACTGTTCGACTACATTTTGTAGATGATTTGTCTTCCAGACTACATTTTGTGGATGATTTGGCTTCGGCTTCCTCGCTTTTCTTTTCAATATTATCTTCTTCTGATGCCAACGTATCTTGTTTGCCATCGTCTGTAGATTTTGTACTTTCGAAGGATTTTCTTACCACGGCATATGAAACTGAAAAATAGCGAAAAAAGCCATAAGTATGCTTGTAAATATGCATTAAATAAGTAGGATTAAAAACTTAAGTTCAAATTTTAAAGTTGAACTATCACCACAGGCTTTTTCCGCCATTTTTCTCCTTTGCATTCGATTTTTTTTATTTTTTATTTAATACAGTAAAATTGAACAAAGGTCTTTAAATGTGTTTTATTATAAAACAAAAATGGAAGAAGCTGTATTACCTACTAACAAAGATTGCAAGAAATCGTTACCCAAAATTGTAATTTGGGTGTTTGGATGTGACTTGAAAAACAAAATGAAAGATGGCGAAACACTGTCCTGTGTGATTTTGCGACAAACCTGAAGGCCCGGGCTTTCAGCTGTGTTAGTCGTGTAACTAATAATTTCATTTTATTTAAATGTTTCTAAATTAATCATAGCTCAACGGCTAAACGGATTCGTACGAGACACGGTGCATGACCTGCGGTGCTATTGCGTATCTCAGCTGACAGCTCATAGTGAAGATCACTTGGCAAAGTGTTCAACGATAAACTGTCAAACAGCTAGTTTCGTATTGGCTATCTTCAGTGACTAACAAGGATGACGTCATGAGCACCCAGTATTGCCGATAGTCACCGTAACATATTTTGACAGATGTGAACGTATCGATACTTGTAAGATTGTGATTGTGTAAGCTTTTAAAGCTTAGAGTGGACATCAAATTGATAATCACGTAACTAACTGAATTACCTATGACAGAGATTACTTTCTACCCCAGTAGTTTGTTCCGGGAAAATAATATTCAGTTGAGTACGTTCCCTTAGATCGATTTTCAAAAGCAAATAAGTACCTACCTATAGCTTTTTTTTTAAATACCTCGGACAACCGACGCAACTCATATGGTATCGTATTGCCCCGCCTTTTCACTTCGATTCAAGAACCTTTAATTCTTAGAAGTAAACAAACATTTTGGTTTGTGTCTTTCAGAAACTCAAGGAGCCGAAAGACTTCGGTTTCCGTAAGTTTTATTCGGTTCTGAGGCCCTGACCCAGAACTAGAAGCGTCAAGCCGAGCCTTGGACATCAATATCATTCCCAAGGACTACGAATACAAGCTGGTCTAACTAGGTAGGTACTAATGAGCACTTGCCATATCGCCGACGATTATCGAATAGTGAAGTAGAGCTAACGAGTAGAAAGAAGCTGGCTAACGAGATATCTCTTGTCTTGCTACGACAAACCAGTGGACAGAAACATCAGCAGCCGATCAACTTGGTACCTACCTACCTGCAATGTATCTCTTTATCAGTCACAGGATGTTAGTAGGTACTTTCCATAGGCGAGCGGCGATATGTCAGATGCCTTAATACTACCATCACGACATTAAAAATTACCTGGCCCGCCACAGGGATCTGCTTTCAGGATACGAGGAATAAAGGCTCCTGAACAGACCTTCTTAACTCTTGAAATAGTAGTGCGTAACATCGTTGGATTACCACATTAATTTGGACTATGATAGGCAGCGAAAATAATTTCTTACATTTTTCTGTATACTTGTCAATGTTAACTAAAAAAAATTGACAATTGATGCTTTTGTTCTGATTTTGTATTGAGATTATATTTCTTCGTTTGCTTGATTATAATGAAGTTTGGTCTTCTGAGTTTATGCTGCCAGCAACAATTGGCGGGAGAAAGCTTTCCAAGAAAAAAGGCGGGAATTTAAAAAAATCAAGAGCTGTCATCCCTGGCTATACACTGCATAGACGGAGTTGATACTGTTTATTATTCAAGACATATGCAATATTTACATCAGTATTTCATATTTATATACGAAGACCGTAAATACCATAGTAACCTTATTACCCCTGGTTTAAGGCACTTTTAACGTTTGCCGCATTGAAGTTCACAGCTCAACTTTCCTGGCACGGCATTAATAGAAAACTTTAAATTAAAGAAAAAGTTATTAGTACCTATAGGTTTATTTAATGGAATAAAGACCACTGACATAATGTGATGACACAATAAAACCAACCTATAACAGGTGAGTCATAGTCGAAATCGGATTCCACGAAGTCTACACCTGATAATATTGAATCTATTGCTTTCTTCGCTGCTAATACTGCTACTGTCCCAACATGTATTATGAATCATTAAAATTTAGTCGTTCGTATGACTGTATTTTTAGAAGTTCTTCTACTTCGTAAAGAACTGCAGGATTATTATCTTTCACCAAACACATTTAATTCAGATTTGGTATGATATTCTTCAAAATGAATACCTATTATTCTCTTGAATTTAAGCCATATTCGGAAATTACTATGTTTAAACATAGAAATGTACCTATAAAAATGTAAATTATATGTATACGGGGTAAAATTTTAATCGTTCTAATCTTCTTAGGGGGTCATTGTACTCATCATTATGAACAACTTTTACTATGAGACCAAACTAGAAATCGCGAAAAAAAAAATCAGCTGTTCTCTACATTTTGAGGAGTTTGATGAAAAATTAGTTGTTTAAGTTTATCTACAAACGTAAACAACTAATTTCTGCAACGAATCGTATTATATTCAGAATCACTTTGTCCCTTATTTGTTTTGATAAGGATTCTATTTGGTAACTATTAGAGATCAATAACAGTGAACAAACCGTACACACTCGTCCCCAACTCCCAAAAAAAAACACAAAAGTATATCTTACTTATCTTTCAAGATTCCAAAATTAATCTTTTAAACGTCGGAGTATTCGATAAATGTCTTTAGCTTATTAGTAAGTATTAGTTTTGCTTCAAGTTACGCGAGAAACAAAATCAAAGAGAGAAAATACAACACATCAATTTGAACGCATATAATTGAACGAGACATTCTTCTTGTGAAAATGCAACGTTTCGTTGCAACTTATTTACAACAGAACTCGCTGAGACATTATAAAAATGTTTTCAGATTTTATCTAGATTAAGTTTTAAAGAATTGGCAAATGCGTAATAATCAGAAACACTTTTTTTCAATCCAAAAACCATCCTATTTTTAGATTTTTTGTTAAATCAGAAAAAGTATTTTCTGATTAGACAACTTTGATGTAACGAAACGTCATTTCAAATGCAAGAAAATAACAAAGATGGCTGAAGAACAGGTGAGAACCAAAATATTATGATTTATAAATGATTTTAAATTAATTTAGTGTAAATATTGCATTTAATATTACTTCCAAATCCTACAAATAAAAATAGTGACAAGAATTTTCAAATACCGCCACGTATTTCATTAATTTCGTCTCTGTTATTTTGATGTTTGGTCCGTGTAGTGATATTCCGTGTGTTAGATTCTCTGTTCAGGCGTTATTTAAGTATTTTATCTATTATAAAATTATCAGATCAACGTTTAGGAGCAAGTTATTGTACGATATTGCCGGCACTTTGGTTATAATGTTATGTTTACACACCATATCCTTGGAATGTTATCAAAACCTGTCGTTGGTGAATTAGTTGCTGTCGGCCCCCTAGTGCGTTCAACAATTTGTGATGTTCTACTTTCAATTTTCTAAGTTCCTAAGGTGAGGATTGCTAACAATAATTACTTGTGTATATTTTTTGCGTATTATTTCAACATAGGTATTGTATTCAGTTCATGTTTTCGTTATTTTGAAGGACACCAATTTTTTAAAATGCTTACAATTTTAACTACCTGTATTACAAAATGTATTGGATTATCAGAATTTCGTTTATAACATTAGTGTTTTCAGTTCTGAGCCAGTTACCTACTGAACAATTTGTTGTATTGTTAACCCAAAAAAAATGTGAAAAAGAAAGGTTAAACAAGTCATCTGATAAGTTGATAAATGTCCAAAATTCCACTTCAATCATCAGTCTCCTCAATTTCCCTTGAAGAGTATTTCAAGAAATTGAAAATTTCATGGAATTATCAAAGTACAGTAACACAATATTTACTATTTAGCACACCATATGCAATAATGTCAGTGTTTATGGTCAACTAAAATACAATGGTTGCCTTTTATTTCATGCTATTTACGATTGATGATTTTAATCATGTTTCTAGGGTTTTGGAGGATAGACAGGCTCCATGTAAAATACTGGTACTACTAGTACTGGCTGCATCCGGTTAGGCAGGAAGCTGCTCCAACATACTTAGTTGTAAAAAGTCTACACAGATTGTTTTCTGTTCAGAAATTATTTCATGACCACTACTAATTTTGATGTTTTGTCACCAAAGAAAAAACTGCTATATTCGTGACAATGTACGAAGTCGAATTTGACAGCAGGATACAACATTGCATTACTAGTAAGTATGAAAGAGACATGAAATAAATCTCTTTTGCACTTAGTGGTAAAGCAATCTTCTATCCCCCTTACTCAGCTCCCTCTCTTCTGTTACTGAATAGGGGCAGCTTACGAATGGTGGCGGGGACCACCACCGGACACTGCTCACTGAACAAACATTTTCACACAATGATGTCGTGATGAATTAGACTCTTACCAAAAGGATTAGCCAGATGTAGCAAAGGACAGAGAACAACGGAGATTCCTCTGTGCAGAGCATGCATGGAGGAGGAGGAAACCGTATTGCATTTGATTGAGTGCACAGGCGTCGCCGAAATACGGAGGCAAACAATAGGGACACCGAATTAACTTAAAGATATCTTGAACACACTAGGAGGCCTGATCTGCTTCTGGAGGGAGGTTGGCTGGTTAGAATGAAGGCCGCCATGGCTCACGCACAAGGGTCCAACATTAGGACTAAGTGTGGAAACCATACCCATATATAAATAAAGAATGGTCACAAATATAGTTTTCAATGTTAGCAACTATGTGTTATATAAACTAACTAGTTTAAAAGATTTTGATTTGTTGAGTCTAACCTAATAAGTTAGAGTGATAAAAACATTAGAATCAGACTCAGACTTTTATTTGTAAAACAGGTATTTACTTAAAGGTCTTAGATTTAAACATAGGGGCGCTATGTTTTGCCACGAAGGCGAACAAATATTGTACAAAATAATAATAGCAAATCCTACTAATATTATAAAGATGAAAGTTTGTATGTTTGTGTAACAATCAGGCAAAAACGGCTGAAGGGATTTGGATGAAATTTGGCACACATGTAGTTCATATCCTGGAATAAAAAATAGGCTACTTTTTATCCCAGTAAGTGGCATGGATTAATGGAGACTGAGGAGGAAGTGGAAACTCAGAGCCGCTGCTGCCTTAGTACTTCAGATTCACAAGTACCAGGAGACCAGAAACATCAAGTACCAGGAGACCAGAAACATGTCATAGTATTTTTGGGCTGGTATAACTATGTAGGTAGGGTAGGTGTAGGGTAGGTGTAGGGTAGGTGTAGGGTAGGTGTAGGGTAGGTGTAGGGTAGGTGTAGGATAGGTGTAAGGTAGGTGTAGGGTAGGTGTAAGGTAGGTGTAGGGTAGGTGTAGAGCGGTTGTTTCCTGAGTAAAAAATGTACAATACAAATCAGGAAACCTTGCTATTTCCGAGATAAACGCGGGCGAAACCGCAGCTGGTAGAAGCTAGTAATAAATAAACTAAAAAAAAATTAATTACCTACCTACTTACAAGTAAGGTAATATTTTAAATTTAATAAAATCTACAAAATAAAGACACTTAAAAAGAGATACAGTTGTCTTAAAATATTTAAAAAGTACATCAAATATTTTGACTGGCCTGTTGGACTAGTGGTTAGTGACCCTGACTGCAAAGCCGGAGGTCGTGGGTTCGATTCCCACCCAGGACAAACTTTGTGTGATGAGCATTATTGTTTGTTCTGTGTCTGGGTGTTATTTATCTATAATATGTATGTATTTATAAATTATATAAGTATGCATATCAGTTGTCTGGTTACCATAACACAAGCTCTGCTTAGCTTGGGATCAGATGGCCGTGTGTGAGTTGTCCCAAGATATTATTATTATTATATTATTATTATTTATTGCATAATTATGAAATATTAAAATTATTTAAATTCTACATTTCCATCGCAAAAATTGTAATCTCAATTCCATGAATACAGTCCATGCATTCATGGAATGCATGAATACAATCCATGCATTCATGGAATGAGTGCAACATTATAGTAATTTAGAATTGAAAGAGACACTGTTTATGAGTTTTTGTAACTTGCATTTATCTGTTTCTTCCCAACTATATTGAGATCTGTTTCTCTGCCCCCCTACTATGACGTGTCATTGCCATCATGAATCAGTTGTGAAAATGGGATAGTACTATTAGTCCTGTATAGCTCTATCTCCCTCTCACAACGGAATCGTGATGGCGTTAAGACATAGTAGGTGTTCAGATATTAACTGTATCTGGTTATACTGGACAGTAATCCCAATATGCCAGTATTATACATGAAGTGTCTACCCATATGACTTAGAAACAAGAAACTCGGGAACAAATACCCTTGGCTTGGTTTGAGATTGATTTTCTGAGCATAATGAGAAGCGTGGGTTTGATTCCCGGATCAGACAGTGTTATTGGGTTTTTATTCATCTTGACAACAGCAGGCTGGCTTATTATTGTGGGACTTAAACAATCAGTTAACAATGTGTGTTCTATCTATAGGTACATATCTGCGTAACTCTTTAGAGTGTAAAGTTGTGATTTTATGTTACTTTTTAGGGTTCCGTACCCAAAGAGTACGGAACTACCCTTAAATATATACCAAGTTTCATTAAAATCGGTTCATTAATTTCGTAAAATAAGGACTTGAAAGTTTGTATGAAATGCCGTACGGCGTAAACGCTCTTAGGGTCGGTTTATATCTGACGGAAAATTCTAATTCGAAAAAACTAGCTGCCACCCGCGGGTCCGCCCACGTGTATGTCGCAAATTATCCCAAGAGAACATACCCCCGGGATAAAAATATCCTATATGTTATTCCAGACTATAATCTACCTCTGTGCCAAATTTCATCAAGATCCATTCAGTAGTTTTTGCGTGAAAGAGTACCAAACATCCATTCATACAAACTTTCGCGTTTATAATATTTTGGACATTCAACCTTGCACACTCAACTAATGATGCGTTAAGTGCGTCGAGCAACCGAATAGACGCGACCGTTGATACGCTCGACGCATCTTCCGTCAAATGTGTACGGACCCCTAATGATGTCAAACAAGTTTAATTAAAGCTGAATTGTAAATAGAGAACAGTAAAAAAAGCATCCTGTTAGATTGGGAGCCGATCTCAACATTGTTTTGAACACGCTGAGCATGATAATGTTCAATAATATAAGTACTTAGGTATAATTCCATAAGACTGGTATAATTCCAGAATGGTGCAATATTGCTAAATGTTATGAAATTCTTGTGTTGTTTAAGCCTTGCACAAGTTTCGGAGTTGTTTCAATTCTTACATTAGGTACCTACTGTATTTTGCCCATCTATACTATACTTATATCGCTCACCTAGTAATATATTGGCACATCTACGTTTTTCACATTTTACAGAAACGAGGATCAAAGATTTTATAAATTGTAAAAATGGATTTATGGGTTTATTTTAAATTTTTTTTACTGATTTTATGGGTTTGGTAAAAAAATGTAAAATAAACCCATAAATCCATTTTTACAATTTATAAAATCTTTGATCCTCGTTTCTGTAAAATGTGAAAAACGTAGATGTGCCAATATATTACTAGGTGAGCGATATAATAAAGCTGAAGAGTTTGTTTGTACGCGCTAATCTGGAACTACCAGTCGGTTTTGGAAGATTATTTTTGTATATGATTGAAGTGGACTGTATGTGGATTTGTAGTGTAGAGGTCTGGAGTAGGATCTTGAGAAATGAAACTTGTCTTCAATCACCTTGTAGTTTATTCTTCTTTAAAGTTGCGGAGGCCGACTGCGGCTCCAAACTTTTTTTTTTTTTTTTTTTTTATGAGTGGCCTCTCGCAGGTCAACCTAGGAGGTTGTCGGCTGCTTAACCGGACTTGCCTGTGGCGGCCTTAATAATATTATTATTAAAGCCTCCAGCCAGGGCTTATTAAACTTAAAAACTAAGCGACTACGCTAAGGGCACCCCCTGTGGGGTACGGACCTCGGCTTAGGGCGTCGCTGGGGGAGGACAGCTAGGGACGGGCTGGATCTAATAAGATTTTTATTATTAGGGGGCGAGTGTTGTTAATACTACAGGCTCAGCGGCGCGGGCTGGCACGAGCAAGGGACGGGGCGGACATTGACGGGACGGTCGCGACGGGCCTCGGCGGCGAGGGCGGAAGGACGGTGGTCGCGGTTTGCGAATTGTGCTTGTACTACTACTACTCTCTTGGAGGAGGGTGGTGGGGTCGTCGGGGGTGATTAAGGTGTGCCTCGGGCGGCGAATTTTAGATATGAGGGAGGGTTGGTATCGGGCGGCCGATACGATGAGGGGGTTGCGGTGTTTGACAGCAGTGTCGATGAAACGCTTGGTAATGCGTTTCATGAACTGCTGTATGGTGGGCACTCTGAGATCCAGATGTAAAGTCTCATTACGGACATAGTATGGGGCTCCCGTGATTCTACGGAGGAATCGGTTCTGGAGTGTCTGCATCCTGTGAAGGTGACGAGGCTTTGCGTGTGCGAAGACAGCGCAAGCGTATGTCATCATGGGGCGAATGACCGCGGTGAACAGTCGCAATTTGCACTTGAGTGACAATTTGCTTCTGGCGACCGTGATAAAGTGTAACCTCCCCAGAGCGAAGGCGGCGCGCGAGCGGGCCAGCCTTGTGTGCTCAGCGAAGGTGAGGTGGTTATCCAGGGTGACTCCCAGGTACTTAGCTTGCTTCTCCCAGGGGATCGGCTTGCCATACATGGTGATCGGACGGGGGAGTGGGGGGTTTTTCCACTGTTTGGAAAATAGAATGGCCTGGCTCTTATCGGGGTTAACCTCGATTCCCCATTTCCTGAACCATCTGCCCAAGATGTTTACAGTAGTTTGGAGCGTGCGAGCGATAGGAGCCGGGTCGCAACCTGTATAGTAAATGGCCGTGTCGTCGGCGAATAGTGCCAACTGGGCCAGTTTACTTTTCGGAATGTCGCTGGTGAACAGCGTGAAAATGAGGGGAGATAGCGGTGAGCCCTGGGGGACTCCTGCTCGGATGGGGTGAGGGGACGAGAGTGCACCCTCGATGCGGTAGCGAAAGGTGCGGTTCGACAAAAAGTCTCTCAAGATGAGAACGAGACGGTCTGGCACGCCGAGTTGGTAAAGCTTATAAATTAAGCCATTGTGCCAGACTTTGTCGAATGCTTTCGCTATGTCGAAGAACAAGGCGCCCGTCATCTTGCCACGCTGGAAACCAGCGCTTATGTGCTCTACGATGCGGTGGACTTGCTGGATGCACGAGTGTTCGGTTCGAAAACCAAACTGCTCGTCGGGGATGAGACTCTTTGCCTCGGCGTAATCCTTGAGCCGCTTATAAATAAGCCTCTCGTAGATTTTGCCGAGAACGTTGAGTAAACTGATGGGACGGTAACTGGCGGGGTCAGACTTGGGCTTGCCTGGCTTGGGAATACCGATTACGGTGGCCTGTTTCCATGCCTGGGGGAATATGTTATTGCTTAATGCGCCATTGAAGATGGCAGTCATTAGCATTATGAGCTGGGCTGGGAAGAGCTTGAAAACTCTGTTGGTGAGGCCGTCGGAGCCAGGGGCTTTCCTAGGCTGAAGCCTTTTGATAATGTCCTGTACCTCGTCAGGAGTGACGGGGGGTAGAGGATCATCAGGATCTTCGATTGGTGGTAGGGAAGCTCTACGTTCGACTTCAGCGTCCACCATATCTAGGTGGGCTTGGTCTACTAGTTGTGAGCTGGGAGAGCATTGGGACTCTAGACTGTCGGCCAGGCATTCTGCCTTGTCAGAGTTGTCGAAGGCGACACTCTTATCGGGGCGAATGAGAGGGGGCATAGTGGCCTCTTCAGTGGATCGTAGTTTCCTCTGAAGTTGCCAGAAGGCTAGGTGGGTGGGCTCGAGTTCGCTAAGCGTCTTGTCCCAGCGCGCTGAACGCAGCTCACTAGTGCGCTTCTTTACAGCACGCTGCAAGTTACGCATGTGAGCTTTGTTTGCGTCACAGGGAAAAGCGCTATACGCACGGATGGCTGCGTTCTTCTCGGTTATCAGATTCCGTACATCGTCCGGGAGTTTCCAGCGGTGGTCCTCCGCCACTGGAATCTCTCTTGAACAGTCGTTCAGGACAGATTGTACGTGATCCGTAAGCGAGTCGATCGCCGCCGTCGTGTCAGCGACTGAGTCGATCAGGTCGGGGATGGTGTCTAGGTGAGGTGACGTGGTAGATTTCAGCTTTTCGCCTACTTTCCTCCAGTCAGTGATCACCTGAGACGGGGGAGGTTGGACTGGGTCGAGCTGGCCTGAGCGGGAGCTTAGGTGCATGATCACTGGGCGATGGTCGGAGTTGAGTTCGTGTAGCGTTTCTATAGATTGCAAACGGAGGTTAACATTCTTTAGCAACGCCACATCGAGAACATCCGAGTTACGGTTGGGATCGTGAGGGAAGTGGGTGTGAGTCATCGGAGCGATGACGTCAAAGTTGAGTGTTGTGCCTAGGCCGAACACTGCTCTGCCTCTGGGATTGGTCGTGTTGCAGTTCCACGCGGGGTGCTTGGCATTGAGATCGCCCGCTAAGATAACGGAGTCACTCAGGCCGAAGAGGTTGGTAAAGTCGCTTGCGAGGGCGACGGGGTCGTCTGGCGTGGAGGAGGGTGGGCAGTAGGCTGAGATGATGGTAATTGGCTGATGGCCGGTCATGCCTAGCCGACAGGCTGAGTACTCTAGCTGAGAGCGGGGAGCGGGAGGGAGTAGTGGGATGCAGTACAACTCCTTTTTATAGTAGATGAGAGTGCCACCACCATGACAACGCGTCCTATCGTTGCGAACTATCCGGTAGTTGGCAATTTTAGGGTCGTTCCGGTGGGGTTTTAAGAAGGTTTCCTGGATGAGGAGGACGTCTAGATGGTGATCGCGGAGGAATTTGGCGATCTCGTCTCTTTGGTTAGTAATGCCGTTGGCATTAAAGAAACCTAATTTAAGGGATCTAGGCCTGATGGAGGATGTGCTTGACTTATCCATTGATTAGTCAATCGCGTCCATCTCATCTAACTTGTCCGTAATGGACTTGTAGGCGGTGAAAATCTCCAGCGCCTTCTCAGTTGACATGTGCAACTGACCGTCCGTTCCTCTGAACTTGTTGAGTTCAGCGGACATGGATCTAGCCGCACGTGTCATAAAAATGCCGTAGGCTTGGAGTATAGTTTCACTAACTCCAAAGCTTGTGGCCTTGTTGGACGGGGGGACTTGGCGCGAGCTCACTGCTGCAGGTGCAGGAGTGAGCTGGGGCGCAGGTTGGGGGGGTGCTGGGGCCGCTGGGGCCACCGGCACGGGAGTCGGCGCTGGGATGGTTTTACCCATCAGTGCCGGGAGAGTAGGAGTGGGAGGGGTCTGCTTTGACACCAGAGCGGGGAATGCTTTCTGGTGATTGAGCTGATTCCAGGGGGAGGGCCTTTGGGGAGCCAGCCTATCGGGCATCTGGGAGGAGGGTATCCTCTCCGATGGGGACTCTCGCTGCTGGCGGGCGTTGTGGCGCTTAGCCAGCTTGGGGGCGATTTTAGGTGCCTTGGGGCACCCCCGGTAGTTAGCCGGGTGGCCTGATTGTCCACAGAGCACACAACTGGGCGGCTCTGTGCATTGTGACTTGTCCTTCGGCCTGGGACAGTCGGCGGTGCTGTGCCCACCCAGACACTTAACGCATCTGGGTGAAGCGTAGCAATTGCGTTGGGCGTGCCCGTAGAGTTGGCAGTTATGGCACTGACCAACTAAAGTGGGGCGGAAAGGCTTCTCTATTGAGATGCCGGAGAGGGAGCACACCGTCTTGATCTTAAAGATGGGGTGGTGGCCCTCTGTGGGGTCACATACCACCAAGACCATGTCATAGAGGTCTCCACCTCTCGCCTTGTGAAGGCGGTGCACGGCAGAGACCGGGATGTTTTGTGCAAGGAGGTCATCTTTTATGTCCTCGGACGTTAATTCCTTCGGAACACGTCTTATCACCACACGGGTGGGCGTGTCCTCCGGGAGGGAGTAGGTGTGGAAGGATATTTTCCTTCCACGCAGGGAACGGACTAGGTCCCGATAGTCATTGGCCGTCGGGACCGTGATCTTAATGCCTTGTTGGCATGATTTGGCCGACGTGTAGTTGATCCGAAGATCACTGCACATCTTGGACACGTCTGTCCACTTGGCCTTGTCTTGCAAGTACAAGGGCGGGATGGGGCGGGACTTCTTCTGCTGGGAAGCAGAGACTGGCGGTTTGGGGCTCGTAGGGCGGCTAGCCTGTGAGGCTGGGGCCGCGGAGGTAGAGGGCGTGGGGGTAGGGGAAGGAGGGGATTTGACCGTCTTTTTGGCCTTGCTGGCCTGGCTGGCTGCCTTAGAGGTCTTTTTCCTTTTTCCTCCGGTGACGACTTGAAAGTCGTCCTCGGAGGATGAGGCGTCGGAGGACGAATATTCGTCCTCCGAAGGAGGGTTGGAGATGGGCACCGTGGTGTCCATTTCGATCGGATTCTCCGGATTCTCCGGAGTTGGAGACTCAGTGCCGGAGGGTACCGAGGGGGAGGGGGACTTGGCAGGCAGGAGGACATTTACTTTGCCCTCGTATGTGGCCAACAGCGCATCTACGCTAGGGTCGCCGACCTTGCGGGCGAGCGCCTTGCATAGGCGGAACAGGTCAGAGATTACTTTTTGGTCTGAGGGCTGCTTCTGAGGGAAGCTGGCCTCTGGGGCGGGGGAGGAAGTGGAGCCGGAGGCATCCATTTTTGCAGGAGCTAAGCTCCTGTTTTCCTAACTTCCCTAAACCTATCTCCCCGGGTGGATAGGCCCGGGGATGTGTAACCCTCCCAGTCGGGTCAGACTGGGAGGTGTGTACCTATGGTGAGCCCTAAGCTAGTAAACCGGTCGCCAGTCTTATTGTGCGAACCGGGCCCTATTGGGTCTGGTGTGAAGGGGTTGACACACCCAACCAACACCAGGTGTGTGGCTGAAAGAGAACGGGGTTAAGAGCAGGGCGCGACTAGGAGATCCCCCAAGGCCGCGTGATCCTCTCCCTTCCGATTTTTACCAAGTCCTTAAGGGACTCGGTAGACGTGTCGGGTCAACGTCACTTGGCTTAGTTGGCACCGTAAGGTTTCCACCAAGTACCACGAAACTGTGGATTTACCAGAGGGGTCACTACGTTATTGACAATTCCGCAATGGGAAACAGAAAATCCTCCGCTGCCTTGAGAAAGGCGGCTTCGGATCAAATGATTGTAGTCGGCGACTACGGGTGACGTCACGGCTGGAGCGGGACGTAGAATGGCACGAACACAACACAACACACACACGACAGCGGGCAGCGAGAGCGGCACGTCCGTCACGGGCGAGCGTCGGGCGCGGAATGGGCGGCTCCAAACAGAAAAAACCCTTCTTTTATACAATTTCTAACAGCGAGCGCGCCCCACCACTACTCAGTTTCGCAACAATCGCGTAGTGGGGAGCGCTCGACCAATAGGAATCAAGTTGGTATTTTACCTACTTTCTAGCGCCTAAGCTAATGTATGTCGACTACGTTACCGTAACGAGGACCACAAAACTTTATTTACGTCTTTTAACTAATTAACTATTACATAAAGGGCATTTATCATACAAATTTACCTTTAGAATTACCTAAGCTACCTTATAAACATGATAGGAACATTACAACTCTTAACCTTATTCTAAAACACATAAGCAATCTTATTATAACTTAACCTAATCTATAACTCACTGGATTGTTTTATTGTTTGTGTTTAGCACTTGTGTCTCTATCACTGTACATATCGTCTATGTACCCGCTTATTTTACGTAGCACGCTCGTCGTCCGCAACAGCTCTCCCCCCGGCGCAGCTCGCGTAGCCTTCCTCCTTCAACACGACGGCGAGCTTGCTGACTGGTCGCCGGAAGACGCCGGTTCTCGTTCGCACCTCGACGACTCTGACACCTCCGTCTGGTCCTGGGTGCACGCGCTCCACCAGCCCCATAGGCCAGGTGTTCCGGGGCAGCGTGCTGTCGACTATCAGGACCACATCTCCAACTTGCAAGGGGCGCGTGTCGTTCTTCGGTTCGCCCCGGGGTACCAAGGTAGGTAGGTACTCCCGAAGCCAGCGCCTCCAGAAGTGGTCTGCGAGCGCCATGCTAGCTCGCCATGTTCGTCGATCAGCCACGTCGCAGGGCCCAGTGGTGGGCATACCGGTCGATGACCCCAGCAGGAAGTGGTTTGGGGTCAGTGCCTCGGGGTCAGCTGGATTCACGCTCACGTGGGTTAGCGGGCGCGCGTTGACGGAGAACTCCGCCTCGGTCAGGAGCGTTTGCAGGACTTCTTCGGGTGGCGCCTTCTCACGCAGGGTCGCGCTGAGTGCTGTCTTGACTGATCGCACCATTCTTTCCCACGCGCCGCCTTGATTGGGCGCGCCAGGAGGGATGAAGCGCCATTCCATGCGGCGCCTCAGCCCTTCTTCTTGCAGGGCTGGGAGCCATTCTTCATAAGCGATGCGGAGCTCGTGGTCTGCCCCGCGGAAGTTGGTGCCGTTGTCTGAGTACATGAGCCGCGGCCACCCTCTGCGTGCGGCCATCCTTCTCAGCGCCATGATAGCTGAGTCTGTTGATAGTGACGCGACGATTTCCAGGTGCACGGCGCGGGATGTGAGGCACGTGAAGAGTGCGCCCCACCTCTTCTCACGACGGCGCCCGATCTTGACCATCATTGGCCCGAAGTAGTCCACCCCGCAATTGGTAAACGGGCGGTGGAACGGGTCAAGGCGGGCGTGTGGCAGGTCCCCTGTTGCCGGCGTCTGTGGCGTCGCTCGCCGCCTCCGGCAGAGGGCGCAATTCTTCTCTGCGGCGCGTACCGTGGGTCGCAGGTGTATGACCCAGTACCGCTGCCGCAGGTCGTTGGTCACTCGCTCTCGGTTGGCGTGTCCCGCGGAGCAATGCTCACGCAGGACCAGCAGTTTGGTGATTTGGTGGCGACCGTCCAGTATGACTGGTCGCTTGGTTTCACTTGGTGCGGCGGAGGCTTCAATACGGCCTCTCACTCGCAAAACCCCGTTTTCCCATATAGGATCCAGTCGGTAGAGGCGGCTCGCCCTTGGAAGGGGCCGGCCCGACTGAAGTCGTGTCAGCTCGTCATGGAAGCTGTCTTGTTGTACCCGCCGTATCAGTTCCTTTTCAGCTCGCTCGATGTGACGACGTTCTAGTCTCGTCGCTCGACGTCGGCAGATGTCTACGAAGGCCAGGATTCTGGCTGCAGCTCTCACTAAGGTTTCATACTTGGAGAAGCGGGCTGGGTCTGGCAGCCAGCTGCTTTGCCTCGGTTCTTCTTGCGTGTGCAGGACTTCTTCTTCTGTCTCTTCTTCTGACGACGTCCCGGGCCACTGATCTTCTGGTAGGTACAGGAATCCAGGCCCTTGAAACCACCTGTCTGTTGAGTTAATGGGCGCGTTGGTCAATCGTGTGGCGTCGTCGGCCACGTTATGCTGGGTTGGGAGCCATCTCCATTCCTTTTGTTGAGTGAGCTCAGCGATCTCGCCGAGTCGGTGCGCGACGAATGGTGTGTACCGTCGCATGTCATTCTTGATCCAGTGCACGACCGTCGACGAGTCCGTCCAGTATGTCGTCTGGCCTATTTCAACTCGATGTTCCTTTTTTACTGTCTCAGCTAGCCGCGCGCCGATCACCGCCGCCTGGAGCTCCAGCCGGGGAATTGTCTGTGCCTTCCTCGGCGCCACCTTAGCCTTGGCCGCCACCAAGACGACCTTGACTCTTCCATCGCGTCCCGTTATGCGCCAGTATGCCGCCGTCGCGTACGCCTGCTCGCTCGCGTCGCACAACACGTGAAGTTCTATGCGTGTGTGTCCGTCCATCGCGTAGCAGCGCGGCAGCCGCAGCGTCGCTACCTCCGGTAGCTGCGCCAGCCATGATGCGAAGAGTCCGTTCTCTTCATCTGGAATCTGCTCGTCCCACGCTGTCTGAAGTCGCCACAAGCTTTGCAGGATTATCTTGGAGCGGATGGTGTAGTGACTTAATAGCCCCAGCGGGTCATAAATAGACATGACGGCGCTGAGTGCCTCTCGTTTGGTCGGTGCTCGCTGTCTCGCTCTCACTTCCTCAGGAACTCGATTCATGGAGGTGTTGAATCCCAGCTCGTCTCGGTCAGCGTTCCAGTACAACCCGAGTATCTTGCTCTCGGGTTGCTCTCCCCCCAGTTGCGTGGGGGCCGTGGCGTGCAGGTCAGAGGGTACTTCTTTTAGAACGGTCCTGTCGTTGGAACTCCATCCTCTCAGTGTGAAGCCGGCGCGTGTATGTACCGCCCTTGTCTCTTTGACCGCTTTGCGTGCGTCCTCTGTGTTTTCGTAGCTCGCCACCCAGTCGTCCATGTAGTGCTCGTTCTTTATTGCTTCCAGTGCGCGCGGGAACTCCTTTCCGTGTACGTCCGCGTTATAATTGCGCACGTAGTGAGCCATGTACGGAGAGCTCGCGGCGCCGAAAATCATGCTCGTCATTTTGAATTTTCGTGGAGGTTTGTCACGTTCTTCACCTCTCCATAGGAACTGCTGCGCCGGCTGATCCTGGTTTCGTATCTTGACACGTAGAAACATTTCTTGTATGTCGGCCGTGATAGCGACTGTCTTCTCTCTGAATCGAAATACTATGCCAGGTAGCGATAACAGCAAGTCCGGTCCCTCTAGTAACTCGTCGTTCAAGCTCACTCCGTTGCTGCGTGCCGCCGCGTCGAACACCAGTCTGCATTTTCCTGGCTTGTTTGGGTTCACCACTGCAAAGTGAGGCAGGAACCACTTTATTGGGCTGTCTTCCTCCGTCCCGTCGCACGGCTCGGCGTAACCCTTTTCCAACAGGTTTTCAATTTGACGAGAGTACTCTTGTTTGAAGGTTGGGTCAGCGTCCATTCTTTCTTCCATTTTCTTCAGTCGACGGAAGGCTTGACTGTAACTGGCTGGCATGGTGACGTCATCTCGGCGCCACGGCAGCCCCACCTCGTAGCCGGCGTCAGTCCGCTTCGTTGTACGTTCGACTATGTTGATGGCACGCTGATCTTCTTGGCTTACCCTGGGTTTCCCTTGCACGCCCAGAGCTTCGATCTTGAAGTGCGCCTCCACTTGTTCGTGCAGCTCCTTGTCGCCGGGGTACACAGTCTTGACGGGTTCGTAAATGTGCAGTACGTTTCCTTCTTCACATATGACGCTGCGTGGCGCCGTTCCGTGCACCACCCATCCCAACCGTGTCTTCGACGCCGCCGGCTGGTCTGGCTCGCCCACTCGCAGCTCTCTTGAAACGATACATTCCCAGTGATCCGTTCCCACCAATATTCCGGGTCGCGCCGACTCATAGCACACTTCGTTTTCACATAAGTTCTTGAGATGATCGAATCTTAACACGGTGTCAGGTATTGTTTGCTGGTGCAGCTTCAAGTCTTTGATGGTTCTCGCACGTACCTGATATCCATCGTCTTCGTTGACGCCCCTAATCTTGATGCTCACTAGCTGGCTTTCTGCTTCCTTTTGTGACATGTTCACTCCACTTAGAAGAAGAGGTTGCGACGGTCCCTCCGCCCCCACGCCGGCTGCGAGCTCCTGGTCGATGAGTGTGACTGTGGCCCCTTCGTCCAGCAACGCGAAGGTCTTCCTCTCGCCTTGGGGCCCTGACACGACGACCGGACACATTTTCAGAAACACTGTCTTCCGTCCGACGACTGGTCTTGATGCCACTGACAGCACGGCCTCTTCCTTCGGTGGGTCAGCTGGCTTGGCGCGTTCGGTCTTGGCTTCGTAACGGTGCAGCGACTGATGATGCGGGCGACGACACTCGTTGACGCCGCACGGCTTTGCTCGGCAATTACTGCGACGATGTCTCTTCTGTGCGCACTTGAAGCAAACTCCCTTCTCACGAACTAGCTGCCAACGCTGTTCCACCGTCAGTGCCTTGTACTTGGGGCACGCCGTCAGCACATGATCTTGATCACACTTGGGGCACGGGCTTTTCATTTCTTCACTATCTTCTGTCGTATTATACACGGTCGCCTTTTTCTTCATAGTCACTAAAGGGCGCGCCTCCTTTTTCACATTCGCGGCGCACGTTGTAGGAGCGTAGGTATAGCGCAGCGCCCGGTCCGCTTCTCTCATTAAGAACCGGGACATGACGACGATTTCTGGGTCCGCCGTGCCTTCTTGATCGTAGGCGTAGTCGCACCATCTTGATCGTAAATGCGGGCTAAGTTTTTCTAACACTTCACGAGTCAACATTGGGTTGAATAGGTATCCTTTTCGGTCGATCGTTCTCAGTACACAAATGATATTCTGTATCTTGATTGCGAAGTTATTCAGGTCAGCTGCCGCCGCGCTGGGTTTCGGTAGCCTCTTCAAGTCTTCGAGCGCCTTATCGATGATAACTTCTGGCCGCCCGAAACACTGCTCCAACGTCTTGATTATGGCTTCTGGGTCCGCCGCGGTATGTAGTAACGCGGCGACGACGTCTCTCGCTTCTCCTTTTAAACAGCTTCGCAATCGTTGCAGGTTCTCAGCAGCGGTGATCTCGTACATCTTATTGGAATCTTGATACGCAGCGACGAACGGTAGCCACTCGTTGACCGCGCCGGAGAAGGTAGGTAAGTCGACGTGACGTAGCCTTGGTCGCGCCATCCTTTCCAACGTAGCCGCCAGGTGCTCGATGCTATTTCTTGCACGCGTAGGTGTCGGTGATCTTGCTCGTGCCGCCTCGAAGCGCAGTTGCCTTGGTTCTTCTCGTCGCGGCCCCTCCTCCCCCCGTGGGTTGACGGGATGCCGCATCAGCCATTCGTCGACCTTTTGAAGTGGTTCTTCTCTGGGTAGAGGCTCCATTATCTGCTCCTCGTGCACACTTTCATCATCACGAATAGCCGACACTTCCGCTGCTAACCGTTTCTTCACAAGCTCGGCATCCAATTCTAGCTCGCGCCTGCGTATCGTAGCCAGTTTCTCCGCCGCCTCCAACTCAGCAACCCGTAATCTTGTTGTCACACTTGTGTTCGACCGTTGCGATCTTGTTGACCTCGCTGGCGACCTGATGCGTCTTCTTTCCTCCGCAGTTTGTAATCTTGACGGGCCCGCCGTACTGGTCTCCGCCATTCTTGAGAACGGTGACGCCGGCGGTTCTAAGGAGATTCTTCTTAGCCGCTCACTTTCAATTTGTTTGGCTTCTTGTGCCTGGATGCGGCGCTGTTCCTCCATCTCTGCTGCGTCTCCTTGACTTCTTGTCACTACCATAATGCACTACGTTCAACAGGGCTGACGACTCTTGTTATGCCGTCACAATATACTGCGCCTGCGTAAACGTTCCGTTTTCCCGCCTAATTGTCACTTTCCCGCGCAAACCGACGATCTTGAAATTCACGCACTTGAGGACCGACGGGCTTCAAGTTCACTTTCCAACGGGGCCTCCGTTCGGTGAGGCCGATGAATCTTGATCCGTCTCAGCACGAATCCTCTTCACACAGAACGCGAGTTTCTTGGTTTCGACGGTTTCTTCACGCGGCGGGACACGTAGGTAGCTTGACTTTCTTCTAGATCTGAAAAGATCTTTTTTAATCCCTTTTCTTGTGGGAAACGTTTTAGACAATCTGTCGGATCTGAAAAGATCCCTTTTTGACTATCTGTTGGATCTGAGAAGATCCTTTTAATTCCCTCTTCTTACGGGAAACGTTAGAGACAATCTGTCGGATCTGAAAAGATCCCTTTTTGACTATCTGTTGGATCTGAGAAGATCCTTTTAATTCCCTCTTCTTACGGGAAACGTTAGAAACAATCTGTCGGATCTGAAAAGATCCCTTTTAGTTGAATCTTACAAGATTCGCACACTCGAAGAACACGTCGTAACAGGTTGAGACTTGATTCTTCTTTCTTCGGCAGTCGGCTCCGATAAACTACACTCGTCGTTGGTTCTTCCGTTCTTATCCGGCTAACGAAGGACCAGGCTGAAGTGGACTGTATGTGGATTTGTAGTGTAGAGGTCTGGAGTAGGATCTTGAGAAATGAAACTTGTCTTCAATCACCTTGTAGTTTATTCTTCTTTAAAGTTGCGGAGGCCGACTGCGGCTCCAAACAGAAAAAACCCTTCTTTTATACAATTTCTAACAGCGAGCGCGCCCCACCACTACTCAGTTTCGCAACAATCGCGTAGTGGGGAGCGCTCGACCAATAGGAATCAAGTTGGTATTTTACCTACTTTCTAGCGCCTAAGCTAATGTATGTCGACTACGTTACCGTAACGAGGACCACAAAACTTTATTTACGTCTTTTAACTAATTAACTATTACATAAAGGGCATTTATCATACAAATTTACCTTTAGAATTACCTAAGCTACCTTATAAACATGATAGGAACATTACAACTCTTAACCTTATTCTAAAACACATAAGCAATCTTATTATAACTTAACCTAATCTATAACTCACTGGATTGTTTTATTGTTTGTGTTTAGCACTTGTGTCTCTATCACTGTACATATCGTCTATGTACCCGCTTATTTTACGTAGCACGCTCGTCGTCCGCAACAATGATAGCCACATTCATGAGGAAAAAAGTTAGTTTACCTAGCTTTTGACCCGATAAAACTACTTGCAGACCCGCGCAACTTCGTCTACGTCACTTTTTTCTTGAATGCTCAAGAGCGGACTGGTCGTCTTTCCTCGATAAATAGGCTATCCAATACTAAAATATTTTTTTCAATTGGAACCAGTAGTTCTTGAGATTAGCGCGTCCAAACAAACAAAAAAACAAACTCGTCAGGTTTATAATATTAGTTTACATAGATTAATAATATAGATAAGTACTATTATCAGAACAATGAAATGGAATTCAATTTATTTAAACTAATATTACACAGAGGAAAAATTATAAATGTTTGTTTTATGTTCGTAAAAGGTAATTGTGAGAAACATTGATCCGATTTAAGGAAAGTATTTTACTGGTGGGAAGTTTCATGACCACGGATACAGGAAATAATGAAAACGTGTAATATTTGGCACACATAGATACACACAACGTAGGAACAATAATAGACTTAATTTAAAAAAAACCGGCCAAGTGCGAGCCGGACCCGCGCGCGAAGGGTTCCGTACCATTATCTATAAAAAAACGGCAAAAAAAATCACGTTTGTTGTATGGGAGCCCCACTTAAATATTTATTTTATTCTGTTTTTAGTATTTTTTGTTATAGCGGCAACAGAAATACAAATACAACGGTCTAGCTATCACGGTTCATGAGATACAGCCTGGTGACAGACAGACAGCGGAGTCTTAGTAATAGGGTCCCGTTTTTACCCTTTGGGTACGGATCCCTAAAAACAATAACAATGTGTGCCTAATAAAATAGGTCCAGTTCAACAAAATGCCAGACAACTAGAAGTTTTCTGACGCTGGGTTTGCTCTAGGAAAGGCTACTTTTATCCCGGAAAAATACACAGTTTCTGAGTGATATAACCGTGGAATAATGATGGTTGTGTTACATTTTAGTTTTTGCCCGCGACTTCCTACCCGCATGTTTTGTTTTTTTTACGTCCCCGTATAGCCTATAGCCTTCCTCATAAATGTGACTATCATATACTTACAAAAAGAATTTTCAAAATCGGTTCAGTAGATCCAGTGATTACCCCCTACAAACTCACAAATATTACCTCTTTATATATTATAGTAGACTAGCGGACGCCCGCGGCTCCACCCGCGTGGATGTCGACAATTATCTCAAAGGAACATACTCCCGGGATGAAAAGTATCCTATGTGTTATTCCAGTCTATAATCTACCTCTGTGCCAAATTTCATCAAGATCCTTTCAGTAGTTTTTGCGTGAAAGAGTAACAAACATACATCCATCCGTCCTCACAAACTTTCGCATTTATAATATTAGTAGAAAGTAGAATAGTGGGATATATGTATATTAAGTACTAGCTGTCTCCCGCGGCTTCGCTCCCGTCAACTGGCTACCTACCTACCTACCCTACACTTACCCTACACCTACCCTACACCTACTCTACACCTACCCTACACCTACATGCACGCAAATAATTCTATTTTATTGAGGTATTTCTTTCCGACTTGCTAGACAAAAGTTGTGGTAGCTCGGTTAATATACATGTTATAAAAATAATGTATAGCCTATAGCACTCAGGAATAATGTAGCTTTCTACCAGTGAACAAATTTTTAGAATTGGATTATTAGTTCCAGAGATTACCCCCTACATACAAACTTACAAATTTTACCTCTTTATAATATTAGTATAGATTGCGTTTCTTTGTTTTCTGTCACTCCATTCCTCGTGATGTGTGACACGACGATAGAGAAATATAGAAGAATTACATAAACACAGAACCTTCTTTTTTGAAGTCTATTAATTCTTCTTCTTCTTCTGCGTGTGGGTAGTAAGGTCTAACGACTCCACACACCTTAGCGTCAGAGTTTCTAAACCGCCTCAAGGGCCTCTGACATGGTTTGACGACCGCCATTTGGCGGCCGGGACCACCGGCTTATACGTGCCTTCCGAAGCACGGAATCTTTAGTCTGTTAATAAATTGGGATAAGGGTTGGTAATGATGATGTTATGCGTCATTTTATTTTATTTTTTTTAACTGTTTTATGTTTATTTGCAGGAGGTGATTCAAATAGAGCTGCTATGCAAACAGCTGTACGAATCGCAGGACCCGCTCATCAGGGAGCAGGCGGAGAAGGCGGTTGTCGGCTTTCAGGTACATTTTTTTTTTAAATTAAACGTTGCCCCACACGAATTTCTCCTGTATCGTGGGTGCGTTTGCAAACATATAAACTCACATACACAAATAGCCAACCCCGGAACAACTATCTGTAGGCCATACAAATATTATGGTGGATCCACATAGCCCGGCGGCCCGGCCGCCAGTTTTACGTGCGGCAATCGCAACAAAGCCGGCGGCCTTTTTGCCGGTATCAGTGCCGGTAGCCGGCGGCCACTGTTCCCTTACTGGGAACAGTTCGTTCATGGCTTTCGATGAGAGCCGCACTTGACGGCTTCTGCCGGCGGGATTGCCGGCTTTGTCGGTGGCTTCGCTTGTGGTCAAGACGCCTCCGGCAGTGCCGCCGGGCTGTGTGGATCCACCATTAGTTACGTGCGGGAATCGAACCCGCGACACGCAGCGCAGCAGTCAATCGCTCAACCATTGCGCCAAACGTGCCATCAAAACATATAACTTATAGGTAGATTCTAACTAACATTACATTTGCTTTAACAACTACATTGGAGTCGGACGTGCCATATATTGCGAAGTACCCGAGAAAATTGTAGGAAGATTATTACATGCTAACTGTACCCTAGAGATGGTGGCCGACGGAAGTTTATACACTCTCCTTACTCTGACAAAATTGAAGGAAAAACTTAACTTGGTTGCTGAATAAATGTTCTCCCATATATAATATGATCCAGAGCATACATCGCACAGCAAAGGAGTGGAACTCTCTGTCTGCGTCTGTGTTTCCAAAAGCTTACAGCCCTAATCTCTTCAAAGTTAGAGTGAACAGGCTCCTTCTGGGTAAGCTCACTCTATCGTAGACTTTGTCTCTGTCATCTCTGACATTGACTAGAGTCAAGAGCAAACCCATCACTATAGTAGGCGCCAGATAAATGAAGAATAACGGTCATTGACCTTTCGTTAATATCTCTTCGTAGGTACCCCCGGACAGTAAATTATAAATCGTTTTTCATTACTAGAACAGAAAGGATCACGATAGATGGCGATTCAGGACAGCTTTATGTCATTATTTCTGTTTTTGAAATTAAGTGTGTCAATAAATGTAGGTGGGTCAATGACCGTTATTCTTTGTTTGTCTGGCGCATACTATAATAAAAAAAATACATCAATGTGCGTCACGGTCAATTCTTCAACCGAAAATATAATAATCTTCAAAATGAAAGCCAGATGAAAATATTGTATGTTCTGTATTGATTGATTACTTGGGTAAAGAATGCTACTTTTCTCTATTGTTTTAAGACGTGCAAGTAATATTCAATCCTAAGGTTTACGAATAAGATTGGTTTTTACATAGTCTATTTGCAATATTCCAGGAGTCTCCGGACACGCTCAGCAAATGCCAGGCGTTGCTGGAGCGCGCAGACTCCAGCTACTCCCAGCTGCTGGCTGCCACGACCCTGGCTAAGCTGATAAGCAGGTAACTATACACTTGATTGTACATTAAAATGTATTATCATCTCAGTGCCAGGTTTGTGGAATTCTTCGAAAGAGTTACTGCGTCCCTGGAACGTTTGAAGAAACACGGGTGGGTATTAGTCAGTAAGACTCTGAAACTCCCTCCCACTCCCACCAAAGCGGGAAAAGTCATTTGATGATTTAAAATAAGCCTCAGTTGAAACCTCATTTTCCCATACAAAATGTTCATGGGTTTCGTAGGGTAGGGAAGGTAGATAGAGTAGGTAGGTAGGATAGGTAGGTAGCCAGTTGACGGGAGCGAAGCCGCGGGGGCCAGCTAGTGATAAAATATATGGCGTCAAAGGAACGAAATATACTTAGCATCGCGGGCGCGCGGAAAAACTCCATACATTTAAGTCGACGCGCGCCCTGAGCACTTTATATATCATGTCCCTTAGGGAGACTATTCCCTTGGGAATCCAACCCACGACCACCGGGTCACAAGGCAAACGCCTAAACCACTCGACCACGGAGGCATACTTTGTAAAGTGGTTTCCAGTTTGGCTAGGACATTGCAGGGTTGAATCAAGTCTGATAAAAAGATGATTCCGTGCTTCGGAAGGCATGTATAAGCCGGTGGTTCTGGCCGCCAAATGGCGGTCGTCAAACCATGTCAGAGGCCCTTGAGGCGGTTTAGAAACTCTGACACTAGGGTGTGTGGGGTCGTTAGACCTTACTACCCACACGATAAAGAAGAAGAATAAGGGAGACTATTTATTGCCCAGCGGTCACTGTGCATTTAATTATTTGGGAAAATGTTAGGCAGGTTAAGAGATTTACCGTTTTCGGAGACGGCATAGCCTATAGTCTTCCTCATGAATGTGGCTATTGTATACAAACAAACAAACTCTTCAGCTCTATTATATTAGTATAGATTTTTGTAAACTATGTCAGTTTTAAATATAGTAATATACATTGAGTTCTTTTTTCCCAGGTCCACAGCGAGTCTCTCGACCCAGCAGCGCTTAGACATCAGGAACTATGTTCTCAACTACTTGGCAACTAGGCCGAAGCTGGCCAACTTCGTCGTACAGGTAAAGTTAAAAATCTATACTACATACACACACACTTACATTTTACCTACCTGTATGTACCTACTTCAAGCACAATGCCATTGGACTGTTAAATATTAAAATAAGTTCTTGATGTTGTAATTAGGAGTGTCATACTGAATTTCGACAGTTAATTAATTCGATACGGTTCCAATTTCGAAAAACAATAGTTCGACTAGGTACTAATTACTTCGACAGAAAATTATATTCGACTAGCATTAATGCGACAGAACATACTTCGACAACACACACCTTCGAAAAACACTACTTCGACCACAGATATAGATAGACATAAATAACGCAAGAGCAACTTTTCGCGTGTCCGTTTCCGTGCCCAGCTTACGTACAAAAATCGTAAGCCGCCACTTTCAAGCTCAGTCTGCATCGGCGCCGGCGTACGCTAGTCGGACGTCAGTTAGGTGAGTTAGGTGATTTTCCCATCACTTAAAAGTGCTTGTGTGTGACGTCATAATAGGTAGTCAAAAAATGGCACGCTTGGTTTTCATACAGATCGTGATACTTGCGTTATCTATATCTGTGACTTCGACAGAACCCTTCTTCGATATGCACTTGTTCAGAGGATCTCTATTTCGACATACCTTCGACATAATACTGGTCTGAGCATAAATTTCGCTTTATGATTTTAGGTGCAGAATAAAAACATAAATAATATTCAATTATGTTTTTATTATACATTTATGTATAGTAAGAAATCTTTGTACAGTTTAATCATTTCTTCAAATAATTAAAATTGTAACATAATATTTTTGGTTATTACTAAAAGTATCTATACATATATTTATAAATGTATTATTTTTCTCTCTGTTTTTCTTTCCTTTGTTGCACCTATGTGTTCTCTATACCACCCTAAGGTCGACTGGTAAAAAATGCCTAGTTCGCCTTTGTACAGGTATTTTACTAGTGCATAGAGTAAATAAATATTAAAGTCTTCTTGATTATGAATTACACAAGTGAGTAACGTTAGCTATTCTGCTTAGGAACGAAATTGTATCCATGTCATTTTTGAGTAGCAGTTTTTGCAGCCTTTCATTTTCGTTTCCTTGACATATCGGTGTAACAACAAATTCTTCGCCCGCAGTCACTGGTGTCGCTGTTCGCGCGCATCACCAAGCTTAGCTGGTTCGACATGATCAAGGAGGAGTATGTCTTCCACAACGTTATCAATGATATCACTAATTTTCTCAGGGTATGTACTATACTATTTATATAAGAAGCCTTAGTTCTAGTAAGATAAGCAATTTTGTAAAAACAACTATAACAAACTTAATTCAATTATAGCAGTGGTTATTTTGATTTAGTTTCGTTATTTTGTTCAAAACAAATGGAATACATATAAAAATCGGCATTTTAAATTTAAAAAAATTACAATGAGAGTTCACAACGAGTTCTAACTATATTTTGTATGCGGGAATTTTTAGTAATCTCAGGAATTTCGAAAGATTCCGGGATCCGGGATTCTGAAAAGCATGTCCTTATTATACTTTCCTGGTAATAAAAGTGAAGCTTAGATATATTGGCGCCCGATTATCCGATCACTGATAATAACCCTTAAAACAATGTTGATTCAAGAAAATATACTCGTTCTTAAGGACGCGTTTACAGATGGGTAGTCAAATCATTACTTTTTTACATAAAAGTATGTTTATTAAATAAAATGCTTTGCATTCTTAAAATGTTTTTCCCATGAATTGTTGATAGATGTGCATGGTACGATTCTGAACTGTTAACATAATTTTATATAGGTACAGTTTCTCAATAAATGTACCGAAGTGAAAATTTTTATTTCGGTACATTTATTGAGAAAATGTACCCATTTGTAAACGCGTCCTTAACTAAAGTGACTTGTTCTCAGAGTCAAGATCAATGCACGATAGGCGTGCAGCTGCTGACCCAGCTGGTGGTGGAAATGAACCAGGTCTCAGAAGCCGACGCCAACCGCTCACTCGCCAAACACAGGAAGATTGCTTCCTCATTCAGGTAAATATTGGTTAATAGGGTATTGGTCCCATAGTAAAAGAAGTTTTATTTTTCTTTTTTTTTTATTTCTTTAAAATTTTAGACACTTTTATAACGCACAGCGTATGTCAGTCCCATCGTACCCTAAGACAATTATTAACTAACAAACGAGATCAATGGATCAGGGTCATGAATTCGAACAACTTTCTTGCATCATCGGAAGTCGGCTTACTTAAAATTTGATGGAACGTACCTATATTGTTCTTGTTCAACTTCAAAACCCTGAACAACTTACTTCTAAAAAAGTTTTTCATATTTATGACTTCAATGACCCATTTTTAGGTAATGCGTTAATTTGGTTAAATAATTAAATACATTATCGCCACTAGAGGCGATTTTTGACTAACAGCTTCGTTTCCGCATAAAGAATATAACTTTTTAGGGTTCTGTAACCAAAGGGTAAAAACGGGACCCTATTACTTAGACTCCGCTGTCCGCCTGTCCGTCTGTCCGTGTGTCTGTCTGTCTGTCTTGTCACCAGGCTGTATCACATGAACTGTGATAGCTACACAGTTGGAATTTTCACAGATGATGTATTTCTTTTGCCGCTATAAAAACAAGATTAAAATAAATATTTAAGTGGGGCTCCCATACAACAAACGTGATGTTTTTGCCGTTTTTTTTTATAGATAATGGTACGGAACCCTTCGTGCGTGAGTCCGACTCGCACTTGGCCTGGTTTTATGTCCTAAGTTACTAACTTCAACGCCTTCTCCCCAGGGACACGCAACTATTCGAGATGTTCCGCCTATCCTGTACCCTACTGGGTACGATGCGCAGCAAGCCTCTCGAGCTGTCCGACGAGAGGCAGCACGCGCTGGTGGCCGCCCTACTGCGCCTGGCGCACAACTGTCTCACCTTCGACTTCATAGGCACCACCAGCGACGAGTCCAGCGATGATCTGTGTACTGTGCAGGTAAGTCAAGCCTCTCGAGCTGCTGACATTTTCAATCCCGGCTACAAATGACAGCTGGACCCAACGGCTTAACGTGCTTTCCGAGGCACGGAGGAGTCTCGATATGTGAAGATGGTCACCCTTTCATAGACCCATCTCGGCAAGCGTTGCTGAACCTTGAAGAACGACCCGTGCGGCTGTTATTATTCAGCTATGAGCATCTTTACTTAAATAAGGTGGTTTTTTGATTATCAGATCCCAACATCATGGCGCCCCACGTTCCTGGAGTCGGGCACGCTGGACCTGTTCTTCGAGCTGTACCACCTGCTGGGCGGCTCGCTGGCCAGCCTGGCGCTGGCGTGCCTGGTGCAGCTGGCGTCGGTGCGGCGCTCGCTGTTCAGCTCCAACGAGCGCGCCAAGTTCCTCAACCGGCTGGCGGCCGGCGTGCTGAGGATACTCGATAACACGCAGGTAGCTGCCGCCCGCGACTTCGTGCGCGCATATCCCGATTTTTTCCAATATCGTAGGAATTTCTCGTTCCCGTATAGCCTATAGCCTTCCTAATGCATGTGACTATCATATATATGTCGCAGCTAATTAGCTCAATCAGCCGTTTAATTGGTTGCCTAGCCTTTTCATTTAAATGCATAGATTGTTTAGCGACCTAAGTGACATCTTTTGTTCAATATCGTTTAATGACTGGCCCATGTCACTTATGTCGCCGATTAAACGGCGCAGTTCAATGAAAATGCTAGACTTTTAGTGAAACGGCGGATTCAGCTAGTCGGCTGCGACATATATGCAAAAATAATTTTTCAAATCCGACTGGTAGTTCCAGAGATTAGCGCGTTTAAATAAACAAACAAACTCCTCATTCTGTGTCGTCGTTTTTCTATGTTTTCAGAAATGTAATAAACAAAATTCAAATGTATTGCTACTTTTACGTTATTCGTATATTAACCCCACACACCTTGTTCCAGGGCCTCTCCGACCCGACGAACTACCACGAGTTCTGCCGGCTGCTGGCTCGCCTGAAGTCCAACTACCAGTTAGGAGAGCTGGTCATGGTGGACAGCTACCCGCGCCTCATCGAGCTCATCGCCAAGTTCACTGTGCAGAGCTTACAGGTCAGAATCGTCTGCCTAGCCTTTTCCCAACTATATTGGGGTCGGCTTCCAGTCGAACCGGATTCAGCTGAATACCAGTATTTTACGAAAAGTGACTGCCTATAGTAGGCGCCAGATAAATGAAGAATAACGGTCATTGACCTTTCGTTAATATCTCTTCGTAGGTACCCCGGACAGTAAATTATGAATCGTTTTTCATTACTAGAACAGTAAGGATCACGATAGATGTCGATTCAGGACAGCTTTATGTCATTATTTCTGTTTTTTAAATTAAGAGTGTCAATAAATGTAGGTGGGTCAATGACCGTTATTCTTTGTTTATCTGGCGCATACTATAACTGACCTCCACAACCTATGAACGCAAATAAAACATGGAAGCATTCCTAGCTCAAAAAAATAACCCAACGCAGATTGCGCCGTGGTAGGCTGGGCTTACCGATTGCGCCGCTATACGTTACATGGTAATTTAAACCCAAACTACCAATAAATAAGGTCCATTTTTAACTGTGCATCCTGAGTAGTAATAATATTGTTGGTGTGGTGAATCAGCGACGTGGTTTCGATGTGTGATGCGCGCTTAGATCCCTTGAAGTAATGCTTCCATGTTTTATTCGCATTCACTGATCACAACCCACTAACTGGGTAACATGGTATACTTGGCAAGAGTAGTGTCAGATTTTTTAACTTTTAATTTTTCGTTTTTGTGGTAAGTTTCGACAATGCCGTCTCTCGAAGGGACGTTCCACGCTGGCCCTGGGATGCGAGAAACTTGGGTTGGCTTGGTCTATGTTCACCTGAGCCCACAGCTGGATAAAACCGTCCCCAAGTGTTACCGAGTATCGCGGGCACTGTTACCTCGCTTCGAAATCACCATGCAGAGCTTACAGTTGAGAATTATCTGTATACTCTTATGGTTATTAATGTAGTGATAAACTGCTGCATCTTCTTTTTTAGGTCCCTAACATACTGGCAGTGTTGTTTAAGAGCGTTTACGCGGTACGGCTTTTCATACAATCTTTCAAATCCTTATTCTTCAAAATGAATGAACCGATTTTAACAAAACTTGGTATGCATACGCTAGATATCCAGGTCTAAATAGTTATAAGAAAACATTTTTGAAAAAGAGTTCAGGGGGAAGGATATAGTGATTTTTCACTTTCTATAGAAAACTTAAAATCGCTCTCTCTCTCCCTCTGAAATCTTTTTCAAAAATATTTTCTTATAACTATTTAGACCTGGATATCTAGCGTATGCATACCAAGTTTCGTTAAAATCGGTTCATTCATTTTGAAGAATAAGGATTTGAAAGATTGTATGAAAAGCCGTACCGCGTAAACGCTCTTAAGACATTTTCAAGATAAATAAATGTTTTTTCCCTCGTTCCAGATGTGGCAATTCGCTCCCAACTCAGTCCACTACTTACTGTCCCTGTGGCAGCGCATGGTGGCCTCCGTGCCGTACGTGAAGGCTTCGGAGCCGCATCTGCTCGAGACATACGCGCCCGGAGTCACCGCCGCCTACATCGGCTCGAGACTCGACTCTGTGTCCTGCGTGCTAAGGTATAATATCATATCAACTCTATCCGAACGCCTAATAGTTCAGCATAAACATTACACATCGTGATCTTTTCGACTTAGAAATGGTTTTGTTGGATGTATGCATCTTAAATTTTGAACGTATTCGGGTCCGCTTCCATTCTAAGCGGATGCACCTGAGCACCTGTTTTTTACATAGAGCGACAGCCTATCTGACATACTGACTAACACGACACCGCTTAGCCAGAAAATCAAACTCTTCTCTTTCTCTTCTCTTCTCTTCTCTTCTCTTTCTCTTCCTTTACATTGTTCTCACATATAGAAGCAACAAAGATAATGTAACCAGGATTATTGTAAATCATAAAATGGTTTAAAAGAGTGTCCATGGAGTTTCTTGCACGTTCTTCTCCATAGAGATCTACGCTTTGGAACGTGCAAATAGCTTCATGTTTTTGACTGACTGACTCTGACAATTCAAAAGTACCTATAAATGGTTTATTTGAAATAAATGCTTTGACTTTTACTTTGAAACATCAGATCAGATTTTCTGGCTTCGGACTATCCTAAGATGTCCTAATGAAAGCTGTATCCTAACAACTGCTTTTCGACGCACGAAGGAGTCTCGATATGCAATGGATCCACTGACTGACTTCGACAAGCGTCACTTAGGCTGACTGTCCACTGAATTTAAAAATAAAACATACAACACCGGGAAGCGAAGCGAGGCAGCAGTGCGGGGAAGCGAAGCGAAGAAGCGGAAAAGCCCGGCCGACCGTTCAAATAACTCGTCTCGTGAACTCGCTAACTAGCTCTTCTCAGTACACAACTCCGCTGGATACAGCCTTAAGGACGCGTTTATAAATAGGCAGTCAAATCATTACATTACATTCATAAATGTGCCGAAGTAAAAAAAATCACTTCAGTACATTTATTGAGAAACTGTGCCTATCTAAAATTATATTTATAGTTCAGAATCGTAACATGCACATCTATCAACAATTCATGGGCAAAACATTTTAAGAATGCAAAGCATTTTATTTAATAAACATACTTTTGTGTAAAAAAGTAATGATTTGACTATCCATCTGTAAATGCGTCCTTAACCTGTTGCTGTTAGTATTAAGCCACAGCTCCTCTACTTATTCCCTTGTAACGGCTTCACTCCCACAGAGACGGGCTGGAGGACCCGCTGGACGACGCGGGCACGGTGCAGCAGCAGCTGGAGCAGCTGTCCGTGGTGGGTCGCTGCGAGTACGGCAAGACGTGCCAGCTGCTGGTGGCGCACTTCGACCGCGCCGCCGCCGCCTACAGCGTGCCGCAGCCGCAGCAGATACCGATGTTACAGGGTACTTACTGCACTTTACTTAACGGATTTTACACAATATAAAACGGAATCTTCAAGGTTAAGCAACGCTTGCCGAGGTGGGTCTGTGGATGGGTGACCATATTAACATACCGAGACTCCTCCGTGCCTCGGAAAGCACGTTAAGCCGTTGGTCCCGGCTGTCATTTGTACATCTTTGGCAGTCGTTACGGATTGTCAGAAGCCAGAAAATCTGACACCAGTCTTGCCAAGAAGTACCGTGTTACCCAGTTAATGGGTTGTGGAGGTCTGGTAAGCAGCCGCTCCACGTAAAATACTGGTATTCAGCTGAATCCGGTTTGACTGGGAGCCGACCCCAAATTGGTTGGGAATAGGCTAGGCAGATGATTTCAATCAATACCTTTCTTCTGACCACATTCTCTTCCTCACAGGTCAACTAACATGGCTGGTGTACATAATCGGCGCGGCGATAGGCGGCCGCGCTTCAGTCAACACTTGCGATGAGAACGATGCCATGGACGGTGAGCTGGTGTGCCGCGTGCTGCAGCTCATGGACCTCACGGACTCCAGGCTGGCGCAGGTAATATACTATGAGCGTACTAACCTTTTGATGACACGGTTCGTGCAGTAGTTGAGCGATTGGCTGCTGCCTGGTTTCCGCACGGAACAAATATTTTTATGGCCTACACATAGTTGTTATGGCGTGGCTGTTAGTGTATGTAGGAGTATGTCTACAGTCTGGGACAAACGGTCCAGTTAGGTAGGGCTAACTTCGAGTAAGAGGTCAACGGTCGAATCAGACTCGGCTGGGCGGCGTTCGGGAAGTTGCGCAGTATATTTTTGTCAATCAATCAATTATTCAACGACATAAATGGCACGGTCAAGTCATCAAACGATATTGAACAAAAGATGTCACTTAGGTCACTGAAAAATCGGCACATTTAAATGAAAAGGCTAGGCAACCAATTAAACGGCTGGTTAAGCTAATTGGCTGATATGATATACGTAATTTTCATGCATCCATTTTTAAACATCGGGTAACAGAATAAACGCAGTAGGTGAACTGAGAGGTATCTCTCTAGGGGTCATTGTACTCATCATTATGAACGACATTCGCTATTGGACCAACAATGAAATAGCGAAATCGACTGCCCCATACATTTCTGTGCGTATAACTCGACAAAATACACTGAACAGCTGATTTTTTTTTCACGATTTCATGGTTCAATGACCCCTTATAAGGTACTAGCTTCTACCAGCTGCGGCTTCGCCCGCGTGAA
This sequence comes from Melanchra persicariae, assembly GCA_947386135.1. NCBI lineage: Eukaryota > Metazoa > Arthropoda > Insecta > Lepidoptera > Noctuidae > Melanchra > Melanchra persicariae. Next base: position 7,222,236 of record OX376673.1, on the reverse strand, counting down.
TATCGGAAATAGCAAGGTTGCCTGATTTGTATTGGATTTTTTTTACTCAGGAATGAATAGAATAGATTAGAATAAACGTTTATTGTCTCCAGTATTACAGCTAGTAGTATTGGAACTATACACAAAACTATAATACCGGAAGCAAAAGGTTCAAGCGTCAGCATTATGCTTAGGTCCCTTAGGAAACACCCACCCTACACCTACCTTACACCTACCCTACACCTACCCTACACCTACCCTACACCTACCCTACACCTACCCTACACCTTCCCTACACCTACCCTACCTACATAATTATACCAGCCCAAAAATACTATGACATGTTTCTGGTCTCCTGATACTTGATGTTTCTGGTCTCCTGGTACTTGTGAATCTGAAGTACTAAGGCAGCAGCGGCTCTGAGTTTCCACTTCCTCCTCAGTCTCCATTAATCCATGCAACTTACCGGGATAAAAAGTAGCCTATTTTTTATTCCAGGACATGAACTACATGTGTGCCAAATTTCATCCAAATCCCTTCAGCCGTTTTTGCCTGATTGTTACACAAACATACAAACTTTCACCTTTATAATATTAGTAGGATTGCGTATATTCTGTTACACATTGTATATCAACAACTATTGTCATCCACAGGGCGGCTGCGAGAAACTGGAGCTCGCAATGATGTCATTTTTCGAACAGTTTCGAAAGATATACGTCGGAGAGCAAGTTCAGAAGAACAGCAAGGTGTACAGACGACTCAGCGACGTGCTGGGGCTGGCAGACGAGAGCCAGTTGCTCAGTGTGCTTATGAGGAAGATGTGAGTAGACCACTAAATTGCCAGCGTTGCAGAAGAGGGTAGATGACTAAAAAAATCAAATAAGTCCGTCAAATAGATTTCCAAAAAATAATAGACACGCATTTTTTCTTTTTTCACGTAAACAAAAAATGAAACCGATACAGAGCGTTGCAAACTCGTGTTTCGTCACTTGTAAGTACACTTTTTACGTACACGTGACGTCACAACCCCCCCCCCACTCCTGATCTTTGATGCGGTTTGTCTTCAGTCTTTTTTTTATTGAGGATAAAGTAAAAATTACGTGTCCAATATTTTTCGATAATCTAACTGACGGACTAAATAGAATCATATATTTTTTGAACAGAAATCATCCGTAATGTTCGAAAGAGCAATAGAGAATTTATGCATGCAATTTTTTTTATTTACAAAATGAAATGCTTATCTGGGGCCTAACTACCAACTCTTAAGCAGTATTACTTCAATATTACTTCCAGTGAGAAAGAGACGGAGCTATACAGGACGTATAGCTCCGTCTCTTTCCCACTGGAAGTAATAGTAAAGTAATACTGCTTTAAGAGTTAGTGGTTTAGGCCCAACTCTAGAAAGCATTTATGAAATAATTTTTAAAATAAATTTATCGGCGATGCAGTTATAAAGCTTCAATCAAAGTTTACAATTAGAAAGAGAAGTCCGATATGAACTTTGACGTCAAAGTCTATGACGGTTATACAGCTACCTACCATACAAAACAACGTTTTCGCGAGAGGGACAGATATATTTGTTTAAAATTGTTTTATCTCGTTAGCTTTTCGGTCAATTTTGATTCTATTTTCACTCTTAGTATTTTTTTTTTTTGAGATAAACTGTGTAGATAACAAATATTTTTTTCATGCATATTCTTTATTGTTACCGCGACCCTGGAACGTAAAGGGTATTTTGAGGAACACGGATGAATTTATGTCTGTAAGAGTCTGACACTCCCTTCCGGTCCGCCTTGAGCGGAAAACAGTCTATTTATTCTAAACATCTTTTTTAAGCGTTTTGGTATTCTTTAATTATCTAAAACGCGTAATTTGTGTTGTTTTTTGTTTTAAAAGAGTCAAAAGAATTCATAAATTATTCAGAAAAACCTTAGCTTGGGCAAATAATGTGAATTAAAAAAAAATATATACGAAAAGGTGTCTACCGAAATTTAATATCACAAAAATAAAAAAGGTCATCGCGCAAATACGCGAACGTCGCATCAATTTGTATGGCAACACGGAAAACGCAATTACGTAGTCGCGTCGAAAGAGGGCGCTGTCGACACATCTACGTAACCACGATTTCCGATTCGTGCAAAAATCGCTGTGTTAAGACGACGCCTAGTTGTGGATTCTGTTCGAAAGAGTTACCGCGGCCCTGGAAAGCAAAGGACACTACGAGGAGCACGGATGGGTTTTAGTCAGTAAGAGTCTGACACTCCCTCGCGCTCCACCCAGAGCGGCAGAAGTCATTTTATGATTTCCCATCCATAAAAAGAAAGACGACGCCTAAATGTTCCCCATTGGTTCACACAATTTTCTGAGCACATACAATTTTTCCACAGCATAACAAACCTGAAATACTGGGGCAGTTCCGAGCAGATCATAGCGAAGACGCTCGGCTTGCTGAGCGACCTGAGCGGGGGATACTCGTGCGTCCGCAAACTGGTCAAGTTGGACGAGGTGCAGTTCATGCTGACACACCACACGGTATGTTATCAACTGCATAAGGCTCTAGACAGACGGACCGCATTTCAACTGCAATCCAACCGCAAATTGCAGTTCGGATGCAGTTTGAATGCAGTTGATACGACTGCAATACATATATATTGACGACACGGTTGGCGCAGTGGTTGAGCGGTCGACTGCTGCGCTGCGTGTCACGGGTTCGATTCCCGCACGGAACAAATATTTGTATGGCCTACAGATAGTTGTTCCGGGTCTGGCTGTTTGTGTATGTGAGTTTACATGTTTGTGAACGCACCCACGATACAGGAGAAATTCCTAGTGTGGGGCAAAGTGTTTTTAAAAAAAAAAAATCTGAAATACTGTTTTTTTTACTATTGATAGTTACGTGTTTGACCACTATCTCACCTGATGGTAAGCGATGATGCTGTCGAAGATGGAGTACGCTTGCCTAGAAGTAAACTATCCACTCTTGACTTAAAGACTCCCAGGTCTACACGGGCAGTTCGGAGCAGATCATAGCGAGCACGCTTGGCTTGCTGAGCGAAATGAGCGGAGAATAATCGTGCGTCCGCAAGAAAAAAATGTTTGCTGCGGAATTAGCCGTGGACGTGGACGCAGGGAAAAGCTAGTGTGTAATAAAGATAAATAAAGTTAATTTTTCCTCGTTTAGTGTTCTTCTTTTGCACTGGTGGAACAGAGAGTAAAGTCCCACATACCTAAGTTGAAAAGGGAGGATCCTCCGACCAGACGGATGTTGTCTGGCAGGCAACTGCCCGACAGTTGATATTCGGGCTTTTGTACATGTTCTAATCGCACGTTAAACTCTGATATCGATTTAGGATTTTGTCAAGTTAGTTCGCAGCTGCCGAGATAGATGGCGCTGCGAGTCTAATTTATTGATTTTTGTGGCGGTATAAATGCCGCTACACTGGGTTGAATTACCTGGTCAGGCAAAAAGTGTAATTAAAATTTCTCAGTAGCGGCCCGGTGTTACCAATGTCACGGTGGACAATCTCCTTCAATCAAGAATACTTACACTAGATTAAGGATCAGGAACAAAAATACGTCGCTAAAGTGTCGACGTTTGAACCCCAATCCCACGCGTTTGACCACAATTTTACCTGATGCAGCCTTACCTTACGACCAATAAGAGCGGAGCATAAATTAAAAATGTGACGCAGACGAAGTTGCGCAGGTCATTAGTGATGTCAAATAAGCGCTTTATGTAAATGTTAATATTTGTGTGTAACAGGCAGAGCACTTCCCGTTCCTGGGCATAGCGGGCGTGGGCGCCGCAGAGATGCGCTGCCGCAGCATGCTGTACACGGCGCTGGGCCGGCTGCTCATGGTGGACCTGGGAGAGGACGAGGACCGCTTCCTGGCCTTCATGATGCCGCTCACCGGTACGATATAGATATAGCTCTACCACTAGCTTCAGAGCACTTACCGTGATGCAGCATGCTGTACACGGCGCTGGGCCGGCTGCTCATGGTGGACCTGGGAGAGGACGAGGACCGCTTCCTGGCCTTCATGATGCCGCTCACCGGTACGATATAGATATAGCTCTACCACTAGCTTCAGAGCACTTACCGTGATGCAGCATGCTGTACACGGCGCTGGGCCGGCTGCTCATGGTGGACCTGGGAGAGGACGAGGACCGCTTCCTGGCCTTCATGATGCCGCTCACCGGTACGATATAGATATAGCTCTACCACTAGCTTCAGAGCACTTACCGTGATGCAGCATGCTGTACACGGCGCTGGGCCGGCTGCTCATGGTGGACCTGGGAGAGGACGAGGACCGCTTCCTGGCCTTCATGATGCCGCTCACCGGTACGATATAGATATAGCTCTACCACTAGCTTCAGAGCACTTACCGTGATGCAGCATGCTGTACACGGCGCTGGGCCGGCTGCTCATGGTGGACCTGGGAGAGGACGAGGACCGCTTCCTGGCCTTCATGATGCCGCTCACCGGTACGATATAGATATAGCTCTACCACTAGCTTCAGAGCACTTACCGTGATGCAGCATGCTGTACACGGCGCTGGGCCGGCTGCTCATGGTGGACCTGGGAGAGGACGAGGACCGCTTCCTGGCCTTCATGATGCCGCTCACCGGTACGATATAGATATAGCTCTACCACTAGCTTCAGAGCACTTACCGTGATGCAGCATGCTGTACACGGCGCTGGGCCGGCTGCTCATGGTGGACCTGGGAGAGGACGAGGACCGCTTCCTGGCCTTCATGATGCCGCTCACCGGTACGATATAGATATAGCTCTACCACTAGCTTCAGAGCACTTACCGTGATGCAGCATGCTGTACACGGCGCTGGGCCGGCTGCTCATGGTGGACCTGGGAGAGGACGAGGACCGCTTCCTGGCCTTCATGATGCCGCTCACCGGTACGATATAGATATAGCTCTACCACTAGCTTCAGAGCACTTACCGTGATGCAGCATGCTGTACACGGCGCTGGGCCGGCTGCTCATGGTGGACCTGGGAGAGGACGAGGACCGCTTCCTGGCCTTCATGATGCCGCTCACCGGTACGATATAGATATAGCTCTACCACTAGCTTCAGAGCACTTACCGTGATGCAGCATGCTGTACACGGCGCTGGGCCGGCTGCTCATGGTGGACCTGGGAGAGGACGAGGACCGCTTCCTGGCCTTCATGATGCCGCTCACCGGTACGATATAGATATAGCTCTACCACTAGCTTCAGAGCACTTACCGTGATGCAGCATGCTGTACACGGCGCTGGGCCGGCTGCTCATGGTGGACCTGGGAGAGGACGAGGACCGCTTCCTGGCCTTCATGATGCCGCTCACCGGTACGATATAGATATAGCTCTACCACTAGCTTCAGAGCACTTACCGTGATGCAGCATGCTGTACACGGCGCTGGGCCGGCTGCTCATGGTGGACCTGGGAGAGGACGAGGACCGCTTCCTGGCCTTCATGATGCCGCTCACCGGTACGATATAGATATAGCTCTACCACTAGCTTCAGAGCACTTACCGTGATGCAGCATGCTGTACACGGCGCTGGGCCGGCTGCTCATGGTGGACCTGGGAGAGGACGAGGACCGCTTCCTGGCCTTCATGATGCCGCTCACCGGTACGATATAGATATAGCTCTACCACTAGCTTCAGAGCACTTACCGTGATGCAGCATGCTGTACACGGCGCTGGGCCGGCTGCTCATGGTGGACCTGGGAGAGGACGAGGACCGCTTCCTGGCCTTCATGATGCCGCTCACCGGTACGATATAGATATAGCTCTACCACTAGCTTCAGAGCACTTACCGTGATGCAGCATGCTGTACACGGCGCTGGGCCGGCTGCTCATGGTGGACCTGGGAGAGGACGAGGACCGCTTCCTGGCCTTCATGATGCCGCTCACCGGTACGATATAGCTTTTTATTAAGAAAGAAGGCCTAGGAACCGCTGGCGTGGTGACTTGGAGGCGTTCATGGCGGTTTGGCCGGAGATAGAAACACACCGGGAGGAGTGGAAGGCTATGCGGGATACCTTTGCCCAGCAGTGGGACTAAATAGCGTGAAAAATACAAATTATGCTGAATGCCGCAGATTTAGACCTCACACAAGGTGGGCCCAAGACTAAGTGAAGGTTATACATACAAGGTGTTAAAAAATTAACTGCAAGAATTGTGTGTACGTGTACATGCTTGGTATCATCTAAACAACGTCGTAACTATTCTAAAAAGATTTTTTGTTTTGGGCCATATTAACATAATTTTGTTTTTTTTTTTATGTGCATTGTACGCAGAGCTCCCGCTCCCCCCCCCCCCCCGCGCTCCCCTCGACCCCTGCCTTCCGACTTCCACCCTTTTGTCCCGTGCTAAGGGTGTGTCGCTCTGTGTCATCTCGCTAATGACATGCGCTCGCGCGGTTTCGTAAACCTACCTCAATGCCGTTTACGTAGGTACTTTAATCTGGAGGAATGTTCTAGCATAGAGTCTAGAAGGATCTTGTCAATACTGGTTCTGCTCGTCGATACTAGATGGCGCCAGTTGTAACTTTAATCGTTAACATCGACATTGTCAGCCATCCAAAGGCCGGCCTCGGCAAACTTAGCTTAACTTTGCAACGACACAACTTTCACAAGCGATTAATTCTCTGTTCTCTATGTTACAGCTGCCTTCGAAAGCATCATAGGACTCCTGTCCGGTCCAGAATCCCCGATGTTCAGTTCAGAAGATGCCAAGAAGACGCTGATAGGGCTCGCTCGAGACCTGCGCGGCCTAGCCTTCGCGTTCAACACTAAGACCACGTACATGATGCTGTTTGATTGGATGTGAGTATACATGATGGTGTAGTACAGGTGTAGGTATATCTCATTAGTTCAGTTCAGTAGACGCTGATAGGACTTGCTCGAGACCTGTAGCTTCAAATAACTTAACAGCTGACATTAGGTATAAGAAAAGGGTATGATGTCACCCTATCGCCAATTATTTAATAATTTGCCAAGTTACGCGTTGCCGAGCCAGTTTTGTCGTTCAAAAAGTACTGGCACTCACCCAAATGTAATAAATTACGTTATAACATATTCTGCCGTGCTAAACGCAAAAGCGGTATCTCAGTGAAAGCGAGTTTCGAGAAAATTTAAGTTTTGTTAGTATAGTTTTCTTAATCTGAGATAGATAGATACAGCTATTTAGCTTAGTTCATTGGATGTGTGTTTGTTTATGCTGTCCAATGACATAAAAATTAACATTTTTTTTTTGAGATACCGCTTTTTCGCTAGTCATGCATGACACTTCAATTTTATGAATATCAATCATTTTTTTTTTGTGTAACATAGGTAGGTAGTTAATACAGTTCTTAAATTAAGGTTCATAGGTCGCTATGTTATGCCAAGAAGCGTAGAAATATGGTTGCACGCGAAATAAAGGCGAAAAAAAAAGAAATTAACAATCATGCGAGAGGTAAAAAAATTATTTGGTAGGTATGTCAACATTAATTGGATGACAAATAAATAAAAAGTTAAAGATATCAAGTACAATTATACAAGTCACAATATTGAGTAGTTTCTACAGTCAATGCATAAATAAATAATCAAAAATGACCATTAGTCATAATCTGAAATAAAAATAAATAAAAAAATATCTATAATTTTAATAACGATTCTCTACCTCCTCTCCAGCTACCCAGTCTACATGAAAGTCCTCCTCCGCGGCATCGAGGTGTGGTTCTCCGAGCCGGCGCTCACCACGCCGGTCCTCAAGCTGACAGCAGAGCTGGCACAGAACAGGAACCAGCGGCTGCACTTCGACGTGTCGTCACCCAACGGGATCCTGCTGTTCAGGGAGCTGTCCAACATTATATGTGCTTATGGTGAGTCTTTCATCGTCGTGATCATCCACAGATCGACTTTACTCACTGCTGAGCATATGTCTCTTTTTTCTTGTGCCAAAAAAAGAGACATATGCTCAGCAGTGGTAAATATAATACCACCGCAAGAGAAGGATTGGCCAGTCTTATAAGGTGTTAGGTGAGCCTGTTCAGGAAGCGCCGAGCGAGAGGTTCAGTTGAGTGCCTAATGGAACTAATTGCGCTACACGAGGAGGCTCATTCATGCATCCTAAAAATGTTGATGAATTATCGCAAAAAAGGACCCTATAACCATTTCCAGGGTCCTATTTATCTTCATCAGTCGGCAGGGGTTTTTTTATTTCGAGAAAATAAAATATCGACCGATACATGTGCGCATAACTCGACAAAATGTACTGAACAGCTGATTTTTTTTTCGTGATTTCGGTGTTGGCTCCATAGTAAAAGTTGTTCATAATGATGAGTACAATGACTCCTTGAGAGGTATTGCGTTAATTCTTTTACGCGTTGTATAAAAAGCAGATAACAAAAAGGAACAGAAAAATAAGTCAAAAGGTGACTTATTTCTAGAAAAATCAGGATGTCTTCCAGCAATGTCCTATTTTTGTCTCGAAAATACTCACAAACAGTTTTCGCATGTTTCAGGCAGCAGAATACTAACGATAGACGTCAACAAGAAACAGATGTACACCATGAAACTGAAGGGCATCTCTCTGTGCTTCTCTATCCTGAAGTGCGCGCTGTGTGGTAACTACGCCAACTTCGGGGTGTTCAGGTAAAGCTCCGTCAAACTGACGCGCATCCCGCGCCATCTAGTGATGCAAGTTCGGAACCTTTTCCGTATAGCTTTCGAGCTGCTACCAATAACTCCTGCAAGCTCTATATTCCCTCGTGCCGATAAGGAACGTACACGGTGAAGATAGTTTGCAACTTTTACGTTAAAAAAATGACTTTGTGAAAAAACCCGACTAAGACCCAAACAAGTCGCTTTTCAAACAGTCTGATGCAGTTCAATCACAGATCTGAGGTCACAAACTGTATCAGACTGCTTGAAAAGCGACTTGTTTGGAACTTTTGAGTCGTTTTTAGCGGCCGGGTTGTTTTTTATTTTTTACTTTTTAGTGAGTCACATTTTTTTCGGAAGCCGCTTTGAAAATTTATATAGCCTATGTCACTACCACAATTCTGACGAATTCAACGAAACCTCATATGTCAAAATCCGTCCAGCCGTTTGGGCTGTAGGGCGTGCCAAAGAAATGGGCATACATACATACATGCGCTCGAAAAATATTACCCTCTTTCTGACGCAGTCGGGTAAAAATAGTTAACATTGACGCTTTTGTTCTGCCACCTTGCCGTTAGGGAACGTGCAGGAACTATAAGTGGCAGCACAAGTGTCAACGACAAGCATTTTTTAAATGTTTTTACGTAAATGTTGCTAATTTGATCTCGTTTCTAAATTATGACAGCCAATCTTCAAGGATAAGCAACGCTTGCCGAGGTTGGTCTGTGGATGGGTAATCATATTAACATACCGAGACTCCTCCGTGCCTCGGAAAGCACGTTAAGCCGTTGGTCCCGGCTGTCATTTGTAGATCTTTGGCAGTCGTTACGGATTGTCAGAAGCCAGAAAATCTAACACCAGTCTTGCCAAGAAGTACCGTGTTACCCAGTTAATGGGTTGTGGAGGTCTGGTAGGCAGCCGCTCCACGTAAAATACTGGTATTCAGCCGAATCCAGTTTGACTGGGAGCCGACCCCAATATAGTTGGGAAAAGGCTAGGCAGATGATGTTTTTAATTGGATCCATTAGATGGCACGTTCCGGAGCGTGTTGGATCAAAGGTGCATCACAGAAGCGTCATTGCTTTATAACATAAAAGTTTCGAATTTGCAACACTAAATCAATACCAAAAGTCAATTGAAGTAATCGCTGTAAGGTTCATTTTGGCATTTTGGGTAAATGTACCTTACGTTAACTAATACTACAGGTAACGAATAATCGTTCCCTATAGGGAACGTGCACGACAAAGACTGCTATCTAGCGTTGCTTGTTATAAATACTTGACACTTCTGTGCTAGCTATACAACGTGTAACAGAATAAACGCAATACCTCTTATGGGGTCATTGTACCTAACCATTATGAACAACTTTTACTGTGGAACCAACCCCGAAATCGCGAGAAAAAAATCAGCTGTTCAGTACATTTTGTCGAGTTATGCTTACAGAAATGTATGGAGCAGTTGATTTTTTTTTCGCGATTTCTGTGTTGGTCCCGTAGTAAAAGTTGTTCATAATGATGAGTACAATGACCCCTTGAGAGGTATTGCGTTTATTCTGTTACACGTTGGTTATTGTGTCTTCAACTTGTATGTGTTAAGCTGGTGTAAATAGTCGCGTGACTTAGGCTTAGCTTTTACAGGCCCTTATACAGGGTTATTTGTAAAACACCAGCAACCTTTCAGGGGGTGAAAGTACTCATCATTATAAACAACTGTTACTATGGGACCAACTCTGAAATATCAAAAATTATCAACTGTTTCATACAAAATGCAAAAGTCACCCGATGAAAATGTATGAAATAGCAGATATTTTTTTCGATTTTTCGGAATTGGTCTCATAATAAAAGTTGTTTATAATCATGAGTACTTTCACCCCCTGAAAGGTTGTTGGTGTTTTACAAATAACCCTGTATATAGGGTATTCTACGTAAAAATAGTGGACACGTATTTTTTTGCCATTTCAAATCGCATAAAAATTAAGATAAAGCGCATCAAAGTTCTAGTAAAACTTGTACTATAGTAGTTACGTCACGTGAGTTTTCAACGCACTGTATCTTCGTCAATTTTTATTTACGTAAAAAAAGAAAAAAATACGTGTCTTAATTTTTTTTGGAAATTGACGGACTAATTGGCGCAGTGGTTAAGCGATTGACTGCTGCGCTGCGTGTCGCGGGTTCGATACCCGCACGGAAAAAATATTTGTATGGCCTAATAGTTGTTCCGGGTCTGGCTGTTTGTGTATGTGAGTTTATGTGTTTGTGAACGCACCCACGATACAGGAGAAATTCCTAGTGTGGGGCAACGTTTTTAAAACCCCATTGTAAAGTAGAATACCCCATTGTTAAATAACTTCAATGTCAGTAACTTCATGTGATTATTATTATTTCAGGTTATATGGTGACGAGGCTCTCGACAACGCGCTAAATATGTTCGTCAAGTTACTACTCAGCATACCACAGAGTGATTTACTTGTAAGTACCTAATCTATGCAATTTTTTTTTAGCTATGTTACAGACAACTAGGGCCCATAAAACACAATACATAATAAATAAGTATAAAAACAATAACTAATACATATTTTATATATATAAAAAACTTAAACGCTACTGCACATGAAATGCTGGCGTCATGTTACTCTGCGAGGTGTCACGTTATCACGTACAGTTCGCGTCAAATAACTGTGCCCCTCTGAAGTTGGCTACGAGTGGCTGCGTAGTAGTCAAAATTACGAACAAACTGCAACTGCGCATGCGCGGGGCGGGGATTATGGCGGCGCGATTTTATGTCTCAGTCTTACGTTTACGTTCGATGCATGCTTGCGTCCCGCTTGCTCCCGGCTACGTGACTGCACCAAGCGATCTTTGCAAATGGCTAACTTCAGAGGGGCACAGTTATTTGACGAGAACTGTAGCCGGCCGCGGAAACTCCGATTATACATTATTATTAAATGTTGTATTATGAAAATGATGTTTTAACGCCTGTCTGTACGCATCAGTCTGAGACGGACAAAAAATTCCAGCCAATCGGACTCGCGCACGATTCTGTAACATAAACCCTAAAAAATCACGTTTGAAAAATATTGTTCGAAAGAATTATTTTAGAAAGAGAAGCGAAACTGGACATTAACTTGATTTAAATGAATGATTAAATCGTCTATTGGCGATGCAACGATTCTAACAAGCGCCTCTAGTGACAAATTGTGAAGCTGTCTAAGAACGACACTGACAGTTCTAGTACAGTGTTGCCAACGTATGGGGGATACCCCATACTGCGAGGAATCTCAAGTTGATTGGTGATTGGCATGTCTAAATAGTTAGTACAGAACATTTCCGAAAAAGAGTACAGGGGGAAAGTGTTTTTTTACTTAAAATCGCTCTTTCTCTCTTCCTCTACTCTTTTTCTAAAATATAATAAAGTCTATATTTTTCGAAATAGAGTAGAGAACCTACTCTATTTCGAAAAATATAGACTTGCAAGATTGTATGAAATGCCGTATGGCGTAAACGTTCATAACCGGAGTTTACAAAACCTAATTTAATAATTTTATCTTTCCAGGACTATCCAAAATTGTCTCAGACGTACTACGTCCTCCTAGAACGACTAGCTCAGGACCACATGCCGTTCTTGGCGAACCTACAGCCGGACGCAACGCTGTACATTCTCTGCTCTATCTCTGAGGGACTCACGGCTCTCGGTAAGTAAATGATCATCATCATCTCAGCCGAAAGACGTCCACTGCTGGACATAACGGACGGTCCTGTGCGTCTCGCATCCATCGGCTACCCGCGACCCTCACCAGGTCATCGGTCCATCTTGTGGGAGGCCTCCCAAAGTTGCGTCTTCCGGTACGCGGTCGCTCCAGAACTTTTCGGCCCCATCGACCATCTGTTGTGCGAGCAATGTGCCCTGCCCTTATTTTGTAAGTAGTTTTAAAATAACACTTTTACACTTCAATATTTTTTGGTCATTTTAAACTAAATGAGGCCGATGTAGCTGACAACCCTGAGAAGAAGCATCGGAATAAACTCAGAGGTCAAAGTCTCTTATAGACCAACCAACGGGGCTACCGTTTTCATGCTCACCAGTTGGAGTTACTGGCGAGTAAGGTCCTTAAGGTTGAACTAGTCGCGGGCTCGAACTCGCTGGTAAGCGTGGCCAAAAATCACGCTGTCTCACCGGGCATCGTGCCCGACAGAGACAATATCGGTGATGAGCATTTAGATGCTAATCTAAACGCACAATGTCTAGTTTCCACGCTCAAAACACAGTTCCGAACGAAAACAACGTTAGACGGTGCACGAAAAGTCTATTGGAAGGTTGGGTTTTATGAAAAATCCACTGAATAAATCCATTACAAATAAAGTTTATTGAACTCTTCTACAAGTGAGGTTTGTCGGTACGGACATTGTTTTTGAGATTTTACACTTCTTTTATTACTTATTTACGCCCGAAGTTGCGTTAAAATTGGCAAAAAAACCGGCTTCTTATTTTACTATTCTGTTTCCGTACAGACAAAATTAATAATGAGATAAAATGATATCATGCTTAACTTTGAATGTATAATGTCAAACAGTGGAGTAATACCCCCCCGAAATTTGTATGGACAAAATATCGAAGAGTGTAACCTTAACCATAGCATTAGGTCACCTGAACCAGTCGATACAGCAATGCGATTCTGTCTCCATGTCTATGTGAACACTTGGGCGGGCTGCACGAGGGGTGAGTTGTCAAACCATACAAATAAGATGTAATGACAGCTCAGTTGTCGTTCACTGCGCCTAGGTGTACACCGTGAGATGTCGACGGAATCGACCGGCAGGTCTGTAGCACTTGTACGGCGCGGTAATGTACACGATAAATGACGGCGTCGTGTTTTTTAAATAGTTGTTATGTTGCTTGTTCCAGATACGAGTGTGTGTACGGGATGCTGCGCCACGCTCGATCATATAGTCACATATCTATTTAAACAGTTAGTGCAGAAATGTGAGTATTACAAATATCTTTATTCTCAAACATGCATACATAAACATATCTCGAGATAAATCGAAATTGCTGTACTGGTCAAATACATGCGAGCAGCGGCCGGCAAAAGTTGTATGAAAATTTATTTTATTATTTATTTTATTTTATTTATCTTAGGAAAACTTACAGCTAAACAGATACATTAAGTAATAGTTTAAACAAAATATGGCCAATTAAAAGTTTCCACATGCAGTAATATTCTATAAAACAGAAAATAGACACTAAATACACGAAACAAAAACAGAAAAATTACTATTTATGCTCGAAGAAGCTATCTGACAAAATTTTCTTCAATTTAGCAACACTAGTATTAAAAATGTCGATATCAGCTACCCGGCAGGTTGCGTTGTGCATACGACACGCTCTCACCATGTACGAGTTCCGTCTGTACGTAGTGGCTGCCACTAGAGTGTGCAATAAATGAGGTCTACGTAAGAACACAGACGGCACTCGCAGCCCGATTTTATGTAGCAACTCAGTAACACCAGTTGTTCCATTAGCAATTTTGAAAAGAAAGACAAGGTCTGATATTTTACGCCTTTCGTAAAGTGGAAGGATATGAAATCCATATAAGTCGTGGTTTAGCGACCAAATAAATTACATAGTAAACTCATGTCTATCGTATAATTTAAAAATGGAGTTTAGACGGAGAGATAGAGCGATTTTAAATTTTCTATAGAAATTGAAAAATCACTCTTTCTTCCCCCTAAACTCTAACTACTCAGACCTGGATATCTAGCGTATCTCAGGGCTGGACGTTTCTTCGGCTGGGCATAGTAACTGATTTTTTATTTGTTTCCAGCTAGCAACAAAGTGTCGAACCCACGTCAGCCGCCGCCGGAGACCAGCAACATGTTCATCGAGGTGTTGCAGCGGCGGCCCGAGATCATGCAGCAGCTACTAGCTACCGTACGTAGTCCTCTTTATAACAATATTATGCTTGTAGACTTGTATGTCGTAGATTGATGGCGCAACTGTGCAATGGACAGCGCTATCTAACAAATTGTCTCGAAAACTAATAATCACGTGATCGGAAACGCAATCGCGCCCTACCGCTTGGACACGATCGTCGGTAGAAGGGACAGCGAGTACTGGCGGCGCTAGGGGTGGTCGCTCTAGCGCTCGGGCAATCTGGGCTGAACGCTTCAAACCAATGCACGTGACTATTTGCTGTGTAAACTGTTAGTCCGAATAAATATATTTTACTTTGGGGTAAAGTCGCTATGTGGGAACAATTACTATCATTAAAAATGAACTCATCACATGCTTATATGCAGTAGATTGTATTCAAATAATATTTTCCGGCGGCAACATCTATCCCGCCAGGTACGAACTAAAGATTTGACGTCATACAAATCCTGGATCGCGGTATCAGAGTTTTCCGTGCGATGCGAACTTATACAACAGCCCGATCTGTCGCAATTAGTCGAAAATTGCCCCAATTTCTATACATTTTTGACAGAACACGACTGACATGCGAATGTTGCCTAAAAAATAGTAGGATTGGCACAGGTATCGCGTTCATTCTCTATCGTCCTAAATTATGTTACATTATAAATTGACAGTAACATTTGTCTCACAGGTTCTGAACGTGATAATGTTCGAGGACTGCTGCAACCAGTGGTCGATGTCCCGGCCGCTGCTGGGGCTCATCCTGCTCAACGAGGAGCAGTTCGCGCGCATCCGACAGGACATGATCGCGCAGCAGCCACGAGACAAGCAGGCGCAGCTCGCGCATTGGTTCAACGGACTCATGGCCGGCATCGAGCCCAACCTGCTCACCAAGAACAGAGACAGGTACGTCCTAACAGCAGCAGTGTGAGAGACAAGCAGGCGCAGCTCGCGCATTGGTTCAACGGACTCATGGCCGGCATCGAGCCCAACCTGCTCACCAAGAACAGAGACAGGTACGTCCTAACAGCAGCAGTGTGAGAGACAAGCAGGCGCAGCTCGCGCATTGGTTCAACGGACTCATGGCCGGCATCGAGCCCAACCTGCTCACCAAGAACAGAGACAGGTACGTCCTAACAGCAGCAGTGTGAGAGACAAGCAGGCGCAGCTCGCGCATTGGTTCAACGGACTCATGGCCGGCATCGAGCCCAACCTGCTCACCAAGAACAGAGACAGGTACGTCCTAACAGCAGCAGTGTGAGAGACAAGCAGGCGCAGCTCGCGCATTGGTTCAACGGACTCATGGCCGGCATCGAGCCCAACCTGCTCACCAAGAACAGAGACAGGTACGTCCTAACAGCAGCAGTGTGAGAGACAAGCAGGCGCAGCTCGCGCATTGGTTCAACGGACTCATGGCCGGCATCGAGCCCAACCTGCTCACCAAGAACAGAGACAGGTACGTCCTACAGGTAACCTATGGAGCCATCTCATCGAGCGAGCGAATCTTTTTTTATGATTGATAGCGGACCCGTGCCCACTTCGCTGGGCGTCAACAATTGATTGACAAATATTTTAATTTCATCAACATTAAAAAATATTATTAATCGCAATCAATTATAGCATATGCCAATAAGGAATAGTGAAGCTTTGTTCTGGTGAAAGAATTTTCAAAATCGATTCAGTAGTTCCAGAGATTACTTTCTACAAACAAACTCACAAACTTACGGATACTATTAGTGTAGATAGGCCCACGTTTCACCACAATCTTGTAGCGCCATCTATACTGCTACATACGAACTAAAGATCTGAAGTCACGCAAATTCTACATATCTCAACCTATCCAACATTCTCCACGCGATTTAAACATAGACAACACAAACACATTTTTAACAGTCTGTCATCCCGATATTATTGACGCTGATTGTACAACCGACAACAACTACGGGCAGTTGCCCACCAGCCACAACACCCGTCTGGTTGGGGGATCCACCCTTTTCAATGGAAGTTTGCTATACTCCCTGTTCCGCATACCTTTATAATCTCACCTGATAGTAAGTGATGATGTGGATGACGATGGAGCACGCTTTTCTAGTAGTAACTTATTCACGCTTGGCTTAAAGACCTTATATAAAGGTTGTAGCTATCAGGAAACACAGACTTCGGCAGGGAATTCCATTCCGTAGCTGGCCGCTATAGTAGGCGCCAGATAAATGAAGAATAACGGTCATAGACCTTTCCTTAATATCTTAGTACCCCCGGACAGTAAATTATGAATCGTTTTTCATTACTAGAACAGTAAGGATCACGATAGATGTCGATTCAGGACAGCTTTATATCATTATTTCTGTTTTTGAAATTAAGTGTCAATAAATGCAGGTGGGTCAATGACCGTTATTCTTTGTTTATCTGGCGCATGCAATAGTAAACTGTTAAACATGCTATGGCAACTTAGAACAAAATTAAAATTCAATTTTTTTATTGAAAACAGCGCCATCTAGTTTTTAGTTAAGGGAAACAAATTGCGGTGTTGCTACGGTATTTTTTTTTTTTTTCTGGGATTTACTTTATAACATTAATCAAGAAAAATAATATAATTTCATGATCTTCGTATATAAAAATAATAGATTTAATAGTGAAGAAGTCATATTTTGGTATTTAAACGTGCAAAAGTTTGTTTTTGAATGGCCACACTTAAATTGCAAATGGCTGCGTGAGAGTGTAACTACTCGTGAGCATTTATTTTCCTTTTGCAATAGAGTTTTTGTTGTTTCGCTAGTCCATCTGCAGGTTGAGTTGAGCTTTCGTTTCTCCATCCATGTTGTTGAGCCGCGTTACAATTCGTTCGTACGTTCGTGTTGTGTTGTGTTGTGTGTGTTGTTGTTGTAAACAACTGGTGCAAAGATATCAATAATGTTCTCACTGGCCAAATAACCTTTTGGAATATTAACGATTCAATGAAAGAAAAGGCTTATCGGCACTACCGTAATCATAAGGGACGAAAAAGGCGAACATAAAATTTTATTGTAAAATGTGTGATGTTTTTCTAAATAAAATGGTTTAATATTCAATTATGTGGTTTTTTTTCCTTTATGTAGTACATATGTTTGTAGTATATAGCGGATACACTCATCTCTCTACCTAATATCATAAAGGATCAGACAGCAGCTATACACCTACCAACCTATACATTTACTTATATAAATTAGTTCCCTTAACTAAAAACTAGATGGCGCTGAGTTCGACCACTTCCTAGTATTAAAAAATAAGGTAGAGTTGCCTGTCTATAGCCAGTATACTATTGTAGTCTTTGCTGTTAAATTACATTTATCTTTCGTCAGATTCACACAAAACTTGTCGATGTTCCGGCGCGACATCAACGACTTGCTGAAGGGCGCGGCCGGCGTCAGCGGAGGGAACGCCAGCGACATGATGACGTCATAACTGTCTCCTAGCGGTAATGTAGGCGTAGCGAGTAGGTGTCGGCGAGTAGCGGGGGTTGAGGGGGAAACTGAAGTGAAAAGTATCATAAATAGCACGATTATGAACTATAAGGAGCGTGCAGGACAGTAGGCCTAGATAAAAAACTTTTCTGTAGCGTTAACGTCAGACGCTCACGACAAAATGTATGGGAATGACATTAGGTGTGGAAAGGTAACGTCATCACCTAATGCCTTTTTTGTCTAGGCCCCCAGAAGTGTCAATGTCAACAGTTTATAACGTAAAAGTTTCGAAGTTACGCCACTAGATGGCACTGCTCACGCCCGGCACGTCTTCCTAATGGGAGCGTGTAGGAACCTATAGTCTGTCTGTTTAAGTAGTTAAATAAGTGTAAACAATATTGATGCGACTTTTTAAACGCTTATTGACTAAATATACTACTCTACTACTAACTAATCGTTTTTGTTGTATTTATTAAATTCGTTTTCAGCTGCGTTTTATTTTTTAAGTGATTGTTCAAATTGAAAAGACACGTCAAGATTGATTTAACCTTTATTTAACTACCTGAACAGACAGAATATAGGTGGCAGCACAGAACCGTGAATGTCAAGTATATAATAACGTAAAAGTTTCGAATTTGCAACTCTAGAGCCATCTAGAGTTGCAAATGAATCTTCGGTCTATGCCGGGCACGTTCCATAATAGCTTAAGATGTAAGCGCCAGGGTAGCCCGCGAAATTAAAAAAATCTTACGTTTTTTGCAATTTGCAGGTCAGTATCAGGTTGTATGTCGGTCAAAATATGATTCGCGCCCGTAGCAAGTACGTATTTACAGAACTGTAATCATTAAAATCATCAACACAACTCTCTCAGTTAGAATTGATGCCAAATGTTATGATTTCATTGAAATACTACATTTGACATCAATTCTAACTGAAGGAGTTGTATTGATGATTTTAATGATTATAATACGGGCTACCCTGGCGCTTCCACCTTAAATATTCGGTACTCATAACCAGCAGTGCGATTCTGTAAACATCTGGGGCCTAACCACCAACTCTTAAAGCAGTATTACTTTAATATTACTTCTAGTGGGAAAGAGACGGAGCTATACGTCCTGTATAGCTCCGTCTCTTTCCCACTGGAAGTAATATTGAAGTAATACTGTTTTGTGTAAGCTTTAGTGAAGTGAACACGACGTGAGCTGTTAATCTATACAAACAGGATGGAATGACAGTTCACTTCACGCTCACTCCTCAGTTTACACAGTGAGATGTTGACGTAATACAGGGTGTAACAGAAACAATGCAACTCCTGAAAAGGGGTCCTTGACTAATCATATTGAACAAATTTAATAGAGGTGATTCCTGGTTAAAAAATATATGATTCTATTTAGTCCGTCTGTTAGATTATCGAAAAATATTGGACACGTATTTTTTGCTTTATCAAATCAATAAAAAGAAGATAAAACGCAACAAAGATCAGCCTACTACCTAGCCAAGTTGCAAACAATAAACGTGAACGCTTAGTAATCTCCAATAGATTTTCAACTTTATACCTAAGAGCATAAAGTTGAAAATCTATTAAATACTACTGAGCGTTAGCGACCGGAACGAACGAAAATGCTATGTAATCTTCAATAGATTTTCAACTTTATATCCAACAACATAAAGTTGAAAATCTATTAAAGACTACTGAGAGTTTACGTTTATCGTTTGTGACTTGGCTAGGGGGGCAGGAGTGCTGGTGATGTCACTTCTACGTAAAAAGTGTACATAAAAGTGACTTCACACGAGGTTTCAACGCAATGAATCTTTTTCAATTTTTGTTTACGTGAAAAAAATACGCGTCTAACATTTTTTGGAAATCTATCTGACGGACTAATTAGATTTTTTTAGTCATCTCATTTTTTTTTGCAATGTCGGGTTTGATTCTGCAATAGGGTTATTGTAGAATCAAACCAGACATCGCGAAAAAATTACAACTGTTCAATACATCTGTTACACCTTGAGATACTTTTGTATTAGCGTAAACCAGATTTAAAAAGGATTTTTTTTTTCCACTTTTGAAGCGTTACGTAATCGATTATAAAGGCTATTCTAGAAAGGTGTGGTCATATTTAAGGGTGATGTTGAGTAGCTGATATACGGAAAAATGTCAAAACATAAAAAAAATAGTTTTTTTTTTTTCATAAAAAATCGACCAGAAAAAACGACCTAAAAGTTACGAAGAAATGATTTTTCAAGCAGTCTGTTACAGTTGGTGGCATTTACTTTAGTTCAATCACAGATTTGATGTCACCAACTGCATCAGATTGCGTTTTTTCCGGTCAATTTTTTTGAAAAAGTTCTCATTTTTTATGTTTTGAATTTTTTTCTTCACTGTATATCAGCCCTTAAATATGACCACACCTTTCTGGAACACCCTGTATATTATGGAAAAGTTTATCTTTAAAAATGTAAACTAATATTTCGTGGTTTAAAATCAACACCCCTCGACTCGCCCGCTATTGTCCTATCGGCATTATTACACCTTCTATGTGTACTATGAATTATTTAACAGATTTATAATATCACAGAACATGCTTGAAAGTCTAAAGTACTGTCCAATTTTATCTGTAAAATGTTCCTATTATCCAATAGTTCCGTGTGAACTTGAAACGAATTACATATTATCTTTCCTTCTCTTGACTGGTTCCCTTTTCATTAAAAAACTTTAAAAAAGGCAGCTAATAAAACACGTACAACGTGTAACAGAATTAACATATGAAATATGAAACACACATTATGAAAAACTTGCAAGGCCATTTTTTTTTTCTCGATTTCATTGTGGGCCCAACGTAAAAGTTGTTCATAATGTTGACTTCAATGAATCCTTTTCAGGAATTGCGTTTTTTCTGTTACACGTTGTACAACATCCGTTTCCCTCTGGCAATGGATCTAAAAAATGTAATACTGATGTAATTATTATTTTATCGCAAAGTGCGGATTTTTCCATCGCAAAATAATTTTTATCCGAGGATTTAAAAATGGCGGTAGACATTTTTTGCATAAAAAATATGTCAGACTTGTCTGAATATATTTTAAACTTTTAAGCCTTTTAAATAATAATGTCTCGTTCCACAAGTTCATAGTACACAAAGAAGTCTAAATAATCTAAAATTAAAGTAAAAAATATAATTATATTATTAAAATAATAATTATAATTTAAAAGAAACTGTTAGTTCAGCAGAGTCGTCTACTATTTCAATGATATCACAATTTGAACTTCATTCATAGTATTTTTTATTATTATATATTTTGTTTTAAAACTATTAAATGTGTCCCCGGTTTCTTGAACGAAAATTACCGTAACATAATTGTGACAATCCGTGTGTGAAATTAATGTCATTTACGGCCGCTTTCTATAATATATCTCAATCCCAATCTTGATCCCGATCCTTGTCCGTAACCAATCATCGGCCGAGTTTGTGTCCTTCACCACACAATCCTCACCTTTGATTGGTTACAGACAAGGATCGGGATCAAGATATATTATAGAAAGCGGCCGTTAATGCGAGTAAGCTGTCATTGGTTGAATGTATGTTGTCAGCAGCCAATCACAGAAGTGTGACAATTTGTGACATTTATGTTGTGATAATTTTCGTTCCTGAAACTGTGGGTTAGTCTTAAAGTTGTGTTAAGTTCTTCGTGATTTTTTTAAGCATTCGTTGTTTAGATTTCTTAAGATTTATCTTTGATGTCATATTGGCGTTACAAACATATCAAAACTATACATTTCTAGTATAAGTTGACCTGTCACTGTGCGGAAAGCTTTTATAAAGTGAGGTCAGCTTATTCTGGTAATGTATAGTGTGATATGTTGTTGTCTGTATTATAAATTGCTTTCAAGGCCACTGCTGGGTATAAAAGCCTTAATTTACTTTCCACAACCCAGTAACTGGGTAACACGGAACTCTTTGGCAGTAATCTCAGATAAAACTCAGCCACAGTTACTAACACATGAAGTTATTATGAATAACGCCACTCCAGTATCTCTAGATTTAATTGATTTAGTTGACTCTACAGCATGCCTAGACAAAAAGCTATTTTGTAGCGTTAACGTCAGACGCTGACGACAAAATGTATGGGAATGACATTAGGTGTGGAAAGGAAACGACATCACCTAATGTCATTCCCATACATTTTGTCGTCAGCGTCTGACGTTAACGCTACAGAAAAGTTTTTTGTCTAGGTCTGCAGATCATATAATCACGAACACTAACTTTCGTTTGCAATATCATCGAAAAATTATACAGTGTGTAACAAAATAAACGCAATACCTGAAAAGGGGTCATTGTACTCATAATTTAATTCAAACAACTTTTACTATGGGACAAACCCCGAAATCGCGAAAAAAGTCAGTCAGTTCATTTTCGAGGCGAGTTATTCGTACACAAATTTACAGGGCAGTCGATTTTTCTCGCGATTTCAGTGTTGGTTCCGTAGTAAAAGTTATTAATAATGAAATACAGTGACCCCTGTTCTGTTATTGCGTTTATTCTGTTACGCGTTGTACGTATTCACAACACTAGAGGTACAATTTCTCCCATGAAGAATTAGATTTATACAGTCGCCAGCACATCAGGCTACACCAATCTGTCAAATTTCTTTAATAGATTTTGAACATTATCGCTACAGTTTTAGATTCAAGGTTGATTGGGAAAATTTGACAGTTTCGGGTAGCTTGATGTGCTGGCGACTGTACAGTTCGCGTCAAATAACTGTGCCCCTCTGAAGTTGGCTACAAGTGGCTGCGTAGTAGTCAAAATTACGAACAAACTGCAACTGCGCATGCGCGGGGCGGGGATTATGGCGGCGCGATTTTATGTCTGTCTTACGTTTACGTTCGATGCTTGCTCCCGTCTACGTGACTGCACCAAGCGATCTTTGCAAATGGCTAACTTCAGAGGGGCACAGTTATTTGACGAGAACTGTACCCAGCAGTGGCATATCACAGGTTAAAACAAAGTCTCCCTACGTCACAGTAGTGACGTACGCCTTCTGACGTCATAATGTATTCGTGTATAACCGTTAATGCGTTGTGTTACAAACAATATGTTCCTTACTGTATGATTATTCTGTTATTCTGTGTGTGCTCTGCATTGCTTGCTTGGATTTCTGTCGAGAAATTATTTTAAAAACGTACTATTCAGGTTCTAAAACTTTACGAACTGTAAGGGTATTGGTATCTAAGGGTGTTACTACACCAATCTCGATGGTCGATCGTCGATCGTTGGTAGAATGAATTAGTCGACGTCGATCGATAGCTTCTACTTCTTACTTCGATCAGCCAAAACTACCAATCGATCAACTTCGATCGACGATCAATTAGTGTAGTAACATCCTTTTAACGATAGCAAATACAATTTTTTCTACTTTCCTAATTTTGAAGTTACTAAAATCAATTTCGGGGTCAACGGCTACCCGGTACAGTAAAGACCTGCGGCCCTACCATGACGTGTTAAAGCGTGAGTTGTACGAACGAGAAAGAGGATGGAGCTATACACCCTATATAGCTCCATCCCTCCTTCTCGCTCGAACGACTCACGCTTTAACACGTCATGGTAGGGCCGCTTTTGAGATCTACGCGGTATTTGTTACCTAGAGCGGTAGCGAAAGAAGGTGAAAAAATAGGAAACAGTGTTTATGGTTATTTCTTTGTTAGATATCGATCTGCGTAGTTTTTCTAATTATATATATAAAAAAAATCAAGAAATTAAAGCAAGCAAATGTAGGCATATGAAATGATCTTTGTATGACTGCAAAGTATATTGTATTAGTGTGTCGAGTGCATTCTATTGAAATAATGTTATATATAAACTGATATTATGTCTAGCTGTATCTGAAACCGTTTAACACTATCTTCTTCCTGTGGCTTGGCTCCCTTTGTCCAACCATGAAAGAACCATGCATTTTTTTCGATCAGCGATAGAGCTTAGCCTATAAGTGAAGGAATGAATAAAAATTCATTCCATCGCAGAAATAGAACGCTTCGTTCCCTCGCAGAAAGGACGCTTCGTTCCCTCGCAGAAATAGGAAGCTTCATTCCCTCGCAGAAAGGACGCTTCGTTCCCTCGCAGAAATAGGAAGCTTCATTCCCTCGCAGAAAGGACGCTTCGTTCCCTCGCAGAAAAAGAGGAAGCTTCATTCCCTCGCAGAAAGAGGACGCTTCATTCCCTCGCAGAAAAAGAGGACGCTTCATTCCCTCGCAGAAAAAGAGGACGCTTCATTCCCTCGCAGAAAAAGAGGACGCTTCATTCCCTCGCAGAAATAGGAAGCTTCATTCCCTCGCAAGAAAGGACGCTTCATTCCCTCGCAGAAAGAGGACGCTTCGTTCCCTCGCAGAAAAAGGACGCTTCGTTCCCTCGTAGAAAAAGAGGATGCTTCATTCCCTCGCAGAAAAAGAGGACGCAACATTTCCACGCAGAAAAAGAGGATGCTTCATTCCCTCGCAGAAAAAGAGGACGCAACATTCCCTCGCAGAATAAGAGGATGCTTCATTCCCTCACAGAAAAAGAGGACGCAACATTCCCTCGCAGAAAAAGAGGATGCTTCATTCCCTCACAGAAAAAGAGGACGCATCATTCCCTGTCGGAAAAAAAAGACCTTCCGCGACCAGTGTCCATAGCCTTCGGGCTATGTCATTAACCTTGGTTCTCATTCTGTAACCTGTGCGAAACGCACAGAACCGGTCAATGTGGCGAGACCTGGGGAGCCCTTTGCCCTGTGAAACACCATCAACTGGTATTTATTGTAAATAAAACAGCGAGACATAATATCAGTTTACCGTTTTAATTCAAAACGTATAATAGCGTCCCCCTCGTGTTTCTGAAAATAGCAATAATACCGTTTGAATGCAGAAAATGTAGGAACTAAGATATAAACTTACCTCTTTTATTATAGAAGTAGGAAAACGCCACCCATCCGGACTCATATCTAGGCAATTTTGCTTTACTTCTTACTCTGTCTGTTTCTTACTTTTCAAGTAAACTGATCTTAACGAAATTTAACTTAGATATGGCCTGGAACAAACCAGAAACCTTCAACCCGTTCAAATGTGAGGCGGTGTAAACCACGCCGGAATGGTGTGGTTCTTTAAATTACCAATTAGTCAATGGCTGACACGTGCACAGTTTACATCTAGTTGAAGTTGTCAGTTTTTGAATAATTATGCCGTCGTGTATCGTTTGTGAGGCGCGGGCCCAGTTATTTTGGAGACAATGCGCTGCGTACACATAATTGAACACTCTTTCTGGTTTGTTCTATATTCTGAGCTTATGTCCTAGGCCATATCTATGTTAAATTTCGTTAAGATCAGTTAAGTGAAATGATGAAACCAACCCCGAAAAGGGGTAATAGTGACACCCTCCTCACGTTTTAGTCAATTAAAAAACACAATTTAGTTTCTACATTTTGTGCATGAATTTGTTAGTAATGAATGTTTAAATGTCTAAGTGCTGACATTCCATGTTATGTACGGATTAGGTAGGATATCCACGAGGGTGTCTGTTGACCCGTTATATTGTAATGTTGTGCCTATCTCGTACGAAAATAAACTAAGCTTGGGTAAAATTGCGCTAAAATGAAGTCAAACTCTCTATCGTCCGCTTTCTATAACATATCTCAATCCCAATCTTGATCCCGATCCTTGTCTGTAACCAATCAACGGCCGAGTTTGTGTCCTTCACCACACAATCCTCACCTTTGATTGGTTACAGACAAGGATCGGGATCAAGATTGGGATTGAGATATATTATAGAAAGCGGCCGTATATCGTTAACCACATTGTCGGTTTTCATCAGGTGAGATTGTGCTAGGAAATTTCGAGAATGTGTACCTGTGTAAAATTGTGCATTAATCTAAATCGGTTACGATTTTTATAAATTCAGTTTGTGTAATGCGGTACCCATGTTATGTTTTTAAAAACGCTAATGCAAATTATGTTAAAATTGGAGATACTTAACAAAAAAAAAACAGTCTAGTACGGGATTTGGCATAACATTACTATTATTTTATAAAAGGACTTTACTTATAATATACTTCACCACGTCACCGGATAATTGCAAACTCAGTAAGATAATAAAATATCCTTTGAGATTATAAACTCTCGATAAATTGTGAACATTTCACACGGTAATCAATACGGAGTTTCACGGCGGTAGTCAATACGGAGTTCTTGGAAATTACCCTCTTCATTTAATTAAAAAAAAAAAAAAAATTAAGTATTTTAAATTTTCGTAATGTTAACACTAAACCTCTCGATACTCCTGGACAGCAAAAATGTTTACCTAAATCTGGATAAATTAAGTATTTATTTCTGTACAAGTGATTTGTAATCTTTAGAAATAAATGAATTCAAACCGTAACATTTCTTCTATAATGATACGAAGCAAAGTTCTATAGTTCAGTTTATAATCTCTCCGTGTCATGCAAGCCAAATAGCTCTTGTACTGACTTGCCATCTTAACATACCGAGAATCCTCCGTGCCTCGGAAAGCACGTTAAGCCGATGGTCCCGGCTGTCATTTGTAGATATTTGGGCGTCAGAAGCCATAAAATCTACGGGGTTATTTTTTAATGACCGGCCAAATTTTCACTGGGTGTTCTACCCATGAATATGAACAACTTTCACAATGGGACCGACTCTGAAATCACGAAAAAAAAATCAGCTGTTTCATACAATAGTTCAATACCTACTCGACTAAAATGTATGAAACAGCTGTTTTTTTTTTCGTGATTTCAGAGTCGGTCCCATTGTGAAAGTTGTTCATATTCATGGGTAGAACACCCAGTGAAAATTTGGCCGGTCATTAAAAAATAACCCCGTATAACCAGTGTTGCCAAGAAGTACCGTGGAACACTTGGTCGTGGAGGTCAGGCAGCCGCTCCACATAAAACACTGGTATTCAGCTGAATCCTGTTTGACTGGAAGCCGACCCCAATATGGTTGGGAAAAGGCTAGGCAGATGATGATGCAATAGGGGGTAGATTTATAGGTAAAGTCCTTTTCTAGAGTGTTCTTAATCGAGCGGCTATGTTAAAAATACGATGTTGTTTACTAATTAGTGTCCTCATTGTCTTGTTAGTTATAAAATCGTATTAAATAAGTTAACAGTAATGTTTCCTATGCAAGAGTCGGCTGTTACTACGGTGTTTCTTTGTGTGAGAGTTGTACAGGAAGGCAAATTTTCGGACGTGTAAAATGTTCAAATTGAAACTGAATCAAAATGTTCAAATTGAAACTGAATCAATGTCTAAAACTACAAAAATAATTGTCAAATACAGGCTGTAACAAAAGGGTGAAGTGAATTCCCAAAAAATAATTTATACTCCCATAATAATTGGAAAATTATGTTTTTTAGAATTGACTAGGCTTCCTTAAAAAGTTGTCAATTTACTTTTCTGTAACACCAAGTATACTTGAATTTATAATTCCAGATTTAAACCCTAAAAAATGTGGGTTGCAATGAAATTTGAACTTAGACAGACAGAATTTGTTGTACTTATCAAAATTGATAATTATTAAGAATTCTGAATTCAAGTATTGGTAAGTTAAAAGTGTTTTTTTTGTTTGGTTAATAACGGGAATAGGGAATATGCATGAAAAATGTAGTATACAAGTAAATCGATAAATATACAAAAGCAGTAAAAATTAATTGGAAAACTAACGCGGTCTGTCCCTCGCGAAAACGGCTTTTTCTTTGGCACGTGTCTAAACTGACAGACTATGTCGAACACTATCGACTCTATGTCGACTCTATGTCTGGCGTCAGAGTCTATGTCGAACTTCTCTTTCTAATAAACTATGAACTTTACTTACTTTACTGTTTTATGAACTTTCTCATAAGGAATTAACTTCGAAGCTTTACAACTTCACTAATGAAGATATTTAAAAAATCTTTTAGATTTAATTAGTTTTTTAATAAGCAAATAAAAAATGTCATGCATATTCCCTACTGTCCCTACGGTCACTTCATGGATATCGATATCCTATGACGAAAACAAAGAACTCATAATTTCAATTCTTTGAAGATTCGTTACATACGTAATTTAATTTTTCCTTGAAATTAATGGCATATTTTGTTACATTCCGATGAGTAGCAGATAAATTCAAACAAGCTCTACCTCGCCTGGCTCCGGAGTGTTAAACAGTGTCTATCTTTTAGTTTGAAGTGTCATTAGACACGCCGTGCATACATTTTTGTTGGAAAGAATACTCTAAACACAGATACTGTTTGTTTAAAACGAATAATTTTATCACGATTCTACAATAAAATGTGCCCGCCATTGACCTTTTTAGGAAATAACTTACATTATTTACTGCGAAAAACAATAATGAAATCCAGGCAAAATTTTTGACACTCTATTTAAGCGAGTAAGTTTTGACAAGCTGTCACCTTGCGATAGTTTAGGAACATGAACGCTAGATGGCGTGCAGGCGATATTATAATTCTGATAGATCAATATTGTACTAAAATAAATTTAATTAATTTGAGCATAACTTTGTATTTTGGTTCTATGTGAAATGTTAACATAATTATGTTTGTTATATGTTTTGTTACAAGTATGCAAGTAACTTGCATGCCAGTGTGCTATAACAAGATCTGATTGGTGTATGTCATGAAGGCATGCAAGCTATTTGCAAAGTTTTGTGCAGTTTATAAACTTTGGGTATTCTACCTATTATTTGTAAAATTATTTTGGAAGAAACACAAGCCTTATAACACAGGCAGGCAATTTACTTGGGTACTCAGCTGAAATTTATAAAACAGAAGCAATATTTTCTAGATTTTTCATGGTGATTCTTTTTTTTCCAGCTAACTTAATCTTTGCCTAAGTATTCAGTCAGCCTGTATACATCCTCATACTACATTAGTAGTTCTGCCGACCGTGTTTTGATTGTAGTCGTGAAGTCGAAATATATTTATATAGTTAGACTGTATTAAGTTTGTACGCAGTGCGCCATGCGCTTGTAAATACAATAAATTGTGATTTGTACAAAGCGATTAACGTGGTTTTATTTACAACTAGCACTTCGCCCGCGACTTCGTCCGCGTGGGGATAGTAGGTACTCCACAAACTGCAACGCCCCTATACATATCCCCTTATAAAGGTTAGTTTTGGAAAATTAAGCACAACGATTCTCATTATTGGTTCAGCGCAACTGTTCACCCCGTTCAGCCCGTCAGAGGTTGATTATGCAAAAATTGTTAGGTACATGATCTGTTGCAATTATCCCACTTTTAGTTTATTCATAGAATTCCGACGTAAATTGAAGCAAGCTATAATTTCCTCCCCTAAAAACTTATTCACCCCTGCTTCACCCCTTATAATGTATGTACCTAGTTGATTTTCGAAAAATCCAAATATTTGATATTCTTATTGTTTTATCGAAAACATTTAAATGCCGTGGTGTTTCAACGTCATCGGACCAAGCATTGATACGATTCTCCCCTGTTCGCTCAAGCCGCGACATTTTTCTTACTCCGAGCATGTTTATTACCGTCGTAACTTTTGAACGAAAGGTCCGATTTGAATAATTTAAAGTGTAATTTACACGGACATAATCAACCTTAATTATCAAACCATTTAAATGGATAAGGATTAATATCATATATGATACTAAAATCACCATTTTTTATTTCACCATAGGATTTGCTTGAATAATTTGAACAAAAAGCGGTCATGGTGACTTATCCATAATAGTTATCGCGGACTTTTTTGTAGATATTGATGACATTTACAAAACTGTAGTACATCACTTTGCTCTATTGTCAATAGATTCCGCAGCGTACGCGATATAAGGATTTTTTCTCACACCTTGGGTCACATTATCGAAGTTTTCATACGGATCCCTAACTTTTTTGAAAATATTCTATAGCCTATGTCCATCTCTGATAATGTAGGATTCTACTGGTGAAAGAATTTTTCAAATCGGTCCAGTAGTTTCGGAGCCTATTCATTTCAAACAAACAAACAAACAAACAAACAAACAAATCTTTCCTCTTTATAATATTAGTGTAGACTACCAGCTAGCTTTTTTTTGTTGATGGGGATATCATCAAATGACTCCTCGACGGATTGTCACTCTTACTACAGTTCTCGTTAAATAACTTTGCCCCTCTGAAGTTGGCTACGAGTGGCTGCGTAGTAGTCAAAATTACGAACAAACTGCGCATGCGCAAGAGACATGGGGCGGGGATTATGGCGGCACGATTTTATGTCTCAGTCTTACGTTTACGTTCGCTGCATGCTTGCGTCCCGCTTGCTCCCGTCTACGTGACTGCACCTGCGCGATCTATGCAAATGGCTAACTTCAGAGGGGCACAGTTATTTGACGAGAACTGTAACTAAAACCCACCCGTGTTTCTTCAAATGCCCTCAGCTTTCCAGGGCCGCGGTAACTCTTTCGAACTATTCCGCAAACCTGGCAGATAACTACCCACCTTTATTGTGGATGGGAAATCATCAAATGACGTCTTCCGTTCTGACTGACACCTTTTTGATTTTTAGGGTTCCGTATCCGAAGGGTTCCAGCCCTGTTACTAAGCCTCCGCTGTTCGTCCGTCTGTCAGCGAGCTGTATCTGATGAATCGTAATTTATAGAGAGTTGAAAATTTCAGTCTGCCGTTATAGACAAACATCGCAAGCTACGGGTTGAACATGTTGAGTGTAGGTAGGCCAAAGAGGCACTTCCCTCTATTGATTGCCATTTCACGAAACAAGCCCTAAGACTGATTAAACAACAGAGGGTCTATTCTCTAAGCCCGAAGTTCGTAGTTTCGGCCGTTTTAAGAATGAAGCCCGAATTAAGTGACAACACGATTTGACAGTTGTTCGGGTTCGGTACTACTAATCGTAAGTCCGTAGGTGACACGGAGTAGAAAACGCTCGTAACTACGGACTCCGGGCTTTACAGTCTGAATTGAATTCTGTGTTTCTCCAGGTGGAAATAAATAAAACGAAACCATTGAAAACATAATTAACTTTATTCCTTTCATGAACCGTAAAGTTATGGCAGACAACCGTTCTTACAACGCTTATGCCCAGCTTCTGGAAAGAAATATTTCGTAAAATGAACGTGACAATTTGTTTAGCGCTAGTGAACTGATGTTGTTGGTTGAATTAATAGGTTATTCTACTAAACTTGTCACATCTAAGAAGCCCGATTTGACAGCAGGATAAAACGTTGCGTTTCTAGTGAGTATGAAAGAGACATGAAATAAATCTCTTTCGCACTTAGTGATAAACTTATCTTCTATCCCTCTCTACCCGGCTGTCAAATCGGGCTTCTTATATTGTGACAAGTTTGGGTAGAAAAAACAAAAGTTAAGTACTTATATTTAGTCCGTCCGTTACATTTTCAAAAAATTATGGGCACGTATTTTTTGCCATTTTAAATCGGTAAAAAATTATAAAGATAAAGCGCAAGTACAGCTCTCGTCAAATAACTTTGCCCTTCTGAAATTGGCTACGAGTGGCTGCGTAGTAGTCAAAATTACGAACAAACTGCAACTGCGCATGCGCGGGACGGGGATTATGGCGGCGCGATGTTATGTCTCAGTCTTACGTTTACGTTCGATGCATGCTTGCGTCCCGCTTGCTCCCGTCTACGTGACTGCACCTGCGCGAACTTTGCAAATGGTTAACTTCAGAGGGGCACAGTTATTTGACGAGAACTGTAAGTTCAAGCAGCCGGCTTCGGCTTGTGACGTCAGGCCGCTAGTATAAATCGTACTTTCGTAGTGACATCACGAATGTTATCAACGCACTGTAGGTATCTTCGTAACTTTTTGTTTACCTACGTGACAAAAGAAAAAGTACGTGCCGAATATTTTTTGTAAATCTATCTGAAGGAACTAATGAGATTTTTTCAGTAGAATGCCCTATTTGTCAACAGCCAACCACAGTAGTTTACATGTCACTTAACACATCTATTTTGCGAAAAAATCTCGTTTCAGAAACTGGGAGTTATAACTTTAATAAATAACTAACTTCACACTCAAAACCATTCAGTAGGTAAACTAAATCTATTTTAAATGAGTTCGTAATTGATAAAGAAAGACTGAGATATGTGCATGATATCAAAGATCTGTATCTACATTATATTCTAAGATCATCATATTCCAATTTTTTTTCACACGGGCAATGAAAATTAATCAAATAGCAATACTGGTCCATTGTGTTGTCACAAAATATCAAGCAATTTACGACAGCAAGAGTCAATTTAGCGAAATTTAATTGCTTAGTGAAGAAAAATAAGTGTTTTGCAATGACAACATTGAGCGATATAGATAAGCTCGCAAGAAAATATACAATAACTACACGAGTAATTTAGTTGTATGGAATTTAAGAAGCTATTGGAAACAATATTGCCTCATTTTATTTCAGTTGCTGCACATTGCTCCATTTATTGATCCAGATTAATCCGTACGTTGCCGAGCAATATCTAATACTTCCATAGGTACCTACTTTTCTTTTAGTCGCTAATCTCAGTAATCACGATATTATCTATGTTAAATACCCTAAAAGCCCTCTGTGCAGGATATCATTAAATCTATGCACATAGTCTACACATGCTTGGCCAGCTCCTGCGACTTGGCGATCACGTCTTCAATAGTGCCTACCATGTAGAAAGCAGCTTCAGGGATATGGTCCAATTCACCTTGGAGGATCTGCCAGATAAAAAGCCATCATTATTATTTAAGATATTAGTCATCATCATTATCATCATCATATCAGACGTCCACTGCTGGACATGGACCTCCCCCAGATGGGGGGGGGATTGCCATAATCGCCACGCTTGGCAAGCGGGTTGGCGATCGCAGTGTAGCTGTTGCAATGTACTACAGAGAATGCTGCTGCCCATTCTCTGGGGAGTCCCTAAGTAGCCTCTTACGACTCCCACGGGACACTTCCCGATGGAATGGTGCTATTCTTTTACGTCCGACACCATACAGAACAGATATGTAATAAATATAAGAATAGATATTACAGAGAGACGCACCGCTATGCACCATTGGGAAGCTAGATTCATACTTGTATTTCGTGACGCGCGATACACCAATTAAACGTATCTATTGGAGCTTGAAGCGCGAAGAATCAGCATGCTGAAGTGTAAGTGGGCCGGCCATGTCATTAGGCGGACAGACGGTCGATGGAACAGACATGTGTTAGAGTGTAGACCTCGTATGGGCAAACGTAGTGTGGGACGCCCTGCGGCACGATGGATCGATAATTTGAAGAAGGTTGGTTGACGCGTTATAGCGGCAACATAAATTAATACATTATCTGTGAAAATTTCAACAGTCTAGCTATCACGGTTCATGAGATACAGCCTGGTAACAGACAGACGGACAGACTGACAGCGGAGTCTTAGTAATAGGGTCCCGTTTTTACCCTTAGGGCACGGAATCCTAAAAATTAATCAGTTTCTGTGGGGCTGGCTACAGATACTGAAGTATTAGCAGCTTACCTTATATATGCAATAAAATGAATCGAGTCTTGACCAATACCTACCCTTTTAAAGCCTTTGATAGTTTCTTCCAACTTGACCAGCTTTCCGATGTGGCCGGTGAATACTTCAGCAACCTATGAAATTATAAAAAAAAAACTTAAGGAGATATCAAGTAAATTGAATATAAAACAAAAGCTTACAAGAGGTTACACCTCAGATTTATCAAAAAAGATAAACAGGTGTTAATAATAGACGGATAACATAGTCGGCTTTTCTGGCCAAGTTTCAGGGCAAGAATGATAGTTTTTTTTTTATCTTGTGGAACGCAAATAGACGAATGTCAGTAGTTCTTTGACTTAGCTTTAACTTTCGTATGAAACGCTAAGTTTCCTTCTTGCAAAGAAAGAAAGAAAGACAGAAACATCTATGTCACCTTTTTTTTGTATGGATGGGAAATTATCAAATGACTCCTTCCGCTCTGGGCGAAGCGGAAGGGAGTGTCAGACTATTACTGACCCATCCGTGCTCCTCCTAGTGCCCTTTGCTTTCCAGGGCCGCGGTAACTCTTTCGAACAAAATCCGCAAACATCTATGTCACCTACATTGGGTGTAACTAATGGAAGTAGGTACATATGGACACTTAATTTTAAAATTAAAACATTGTGTGCCCCTAGTTTGTCTCCGCGTAGTCTTTTTTTACTTAGATGGGTTGGTCTGTCACAGAGTAGCCCTTACCTGGAAGGGTTGTGACAAAAACCGTTGTATTTTGCGAGCGCGCGCCACTGTCAGCTTGTCATCTTCTGACAACTCGTCCATACCCAGGATAGCGATGATGTCCTGCAGAGACTTGTAATCCTGGATGCAAGGAAATCATGAAGATGTTAATTACCTCTGTTGGCACAGAAACTAAAACGGTTTAGGTATCAACAGTCGATTGGTCAATCCCAAATCTCACTGACGTACCGTTCTGTTGGGGAACAGTCCATGGGCCGATTGATCATTGGGTGAAAAGTTATTGGTCAAAATTTTGTTGTTTTAACATTCACTGACGTAGGTACAGTTAAGTTGGTGAAACGTTCGTGGGTGAAAAGTCCTTTGGATGAAAAGTTAATTGTTTAAAGATAATGTTGACCAACGGTTCGGGGTTTAGTTTCGTTGGCACTAGCAGGCCCTTCTTTTCCACAGGAAACTCAGAGCAAGTGCCAGTAGAGTAATCGAAAGGGCCCTCCACTAGGCAAGAACGTGCACTGGTATGTTTATAATCCTCTCGCTGGAGTAACAACCGTTGGAGGCAATAATCGTTGGAAAGCTAAACGCTTGGGTGCCAGTACTCACATTTCCTGACCTGGCATTGTATTGGATTTTGGTATAATGAGACTGCATCTTCTACTGGAAATGTATAGATTAATATGTCATCGGCCCTTTGACCTATGATGATCCCAATCCAAGGCAATCAGATTGTTTTAAGCAGATTATATAGAATTAGTGTTCGCCTAGGGGTACTTACAAAGTTTTGGCAAGACGTCGTTTCTGCTCAAAATAATAAGAAATTTTACAAGAAAGGCTTACCTGCAAAATCTTCTGCACTCCTCTAGCGACCCCATAGTGTTCTGGCCCAATAATATTAGGGTCCATGACCCTGGACGTGGAGTCCAGAGGGTCTACGGCAGGGTAGACTCCGAGCTCTGCGATCGCTCGCGACAGCACCGTGGTCGCGTCTAAATGGGCAAAGGTGGTCGCTGGAGCAGGGTCTGTCAGATCGTCTGCTGGGACGTACACTGCCTGGGATGGGGAAGAAGTGGTGGTTGAAGAGTTATTTGTGAAAGAGCACTTTGGAAGACCATCATACCTGATCGTGCCACCAAGAACAAGCTGTAATTAGGCACAGCTAGGCGGCAAAATCGTGTGTAGCGCCTTCCATCTTCAGGCTCCCAATGAGTGGAGACTTGTGGTCAGCGGTCGCTCATAATTCAAAATACAACTGCGATTTCAATTTTGGTCCCATAGTAAAAGTTGATCATAATGATGAGTAGTACAATGAACCCTTTTCTTGTATCTGTTACACGTAGTAGATACTTATACATATATAATTTAAGGATCTACTACATGCGCGATGCAGGATTTAGTTAAGTTAGTTTGCAGCTGGCGGCATAGATGGCGTCGGGATTGTTTTTGTTGCGTCGAAGATTTATGTACGTGGATTTTTTGTGGCGGGATTGATCCCGCTACACAGCAACGCTGGTTGGCAGCAAAAATATGCAAGTGCTGGCTTCTGCCAGCGGCTCCGCCCACGTGAATGTCGGAAATTGTCCCAAAGGAACATACTTCAGGGATAAAAAGTAGCTTATGTGGTATTCCAGAATACCTCTGATCTACTAATCCAGAATACTTCTTTAGATCTGTCTCTGTGCATCTAATTTCATCCAGATCCGTTCAGCCGTGCTGGCGTGACTGAAGTAAGAAACACTCTTCCATGTAAACTGTACTAGCTTTAATTGCACGCGACTTTGTACGCGTATCTCCCATTGTTTCCCGTTGCCGTAGGAATTTTTTTACTCATGAGTGTGGCTATCATACAAAAACAATATTCCATGTCCGACTGATAGTTCCAGAGATGACACTCTTTAGCTTTATTATATTATAGTATAGTATAGATAGTAGAAGAAAGAACTACGCTAGGAGCTATCTTACCTGCACGCTAGTGATGGAGCCAGTCTTGGTAGTAGTGATCCGCTCCTGCATGGTCCCCATGTCAGTCGCCAGGGTAGGCTGGTAGCCCACAGCCGACGGAATGCGGCCCAGCAAGGCCGATACCTACGAAAGAATAAGAAAAAAGAAGAAAAAAGAAGAAAGAAGAAGAAACAAGAAGAGGAAAGAAGAAGAGGAAGAAAGAAGAGTACAGAAGAATAAGAAAAAGAAAGAGAAAGGAGTAAGCTTAAGAAGAAGAAGAAAGAAGAAGAATGAATAGGGAGATAGAAGAAGAAAGAAGAAGAAGAAAGAAGAAGAATGAATATGAAGATAGAAGAAGAAAGAAGAAGAAGAAGAGGCAAGAAGAAGAAGAAAGAAGGAGAGGAAGAAGAAGAAAGAAGAAGAAAGAGTAAGAAGTAGAAAGAGGAAGAAGAAAGAAGTAGAAGAAAGACGATGACGAAGAAAGAAGAAAAAAGAAGAAGAGGAAAGAAGAAAGAAGAAGTAGAAAGAGTAAGAAAGAAGAAGAAGAAAGAAGAAGAAAGAAGAAGAAGAAAGAAGAATAAAGAAGAAGAAAGGAGAAGAGGAAAGAAGAAGAAGAAAAAAAAACCGTTTACTCACGTGAAAGTGACGCACTTAATTAACATTTTTGTAAACAAAACTTATGCCTAAGAAAAAAACCCGGCCATGTGCGAGTCGGACTCGCGTTCCGTACCATTAGATATCTATAAAAAACGGCAAACAAATCACGTTTGTTGTATGAGAGCCACTTATGTATTTATTTTAATCTGTTTTTAGTATTTGTTGTTAGAGCGGACATCTGTGAAAACTTCAACTGTCTAGCTATCACGGTTCATGAGATACAGCCTGGTGACAGACAGACAGACGGACAGAAAGACAGACGGGCAGCGGAGTCTTAACCCTTACAACAAATGGATTCATATCGCAAAGAGTAAACAGGTACATACAATTAGGACTTCGCCGCGAATTCTCAGATTTTGTGCAAACAATTTCCCTTCTTTACTCCTCGTGAATTTCCAATAATCACCTCTTAGTGCTTACCTAGGTACAATCTTGCAAAATGTAAAGTTTCTAGTCTCAGCAGTTTCGCTATGTGTTGAAATATCACTTATCAGTCAGTCAATTTCTCTTTTAAATATAGAGATTGTTAAAAAAATTTTTTTTTTCAGTTTATTCGGGTTAATTAAAAAGCCATTTGCCATTTTTCTGTCTTACCTCAGAGCCAGCCTGTGTGAACCTGAAGATATTGTCTATGAAGAGCAGCACATCCTGGCCCTCTTTGTCTCTGAAGTGCTCAGCCACTGTGAGCCCGGTGAGAGCCACGCGGGCACGAGCACCCGGGGGCTCGTTCATTTGACCGTACACCAAGGCCACCTGAAGGAAAAAGGAAATAGATAGCTAAAGTCCAGTCGCGGAGCAGGAAGAATTTCGTACAATAACCTCTTAATATATGTAATAATTTGAATTTGAATTTGAATTTGCCTACTGACAGTGTCAGGTCACAAACATTTTTGTATTAGGTGCGGCCGCTCGAACGCGCAAGGTGAGTTTTGTCACCCAAATTTAGTTTATGCAATTAAATTACCTACTTCGAAATCACAACTTCATGATTTGGTATCAAATTGTTCGTAAATAATCACGTCATTTTAGTATAACTGTGTCCGAAAACTGAGCGATCACTAACGCATCCCAAGATGGAATGTCGTTAAAAATGATTAATTATTTCACTATGTCAACCAAGCTGTATGGGTTTTTCTTCTGACACAAGGCCAACTAAAACCACATGCAAACAAGAACAAACCTTAGGTACGGTAAAAGGTTTACAATCCCTGAGGACGGCCGTCATTGCATCCGTGCGAGCGTGACGCATTATATTTACGTGGGAGTGAAGAAGACAGGTAAAAAGAGGCCAGTGTACGAAATTCTTCCTGCTCCGCGACTGGACTTTACTAGATTCTACTACTAGCCGCTACGCCCACATGAATATCGGAAATTATCCCAGAAGCACAAATATATTCCCGTGATAAAAAGTAGCTTCCGTGTTATTCCAGAGATAATCTATAACAATGCGAAAATTTATCCAGATCCGTTTTGCAGTAAGGGTGTTAGCACACCAATCGATCGATGGTAGAATCAATTAATCGACGTCCATCGATACTTCCTACTTCTTTCTTCGATTAGCCAAAGCTACCACACCAATCGATCAACATCGATCGATGGCGTAGATCGGCGGTCGATCTCTCACCAATTCAAAAAAATATCACTAAGTGTGAGACGCTTTCGTACCCCGGAGAGCATTTCAGAGGTTGTAGTCGTAAATAATCTATTTAAAAGGTATCTTTCTTTTTTTTTTTTTATTAGTGATGGGTTTGCTCTTGACTCTAGTCAATGTCAGATATGACAGAGACAAAGTCTACGATGGAGCGAGCTTACCCAGAAGGAGCCTGTTCACTCTAACTTTGAAGAGATTAGGGCTATAAGCTTTTGGAAACACAGACGCAGGCAGAGAGTTCCACTCCTTTGCTGTGCGCATTTATAAAAGACGTTTGGAAACATGTTACCCAGTTACTGAGTTATGAAGGTCAGATAGGC
Source organism: Melanchra persicariae (assembly GCA_947386135.1). Taxonomy (NCBI): domain Eukaryota; kingdom Metazoa; phylum Arthropoda; class Insecta; order Lepidoptera; family Noctuidae; genus Melanchra; species Melanchra persicariae. The sequence continues at coordinate 7,183,464 of OX376673.1, read as the reverse complement.
AGACGCTCAATGTAAAATACTGGTATTCAGCTAAATCTGGTTAGGTCTTTTCTGTTCATACCTTAGAAGTTTTGTAGTCTTCAGTAATAACTCCTCCCACTTTCATTTCGTTGTACAAATCGTTGCCTTCTCTCGTTCTTTCTCCGACACCGGCAAACACCTAAAAAAAAACCAATTATTGAAGATGAGACCAAAATACACGTAAACCATCATGCCTGTAGATAGGCACTGTATTTTCCAGTGGTGTAAAATACAACAGACACTTTGTTAGTTTCAGTCCAAACGTGAAAGGCCTAAATATAAACCAATTTTTCCTAAATTTTTAGCATAAGTACAAACCAATTTTTTCGCGGCTTCTCGTGTACTCTTCACTCACTCACTCAGCGATACTGCAACTTTCTATTCATCGTCATCATCATCATCATATTAGCCGAAAGACGTCCACTGCTGGACATAGGTGTACCCCAAGTGTCGTCACAACAGCCGGTCCTGCGCGTCTCGCATCCATCGGCTACCCGCGACCCTCAACTTAGTTAAATTTTCGTAATGATAGAATGACGCTTTGTCTAGTCTTGTCAAGATCCGAGACTCCTCCGTGCCTCGGAAAGCACCTTAAACCTATTATGTAATTGATGGCAACATAAATCCCGCGCAGATGTATATTCTTGACAGCTGTCAAGGTGGAAACAGACTGGGAATTGCAAGAAATACAAGGTGATTCGGAAAATGACATTAAAGTAATAAAGAAGATTCTGAACAGTTATTTGAGTGCTATCATTGAAACTTATTAAAACCGTTGGTTCCGGCTGTCATTTGACCATTGACAGTCGTTCCGGATAGACTGTTCTTCCAAGAGATTATCCTGACCAAAAAAAATAAGTGATATCTTTGTATAGTAGTACCACGATCTTGCAGTCTTTAGCTCTACAATTATTGTACTAACTGAGAATCCTCCATGTGCCTTGGCGACGTTGTTGATAAGTTCCATGATCAGGACAGTCTTGCCTACTCCCGCGCCGCCGAACAATCCAATCTTGCCACCTTAATAACATGTTATGATATTAAATACGATGATAAATACAATAATTATATTGCTGGCTTTATTGCCAGCCAGTTTACCTCATCAAGCTTCGATAACGTCAAATTCACCAAAACAACACGCTTTCCTTTTCTTCCTCCACCCTCGCTTTGGTTATAATACACTAACTTGGCAGAATGATTATAAAAGAAAAAAGGAAAGCGCCAGAATCGCCGGTCACAATTAGTACTACCGGAGCTTAAAAGGTCTTGCGAAAAAACCTATGCGTCAGACCAGCCAGAGGGATTAATGACAGGATCTCTGTCACTCACCTTTGACATACGGCGCGAGGAGATCCACCACCTTAATTCCAGTGGCTAGAATCTCCTGCTCCACTGACATCTCAACAAAAGGAGGAGCGTCCGCGTGAATAGCAGCAAACTCATCCGTGTCGATGGGGCCACGCTCATCTGCAGGAAGAGGAAACATAGCTTAGATGAAGAAACCACGAACAAAGACAGTTCAAATTACCACGAGTCTCAGTGCTGCCGCCTAGTGCACATCACATCACAAATTCCTCAATCGTAGAAACTTACCACCAAATAAATGCTTACCAATAGGCTCCCCGATGACATTGATAATCCTTCCCAGAGTAGGTTCTCCGACGGGTATTGTGATGGGAGCTCCTGTGTCCACAATAGTCTGGCCTCTCACCAGCCCTTCTGTTCCATCCATGGCAATGGTCCTGCAGGCGCTCTCGCCCAAGTGCTGAGCCACTTCCAAGATAAGGCGTGGTTCTGCACATAGAGAAAGTTATGCATTAAAAAAAAAAAAACAGCAATGCCAGCGGCTTGACCTACGTCATTGTCGGAATGTATCCCAAAAGAACATATTCCTGAGGTTAAAGTAACCAGATTATAATCTATCTCTGTGCCAAACTTGTCACAGATCCACTTAGCCGTTCTTGATTCGAACAGATACAACACCCCGAATATCAACTGCTGGGCAGTTGTCCACCGGACACAACAACCGTCTGGTCGGATGATCCTTCCTTTTCAATGGAGGTATGCGGGACTTTTCTCTCTGTTCCACTACTTCTATAGACTCCAGTTTAGTTGCTAACCGAAGGCATATGTGACGAAATATTTGCTATTTATCCTTCAGTTAACAACTAACTTTGAGCTAAGTTTTTAGCGCAGTTTTGGATTAAATTGTGTAGATACTTACTTCTGCCGGGCACTTCAAGCGCGTTCAAGATCGGCGGTAGGTTCGTGTCAAACTGGCAATCCACCACAGCGCCGATTACTGGAAGAATAGAACCGCTTTTATGTTGATTCATCCATTTTATTTTTTATAAACGACAAATCTGTACCGATATTATAAACAGGGAGTGTGAATTTTGTGAATAAATAAAATATTTACTAGGATAGGTCATCAATTGTGGAGCATAGCACCTATTTGAAAATGTAATTTACCATTTCAATTATAGACTCAATTTTCATTTGAACCGGTTCATTCATCGTCTGCCTAGCCTTTTCCTAGCTAAGATCTACAAATTACAGCGAGGACTAACAGCTTAACGTGCTTTTCAAGGCAAGAAGAAGTCTCGATATGTTAAGATTCAACCCATCCACAGACACACCTCGGCAAGCGTTGCTTAACCTTGAAGATTGATCCGTCCAGCTGTTATTATTAATGAACGAGCTCGTTTTGAAATCGGTTCATTCATTTTTATGCTAAGGATAGAAAATTTGTATGAGACAAAGTGAGGACTAAACGCTTTTTAGACAGTCTACTTCAAAAAATATGCTGTGAAAGGGTTTACTGACCGGCGATTATTCTTCCCTGAGCGCCACCCCCTGGGGCGATGGGAGGCCCTTTAGGTGCCCCTGCTGCCTTCTTCACTGGAGGCTTCCTCCTTCTCTCGGGGGGCTTCGCAGCAGCCTTCGCTGGCGGCGACTTCTTTCCGGCTTCAGCGTCTTTTCTGATGGTTGTAGTTGAAAACTGAGGAAGTAAGGTTTAAAAAACATACGGTTAAAGATATTTATTTCTCAAAAGAATTACAAATTCAATTATAGAGAAAACATAACAGACTTAGACATAATTTTATCTGCCAGCAAGCGTAGATAAAAACAAATATGTATCTTGTGGAACGAAACCTTCTACGCAGATTCACTTTTGTTCCTTTTGTGACTATGTTGAGTTTGCCGTCACATCAGACTATGAGATTGATAGTAGATGGAGCGCATCTGTGTTTGCGCTCACCCTTGTGCACTATAATATGTCCCGTACCAATGGCTTATCTCCGTTGGGATTGGCCATGGTCGAAATGGGCGAGGAAGTCTATATTATGTTGGGTTTCGAGTCTGCAGCTCTAAGAGGTATTGCGTTTATTCTGTGACACGTTGTATAGTATCAGTTGGTTCCCGGACTTGGTGTTTTAATTGTGAGCGCCTGTTAATATCGTAAAACACAACTGCGTTAAATATTTAAAAATGCCTATTGGAAAAATAAACAATTTAATTTATCCAATAAAAAATGGCCGGCCACGACGCGTGGAGCAATTTATGGCGCTCAACGAAATAAAACCAGGATTTCAAATGGACACATTGGTCACTTTTGGATGAAGCCACTTCCACTTATGACCTGATGTGCGATCTTTGGGCGCCACGCAATCCGGAGACAAAAAGCTTCCAGGAGGATGTGTACATAGTCGATGAGCATCTCGAACCAAAGCGCTCCGGCTGAGCGACATTTGTTTAGAATGCAACGTCAAATCAACGGAGAAAGTCTAAGCGATTATTTGCAAGCAACATTTGGCCAGTGCATGCAACTTTAGACAAACTTACATGTTTAGCGAAACTTCGTTGAGGAAAGCTGGCGACACGATCAAACATCGCCTGTGATAGCAACCCTGATCTGTTCGTCCATAGATTCACATATACCTCCCTCTGTCTGCCTCTTCGTTGAGTATAAAGACCAGGAAGGGGACGTCTCAAGACCGACATCGTTCTAGCCTTTAGCTTAGGTTCCTCTTCGGTCCAAGATGGTGATTTCTTGAAGAACTCTAACGTTGCTATACCAGACGCTGGTAGCTTGGAGATTACTGCAACAGGGTAGATCCATTAAAAATATACTCGTGTACTCTGTCAGTTAGCATGTACCATAAACAAAAAAATAGACAAGTTGCGTTGGAAATTCGCGTGAAGTCTACTTATAACTCTATAAATTTTTACCCAGAATTGATGCAACAAACCCCCATTCGTGTTCTTTGATGCGTTTTTTCTTTGTCAATTGCTTTTGATTTGATAAAACAAAAAAATCATGTACAATATTTTCTGACAGACTCAATTTAATCTTTTTTTTTATCCTGGAAACATTACTATTATTGGACAAACATTTTAGGACTATCTATTTGATATCTACTATTTTCGAGGTGGCGAAGGTGGTGTGACGATCTCATCATGTTTGCGGGGCAAACTTATAGTCAGAGATCGCCCAAGACAGAGAGCTTTGGAAAGAGAAATGAGATGAGGCTTTTACCTAGCAGTGAGACACAAGGCTAACAAAAAAATCTAAAAAGGGTTATTTTCATCGAGTAAGCAAGGGTTAAGGGTTATGGGATGTATTATCAAACAAGGGTTGACCTCCACAAACCAGTGAATGGGTACGCTACACGGTACTCCATGGCAAGACTAGTCAGTTGAACGTAGGAGTCTCGGTACCGATAAAGGTATACCGGTAAAGACCGACTTCCGCAAACGTTAACTTAACCTTGAACAATGACCCGTACGGCTGATATCAATTAGCTATGAGTTCATCTTGGGGACAATAAGTAAATATGGTAGGTACTCACAGGTATTGCTCCATATCCTGTCGATTTCAGAAGGTACTTTGGTAAAAGCTTTTAACACCATATTTCTGTCCATGGTTATATTTAAGTGTTATTTTTTGTATTCTCTAGCATTTACAAACGTTCGCTATATTATGAAATATAATCTGTCGAACGTCAAAAAATTTAAAAGGGTGACAACTTCAAGTGTTTTATTTTTATTATTGTAAGTGTTGTTTTCGAAATAAATCTGGTTTATGTACTTAACAAGGAGGTGTTTTATTATTGACTAATAGGCGCTCGCGGCTCCACCCGCGATTGGGACTTCTCTGATACACAACGTGTAACAGAATAAACGCAATACCTCTTAAGGGGTATTTTTTTTGTAAATTGTACTCATCATTATGAACAACTTTCACTATGGGACCCACTCTGAAATCACGAAAAAAAAACAGCTGTTTCATACATTTTAGTCGAGTAGGTATTGAACTTTTGTATGAAACAGCTGATTTTTTTTTCGTGATTTCAGAGTCGGTCCCATATCGAAAGTTGTTCATATTCATGGGTAGAACACCCAGTGAAAATTTGGCCGGTCATTAAAAAATAACCCCGTAGATTTTATGGCTTCTGACGACCAGTACCTACATTTTGTCGAGCTATGCACACAGAAATGTATGGAGCAGTTCGGTTACGGTACGTTTGTAAATCGGAAACCTGGTCATACCGTTAGGTCGCTGAAAAATCGGCGGCTGGTGGTTCGGCTGATTAAGCTAATTCGCTGCGACAGATACATGTAATAGTTATTTATGATATTAGTGCGGTAAGTTGGTTTTTACAAACGAGTAGACGAATGTAAGCACGAGACGAAGTCGAGGGCTTACCATAGTCACGAGTTTGTAAAAACCAAATCCGCACGTGTGTCATACAACGTTTTTCGACACATTTGCGAGAAAACAGTACAATAAGTAATGAAATGAACTTTTTGTCTTTAGAAATCAGTCGGAAAGTCGCAACAATCTTTGACGTTTCTAATATGAAAATGGCGCGAATTTGCAAAGGGCGCCACATGTGCGTGGTGAAAATAAGAACTACATCTTTCATTTGTTTATTTTATTATTCTTTTCTCATTTTCTCTTTAGTATTAAAGTGAGACAAACGTATTGAGCAAATATGCGCTTCCAAGGAGGTTCGATCATTCAGCTTATTTATTCTAGGATTGTGAAACTCATTGGTGAAATTCTTATTTATTTTTTTATGGAAATTAAAAGAAAAAACCGTAAAGAATACCTAAGTACATATTTTACCGCACGGCGCTATACAATAGCACCGTGCGGTAATATATGTACTTAGGTGAGAGTACCTATTTTACCGCACATTCCATGGTGTGGTGTGTAAAATTTAACTTTCGAACTATGTTTACAGGCTTCGTAATTGCATTTTTTGAGCAAATGTGTTGAAAAAGGTATTTATTTGATATTTTAGTTCATGTTGGAAGGCTGCGCTGGGCTTCGTGCAGCTACCTCATCATGACAACATATCCACTTCCTTATCGTGACCTCAAGCTCTCGAGCAGCGAGTCATACAGCCAGCCATAAGGTATCCTGACCACCAACATGCAGCGGACGCGCATTCCTGGTCAGCATTCTCAGCCTCTATCATCAAACCTCATCAGTCACCTCTCACCGGCCCGTCACATGAAGAGCGTGAAGAACCTCTCCTGGTCGACGCCAGCAGTCACGCCAGCAGCAGCACCCCGACTCACTGGGGCACCGCAGATAGTTCCGACTCACCGTGATGCGACGCAGACAGTTCCGCCTCACCGAGAACTCTGCGACTTCCGGTTCCGACTCACTGGAACCAACCTTCCACTGGCCTGGCAAGCATCTCAAGATGTATATGGACGACTCATCTACTATCGACCTCCGGTCTCCGGAGGGGAGTCATGTAGCGGAATTAAAGCCGCCACAAAAATCATCGTAGCAGAATCAACAACAACAAATGAGACTCGCAGCGCCATCTATCTCGACAGCTGCGAACTAACTTGACAAAATTCTGAATCGCGATATGAGACTTTACCGTGCGATTAGAACATATACAAAGCCCGAATATCAACCTACGGGCAGTTGCCCACCGGACACCAACAACCGTCCGGTCGGAGGATCCTCCCTTTTCAACGGAGGTATGTGGGACTTTACTGTCTGTACCACTACCTCTATAGACTATATTTACCTAAAGTTCGAAGAAGTAAGTAACATAGAGTAGATAATAACTCTAAAATCCCGGAATCATAAACATGACCATTGAATCCTGGGATTTGAGTTTGAACTAAATTATCATACTGAAGAATCTCATTATGTTTTTAGAGTTCCGCACTCAAACTGTTAAAATAAAGAGCTTTGTTTTACATGCCTACAAAATTGGAATATGATTCTTCAAATATTTTTTTTATTTTTTGTAACTATAGGTACTCAAGTCCAGTACATGTTTTCCTATTCTCGGGTTTTTATTGTCATGTTTATGATTCCGGGATTTTAGAGAAGGTATTATCAACTCTATGTTACTTACTTCTTCGAACTTTCAGATCAGAGATCAGAAACCTACCTACCTTTGATCACAACATAGCAACTTAGGCTAACTTATTCGATTACACAAGTACGCGAGTTATCTTTGTTATATCTATCTTTTGCCTACAATTTCGTACGCGAATATCCCGTTTTTTCCCACTTATTAATGTGGCTTTCATTTACAAAACGAATTTTCCAAATCCGACTGGTAGTTCCAGAGATTAGTGCGTTCAAACAAACAAACAAACAAATTCTTCAGCTTTATGATAGTTTGAAATTAATTGTAATTATATTTATTATTATTATTGCAAATCTATATTTTGTAAATCATGTCAATGTGGTGGGAGTAATTAGGCAATCATTTTTTTTAAATCATTCTTTGATGTCAGTGAAAGGATCTTATGAAGAAAAAAAATGGATAAATTCCACGGAAAAACGTATTTTTTTCTCCCATATACTGATCCTCGCTGTAACTGCCACATTCCAATAACTTTTGACAGAAAGACGTTCGTCGGGTCAGCAAATGTAAAATAAAAAACTGTTTATGATGCTCGTCGCCAGCTCATAGTGGTAAATAAACTTGTCACATTTTCGCAGTACGCCAAACATTTAATCTTGACAATGCCCCGTCTGCTTCGTATAATCTAACACGTAGGTCTGGAGTAGGTTCAAAGATAGGAAGATATTTTATCTGATTATGACCTTCTTTTTCTCGAAACACAATAGCGTCCGAGGAAATTAATGTTATGATGATGTAAAATATAGCTGTAAATCCCTTAAGGATTAATGTGAATTGTCACATTAATTATTTGTATCACGCGACGTGCCCGGAGCTTTTCTCAGGGGGTTTTGCTCCGGCGGGGCTTCGGCATGACCGCGTAATTGATCAGCGCAGGTGGCGCATAGTAATTTTAATTAATTATTAAACTAAATATTTTAATCGCTGGTCATGACCTAGGCTGCTTCTATAGAAGTATACGCACCCCTGTTCATCCTGTTCCCCCTGTAGGTAGGGAAATTGTGTTAGGTTAGGCAGGTCATACTTGACTCTTCCAAAGGCTGAATAGATGTTAACGAGAAATTAATACTGGGACAAGATTTCTTCCACAAATGAGAAAGACTGCAAATGAGTGTATAATATTAATGGGGAAATAATTTTAATGAGTTTATGGAATCATTAGAAGAGGTTATGATACGGTTGAAGAAAGCAAACCTTACTTTAAAACCCAACAAATGTAGTTTTGGGTATGTAGAAATTTCGGTTTTAGGACATGAGATTTCAGGAGAAGGGGTCAAACCAGATAATAAAAAATTACAATCATTTAAAACGTTAAAAACACCAACAAATGCAAAGCAAGTTAAATCTATTTTGGGTTTGTTTTCTTACTACCGAAAATTTATTAACAATTTTGCAGAAATTGTTTTACCTCTAACTAAACTTCTAAAAAAAAACAAAAGTTTTGCTTGGGGTACCAAAGAAGAAGGAGCATTCCGGAAGATAATACAGATTATGGAGTCCCCACCAATTTTGCATTTCTATTCAAATAATAAAAATGTCATCACCAGATTGTATGTTGACGCTAGCGATGAGGCAGCTGGTTGTTGTCTTATGCAAGGTGAGGATGTTATGTTTCCAGTGTCATATGCTTCAAGGAAGCTGAGTGATGGAGAGAAAAAATATTCAACCACAGAGAAGGAGTGTCTCGATTTAGTGTGGGCTTTGAATTATTTCAAACATTTCCTGTGGGGTTTAAGGTTTCAAGTAGTAACTGATCATAAGGCACTGTGTTGGTTGAGGGGTAGGAAAGATATGAATGGGAGATTGGCTAGATGGTCACTGTGCATCCAGGCATATGATTTTGATATAGTTCATTGTGCAGGGAAAGAGAACGTTATAGCGGATTTTTTGAGTAGGAATCCCTTAGGGCAGGAAGAGGAGAAACAAAAGGCTTCAGAAGAACAGCTTGAGGATGGCATGCAGTTGTATAGAATAGAAGTTGTGAGGACTCTCGGAGCCATGGTGCTCCATTATACTGATAAACAGATAATTCGTGTTTAATTTATAATATTTGATAAGTAGACCGCAGGACATATTTCTGTGGTCTACAGTACACAACAGTGAGGACGATTTACAGAATCCGTTGACTGCTACCTAGACTGATTCTGATCTTGAGAGCTTTGTTTTGTGAATTATTATATTTTGCCATATTGTGCCAGTTAAAATAGAATCAACTTTCGTAGCCATTAAACAGCTTTTATTCATCGCTAGCGACCACTAAGCCAACGACACCGACAGAAATAAAAAACATAATGATTATTCATTATAATATTTTTATTTTATTTTTCATTTAAAGTTTGGTAACATTGTAATAACTTTTAAATTATCGATTGTGTTATTCATAATTATTTACATAGGTCTAATCGGCGTAATCCTAATGTAACCTACTTATTGTGTCAGTAAAATGAATATGGTAAAAATTATGGGCACCTTTTCGCTAACGCGCGATTTTCGATCAATAGCGTGACCAATCGTAAAACAAATAACTATTGCTTGAAGACTAGCAATTGATTGAAAAAATCATTTTAACGACATTTGTTTCACAATTTTTCACACAACCCTTTGATTGAGATAACTACGAATACAAAAAATCACCCTTAGTATCTGCGTCGGGGATCTCCTTGCTTCACCGATACTCCATGCGTCTACTTGGTAACTAAATAAAATATATTTGGCCACCTAATTCTCGCAAATTTTCCCAATCTGGTATTATGTCCATACGTGTCCACACATTTGCGTGTAATTTTTGAACTAACTCACTGGTACTTTCTCCGGCCAGATTATCATTTTTATCGAAAATCTCAATATTTTCAAGTAACGCATTTAACTTGGATTCACGAATCATTCTCACTCGATTGACTATTTCTATTATTAACTCATCAAATCCCATCTTAACAGCTATCATAAGCATATTCGTTTCTTTCACTATTTCGATGAAATCCATCAAATTTCCCTCGTAAAGGTATTCCTCGCTCGTTGATAATAACAAAAACGCTAAATTTCTCAGGCCGAGTCGTATCGCCTCACATAGAGATGACTTAATGCACGCATGTTTATTTTTAGTAATTTTACCCTGTTCCAGTAACAATCTAAATATAATTCCTTTGTTTTTTTGTATTATGGAAGTCAATTGATTGTCGCTTTTTATTTTCGCGTCGAATATGACCAGTATATTCTTGTTTTGTTTAAAAAACATCACGTTCAATATAAAATTAAAAATATATTTCAAGTTTCGTTGACTTCTTATCAAATTACAAATGTATTCGATCGCGAAGTATTCGGCGAACGTCGAGTGTACAAAAATTGGCATATCGTTGACTACATTACAGATGATGTCTGTTTTCTCTTCTCCCTCTTTCAGATTGTTTATTATTTCCTCGCAGCGCTTCAACTCGTGTTTATCTAATAGACGTTTGTTATAAACTACGTAAGCCGCCAGTTTTTTGAGCTTCTCTTTAGTATCTGCAAGTTCTCTCTTATATTGTTCTCTATTATCTGGTTTGTACCTGTCAGTTTGGTTTTTCCCTTCAAATCGTATTTTCAATTTATATTCCAGGAAATGTTCGTAGATTTCGAATAAATTAACGTCTAAATCCCATTTAATGGCAACATGGTTGTCATCGACATCATTTTCTTCAATTACGTCGATATTGGAGACATCAATGTCCGACTCCCGTTGCGCCAAGGTGTCTCTCGGGATCACATTTATTTTAGCTCCACGAGACTCCCATTCCTTTAAAACAGATTCTGGCAGAGATGAAAATATATTCTCAGAGATAGTGACGCTTAAAGGCGGAGATGCTTCTTTGCATTTATCTTTCGCCGAGATCTGTTCTTTCAATTTATGGTCATTATTGGCATCTTCTCCAACCATATTCTCCAATAATTCCAGGCGTTGTGCCTTCTCCGCCTCTATAGATTTCTCTCCCGTGGGTTTCCGTTCATTAGGGTTGGTCTTGGGATGGTCTAAGTCATCATTGACACTTTTTCTATCTATTTTATTATACAAATGTTCAGCTAGCATATTTAGGTGTAACGGAGTTGCGACCAGTCCGTTGAATTTTGACGCGGGTGCTTTGTAAAGATCCTTACAACCGAGATTTTTAAGTGATGGTTTTAAATATTTAAATAAACTCAAATAAACTGCAAGCATCGGCTTCTCTGTTATTGACTCATCTGGTAAATGACTTTTCTTCTTAAACATGTGTAAATCATCGCTTTTAGACATAAACCTACTAAAGTCCCTTACGTTGTTTCGAACTGCTTTTTGATTAATTTTTAGTATTAAGTTCTTTTCTTTCCAAAATGTAGACAAATATAAGTCCTGATCATCGTTACTTAGGCGTTCCATTTTGTATAAAATTTTAAGGTCCAATTCTGTAATTATTTTGTCATAAGATCTGCTAGAAATCCATATTTTATGCTTCTGACGCAAATTCATCACTGCTTCTATTAAACTTAACACCTCACGTACGTAAGTAGGGCAGATTTCATCAAACCCATCGAATAAGATTATTAGTTGCTTTGTATTATAATAGTGTAGGAACATTTTCAACTCGAATACAGTCCACTCGTCACCGTCACAATATTTGAGAGAAACGGTACCATTTAATTCTTCTAATGTTATTTGTACATCGTTCTTTTTGATATTTCCCTCGCTGAGTGCGACTTGACACAAGAATTTTAAACTTTTCAGATTATCGATGACAGTATTATTATCTTGCCACTCACAGAATTGTTTGGAGTACTCCAATAAATTAATTCTTGATATCCAAACTGTTTCATACACTTCTTTTGTTTTCAGAGACAATTGTGTTAGTAAAGTAGACTTTCCCATTCCAGGATCTCCAATGACAAGCACTACGTCTTCACCGAGGTCGTACAACGTTGAGATACTCTTGATCTCCCCTTCTTCAACTTTTCTATCATTTGTGTCAAGTGCTTGATTGACTACTTTAAGGCATTTCACAGATCTTTCAATATATAATTTTCCTTTTTCATTTAACTGACAAGCTGGTTTGCCAATTACATTCGTGTCATTTTGCATTAATTTATATAAAACAAGCTCTCTCACTAGCCCAAGCGGTGCATCATCCAAGAATTGCTTGGAGCTCATTTTAACACCTTGAAATATCACGTTTGTGTTCTCTAAGATACTGTTCTGTGTTTCTTCGCTCATATCAACCAAACTGTTTCTTTCGTCCGTTATTACGTTATCTTTTAGTGTAAAATATTTCTTCGCATCTTTTACGGAGTCCGGGTCATTAAGAATAATAATAGTCGTTTCACTTCTTAAGGATTTTGTGACTTCTGAAATTCTATGTATGTCAGAACTTGTGTCAAATATTGCTTTATCACATGCAACAATAAGTGTATTTTCTTTTTTCAAATCGGTTAGTTCTGTCTGTAATAATTCGGCGTCATACCTAGATAAACTTAAAATGTATTTCATGTCTAATACGACACAGTCGTTTTTAATTAGATGATTTATGAGCTTCGCAACAGTAAGCGCAATATTCTTCGATACAATAACAGTTCCAGAAAGCTGGTCATCTAATTTTATTGAATTTACTGCATCTTCAGTAAAAGCGTAGTTTTTGTTGTTTATTCTTTGCATCATATTTATAAAGGTCACCAGTGGCTGACTTAATGCATCTTTTTCAGCATTTCTGTACAAACTGCCTTCTTCCGTAAGATACTCACCCTCTTTTTTCATCCACCATTTTTGTATTGCATCATGATACTTAAGAAATATTGTGTTGGCTTTAGTATTTTTAGTATGTATGTCGTCACGACTACGTAGTTTTGTTTTAATTGCGTTTATTAACATTTTTTCTACTTTGTCCTCCTTAGCTTGGGATGTGTAAAACAGAAGATTTTTGGAAAAATCACTCACAATATTTTTGGTATATTCGTCAGGATCAAACGACAGTTTCGGAAATATTTTTACTCGCACATCAAATTTATATTCATATAAGTTTTCAATTTCACAAATCAGTTTATCGAATAACTCTTTGGCCAGCTTTCCTAGTGATCTGTAGTTGCCATTGAACTTTAGCAGTTTGGTATCATCATCAAGAACCAGTAAATTACCAACAGCAGACGCTATGCCACCATTGAGCTTCAGAAAACCTTCTCCCAAAGTTTCACCGACTGATTCATCTAGCTTGACAATATTACTGTCTTTCAATTGTTTTATCAATCCCACAATTTTTGATGTTAAGTCAATTAATCTTCTTTCCTTTTTGTCTTCGCCACCTCTTAACGTTAAATCTTTATTGCCAAACGAAGCCGGCACTTTAAATTTTAGTGATGGCAAGCTCTGCTTTAATGCTATTTCAACAGTTCTTTGGATGGTCTCTTGTGTTTCATTAATTTTGTCTAGAAATGGTTTGTTGCTTTCTGATCCTGTGTTATCCAGAAACTCGAATTTTTGGCCATTGTAAGTAATCAAATGTTTGATTTTTTGGTATTCATCATCAATGTCAGTGACGCCGCAGCAAGAAAAACAATTACGTAAACGAGAAAAAGTAATTGAAGCGAACTTTCGTCTTTTTAAAATCTCTGCACACAGTTCTTCTTTAAATAACTGCACAAGTCCTTCCTTGACATCAAAGAAATCTTGTCGAAAGCGTGCGTCACGAAGTGCTCCAGATTGATCTTGGGACACATCGAAAACTTGTTGCGCTAAGACAACGTGGTACCGTAACACAAGCTCTTCCTGCATTAACATATTCATATCCTTAAATTTTCCATGAATACACTTCACCATCAGTCGAGCTAGCTCCGTCATTTCTTCTTCTAATAGTGTTTGATTTAACTCCATTTTATTATTGTCTGTCAATGGTTGTAAACCTGAACCAAAGACTTCTGTACCTATCAACGAATTTAAAAATGTAGCACTAGTACCTTGAACTTTTGGGACAGCTTGTTCACCTTTTGCGGTTGTGTATATCACGACAAAACATTCTGTTTCACTAAATGTCCCATCGAACAGCACATCTTTTTTCTTTTCATTGAATTTGTTTTTAATATCCATGTAACTTTTAAAGTATTTAACCAAATCACTGTTGAGTGATAGCACTGAATCGTTCTCCCTGTGCTTCGCTTGTATGAACACTGAGAGAGGCTTATCGATGTTCTTCACTTTAGCCCTAAGACAAATGTCATCGAACGAACCTAAATTGTCGACATTAGTGGCTAGATGAAACTCTTCAATATTGTCGTCATTTATAGCTCTGAAATATATTAAACTGAGAAGTTTAGTCTCGTACAGATGTCCTTGTATCCCGGATGTTCCAGAACGTTTTTTGTAGGTTTTATTTTTTCTGTTTATTGATTTCGTCATCTTCTTACACTGACTCTACGGTATTGTAACTGGTTCTACAGGTACGCGAAACTCCTCCTTCATTCTTCGTCTCGCCACGACACGGATGCTAGTCTGTAAATAAACACATTACAATCAATACGTTTAAGTTTCATTTTTAGAACGCTCATATTTAAAATTCAGTATGTCAGGTTTCCCAAGCAGTAAACGAATTTAGTTAAATTTTAATATACTTAACTAAATTCGTTGTCTGCTTGGAGAACCTGACATAAAGAACTTCAATTAAAGTTGACTGAGTTATGAGTGAGCATAAAGTTGCCAAGTCTTAAAACTGTAAAACCGAACAGACCAGCTGATGCAGCCGGACTTTTAAATTTAATTAAATTTAAAAACCGGCCAAGTGCGTGTCGGGGCACGCGCAGTGTAGGGATCCGTAGTTACCTCTCTGTCGTCAAATTTTACTATAACATTACAAAGTTACAAATACACTTAGTTTTAAGTCATTTTCTATGGGGTTACTACAATTTTTTACCTAATCAGTTACATTTTATATGTTGGTCGACTATTACTCGTTAACTTGTAAAGCCTACTTAGCATCATCTTCTTCGTTCTTTTTGAGTTCGGTGTATATGCTACTACATATACTACATACGTCTCCAAAAACAACCGTTTAGCTGGCAGAGCACTTAACTAGAACTTTGAAGCTTAATATCCGCTGCGGCCCCGACATGTGAAAATTCCCAAAAAAAAAATCTTATGTAATAGGTAAATAAACATTACATTCGCGATTAATTCGCGACACACCGGTGTGTCGCCGGGGCCGGAGCGGATATTCCTCAAACGGATCTTAGGATGGAAAAATGGTTCTCGCACACCTTCAATATTTTTAAAACGACCTATCCAACGACACCCCGCACCATGGGATAGACGATACTTTACGTGTAGGGTTTCCTTTGTGTGATGGTATGTCTAGCAATGTTTAGTAGCGGTATTGGAAGTAAATCGGCTTTTTGACTCGAAACACGGATGGGTTTTAGTCAGTAAGAGTCTGACACTCCCTTCCACTCCGCCCTGAGCGGAAGGAGTCATTTGATGATTTCCCATCATAGTTATTTACGTCTTAAAACCCACTTACACCAACAAGGCTTATTTTTAACTTCTGAGTGCTATCCCGGGTCTATTATTTATGAAATAGTTATCTGTTATTTATTTTGAGCTCGTGGCTTGATAATAAAAGCCGCACGGGTCGATCTTCAAGGTTAAGCCAGGTTCGGTCTGTGGATGGG
This sequence comes from Melanchra persicariae, assembly GCA_947386135.1. Classification (NCBI taxonomy): domain Eukaryota; kingdom Metazoa; phylum Arthropoda; class Insecta; order Lepidoptera; family Noctuidae; genus Melanchra; species Melanchra persicariae. The sequence continues at coordinate 7,167,379 of OX376673.1, read as the reverse complement.
TGACCATCTAAACATACCGAGATTCCCCCGTGCCTCTGAAAGCACAGCTGTCGTTTGTAGAGCTTTGGCAGTCGTTACAGATTGTCAGAAGATAGACAAACTGACTGCAGTCGTGCCAAGAAGTACCGTGTTACCTAGTTAATGGGTTGTAGAGGTCTGGTAGGCAGCCGCTCCACTTAAAATACTGGTATTCAGCTGAATCCGGTTTGACTGGAAGTCGACCCCAATATAGTTGGGAAAAGGCTAGGCAGACCGCAGATGACGACTTATCTGTTATTTAATCTTGTGCGAGCAACTAACTCTGAGAAAAGATAACGCTAGTTTCCGCATGTGAGCCTAAGTTCAATTTAATTTAATAAACATCAATTTTATGTAAACTTTGTTGTTGATGTTGGCACGAAAACATGTCAGAATAGACCGGGTGTGATTCCTAAGTTCATAAATATCGAAGAAAAGAAATACTCAAGACATTACCAGTAGGTGCATTCTAGACTATATATAATTTGTTATCAGAATGCTCTACATCGTTCGTGCGTAATTCATTATGCATTGCCATAAGATGAACCAACATTAAATACCAATTACAGTTCAGTGCAACTGCTGCTACGCGGTAACACCACATAAGTAGATACTAGATAGTGATGATGGGAATATCTAGTGTTGGAAACTTGTGAGGTTTTCCCCAAACTTCTGGGATTCTCAAGCTTATTGGGGATTGGCATTATGCGGGGAAAATGCGGGGATTTGAAATACCTATCTATAGGCTGAGCCGGGACAGAACACTTTTTTAAGTAATCTTAGAAATACTTATTTTAACAATTTTGTTAGCTTATCGATTGCAAAAGTGTTCTTGCTGCAATGATCTGTTAAAACCGTAACTTCGGCTGTAGATACCTACAGACGACAGCACTGTTGCTGGGAGATACGTGTCGAACGCACGAGCTGGTGGGTCGCAGATTCGGTCTCTCCGAGAAACTATGGTAGAGTGTCTCTGAATGGGGCGATGCCAATCTTATCAAGTTCAATTGTTCTAACTTCCGTAATTAATGACTGTCGAAGATCTACAGACGACTAACTGCTTGAAGCGCTTCCCGGTATGTTATGCAAAACGTAACCTCAAAATAGAAATTAACCAGAACATTTGCGAATAGTACTTACGAACAACTGCTTCTCAAAATACACTCGTTGAGATATGCACACATAAAACTAGGTATATTATTGAAACACAAGATCAAACGTTTGGGTGACTATTACACTACTCAATTTTCAACTATTTACCTATCACTTTAAACACTGTAGGTAGACTAATAGCAAGCATTTCACTTCAGAGTTAGATCAGAAACAATGTGTTATTAGCACTGCCCTCGTAAATGAAAACACAGTAACTTCAGTTAAGTACTGTGTTTATGAAATGCCTGTTTTAGTTATTGTAAAAAAAGACCGAGCGTTATCATATAAATTTTCGGATTGTCTGTATCTACCACCGATTAGGAGACACGGTAGATAAAAACATAGCTATTTTGCTAATAATGACATCCTACTAATATTATAAAGGTGAATGTTTGTATGTTTGTATGTTTGTATGTTTGTATGTTGTATGTTTGTATGTTTGTGTTACAATCAGGCAAAAACGGGTGAAGGGATTTGGATAAAATTTGGCACACATGTAGTTCATATCCTGGAATGAGACATATGCTACTTTTTATCCCGGTAAGTGGCATGAGTCAATGAAGACTGAGGAGGAAGTGGAAATTCAGAGCCGCTGCTGCCTTAGTACTACAGATTCACAAGTACCAGGAGACCAAAAACATCAAGTACCAGGAGACCAGAAACATGTCATAGTATTTTTTGGGCCGGTTAGGGTATGTGTAGGGTTGCGGTCAGCCCGGTCACAGGGCCGGCTCCTGCCACGCCGCGCCGCACTGCGTAGTCTGTGCGGCAGCTGGCAAGCCGGCCGACCACTGGGCTGGGGGTAGGGCCTGCGCCCCACCCGCCAAAGCCGGAAATAGGAGAAAGCCCTCCGCCACCGCCGTCTCTGCCGCGACCGCCGCCACCGCCGCCGCTTCCTACGCCGCCATAGCCGGTTCCACTGCGGCTGCTGCTACTGCAACAGCCGCAGTGGAGCTCCTACAACGGGCTCCGGAGGGGGCTGAAATGGAGTGCCAGTAATGGCCCCATTTCACCCCCTCCTGTTGAACGTCAGCCACTGCGCCGCCCAGGAACTGATGCTCCTGAGCATGGCGCAGTGACTGATGCCTGTGGACGGCGAGCAATGGGTAGCTCGCCGTCCGATCAGAACAGGCCCGGGTTGACCCGTTACCCGACCCTGGTAGGCTCTGGCCCGTTAGGGCCAGAGCCTACCAGGGTTGCGGATTTGTTCGAAAGAGTTACCGCGGCCCTGGAACGTAAAAGGCACTAAGAGGAGCATGGGTGGGTTTTAGTCAGTAGAAGTCTGACACTCCCTGCCGCTCCACCCAGAGCGGGAGGGGTCATTTGAGGATTTCGCATCCAATAAAAAAAAAAAAAAAAAAAGGGTATGTGTAGGGTAGGTGTGGGGTAGGGTAGTGTACGGTAGGGTAGGGTAGTGTAGGGTAGTGTAGGGTAGTGTAGGGTAGGGTAGTGTAGGGTAGGGTAGGGTAGTGTAGGGTAGGGTAGGTGTTTCTTGAGTAAAAAATTTACGATACAAATCAGGAAACCTTCCTTTTTCCGATATTCACGCGGGCGAAGCCGCTGGTAGAAGCTAGTATAAAATAAAAATTGTTTGTGATACTCGTCGCCAGCTCATAGCCGCTTTATAAAGGCATAAATCACCTTTATTTATAAAGGCTTAAGTCACCTTGCGCGATCGAGCGGTAGTAAATAAACTTGAGACATTTTCAGTTTCAAAACGCTACGGGCGCGCGGCGACGAAAATGTAGGTATAGCGTTTGATCGTTCTAAGTATATTTCGTTCTTTTGACGCCATACATTTAACCTTGACATAGACCTGTCCAAGTGCCCTGTCCGCTTTGTATATCAAGTCCCTTAATGTGAATAATCTAACACGTGTATAATAGTGAGGACAATTTACAGCATCCGTTGACTGCTACCTAGACTGATTTAGTACTCTTGTCAGCTTTGTTTTGTGAATTATTATATTTCGCCATATTGTGCCAGTTAAAACAGAATCAACTTTCATAGCCAGTAAACAGCTTTTACCAATCGGTAGCGACCCCTAAGCCAACGACAGTTACGACAGAAATAAAACTCATAGTAATTGTTCATTATCATATTTATATTTTATTATTCATTTAAAGTTAGGTAACATTGTAATAACTTTTAAATTATCGATTGTGTTATTCATAATTATTTACCCTGTCTATTGCCAAACCGTAAAAGTAATCCTAATAACCTACTTATTGTAAGTCAGTAAAATGGATATGGTAAAATATAAGGGCACCTAAATTTCGCATAGGTACGCGCCATTTTCGATCAATAGTGTGATCAATAGTAAAATAAATAACTATTACTTGAAGACTAGCAATTGTCCGAAAAATGCATTTTAACGACATTTTCATCTCAATTTTAAACTTTGATTGAGTTAACTACGAATAAAAAAATCACCCTTAGTATCTGCGTCGGGGATGTATCCTTGCTTCACCGACACTCCATGTAGTTACTTAGTACCTAACTAAATAAAATATATTTGGCCACCTAATTCTCGCAAATTTTCCCAATCTGGTATTATGTCCATACGTGTCCACACATTTGCGTGTAATTTTTGAACTAACTCACTGGTACTTTCTCCGGCCAGATTATCATTTTTATCGAAAATCTCAATATTTTCAAGTAACGCATTTAACTTGGATTCACGAATCATTCTCACTCGATTGACTATTTCTATTATTAACTCATCAAATCCCATCTTAACAGCTATCATAAGCATATTCGTTTCTTTCACTATTTCAATGAAATCCATCAAATTTCCCTCGTAAAGGTATTCCTCGCTCGTTGATAATAACAAAAACGCTAAATTTCTCAGGCCGAGTCGTATCGCCTCACATAGAGATGACTTAATGCACGCATGTTTATTTTTAGTAATTTTACCCTGTTCCAGTAACAATCTAAATATAATTCCTTTGCTTTTTCCTATAATGGAAGTCAATTCCTTGTCACTTTTTATTTTCGCGTCGAATATGACCAGTATATTCTTGTTTTGTTTAAAAAACATCACGTTCAATATAAAATTATAAATATTTTCCAAGTTTCGTTGACTTCTTATTAAATTACAAATGTATTCGATCGCGAAGTATTCGGCGAACGTCGAGTGTACAAAAATTGGCATATCGTTGACTACATTACAGATGATGTCTGTTTTCTCTTCTCCCTCTTTCAGATTGTCTATTATTTCCTCGCAGCGCTTCAACTCGTGTTTATCTAAAAGATGTTTGTTATAAACTACGTAAGCTGCCAGTTTTTTGAGATTGTCTTTAGTATCTGCTAGTTCTCTCTTATATTGTTCTTTAATATCCGGTTTGTACATGTCAGTTTGGTTTTTCTCTTCAAATCGTATTTTCAATTTATATTCCAGGAAATGTTCGTAGATTTCGAATAAATTAACGTCTAAATCCCATTTAATGGCAACATGGTTGTCATCGACATCATATTCTTCAATTACGTCGATTTGGGAGACATCAACGTCCAACTCCCGTTGTGTCAAGTCGTCTTTCGGAATCAATTTTATTGTAGCTCCGGGGTGTCTCACCCGTTGTTTCAGGACAGATTCGGGCGGAGAAGGCAACATATCCTCATCGAGAGTGATGTGTAGAGACGGAGATGCCTCTTTGCATTTATCTTTTGCCGAGTTCAGTTCGTTCATGTTATGGTCATTATTGGCATTTTTTTCAATCATAAACTCCAACAATTCCAGGCGTGTCTTTTCCGCCTCTATACATCTTCTTCTCGCCGGTTCCCGTTCATTAGGGTTGGTCTCGCGGTGGTATAGAGTGATGTGTTCAGACGGAGGTGTCTTATTGCATTTATCTTTCACCGCAATCAGTTCGTTCAATTTATGGTCATAATTGGTATTTCTTTCAACCTTAATCTCCAACAATTCCAGGCGTCGTCGTCGTGCCTTCTCCGCCTCTTTAGATTTCTCTCTCGTGGGTTTTCGTTCATTAGGGTTCGTCTTGGAATGGTCTAAGTCATCATTGACACCCTTTCCGTCTATTTTATTGTACAAATGTTCAGCTAGCATATTTAGGTGTAGCGGAGTTGCGACCAGTCCGCCGAATTGTGATGCGGGTTCTTTGTAAAGATCCTTACAACCGAGATATTTAAGTGATGGTTTTAAATATTTAAATAAACTCAAATAAACTGCAAGCATCGGCTTCTCTGTTATTGACTCATCTGGTAAATGACTTTTCTTCTTAAACATGTGTAAATCATCACTTTTAGACATAAACCTAGTAAAGTCCCATAAATTATTTCGAACACCTTTTTGATTAATTTTCAGAAATATGTTCTTTTCTTTCCAAAATGTAGACAAATATAAGTCCTGGTTGTCGTTATCTAAGGGTTCCATTTTGTATAAAATTTTGAGGTCCAATTCTGTAATTATTGTGTCATAAGATCTGCTAGCAATCCATATTTTATGTTTCTGACGCAAATTAATCACAGCTTTTATTAAACTTAACACCTCACGTACGTAGGTAGGGCAGATTTCATCAAACCCATCGAATAAGATTATTAGTTGCTTTGTATTATAATAGTGTAGAAACATTTTCAACTCGAAAATAGTCCACTCGTCAGCGACACAATATTTGAGAGAAACGGTACCATTCAATTCTTCTAATGTTATTTCTATATCGTTCTTTTTGATATTTCCCTCGCTGAGTGCGACTTGACACAAAAATTTTAAAATTTTCAGATTATCGATGACAGTTTTATTATCTTGCCACTCACAGAATTGTTTGGAGTACTCCAATAAATTAATTCTTAATATCCAAACTGTTTCATCCACTACTTTTGTTTTAAGAGACAATTGTGTTAGTAAAGTAGACTTTCCCATTCCAGGATCTCCAATGACAAGCACTACGTCGTCTCTGAGGTCGTACAACGTTGAGATACTCTTGATCTCCCCTTCTTCAACTTTTCTATCATTTGTGTCAAGTGCTTGACTGACTACTTTAAGGCATTTCACAGATCTTTCAATATATAATTTTCTTTTTTCATTTAACTGACAGGCTGGTTTGCCAATAACATTTGTGTCATTTTGCATTAATTTACATAACACAAGCTCGCCCACTAGCCCAAGCGGTGCGTCATACAAGACTTGCTTGGAGCTTACTTCCACACCTTGAAATATCACGTTTGTGTTCTCTAAGATACTGTTCTGCGTTTCTTTACTCATATCAACCAAACTGTTTCTTTCGTCCGTTATTATGTTATTTTTTAGTGTGAAATATTTCTTGGCATCTTTTACGGAGTCCGGGTCATTAAGAATAATAATTGTCGTTTCACTTCTTAAGGGTTTTGTGACTTCTGAAATTCTGTTTATGTCAGAACTTGTCTCAAATATTGCTTTGTCACATGCAACAATAAGTGTATTTTCTTTTTTCAAATCGGTTAGTTCTGTCTGTAATAATGCGGCGTCATACCTAGATAAATTTAAAATGTATTTCATGTCTAATACGATACAGTCGTTTTTAATTAGATGATTTATGAGCTTCGCAACTGTAAGCGCAATATTCTTCGATACAATAACAGTTCCAGAAAGCTGGTCATCTAATTTTATTGAATTTAATGCATCTTCAGTGAAAGCGTAGTTTTTGTTGTTAATTCTTTGCATCATATTTATAAAGGCCACCAGTGGCTGACTCAATGCATCTTTTTCAGCATTTCTGTACAAACTTCCATTTTCTGTAAGATATTTACCCACTTTTTTCATCCACCATTTTTGTATTGCATCATGATACTTAAGAAATATTGTGTTGGCTTTAGTATTTATAGTATGTATGTCGCTACGACTACGTAGGTTTGTTTTAATTGCGTTTATTACCATTTCCTCTACTTTGTCCTCCTTAGCTTGAGATGTATAAAATAGAAACATTTTGGAAAACTCACTTACAATATTTTTGATATATTCATCAGGATCAAACGAAAGTTTCGGAAATATTTTTAATCGCACATCAAATTTATATTCATACATGTTTGCGATTTCAAAGTTTAGCTTATCAAACAACTTTTTGGCCAGCTTTCCTAGTGATCTGTAGTTGCCATTGAACTTTAGTAGCTTGGTATCGTCATCAAGAACCAGTAAATTACCAACAGCAGACGCTATGCCACCATTGAGCTTCAGAAATCCTTCTCCCAAAGTTTCACCGACTGATTCATCTAGCTTGACAATATTACTGTCTTTCAATTGTTTTATCAGTCCCACAAGTTTTGATGATATGTCAATCAATCTTCTTTCCTTTTTGTCGTCGTCACCTCTTAACGTTAAATCTGTATTGCCAAACGAAGCCGGCACTCTAAACTGTAGTGACGGCAAGCTCTGTTTTACTGCTATTTCAACTGTTCTTCGGATGGTGTCTTGTGATTCATTAATTTTGTCCAGAAATGGTTTGTAGCTTTCTGATCCTGTTTTATCACGAAACTCAAATTTTTGGCTCTTGTAAGTAATCAAATGTTTGATTTCTTCGTATTCATCAATGGTGTCTGTGGCAGTGCAGCAAGAACAACAATTACATAAACGAAGAGAAGTACTTGTTGCGAACTTCCGCTTTTTTAAAATCTCTGCACAAAGTTCTTCTTTAAATAACTGCACAAGTCCTTCCTTGACATCAAAGAAATCTTGTCGAAAGCGTGCGTCACGAAATGCTTCATATTGATCTTGGGACACATCAAAAACTTGTTGCGCCAAGACAACGTGGTACCGTAACGCAAGCTCTTCCTGCATTAGCATATTCATATCCTTAAATTTTCCATGAATACACTTCACCATCAGTCGAGCTAGCTCCGTCATTTCTTCTTCTAATAGTGTTTGATTTAACTCCATTTTATAATTGTCTGTCAATGGTTGTAAACCAGAACCAAAGACTTCTGTACCTATCAACGAATTTAAAAATGTAGCACTAGTACCTTGAGCTTTTGGGACAGCTTGATCACCTTTTGCGGTTGTGTAAATCACGAAGTAACATTCTGTTTCACTAAATGTCCCATCGAACAGCACATCTTTTTTCTTTTCATTGAATTTGTTTTTAATATCCAAGTAACTTTTAAAGTATTTAACCAAATCACTGTTGAGTGATAGCACCGAATTGTTCTCCCTGTGCTTCGCTTGTATGAACACTGAGACAGGCTTATCGATGTTCTTCACTTTAGCCCTAAGACAAATGTCATCGAACGAACCTAAATCGTCGACATTAGTGGCTAGATGAAACTCTTCAATATTGTCATCAGTTATAGCTCTGAAATATATTAAACTAAGAAGTTTAGTCTCGTACAGATGTCCTTGTATCCCGGATGTTCCAGAACGTTTTTTGTAGGTTTTACTTTTTTTGTTTATTGATTTCGTCATCTTCTTACACTGACTCTACGGTATTGTAACTGGTTCTTCAGGTACGCGGAACTCCTCTGACATTCTTCGTCTCGCCACGACACGGATGCTAGTCTGTAAATAAACACATTACAATCAATACGTTTAACCGCCCAGGCCCAACATGTGAAAATTCCCTAAAATAAAATAAATCTTATGTAATGGGTAAATAAACATTAAATTCGCGATTAATTCGCGACGCACCGGTGTGTCGCCGGGGCCGGACAGGTTTAAGTTTCATTTTTAGAACGCTCATATTTAAAATTCAGTATGTCAGGTTTCCCAAGCAGTAAACGAATTTAGTTAAATTTTAATATACTTAACTAAATTCGTTGTCTGCTTGGAGAACCTGACATAAAAAACTTCAATTAAAGTTGACTGAGGTTTGTAGTTGCCAAGTCTTAAAACTGTAAAACCGAACAGACCAGCTGATGCAGCCGGACTTTTAAATTAAATTTAATTTAAAAACCGGCCAAACCGGCATTTGATGATTTCCAATCATAATTATTTACGTCTTAAAACCCACTTGCACCAACAAGGCTTATTTTTAACTTCTGAGTGCTATCCCGGGTCCATTATTTATGTAATAGTTATCTGTTATTTATTTTGAGCTCGTGGCTAAATAATAAAAGCCGCACGGGTCGATCTTCAAGGTTAAGCCACGCTTGCCGGGTTCGGTCTGTGGATGGGTGACCATCTAAACATACCAAGATTACCCCGTGCCTCTGAAAGCACAGCTGTCGTTTGTAGAGCTTTGTCAGAAGACAGAAAATCTGACTGCAGTCTCTCCAAGAAGTACAGTGTTACACAGTTAAATTAGTTGTGGAGATCTGGTAGGCAGCCGCTCCATATAAAATACTGGTATTCAGCTGAATCCGGTTTGACTGGAAGTCGACCCCAATATAGCTGGGAAAAGGCTAGGCAGACCGCAGATGACGACTTATCCGTTATTTAATCTTGTGTGAGCAACTAACTCTGAGAAAAGATAACGCTAGTTTCCGCATGTGAGTCTAAGTTCATTTTAAGAGGCTTCCGGCGACTGGGACCGCAATTAACTAGGACCGCGGTCCCAGTCGCCGGATTCGTAAAAAATAAATATTTTTCTTCCGGCGACTGGGACCACTCATAGATAACTTAAAAAAATCTATAATTCAAGCCAAAATCGGTACAGTCAAACGAAAAAATTTCTAAATTATTTATATGAATATCATTGACTCGTTCTAGACATGAATTTATCCTATGCGCTTAGTAATAGATTAAGCTAGCCCGTTTTTACATAGTTCACACATGTAGGTAAAACACACACAAAGGGCATAGCATTGTATAATTATTAATTCTGATTCTTAATTGTTTAAAAATTGTTGATTATTATAAGCACGATTTATGTTATTTTTTGATTATTATTATTAGCATGATTTATGAGTATGTTTTTATTACGAAAGTTTTAAATAACAGAACTGTAGTCAAAGGCTGTTTTTTTATATCAATAAATGATGTTATTAAATCAAAAAGAATTTTTCTTCAATTATTACATCTAACAATTTTTCGTTTGACTGTACATTTTTTGATTTCAGTTATCATTTATGAGTGGTCCCAGTCGCCGGAAGAAAAATATTTAATTTTTACGGATCCGGCGACTGGGACCGCGGTCCTAGTTAATTGCGGTCCTAGTCGCCGGAAGCCTCCATTTTAATTTAATGAAATTCAATTTTATGTAAACTTTGTTGTTGATGTTGGCACGAAAATAATATGTCAGAATAGACCGGGTGTGATTCTTAAGTTCATAAGTATCGAACAAATTACCAGTAGATACATTCTAGACTACTTATAATTTGTTATCAGAATGCTCTACATTGTTCGTGCGTAATTCATTATGCATTGCCATAATATAAACAAACATTAAATACCAATTATAGTTCAGTGCAACTGCTGCTACGCGGTAACACTAGATTGTGATGGGATTTTCCCAACAGTTTTCTATAGCTATGTTATAGGTACCTACATAACTTATAACTTATCATATCTAGTGTTGCAAACTTGTGAGGAATTCCCCAAACTTGGGGGATTCACAAGCTTATTGGTGATTGGCATTATGCGGGGAAAATGCAAGGATTTGGAATACCTATCTATAGGCTGGGCCGGGTCAGAACATTTTTTCAAATAATCTTAGAAATACTTATTTTAACAATTTTGTTAGCTTATCGATTGCAACAGTGTTCTTGCTGCAATGATCTGTTAAAACCGTAACTTTGGCTGTACCTACAGACGACAGCACTGTTGCTGGGAGATACGTGTCGAACGCACGAGCTGGTGGGTCGCAGATCCGGTCTCTTCGAGAAGCTATGGTTGAGCGCTTGAACTTTCCTCACAGAGTGTCTCTGATCAAGTTCAATTCTTCTAACTTCTGTAATTAATGACTGTCGCAGATCTACTGCTTGAAGCGCTTACGACTAACTGCTTCTCAAAATACACTCGTTGAGTTATTGACACAATGACATAAAGCTAGGTACATTATTGAAACACAAGATTACACGTTTATGTGACTACTACACTACAAAATTTTCATTTTTTTCAACTATTTATCACTTTAAACACTGTAGGTAGATGAACAGTAAATATTGTTCAGTTACGCGAGTGCACCACTTCAGAGTTAGATCAGAAACAATGTGATATTAGTACTGCCCTCCTAAATGAAAACACAGTAACGTCAGTTAGGTACTGTGTTTATTAAATGCTGTTTTGGTTATTGTAAAAAAAGACCGAGCGTTATCATAATTATAAATTTTCGGATTGTCTGTATCTACCACCGATAAGGAGGTACGATAGATAAAAACACAGCTATTTTGCTAATAATTAGGTACACTTTTAATAAAAAAACACAGTGCGTTAAATTTTTAGGTTTTAACACAGTGAATTACTATTTATGTGTTCATGTATTTTTAACCGACTTCTAAAAAAGGAGGAGGTTCTCAATTCCGATGTTTGTATTTTTTTTTTATGTTTGTTCGCGCATAACTCCGTCGCTTGCCAACCGATTTGAAAAATTCTTTTTTAGTTGGAAAGGGTAGATATACTCGTACTTCTCAAAATGGTCCCATTGAAATTTTATCAAAATCGGTACAGGAGTTTGGTTTTTAAATCCAAATAGCTGGATAAAATATTTGGAAAAATCATCCATGTATACGAAATTGCGTATTTTTTTTTGCTTACTTTCCAGTGGTGTTGTTAGGTGTGGGGTACCACTAAAAAGTGAAAAAAAAAAACTTTTTCCCTAAAAAAAAGAAACCGACTTCCAAAAAACTACGAAGTTCAAAATAACTTTAAGTTCGGTAGTCGGTGACAAATAACGAAGAAGCAACCAAAAACACCGACTTCCGAAATTAAAGTTATTTTGAACTTCGTAGTGTTTTGGAAGTAGGTTGGTTCTTTTTTTTTGTGCAAAATTTTTTTGTTAGGTATAACATATTTTTTTATTAAAAATATATTTTTAGCTTGGCTATAACACGGTGTCGGGAGACGCAGGCGATTCCCGGGCACCACAGGCGCGGGCCGGACGGCGAGCGTTGGGTGGCTCGCCGTCCGATCAAAGCCAGGCCCTGGTTGACGGCGCGTTATGTTCCACGCGCGCCTCAAAGTGATGACGGGGCCAGAGCCTACCAGGGTTGCGGATTTTGTTCAAAAGAGTTACCGCGACCCTGGAACGCAAAGGGCACCGGGCAGAAGGAGCACGTATGGGTTGTAGTCAGTAAGGCACCTCGCGCACTAGACGGCCACGACCACGACCAGTGGCCGTCTAGTGCGCGAGGTGCCTAAGAGTCTGAAACTCCCTCCCGCTCCACCCAGAGCTGAGGGGTTATTTGATGATTTCTCATCCAGAAAAACATTCTGACCTACGCTGAAACAGTATTGTGAACAAGACGTTTGCAGAATTTGAATTATCTTATCTTCGATAGGTAGGTACTTATAATAATAAACTTGTTGATATCAACGACTGGCCGCGTTAGGTACACCCGCTCGCGCGATGTTAAAATGTTTTTAACCGACTTCCCAAAAAGGAGGAGGTTCTCAATTCGACTGTATTTATTTTTTATTTTTTTGTGTTTGTTACCTCATATCTCCGTCATTTATGAACCGATTTGAAAAATTCTTGTTTTATATGAAAGAATATACTTCTCGATTGGTCCCATTTAAATTTTATTAAAATCGGTTTAGCAGTTTGGTTTTTAAATCCAAATTGCTGGAAAAAATATGAGGAAAAATCATACGAAATTGCATATTTTTGCTTTCCTGTGACTTTTCAGTGGTGTTTTAGGTGTGGGGTACCACTAAAAAGTGAAAAATAAAAAACTTACTGTACTTTGTAGTGTTTTTTTTGGAAGTCGGTTTTTTTTTTGTGAAAAAGTTTTTTACTTTGAGTGTTTTTACATTTGTGTTATTACACTTACTACCCATTATTTAAATTACTGACATCTGACATCAATCTGTAATCATCTGTAAGGTAAGCCTTAATTTTGACATTTATATTTTATTGTAATTGTAATTTTGACATTTGACTAACGTTTTTATATCTCTGGCACATTCTTTTGACTGGTGTAGGCAGCATAATTATTTTCTTTAGCAGTTTGCACAATAATTTTTTTCAAGGCCTTGCAAGTGATTTTTGGGTCAAACAAGTCGCTTTCCAAGCAGTCTGATGCAGTTCAATCACTGATCTGAGGCCACAAACTGCATCAGACTGCTTGAAAAGCGACTTATTTGGAACTTTTTAGTCGTTTTTAGAGGTCGGGTTTTTTGACAGTAATTTTTTTAGCGCTCGGGTTTTTTGACAAAGTCATTTTTTTATTTATTACTAGCTTCTACCAGCTGCGGCTACGCCCGCGTTAATATCGGAAATAGCAAGGTTTTCTGATTTGTGTTGTACATTTTTTACTCAGGAAACACCCACCCTACACCTACCTCACACCTACCTTAAACCTACCCTACACCTACCCTACACCTACCTTACACCTACCCTACACCTACCCTACACCTACCCTACACCTACCCTACAGCTACCCCACACCTACCTTACACCTACCCTATACCTACCCTACACCTTCCCTACACCTACCCTACACCTGCCCTACACCTACCCTACCTACATAATTATACCAGCCCAAAAATACTATGACATATTTCTGGTCTCCTGGTACTTGATGTTTTTGGTTTCCTGGTACTTGTGAATCTGAAGTACTAAGGCAGCAGCGGCTCTGAGTTTCCACTTCCTCCTCAGTCTCCATTAATCCATGCTACATACCGGGATAAAAAGTAGCCTATTTTTTATTCCAGGATATGAACTACATGTGCGCCAAATTTCATCCAAATCCCTTCAGCCGTTTTTGCCTGATTGTTACACAAACATACAAACATACAAACTTACACCATTATAATATTAGTAGGATTATTATACCTAGCCCGAACTGTCCCACTGCTGGGCAATGCCTCCCTCCATTCTTTCCACCATTCCCGGTTGTGTGCCTTTTGCCAATTTCCAAGGAAGATATGCATTGAGTCCTATCAACTGCAGTACCAGTACAGATGAATACATACTTTACATACCTACTCTCAAATTCAAGGAAACTACTACAATAATAACACTTTGTATCTAACTCTGAAGTGGAGCACTCGCGTTACAATACATAATCTACAGTAAAGATAAATAGTATAAAATGATAATTTATTAGTGCACATAAACGTTTTAATCTTGTGTTTCAATAATATAGCTTTATGTGTGCATATCTCAACGAGTGTATTTTGAGAAGCAGTTGTTCGTAAGTACTTTTCGCGAATGTTTTGGTTAATTTCTATTTTGAGGTTACGTTTTGCATAACATACCGGGAAGCGCTTCAAGCAGTTAGTCATCTGTAGGTCTTCGACAGATTACGGGAGTTAGAAGTTTCTGGTTTGTTCTGTATATCCTACTAATACTATAAATGTGAATGTGTATGTTTGTATGTTTGAATGTTTGTATGTTTGTGTTACAATCAGGCAAAAACGGCTGAAGGAATTTGGATGAAATTTGGCACACATGTGTTTCATATCCTGGAATGAGACATTATGCTACTTTTTATCCCGGTAAGTGGCATGGATCAATGAAGACTGAGGAGGAAGTGGAAATTCAGAGCCGCTGAGGTACCTAATTAACCGACTTCAAAAAAGGAGGAGGTTCTCAATTCGATTGTTTTTTTTTTGTTTGTTTGCTCATATCTCCGTCATTTATGACTCGATTTGAAAAATTCTTGATTTATGTGAAAGGATATACTTCTCGATTGGTCCCATTAAAATTTTATCAAAATCGGTTCAGTCGTTTGGTTTTGAAATCTATTTAGATTTCAAAACCAAACGACTGAACCGATTGTTCCAATTGGTCCAATTGTTTTCCAGCTATTTAGCTGGAAAACAATTGTGGAAAAATCATCATGCATACGAAAAATTTGCGTCTATTTTTGCTTTCCTGTGACTTTCTAGTGGTGTTGTTAGGTATAGGGTACCACTAAAAAGTGAATAGGTAATAAAATACTTTGTCACAAAAAAATCCAACTTCCACAAAAAAAAACACTACAAAGTACAAAATAACTTTAATTTCGGAAGTCGGTGTCAAATAACGAAGAAGCAAACAAAAACACCGACTACCGAAATTATTTAATTAATTCATTCGGATTTGTCGCCCAGTTTTTCATTCTTTCTCTTGTTACAATTAAAGATACCTACTACAGTCTATATTTGGACGGTTGTGGTCATAGTTAATCTTAATAAACAAGAGATATGCCCGGCAGACGAAAATATATCGGAAGCCTGTGTCTGTGTTTGCACAACCACACATGCAGTTTAGTAAAAGCAATAGATACGCAGTCGCGCTCACACCCGCATTTCATAAAACAGAACTTAGGTACTACACAATAAATTATAAACCTTATATCTTCAGACACAGCGTGTATTTACAATGCACCGTACAACTTACCCACACAAACACATCGGACGCTATCGTTGTGCTGTGGTTGTGCTCTGCAAAAGCAATTTATTTTACACTAGCGACCCGCCCCGGCTTCGCACGGGTGCAAATGTGCAATGCTGATACTTAATATCCCTACCTACTACAGAATATCCTTATAAACAACGTTTCCAGTCTTTTTTGTCATTAGACAATACAACGCGCCGCCGCGGCCGGCCGGGCCGGTACCGCCGCACCGCTATGTCCCTGCATTTTAAATCTGTAATATCTTCGGAAACATTCATTTAAATTAAATGCTGTAAAGGGCCATATTGATCTATATTAAATGGACAATGTATTTAAGGTACTTAATGGGATAAGGATTAATGCTGTATTGCTTAAAATCACTTCGTAAATAAGCCATTTTTTCCCGTAAAATGTAAAGGATAAAAATGGTTATTGTGGGTTATCCTTAAGAGATAGACATATACCATCGCAGACTTTTTTGTTGACTTTTTTAAGGTGTACAATACTGTAGTACATTATTTTGATTTATCTTGTGGGGTTCAACCAGCGTTTGCAATGTAAGCGCAAAAAATGTGTTTATTTACGACATCACATTAGAAACCACTAAATTTATCAGTGTCTCTCTACAATATTATGCATGTATTATACATGTAAACCTTCCTCTTGAATCACTCTATCTATTAAAAAAAACCGCTTCAAAATCCGTTGCGCAGTTTTAAAGATTTAAGCATACATAGGGACGGACAGACAGCGACAGCGACTTTGTTTTATACTATGTAGTGATGATATGATCTACGTTAGTGATTGACTAAACGGAAAGCCATCGAATCTTCCATTTATTATTGTACAAAATATTTTTAAGTTCCTGAAAATAAATTAAATAAAAAAATGCATGTCCAGAAAATAATAAATATAATAAAAATAAACAATACGTAACTAAAAAAATATTTAATATTAAGTAAATTAAAACAATAAAAATCCGGTTACGTTGGTTTAGGCTGTCATAGCGTATTGAAACAGCCGGTCGATTCTGTCGACATCTCTCGGAGTTCACCTAGGCGGAGTGAACGACAACTGAGCTGTCATTCCATCTTATTTGTATGGTTTGACAACTCACCCGTCGTGCGCCCCGCCCGGGTGTTCACTTCGACATCTTTACAGAATCGCACTGCAGTAGGTATTGTTGAACCCTGCTATGGTACCTACTTACTGACCTGTAAAGTAGAGGTATTTGTGCTGCACAATTTTTTTTTTTTTTTTTTCGGTTTGGCCTCTAGCAAGTTAACTCGCAAGGGCTATCAAGTGCTTAACCGGACTATCCTGTGGCGGCCTCAAATGAATTTAAGGCCCCCAGCCAAGGCAACAAAGCTAACTACAAGCTAAAACTACTGACCGCTCGCTAAGGGCATTCCCTGTGGAATACGACCTCGGCTTAGCGGCGTCAGTTTGGGACAGCAAGGGACAACAGGCTGGGTCGTTTCATTATTTAGGGGTTATTAAACCTAGAGGCTCAGCGGCGCGGGCTGGCTCGTTAGGCAAAAGTCGGGGAGGGATTTTTTTGTGCTGCACTTGATGCTATCACTGATACGCGATATTGCTGAGGTGGCATACTATAAGAAAGTTGGTTACAGCCTGGTGACAGACAGACGGACAGCGGAGTTTTAATAATAGGGTCCCGTTTTTACCCTTTCGGTACGGAACCCTAAAAAGCGAAAGTGAACCGAACTTTACAATAAATAAATAAGTGTTGCAAAAGTATTTTTGAAAATATCAATTAAGCATTAAATGATACTCATTATTAGGTACTAGCAATTGCCCGCGGCTCCACGTGGATGTCGGTTATCGCGTGAAAACGTAGCCTATGTCTTTTTCCATATCATAGGCTATGTATCTGCCAAATTTCATGACGATCAGGGGGTCGATTCTGCTATTGCAATCGTGTCTCAATGACCGGTCAATGGTCGATTTTTGACGTATAACGTCAAACTTTTGACACATTTCCCATACAAAAACTGTCAAAGTTGTCAAATATTCGATCACTGACCGGTCATTGAGACACGATTGCAATAGCAGAATCGAGCCCCAGTTCAGCCGTTTTAGGGTGAAAGCGTAACAAACAGACAGAAAAAGAGAGAAATTCGCATTTTTAATATAATTTTAACAGGTGACGAAATAAAGCCGAAAATTAAATGTGGTGCGATGTAGATTAATTAAACAAATTAAAAAAAGAGAGAGTCATTCGTAATCTAATAATATTGTTAAAACAAGTTTTTTTTATTGAGGGATGGGCTAGCTCTTGACCTCGATCACGCCTGATGGAAAGCGATAGATGAGGTCTGTGATGGAGCGAGCGTGCCCAGAAGATGCCTGTTCACTATGGGACCAACCCCGAAATCGCGAAAAAAAATGTATGGAGCAGTCGATTTTTTTTTTCGCGATTTTAGTGTTGGTCCCATAGTAAAAGTTGTTCATAATGATGAGTACAATGACCCCTCAAGAGGAATTGCGTTTATTCTGTTACACGTTGTATGTGGAAGGGATTGCTTGAAGAAGTGTTCAGGGGGTCTACTCTCTAAGCCCGAAGTCCGTAGTTACGGCCTTAGTGTCCGGCGTTTTCTATTCTACTCCGTATCACCTAATACGGACTTACGATTAGTCCCGAACTCGAACTAAGAACAACTGTCAAATCGTGTTGTCATTCATTCACTACTTACATACTGATACTAAGGCCGAAACTAGGGACTTCGGTCTTAGAGAGTAGACCTCCTGGCTAGGCCCGGACTATTGATATTCCAAATCCTCGCATAATGCCAATGCCCAATAAAGTCTGGCTGAGTCTGGCTGATGGTGGCGTTTGCGTTGGATCATTTGGCTCCCTTAAAAATGGTTGAGCCGAATGGTGCTAGCGTATGCGTCATGTTCGTGAACGGGCGCCGTCAGCTGAGGCTGGTCATCTCTCGGCTGCCATGGTTTATTTTAATTATTTCTTTGAATTGTTTCTTTTTTACTCCGGACTCTTTTATCCTGCACGTCTTTTACATCGTTCTCACATATATGTATAACTAGCTGTGCCCGCGACGTCGTCCGCGTGGGCTTAGATCTATGCTATCCTACTATTTTAGTTCTTGAAATTCGAAAGTTTGAATGGTTGGATGTTTGTTACTCAATCACGCTAGTAGGTACGGCTGAACGGATCGGTATGAAATTTCGCACAGAGATAGATTGTAGAAGATTGTGTGTTGTTTGTTGTTGTAGTCTGGGATAGCATAGCACACAGGCTGTTTCTTAATTCGGGAGTACCTTGGGAAAGATTCAAGATGAAAATCATTTTGTCCAAATAAACCGTTTACATACACTTTTGAATTGTTAAGGCCAGTTAGTCAAAAACATGAAGCTACGTTCCAAAGCGTAGATCTCTATGGAAAAGAACGTGCAAGAAACTCCACGGCCATTCTTTTAAATCATGAGCCTTGACATGTAAAAAATCTCAATAAAAAAATAAAACTTACATAATGTAAATAAACATTAAATTCGCGATAAATTCGCGGCACAGCGGAGTGCTCGTGCGGTTAGAAAAATACTGGTTACATTCTATTCTATTCTATTTTTGTTTATGGCAAAGTCGAACCGTCCAGTTCAGCACTGTTACGACGCAAGAACCAGAATTCTTCAAGACCGACCAAGTCCGACACAACTCGATTTGCGTCCGATACTTTACACGAATCACAATTGATCGCGGAGGCTTAGCACCTTGCGTACGGTACCCTAATAATCGGTAATAGAATAGCCTTTATTCGCAAATCGAACCGTTCAACCTTTCGAATTTGAATCTATCGCGCAGGCTTAGTAGTTGAGTCCCGTTATCACTTTGGTACGGAACCCTACAGGCCTAGATTCGCCAGTCGAAGTCGAACCGTCCAGTTCAGCACTGTTACGACGCAAGAACCAGAATTGTTCATGACCGACCAAGTCCGACGTCCAAGGCGACAACAACAATCCGAACAAATCAGAGATTTCTTTTTCGATTTTGGACTCGAAACACTATCAAAGACTTGAAAGACCTTTTATGCGACCGAATACCCTAGCGAACGACAATGCTGCTAAAAATCGTGTGAGTCATACTCTGACGGAAAATCTTAACGCCATCTATCGACCATTTGGTAAACTGACAAAATATTTGGCCGAATGAAACGGTAAATAAGGAGCCCATATATAACAATAAGTAACGTTATGGTATTAAAATGTTCACTTTTATTTTACTACTTATTAAAAGTTTTACAAATAACTCAACAATTTGTTTTGAACGCGTCATCAGTGCAACGCCATCTATCGACCATTTGGTAAACTGACAAAATATTTGGCCGAATGGAGACGGTAAAAAAGGAGCCCATATATAACAATAAGTAACGATATGGTATTAAAATGTTCACTTTTATTTTACTACTTATTAAAAGTTTCACAAATAACTCAACAATTTGTTTTGAACGCGTCATCAGTGCAACGCCATCTATCGACCATTTGGTAAACTGACAAAATATTTGGCCGAATGGAGACGGTAAAAAAGGAGCCCATATATAACAATAAGTAACGATATGGTATTAAAACGTTCACTTTTATTTTACTACTTATTAAAAGTTTCACAAATAACTCAACAATTTGTTTTGATGTTATTTTCATGCTTACGTGCATTTTATCTTTCTAAATAGATGGCGCCTAATAGTCTGTTACCGCAACGCTTAGCGCTGTATGAAGTTCCTTACTAAAATTAAAAATTCAATATCTTTTGATTTTGTGGGTCGATTTTGATGAAATAAACGCTAAATGTTATTCGGTATAACACTTAATATTTTTAATTACTTAACTTTCGAATCCAATCAGTGGTTTTTGCGTGATGCTGACACAAACAATTGGACAAACAGACAAAAATTTAGTTTATTACCTTTTTATACCTTTTTCCTAACATTTCTCAGTTATTTTTATGCGAAAATATTCAATGTACAGACACGGCAAATCTAGATTTCAATATCAATGATGTACACTTTGCAACAAAATATTATTTTTAAAAGAGTGTCCGTGGAGTTTCTTGCACGTTCTTCTCCATAGAGATCTACGCTTTGGAACGTGCAAATAGCTTCATCTTTTTTTATTTTGACCGACCGACCTTCACAATTCAAAATTGCCTGTAAATAAAAAGGTAAATATAAAGGTCTAATTGAAATAGATGCTTTGACTTTAACTTTAAACTTGAAATTCCCCGCAGTTTGGGGAAATCCCCACAAGTTTGCAATATGCAATATACGTGACCTTTAATTCATTCATGTTAAGTTTATGTCATAGTAAGTCATAACTCATAAACATGTATGTATAAGGAAAACTGCTGGTATTGGATATTTCTATCACTACACAATTATTATCTAGTATTAGTCAACGCGAAGCAGTAGTTGCACTGAACCATAATAAATTGGTACCTATTGAATGTTTGTTTATTATAAGGCAATGCATAATGAATGACGCACGAACGCTGTGGAGCATCCCGATAACAAAACATAAATAGTCAATAATGTCTGGTAATTAATTTATTGTTCAATATTTCTGAACTTTAGAATCACACCCTGCCTATTCTGACAACATCTCACCTTGACAATGTCGCAGCCAACTAGCTTAATCAGCCGTTTCATTAAAAGCCTAATCTTATCATTGAACTGCGGCGTTTAATCAGCTACCTACATAAGTGACATGGGCAAGGGAACAAAAGTTGTCACTTTGGTTGCTGACAAATCAGCGCATTTAAATGAAAAGGCTAGGCCACCAATTAAACGGCTGATTAAGGTTATTGACTGCGACATCAACATCAACAACAACAACGAGAACGTATAGTTAAAATTTAATTTTATGAAATATAATGAACTTAGGCTCACATGCGGAAACTAGCGTTATCTTTTCTCAGAGTTAGTTGCTCACACAACATTAAATAACGGATAAGTCATCAATATTTATCATCTGCCTAGCCTTTTCCCAACTATATTGGGGTCAGCTTCCAGTCAAACCAGATTCAGCTGAATTTCAGTATTTTACGTGGAGTGGCTGTAGACAGCCGCTCCACGTAAAATACAGAAATTCAGCTAAAATATTGAAATTTGAAATGGGTTGTGGAGGTCTGGTAGACACCAGACCTCCACAACCCATTAACTAGGTAACACAGTACTTTTTGGCAAGACTTGAGTCAGATTTTCTAGCTTCTGACAATCCGTAACGACTGCCAAAGATTTCCAAATAACAGCCGGAACCAACGGCTTAACGTGCTTTCTGAGGCACGGAGGAGTCTCGGTATGTTAAGATGGTCACCCATCCACAGACCGACCCCGGCAAGCATGGCTTAACCTCGAAGACCGACTCGTGCGGCTGCTATAACTTAGCCACGAGCTCAAAATAAATAACAGTTAAGTATTTCATAAATAACGGACCCGGGATATAAATTACTAAGAGCAGATTTCACCAATGAAACTGGAACGCGATCGTACATCTAAAACTGCGTTCAAGAGCTGTCAGTGTAAATATTCTATTGAAAAATAATGACACTGATAGCTCATAAACTTGGTTTATTCGCTGATCGCGTTCAGTTTCATTGGTGAAATTGGCCCTAAGCAACTTACCTACCTACGTGCGTAGCGTCTGCTTGCGCCATGTGACGACACTGACAACATAAATACAGCTGGCAGTGCACGAATATGACACAAACTGGGTTTGCATACTCCGCAGCCATCCTACCATAATTATTTTAAACTTTAAATTAATTTTGGCAGTTTTAATTTGCATTAAAAAAATCAACTACAAATCATCGAATTACTGAAAATGCAAGTGACAGATGTGATACATAACGCAATAATGAGCATCTAAGGTATGACTGTATCTACAGGCAAAAAATAAGCAACTTAATTTTTTTTTAAACTAATGCCATTTATATCAAAATAGCCCAGCGCTATCGGTCTAATAAACAACAAATCCATCCCCAAAATTTTATTGATGTAAATATTTCCTATCTTTTGCATACCTACTCTCCCAGGGTTGCCAGGCATCCGCATAATAACCGGACAAGTCTGTTAGGATGCGTGTCCGGCCAATTAAGACTGTGTCCGGGCGGGCTGTCCGGCTTTTGTGACACTTTAATTGATTTTATCTACACTCACAACGTAATGTTCCAAATATGAGTTCAAAAACGAATGCATAAACACGTACTTTTTTTCGTGGATAGGTAAAATTTAAAAAAAAACATTACGGTTCAACATTTCCTTCGATTTTTAAACAACTGCATCATAAAATAACTTTTTAATTTTTATAGCACACTTTTACTTTTTAATTTATTGGTGCGGGCTCATTGGCTTAAGGTGAACGCTTCAAGGCTTCAAATTTTCTAACGTTTTTTGCAATTTGCAGTATGTATTAAAGAATTACAATCATTTAAATCATCAATACAATAACCAACTCTTTCAGTTACAATTAATGTCAAATGTAATCATGAAATCATATTTTTTGTCAATCAATTTGAATTTCGCGGGCTACCTCGAAGCGCGCACCTTAAGTCAATGAGCCAGCTTTTATCATTGTCTATGGATGCGCGCGCTGCGCAGGCAATGAGAATATCCGCCATATTGGAATAAACTATTTTTCCACTTATTTTGTTTCAACTGTATGAGTGAAGATGAAATAGTGTTTGCAACGGCATATAATTAGGTATTAAAACACTCGTGATGCTATTATCTATCACACTCGGCTACGCCTCGTGCGTGAGTCGTGTAATAAACCCACACTCGTGTTTTAATAACCCCTTTTATATGATCGTTGCATAAACTACTATAATGTGGTAAGGAGTTTGATTCAACAAAAGTTTATTCATCATAACTTAAAACGATTTTATTTTGTTGAGTCAAAACGCCTGGATTTACTTGTTCTTACAATGGTCCGACCTTTTTATTAGGGTTCCGTTGACAACAGGGAACCCTTATAGTTTCACCCTGACCGTCTGTCTGTTTGTCTGTCCGCGGTTAAGCTCAGAGACTTAGAACTAGAAAGTTGGATTTTGGTATGGGTATAAAATGTAACTGATTGGGTAAAAAAATGTCCCTAAGTAGTAACCCCATAGAAAATGACTTAAACCTAAGTGTATTTGTTACTTTGTAATGTCATAGTAAATTCGCTATTTTTGTCTTAGCTTACGGGACTGGTAACACCTACGGAACCTTCCACTGTGCGACCGACACGCACTTACCACTTGTTTTTAAATGTTACTTAAAAATCTGGCTAAATTAGCTAGTCTGTTCGGCTTTCCAGTTTTAAAACCTGGCAACTTTATGCTCACCCATAACTCAGTCAAATTTATTTGAAGTTCTTTAAGTCAGGTTTCCCAAGCAGTAAACGAATTAAGTTAAAAATACCCTGAATTTTGAATATTAGCGTTCTAAAAATGAAACTTAAACGTATTAATTGTAATGTGTTTATTTACAGACTAGCATCCGTGTCGTGGCGAGACGAAGAATGTCGGAGGAGTTCCGCGTACCTGAAGAACCAGTTACAATACCAAAGATTCAGTGTAAGAAGATGACGAAATCAGTAAACAACAAAAACAAAACCTATAAAAAACGTTCTGGAACATCCGGGATACAAGGACATCTGTACGAGACTAAACTTCTCAGTTTAATATATTTCAGAGCTATAAATGACGATAAAATTGAAGAGTTTCATCTAGCCACTAATGTCGACGATTTAGGTTCGTTCGATGACATTTGTTTTAGGGCTAAAGTGAAGAACATCGATAAGCCTCTCTCAGTGTTCATACAAGCGAAGCACAGGGAGAATGATTCGATGCTAACACTCAATAGTAAAAGTGAATTGGTAAAACACTTTAAAAGTTACTTGGATACTAAAAACAAATTCAATGAAAAGAAAAAAGATGTGCTGTTCGATGGTACATATAGTGAAACAGAATGTTTCTTCGTGATTTACACAACCGCAAAAGGCGATCAAGCTGCCCCAAAAGCTCAAGGTACTAGTGCTACATTTTTAAATTCGTTGATAGGTACAGAAGTCTCTGGTTCTGGTTTACAACCATTGACAGACAATAGCAAAACGGAGTTAAATCAAACACTGTTAGAAGAAGAAATGTTGGAGCTCGCTCGAGTGATGGCGAAGTGTATTCATGGAAAATTTAAGGATATGAATATGCTAATGCAGGAAGAGCTTGTGTTACGGTACCACGTTGTCTTGGCGCAACAAGTTTTTGATGTGTCCCAAGATCAATCTGGAGTACTTCGTGACGCACGCTTTCGAAAAGATTTCTTTGATGTCAAGGAAGGACTTGTGCAGTTATTTAAAGAAGAACTGTGTGCAGAGGTTTTGAAAGGGCAAACGTTCGCCTCAAGTACTTCTTCCTGTTTACGTAATTATTCTTCTTGCTGCGGCGTCACTGATACCGTTGATGAATACCAAGAAATCAAACATTTGATTACGTACAAGAGCCATAAATTTGAGTTTCTTGATAAAACAGGATCAGAAAGCTACAAACCATTTCTGGACAAAATTAATGAATCACAAGACACCATCCGAAGAACAGTTGAAATAGCAGTAAAGCAGAGCTTGCCATCACTACAGTTTAGAGTGCCGGCTTCGTTTGGCAATACAGATTTAACGTTAAGAGGTGACGACGACAAAAAAGAAAGCAGATTGATTGACTTATCATCAAAACTTGTGGGATTGATAAAACAATTGAAAGATAGTAATATTGTCAAGTTAGATGAATCAGTCGGTGAAACTTTGGGAGAAGGATTTCTGAAGCTCAATGGTGGCATAGCGTCTGCTGTTGGTAATTTACTGGTTCTTGATGACGATACCAAGCTGCTAAAGTTCAATAGTAACTACAGATCACTAGGAAAGCTAGCCAAAAAGTTATTTGATAAGCTAAACTGTGAAATAGAAAACTTATATGAATATAAATTTGATGTGCGAGTAAAAATGTTTCCGAAACTTTCATTTGATCCTGACGAATATACCAAAAATGTTGTGAGTGATTTTTCCAAAAAGTTTTTATTTTACACATCTCAAGCTAAGGAGGACAAAGTAGAGAAAATGGTAATAAACGTAATTAAAACAAACCTATATAGTCATGGCGACTTACATACTAAAAATACTAAAGCCAACACAATATTTCTTAAGTATCATGATGCAATACAAAAATGGTGGATGAAAAAAGAGGGTGAGTATCTTACGGAAGAAGGCAGTTTGTATAGAAATGCTGAAAAAGATGCATTAAGTCAGCCACTGGTGACCTTCATAAATATGATGCAAAGAATAAACAACAAAAACTACGCTTTCACTGAAGATGCAGTAAATTCAATAAAATTAGATGACCAGCTTTCTGGAACTGTTATTGTGACGAAGAATATTGCGCTTACTGTTGCGAAGCTCATAAATCATCTAATTAAAAACGACTGTGTCGTATTAGACATGAAATACATTTTAAGTTTATCTAGGTATGACGACGAATTATTACAGACAGAACTAACCGATTTGAAAAAAGAAAATACACTTATTGTTGCATGTGATAAAGCAATATTTGACACAAGTTCTGACATACATAGAATTTCAGAAGTCACAAAATCCTTAAGAAGTGAAACGACAATTATTATTCTTAATGACCCGGACTCCGTAAAAGATGCCAAGAAATATTTTACACTAAAAGATAACGTAATAACGGACGAAAGAAACAGTTTGGTTGATATGAGCGAAGAAACACAGAACAGTATCTTAGAGAACACAAACGTGATATTTCAAGGTGTTAAAATGAGCTCCAAGCAAGTCTTGGATGATGCACCGCTTGGGCTAGTGGGAGAGCTTGTGTTATATAAATTAATGCAAAATGACACAAATGTAATTGGCAAACCAGCTTGTCAGTTAAGTGAAAAAGGAAAATTATATATTAAAAGATCTGTGAAATGCCTTAAAGTAGTCAATCAAGCACTTGACACAAATGATAGAAAAGTTGAAGAAGGGGAAATCAAGAGTATCTCAACGTTGTACGACCTCGGTGAAGACGTAGTGCTTGTCATTGGAGATCCTGGAATGGGAAAGTCTACTTTACTAACACAATTGTCTCTGAAAACAAAAGAAGTGTATGAAACAGTTTGGATATTAAGAATTAATTTATTGGAGTACTCCAAACAATTCTGTGAGTGGCAAGATAATAAAACTGTCATCGATAATCTGAAAAGTTTAAAATTCTTGTGTCAAGTCGCACTCAGCGAGGGAAATATCAAAAAGAACGATGTACAAATAACATTAGAAGAATTAAATGGTACCGTTTCTCTCAAATATTGTGACGGTGACGAGTGGACTGTATTCGAGTTGAAAATGTTCCTACACTATTATAATACAAAGCAACTAATAATTTTATTCGACGGGTTTGATGAAATCTGCCCTACTTACGTACGTGAGGTGTTAAGTTTAATAGAAGCAGTGATGAATTTGCGTCAAAAGCATAAAATATGGATTGCTAGCAGATCTTATGACAAAATAGTTACAGAATTGGACATTCAAATTTTATACAAAATGGAACCCCTAGATAACGATGACCAGGACTTATATCTGTCTACATTTTGGGAAGAAAAGAACTTGTTAAATAAAATTCATCAAAAAAGTGTTCGAAATAACTTAAGGGACTTTAGTAGGTTTATGTCTAAAAGCGATGATTTACACATGTTTAAGAAGAAAAGTCATTTACCAGATGAGTCAATAACAGAGAAACCGATGCTTGCAGTTTATTTAAGTTTATTTAAATATTTAAAACCATCACTTAAATATCTCGGTTGTAAGGATCTTTACAAAGAACCCGCATCACAATTCAACGGACTGGCCGCAACTCCGTTACACCTAAATATGCTATCTGAACATTTGTGCAATAAAATAGATGGAAAGGGTGCCAATGATGACTTAGACCATCCCAAGACCAACCCTAATGAACGGAAACCCACGAGAGAGAAACTTATAGAGGCGGAGACGGAATTATTGGAGAATATGGTTGGAGAAGATGCCAATAATGACCATAAATTGAAAGAACAGAACTCGGCAAAAGATAAATGCAAAGAGGTATCTCCGCCTACAGGCATCACTCTTGATCACCCCAAGGCCAACCCTAATGAACGGGAACCCACGGGAGAGAAATCTATAGAGACGGAGAAGGCACAACGCCTGGAATTATTGGAGAATATGGTTGGAGAAGATGCCAATAATGACCATACATTGAAAGAACAGAACTCGGCGAAAGATATATCTCCGCCTACAGGCATCACTCTTGATCACCCCAAGGCCAACCCTAATGATCGGGAACCCACGGGAGAGAAATTTATAGAGACGGAGAAGGCACAACGCCTGGAATTATTGGAGAATATGGTTGGAAAAGATGCTAATAATGACCATACATTGAAAGAACAGAACTCGGCGAAAGATAAATGCAAAGAGGTATCTCCGCCTATAGGCATCACTCTCGATCACCCCAAGGACAACCCTAATGAACGGGAACCGGTGACAGAGACATCTGTAGAGGCGGAGAAGGCACGACGGCGACGCCAGGAATTGTTGGAGATTATGATTGAAAAAAATGACAATAATGACAACAAACTGAACGAACGGAACTCGGCGATAGGTAAATGCAAAGAAGCATCTCCGCCTTTACGCGTCACCATCTCTGAGGATATGTTGCCTTCTCTGCCAGAATCTATTTTGAAGGTATGGGTGTCTCGTGGAGCTAAAATAAATGTGATCCCGAGACACACCTTGGCGCAACAGGAGTCGGACATTGATGTCTCCAAAATCGACGTAATTGAAGAAAATGATGTCGATGACAACCATGTTGCCATTAAATGGGATTTAGACGTTAATTTATTCGAAATCTACGAACATTTCCTGGAATATAAATTGAAAATACGGTTTGAAGGGAAAAACCAAACTGACAGGTACAAACCAGATAATAGAGAACAATATAAGAGAGAACTTGCAGATACTAAAGACAAGCTCAAAAAACTGGCGGCTTACGTAGTTTATAACAAACGTCTATTAGATAAACACGAGTTGAAGCGCTGCGAGGAAATAATAGACAATCTGAAAGAGGGAGAAGAGAAAACAGACATCATCTGTAATGTAGTCAACGATATGCCAATTTTTGTACACTCGACGTTCGCCGAATACTTCGCGATCGAATACATTTGTAATTTAATAAGAAGTCAACGAAACTTGAAAAATATTTATAATTTTATATTGAACGTGATGTTTTTTAAACAAAACAAGAATATACTGGTCATATTCGACGCGAAAATAAAAAGCGACAATCAATTGACTTCCATTATACAAAAAAACAAAGGAATTATATTTAGATTGTTACTGGAACAGGGTAAAATTACTAAAAATAAACATGCGTGCATTAAGTCATCTCTATGTGAGGCGATACGACTCGGCTTGAGAAATTTAGCGTTTTTGTTATTATCAACGAGCGAGGAATACCTTTACGAGGGAAATTTGATGGATTTCATCGAAATAGTGAAAGAAACGAATATGCTTATGATAGCTGTTAAGATGGGATTTGATGAGTTAATAATAGAAATAGTCAATCGAGTGAGAATGATTCGTGAATCCAAGTTAAATGCGTTACTTGAAAATATTGAGATTTTCGATAAAAATGATAATCTGGCCGGAGAAAGTACCAGTGAGTTAGTTCAAAAATTACACGCAAATGTGTGGACACGTATGGACATAATACCAGATTGGGAAAATTTGCGAGAATTAGGTGGCCAAATATATTTTATTTAGTTACCAAGTAAACAATGGAGGATGTCGGTGAAGCAAGGACACATCCCCGACGCATATACTAAGGGTGATTTTTTATTCGCTATCAAAGGGTAAAATTGTGACGAAAATGTCGTTAAAATGAGTTTTTCGATCAATAGGTAGTCTTCAAGTAAAAGTTATTAATTTGATCAAAAATCGCGCGTTAGGGAAAAGGTGCCACAAATTTTTACCATATTCATTTTACTGAAACAATAAGTAGGTTACATTAGGATTACACCGATTAGACATATGCAAACAATATTATGAATAACACAATCGACAATTTAAAAGTTATTACAATGTTATCAAACTTTAAATGAATAATAAAATAAAAATATGATAATGAATGATCATTATGATTTTTATTTCTGTCGTAACTATCGTTGGCTTAGTGGTCGCTAGCGATTGACAAAAGCTGTTTAATGGTTACGAAAGTTGATTCTGTTCAAACTGGCACAATATGGCGAAATATAATAATTCACAAAACAAAGCTGACAAGAGTACTAAATCAGTCTAGGTAGCAGTCAACGGATGCTGTAAATTGTCCTCACTATTATACACGTGTTAGATTATTCACATTAAGGGTTTTGATATACAAAGCGGACAGGGCGCGCGGACAAGGCGCTGTCAAGATAAAATGTATGGCGTCAAAAGAACGAAATATACTTGGCAAGTATCTAACTACGAAAATGTCTCATGTTTATTTACTACTATGTAGCTGCTACCTATGGCTGTACTG
Organism: Melanchra persicariae; assembly: GCA_947386135.1. Lineage (NCBI taxonomy): Eukaryota > Metazoa > Arthropoda > Insecta > Lepidoptera > Noctuidae > Melanchra > Melanchra persicariae. Next base: position 7,137,196 of record OX376673.1, on the reverse strand, counting down.
TGACTCGGAAATGGTTCCAAGGGTACTTATTTCCAGAACAAAAAGTAGGCTATGTGTGCGACGAGCATCACAAAAAGTTTTTTATTTTATTTTATATTTGCTGACCCGACAGATGTCTTTCTGTTAAAAGTTATTGGAGTGTGGCAGCTACAATACAGCGAGGATTTTGTATGGGAAAAGAAAAATGATAGGTTTTTCTGTGTAATTTATCCATTTTTTTTTCTTATGATCCTTTCCCGGACATCAAAGAATTATTGAATAAAAATAATAGCCTAATTTCTCCCGCCATTTGCGAGTTTTGCGCTTAGGAATATATTTAGCCATTCAATTTTATCTTATAAGTACTATATCTATACTAGCTTAGCTTGTACAACGTTTAACGGAATAAACGCAATACTTCTTATGGGGTCATTGTACTCATCATTATGAACAACTTTTACTATGGGACCAACGCCGATATCGCGAAAAAAAAACAACTGTTCAGTACATTTTTTCGAGTAATGCTCACAGAAATGTATGGAACAGTCGGCAAATATCTCGAGGAGGTTTTTTATGTATCTATGTTCAGGCATAACTCTGTCATAATATAGACGGATTTGCAAACGCGCGGCCAAACGCTTTACATTTTCGTCACAGCGCCCTGCGGCCCTACCATGACGTGTTACAGCGTGAGTCGTTCGAGCGAGAAGGAGGGATGGAGCTATACACCCTATATAGCTCCATCTCTCTTTCTCGCTCGAACGACTCACGCTTTAACACGTCATGGTAGGGCCGCTGGTCGCGCGCCCGGAGCGTTTTGGATATCAAGTCCCAAAGTGTTCCCTAAGTGTCCCTAAGTGTCTCTAAGTGTCCCTAAGTGTGTTCAATAAGTCCTAAAAGCACATTATTATAATAAGTTTGGTTTCTTACCTATTGATAAAAATTAACAAAACTTATGTAAGTATTTGTGTTTATATATTTTTATAAGATAATAACATTTCTAAGATATTATTAAAATTTTTGGTGATTATTAATAAAAGTCAGTCAAAGTCAGTCATTATTTCATTTTAGCACAATTTTTGCATTATCTTTTAGTCTGAACGATTTTCAAGCATATCTTCCAAGGAGTTTGGATAGTTTTCGCTTGAGAACACGTCGCTGGTCCACAATTCGGGCATGGGTAGTTTGTCAACCAGGAACACGGGTACTTCTGACATCCACTGACTTGCCTTCATGTCCTGAGCAAACGAGTGGCTCATCTAGAAAACAATAAACATTTGAATTCAATGTCAACAAACTTATAAACTCTGTTAATTTTGGGATAAGTGATTTGGGACATGTTTCCATAATTTGCTATAAAATGGAAGAAGCAAGTGATATTTTATATAAGCTTCTGGCTTCTGACAATCCGTTACGACTGCCAAAGATCTACAAATAACAGCCGGAACCAACAGCTTCACAGCTGTCTTTTTACAAGCTTTTTTAACTAACAAAGGAATTACGAAGGAACACGCAAAAAGAAGAAGCTTTGAAAGAAGGAGTTGGTAGTCACTGACCGCGCAGGGCTCCAAGTCTGCTATTACAATAGTGTCAGAATGGTCTATCATTGATTTCATAATTGTTCATTTTGACAAGTTTGGTAATCTACTAATATAAAAGCGTCATTATGACTTTCCAATGGTCAACCACTGACACTCCATTGAAAGAAATGGCATAGAATGGTAATCTCGTACATAATGACAAATGAATGACAGATGTATGCGGTAATCTGCTAAAATTTTGACAGTTCCTTCCATTAATGAACTACCATTAGAACGTCCTTGTGCAGTCATTGCTTTTTAAAGACATTGAATATTTAGAACCACGATTCTATTACGAGACCATTGACCGACCAATAATCGACCATTATGAATTTAGCAGATTACGAACTTATAGCAAAATGACAATGGGATTGTGTTGGAATGAGGAATTTATAAAAAATAGCAGACTTGGAGCCCAGGGGGTCGAGTCTGCTATTGCAATCGTGTCTCAATGACCGGTAAATGATCGATTTTTGACGTATAACGTCAAACTTATGACACATTTCCCATACAAAAACTGTCAAAGTTGTCAAATATTCGATCACTGACCGGTCATTGAGACACGATTGCAATAGCAGACTCGAGCCCCTGGGGGTCGATTCTGCTATTGCAATCGTGTCTCAATGACCGGTCAATGATCGATTTTTGACGTATAACGTCAAACTTTTGACACATTTCCCATACAAAAACTGTCAAAGTTGTCAAATATTCGATCACTGACCGGTCATTGAGACACAATTGCAATAGCAGAATTGAGCCCCTGGTGTGTTGCCATCCTAGAGTCAAGCTGAAACATCTTATGTGCCTATGATTACATCGGCACTCACACCATTAGACACACACACAGCAGCGCTGCTTGGTATGGCTATTGAAATGTTACCTTGAAGCCTTCGCCCCTCTTCCTCCGCAGGTAGTTGAAGCAGCACGCTCGGAAGCGGCGCGTACCGCATGCACGCGCGCACTCGCTGCCGCACGAGTCGCACGCAGACCACACCGCGCTCACTGCAACCAACACACATTACTGTAGTCACGACAAGATATAAGAGAGAGATACAAGAGAGGCTGTATACGAGTGTATACAGCCTCTCTTGGGCAGACAACCCATAAAAGCGGTTGTAAGCGCAACTGCTGAACGGTGGAGTTGTGAGGTATTTTGTTTATGGGTCTGCTCATGACCCTCGCTTTATGGATGAAGTATAATAGAACAAGCGAGCTGAAAACCCGGCCTATAGGCTTGACTCCTTATTGTATGGAACTGCTAGATTCCCGCACGGAACAAGTATTTGTATAGCCTACAGATAGTTGTTCCGGGTCTGGCTGGTGAATTCATGTTTGTAAACGCAACCAGGATAGGTTTTTTTTTTTTCATCTGTGGGAAATCATCAAATGACTTCTTCCGCTCTGGTTGGAGCGGGCGGGAGTGTCAGACTCTCAAACATCACGGTGAAAACTTAAGCCCGCTACATACGTAACGATATATCGTAGCGATTAATCTGTGCAAACCGATTCGCGCAGATTTATCGATCGTCTGTATGGTGTACGTTACCCCAACAAGAAAGTGTCTCCTAGAGTTATATGAGTAGAACGTATTATTGGTGCCCTATCTGTTGTAAATGTGCCCCCACATAAAAAATGTGTGCCCCCTGTCGTTTTGGAAAAAAACGGAAAAAACGATTCTTGCTGGGGTAACGTTTTTCTAGCAGGAAAATTCTAAACGAATGATCGGAGAGAGAAAAATTGTGCATAGCCAGAGAGCTTATATGTGTGCCAAAATGTGCCCCCAAAAATAAAATCTGTGCCCCTTCAGGTTTTCCAGATATTGCATTTCCTGCTGGAGTAACGTTTTGATGAATCGTATATCTCTAAAACCATTGCATGTGCCCCTGTAGAATAAACATACACGAGTAGCTCTTAATGTGTGCCCCTTTGTGCCCCAATTAGATTTAAGAAAATATTTATAGTTTTCAAGTTATCGCGGTTTTATGAAAACCCGAAAAAACATCGCAGCGCCTAAATGAGACAAGGCATAACTTCGCTGAAAACTGTATTCGGTTCTTCTTGACGCTAATAATAACCATACAAAGTTTCAAAACTGTTCATGCATGCGTTTTTGAATAATCATGCTAAAAGTAAAAACGATGGTGTCATAACTTTGACGGCAAAATACAAGGAACTGGCACAATCCCAGATGTGTAGGTGTAAACCAAAATCTTGTGCCTTTAGTCAAAAATATATGGTGAAAATATTGAGCTTCAAATGTTACGCATTAAGTAAATATAAACAAAAAACCAAAATATGTAAACAACGGCTGGTTATCCGACCAAATCTGAAAGACTACTAAAAAGCGACGGATTCATACATATCGATGACCTTCTTTATTGGACGTATTATACCTAAGCTGTTGTCCGTACAGTCGCGTTCAAAAGTTTTGAGGGCTAATTAAAAAATATATTAAATGCACCTTGTGACTATATGTGTTGTTATGGCTGCCATAGAACATTCTGTAAAAATCAAATCAATTATTTAGTTATTTCGGCTAAAAAGATACAGCCCTGTGACTGTGACATGTTGAGTGTTGACGGATTGTGGTCGAGTCTTAGTTTTGGAGACATGAATTCTTATCATGAATTATTTTTTTACATAGTAACTAGAAGTTATTAAGGGATGATATGTCATCAACCTAGCACAAGAAGAGAATTAAATACGTATTATACAAAAAAAGTAAACAAATTACTGAATCGCTTTTGACGAAATTTCTATTGGACCAATCGGAAAGTATGTATATCCTTTCAGATGAAAACAAAACAAACATGATTTAGAACATATTAGTTAGAAAATAAATAAATAGGTAAAGTAATGAAAAAAAAATCCAAGTGCTTGATAAGGTACAAGTATTTTTAAATAAGTCAAAACAATGCCATTAAATACTTACCACCGCAGATCGTGCCATAAAATTCACCACCCCTACAACCACATAATTGTTATAAAATGCTTATACTCCACTTTCAACCAACTTAAAAAAAAGTAAACAAACAGTATCAGTGCAACTGCGTGACTCAACGTAACAGTGTCCTTGGCGTCATAACATAACTGCAACTGTTTACCAATACCAAGTAATAATCCAAACGCACTTCCTAGTCAATAAACACTTTGTACCCATTATTCATAATAGAGCGACGTTACACGTAACTGTCTCTGTCACACTAACACCGCGGTGTGGGGAGGCGAAAAAAGGGAATCTTCTATTAAGGTAAATGCTCCAACCAGCCTGTGAAATTCGAATTTTCCTAAGTTTTTTTGCAATTTGCAGGCCAGTGCTTGGTTGTATGTTGATTAAATATTATTCGCGGCTGTAAGACATATGTAGATACAAAATTATAATCATCAATATCATCAATACAATGCTCTAAGTTCATAAAGATATAGGAATGAGTTTTTCTGTTTTTTCTTTTTTCCTACGCCTTTATTTAGTACGAACATATTTAGTGTCGCGCTGCAATTTGTACAAAAAAAATACGTGTGAATAACAGTGCATTTCCAAATAAAGAAGCGAGTATTAATTTCATAGCATTAGCCTATTAATACAATTCATGTATGTATCGTCTTTATCTATATATTACAAGTTATTCTGATATTGTGGCTAATTGAGGTTGTTTCTCACGAAAATGCTACACATATGAGTCACATTTCGTCACTCATATGACTTAACTCACATCTACGTGTAAAGTTAAAACATGTTTACACTGCGGCTGAAAATTTTAACAAATTATATGCCGGCGGCGTCCGGTGTTATCTCCATACAAAACGTTTCACTAATAAATAAATCTGACATTTACGGAAAATGGATATAAAAGAGTTTTAGTGTAATTTTTTAAAATAATAATTTGGAGGTTTCGAATAAATGCTGAATTTGATCATTAAACCTGCATTTTAGCTCCCTGCCGGACCCTGCTCAATTTGAGCAGTAGGACATAGTTACATGTAAACTTTGCTTTACAATAAATGTGACTTACAATAGTATAAAAATACAGGTATGTCACAAAACAGTTTGGTCACGATTTTGAGCATGTTAGTCACATGTACATTTTATTTGAAAATGGCTCTTATAAATGTACTTAATCATGTGTAAGGTCATAGAAACAGCTATTAAAATATAATCCAATAACAACTTTATTTTATTAGATATTACTTTTCTACTTCAGTGTACTCAGGCACAACACGTGTGAACCGGTTAGTGAGTAAAGTATAGAAGGTCATCGATATGTATGAATCCGTCGCTTTTTAGTAGTCTTTCAGATTTGGTCGGATAACCAGCCGTTGTTTACATATTTTGGTTTTTTGTTTATATTTACTTAATGCGTAACATTTGAAGCTCAATATTTTCACCATATATTTTTGACTAAAGGCACAAGATTTTGGTTTACACCTACACATCTGGGATTGTGCCAGTTCCTTGTATTTTGCCGTCAAAGTTATGACACCATCGTTTTTACTTTTAGCATGATTATTCAAAAACGCATGCATGAACAGTTTTGAAACTTTGTATGGTTATTATTAGCGTCAAGAAGAACCGAATACAGTTTTCAGCGAAGTTATGCCTTGTCTCATTTAGGCGCTGCGATGTTTTTTCGGGTTTTCATAAAACCGCGATAACTTGAAAACTATAAATATTTTCTTAAATCTAATTGGGGCACAAAGGGGCACACATTAAGAGCTACTCGTGTATGTTTATTCTACAGGGGCACATGCAATGGTTTTAGAGATATACGATTCATCAAAACGTTACTCCAGCAGGAAATGCAATATCTGGAAAACCTGAAGGGGCACAGATTTTATTTTTGGGGGCACATTTTGGCACACATATAAGCTCTCTGGCTATGCACAATTTTTCTCTCTCCGATCATTCGTTTAGAATTTTCCTGCTAGAAAAACGTTACCCCAGCAAGAATCGTTTTTTCCTTTTTTTTCCAAAACGACAGGGGGCACACATTTTTTATGTGGGGGCACATTTACAACAGATAAGGCACCAATAATACGTTCTACTCATATAACTCTAGGAGACACTTTCTTGTTGGGGTAACGTACACGTCTGTATGACAAATTGTTGCAGATTTATCGTTCATTTTCTATTAGATAAATCCTTGTCGATTGCGTTTGCACAGTTTTATCGTCACGTGTGGATGGCGGCGTCAGTTCGTGATGAAGTTCGCTTGCGTGCGCACGCGTGGATCGCACTCCTGATCACTTGCCTTGCAAGTTGCAGTGTCCCAGATAATCTTTTATGAGGACTTATTGATTCGCTCATTACAGTGTCCTGTTTCTTTATTAGTGGAGTAACCAAAGCCAGTAGGTTTAAGTATGCCTCCTCGTTCATCCTTAAATAATTATGCCAATCTTTAGGAGCGAATCTCAACTATTTTAATAAGTTAGTATGAGAAAATTGCTTACTTTTTATGAGCCAGTCTTTACATCACACACTCTTTACTACTATTTTTTCTCTTTTTAACACATAATTAGGCCCAATAACGCAAGTGCGTCATCATCTTCCATGATGAATGACATGTTTCTTGCGCGAGCTTCTGCGGAGAACTGACGATTGACGCTGATATCGGTGGAGTGTGGAGACACTACGGGCTTTCGATTTACCTGCAGTCTGAAATCGCTACGATATATCGTTACGTATGTAGCAGGCTTTAGCTGAAGTGAGCGTCAAGTAAGTAAACTGTCATTCCACTCTAACACCCGTATTTATAAAGAAGTAATTACTTGTTGCTAAGTAATTTCTTAATTAAGTCATTACTTAAAGTTAGAACTCTTAATCAAAAAATCTTATTCTATAGTAGAGTAAAGCACGTTAATTACTTGAGCAATTGCTCAAGTCACAAATCGTCGATTGCGAAATATGCATGATATCTCCACATACAACCTGAAAGCTTCCAGTGGCATAAAATCGCAAAGCAGTAAGCAACTGACACAGTGGAGTTATAGGAAGCCCCGTTTGTGTCTCTGATTGTAAAGAGTCTGTAATTCTCGGTAAAATCACATTTATCACAACACTTTTGGAGAAACGAAATTCTTTTTTAAAACAATTTTCCGAATAGTCATGAAATGGATCCACATCACGAAAGTAAACTTTGGGATTTCTAGGTTCAGCAACTTCTACCTCTTCTAATATATTATCATCTATATTGTCTACAACAGCAAAAACCGCTTCAATGCTATCTAAAGTATCCATTTTTAACCAAAATAACCTCAAAACAAAGACTGCTATAGTTTACTGGGTAGCGCAAAGTAATGCCTAAGTAAAGGAAATGGTGACTATTACTTGGTTAAGAATTCTAACTTTTGACAGTTCTAACTTCGAGTAATTTCTTAACTATAGAATAGAAATCGTTACTTAAGTAATTACTTTTACTTGTTTATAAATACGGGTGTAAAGCTATGGATTGACAACTAGCCAAAAAAGAGACTTCTTAAACATTTGAACGTCGAGGAATCAATCACAAATAAATTGATTGATTGATTGATTGAGGCGATCCAGCTTCTCGAGTACACAGACGTAGTGATGATACTAAAAAGAACAAAACCGTTCGAGTTAGTGTAGTGTTAGTGAATAGTGATAACTAGCACAAGTGTTACCAAATAAACACAAGAACGAAGTGTATTCGCCTTATAAGAGACAGTAAGACAAGTGCCATTGGTGAAAAAAAAAAGATAATTAACCTAAATGATCACGGTCAGAGTGCCAATTCTAAATACTAATTTTCAAGCAACATTCGCATCTCAAGCGTATACTGCCAAAAATTTATGAAAATGAAGGCTTTTTTGACAGCTTGCGATTATTTTTTATAATTAGCTAATGCTTCCACTCTCCTAATTCACTTATTTGCTGTGCCCGATAGGGTCCATATGATCTAACTATAAGTTTACCAGCTAAAAATACCTACATGTGGAATGCAATAAAAGTATTGAGTATTGACATGCGGATGCGAACATTGTTTAAAGAAATGAGTAGAATTGACCCTCAAATGTTTAGGTACAGCCGGTCGATTCTGTCGACATCTCACGGTGTTCATCTAGGCGGAGTGAACACAAAAGAGCTGTCATTCCGTCTTATTTGTATGGTTTGACAACTCATCCGTCGTGCGCCCCGCCCGGGTGTTCACTTCGACATGTTTACAGCCGGTCGATTCTGTCGACATCTCACGGTGTTCACTTAGGCGGAGTGAACGACAATAGAGCTGTCATTCCGTCTTATTTGTATGGTTTGACAACTCACCCGTCGTGCGCACCGCCCGGGTGTTCACTTCGATATGTTTACAGAATCGCACTGCAGACTGTATATATGACACTAGTGAGTACGATTCTGTAACGATCTCACGATTGTCGATCGTGAAGTGAGCTGCCGATCACAAGCATCAATATCACTTCACCTAAGTTGTCACGATGAGTTTGTCTACAGAACCGGACGGCTGAATAGCACTGGAACATGTGCTACTGGTAAAATGTGTTAATGCCTACACTTTCGTGGTGTCATCATCATCATATCAGCCGAAAGACGTCCACTGCTGGACAAAGGCCTCCACCAAATGGGGGGGTTGCCATAATCACCACGCTTGGCAGGCGTGTTGGCGATCACAGTGTAGCTGTAGCAATGTACTTACAGTTACGTAGTAACTATTCAGTAATCTGTGCTTACGGAGAATGCTGCTGCCCATTCTCTGGTGAGTCCCTTAGTCGCCTCTTACGACATCCACGGGAAGTAATGGGATAGTGCTATTCTTTTACGTCCGACACCATACGGAACATTTCGTGGTGTGCCTTCTCGATATTTCACGATATTATCGTACCATGGTTGTGTAATGGTCTCGTGGCTAAAGAATAACAGCCGGACAGGTTGATCTTCAAGGTTAAACAATAATTTCCGAGGTCGGTCTGTGGATGGGTGACCATTGTAACATACCGAGACTCCTCCTCCATGCCTCGGAACGCACGTTAAGCCGTTGGTCCCGGCCGTCTTTTGTAGATATTTGGCGGTCGGTACGGATTGTCAGAAGCCAGAAAATATGACACCAGTCTTGCCAAGAAGTACCGTCTTACCCAGTTACTGGGTTGTGGAGGTCTGGTAATTAAGCATTCGCTCTAAGTAAAATACTGATATTCAGCTGAATCTGGTTTGAAATGGAAGCCGACCCCAATATAGTTGGGAAAAGGCTAAGCATATGATACAATGATCAATGTTATAAAAACCGTAAAACAGACGACAGTTTACAATAACAACTCACCAATGAAAATAAGTGAAAGAATAGCTGTGATCTTCAGCATTATGTAAGATTACTGATACCGAGTATATTCTTAGCTCGGAATGATTCTCCTACTGAAGATGAAGTCGGTATGACATGCTACAGTTATCAACCCTGTTTTATACCAGTTAAAGTTTACTCAGCAATATATGTGGGCGTTGCTAGACAAAGCTTTTTAGCTAAGAATGTTTGTTTATGGATATTATTCGATTTGTTTTCCCATTAATACACTTGTGCAAATGTAGTTGTTGTTTATTGTAGTTGTTTGGGTATGAATCACAAGGGCTACGAAGTCCGAATGCTCGTCTATTTTTGAAGATTGATTTACATACCTACGGTCGATGCTTTACAGGACCGGCTCAAGACAAGTAACACCCGGTCAGCGGAAGCTTGGGGAAGGAAATTGTCAAAACACTAAGGCACCACGCGCACTAGACGGCCACGACCACGACCAGTGGCCGCAACGGCCAGATTAACTAAAGAAACCATATGAACGTCGCGCACTTGGCCACAACGGCCAACTGGCCGCACACCGGGCCGGCACGACTGGTCGTTGCGACCAACTTACGTATAGTTTGCTATGAGCACTCGCCCACTAGATCTGCGACCGCGAATGCGAACTTTCCAAAACAGGATGTATCCAATAACGTCTTTTCCTATTACGTCTTTTCCACATCAAGTACAGGCACACAATTTCTATGTCCATACTGTTCGAGCTCAGAATAACAACTGCAGCAGCTCGACAAATGGCCGCTTTACGACCAGTCGTTGTTGTAGCCGCAAACTTGGCCGCAGCCCAACCGTAGCTTTTGCGACCACGACCACGACTGGTCGTGGTCGTGGCCGTCTAGTGCGCGAGGTGCCTTAAATGTATGGGATTGACAACCGCACAACCGCTGTCGAAATGTCACGTGATCAATTTCTAGTATTTTGGCATTTCGACAATCGCCATCGCGGAAAAAATGGCACTTTTTCTAATGCCTCAGAGGGTTATCTTATGCTGTGTATCAAATAAATACAGTACATTATAAAATACAATATACCTATATACAATAGCGGGCACGCTTGTCTCTGTGATCAACGCGGTGAAAACCGGAAGTGATCACCGCATGGTAAGAGGCACATTGAATCTAAATATCAAGCTGGAAAGGTCTCGACTGATGAAGTCTACGCTCCGTCCAGCACAGATCCAGATCCAAAACTCCGAAAGCTTTCAGCTCGAACTTCAAAATCGTTTCGAGTGCCTGGGGTTTAGGGTAAAACAGTTTACAAAGGTTTGTTGTTCGTTAACAACCACATTCATATGGAATACTGTGTTGCGGCCATTAGCACCCATCCACCTCCAAGAGGGGAGACGACAGCGTTCCAGGCAATTTTTTTTTTTTTTTTAATCAACAAATACAACGAGTAACATAGGTACTCATCATTATGTACAACCACAATGAACTCGAATCACGCCGGAACGGATGAACGGATCAGGACAAAATTTGGCAACGAGATAGGTAGAAGAAATGAACGTGAGGCATTTCTCTACCTATCTCAATAGTCTTACACATGCATACTAGTGAGGACAATTCACAGAATCTGTTGACTGCGACCCCGACTGATTTAGAATTGTTAAGAACTTTGTTATATGGATTTATAGTTTGTAGCAATCAAATAGATTTTATCATCGCTAGTGAGAGATCAGCTGACAAAAGTATCTCCGGTTTGGTTAAATCCACATAGAAAAGCCCTATTTTGCTAGTTTAGGTACTCGGGAATCGAACCCAGGAACTCATGTCCAGCACTAGCGCCCGCGAACATTAAACTAACGAACGAGAGTTACGACAGCAATAAAAAATCATATAATTATAATTAATATTTTCTTTATTCATTGTTTGTAAATATTATATATAAATTACATTTTTAAAATATTTCTACAAAAAAATAAAAAATAAACATTTAAAAATTGTAGCCCACCGGTATCGGGAACAGGGTCCAAGCTACCGGCGCGCGGCGGTCGGACTCCAGAGAGAGGAACCTCCTAAAAATGCGAGCCGTGTCCAGAAGTACTAAATATTTTTATTATTATACTTAGTTCATTAAATGTTAGGTAACCTACTTATTGTAAGATAGTACGGCTATGGTTAGTAATTACGGGCACCTAAATTTTATTAATGAACGATTTTCGATCAATAGCGTGACCAATGGCAAAATAAATAACTATTCCTTAAAAACTAACAATAATACAAAAACGCTTTATAACGTGATTTTTATCACAATTTTCACCATTGGTTGAGGTAACAACGGAAAAAAAAACTCGCACTTATTGGCGAAGGTGAGAAGGCTTGGGTGAAGTGATCACGAAATCACGAAGTGAGCTGTCAATTCATGTAATCAAGATGGAATCACTTCACCTAAGTTTACACAGTGAGACGATGTCAATCTATTATATACCAGGGCTCACCAAATGGCGGACCGCGGTCCGCGTCCGGACCGCCATTCTATTTTGTGCGGACCTTTAGTAAACAGTACAATACATCTATCCAGCCTATTTTGTCACTGCTGGACAATGGCCTCCATCTCCTTTTTCCACACAACTCTGTAATTTGCTAAGTCGAGCCAGTCCTTTCGGTACAATATACAGAAATAAATACACACTAGAACTACAAAGATTACCTCAAAATTTGTACCATGTTTAGGTCGACATAATTATATAGCTAGGTATGTGAAGCAGCATGACTTAGTGACTTTGAAACTCATATAGTGTATAAAAAGTAGATAAGGACCGCGACAGGCATATTATTTAAAAAACGGACCCCACATAAAACTAATTGGTGACCCCTGATCTATACTAACAAGATGGTATGACAGTTTTCACTTCAAGCTTACATAAGTTAACACAGTGAGACGTTGTCAGAATAGGCCAGCTGTTTCAAGGATGCCTCCTCGCTTCACCGACACGCCATGTAGTTACTTAGTAACTAAATGAAATATATTTGGCCACCTAATTCTCGCAAATTTTCCCAATCTGGTATTATGTCCATACGTGTCCACACATTTGCGTGTAATTTTTGAACCAACTCGATGGTACTTTCTCCGGCCAGATTCTCATTGTTATCGAAAATCTCAATATTTTCAAGTAACGCATTTAACTTGGATTCACAAATCCTTCTCACTAGATTGACTATTCCTATTATTATCTCATCAAATCCCATCTTAACAGCTATCATAAGCATATTCGTTTCTTTTACTATTTCGATGAAATCCATCAAATTTCCCTCGTAAAGGTTTTCCAGGATTACTAATAATAGCCGAATGGCTAATTTTCTCAAGCCGAGTCGTATCGCTTCACATAAAGATGACTTAATGCACGTATATTTATTTTTAGTTATTTTACCTTGTTCCAGTAACAATTCTAATATAATTCCATCGTGTTTTTCTAAAACGGAACTCAATTGAGGGTCTTTTCCAATTTTCGCGTCCAATATGACCAACACATTCTTGTTTAGTTTAAAAAACATCACGTTCAATAGAAAATTAAACACATTCCTCAAGTTTCGTTGACTTTTAATTAAATCGCAAATGTACTCAATCGCGAAGTATTCAGCGAACGTCGAGTGTACGAAAATTGGCATATCGTTGACTACATTACAGATGATGTCTGTTTTCTCTTCTCCCTCTTTTAGATTGTCTATTATTTCCTCGCAACGCTTCAACTCGTGTTTATCTAAAAGCTGTTTGTTATAAACTACATAGGCCGCCAGTTTTTTGAGATTGTCTTTAGTATATGTAAGTTCTCTTTTATATTGTTCTCTAATATCCGGTTTGTACATGTCAGTTTTGTTTTTCTCTTGAAATCGTATTTTCAACTTATATTCCAGGAAATTTTCGTAGATTTTGAACAAATTAACGTCCAAATCCCAATTGATGGCTGTATGGCTGTCACAGACACAATTTTCTTCAAGTACGTCGTATTCGAAAATCTCTGTGTCTCTTGAAGCTACAGTAAAGTCCGATAATTTTCGAAAATTTGACCGAGAAGGCAACACATCCTGATAATTGACAGAGATGATTTCATCGCTCGCCCAGTTCCGTTCGTTCAATTTATGGTCATCATCGGCATCTTTTCCAACTATTTGATTGTACAAATGTTCAGCTAGCATATTTAGGTGTAGCGGAGTTGCGACCTGTCTGCGGAATTGTGACGCAGGTTCTTTGTTAAGATATTTACAACCGAGATATTTAAGTGATGGTTTTAAATATTCAAATAAGCTCAAATAAACTGCAAGCATCGGTGTCTCTTTTATTGATTCAACTCGTAAATGACATTTTTTCACAAATATGTTTAAATCATCGCTTTTAGTCATAAACCTACTAAAGTCCCTTAAGTTATTTCGAACACTTTTTTGATGAATTTTATTTAACAAGTTCTTTTCTTCCCAAAATGTAGACAGATATAAGTCCTGGTCATCGTTTTCTAGGGGTTCCATTTTGTATAAAATTTGAATGTCCAATTCTGTAACTATTTTGTCATAAGATCTGCTAGCAATCCATATTTTATGTTTCTGACGCAAATTCTTCACTGCTTTTATTAAACTTAACACCTCACGTACGTAGGTAGGGCAGATTTCATCAAACCCATCGAATAAGATTATTAGTTGCTTTGTATTATAATAGTGTAGAAACATTTTCAACTCGAATACAGTCCACTCGTCACCGTCACAATCCTTGAGGGAAGCAGTGCCATTCAATTCTTCGAATGTTATTTGTACATCGTTCTCTTTGATACTTCCCTCGCTGAGTGCGACTTGACACAAAAATTTTAAACTTTTCAAATGATCGATTACAGTTTCATTATCTTGCCACTCAAAGAATTGTTTGGAGTACTCCAATAAATTTATTCTTAATATCCAAACTGTTTTATCGACTTGTTTTGTCTTAAGAGACAATTGGGTAAGTAAAGTAGACTTTCCCATTCCAGGATCTCCAATGACAAGCACTACGTCATCTCTGAGATCGTACAACGTTGAGATCCTCTTGATTTCCCCTTCTTCAACTTTTCTATCATTTGTGACAAGTGCTTGATTGACTACTTTAAGGCATTTCACAGATCTTTCAATATATATTTTTCCTTTATCATTTAACTGACAGGCTGGTTTGCCTACTAAATTTGTTTCATTTTGCAATTTATATAACACAAGCTCTCCCACTAGTCCAAGCGGTGCGTCATTCAAGACTTGCTTAGAGCTTACTTCAACACCTTGAAATATCATGTTTGTATTCTCTAAGATACTGTTCTGCGTTTCTTCGCTCATATCAAGTAAATTGTTTCTTACATCCGTTATTACGCTATCTTTTAGTGTGAAATATTTATTCGCATATTCAACGGAGTCTTGGTCATTAAGAATAATAATTGCCGATTCACTTCTTAAGGATTTTGTGACTTTTGAAATTCTATTTTCGTCAGAAGTTGTGTCAAATATTGCTTTATCACAAGCAACAATAAGTGTATTTTCTTTTTTCAAATCGGTTAGTTCTGTCTGTAATAATTTAGCGTTATATGTAGACAAACTTAAAATGTATTTCATGTCTAATACGACACAGTCGTTTTTAATTAGATGATTTATGAGCTTTGCAACAGTAAGTGCAATATTCTTAGTTACAATAACAGTTCCTGAAAGCTGGTCATCTAATTTTACTGAATTTAATGCATCTTCAGTGAAAGCGTAGTTTTTGTTATTTATTCTTTGCATCATATTTATGAAGGTCACCAGTGGCTGACTTAATGCATCTTTTTCAGCATTTCTATACAAACTGCCTTCTTCCGTAAGATACTCACCCTCTTTTTTCATCCACCATTTTTGTATTGCATCATGATACTTAAGAAATATTGTGTTGGCTTTAGTATTTTTAGTATGGATGTCGTCACGACTACGTAGTTTCGTTTTAATTGCGTTTATTAACATTTTTTCTACTTTGTCCTCCTTAGCTTGGGATGTGTAAAACAGAAGATTTTTGGAAAAATCACCCACAATATTTTTGGTATATTCGTCAGGATCAAACGACAGTTTCGGAAATATTTTTACTCGCACATCAAATTTATATTCATATAAGTTTTCAATTTCACAAATCAGTTTATCGAATAACTCTTTGGCCAGCTTTCCTAGTGATCTGTAGTTGCCATTGAACTTTAGCAGTTTGGTATCATCATCAAGAACCAGTAAATTACCAACAGCAGACGCTATGCCACCATTGAGCTTCAGAAATCCTTCTCCCAAAGTTTCACCGACTGATTCATCTAGCTTGACAATATTACTGTCTTTCAATTGTTTTATCAATCTCACAATTTTTGATGTTAAGTCAATTAATCTTCTTTCCTTTTTGTCTTCGCCACCTCTTAACGTTAAATCTTTATTGCCAAACGAAGCCGGCACTTTAAATTTTAGTGATGGCAAGCTCTGCTTTAATGCTATTTTAACAGTTCTTCGGATGGTCTCTTGTGTTTCATTAATTTTGTCTAGAAATGGTTTGTAGCTTTCTGATCCTGTGTTATCCAGAAACTCGAATTTTTGGCCATTGTAAGTAATCAAATGTTTGATTTTTTGGTATTCATCATCAATGTCAGTGACGCCGCAGCAAGAAAAACAATTACGTAAACGAGAAGAAGTAATTGAAGCGAACTTTCGTCTTTTTAAAATCTCTGTACACAGTTCTCTTTTAAATAACTGCACAAGTCCTTCTTTGATATTAAAGAAATCCTTTCGAAAGCGCGTATCACGAAGTCCCCCAGATTGATTGTGGGACACATCGAAAACTTGTTGCGCCAAGACAACGTGATACCGTGACACAACTTCTTCCTGCATTAACATATTAATATCCCTAAATTCACCAAGAATACATTTCACCATCAGTCGAGCTAACTCTGTCATTTCTTCTCCCAACAGTATTTGATTTAACTCCGTTTTATTATTGTCTGTCAGCGGCTGCAAACCAGAACCAAGGACTTCTGTACCTATCAACGAATTTAAAAACGTAGCACTAATACTCTGAGCTTTTCGGGCAGCTTGATCACCTTTTGCGGTTGTGTAAATCACGACAAAACATTCTGTTTCACTATATGTACCATCGAACAGAACATCTTTTTTCTTTTCATTGAATTTGTTTTTAATGTCCAAGTAACTTTTAAAGTGTTTTACCAATTCATTTTTACTATTGAGTGTTAGCACTGAATTGTTCTCTCTGTGTTTTGCTTGTATGAACACTAAGAGGGGCTTTGTGATGTTCTTCACTTTAGCCTTAAAACAAATGTCATCAAACGAACCTAACTTGTCTACATTTGTGGCTAGATGAAACTCTTCAATATTATCGTCGTGTATAGCTCTAAAATATATCAAACTCAGCAGTCGCGTCTCGTACAGATGTCCTTGTATCCCGGATGTTCCAGAACGCTTTGTGTAGGTTTTAGGGGTGTTGTTTCTTGATATCTTCATCTTGTTACACTAACTTTTTGTTATTACACTCGAAACTGGTTCTTCAGGTTCGCGGTCTTTAAGATTCTTCGTCTCGTCACGACACGGATACTAGTCTGTAAATAAACACACTAAATTATTATAGATTACATTATCAGAATTTTTTAATGAAAGTTAAAATTCAGGGTATTTTTAACTTACAAGTGTTTAGCGCTTGGGAAACCTGACATCATTAACTTCAATCGAGATTGACTTAGTTATGGGTGAGCATAAAGTTTCCAAGACTTAAAACCGGAAAGCCGAACAGATGTAGCCGGACTTTTCTGAAGTAAAATTTAATTTAAAAAAAGGCCAGACCACTTCATTTATTCAGGATTGTGTCTTGTAATGTTTAGTAGCGTTATTGTGAGTAAATCAAGGCTTAATGACTCGACAAAATAAAACTGTTTTAAATTATTGGTGATGCAAAGATTACACGGGCGCCTCTAGCAATTTAATTTAGAAGTTGCTCACGAACGACAGTTGCAGCGTTGCCAACACCAATGTAATAATTCCCCGAAAATCTAAGTTGAATTCCCCTATTTAGGTATAAAAAATCTATTCCCCTCTAGCCCAACAGCAAATGACAACAGTTGAGTGGAAAAGGGAGAGGGAGGCCTTTGCCCAATAGTGGGACAAAATATTCTAGATAATAGATAGAATATTATACAACTGACTTCAAAATCTTAAAAAAAACTACTAAGTAAGTACAAAAAAAAAATAACTTAAATGTGTTTTTTTTTATTTCAAAGTTGGTTGTTGTTTTTTGTCAAGAAGTTTTTTTTTATTTTTTACTTTATAATGGTGGTTATGTTTAACTAAACCCAATGCAAAAATAATCATCAATGTTCATAAACAATAACTTATGCCTGAATAGATAACCCCACCATCAAACCATGGTTGACTTGTACACATCTGTAACCCTTCACAGCGTACTGGCGGGGTATTATGGTATGAACTGGTGTAAACAGTAAACAGACATGCAATTTCAGCAATCCCGGGAGATTTGCTATCATTTATTGGAGCGCTCTGCTTGAGGAGCTCAACAATGAACTCCCCATAACAAAAGCTCTCAACGACCGGGTACCCAAACAATTTATCTTTGATAAAAAATACAAACTCCAATTGCATGAGGATCACCGCTGCGAAGGGCTATGCCCTACGGAGCTGCGGATTTTCACCGATGGATCAAAAACAGGTACTGGCACAGGTGCGGGAATCTTCTCAGAGGACCTCAACATTCACATAGCCACACCATTGGGGGTCTACAACACAGTGTTTCAAGCCGAGTGCATGGGAATTTCCCTGGCGGCTTTAGCCATCCTAAATAGGGAAGTTAAGGACCACTCAATACGCATACTTTCAGACAGCATGGCCGTCCTGCAAGCTCTAAACAGCCACACAGTTAGCTCTGGGCTGATCTTGGAGTGTCACCAACGACTGAACCAGGTTGGTAGATACAACAAAGTAACCATTCAATGGATCAAAGGACACAGCGAATCCCGAGGCAACGATGCAGCGGACGAACTCGCCAGAAGGGGTTCAAGTATGGCAACGATAGGTCCTGAACCCTTTGTGCCACTTCCCTTCGGTTACCTACGCAACCTGGTAAGGAAACGCACCAGAGACAAACATCACAAACTATGGGCTGCCCATGGTGAGTGTAGGCAGGCCAAAGAGGCACTTCCCTCCATTGATGGCCGTTTTACGAAACAAGCCCTAAGACTGACTAAACAACAGTTGCGTACAGTCACAGCCGTCACAACTGGCCACGGGACTTTTAATAAACACCTCTATGTCATAGGAGTCACTGACAGCCCACTCTGCAGAGCCTGCATGGAGGAGGATGAGACAGCAGCACACCTGCTTCTAAGCTGCCCGGTAGTCGCCGATTACAGGGCTAAGTACTTCGGAAACCCAGGTACCCTTTGTGACATAGTTAGTAACACCAAGGCGTTACTGGCCTTCCTTGGGGAGCTGGGGTGGATCGAATGAAACATTTGTCCCACCTGCACGCAAAATACGCGCTTAGTCGTGGAGTTGCGGAAACCAGCCCGATTTACAATACATACAATACAATTGGAGCGTTCAGTTAGGTATGTATCTCGAAGTTCTTCATCAGATCTTCACCAAATTGAAATATGTTTCATCTGCCTAGCCTTTTCCCAACTATATTGGGGTTGGCTCCCAGTCAAACCGGATTCAGCTGAATACCAGTATTTTACGTGGAGCGGCTGCTTACCAGACCTCCACAACCCATTAACTGGGTAACACGGTACTTCTTGGTAAGACTGGTGTCAGATTTTCTGGCTTCTGACAATCCGTAACGACTGAAAAATGTTTGTTGTATCATAAGATCTCTATTAATGGCTACAAGGTAAAGAACTAAAACCTGGGCGGCAGTGTCAAGTTCAACCCATCAAGCAAAACACTTGTAACAAAGTATGGAACGAGTGTGAAAAAACTAAGCTTAAAAACCATGAAAGATAAAAATAATAAAATTAATATTATTTACTTAAAATATGGGAGGACGAACTCAAATTAACAGTAGGTTGCGACTGTGGAATAGTTGCAAAAGATAGAAAACAGTGGAAATCATAAGAGGAGGCTTTTGCCAAGAGGCACACCGAACTCCGAGACATATTATAACAAAACACCTAAAAAAGAAGAAGGACTAGTATTATACAGTTAAAATAATAGAGTTTCGGGATAAGAAGGCAATATTAGTATATTATTATTATTTACTTAAATACAGTTGAAACTTGCATCATTCTTAAAAAAATGAGGGTAATTTTTTGGGTACAAAACAACAATATTGATTCTAATTAGGTCTTCTCACTTCATCAGCGACATAAGTAGTTAGTAGTACTAGAGTAGTCCGACAAAGATGCATATATAGTTGTCACCGGATAATTAATATTATATAATATAAATCTTTACTAAATCATAATTTCTCAATTGTATGGTGAACATATCATTTTGAATAAAAATAAATCCTATCCAAAATTAATAGTTTCAGAGAAACATGAGTTTACAGTTTCAAACAATATATAATACAATCTTACAGTGTTTGCAATAACCTGGTGACATAGGTATTCATAGAATTGTATATTATGCCTCCGGGTTATTGCAAATACCGTAACTTTATACCAAAACAATCAAACTTTCTGTCTGACCAGCAACAACTGTCGACCAGTATCTTTCATAGGGAGGCTGCCTCTGACCTCCAGATCCCAGTTTGATTAACAAGTAACACCTGGCAAGACAGTTACCAGATTTTCTGGCTTCTGATCCCGTAACAACTGTCGAAGATCTATGAATGACAGCTGGCACTAACAGCATAGGTATCTATTCTTTAAAAACTCACCGAGGAAACTTAAGTGTAGCAAACTTAAAGTGAACTGTCACTCCTTCATGATTGCATAGATTTACAGGTCACTTCATGTTCACTTCACATGTTGTTCACTTCACATGTTAATACATCAAGGACACGGTGAGAGTATGAGAGATTAACTACTGTGCTACCGTGTACCGTGCTTTCTGAGACACGGAGGAGCCTCGGAATGTTCGCAAAAACAAAACATTCGCAAAAAGTACTTACGGGTACTTAACTGCTCTTCAAAATACTCTATTTGAGATATGCACACATAAAACTAAATGATTGAAACACTAGATTCAATGTTGATGTGATTATTAGACTTTGGTCAGTGGGTAATCTTAGGGGCGGTAGTTTTTAAACAATTTATCACTTTTAAACTCTGCAGACTACAATTTAGTTTATACAGTTGCGCACACGCACCACTTCACACTTAGACTGCCACTATCTCATAGTCAAATTCCCGTCCTGCTCAGTCGATACTGAGGATTTTATGCAATCTGAAGAACTTGGATCTCCTGTGGTCGCAACATCAGCTCCGCCCGCAAAATTTGAGGAAGACGCGTTTGCGCAAGTAACATGTTTTGTTGTTGATATTGTCTAAGTCCATTGACTTTACTCCTGAATTTGGCCACTTTGCACAATGGCATTCACTATTTCAATTCTCGAGTCGGTCTAGCAAATTAAAGTTATTTCACTGTCTCACCCTCAGATTAAAGAATGCACCGTTAAACTTTTGATTTTAATTAAATCTAAAATCGGTGTTTTGACAATGTTGTGAGTTGTGACATCACTACATCAGTGACATTGACAGACGACAGTGTGAATGTGACAGCTGACAGATGTTGTCAGCTGTTCAATTGACAGTGACACGTCATCGTTCCTTGGCCATACGTTGGCCATGGGGTCCACAGAGATTTCCGTTTCTTCTTACGTACATGTCAGATGTGTGAATTGAGTTTTAACCGCTCGAGCACTGGACATGTGAAAATCCAAGAACGGACACCGGTGTGCCGTCGTTTTATCTTGTCTCATTTCCATTTAATTTTAACTTTTTTTGTTGTTAATTTTTTTGCGGTTTTATATATTTTGTAGCGGCATAATACCGCCACAAAAAAATCAACGTAGCGGAATCAACATCGCAACAAATGAGACTCGCAGCGCCATCTATCTCAACAGCTGCGAGTTAGTTCGCAACAAACTCGAACTTCGACAAAATCCTAAATCACGATATCAGAGTTTACAGTGTGATTAGAACATAATTATATAAAGCCCGAATATCAACTATTCACCTCTCGGCAGAGAGCGCCCCCAAAGTCGACTCCTACGTCGCTGGTCGTCCCCCGCCGGGCCTCCTCCGGGCAACCGGAGGTCTCACCTGGCGGGGACAGACCGCCGTAGGATCGTGAAGTTACGGCACTGCAAGGCGGTGCCGTGGGCGCTCCTGCCGCACACTAATGACATCTACACAGGCAGGCAGTGACTTCTTCGCGTCTGCCGGGAGGCTATGCCCTTGCAAGGCACCCCCACGACGTGCCCGTCGATACGGGCACGCACGCCCCGATGCTGCTGGATCAATGACCTAGCCTATGCCCGCCACCGCGCCCCCTCGCGGGGGCGCCGCGACTACTCTGATGCGAGCAATTGCTCACCAGACACAACATCCCAACATGTCTGGTCGGAGGATCCTCCTTTTTCAATGAAGGTATGTGGGACTTTCGGTTTTTGAAAAATTTGTCCTTTGATATTTTTTTAAAGAAATTAAAAAAAAAATGTTATTTCATTGTTTTTCCATTTTATTTGTTATTAACTTATTACTTCCCAGAATTTGATCTTTACCAGCGACACTTTCGGATGGTGGCATAATTTAATACAGGTGTGTTTTTTTGTCAAAATCAACAAGTCGGTTCCTGGCTAGGAATATCGATTTTTCAAAAATCCTATGATGCAGTTTTCATAAAAATCGGGCTACTCCTTTCAGTGTTTTTCGATATTCCTCATAATTTCGGATTTGGCAATCCACGCACACTTAAAAAAATCAACCTGTTTAAACCGAAGGGTGAAAGGGTTACCTAATTGACGACGCAACGCGCTGGTTCTCACACCAATCATTAAAAGCTGTGTTACTTTACTTGTGCAATGTGAGACAGTTTTATATTTCTTGGAGCTTCTGACAGCGGCGTGAAAATAGAAAATTATCTCAAGGGACAAATTGGTACCTACTCCCGGGAATAAAGTTATCTGAAGTAACATACTCCCAGGAATCTTTGTCTTATTCCAGGCTCCAGGACATGCGATTCGCGTGTGCTAATTTATATTATTTGATTACCTACATAGGTTGAAAACCAATTACAGCCGGTCGATTCTGTCGACATCTCACCGTGTATACTTAGGTGGAGTGAACGACAACTGAGCTGTCATTCCATCGTGTTTGTATGGTTTGACAGCTAACTTGTCGTTCACTTCGCCGAAGTTTCCACTTCGACATGTTTACAGCCGGTCGATTCTGTCGACATCTCACGGTGTCCACCTAGGCGGAGTGAACGACAATAGAGCTGTCATTCCATCTTATTTGTATGGTTTGACAACTCACCCGTCGTGCGTCCCGCCCGGGTGTTCACTACGACATGTTACAGAATCGCACTGCTGAATCGCACTGCAGTACCAAATGAAGAAGGTGACAGCCGGAAGACTTAAAAAAAGCCAAAATTATTTTAAAAAGGTTTTAATCAATCAAAAACGTTATTTCAAACTAGAGTCCATATGGGTTAGTAGCAAGTACTTAGGAGCTATATGTTATTTACCCTACATTAATTCAAAAATCTTTCTTCAGCACCGGGCCCGCAGCAATGTATACGGGACCAGTGCATCAGAAAAGGCCAGTCTGGCCTCTCCACACCTTCAGAATGCTGTTGGACCCTTCACGCATCCTACGCATTAGGGATGCCGTTCTTTTGCGCATGACAGCCTCGAAACTATCTATGCGAGCCTCGGCAAACATGCCCGAAGCACTGCAGAACCGTGGAAGCCCCACCAGCACCCGAAAAGCATTGTTGTATTGAATGCGGAGGGCGTTGTAGGCTCTCTGCGTATATCTGACCTGCAAGTGTAAAACGTCTGGCAGTATGCCTTAAATAGCGTGATTTTCACCTCTTTAGTACACCTTGCGAACCTGCGGGCCAGCATATTACAACGAACCGACAACGCCCTTCGCTCTCTTTCTATATCCTCATCATCAAATAGGTTCTCGGTCAAAATGTGGCCAAGGTATCTGAAAAGAGACACTCTTTTAAGTGCCACCCCATACAAGAAGACAGGAGGGACCGTCGCTGGCCTTCTGGAACCTACACGAAACACCATAACCTCGCTTTTCCTGACATTATACAGTAGATCATGAGCCACGGCGTATCGTTCACACACTCCAAGCAACCGTCTGAGAGCATCAATCGAGGGACTCAGCAACACCATGTCATAAGCATAATGAAGTAAAAATTACAGTTAAACATAATTATGCTAATTCTTATGTATAGATTCGGACGATGCTATTACTAATACCGAAGTGTCCCTAGAAATTTTATTCATCTCTAAAATTACTAGTTTTATTGATTGCTAAACTTGGATGCAGCATCTGTAGATTTGCAAGTAGGTGAGCGCGTGAGGGGATGGTTGGCGCTCTTTGGGGGAGGATTGCGTTCAGCAGTGGACGGCAATTGGCTGACATGATGATGATGATTATGATGAGCGCTCGGCGACACGAGGCGTCGATTCGATGATTCAGCAGGTGGCGTGTTGCAGTTTTATGTGGAAACATCCGATTGACGTGAATAGCGTATCATGTCGCTATTCAGCTGATGTGTAGGTATAGGCAGGGTACGTAAAAACCTAACTAAAATGAAAGATTATTTAATAAAATTAATTGACAACACGATTGGCGCAGTGGTTGAGCGATTGACTGCTGCGCTGCGTGTCGCGGGTTCGATTCCCGCACGGAACAAATATTTGTATGGCCTACAGATAATTGTTTCGGAGAAATTCCTAGTGGTGAAACGTTTTTTTTAAAAAGAAATACTTTGTCAAAAAACCCGACCGCTAAAAACGACTAAAAAGTTCCAAACAAGTCGCAGTCTGATGCAGTTTGTGGCCTCAGATCTCTGATTGAACTGCATCAGACTACTTGAAAAGCGACTTGTTTGGAACTTTTAGTCGTTTTTAGCGGTCGGGTTTTTTGACAAATAATTATTTTTATTTCCTACATTTTAGTGAGTTTTAAAAATTTATATAGCCTATGTTACTACCACAATTCTGAAACGAATTCAACGATACCTCATATGTCAAAATCCGTCCATCCGTTTGGGCTGTAGGGCGTGCCAAAGAAATGGACATACATACAAACATACTATACATAGGTAAGTACATACATACATACGTTTGAAAAACATTACCCTCCTTCTGACGCAGTCGGGTAAAAACAAAACAAACGACGAACTTACGGACGGACAACGGAGGCTTAGTAATAGGGTTCCGAAGGTTACCATTTGGGTACCTAGGGAACACTAAAAAGAAAACAGTCATCTGTTAAATCATTTGACCTTTTTAAAGAATTGGGCTATAAAATGCAAAAAGATTTTTTCAAATCCGATTAGTAGTTCCAGAGATAAGTGCGTTCTAACAAACAAAGGATGGGGGAAGGAGCCCTAGAAGAGATTTTGGGATTTACTCGAGCTCGGCAGATTAATATAAGGGAGGATACCTTACATATTGATAAGTTCAGGAGAAGCTATCAGATTAGTAGAAATATATCGCGCTCGATTTAATCCCAAAATCCCTTCTAGGGCTCCTCCCCTACCATTGTTTACCTGACGATTTGAGCGTAACATAAGGAAGCTGGACTGTAACAAAGTTGCAAAATAAAAACGATGTCTTGACTTACTCGAGCGTGGTTGTTTTTTTATTTATTTTAAAGGTAATAATACCAGAATAACAAAAAACATATAGCTAATCTGACGATTTCCGCAAGCCGAAGGTAATATAAATCGTCAATAGCAATTGTGTTTCCCACTCCGCGCCTCTCTGTCCCTTTCACTTTTCCCGTATCTTTGACTCTCTCGCACCTTCCCCACACTGTTTTTCGTCGCCATGACACCATTACAGCTGTTCATCATCATCTGTCTAGCCTTTTTTCCAACTATATTGAGGTCGGCTTCCAGTCAAACTGGATTCAGCTGAATACCAGTATTTTACTTGAAGCGGCTGCCTACCAGACCACCACAACCCATTAACTGTGTAACACGATAGTTCTTGGTAAGACAGGATTCAAATTTACTGGCTTCTGACAAACCGTAACGACTGCCAAAGATCTAAAAATGACAACCGGGACCAACAGCTTTACATGTTTAAAAAAAATTAAAAAGGCATATTTTTTCAATCCAATACCCCTACCCCTAAAAATAATTGTCAGATTTTTGGTCACTATGGCTGGGACATCATGATGACCTTCAGTATCTGACGCGCTCGAGTATTTCAAGATAGTGATGTTTATTCACATTTTCAGGAATTCGCTGCGAGCTTGCGTCACTTTCAAATCTTCAGTCTAAGAAATGGGAGCATCTGTAGGGTTCACTGAACACCCCCTCTGAAAATCTGACGCGCTCGAGTAAATTTTTTTTTCACCCCTCCCGCATGGCTACCCCCATCATACAAATCGGCAGATTAATATATATTTGGTATCAGAGGCATGTTGGAGCATGAAAAATATCAATATCTAACACGTTTGAATATTTCCATTACCTATAGGTTTCCGCGACGCTCGAGTTTACACATTTAGCATCATGGGCTCCCCAACCAGGAGGAAAATAAACATTTCAGTGTCTATAATATTAGTAGGTACTTAGGTATTTATTCTGATAATATGCAATTGTAGCATTGAGTCTTGTCATATGAACTGCAGTAGGTAGATGAATACATACTTGACTTACATTACGTTGAGAATTCAAGGAAACTACTACAAATAACACATTGTGTCTAACTCTGAACTCTGAAGTAGTGCGTTCGCGCAACTGTACATGTAAACTAAATTGTAATTTGCTGTTTATAAAGAAAACAAAAAATAGTAGTGTAATAGTAATAATCACATCAACGTGGAATCTAGTGTTTCAAGTTTTATGTGTGCATATCTCAAATGAGTGAATTTCCCGGGACCAAAAATTGCGTGGCATCAATGAAATTGGTACTAAAAAACAAAGTTATAATGTTCTAATATTTTTTTCCGGTTAGGTGAAATAGAAATCTACGTGTAGCACTAAATATTTAATTAATAGGATTAATGGATACTCCAAAATAATTAATTAAACCTCGAAATATTTCATTGCCGTGTTTGTCCACACGTCACCTTGTTGTGTATTATTCCTCATTGATAAAAATGTATTGGTTATTTATATTAAATCCTTGTTTTATTTGATACATGAATATTTAAAGTATTGTTACGGAATACATTTATTCAAATATTTAAACAATACAACAAATGGTTAATAGAAATTCATTTGTCCCAGAACTACCGTTCATCGCCGTGTCCTAATCATGTTCAAGGATATTGTTTTACCTAATGACTTGCGTCCCCCCCGCGGTGCGCTAAACGTTTCGTATTAGTGCTGCCTAAGTGCTCGACGTGGAAGGACGTACACACGTGCCTGCGTTTTCGAGCCATAATGTAAGTTATTCAATTTTTATGTTACTGGACATTTTTTCTTTCATCGCCGTGGATAGGTATAACCTCATTTTGAATTAAGTTTGTCTTCTTGAGTAAGCATTCGATAGAACGCCATTTCTTTTATGTTTATTTGTGAAGTGTTTATTTCTTCAAATAGTTAATAGATTTTTTGTTATTTATATTTTTTGCCTTGATTTTCATCGCCGTGCTTTCATTGCCGTGGTTTTTGTGGGCGAAATTTTCTATGGCAATGAAAAAAAAGACATGGCAATGAAAAAAAATTCATTGCCATGCCTTGTAAAACAATTTAATTTCATTGCCGTGGCCAGGTATTTCATTTCCGTGACTTGTGTTTTCATCGCCATGGTATGATTAGGCAAAGAAAATATCTTTATCAACTTTTATCTGTTATACAGGAGGCCTACCACAACCTCTTAAAACAATATTATTTTAATATTACTTTGTAATTTCTGTTGTTGCATTTTCAACTCTCGGCGCTGATCCGAGCGTTGAAAATCCAACAGAGCGGAACGCAAAGTAATATTAAAGTAATATTGTTTTAAGAGGTTGTGGTAGGCCCCCAGGTAATACCGATTACTGACATTACAGGACTCGTCAAGTTAACTCTCTCTGCAATGCGATAAAACATTTAAGGATAGACTTGATGAGTTTTTACTGTACAGTCAACTACAAAAAGATTTTTTCATGGTAACCTAACAAAATGATGTAACATTTGGTACTCTATCACACGTATAATACACCCTCGCACACGCACGCACCTCCACATACTACAGTCTGATTTTAATAATGGATTGTTTATTTTTAGGATGCCAAGATGCCTAAACCAAAATTATCTAAAGAGGAGAGAAAGGACAGGTAAAGATTGGCGGAAGAAAAGCGACGTCAAAAATTAAGAAGCGACCCTGTATTAAGAGATACTCCTCTCTTAATACAGAGTCGCTTCTCAATTTTTGAAGAAAAGAAAGAGAACGATATCTTAAGGCGAGCCTGACTTGAGCGCGTAGGCATCTAACGCTTACCCCAGGCCCCGCAAGGAGTAGCAATACGTAATAAGTTACGATGCGCGGGAGACGCGCGCACCAAGCGCACCGCTCGCTCATGAGTTCACGGACTCGGGTAGGTACTAAGTTCCGTCACAGGATAAAGTAATGCAGTAGATCAACTTGAATTGATTAGTATAAGTTTATTTTGTTTTATTTTTCTATTAAGTATTTTTTAAGGTTATAGATGGATTAAGTACGTATTGTACAAACTTGAATCCAATTACTAATCATTAAAAATCAGTAATAATACTTATTTATTTTAGAGTATATGGTGGATTTAAAATCTGACTGACACGAAAATTATGAATACGAGTACGATACAAAAATACGCGTCGCGCGCTATTTGGCTTTGGTGCGATACCTTCGTAAAAATCAAGTAGTAGGTAGGCACACTTACTTTAGGAAAATTATGTTACAATTCTTGAATATTATAATTCAAGAAAGCTTAGAAGTATAAATGGTTTGGAATTTGCCTAGATGCTAAAAAAAACAAAAACGTTTTTATATTTTTTAATCAAATAGTTAACATAATAAAAGTTACCAATGCAACTGGCTAAAATTCGTTGAACTGTAGCTGTCTCGGTTTGCATGGACCTAGCTGAGTAGATTGACACGGAATATGGTCCTTGGATTTGCTTGGACCTGGCTGCACAGGCTTATCATTAACATTTTCTTTGTTTTCTTTCAATATTATGTCTCGTATTGGCATACCGCGATTTTGGCGCGGATCCACAATCTCTGGCAATATACATTTCAAATAAAAATCTATAATTTTTTTCTCCATATGCACCCGCCAAAATTCGTCATCTCTTGAAATATTTTCTACTACTAGTTTTCACCGAACCATATTCCAAAAATGCATTGGTTCCTTTCTGTTACATGAAGTTGACCCTGCACTTGGTAATACCAATTACTTTTTTTGTTTATAACCCTGGTATGTTTTATTCTATCGAATTTAAATATATGTATTTTACTTTCTTCAATAGCAGCATTTCCCTTTTCTAAATGCCGTTATTGGACATTTAATTTCAACAATGGTGTCGTTCCCAACTATACCGTCGGGGGTAACCCCAATAAATGAGTATTATTTTGGAGACAAGTCACGCCCTTCCGCATGCTCTATTGCCCTGTAACGCAAATTTTGATTTTGATTTGTTGGTAATTAACAAGTAAAATTTTAAAAACTTACAAAATATCCCTGTTCAATAAAGATAACGGAGCTACAGTGCCAAAGACAGATACACAGGCACACAGACGCACGTACACAGAAACATAGATAGCAAACCGTTATAAATAAATAGGATAGAATTGTAATATGGTGTGTGTTTAATTTCTTTATGTATTTTATGGTGTTACAATAATGATAATGAGATACTACTTTATTCAAATCTATACTAAATAATATTATAAAGTGGAAGTGCGCTAAGTGCGCTGTGGTAATAGCTAATTATACGTAAGTACCATGTACAACAAAGATATTGTTTTCATTCGATCTAAAAAAAAGTCCGCGACGTTACACCTATATCTATCTCTTATAAATATGCCACACTAAGGCATTTTATGTCAAATAATTTATTTAAAAATTAAAGGTGGTTTTTCAGCATTAATATTAGGCAGGCATATTAATCCTTACTAGCGAAAGTTACTTCATCATCAAGATAATTTTATGAAGATAAACTTTGTCTTTTACAGCATGTTATTTGAACTCACCGTTTAGGAGATAATGTAAAATTAAAATAATTCAACAATATTATTAAATCGAACGGGCGGTGCGCGAGACGCAGCCACCAAACGAGAACGCGTCGAGCCTGCGTGACTGCGTGCGACGCGGTGCAAGAAATTCTTTTTTGTATTATGATTATGAATTTATGATAGTTGTTACATTCATGGGGAAGGCTGTACGGCTATACGGGAACGGGAATTCCTACGGGAATGAAGAGTTCCGTTACCTGTCTCCGAAGTTCTTCATCAGATCTTCACCAAATTGAAATGGGATCAGTCCGGGAAGATACACTTCCAAAAAAAATAGAATCATCAAAATCGATTGACAATTGGCGAAAATATCGCTGAGCAAACATACAACAAAAAAAAACAGTCGATTTGAGAACCTCTTCTTTTTTGGAAGTCGGTTAATAATATACAATACAATAGTCAATTAAAAACAGTTTAGTGTATGTAATTTATAATTTCTATACATTTTTCCTCTTGCCAATAAACACCGATAAAGTAACGCATTGGATTGGAAAAACTATCCAAACTGACCACATAGTTTTTTGTATGTCTTGTCATAACTAGATACATTGTTAGTAATTAGTAAGAGGATGGACTCTAGTGTACAGCGCATAAATGAGCTGGTCCGGTAGCCTAAACGTTACCAAAAGTATGTTATTATAATATTTTCATAGGAAATGGTCATACTGTAACACTTTTACACTATGGCACGCGACTCACGAGTGCGCTGCGCGTATTGTTTGGCATAGACGAGACCTACACAAACGTTGCGGACACCATAAATATTATTATTTGTTGTGTTGTGGTGGCTGTGAGTAGGTACCCACCTAGCGTATAACTACACTTTTATTTCTTCTCTACATGAACACCACAACATTATTGCACCGATATTCAACTCTCATGTAGGAAATACGAGCTATTATTTTTGCATTTGTTTAGGAGTAAGATAAGTGAAAACGGACATTTCTAATAAATAACAAATATTATAAGACTTATACAAACTCTCCGAAACCATCAAGACTAACGTAGCGGGGTGAACTACCTATTTGACATTTGAAAACAGTAAATCATTGTATCATGTGCGCGCGAGGTGGCTTTATGCACTCTGAAATAGGGTTCAAATTCAATTGTTTTACATACTCGTTGCGGTTGGTAAATCTATTCCGCGCGAAAACTAAACCACTAAAGCGCACGTCTTTATGCGTACTGAAATAAGGTTTAAATTAAACTGTTTACACACATGTTTGCGGTGTGGAAATTTATCTGTTTCGTGTCGGTACTTACCTAGTTAGTAAAGTAAATTATGTATATACCTATATACCTTTTTGTTTATTCAGCCAAAGTTTATAAAAAAAAGTAGTCACCGCTGCAACGAAGAGCCGTGACAACTTTTTTTTCCCCCATTTTTTTTTACAAAATTATAGCTACATCTAATAAAAACTAACTATATTACAACTGTTTGAACACTAAATTGTATACAAGTATTATTATTTAACCACTCGACACGTGAAAATTCCAAAATAAAAAATAAATCTTACGTAAATAAACATAAACATTAAATTCGCGGCACACTGGTGTGCCGGCAGTGCTAGAGCGGTAATCAATTTAGGCTTAGCCAGTAACAGAACTTAGCGGGGGTGGCGGGATCGCAAAAATTTGGCACACGTCCGACCTCCAACACGTTCCGCTCGGGACTAAATGACACGGGGCGCGCTCATGAAACGACAAAATCACTTGATTTTGGAATTAGTGGGATACGTATTTTCATATTTCACATTATGACGGCCGATTTATATCACATTTTTTACGACCTTTATTGTGGTATAAGTTTTATTACTCAAAACCTTATATAACTCAAATGAAATGATAATTACATCTTGATTTTGACTTGTCTTTGCGATTTAATTGGATGCAGTAAAGTGCAAGTAATCGTGTATCGCACGGCCGAAATCGCAAGATCGAAGTGTGAAATATGTAATATATTTTTTTCAAAATTTAAATCCGTGTTGTTTACGAATAAAACACAATTTTACACAATGCAAAACAACGTTTTTCCAGAAAACCTGGCCTTAAATAGAAGGCTGCAGGAGTAGTTGTTCCTCGAAGTGCAATGACTTCGCAATATTGTAGGAGGATAAGGTCTTGATTCCAACACTTGTATGGGAGTAAAATTTGGGCGAGGAAATATTACAAAAGAAGAATGAGAGTACAATAAGTAAAGAAAGACTTGAATTACACTCGCAACACTACTTAGAGATTTTAATACTACAGCCTTTATTCTTATACATACTCCCATTCTTCCTTTTGTAATATCTATCCAAATCTTACTCCCATACACAATTTGTCTGGGTTTGCCTTTCCCTCTCGGAGAGATATCATATTTTTTCATTTCCATGGATTGATTCTTTCATTACCATGGCACAGTTTTTTCATTGCCGTGCCCGCTTGTTTCATTGCCGTGCACGCATGTTTCATCGCCGTGGCACGGAATTTTTAATCCTGTATATCTCGTTAGTTTTTTAAGTTATCTGCTAGACATTAAGCAAGAATACAATACATTATCAAAAACTTTAATAAAAGCGTTTTTTTTTTAAAAAAACCTTAAGATAAAAAAATACACGGAAATGAACATTTTATAGGACCTGTTGAAATTCACTCAAATAGAGTATTTTGAAGAGCAGTTACCCGTAAGTACTTTTTAGGGTTCCGTATCCAAAGGGTAAAAACGGAACCCTATTACTAAGACTCCGCTGTCCGTCTGTCTCTCATAATTTTTTTTCTCCCATACATCAATGTACGTCATAATCAATTCTTCAAACCGAAAATATAAGTACCGTCTATAATTGCGAAAAAAACATTTTTATATAATAAAACTACAAATTCTCAGGTTTTGATTCCCTCGCGACCCGTCAAAATACGCGCTATAAACGGAGCATATATACGGCCATAACTTTAGATTGTGTTGAAGTAGAAGTTTCATTTTTTCACTGCTCTAAGACCGTACCTAATAGGTTTGAGTATAGGTTGAGTTGGTTGGTGTTGTCATAATCATCATCATATCAGCCGAAAGACATTCACTGCTGGACATAGTCCAATAGACCATAATCGCCACGCTTGGCAGGCGGGTTGGCGATCGCAGTGTAGCTGTAGCAATGAACCTACAGAGAATGCTGCTGCCCATTCTCTGGTGAGTCCCTTATTCGCCTCTTACGACACCCACGGAAAGTCATGGGATGGTGTTGTATTTAATAGTAATTTCAGCTTGATTCCTCAACGCGTTCCTGAGATAAAGGATCTCGACAGACGGATAGACGAACGGACAACAAAGTGATCCTATAAGGGTTCCGTTTTTGCCGACTGAGGTACGAAATCCTAAAAAGAGAGTCATACGATATCCATAAGTACCAAACGTCACTGACAGCCCACTCTGCAGGGCCTGCATGGAGGAGGATGAGACAGCAGCACATCTGCTTCTAAGCTGCCCGGTACTCGCCGATTACAGGGCTCAGTACTTCGGAAACCCAGGTCCCTTTGTGAGATAGTAACACCAAGGCGTTTCTTGGGGAGCTGGGGTGGATCGAATGAAACATTTGTCCCACCTGCACGCAAAATACGCGCTTAGTCGTGGAGTTGCGTAAACCAGCCCGATTTATATAAGTACCAAACGTAAAAAAATTGTTAAAATAAGTATTTAGATATCTTGAAGAAGTGTTTCGGGCGAGGACGGACTATTCCAAATCGTCATATTTTCCCCGCACAATGCCAAACTCCAATAAACTTGAGATTCCCGGCAGTTTGGGAAATCCCGATAAGTTTGCAAGTCTGAATACGTGACCTCTAGTTCATTCATGTTATATTTATGACATTATATGTCATCAGGAAAACTGTTAGATATTCTTATAACTAGGTATCTAGTACACTC
Source organism: Melanchra persicariae (assembly GCA_947386135.1). Lineage (NCBI taxonomy): Eukaryota > Metazoa > Arthropoda > Insecta > Lepidoptera > Noctuidae > Melanchra > Melanchra persicariae. The sequence continues at coordinate 7,103,042 of OX376673.1, read as the reverse complement.
ATTATGGTTCAATCATTCATTACTGTTACCTACCGAATGTTTGTTTATTATATATGGCAATGCAAAATGACGCACGAACGCTGTGGAGCATCTCGATAACAAAACATAAATACCTACTATTTATGTTGTGTTTATCTAAGTCTTGTATTTATGTGTTTCTTAACTAGCTTTTGACCGTGGCTCCGCCCGCGTAGATATCGGTTATCGCGTAAAAAAGTGCCTGTTCTTCTCCAAATCCCAGGCTACGTATCTGCCTTCATGACGATCCGTTCAGTCGTTTTAGCGTGGAAGTGTAACAGACAGACAGATATACCTACAGACAGAGTTAGGTACTTTCGCATTTAAGTACTTATAATATTTTATGATACCTATGAACCTCTGTAAGTCGAACTTGAAGGGAGACGCCAAAAATAGAGTTAAATCGACATACGGAGGATTTCGACTTAAGCGAATTTTGTAAATGTTCAGTAAGAGAGGTGAAATAAATAAAATTCTAGCTTTAGAGGTAAAAAACATTAAGTAACACCAAGTCGGAAAATTCTGCAATTCGTTGTCTTTCGCAGGACAAAATGTTGACCATATCCAATTTTTTTCATGATGTCTGCTTTGTTTTTAGGGTCCCGTACGCAAAGGGTTAAACGGGACCCTATAACTAAGACTCCGCTGTCCGTCCGTCCGTCCGTCCGTCTGTCACCTGGCTGTAGGTATCTCATGAACCGTGATAGCTGAATTTTCACAGATGATGTATTTCTGTTGCCGCTATAACAAATTAACAACAAATACTAAAAACAGAATAAAATAAATATTTAAGTGAGCCTCCCATAAAACAAACGTGATTTTTTGCCGTTTTTTATAGATAATGGTACGGAACCCTCAGTGCGCGAGTCCGACTCGCACTTGGCCGGTTTTTTTTATTATCGTCGACAAAGTACTCATTGGCAGGTCAAATTTTTCAGCAACATCTTTCTTCTTTTGACAGCTCTTCTCTGCTACGAGCACTTCTAAGTTTTCAGTGGAACTCAAAGTTTTCAATTGGTGTTTATTGCAGTAGGCTTAACCGGTCCAGCCCCTGATTTACGCGTTTTATCTTTATTATTATTATTATTATGCAAGATTTATTATATAATTTGGAATTGTCACATACTCCGGCGCTTGAGAAGTAGGTACCTACTAGGTACTTCTGATATTTTTTAAAGAATCATGACCATCAACGGTACTGGTTTTTCTCATGCATCAAGATAAAAATTATATTACAATTATTTTCTTTATTTTTGAAGTCATTCTGCAATTAGAATGCCAATTTTGTATAGGGGTTTATTTTGTAAACTTAATAAGTTATGAAATTCTTTTGATAAAATGAATTACCTACTGCCGGCTATTCTTACGTTAAAGTGTTGCCATAATCAAAATAAGTAAATGTATTGACAACTCTAATCGATTTTTTTTGTATACACATTAATATAAATGTAAAGTCATTGGAAAGGTAAATCGCGGGGTTTTTGAGAGATGGAGATGATACTACTGTGGTGTGAAATAATTAGTATTTCACACACACAGTAGTCGTATTATTTTGCTTTCAAAACTTTTTAAAGCAATTTCACTTTGTTGGCTAACGATACATTATGAGTGATTGCATAGATTTTTTTTTAATTATCTTGCTTCGGTTTGATATAAATCGAACCTTTTTAAAAAATTAATGATTATAGAACTAAATCAGTCATTTGAAATAATTGTGTCGAGTGAATTTATTCGATTAATCAATTTTCATTTAAAATCTAAAGTGGCAACATTGGTGTTGATGTCTCAAATTGAATTGTCATTGTCAAAAAGTCCAATGTCAATTGCGCGTGGTGCATGCTAAGTTTGTTCATAGCGATTTAAATAGGTATTACAGTTTTTTTTTTTTGTTGATCGAGTCCTACTCTCCACAGTAATTGTGATATTCATTGTAACTATTTGTTTATTTCTTGTTTTCAATCACTATCGCTTACTTTAATGTGAAATTGTGAATCTTACGCCAGGACGTTTTTACGCCAGGAAGTTTTCACTTTGTTTGAAGTTGTGTGTGATTCGTATTTTGTTGTACTGTTTTAACAGGAAATATAAAGGCAAGGTACTGATTTATTTAAGTCTATATCCCATCAGATATGCTAATTTATTAATCTGCTCTCCAAACTACGACCTATAAACTTACCTCTATACACAACGGATATTTCTATTTTGAGGTTAAGTTACGTTTTCTAAAAAAACTTGGAAATGCGAGTTTTGATTCCAAAATGGGAATTGTAGATGGTTATTTGGTTAATTTATAAACCATCTAAAACAACTTTGGAATTGACGCAACTCTGTACCGTGGTCCATATTGTCGTGGTCATTCTCCTAACAATAATACATTTATTTGTTAGAATATTAATGTTACATCGGTACTATAACACATAATTATGATTTCCATAATATTCTGCTGTTTCCAGCGTACAAATATTTCAAAGAATTAAAATTAATAATAAACCATACAATGTCGAGAATAAGGAAAACGTTAATTACGATCAAAGACAATGTCAGGGGTTATCAACTATAATGTCAACAATTATTAAATACTTACAAAGAAGAAAAAATAAGAAAAATTTCAATACAATGTCATAGAAATGAAATCCCTTTCAATAGGGAATATGCATGAAAAAAAAATGTTACTACACAGTTTATCTCAAATATACAAAAATATAATACAAACAGTGGAAATAGAATCAAAATTGATCGAAAAACCAACGAGATATAACTATTAGATGTATTTCCTGTGAAACTCCAGGTACCTCTACCATGAGTTTATGCAGCCAAAACTCGCTAGCGTCTCCGTAAATTATTTGTATGACATACTGTACAGCGCCCCTAGCGGTCACAGAACGAATTAAAATTCGTACCATGAGCACCACAGATTTCGATACGTTAAAAACCTAGCGTAATCTATTCGATAGTCACTAACGTTTTTCAGCTGTCACCATACAAAACGGCACCATGAGTCACTAACTTGACAGAAGCTATCGAACAATACGCTTACGATATTAGTTACGTAGCTCACTAGCATTTTGCCGTGTGAAACATAAGTTTACATTAAAATTATACACGTTTTTGAGTATAATAAAGTCAAAATAATGTCTGCAAGTGCTTATTTCGCATGAAATATGTTAGTTTCCGCTGAATTTGAAGACTAACGACGTGAACAACGTTAATTTCAAGCCAAAATGAAATTTTATGTTGGGTCTCAATTGGAAAATATAAGTGAAAGAAAGTTTATTAAACTTTACACACTCTATAGAGAAGTGTTTGAGGATTTTGTGCATTTATATTATTGCATAATTGCTGGCATATTCCCTACTATTAGGAATGAATGTGGCTATCATACAACGTGTAACAGAATAAACGCAATACCTCTTAAGGGGTCATTGTACTCATCATTATGAACAACTTTTACTACGGAACCAGCACCGAAATCGCGAAAAAAAAACAGCTGTTCAGTAACTACATTTTGTCGAGTTATGCGCACATAAATATAAGAACAGTCGTTTTTTTCGTGATCTCAGTGTTGGTTCCGTAGTAAAAGTTGTTCATAATGATGAGTACAATGACCTCTTAAGAGGTATTGCGTTTATTATGTTACACGTTGCATAAAAAGAATTTTCAAAATCGGTTTAGCAGATCCAGAGATTACCCCCTAAAACCTCACAAACTTTACCTCTTTATAATATTAACTAATATACATAGGTATAGATTTACACTTTACATTATTTCTAAGAAACAATGATGTACATTATCAGCATTGGCATAATTATTCTTAAAGTCTGTTTTCAAATAAAGTCATCAAGTGAACTGCTGTGCGATTCTGTAAACATGTCAAAGTGAAAACTTAGGCGAAGTGAACGACAAGTGAGCTGTCAAATCATTCAAGCAAGATGGAATGACAGCTCACTTGTATTTCACTCCACCTAAGTGTACACGGTGAGATGTCGACAGAATATACCGACTGTCGTTCTATCTTGTTCGAAAAATACAAGATGGAATAACAGTTCACTTCAAGCTCGCTCCTTCTAAGTTTACATGATGAGTCGTTGGCATACTGGTTGATCGCAATTACGTCAAGCTGAACTCGGTTCAAGCAAGCCTACGCGCGAAAGCGTCTGCTTGCGCGATCATCATCATCACCATCATATCAGCCGAAAGACGTCCACTGCTGGACATAGGCCTCCCCCAAGTGTCGCCACAACCACCGGTCCTGTGCGTCTCGCATCCATCGGTTACCCGCGACCCTCACCAGGTCATAGACTTTCGTCTTGAGACACTGGTATGTGAGACGAGAAGATACCGCGCAACTTCCCGAACGCCGCCCATCCGAGTCGGATTCGACGGTGGACTTCCTTCTCGAAGTTAGCCCTACCTAGCTGGATCGTTTGTCCCAGGTAGACGTACTCATCAACAACTTCGAGTGCAGAGCCTCCAATCTTGATAGGAGTGGGTGCTACATGGGTATTTACCATGACCTTGGTTTTGTCCATGTTCATTTTAAGACCCACTCTTTCGGAAGCTCTACTGAGGTCATCGAGCATTGTACTGAGGTCCTCCGTGGTCTCAGCCATGACGACTATATCGTCGGCAAATCGAAGATGAGTGATGTACTCGCCATTGACATTAATGCTTAGCCTTTTCCAGTCCAAAACCTTGAACGCTTGAAACGCTTGCGCGATGTGACGACATAATAAATGGAATCCTGCACCAATTTTTATTGATCAAACAAATCCTAATGTTGCATGCTCTCCTAGGGTTGCCAGGCGTCCGAACAAAGCTGGACATAGTCAGGCTTTAAGGATGCGTGTCCGGCTAAATTTGACCGGACAATGTTAGGATTTTAACTTCTAGTATTTTAGCATACCAAAAAAAAAACGCTCAAAATTTCATAATAAAGAATTGATTCAACACGTCTCAAGCCCGGGCATGTGAAAATTCCAAATTATATAATACTAGCACTTCGCCCGCGACTTCGTCCGCGTGGGGATAGTAGGTACTCCACAAACTGCAACGCCCCATATACATATCCCCTTATAAAGGTTAGTTTTGGAAAATTAAGCACAACGATTCTCATTATTGGTTCAGCGCAACTGTTCACCCCGTTCAGCCCGTCAGGGGTTGATTATGCAAAAATCGTTAGGTACATGATCTGTTTCAATTATCCCACTTTAAGTTTGTTCATAGGATTCCGACGTAAATTGAAGCAAGCTATAATTTCCTCCCCTAAAAACTTATTCACCCCTGCTTCACCCCTTACTATGTATGTACCTAGTTGATTTTCGAAAAATCCAAAAATTTGTTATTCTTATTGTTTTATCGAAAACATTTAAATGCCGTGGGGTTTCAACTTCATCGGACCAAGCATTGATACGATTCTCCCCAGTTCGCTCAAGCCGCGACATTTTTCTTACTCCGAGCATGTTTATTACCGTCGTAACTTTTGAACGAAAGGTCCGATTTGAATGATTTAAAGTGTAATTTACAGGGACATAATCAACCTTAATTATCAACCCATTTAAATAGATAAGGATTAGTATCATAATACCGAAATCACCATTTTTTCAAATCACCAAGGATTTGCTTGAATAATTTTAACAAAAAGCGATCATGGTGACTTTTTTTTTTTTTTTTTTTGTATGGGAAATCATCAAATGACCCCTCCCGCTCTGGGTTGAGCGGCAGGGAGTGTCAGACTTCTACTGACTAAAACCCACCCATGCTCCTCTTAGTGCCTTTTACGTTCCAGGGCCGCGGTAACTCTTTCGAACAAATCCGCAACCCTGGTAGGCACTGGCCCTAACGGGCCCCTACTCCTATGCTGACATCTCTTTGAGGCGCGCGTGGAACACAACGCGCCGTCGGCTTGGGTCTGGCTTTAATCGGACAGCGAGCCACCCAACGCTCGCCGTCCGCAGACCCGCACCTACGGTGGCCGGGAATCGCCCAGCGACTCCCGACGCCCGGTGCGTCTCCCTATGCCGCGGCGGCTGGGGCGTGAGGGTTGTCTCTCCCTCACGCGGCCCGCCTCCTCCTTCACTAGCATTACTGCTTCGCAGAAGGAGGTGACGGCTTCCCATGCCTCCTCGCTCCGGACCATGGATTGAACCAGGGCCGGACGCGAGAGGTCGCCGCCGCCGATCGCCTCGACGAGGACACGGCGCTGCTCCGCCCATGCGGGGCAGGCCTCCACCGTATGCTCCACCGTGTCCTCCGGGCGATCCTCGCAGTGAAAACACCCGGGCGTTTCCTCCCGCCGAATCCGAAACAGGTACCTACCGAAACAACCATGTCCGGTGAGTACCTGCGTCAGGCGGAAGGTGAGGACGCCGTGGCGCCTCTCCAGCCACTCCTCGAAGAGGGGCACTATCGCCACAATTGTGGCGTGCCCTGCACTGGGTTGCGACAGTCGCTGATTCCATACCGCCATGGTATCTTGCCGGAGCTCCGTCCGCCGCGCAGCAATATGCCGCGGCAGCAGAGTTTCGCCCCGGCGTTGCGCCTCCAAGCGCCACGTGTAAACGTGCGCGAGGTCTCTCGCCTCCAGATCCCATGGCGGCAATCCAGCAAGGAGGCTCGCCGCCTCGCGGGAGACCGTGCGGTATCCCCGGACAAGCCGGATGGCCATGACCCTTTGGGACGCGTTCAGCTTTTGGGCTGGACGCTTCCGCAGGTCCAGTGCCCACACTGGGGCCCCATAAAGGGCCATGGACCTCCGGCAGGAGGCGTTTGGACCCCCCAGATTGGGCAGAAGCCGCTTGAAGGCAGCCCCGGCCCGCTCCAGTCTGGGAGCCAAACGTCGGAAGTGCTCGACGAAGTTCCACCGGCCATCGAGAACGAGTCCCAGATACTTGATCGTCGACCCGACGCCGATGTGAACCCCTCCTACCGTGATTTGGGATCCCGGTGGTGGCCTGCTCCGAGGACCATGAAAGCACATGGCCTCGGACTTGTGCAAGGCCACCTCGAGACCCAATTGCCGGATCCTATCCACGACTATCGCAACCCCGCGTGTCATTAGTTCGGCCGCCGCCTGGTACGACCCCCCCTGAGCCAGGACGAGCGTGTCGTCAGCGTAGCATACTACGCTGACGCCGCTAGGGAGGCCGGCGCGCAGCACCCAGTCGTAGCCGATGTCCCACAGGTACGGCCCCACAACCGCTCCCTGTGGAACACCGCACGACATCTCTCGCCGAATCCACTCTCCCTCGTGACCGGGGTAGATGACGGCCCTATCCGTCAGATAGGCCTCGACCGCGCGACGGAGGTAGGACGGCATCCGGTGATACCGGAGTGCCTCCCTAATGCAACTCCAGGGCATGGTGTTGAAGGCGTTGGCGATGTCAAGAGACACCGCCAAGACGACCTCACCCCGGGATACCGCTTCCCCCGTCGTGAGAGCTCTCACGCGCATAATGGCATCCACCGTTGAGCGCCCCGTGTGGAAACCGAACTGGTTCTCCGCCAGATCCGGCCCCACCCTCACCAAGTGCGCGACGAGGCGGTTTGCAATGACTCTTTCAAAGAGCTTGCCCACCTCGTCGAGCAGCACGATGGGCCGGTATGCGGACGGAGAGTCCGCAGGGCGCTCCGGCTTCTTAATGAGGACCAGTTTCCCCGTCTTCCAACGAAGTGGAAACTGGCCCCTCTCCAAACATGCGCTGAAGAGCCCCCTCAGTCGAATCATGGTGACTTAACCATAATAGTTAGACATATGGTATCGCGGACTTTTTTGTAGACATTGATGACCTCTATATAACTGTAGTACATCACTTTGCTCTATTGTCAATAGATTCCGCAGCGTACGCGATATAAGGATTTTTTCTCACACCTTGGGTTACAATCCCTAACTTTTTTGAAAATATTCTATAGCCTATGTCCATCATCGATAATGTAGGATTCTAATGGTGAAAGAATTTTTCAAATCGGTCCAGTAGTTTCGGAGCCTATTCATTTCAAACAAACAAATCTTTCCTCTTTATAATATTAGTGTAGAAGTGTAGATATCAGGCGGCACATAGGTGTGTCGCCTGGGCTTGAGAGGTTTTTCATTATAGTTTAAAACGTTTATATTTTGTCAAGTCAAAAAGCCTGGATTTACGTGACACTACTAGATATAAAAAGACACGCAATTCTGAATAAATGAAGGTCAGGCCTTTTTTATTAAATACTTTTTTAATTCCGGCTAAATAAGCAGGTCTGTTGGGATTTCTAGTTTTAATACCTGGAAACTTTATGCTCACCTTTAACTCAGTCAATCTTCATTGAATGAGTTATGGGTGAAGTCAATGATGTCTTTTAGTTAAGAGTTCCTACCCAAAAAGATTAAATTTTAGGTAATTTAAAAAAATGAAACTATTCAACGTATGAATTGAAGTGTGTTTATTTACAGTGTCGAGACGAAGAATGTTGGAGGAGACCGCGAACCTGTAACTACTTTCGAATATAACACCAAAGATTTCGTGCAACAAGATGAAGAAATCAAAAAACGACACTACTAAAACCTACAAAAAACGTTCTGGAACATCCGGGATACAAGGACATCTGTACGAGACTAAACTGCTGAGTTTGATATATTTTAGAGCTATACACGACGATAATATTGAAGAGTTTCATCTAGCCACAAATGTAGACAAGTTAGGTTCGTTTGATGACATTTGTTTTAAGGCTAAAGTGAAGAACATCACAAAGCCCCTCTTAGTGTTCATACAAGCAAAACACAGAGAGAACAATTCAGTGCTAACACTCAATAGTAAAAATGAATTGGTAAAACACTTTAAAAGTTACTTGGACATTAAAAACAAATTCAATGAAAAGAAAAAAGATGTTCTGTTCGATGGTACATATAGTGAAACAGAATGTTTTGTCGTAATTTACACAACCGCAAAAGGTGATCAAGCTGCCCGAAAAGCTCAGAGTATTAGTGCTACGTTTTTAAATTCGTTGATAGGTACAGAAGTCCTTGGTTCTGGTTTGCAGCCGCTGACAGACAATAATAAAACAGAGTTAAATCAAATACTGTTGGGAGAAGAAATGACAGAGTTAGCTCGACTGATGGTGAAATGTATTCTTGGTGAATTTAAGGATATTAATATGTTAATGCAGGAAGAGGTTGTGTCACGGTATCACGTTGTCTTGGCGCAACAAGTTTTCGATGTGTCCCACAATCAATCTGGGGGAATTCGTGATACGCGCTTTCGAAAGGATTTCTTTAATACCAAAGAAGGACTTGTGCAGTTATTTAAAAGAGAACTGTGTACAGAGATTTTAAAAAGACGAAAGTTCGCTTCAATTACTTCTTCTCGTTTACATAATTGTTTTTCTTGCTGCGGCGTCACTGACATTGATGATGAATACCAAAAAATCAAACATTTGATTACTTACAATGGCCAAACATTCGAGTTTCTGGATAACACAGGATCAGAACGCTACAAACCATTTCTGGACAAAATTAATGAAACACAAGAGACCATCCGAAGAACTGTTGAAATAGCAGTAAAGCAGAGCTTGCCATTACTACAGTTTAGAGTGCCGGCTTCGTTTGGCAATACAGATTTAACGTTAAGAGGTGGAGACGACAAAAAGGAAAGCAGATTGATTGACTTAACATCAAAAATTGTCGGATTGATAAAACAATTGAAAGACAGTAATATTGTCAAGTTAGATGAATCAGTCGATGAAACTTTGAGAAAAGGATTTCTGAAGCTCAATGGTGGCATAGCGTCTGCTGTTGGTAATTTACTGGTTCTTGATGACGATACCAAGCTGCTAAAGTTCAATAGTAACTACAGATCACTAGGAAAGCTGGCCAAAAAGTTATTTGACAAACTGAGTTGTGAAATCGAAAACTTATATGAATATAAATTTGATGTGCGAGTTAAAATATTTCCGAAACTGTCGTTTGATCCTGACGAATATACCAAAAATATTGCGGGTGAGTTTTCCAAAAATCTTCTGTTTTACACATCCCAAGCTAAGGAGAACAAAATAGAAAAAATGTTAATTAATTTATTTATGGAAAAACTGTCTCGTCGTGACGACGTACTTACTAAAAATGATAAAGCCAACAAAATATTTCTTAAGTATCATGATGCAATACAAAAATGGTGGATGGAAAAAGAGGGTGAGTATCTTACGGAAGAAGGCGGTTTATATAGAAATGCTGAAAAAGATGCTTTAAGTCAGCCACTGGTGACCTTCATAAATATGATGCAAAGAATAAATAACAAAAACTACGCTTTCACTGAAGATGCATTAAATTCAATAAAATTAGATGACCCGCTTTCAGGAACTGTTATTATAACGAAGAATATTGCACTTACTGTTGCGAAGCTCATAAATCATCGAATTAAAAACGACTGTGTCGTGTTAGATATGAAATACATTTTAAGTTTGTCTACATATGACGCTGAATTATTACAGACAGAACTGATTGATTTGAATAAAGAAAATACACTTATTGTTGCCTGTGATAAAGTAATATTTGACACACGTTCTGACAAAAACAGAATATCTAAAGTCACAAAATCTTTAAGAAGTGAAACGGTAATTATTATTCTTAATGACCAGGACTCCGTTGAAAATGCGAAGAAATACTTCACATTAAAAGACAACGTAATAACGGATGTAAGAAACAATTTACTTGATATGAGCGAAAAAACCCAGAACAGTATCTTAGAGAACACAAACGTGATATTTCAAGGTGTTAAAGTAAGCTCTAAGCAAGTCTTGAATGACGCACCGTTTGGACTAGTGGGAGAGCTTGTGTTATATAAATTAATGCAAAATAACACAAATGTAATTGGCAAACCAGCCTGTCAGTTAAATAATAAAGGTAAATTATACATTGAAAGATCTGTGAAATTTCTTAAAGTAGATACTCAAACACTTGACACTAATGATAGAAAAGTTAAAGAAGGGGAAATCAAGAGTATCTCAACGCTGTACGACCTCAGAGATGACGTAGTGCTTATCATTGGAGATCCTGGAATGGGAAAGTCTACTTTACTAACCCAATTGTCTCTTAAGACAAAACAAGTCGATAAAACAGTATGGATATTAAGAATTAATTTATTAGAGTACTCCAAACAATTCTCTGAGTGGCAAGATAATGAAACTGTAATCGATCATTTGAAAAGTTTAAAATTCTTGTGTCAAGTCGCACTCAGCGAGGGAAGTATTAAAAAGAACGATGTAGAAATAAAATTAGAAGAATTGAATGGTACCATTTCTCTCAAGGATTGTGACGGTGACGAGTGGACTGTATTCGAGTTGAAAATGTTCCTGCACTATTATAATACAAAGCAACTAATAATCTTATTCGATGGTTTTGATGAAATCTGCCCTACCTACGTACGTGAGGTGTTAAGTTTACTAAAAGCTGTGATGAATTTGCGTCAGAAACATAAAATATGGATTGCTAGCAGATCTTATGACAAAATAGTTACAGAATTGGACCTTAAAATTTTATACAAAATGGAGCCCCTAGATAACGATGATCAGGACTTATATCTGTCTACATTTTGGAAAGAAAAGAACTTAATACTAAAAATGAATCAAAAAGGAGTTCGAAACAACGTAAGGGACTTTAGTAGGTTTATGTCTAAAAGTGATGATTTACACATGTTTAAGAAGAAAAGTCATTTAACAGATGAATCAATAACAGAGAAACCGATGCTTGCAGTTTATTTGAGCTTATTTAAATATTTAAAACCATTACTTGAACATCTCGGTTGTAAGGATCCTTACAAAGAACCCGCATCACAATTCAGCGGACTGGTCGCAACTCCGCTACACCTAAATATGCTAGCTGAACATTTATACAATCAAATTTTAATGGAAAGAAAGGGTGCCAACGATGACTTGGTCCCTCCCAAGACAAACCCTAATGAACAGGAACCGGCGAGTGAGAAATCTGTAGAGGCTGAGAAGGCACGACGCCTGGAACTATTAGAGATAATGGCTGCTACGGGAGACAGCTTAGCGCAATGGGACTTGTCCCTGGACATTAGTAAGAGTATTGCTAAAATTGAAAAAAACGAAGAAAAATATGCCGATGACAGCTATAAATCCATTAAATGGGACTTGGACGTTAATTTATTCGAAATCTACGAACATTTCCTAGAATATAAATTGAAAATACGATTTGACGGGAAAAACCAAACTGACAGGTACAAACCAGATAATAGAGAACAATATAAGAGAGAACTTGCAGATACTAAAGACAAGCTCAAAAAACTAGCGGCATACGTAGTTTATAACAAACGGCTATTAGATAAACACGAGTTGAAGCGCTGCGAGAAATTAATAAACAAACTGAAAGAGGGTAATGAGAAAACAGACATCATCTGTAATGTAGTCAACGATATGCCAATTTTTGTACACTCGACGTTCGCCGAATACTTCGCGGTCGAATACATTTGCGATTTAATTAAAAGTCAACGAAACCAGAAAAATACATACAATTTTATATTGAACGTGATGTTTTTTAAACTAAACAAGAATGTACTGGTCATATTGGACGCGAAAATAAAAGTAGACAGTCAGTTGACTTCTATTTTAGAAAAAAACAAAGGAATTATATTTAGATTGTTACTGGAACAGGGTAAAATCACAAAAAATAAACATGCGTGCATTAAGTCATCTCTATGTGAGGCGATACGACTCGGCTTGAGAAATTTAGCGTTTCTGTTACTATCAACAAGCGAGGAATACCTTTACGAGAGCAATTTGATGGATTTCATCGAGATAGTGAAAGAAACGAATATGCTTATGATAGCTGTTAAGATGGGATTTGATGAGTTAATAATAGAAATAGTCAATCGAGTGAGAATGATTCGTGAATCCAAGTTAAATGCGTTACTTGAAAATATTGAGATTTTCGATAAAAATGATAATCTGGCCGGAGAAAGTACCAGTGAGTTAGTTCAAAAATTACACGCAAATGTGTGGACACGTATGGACATAATACCAGATTGGGAAAATTTGCGAGAATTAGGTGGCCAAATATATTTTATTTAGTTACTTAGTAAGTACGAGAGGACCACAAGGCTAAATAATTACAGCTGCATGGTTCGATCTTCGAGGTTAAGGTACTATTGCTGAGGTCTGTTATAACGTCTATCCATAACGTACCAAGAGTCCTCCGTGGCTCGGAAAGCACGTTCATCCTGGCCGTCATTTGTACCTCTCTTTTTATTGATATGGGCTAGCCTCGATCACGCCTGATGGAAAACGATGATTGAGGTTATGATTAAGCGAGCGTGCTCAGAACATGACTTGAAGCACTGATACTCCCACGCGTCGACGAAACACAGCAGGCTGCTTGACGCCGGATTCCGGAGGTCGCGAACTAGGCGGGCGTTAGCCCTACCACCGCAAGGGAAAGATTGGCTAGAACTATAAGGTGAGACTGTCCAGGATGCGCGGAGCGCTCGGTTTATTTGATTGCCTGATAGCACAAATTTCGCTACACGAGGAGGCTCCTTCATGCATCCCAAACATCATTTTACTCAGTTATTGGGTTTTGGAGCTCAGATAGGCAGTCGCTCCTTATAAAATACTGGTGCTCAGCTGCATCCGGTGAGACTGGAAGCCGACCCCAACATGTTGGATAAGGCGGAGCAGATTGAGTTAGTGAGTAAGTAGGTGCGTGTCGGTTAAGCACGGTTATTACCTACTACGCGTAAACGGGGTAAATAGGAATGCAGGGGTGAATCGGCACAACACTTTGAAGGGGATTTTGAATTGAGATAGATTTCGATGAAAATGAACAACTCGATTTCGATGAAAACAATATTAACACGTTGGCATTACTGTTACCGTTGCGTTTATATCGTTTATATTATTTTCTTCGAAATCGAATAATGTTCATTTTAAAATTGAAAAGTCAAAACATCATTCGAGCCAGGTGCCAAGTTAACGCGGGTAGTACCAATGTTTACGTAAGCATATGAGGGAGGGGGAGGGGGGGGGGGTTAAAAATTACTAAATTTTTGCCTTCGTTATATTTGAACGGCCCGTTTTACTAAACACTACACTAAGATTATATTGATAAGACATATTTGTGGATACTAGATAGGTACGTTGTGTTTAAGATATTATATTTCATCGATTTCAAGGTACTTATTATTCACGTCAAAACGTAACTATGGTAGTCGCCAGATAAACTTGCAATAAAGTACATTGACCTTTTCCTAGTATACCTTCGTAGATACCCGAACAATAAATTATGAACCGTTTCCGCTCGAGCACTGCCGCGGCGCACACCGATGTGCCGCGAGTTTTCCGCGATTTTAATGTTTATTATTACTAATACGTAAGATTTAATTTTTTATTTTGGAATTTTCACATGTCACTGCTCGAGCGGTTAATGAAATACGGTTCATAATTTATTGTTTATTTACTTTATTTACTAGAAGACGTAAAGGATCACGTTAAGTTGATTCAGGACAGCTTTGTCTTTGTTTCTGTTTTGTCTGTTTATGTCTGTTTAGTCAATTATTAATGTATGTGAGTCAATGACCATTGTTGCACATTTATCTAGTGTCTACCATAGTGCAATGTCAGTGGGTTCTATTTACATGAGCTTTTGGGATACACTACTTATTGTTAAGAAAAATAAAAATATTTATTTACCTCTATTTTTATCTTCTCTGATGCTAGCAATTCACTTGGCGTATTTGGTCAAATATTTGAACCTTATTTTATTAAAAATTAAGTTATTTAAATGAAAGGCATAAGATTTATATATTTAAGCTGGTTTTGGCAAATAAGTACCGACCTCTACCTAAATAATATGAGCAATGCAATCGAGAATATAAAAGCTTAACTGAATTACAATTTAACCTATCTATAGATTAATAACAAAATAAAATTTGTGATAAAGAATAATAATTATGCATTTTTATTGATGTCGTGAGCCTATATAAGTTCCTGGATTCGGACGAAATTCTTAATTTGACGGAATGTTTTTTTTTTGTAAATTGTTCCGTCATCGATAGATTCACTCGATGGCCTGAGGTGTACCCCTTAAAGACATCACGTCGGGGTCACCAATGTAGCATATCGTGGTTCTAATGATCGTCGTACGTAGTCCCTTCTACGTGCCACGAGGTCTGGGGCCCTACCATGACGTGTTAAAGCGTGAGTAGTTCGAGCGAGAAGGAGGGATGGAGCTATATAGGGTGTATAGCTCCATCCCACCTTCTCGCTCGAACTACTCACGCTTTAACACGTCAGGGTAGGGCCGCAGCACTCTTCCACACACGTGTTCCTCCGAAGGGACTACGTACGACGATCATTAGAACCACCATTATGCTACACGCCAAATTATTGTCAAACGATTTGGATGATTCTTTTTTTTTGGAAAAGTATTTTCCCAGACTAGACCCATTCCAATTTGGTGAAGATCTGATAAAGAACTTCGGAGATAGGCAACGGAACTCTTTAATAATGATAGCAAATCTGCCTGGATTGCTGAAATCGCATGTCTGTTTATTGTTTACACCACTTCATAACATAACATCACGCCGAGAAGGAGGGCTGGCGCTATAGAGGGTGTATAGCTCCATCCCTTCTTCTCGCTCGAACGACACAGCGCTCTGCGTGTTCAATACAACAATGCATTCAGGGTGTTGATGGGTTTGCCGCGATACTGCAGTGCTTCCGGCATGTTCGCAGAAGCGGGCATAGATGGCTTTCACGCCATCATACGCAAGCGATGCGCGTCCATCATGCGCAGGCTACGCGGCAGCACCAACAGCATCCTGAGCACTATAGCGGACAGGTGGGACAGTCCCATACTGGGGCATTGGGTACGCCTACATGCTACTGTGGCGTATAATTAATAATTATTTAGTTTTTTTCTGGTAGATGTAAGTAACACTAGTTTCTAAGTTGTGTGTTGTACTAACCAAATGGACTTAGTCTGAAATTAAAGAATTTATTTATTTATTTATTTAACACGTCACGGTAGGGCCGCTGGTCTGAACTTGGACTGCAAAGGCACACAAAGTAACTCCTTAACGTGGGAATAATGTCAATTTAGTTGTGGGGTATCACCACTAAAAAGTGAAAAATAAAATCATTTTTACAAAAAGAAAACAACCGACTTCCAAATAAAAACTTAACAAAGTAACTTTAATTTCGGAAGTCGGTGTTTTTTAGTCTGTGTTGATTTTAATTAATGTTTTACAGAATAGGTACCTATTGTTAAATATGCAGTAAGTAACTAATTAAAAATTAACGGTCTCGGTATGTTAAGATGGTCACCCATCCACAGACCGAACCCGGCAAGCGTTGCTTAACCTTGAAGATCGACCCGTGCGGCTGTCAATAGACTATCCCCACTATATAAAATATTGGTACTAAGATGTATCCGGTTACACTGGAAGCCGACCCCAATATAGTTGAGAACAGGCTGGGCAGGCTGTGGTAGCCTCAAGTATTTTCTGGCAGCCAATGTAAACGTTCGTTGCCACATAAGCGACCTTAGATGTCACTGTGCTGCCGATTGGAAAAATAAACAACATTCAGATGTTTGTATTTATTTGTATAAAATAATAAAGTAACTATTTTTTTGTGATTATAATAATTTAAGTAGCTAGCTAAGTATTTATTTGTACTTATAAAATAATAACAACTATTTTTTTAATGTGATTATTTTAAAAGTATAGGTAGAATCTATTTATTTGTATAAAATAATAACATAACTATTTTTTTTTGTTGTGATTATTAATAAAAGTTAGTCAAAGTCAGTCATTATTTCATTTTAGCACAATTTTTGCATTCTCTTTCAGTCTGAACGATTTTCAAGCATATCTTCCATGGAGTACGGATGGTTTTCGCTTGAGAACACGTCGGTGGTCCACAGTTCGGGCATGGGCAGGTTGTTAACCAGGAACACGGGTACTTCTGACTTCCGCTGACTTGCCGTCACGTCCTGAGCAAATGGGTGGGTCATCTAGAAAATAATAAACTTCTTGTTACTATAGGTACTTCTTTCTTGATAAGGAAATCGCGAAAAAAAAGTCGATTGTCCCATAGGTACATTTGTGCATGACTCGACAAAATGGACATACTGAACAGCGGATTTTTTTTCGCGATTTCGAGGTTGGTCCCATATTAAAAGTAATCATGATGAGTACAAAGTACCTACAGTCCCTTTTCAGATTTGCGTTTATTCTGTAACACGTTTTATAAACGCAAAAGTTTGGATGGTTTGTTACTCAACGCCTGGCTGAACGGATCTGGATGAAATTTGGGACACGGATAGGTTATAGTCTGGAATAGCACATAGGCAAATTTCTGCGGGTGGAGCCGTTGGCAGAAGCTAGTGTTAACTCATTATTTTTAACTGTTCCACTCTGTTTATATTGGAAGATTGTTTTAGCACATTTTTTCATAACTTGTAGTCATACAAAAAACTATTTCCAGAGGGCTGGCTCTTTCTTTGCCCAAAGAATTAGCATTGCCATTCAACGTGGCAATGCTGCCAGCCTTCTGGGCACGTTTCCGGATGACGGCGATGCGGAGGAATACTTCGACGCCTGAGTTTATTTTATTTTCATATATTACTTATTTTGTTTGTTTTGGTTTTGTTTCAATGAATAAAGTTTACATTTTAGTTTCACAAAAAAAACACTTCGTAATTTAACACCGACTTCCGAAATTATAGTTATTTTGTGCTTTGTACTTACCTACTGTTTTTTTTTGGAAGTCTGTTTTTTTTGTGAATTTTTTTTAGTTTTCACTTTTTAGTGGTACCCCACACCAACAACACCACTGGAAAGTCACAAGAAAGCAAAAATACGCAATTTCGTATACATGGATGACATATTTTTTCCGCGATTTTTATTTAAAAACCAAACTACTGAAACGATTTTGATGAAATTTCTATGGGACCAATCAGGAAGTAGGTAGGTATATTCTTTCATATGAAACAAGAATTTTTAAAATCGATTCATAAATGACGGAGATAATGAGGTAACAAACACAAAACAACCGAATTGAGAACCTCCTCCTTTTTTTGAAGTCGGTTAAAAATGGGAGAAGATACTGGAACTGCGCCTTTAACCTTTAACGCGACTTGCGTTAAAGGTTAGAGGCGCAGTGTTAAAGGTTAATGCTAATCGCTAATCGGCAAGGCAACTTCATAACCCACAAAGTTGAAAAAAAAGCACTTAAATAAAAAACCCCACATCAGTCTGTGTTTCCTGCAACCTTTTTTATGGATGGGAAATCATCAAATGACCTCTTCCGCTCTGGGTGGCGCGGGAGAGAGAATCAGACTCTTACTGACTAAAACCCAATCGTGGTCCTCCTAGTGCCCTTTGCTTCCCAGGGCCGCGGTGACTCTTTCGAATGAAATCCGCAACCCTGGCATCCTGATAGCTACCTGGGAGTCATTTTAAGTCAAGCGTGAATAGGTTACTTCTAGGCAGGCGTGCTCTATCTTCGACCACATCATCGCTTACCATCAGGTGAGATAGTGGTCAAGCGCGTGCCTATCAAAAGTAAAAAAAGTACGGCAAAAAACTACTAAAAAGCTTTTTTTTGTTTCCTATAAGTATTTACATATACTTGGAATCGTCTCGAGCCCTTTATTTTGATACCCTAGTACCCTACATGAGTCACATAAAATACGACCTCACTCACCTATTTCATGGCGTCCACCATCTTGTTTTCTTTTCAAAATACTTATAACATAAAAAAATACAGACATACCACACTCTCGAAAAGCGTTAGGTAACCCTCCTTGTGCAATCGAGTAAAAACGGCTGATTTCGATTTGTGCAAAAAACCACGCAGAACTATGAAAAAAGGAGTTAGTGGTTACTGCCGCCTATGGACATCTGCAATTCCATAGACCACGCAGGTGCGTTGCCATGCCAGAATAATGCTGAAACATATCACCTGCCTGTGATTACATCGTCACTCGCACCCTTAGACACACACAGCAGCGCTGCTTATAGGTATGACTACTGAATGTTACCTTGAAGTCTTCGCCCCTCTTCCTCCGCAGGTAGTTGAAGCAGCACGCTCGGAAGCGGCGCGTGCCGCATGCGCGCGCGCACTCGCTGCCGCACGAGTCGCACGCAGACCACACTGCGCTCACTGTAACCACCACACATTACTATAGTCTAAACGACAATTTAAGATACATGAGTGTACCTACCTGTAGTAGACTTCCCTGGGCGACAACCCATTAAAAAAATTACTGTTAAAAAACCTGACCGCTAAAAACGACTAAAATGTTCCTAACAAGTCGCTTTTCAAGCTGTCTGATGCAGTTTATGGCCACAGATCTGTGATTGAAATCAGACTGATTGAAAAGCGTGCCTGAAACCTGGTTCTATTGTATGGATCCGGAACATGTGCTACTGCCTATCCTTTTGTGGTGTGCCTTCGTGGTATTTCATGATGTTACACATTATAACAGTTTTGTTAAAAGTACAATAAACTACAGTTTACAATAACAACTCACCAATGAACATAACGAATTCAGAAATATCAATTAACGTAAGTTACATATTTTTAGATTTTTTGATAAATGCCACCTGAAGTAATCGTTGTAAGGTTCATTTTGTAATTTTGGGTAAATGACTATTACGTGAACTGATACTTCAGGAACCCGAACTAAGAACAACTGTCAAATCGTGGTGTCATTAATTCTTAGTTCGGGTTCGGGACTAATCGTAAGTCCGTAGGTGATACGAAGTAGAAAACGCCCGACACTAAGGCCGAAACTACGGACTTCGGGCTTAGAGAGTACCCCCTGGGCCGCGGTAACTCTTTCGAACATAATCCGCAACCCTGGCAGGCTCTGGCCCTAGCGGGCCCCGTCTTGTTTGCTGACTGCTCTTTCAAGGACGAATAATAGCACTATCTCATTTTTACGTAGGAACTTTTAGGACATTGGGACTTCGTAGTATGGCCCCTGGTCAGAGCAAGGTTTTCATTTGCTTATGGGCCTGCTTTAGAATCGATTTGCCGTCGATTTCATTCTATAGATGAAGTCTATCGAACGACTGTGCATTTTCACTATGAGCTCGACGAGTCTTGCATGTAACTGCATAGCGGGTAAGCTAGGCTCCACACTTTTGTATACTTACCAATAAATATAAGTGAAAGAATGGCTGAGATCTTCAGCATTTTGTTAGAGTACTGATGTAAATTAAGTATATATTTTCTTAGCTCGGAACAGTTCCCCTACTGAAGATGATATCGGAATGCCGTGGTATAGTCGACAAGCCCGTTTTATAGGAGAAAAAGTTTGCTTAGCATCAATATCTGTGGGCGTTGCTTGACATGGTAAATATGAAGGAGACTAATGTTTTCTACGTAACATCTCCCTCGTAATATCCGTCGGGTTCAGCAGTTTTTAACCTCGTGTTAGAAACTATGATAGGCGCCAGATAAATGTGCATTAATGCACAAATGCATAAATTAACCCACAAAAAATTATTTTTCACACCACCTGATCGAAAACGTCAAATTATATGTCATGTCAACCTAACCTAAAGTGAGTCATTTTTGACCGGTGGCACTGCCGGGCAATAACATTGTACTGGATTTCATTATAACCCGCTGGTCAATAATGTGATTTAAATTTGGAACCTCATCTGTCTGCTAAATTGGCGGTATATTAGGTAGGTACTTACAACGCCTTCTGTCTCTGTCTCTCTCTTTCTGTTCCAGAAAGAGGAAAGATATTCTCGATACTCTTACTACTTAGGGATGATATTCTCGAATTTCTACAAAATCATAAGGATTGACCAGGGTCCAGGATTGAAGACAATATTATAAGAATAATTGGTTATGTACGGATTATTGTCTACAAGGATAAGAATAACACTTAAAACCCATCTTTAGTCGATTTATTAATTTAAAAACTATTTTCTCGAGCATCTCCTATGACGTTCTAAATTCAAATTGCATACAGCCAAGCGTTCGAACCCATTCTACCAGCTGATATAAAGCTCTGTATAAAGCTTTGTGTAGGTACACATAAATTGTAGTAGGTTGCTAACATTAGGCCTGCACATATTTACTTACCCACAGAGAAACTGTAAAAAAAAAACGAAAATCGAGTTGGTCGTGGCCGCTATGTGGTAGGTATACCGAGTGGAACACAAAAAAGGCGCGGATATTGCAAATCCGTATGGTATTAAACTAACTTTTTTTAAGTAGGTATACAGTATAGTTCTAAATACATATCTCTACTTAGTGTTTGTAAATTTAAAATATACTTAGTGTTTGTAAATCTACACTAATATTATAAAGAGGAAAGATTTGTTTGTTTGTTTGTTTGTTTGTTTGAAATGAATAGGCTCCGAAACTACTGGACCGATTTGAAAAATTCTTTCACCAGTAGAATCCTACATTATCGGCGATGGTCATAGGCTATAGAATATTTTCAAAAAAGTTAGGGATCCGTATGAAAACTTCGATAATGTGACCCAAGGTGTGAGAAAAAATGCTTATATCGCGTACGCTGCGGAATCTATGGACAATAGAGCAAAGTGATGTACTACAGTTTTATAGAAGTCATCAATATCTACAAAAAAGTCCGCGATACCATATGTCTAACTATTATGGATAAGTCACCATGACCGCTTTTTGTTAATATTAGTCAAGCAAATCCCATGGTGAAATAAAAAATGGTGATTATAGTACCATGATATTAATCCTTATCCATTTAAATGGTTTGATAATTAAGGTTGATTATGTCCGTGTAAATTACACTTTAAATCATTCAAATCGGACCTTTCGTTCAAAAGTTACGACGGTAATAAACATGCTCGGAGTAAGAAAAATGTCGCGGCTTGAGCGAACTGGGGAGAATCGTATCAATGCTTGGTCCGATGAAGTTGAAACACCACGGCATTTAAATGTTTTCGATAAAACAATAAGAATAACAAATATTTGGATTTTTCGAAAATCAACTAGGTACATACATAATAAGGGGTGAAGCGGGGGTGAATTAGTTTTTAGGGGAGGAAATTATAGCTTGCTTCAATTTACGTCGGAATTCTATGAACAAACTAAAAGTGGGATAATTGAAACAGATCATGTACCTAACAATTTTTGCATAATCAACCCCTGACGGGCTGAACGGGGGGTGAACAGTTGCGCTGAACCAATAATGAGAATCGTTGTGCTTAATTTTCCAAAACTAACCTTTATAAGGGGATATGTATAGGGGCGTCGCAGTTTGTGGAGTACCTACTATCCCCACGCGGACGTAGTCGCGGGCGAAGTGCTAGTTTAAAATATTTTGTTTTTCGTATTATGGCTACTTATTTTCTCACAGGAGGTGTGAAAAGTAGAGTATCCTCCTCGGGGATAAAGGTGTCTTTGCCTTGGGCTAGCTTGAATCCCTCGCTGCATTCAGGATTCTTGTATTAACTCCCTCGCTTCGCTCGTGAGTTAAACTCTAAACTCCCTCGCTACGCTCGGGAGTTAACTCCCGAATCCTTCATTGCGTTCGAGATTCAATATGACGCCCGTGACACAAGACACTGCTTTATCCCCTGGGTGCATAATCTACTATACTTTCTTATATCAAAAACAGAAATAAAGGTACAAAGCTGCCCTGAATCGACTTTTACCGTGATCCTTTACGTTCTCTATTAATGAAAAACGGTTTATAATTTATTGTTCGCGTATGCACGAAGGAATATCCGCTGAACTGTGGCGGCCATTTTGCGCGAAACGTCACTTTTGTGGGAGGTACTTCAGGGTGGTGTACTTTATTGCAAGTTTATCTGGCGCCTACCATAACTGTTACAGTAAGATAACTCTGATTAGAGCAAGCGGGTATAAATAGGACAGTCCTCTGTGAGGCTCTAGACGAAGTGCCATTATATTACCTATGGTGATTGTAGAAATGCAAAATTACGTGGGTTTTTAATCACGCGAATACGACAGCAGCAGCTTTTGTCAATCTCATACATTCTCCTTAGCCAAGCTTCCGCTGATTCAGGGGTTATCGCACGATCTCCTACGAGGCGGCTTGCGCACTGGCCGAATCTCCGCCCTGGGACCTGGAGGCAAAAGTCCTCGCGTCAATGTATCGGTGGCGCGAGGACGCGCGGGCGCGCGGGGAGCGACTGACGCAGTGACATTTTGAGCTGCGTCGGTCGCAGCTGTGCGAGGTCCTGGTGGCGGAATGGCGGAACAGGCTTTCACGCCCTACCGCCGGCCTCGTCACTATCGAGGCCATCCGGCCAGTGCTCGACCTGTGGCTCGGGAGAAGGCACGGCTCCCTGTCGTTTCGTGCGACACAGGTCCTCACGGGGCATGGCTGCTTCGGGAGATTCCTGTGTCGCATAGGCAGGGAGCCGGACGCTCGGTGTCACCACTGCGTCGACTGTCGGGAGGACACGGCGCGGTATACGCTGGCAGAGTGTGCCGCTTGGGAGGAGCCGCGCCGTGCCCTCGTCTCTGTGGTAGGCAGTGACCTCTCGCTGCCGGCTGTAGTACATTCTATGGTCGGCGGTGAGGAGTCCTGGGTGGTCTCCTTCTGCGAAACTGTCATCGCGCAGAAGGAGGCTGCGGAAAGGGAGAGGGAGATGTCGAGTGCTCTCCCGGCCCGCAGCAGGCGCACCGGCGGGCGTCGGAGGAGGGCATACGCTGCCCTCCTTCTGCCCCCCTAACTGGGTCCAGGGGCGGCGGACTTGGGGATGTCCGTTGCCCCCCATTCATCCGGACCCGAGGTGGCGGCGCGTGGTGTTCCCGTGCGCCCCTCTGACGTCGCGGGGGGAGTTAAACACCTCACTCCCCCCGCGTGCGAGATGTGGCCCGCAGTGGCGGGCCGGCACCAGCCGGGGATTACGGAAGTCGCATATGTTCCCGCGATCCCCGGCGTAGGTGGAAGATGGAACACCGGGGTGGTTTTAGTCAGTAAGAGTCTGACAGACCCCACCGCCCGCCGCAGGGCGGAGGACATCCATGAGGATTTCCCCCAGTAAAAAAAAAAAAAAAAGCTTCCGCTGATAGAATGTTGAATGGGCTCAGTGGTGAATTTATAATAAAAGAGTGGACTGTATAAATATGGTTGTATTGCTATAATTTACACCATCAGCCGAAAAGATACGAGAAATGACCGTGGCGGCGTCTATCAGCTGAGTGCGTGGCGCGCGCGCAGTCGCTCTCGCGGTGGTGTCGATACCCCCGGCGCCCCCGCTTGCCCCGCACGTATGTGTTGCGCCAACAAATGTCACGTCTTGTTTAGAGCTGCAGTGTGATGTAAACATCTAACCGTGTAAACTTAGGTGTAGTTCATGTTCATGAAGTGTCAAGAAATAAACATGAAGTCATAGAAAACAAGATAGAATGACAGATCACTTCGCGCTCCTCCCTCCTTTTAAGTTTTCACGTTGAAGTGGTGTCAGAATCTACTGAGTGATTTTCTCTAGCATAATTTTTAGGCGGCGCGGCTGAAAATCATACGTACATTAAAGTATTTCTTTTAAAGAAAGTAGACGTACATAATATCTTGACCAGACCGTAAATATTTTAGTAGTAAAAACCGGGTCGACGGCAGAATCAGCAGCAGTCAGCAAAAAGACGGGGCCCGTTAGGGCCAGAGCCTACCAGGGTCGCGGATTTTGTTCGAAAGAGTTACCGCGGCCCTGGAACGCAAAAGGCACTAGGAGGAGCATGGATGGGTTTTAGTCAGTAAGAGTCTGACACTCCCTCCCGCTCCACCCAGAGAGGTCATTTAATGATTTCCCATCCTTAAAAAAAGGGTAGGTAATATCTCAGTGCTCGATTTATACGAGTGTTGGTCAGAATTGGACTCCAGAAATTGCAAAAAATTGAATAACGTAGGTACCTACTAGAAAACATGAAATAAATTTATCCCACATACAAAGAGATTTAAAACATACAATGGACCGCTCTATTGTATCTTATCTCTTTGTATGTATCATCAGAAGAAATAATAATGTTATAGAAAAACTGTGATCCCATGCCTCAGTGACGCCATCTAGCTTTGAATAGCAAACATACGAATCAAATTTATTAATTCAGCTATCACTCGGTAGGTGGCCAGTGTGTGCTAGGGATGTTCCCAACCATTTAGAAATCAGATATCGACTTTCAATAATAAAAGTTGTGTTTTTTTTCTTTGAAACAAAAGCCAAAAGCAATAAAATGCAGTTCTTTCAATTTATTTTATTTTTTTGAAAATTCTTTTTACATACAAGTTACTAAATTATCATTTTAAAGTATGGTCAGTGATCCCAAGCAATGTCAACTAGAGCAGACACCGCAAATAAAATGTTTGTGCAACATTTTGTCCAAGGACAGTTGTAACCGTCGTCGTGATAATCAATGTTCGTGCCTGCCTTTGCCCTGCAGTGGGGTGGGACATTAATAAACTGGTAGTGGTCCCTATGATTTCACCCTGCAGTGGGGTGGGACATTAATAAGCTGGTACCTATGATTACAATGAGACACACAGTTTGGAAAGATATAAAATCTAAAAGACTAATGAATGACTAATTGAAATAAAATCTTATTTCCCATCCCACGTCCTATCAAATAAAATCAGTTTTGTGAATTTTTTGCCTTTTAGATTTGTTCTGAATATGGTTCGAACTTTGCACCAAATCGAAGTTCAATATTTAATTAGCATATGTCTCTATTATATCCACCTATATATTTTATTCCGATTTCTTTTTTGGAACGATGACCTGGGTGAGGGTCGCTGGTGGCCGATGGATGCGAGACGCACAGGACCGATTGTTGTGGCGACACTTGGGAGAGGCCTATATCCAGCAGTAAGACAAGATAAGACGAGACATTTATTTGTAAGTAGAAACATGAGTACCTATACATAATAAGAATGCAGGTTGTTCATCAAAAAAAAGAGATCCGTCATGTTCGGTTTTTGTGGCATACAAATATACAACGTGTAACAGAATAAACGCAATACCTTTTAAGGGGTCATTGTACTCATAACTAAGAACAACTTTCACGATGGGACCAACACTGAAATCGCTAAAAAAAAAAGACTGCCCCATACATTTCTGTGCGCATAACTCGAGAAAATGTACTGAACAGCTGATTTTTTTTCGCGATTTCGGGGTTAGCCCATAGTAAAAGTTGTTCATAAAGATGAGTAAGTACAATGACCCCTTCATTCAGAGGTATTGCGTTTATTCTGTTACACGTTGTATAGATAGATATATAAGTAAAGCAATCATTAGGGTAATTCAAATACGTCGTCGTGTAGATATTGAAGTGCTCTCAATCAGGGTCGGACTGGCCATGCATTCGAAGCGGCGCGCGGCGTTTGCTAGCCGGGCCCAAGAGTACCTAAGTAAGGTAAGCGCCTGGCTAGGGCCAGACTCTTATTCCATCTTATTTATAGGTATAGATTGACAGCTCACTCCTCGTTCACCTATCGCACTGCAGATACAAATAAAAGTTCAAAGTTCACCTCCACCACCACACACACAGAAATCACCTTAGAGGCTCTAAGGTGATTTCCATTGAGATTTTAAAATGTGTTTTAGAAAAATAGTGAACTTTTGTATAGAAAATAATGAAGTCCCATAGACAGTGCTCGAATCGAAACCATAATAAAGTAAAATAGTCTTCGTTCCAACTGCTATTAGTCGGTTATTTGATGATAGACCTTCGACGGACAGGGAAAACTGTGGAGTAGAAGCTAATTGTTTCACCTTTTGACCGCTAGTACAAGGTTAGAAGGAACGGTAAATTCACCGTTTCTTTTTATTTATTTACAAAAGTGTATTTAAAAATCGGTAAAGAGAAAACATGGCAGGTCTAATAATATTAATAATAATAAAAAGTTTTTATCAATCAGATCAAAAGATAAAAACTTTTTTACAAAAAATACACCGTCTTCCAAAAATGATAGGTACTTAGGTACTACAAAGTATGTAAGTACTAAATAACTTTATCTACGCTCACAACATAATGTTCCAAATATGAGTTCAAAAACGAATGCATAAACACGTAGGTACCTACTTTTTTTTCGCGGATAGGTAAAATTAAAAAAAAAAACATTACTGTTCAACATTTTCCTTCGATTTTGAAACAGCTGCATCATATAATAACTTTTTAATTGTTATAGCACACTTTTACTTTTTAATTTATTGGCGCGGGCTCATTGACTTCAGTCAATGAGCCAGCTTTTATCTTTGTCTATGGATGCGCGCGCTGCGCAGTCATTCGAAATTTCGAATACGCATTTACGCAATGAGAATATCCGCCGTATTGAAATAAACTATTTTTCCACTTATTTTATTTCAACTGTATGAGTGAAGATAAAATAGTGTATGCAACGTCATATAATAGGTATTAAAACACTCGTGTGATGATTATATAAACCCACACTCGTATTTTAATAACCCCTTATATGGTCGTTGCTTAAACTAGGTACTATTAATTTTGGAAGTCGATGTCAAAAGGTTTTTTTTTTTCACTTTTTAGTGCTGGTCCCATAAACTAAAACTTATAGGTAAGCAAATACTGTGGTAAGTTCCGTTGCGCCAGATTATAGTACCTAATTAAAAAAATAAGTAAGTACCTACTTCCCCAAAATCCTGACGTGATGACCATGGGACCACCTGGGATAAGGTATGTAGGTACTTAATTTAAAAAAAATGATGGTCATAGAAGTCTCCACCGCCACCTCTGTCCAAGTTACTCGGCCGCTCATAACGCGTACGGTGGCGACGCCGTAAGCGGCAATTATAACGCCACGCGACGCCATTTTGCTTTCAGGAGGCTCTTTATAGTGGCAGCTTCAGAAAGTTGTTTTTTCTAAAATGTTACCTAATGTAGAACAAGTAAATGATAAAAAAAACTATTCAGTCTATCAGTTAAGTATATTACCAAATATATTGGAAACGTCACATATTGTTTCCATTTTCATTGAAAACTTTACAAACAAATGACGTCACCAGCCCTTTGATGAGCCTTATCTTTGCCAATTTTTATCGAATTGAAAAGGCAAAAACTACGAGAGCCATATTTTTTTAAAGTCTAAATAAAATTATTAATTTTATATGTAACAAAATTTGTTTGCTGTCGCCTCCTGCCGCCACAGTGCTCTACCAACAGAAATGATGATGAATAAGGAAAGATGCAGCAGTGCGCGTTGCCTTTAGAAATACGTCCACAGCTGGACATAGGCTTCCCCCAAGCGTCGCATGGCATCGAATTGTCCTCTGAGTCTCGCTTCCAGCGGATTCCCACAGTCTCGGGCAGGTCATCGCTCCACCCTTTTTTTTGGATGGGAAATCATCAAATGACTCCTTCCGCTCTGGGTGGAGCAGAGAGAGAAGGAGTCGAATCTCCCCACCCTATGAGAGGCCTTTCAATGCTGCATCTTCCGGTATGAAGTTGCCATTCCAGAATCTTTTGATCATCCGTTCTGCTAGCTATGTGCCCTGCCCATGACTGCCTTAAGTTTGGAACTTCTTCGGGATCTGTCGGTCAACGCGTTTTCCTTTACGAGACCCCTCTATGAATGATAAGAACTAGATGCTAAGACCTACACTACCTACACCCATTTTTCTGTATCATCAGAAGCTTACCTGCTTGTACCGTTTTGGTATTTTGGCACAATTTATAACAATACGTAGGTAAGGATTCGATTTATATTTTAGGAGCAATTACCAAAATTTTTTACACTAAGTTTTTTGAATAAATAGTCCAAGATTATTTGGATATTATCTACATTTAAGAGTTGCTTGGTTTTAGCGAAAACTGGTATAAATATCAAAATCTAAATTGCAGTTGAGTTTAAGTGCTCATTACCCTACAATTTCAAAGATACATGGTAGGTATGCTGGCTAGGTATAGCGCTGTCAGAAAATAAAAGTCTGTTAAGTCAAGCAAAAGTGGGGTCCAAATAACATCTCCCAAAAAAGAAATCTTACTACTTAATTCTATATCGGATAGATGTGTTACTCAATCGCGTCGGAACGGCTGAACGGATCTCGAAGAAATTTAGTTAGATAGGTTCTAGTCTGGACTAGTCTGGAGTAGCACTTATACTACATTTTATCCCGAAAGTAGATATATTCCCTCGGGAGAATTTCCGACATTCACATCTGCTGGCAGAAGCTATTGAATAAAAAAACCAATGCTATTTATTTACTTAAATAAATAGACATACGCGACCTCATAAAAACCTTTCAAACCACCTGAAAACTTAATGCCACTTCATCAACTATTCATCATGAACGTTACACCCGGTGTCATAAGTGAAGCCAGGTTACCGCGGGAAAATTGGGGGCGTGGCCTCCCACCCAACCAATCAGCAACCGGCAAACCAACCGATAATTACTCATTCTACCAATAGGAGCCAAGGATGGTGCTGTCATGGCCCCAATGGAAGAAAGCGCGCGAAATTACCCAACGTGATGTGGCATTTTCCATAGTGGTGTAATGTTATGTTTTATTTTAGTTAGTCGAACGGCTTGTTTGATTTCGGATACATGGTAGAATGTTGTTTAAAAAAAATGTTTTTGAAAACTGAAAAAGTATTTTAAAAATTAAGATGAAGTATAAGTTAAGAAAATACAAGAGTTAGCAAAAAGGACTATTCGCGAAATTTATATTTACAAAAGATAAATTTATATACTTAAGAGAATCCAATTACTTACTGATATTTTCACTTGCCGACGGATAAAAAACTAACGGAAAAAAAAAGTTTAAAATTGAACTGTAAACTGCTAAAGCTGGTGTGTGTGTGTAATCTAAGCAGGAACCGACCTTCTTAAAACAAGAAGATCTTTTCTAGGAAAACATGGCAATTTAATAAGCCACGCAAGATCTAAGATCACTAATAAAAAGCTTCAATAGTAAAAAAAACACAGAAGAGAACCTATTCTTCGACCATTAAAAAACGATGTGAACTAATAATAAAATACCAACTTAAAAAATACTTGAATGTAACCTAAGTGAAAAAAGTGAGGACCACGCAGGTCAAAATATCATGCAAAAACTACCAACCTTCTTGTAAAAGACAGTTTCAAAAGAAAATACACAAGGACGACTGACCATGGAGCCTGGAATGCCTTTATACTCTCTGGAGTCAGTCGCATGTCTGTTGCGAAGTTACAACCATTTGTTGGCACCGGCGGCGCCAGCTCCAACACCCGGTAAGTCACTGGCACCACGGACATCTGCCCTGTTTTATTTTTTATTTTTATTTATGGCTCGTATTTGACTACAACCTTAACTGATGAGAAGCGATGATGTGGTCGATGATGGAGCACACTTGCCTAGAAATAACCTGTTCATTCTTGACTTGAAGACCCCGAGGTTGTTATCAGGAACACACAGACAGGCTCCAGGTTGACATTCCAAACTTTAGCTGTAGGTATGAACAATGAAAGTAATACCAAATCGTTTTGCGCATATGGGTGGGATGACCATCCATACCGGTGGTGTATTATCGCATACGTCTTCGATTGTTTCTTTTGTTTCCAGTCAATTGTTAAAGTATGATATAATTTGTCTTTACATATTATTATGTATGAGTGACTGACGCCCGCGGTTCCGCCCGCTAGTGTCGAAAATTATCCCAATGGAATATACTCCCGGGATTTAATGTACCACCTAAGTATGTGTTTTTCGCGGCCTTTGTCTATTCAGTAATCTGTGCCTTTGTGCTTAATTTCATGAATATCCGTGAAGCCGTTCTAACGTGTGAGAGAGAGAGAGAGATTTCTTTTTTGTTTGTTTGTTGTGTTGTATTGTTGATTGAGTTTGTTACTCAATCACGTGATCACGTAACATCCAAACTTTCGCATTTGTATTAGTACCTATAGAAGTATAGATTAAATATAAGTAGGTACCTAATGTTAGTGTTATCGTAAAGAAATTTTGGTTTTGATTTGTAATTTTGAATGCAAGCCAGTTCTGTGACCATTAATATTTTTTCTTTCTTTTTTTATTGGGTCCAGAAACATATTGCTTAGTAGGTAAGCAATTTTTACTAACAAGCCTTCTATTGAATGTAAGCAGTATATAAGTACCTGCCTATTTACTTTTATATTGTAAACATGTACATAGGAAGGTATTACTTAAATTTTAAATACGCAACAACTAGGTATATGTGTCGCAGACAACTGGCTTAATCAGCCTATTAAATGATATGACGGAATCTAAATTCGATCGCTTCGTTCGCTGACTAGTGATGATAGCTCCCGTCATACCATTTATACCTAACCTATCCGTGTCGGGGTGCCCTAAGCTCCCTGTGCCCCAGGGCTTAAGGCACCCCGCTATTTGGCTAGGCAAATCATTAAAAGATATTGACTCGTCATTACCCTAGGGGTTCAATTAAATAATAGATGTTAGTTAGGCCGCTGATTAAGCGGCGCCGTTCAATGAAAAGACTAGGCCGCCATTAAACGGCTGACTAAGCTAGAGATGGCTGCGAAATATTATGCACTTTAAATAAAATCTCCTAACTAATAAACCCTAAAACATGGCGTCATAAAATTCATCCGCATCGCTGTCGACAGGAAGTGTGTTGAAAAGACTCAAGTCAAGATCAAGTCCTTTATTTTCGAAATGATTGAACCACTTTCAATTAAACTTGGTATGCATATGCTGGATATACAGGTCCAAATAGTTAGTAGAACATTTTCGAAAAAGAATTCAGGGGGAAAGATATACTTAGTGATTTTTCACTTTGTATAGAAAACTTAAAATCGCTCTCTCTGCCCCTCTAAACTCTTTTTCGAAAATATTCTCTACTGACTATTTAGACCTGTATATCCAGCATATGCATACCAAGTTTAATTGAAAGTGGTTCAATCATTTCGAAAATAAAGGACTTGATCTTGACTTGAGTCTTTTCAACACACTTCCTGTCGACAGCGATGCGGATGAATTTTATGACGCCATGTTTTAGGGTTTATTAGTTAGGAGATTTTATTTAAAGTGCATAATATGTCGCAGCCATCTCTAGCTTAGTCAGCCGTTTAATGGCGGCCTAGTCTTTTCATTGAACGGCGCCGCTTAATCAGCGGCCTAACTAACATCTATCATTTAATTGAACCCCTAGGGTAATGACGTGTCAATATCTTTTAATGATTTGCCTAGCCAAGTAGCGGGGTGCCTTAAGCTCCCTGGGGCACAGGGAGCTTAGGGCACCCCGACACGGATAGGTTAGGTATAAATGGTATGACGGGAACTATCATCACTAGTCAGCTAACGAAGCTATCGAATTTAGATATCATATGCATACCAAGCTTAATTGAAATCGGTTCATACATTTCGATAAATAAGGACTTCTAAGATTGTATGAAATGCCGTACGGCGTAAACACTCATAAGTATCTTATTCTTTATTCCTCACAAACCGTACAGGCACAAATAATAGAACATCTTATGTACAAAGTCGAAATTAACCCACAATTGTGTTTTATTACAGCAAACCTCAGCGTGATAAAAAGTTAAGGACAGTAGACCAAAGTGCACAACATCACTTAAAATTCTAATCCTTATGTACTTGAATAGTCAACAAATATGTGTATAGCGTACAAAAACATAATATAAGTACTAACTGAAATAAATAAAATCCAATACCTGCATTCATGGATAGCTAGATAGATTAAAAAAATATTCGGTGCAAGATTAGAAAACACAGCACACAAAAGCATAGTAAAAAAAGCTATTGAATACAAAAACAAAAAGGACTAAAAAAAATTTTTACAAAAAAAATACTACAAAGTATAATATACAAAATAACTTTCATTTCGTAAGACGGTTATAAATTACGAAGAAACAACCAAAAACACCGACTTCCGCAATTAAGGTTATTTTGTACTTAGTAGTGTTTGTTTTTTGGAAGTCTTACGAAGAATACTGTGAATGTCGCATAAAACTTTATCACAAAAAAAAACCGACTTCCAAAAAAAACACTACAAAGTACTAAATAACATTAATTTCGGTAGTCGATTAATTTTTGTGAAAAAGTTTTTTATTTTTCATTTTTTAGTGGTAGCGCACACCTAAAAACACCACTGGTAAGTTACAGGAAAGCAAAAATACGCAATTTTGCATACATGGATGACGTATTTTTTCTAAAAATTTGGTTTAAAAACCAAACTACTGAATCGAATTTCATGAAATTTCTGTGGGACCTGGGAAGTTCCTTCTTTTCACATGAAACGAATGAAAATAAATTTTTAATTGGTTCATAAATGACGGAGATGAACATAAAAAAAATATAACCGCATTGAGAACCTCCTCCTTTTTTTGAAGTCGGTTAAAAAATAGGTGTTTTTGGTTGTTTCTTCGTTTTTTGACACCGACTTCCGTAATTAAAGTTATTTTATACTTTATAGTGTTTTTTTATTTATTTTTCACGTTTTAGAGGTGGTTTTAACCAAATCCTACAAAAAGAACCATCAAGATCGGTTCTTATACAATAAATTTATGCCCGAATAGATAACCCCACAACTGTGGTTGACTTGTACACATCTGCGTACTCCTTCACAGCGTACCGGCGTGATGTTATGTTATAAACCGGTGTAAACCAAAATAAAATCTGTCAAATTGAGAATCTTCTCCTTTTTTGACGTCCGTTAATATACAGACATGCAATTTCAGCAATCCGGGAGATTTGCTACCATTTATTGAAGAGTTCCGTTACCTATCTCCGAAGTTCTTCATCAGATCTTCACGAAACTGAAATGGGACCAGTGCAGAAAAATACTCTTCCAAACAAAAAAAGAATCATCAAAAGCGGTTGACAACTGGCGAAAATATCGCTGAACAATCCTACAAAAAAAAAGGGTCCAATTGAGAACCTCGTCCTTTTTTTGAAGTCGTTTAAAAGAAAACACTTTGTTTATGGCAATCTATGGTAGAAGCGGCATCATGAGTCATGTTAACAGGAAATGTTCCCATTTCTTCTCATCTCCTGAAAACTTCCATCGAAGGGCTATCATCTACCTAACCTTTTGCCCAACTATACAATATTGGGGTCGACTACTACTACGACAGTCAAACCGGATTTTTTGCAGAATAGTGTCCGATTCTCTGACTTCTGGGGCCTAACCACCAACTCTTAAAGCCGTATTACATCAATATTACTTCCAGTGGGAAAGAGACGGAGCTATACAGGACGTAAGGCTCCGTCTCTTTCCCACTGGAAGTAATATTAAAGTAATACTGCTTTAAGAGTTGGTGGTTTAGGCCCTGTTCTGACTATCTGTAACGACTGCCAAAGGTCTTCAAATGACCGGGACGGACGGCTTATCGTGCTTTCCGAGGCACGGAGGAGTTTCGGTGTGCTTAGATGGACATCCATTTACAGACCGATCTCGGTTAGCATTGCTTAACCTTGAAGACCGACCCGTGTTTAGCCTGTTATTATTAAGCCACAAGCTCCTCTCATGAGTGTGGGACAAAAAATCCAAAGGCGCTCATCACGAACAACTGGTTAATTCTGCAGTGCGATTCTGTAAACATGTCGAAGTGAAAACTTAGGCGTAGTGAACGACAATTGTGTTGTTAAACCATACAAACAACATGGAATGACAGCTTACTTGTCGTTCACTTTACCAAAGTGTACACGGTGAAATGTCAATAGAATAGACCGGCTGTAAACTTCTCAGCTGTTATTCCACCGTCATTAAGGACTGACAATTACTCACTTCAAGTTCACTTCACCTGTATTTACAGACTGTGTTTATAGAATCGCACTGCAGTAAATGATCTATCGTTAAAGCGACTTGAGGGGGTCTCCGAAGCATTACTTTAACATGCACCGTCGCCGTCGGAGCGGTGTGTCGTTCAAATCGATGACCGATGTAACGTTATGTTGCACATAGTTTATATTTTGAATTTATTCAGTGATGTCACAGGCTTATCAAGATTTTGGAAAGCCGATGATGATTTTATTAAATTTTTTATCGTAATGCCAAATCTTACTATAAATATTAGTTTCGGCCAGTACCTTTGCCCGCTTTCGATTCGATTATCCCAAGGGAACCTATTACCGTGATAAAAAGTATCCTAACGTCCTATTCCAGCACATGGTCTGCTTCGTAGTTAGCCGCCCCATTCCAAATGTTTTATTATTTATATCAAAGAGCATTTAGATCAAAGTTTTGACCACAAGCAAAAATGTTCAGACAAACTTTGCATCCTCTTTTCACCGCGTAGAGGTTAAATTTACGAAATATACATTTATAGTCCTCATGCACAAAATATGAAGGTCCATGGGTTTACCCTTTTTTTAAAGATGGGAAATCATTAAATGACTTCTTTCGAAAGAAGATTTTTTTTTTCTCCAACCAACGCTCGCCGTACGCAGGCCTGCATCACCTGCGACCCTGCGATCCTGTGACTTCCGATGCCCGGAGTGCCCTGTTCTGTTGCGGCGGCTGGGGCGTGAGGTTTGCCTCTCCCTCACGCAGCCCGCCTCCTCCTTCACTAGCATTACTGCTTCGCAGAAGGATCAAGATGTTTCCCATGCCTCTTCGCTCCGGACCATGGATTGAACCAGGGTCGGAAGCGAGAGGTCGCCGCCGCGCCATGGCGCCTCTCTAGATACTCTTCAAAGAGGGGACTTATCGCCACAATAGTGGCATGCCCAATGCACAATAGTGCGCGCTGCGCTGTAAGGCCTCCCACAAGGTGGACCGATGACCTGGTGAGGGTCGTTGGTAGCCGATGGAAGCGAGACGCACAGGACCGGTTGTTGTGGTGACACGCGCGGGGAGGCCTAAGCTATGTCCAGCAGTGGACGTCTTTCGGCTGATATGGTGATGATGATGATTGCCCACTGCCTCAGAGGTATGGACTCGAGGTACAGAGATATAGTATCTGAATCAGTTTTGGGTCGTCCGGTAGCGACAAGGGCAGATGCAGACGATATTAAATTTATTGTCATCGCGGGTAAAACCTGGAAGAGGCTGGCACGGGAACGTGGGGATAGGCACAAGAAAAAAGAGGCTTATGCTCAGCTGTGAGCGATGTCGAGCTGTTGATGATGATGACGATGAAATCAAATGATAGTACTAGTAACTCGCACTGGTACCAAAGCATATTATGAAGCCACCAGTCAGTTTATTTTTTCCGACATCTTCAACAACCATCGTCATATTTCACAACACCAGAGGCCCTAGACAATAATGCCATTCAATTAGCGAATGCGACTGTCGAAATGCCAAAGTGTAGGAATTTGATCACGTGACATTTCGATAGCATAAGTAAATCCCATACATTTTTGACGTAGGTATTGACAATCGCCTTCGCCACGCGCCACGCTACCGTTGACAGAATATCACTTGTCTAGAGCCCCTGAACCTTCTTCATGAATCACTACGTTTATTCGTGAAAACGGTTCGAAAATCGCCGTTTGTTTTTTTAAATATATCTAGTGACAGTGATGCACCGAGAATGTTTATTTAAGTACAAACAGGGCTGTTATGGATAAGCTACTAAGGCACTTCCTAACCAATCAAAACCCCTCTTTTATTACAAAAGTACACATTTATATTATAACACCAAACACATTGTGTTAAATAATAGATTTTTCACTTACGATTTGGCGGTGTCATCAACTGAATAACTACTTTATGCTGCTACAAATAAGGTGTTATTTCAAATGTAGATAGATTACCCATCGGTTATGTGACCGAGCAGGTGTGAAGGGTCATAAGGTCGAAGGCTAATTGCTTTTATAAATCAATATTTACTTTTAAATCAACATTGGAAGTTATGGGTTGGTTTTGTTTATGATTTTTATGTAGGACATACGGCGATGCGCCACCGGTGGACATCCCACCCATAAACGCAAAACTTTTTGAGAATATTTTTATTGTGCGCACAGCTAGAAGTGGAATTCCCTCCCCGAGTCTGAGTGGAGGTCTTCAAGTTAAGAGATTGCCAACATTAAAACAACTCTCTTTCTTACTCATCAAACAGCCACATTATCACTAGGTACCTACTCAATTCGTTGTATTTTTATCTACACTCACAACGTAATGTTCCAAATATGAGTTCAAAAACGAATGCATAAACACGTAGGTACTTTTTTTTCGTGGATAGGTAAAATTAAAAAAGAAAACCATTACAGTTCAACATTTT
This sequence comes from Melanchra persicariae, assembly GCA_947386135.1. Classification (NCBI taxonomy): domain Eukaryota; kingdom Metazoa; phylum Arthropoda; class Insecta; order Lepidoptera; family Noctuidae; genus Melanchra; species Melanchra persicariae. Next base: position 7,065,882 of record OX376673.1, on the reverse strand, counting down.
CCTTCGATTTTTAAACAACTGCATCATAAAATAACTTTTTATTTTTTTGGCACACTTTTACTTTTTAATTTATTGGCGCGGGCTCATTAACATAGGGTAATCGCTTCAAGGCTTCAAATTTTCTTACGTTTTTTGCAATTTGCAGTCGATATGTAAGTAAGAATGTATCACTAGAATTACAATCATTAATAGTAGTTTATGCAACGACCATATAAAAAGGGTTATTAAAACACGAGTGTGGGTTTATCACACGAGGCGTAGCCGCGTGTGATAATAGCATCACACGAGTGTTTTAATACCTAATTATATGCCGTTGCATACCTACACTATTTTATCTTCACTCATACAGTTGAAATAAAATAAGTGGAAAAATAGTCTATTCCGATATGGCGGATATTCTCATTGCGTATTCGAATGACTGCGCAGCGCGCTCATCCATAGACAAAGATAAAAGCTGGTGAGCCTGCGCCAAAAATTAAAAAGAAAGGGTGTGCTATAAAATTAAAAACTTATTTTATGATGGAGTTGTTTAAAAATCGTAGGAAAATGTTGAACTGTAATGGTTTTTTTTTTTAAATTTTACTTATCCACGAAAAAAAAGTACGTGTTTATACATTCGTTTTTGAACTCATATTTGGAACATTACGTTGTGAGTGTAGATAAAATTATTAATACAACTCTTTCAGTTCCAATTGATGTCAAATGTAGTATTTCATGAAATCGTAACATTTGTCAATCAATTTTAATTTCGCGGGCCAGCTTGATCCTTTACGTTCTCTAGTAATGAAAAACGGTTCATAATTTATTATTCAGGTAGGCCTATCTACGAAGTACAAAGGGATATTAGGGAAAGGTCAGTGTACTTTATTGCAAGTTTATCTCACGCCTACCATAACTGTAACGACTGTCAACCATTTTCAAATGACAGCCGGGATGCTTTCCGAAACACGGAGGAGTCTCGATATATTAGAAAAAGCCACCCATTCACAGACCGAACTCGGCAAGGTTTGCTAAACGACCCTTTCGATTGTTTTTATTTATCTACCTACCTATTAAAATTCAGGTCAGCCACGCCGCATCATTTGAAGAACCGCATAATTATTACGTGTTAACCCCACAGAATGAGGGGCGCAAAAATTAAATATCAAATATAACATGGCTACATAATGAGCCTGGTATTACGCCGTGATGGTACCAAATCGGGTGAGCAGGGCCCAGGGGTGGCGACTAGTTGCGATAAGGTTCGAAAGAGTTACCGCGGCCCTGGAACGCAAAGGGCATTTTGAGCAGCACGGGTGGGTTTTAGTCTGTAAGAGTCTGACACTCCCTCTCGCATCTCCCAGAGCTAGGTCATTTGATGATTTCCCAACAAAAAAAACGGGGGGCACTACCATGTAATGATTAAAAAATAAAACTTTTTTACAAAAAAAATACTTAACCGACTTCCAAAATACAAAGCAAAAAACATACAAAATACAAAATAATTTTAATTTTGGAAGTTTGTGTTTCTGGTGCGGTTTCTTCATTTTTAACTTTTCAAAGAAAGGAGGAGGTTCTCAATACGGTTGTTTTTTTGTTTGACGCTGGCTTCCAAAATTAAAGTTATTTTGTACTTTGTACGTTTTGTGGTTTGTATTTGGATGGAAGTCGGTTATATTGTTTTGTAAAAAGTTTTTTATTTATCACTTTTTAGTGCTGATACCCCCGATATTCCCCAACTACCTACACTAAGACAGAAAATCAATTACTTACAATATTTTATGTTTACCCTGAGTTCACTTCTGCTGTACTTTCCTTGTTGAACCGTGTACTTCCAAAATGTATGATTTTGTCACAAATATCAAATACTTAAGTACCTACATTATAAATAAGTGCGCGGTGTTCGAGGAAACTGTTCCACCGTAATACAGTTCATACTAGTACGGGGAGCAGGTTGAATCAGTTCCGTATCAACCCTACTAAGTTAATTTAAAGTTAATTTTTGCCAAAAAAAGGTTATTTATTTTAGAAGGTATGATTAGGTGCATTAAAGCCATAGATAAAATAAAGAAGTCTGTTTTATTTTTACATTCAAACCAGCCCTTATCAATTTAATTGTCTATTTCTGTAGTTCTTCATTAGGTCTTTAAGAAAAAATGGGAACATTTCGGTATTAAAAACTTCTTTCGAACAAAAAAATAGTCTATACAACGTGTACTTAAAAAAAAATCAATTACATTTTGTCGAGTTATGCGCACAGAAATGTATGGGGCAGTCGATTTTTTGTTCGCGATTTTGTGTTGGTTGGTCCCAGTTGTTCATAATGATGAGTACAATGACCCCCTAAGAGGTATTGCGTTTATTCTGTTACACATTGTGTAAGACGGAGTTATTTGTAACCTTATAATATGCAGTACTAATTAACATCCAAATAAAATTGATAACCTAACCTTTTTGAAAACTTAACGGCTGAACGGATTTCAATTAAACTTGGCACACGGGTAGACCAAATCCCAGAATGGGATAGTTAGGCAACCCTACAATGTCTATAATAACACTTAATTAGTTGAACACACCCCTACTCTTGCGAACTGCACGAATTTAACCCCCGATGTTCATTTTGGGGTTAATTCAGATTGTGGTTCGCGTTATTAAATCGGTTTGTAATAATAACTTTCGGTACCAATCAATAAGTACCTATATAAAACTCTTCCGTTACTAACTTTGCTAAGTGATTGAGTGACTGATAGATAACGCACAGGCGAAACTATTGGTCTGCTGAAATTCGGCCTCCTTGGGGAGCGTAGGGGAGCACTAAGAGAGGATTTCCCAAAAGCTAGTGACACAAACTACTAGATTTCTGAGAACTTATGAGAATGTTTTGACGTTGAACGTGAACGTTAGTGAAAAACTGCAACCCCATAGTATTTTGCTTTCATTTATAACTGACTTAAAAAAAAACGACTTCCAAAAAAACACTAGGTTAAGTATATATCTTCGGAAGTCGGTGTCACATAACGAAGAAGCAACCAAAAACACCGACTACTTCCGCAAAAAAATAAAAAATAAAATGCAGTTGAATTGAGAACCTCCTCCTTTTTTTGTAGTCAGTTAAAAAAGGAAGAGATTCTCAATTCGATTGTATTTTTTTTGTGTTTGTTATCTCATATCTCCTTCATTTATGAACCGATTTGAAAAATTCTTTCAAATCGGTTCATAAATTTTTTTGTTCATAAGTTTCATGTGAAAGGATATACTTTTCGATTGGTCCCATTGAAATTTTACCAAAATCGGTTCAGTAGTTTGCTTTTTAAATCCAAATAGCTGGAAAAAATATGTGGAAAAATCATACATGTATACGAAATTGCGTATTTTTGCTTTCCTGTGACTTTCCAGTGGTGTTGTTCACAAAAAAACAACTTCCAAAAAAAACACTGCAAAGTACAAAATAACTTTAATTTCGGTAGTCGGTGTCAAATAACGAAGAAGCCACGAAAAACACCGACTGCCGAAATTAATGTTATTTTGTACTTTGTAGTGTTCTTTTTGGAAGTCGGTTTTTTTGTGAAAAAGTTTTATGCGACATACACAATTTGTAAGTAGGTATTGACATACAATAATATGAATATAGTATCCAATTCAAATAAATATTATGTGTAAAATTATAGGTACGTTACGTTATCGTTACTACACCATGTCAAAAGTGTCAAAAAAATTCGTGCTTGGCCCTCATATACCTACCCCGCGCGTACAGGTAGTAGCCATCTTGCTACCGATTATTTCTATGGTGCTTGCGCTGTTTTTAACAGAACTGTGATGTTGGTGCATGACGCGTCTATACCTACAGGGTAAATTTTTCAAGTGGGCGCGTATGGCCAAATCCGAAACTATGAGGAATAGCGAAAAATACCTACAGGAGTCTCAGGCCCGATTTTGATGAAAACATAAACAGCATCATTAGATTTTTGTTATAATTTTAATGCGATGACCTGGAAGCTTGATTTTTTCAGAGCTCCATGAGACAATAAACTTACATATCTACGCTCTTATTCATAAAAACTTTTTAACCATTACTTGAAGATTCTTAATTCAAATTCTCAGTAGGTATTTTAGCTAAGTAGGTAATGGTTATACAAATTATATGAATACGGCACGGCTGTCTAAACTATTTTGATTAAAAAGGAATATACCTACGTACATTTTATATTATTCTAATTAAACACTTAAAATAAAAATAAAAACTCCCAACAAAATAAGGCGTGAATTTTAGTTTAGGTACATTTAAAAAATTAAGTCACCTTATTTACGTTCCAAATTTCAAACATGTTTTCTTTCTCTTGAATCACGAGTGGCCTTTTGACTTACGACTTTTTTCAAATTCACCTTCGTCACAATCACAAACATTCAAATCATCAATATGATCGTTGGCCTCAACCCCTTCAATAATTAGCGTAATCGTTACGGCGAGCGGTAGGGGAAGCACAGGTGTGTAGGTCCCACGGCCGCAGGTGCAAGTGTATGTTTAACTAATACCACGTCACGACCTGTGATGTCATTAGTTGGGGCCATCGACAGGGCTATTAGGCAGGTATTTAAATTATTTTCGTTGGGAAAAGAGGTGCTCGTGGATTAATAATAACAGCCGCACGGGTCTTGGTTCAGAATTGGTTCGAAGGAGTCACCGCGGCCCTGGAACGCAAAAGGCATTTGGAGCAATGGGTCTTTGGGTCTAGTCAGTAAAAGTCTGACACTCCCTTCCGTTCCGCCCAGAGTGGAAGAAGAAATTTGATCATGATTTCTCATAGTAGTATAGCTACTTAAAAAATACCCATAATTATGTTTAACGAACCTGTTCCTTTATTAAAGTCAATAGTTTTTTTTAAGAGATATTTATTGGTAGACTCGTGTCTGCTTACTCGAAAGCATTATTAAAATTTCATAAATACTTTACTGTTTTACTTAACGCGTTCAAAAGTTCATACCAGGGGTTCTACTCTCTCAGCCCGAAGTCCGTAGTTTCGGCGTTAGTGTCGGGCGTTTTCTACAACGTATCACCTACGGATTTACGATTAGTCCCGATCCCGAACTAAGAACAACTATCAAATCGTGTCGTCATTCATTCTTAGTTCGAGTTCGGGACTAAGTCCATTGTGTTTAGGATCTCCTTACACGAATCCATAAACAGACCAATATTTAATTTTGATCAATCAATCTGACCAATAAACTAGTACGGAGGTGACCGTTTAAGGTCGCGTGGCGTCGATCAGATGTAACACGTCATTATTTTAATACGAGGGAAGCCGGGGGACATGCATGCATAATATTAGTGTTGAATTGTTAATAGTTTAGCAGGGGTACGATATTGACAGGAGGATCAGAGGTTAAATGTGCGGCAAATATTTACTGTAAATACACTGATGTTCAGCATCAAAGTAATGGGATACTTTGAAACTAGAATAATAATTTAAGAATAAGCAAACACTTATACAAAAATACAATATTTTTATTTATTTCATACGTTTAAATAAAACCGTCTTTGAGATGTAGGGTGGTAAACGCGCAACACTCAGCCATACTTATGAATCATAATTATGTATGGCTGAGCGCTGCGCGCTCTCCCTTACCTTGCCTGGTATTACTAATACATAAGTTTCATAACTTCATAAGTTATGAATTTATGATACTTTCTGTAGGTATACATAATATACTGGATAACTTTTTTTCCAGTGCACAAACTTTGAGAACCACTTCTGCCCATGTAAATGAACAACTTGCCCCAAGAAAGCCATAGTCAATTCCTAAAAAAAAATTTGAACTTCCCATACAAAATTGTCATCAACTGACCACAATTTGTATGGGAGACTCAATTTTTTAATCATTAATTACCCAGTATATAATACAAGGCTATGCGTGAATGTTGGTGATTAATACCTTGTAGGTATAAAGTTAAGAAATCATTAAAATATTACTTAAGTACTAACAATGAATAATTTGTACTATGTACCTAAATTTCACATATACTTAATACCTATCTAATTTTATTAAAGTAAAAATGAGTAGGTACCTACACTTTTTGGTCCTTTGCTTCAGCTACGATCAATTTCATACTCTTAGTTGGGGGAATATTGAAGATGTAAATGCTTGGCTTAATACTGGTCCTGCTCCGCTACTGGTCTAGGACGCACAATTTTTTTTTTTTTTGCATTTACAAACATACTTGGACCCGCTGAAGATTGTGATAACATTCGGTGTATTTTCATCGTATAGAATCAGTTTATTTAGCATTGAATATTTTCATGCCCTCTCAAGCCTGGGCATGTGAAAATACCAATTTCTATAATACCTTGCGTAATAGTAATAATAAAGATTAAAAACGCGAAAATCAGGCGACACACCGGTGTGTCGCCTGGGCTTGAGCGGAACGGCGCATGTGAAAGTACAGTGTAGCCTGTACCTACATTAAACTATACTACCCTGGCGGTTGGGAGTGTCATGCTCACTAAAAAGTGTAGCTGATGGTGGCGCATTCTTGGATCATTTGGCTAACAACAATAATTATGGTTGAGCCGTATAGTGCTAGCGCGTGCGTCATGTTCGTGAACGGACATCGTCAGTTGGGACTACAGTGCGATTCTGTGAACATGTCGAAGTGAACACTTGGGCGGGGTGCACGACGGGTGTGTTGTCAAACCATACAAATAACATGGAATTACAGCTCACTTGTCGTTCACTCCGCCTAGGTTAACACCGTGAGATGTCGACAGAATAGCTCTCAATTGCCATGATTTTTTTTTAATGATTTGTGGTTAAATTGTAATTTTTTTACTCCGGACGCTTTTACCATGCATTTCTTTCAACATATATATTATGTATCATTTCAACAAGAATGATGTAAGTAAGTAACCATAACATTGTAAAAAAATGATTTTTGAAAGAGTGTTCGTGGAGTTTCTTGCACATTATCTACGCTTTGGAAAGTGCAAATAGTTTCATCTTTGACTGACCGACCTTGACAATTCAAAAGTTCCTGTAAGTTTACGGCAAGAAGAATCTATGAACAGAGATCTCTGCCAATAGTGCTTCCTATGGACCGAGATATTTGCAAACAATGTTTTCTATCAACAAAGTTTTCGGCGAAATGTGCTGTCTATAATAGGGCTCGAAGCCTCGACATAGTTAACGATCGCATAACGACCGAATTCAGTCGTTAAGTCCTAAGGCCGCCCGTACACAGTCAATCTTGATCGCGATCCTCGATCAAAATCAACTATATGATCTGTGGATTGCGTTCAAAATTGATAGTGTACTGGCGGCTTTAGAAGTTATCGACCGTTTTACCCTTTGGGTACGGAACCCTAAAAAAAATACCAAGCAGCAACCAGTTTATAATTCTCTATTACTTCCAGATGTGCACAACGTGGTGAATCCGCTTCTGGCAGCGTTACCACCGCAGTTGCACTGCATCCCGCCTTATTGTCACCATTTACCGCCGAGGAGCACTACACGTAAGCATCTTTATAATAAATCTTCAGCCGCCATAATAGCAGACACAATAGTAAAACAATGGCGCATCGTCTCCAGGAGACGTCGTTACAGATAAGAGGATATTATAATAATTTAGGCCTATTTAGTCGGCTTTGTACTAATGGACCATGTGGATCAGTATATTAGATTTTCATTCATGATATTCTGGCAAATTTATATGGTCCTTTCCTCAAAAAACCACCTCAGACATTAACCCAGGTACTTGATTGATTCTCACAACGCTTGAAAGGCAAAAATTATCAAGCGACATGTTGAACGAATGACGTTTGGTAATTTTTGCCTTTCAAGCGTCGAATAATTTGGCCATTTCATTATAACTTAGAGTATACCATTCTATGGACTATAAGAGACCTCTGAGTTCCTTTCGGTATTTTTTTCTCAGGGTAATCAGCTAGGAAACCGTCCTCATCTAGTTCAGAAAAAGGTACTTACCAAGAAAAAAACACGTGTTAAAATTTTTCACCTATTTAAAAAATAAATATCAGCCAAAATACCGATTTTTTTTTGCTAAATAGGTACAATCTTTTTGAAGGCAAATAGCAAAACCGTTGACTAGGTTACTAGTACCTACTTATAGTGTAGTCGAATTAGCAAAAAGATTGGACTTAATTCGTGTAGTTGTAATTTTTTATGGAATCATTAGAAAACATGAATATAAGTCTCCTCTGAGTTTGCACCATTTCTGTTATGTACGGAACATCGTTTAATGTTAGGTATTAACATTCAAGTCTCATTATTTTGAATTTTAATTAATAACTAACTGTTTTATGTTTATATATATGTAGATACCCCTTTGTTGTATAATTACTTTTCACCAAAAAAGGTGTGAGGTGTATGAAACACTAATAAATTTAAAAAAATCATTTGCGGCTCAAGGGAAATTCAGTCTGTTGGTGCAAACTCAAAATAAGCTTTTTAGAGCATCATTAACACCCAGTTATTTTAGCACCCTTTTGCACCCCTTGGAAACCAGCATTTTACAATATTTACAAATTGTACTTCGGGGGAAATTAGTGTAGTCATGATTTTTTTAATATATAATGTATTCTACATATACTACATTTGCACCTAATAAAAATAAGAAATATACCTCGGGAAGTTTATACAGAGAGCGTGGTTATATCGTAGCGTTCGCAAGGCGAACGAGGGGTTGAAGCAGGACGCGGGGCGGGCGCGGGAGCAAAGCGTAGAGTTTGAACTATCATAGTTGTGGCAAGAAGCGATCCGTGCGTTACGCAAATTTATTATTTGTCATTTCCTTTTATATTATTTCACTAACTGTGTTTGTTCAATAAATGTGAAAAATGGATTATGCAAGAGCTGTTGATTGAGTGGATGAGAAAGTGGACATTTTTAATAAGTGTGTTCTTCACCTTATTGAAACACATGCACCTCTGAGGGCCGTCCGTGTTAAGCGCCCACCCGCTCCATGAATTAACCCTGGAGTTCGTATGGCGATGAGACGGCGTGACAAGGCCTTTCGAAGATATAGAAGAGATCGCAGTGAGGAGAACTGGAACCTGTACAAGGTGGCTAGAAACCGCTGTAACCAGATGGTAAAAGCTTATAAACGCCGATACATTTGTGAAAATGTCTTTACCTCTTCACCGGCTGATATATGGAAGTTTCTCAAATCTCTCGGCATAACAAAGTCCTTCCCCAAATGTCATTTCTTCTAACGTGTCCTTGAGTGATTAGAATAAGCATTTTTCATCGTCGGATATTCTTGTAGATGCCGTTAAAAACAAAACTCTTCTTGAGATTACTTCCACGCTAATCTTACTTCCCGATTCTTTCTCTTTTTCCCCAGTGACTGACCCTGAAGTCCTCAAAACCTTCAATGCAATTAAGTCCAAGGCTGTTGGCTGTGATGGTGTCAGCAGAACTATGATATCCCTCATAATTAAAAGTATTCTCCCTATTATTACACACATTATCAATGCCTCCCTACAAACTGGAGTATTTCCCACAATCTGGCGTAAGGCCATCATAATCCCTCTTCCTAAAATATCCAACCCCAGTTTATTTAATCACTACAGACCAATCTCCCTTCTCCCTTTCCTATCTAAGATCCTGGAAGCAGTTGCTCTTAAACAAATATCTACTTTTGTGTTTAGGTATAATCTGTTATCCCCTTTCCAATCAGGTTTTCGGCCTGGCCACAGCACAGCCACAGCTTTGCTTAAGGTTACAGAAGACGTTAGGAATGGCCTGGAGAACTCAAGATTAACAGTGTTAGTTTTAATAGATTTTTCCAATGCTTTTAACACCGTTGATCACGACATCCTCCTGGCTATTCTGTCTCTCATTGGAGTTTCTTCGTCGGCACGGGATTGGTTTTCATCATATCTTCGTGGTCGCCAGCAAGCGGTCCGTGCTGATCAGAAATTTTCTGAGTGGTGCGCCCTGAAAACTGGCGTTCCACAAGGCGGTATACTCTCTCTACTTTTATTTTCTCTTTTCATAAACTCTATTACCACTATTCTCAAATGCTCCTACAATCTGTATTCTGATGATCTACATGTCTACGCGCAAACTGACACTGACAACCTGGACAACTGCATCTCATTGCTGAATGCTGACCTTCTAGCTTCTAGCTATCAGTGATTGGTCAAGCAGATTTGGGGTTACAGTCAATGTCAGTTAAAGCCAGGCTATCCTGATTGGCAGAACTTATTTTTTACGTAACTTGGACACCAGTCAACTACTGCCGCTTACTTTCAACAATGCCGTCATCCCTCTCTAGCCACACGTTAAAGACTTAGGCCCTAACATTGATGACAGGTTAAGTTGGAATAAGCTTTCTCAGGATAGCCAGAATGTAACTTACTCACTGCGATCTCTCTATAGATTCAAGCATTTTCTTCCTTCTAGCACTAAAACCACTTTGGTTCAATCACTTGTGCTTCCTATAATTGATTATGCTGATGTTTGCTACTCTGATCTATCCCAAGAACTTCTTAACAAACTGGATCGACTACTTAACAACTGTATTCGTTTCATTTTTGCCCTTCGTAAATATGATCACATTTCTTCATTTCGTTCTCAGCTTAAAGGGCTGCCTATCCGTCAAAGAAGATCCCTCAGATCCCTCTGCATGCTCTTCACTATTATGAATGATCCTTGTGCTCCTGATTATTTACAATATTTTAAATTGTTGGGCAGTTCTCACAGTCTTAACCTTCGAGCATCCAAAAACTTACTCCTTCATATTCCTTCTCACCGCACCGGGTTTATGTCGAATTCCTACGCTATTTCAACCATTAAACTCTGGAATCCCCTTGACATAAAGAAGGCTGAGTCCAAATTTTTCTTTAAGCGTAAAATCCGAAGACACTACTTAAAAGCCTGTCATTCTTAGTTTGTCTTCGTCATAATAATTATGAGTTCAGCAGTGCGATTCTGTAAACATGTCGAAGTGAACACTTGGGCGGGGCGCACGACGGGTGAGTTGTCAAACCATACAAATAAGATAGAATGACAGCTCAGTTGTCGTTCACTCCGCCTAGGTGAACACCGTGAGATGTCGACAGAATCGACCGGCAGATCAGAAATTTTAGTATATTAAATCATATTTATTACTTTATTATTTTAGCTTGTATATGTATTTTATTAGTACCGATTATGTTACCAGCTGCGGTTTCGCCGTGAATATCGGAAATAGCAAGGTTTCCTGATTTTTATTGTATTTTTTTTAATCCCTACACCTACCCTACCTACATTTATTTATTTATTTATTTATTTATTCACCTTACATTTATCCTTACAGGGTTTTTCCCCAATGCGATAAATGCGCTTATCCTAACTTATACTAACATCTATAACTAATTATATATAATGCATTCCTTGTGAATTCACCCAGAGTACAACAAAATAGGTCCGTCTCATTAGCAATCAGGTTGAGCGTGCGAAGTGCCCGCGTCAGCGTCGCCTCTCTCAGAAGGTTAGTCCGACAGCGCGGCTCCACCAGCAGGCGTGGTCGCCGTCGTCGCCACACGTACCTGTCGGGGACACACAGGCTCGACTGCCCTAAAATAATCGCATTATGCAACTTCCCTCTCAATATTTTGAAAATATGTGAGGCCAGTGCCAAATCCCTCCTAACCCTCAACTCGTTGTATCCCACCATACCTAAAATAAATAAGGTGGGATACATTAACGGATAAAATGGATAGACACCATAATACCTCATATATAAATATCTAATAAATTTATTTTGTATTCTCTCTAGCATGAGACTATATTTAACCTCATGCGGAGACCAGATGACTGCGTTACATTCTAGCTGGCTCCTAACCAATGCGTTATATAGCGCAATGACAGCTTTTACGTTTGTGAACCCTCGGACTGTGCGAAGCATGAAACCTAAATTTCTAAAAGCCTTCCTACAGCAACGCATGACGTGATCACGAAAAGTCAAGCTGGTGTTAAAACTTACCCCCAAGTCCTTGACTTCTATGACCCGTTCCACAGGCAACCCGTCAATATGGTAGCTGCATACGATGGGATTGTGTGCACGAGAAAAAGTGATTGTCACACACTTCGAGCTATTAAACTGCAGGAGGTTTTCTTTGCTCCAGCTCACCACTCTGTTAATGTCCCTCTGTAACCTGACACAGTCATCACCGCTTTTTACTGCGAGGGATAGTTTGAGGTCGTCGGCAAACAACAAACAGCTAGCATCTTGGACTACTTCTGGTAAGTCGTTTACCACAAGGAGGAACCCCAAAGGTCCAAGGTTACTACCCTGACTCACTCCTGATCTCGTAAAATATGGATCTGACACGTGTCCCGCATATTCCACATATTGTCGCCTATCCCTCAAATAGCTGGCAAAGAACTGTAGTAAATGTGGGGTGAAACCAACACCAGCTAACTTCGTAAGTAGCATGTCATTATCGACTAAGTCAAATGCTTTTCTGAAATCAAAGTAAGCAGCATCAGTTTGCCCCCCACTATCCACCGTTGATATCAGATGAGCCATGTGACAGAGAAGATTACTGGTAGTACTCCTTCCCGGTCGGAACCCATGCTGAGCGTCTGAAAGCTGTGCGCTCACCTGTGAATATATGCTCCGGTGAATAGCAGTTTCCAGTACTTTTGCCGGCGTCGACAAAACTGCTACTGGCCTAAACCCATCCACAGATTCTGCTGTCCCTCCCTTCGGAACCGGAACAACGCGAGTCACTTTCCACCTCTCTGGGAACACGGCAGCTTGTAGACACTGGTTATAAATGTGAAGCAGTGGCTTCGCTAGCACTGACCGACAATCCTTAAAGACATACGGGGGAATGCCGTCAGGCCCTGCGGATCGCTTCGGCTTCAGGTCTTGAAGCGCACGACATACGTCTACCAGCGTTAATTGGTCCAAGTGTACTCGCGCTGCTCCGTTTCTACTACCTGCTTTAGTTACAGCTGCGTCCACATCCAGCACCGGTGGCTCTGCCCTATAAACCGAGTAAAAATACTCCGCAAACTCTTCCACACACCGCTGACCAGACAATACCTCCCCATCTTTCAAAATCTTCTGCGGATTTCTCTTACACCTCTTGGATTTTGGACATAATTATACCAGACCAAAAATACAATGACATGTTCCTGGTCTCCTGGTACTTGATGTTTCTGGTCTCCTGGTACTTGTGAATCTGAAGAACTAAGGCAGCAGCGCGTAACTGCTCGTTTTTTAAGTGTGTTCATGGCGGTCTGGAAATCAACTAAACAATCTGATCGTAAGTAACCGCCCGTCTTGTGATACTCGCCCGCCAAGTTTGCGGGCGAAAATCCAACGGTAGCTGCTGTGGAACCGCACAAAACTGCGGTCTCGTGAGTTCTTAGCCTTATTCCTACGTTACTTGATAATCAGCGCTGTCACAGGGTCTATAACTCGAAAGACAAATAATTAATTTGAAAGAAATAAAGGACATGCTTGCCTGCTGTTTTATTTTTCGATTAAAAACAAGCTGCTTTTGCATTAAAAATATCTTTAGATTTGTATACTATTACTTACAAACAGAGCATTCACAATCAGAAAGTACTCCTTCCTCGTAAAACACATCCCGCAACACAACTACGCGCTTATGCACGTGGCGACGGCGCTTCTTGTCAGTTTATTATTCCGTGTCGCGCGCTTGTCTCTTCCATAGCGTAGTTGCTCAATGGCAATGACTACAATACACGAAAAATGTATGTTCCATACAAAAATGCTAATTTTTTATTTGGTGCAAATATAAAGGAAACCAAATTATATGATTGTGATGATTTTCAAAACAACCAAAATTTCCCCCGAAGTACAGCGGCAGAAAAACGTGAAAAACTAATTTCCGTATGTCGCACCAGGGTGCAAAATCAATCATGTATTTAGGCCAAAATGACTAACCCTTTTCTGAGTTTACAGAACTACACGATTTTCCCCTAAGCCGCAATGACCAAAAATCATGTTTACAGATATTTTATTTTTTTTCTAACGCTGCGTTGGTCTGATTAAAATAAATAAAATGTAGTAATGTAGATTGAGGTGTAATAAAGCGTATAAAAAATTATGATGAGTACAACTGTATGCTCTGCTTAGTTATGAACAATAAACAGATTTCACAGTTTTTCACCCCCTTCCGTAGGGGTGCTAAATGCAATTTATTTTTTATACTCAATTTTTCACTCATACAAAACCATCAGAAACGTTTTTGCCTCTCCGGAGAATTTATTCCAATCTTTATTAAAAAATGGCCTAATTTGACTATACTATTATGTAGTACTAGTAACCTAGTATTTTTATTTATTGAATGTATTAAAATTATTGTTTTGTGTTGTTGCACTACTGGTCTCCAGTGCTCCCATCCCCAAACAGCGAGCTGGACATCCGTCGCCGCGGGGAGAAGAGACCAATCCCACCGGAGCTCAAGGACGAGAAGTACTTTGAAAGACGGCGCCGAAATAACCAAGCTGCCAAGAAATCCAGGGACGCCAGAAGGATAAGAGAAGACCAGGTAGGTTCTTAAATATTAGCTACATTATACTTACTTCTTATTTATTTAACACTACGCATACAATGTACAGAGACGGACTTAAATGCCCTACGTATTCTCTGCCAGTCAACCTTTGGGTGATGCAGAGAATAGTCGTATAATAAGCGATTGTCATAAAATACAAACATTTAAATAAAAATAGGTACTTACATACAATATCCTGTATAAATTAAATACTCAAATTAACATTAAACAATTAGGACAAATAGATAATTGGAAAATATTAGCGCTGTGATGATACTAATGCCAACTTCTTACGAACGTGTTCGCGAACTTTGAAGGTTAATCTGTTGGTGGCCATCACGATTTCCTGGGGTAGCTTACCTATTCCACACAGAAACAGTCTGAATGTAGAAAGAAGAGTGAATAAAGTCAGTACGGTGAGTGGGACATTGAAGAAGACGGTTATGTGATGAGAAAACTTCATACAACTCTTTGAACTTAAGACAAACAGAAATTTCCGCTGTTACCCATTTTTTTAAAAATAACCTTAGTTAGTAACATTAAAATCAGAGCAAAGCATTGACTTATACAACGTGTAACAGAATAAACGCAATACCTCTTAAGGGGTTGTTGTACTCGATTTTTTTTCGCGATTTCATTGTTGGTCCTATAGTGAAAGTTGTTCATAATGATGAGTACAATGACCCCTTAAGAGGTATTGCGTTTATTCTGTTACACGTTGTATATATTTGTACATAAATAAGTACCTATTAAGGACAAGGTAGACTTCACGTTTTTCTGACACCACAAATTGGCCTACTTACACCGAAGAGAATTCGCCACGCAGTCGGCAATCTTCGGGAGCGGTTGTGCATAGGATCCCTACTTTTATCTCAGGACTACGTTCCGTTGGGTGATTTTCGATCGGCCCCTTCGCCTCCGTAAAGCGAAAGCGGGAACACAAGTCGCAATAGCTAGTTACAGCCTCTACTGCACAACACCTAACTTGTTTTGTAAGCCTGATCTTTCTTCTTTCCACCAGATAGCCTGGCGAGCCTGTCTCCTAGAGCAAGAGAACGCGTCCCTCCGTGCCCACGTAGCTGCTCTTCGACAGGAGGCCCTGGCCCTCCGCTCACTCCTGGCTGCGAGGGATGAGCCACCTGCCCCTGCGCCATCTTCTACCACTCCTGACTAGAATAACTTGCCGCAATGTGCTGATATATTATGTAGTTATTTAAATCAAAATGTAAAAGAGGAGCCCGTGGCTTAATAATGACAGCCGCACGGGTCGATATTCAAGGTTAAATAACGCTTGCTGAGGTTGGTCTGCGGAACAGCGACTAGGTATCTATTGGCGATGCAAAGATTACGCGCGCCTCTAGTGGCGAAAAGAAGTTGCTTGAATGACACTTGCAGTGTTGCCAACACTAATTTATCAAATACCCCAATATGGCGGCAAAAATCCACTGATTCCCCACAAAATCCCCTCTGGCCCGACATAGCAAATGACATACATAGTTGTGTGTAAAAGGGAGAGGGAGGCCTTTGCCCAGCAGTGGGACGAAATAGGCTAGTATAGATAGATATATTTCGACCGCATCAGTCGATCGATTTAAATCAATTTTAGAAAAAAAGGGAGTCATTCGATATCCATGAAGTAACTAAACAAAAATCTTAAAATAAGTATTTCGATTTCTTGAAAGTATCCTGACTAGGCCCGGACTATCGATATAAAAAACCTCCGCATAATGCCAATCCCCAATCAAATTGAGATTCCCCGCAATATGGGGAATTCCCCACACGTTGGCAACGCTGTACGAATACTGTCAAAGTGTCGTTCTCAGACAGCTTCACAATTTGACACTAGTGGCGCTAGTTATAATCTTTGCATCGCCAATAATTAGCATACCAAAACTGTGATTCGGAAAGCGCGCTAAGGCCGCTGCCTGTCGAATACGCACCTTTCTTAGAATTAGGTTTTCCGATACTGAATTCTGTGAAACGTTTGATTTTTCTTTCTTCTCACCCGAAAAGGAACGGCAGCTATTTTTCCCATTTGGAAAATAAACAAACGACGTGTGCACGTGTCCACCTAATTGAATATTTTGTATGAGAGGCAAACATTCCAGGTCTCCGAATCTGAATTCCTTATCAAGAAACCGTACATACCTATTGGGTCGGCTGCCGTTGGTCCCGGCTGTCATTTGTAGACCTTTGTTTGACAGTCGTTCGTAGTCAACTAGTCAGCCTGTCAATTCTGTCAATATCTCACCGTGTAAACTTAGGTAGTGATCATGAAGTCAACTGTCACTCATTCTTGTTTGCCTGGATTGACATTTCATTTGTTTACAGTATCGGAATGCAGGAGCCAGAAAATCTGACATCACCACCACTAAGCAAGGGTTATTGCATTACCTAACCTAGTTATTGGGTTGTGGTCTTGTAGAGGTTAGATTTAGGACACGTCAACGTACGTTTTTTGTGTGAACGTTTGTTTCTTTTGCCTAAAATTCAATGTGTTTTAATTAATGTCCATAAACCGAGCATTTAATGAGGGTTTCCAATAATAGTTGGCGCCACTTATGCGAAAGGTCCTCCTCAACTTAGTAAATGTAACTTTTGACGTAAACATGACGTTGACGTTAAAATATCGTATGTTTTAACAGGTGTCTGGACGTGACGCCTCAGTGCTGCCACCTGGTGCAGGTCATTTTAGAAAACCCTCATTGAATAAAACTTAGAGCAAAAAAGCCTTACAAAAAATGCATTTTCACAAAGAAAACTTTTGTAAATATTTCTAACTCTAGTCAAATATTATATAATTTATACCTACTTATTTACTACCTATGTCAATAGAAGACACATAAATAATAATTAATTAATTATTTAAGTGGTTAGGTACCACCTATCTTATTCGCAATAATTCCGTCCATTTTGTGATTGTTATTTAATTTAGGTAGGTACTTAATTATCACAAATCGACACGAGGGCCAGTGTGGATAAAAAAGAAACTTTCAGTCTTGTTATTTAAATCGTTTTTATTATGATAAAATATACGACAAAAGTGGATAAATGCAGTCAAAACATGTATATGCGTGTACCTATGAGTTTCAAAAACATTTATTTACCCCAAAATTTACACATGACTAATTATGTTATTTTTAAAAACAGCTGTACCTACCTACTAATCAATACAAACATTAGATAATCTTTATGTTCTTACATAGGTAATTTTGTTTCAGTTGGTAATCAATGTAATCATACTAATCATATAGAAAAAAATATAGGTAGGTATATTGTACCTATTGGGAAAAAAGAGTTCAAAAAACTCTTTAGTTATTTTGACATGATTTATTTATAAACATTAAAAATCTTCGTTTGAGATACTTATTATTTTGCCAGCTATTTTCATGATTCCCAACTGTTTCTTCTTCTTCTTCTAAGACATGCCCGGACTCGAAGAGTTTTTGGCCTTTTGACATAATTATTCTAACCACGTTAACGATCATTATTCATGAATTGGTCGAAACCCATATCACATACCTACCTAACCATGGAAAGTAAGTACCTACTACCTATTTGTGGGAAAGTACCTAATAGATCATACTATTTTTGACGTAGGTACTATAGGTACTTTTATAACAACAGCAATATGTACATTTTTACTTAGTTATTATTAGTTAAATGTTACCTATTTTTTTCGATTATTTGTGATTTTTTTTTTAACTTGATGTGTCAATGTCAAACAGGTAAGTATTGTTTTCGTAAATGATTCGGATTTGCGCCACCAGGTGGCAGTGCCTTCGTCGAGACTCGTGCACGTTCCTTACAGAAATGCAATCGTCTAGAACTCTAGAGTAGGCTACTAGTCGCCGTGATACGTCCAGCAGTGGTCTGTTAAAGCGTATGATGACAGTGATAATAGGTAGGTACCTACCTATTAAGATACATACTTGTTTTATAGTAGGTTTGCCTTATGTTATTCCTATGGTTTATAGTATGTATAAAACATACGAGCTTGAAATATAGTCCCAGAGACAGTATCTTATTAGCCATCATTGCAATTGACGTTAACGTAGGGACCCACATGTATCATTATTTAGCCATTCACTGATACATTTCTGTTTGCAATTTCTGTAAGCGTTTTGTGCACCTATTGTCACTTAAATGTAAGTCTTTGATTATTTTGTAAGCTAGCGAGTTATGTAGGACCTACAGACGCCAGCACAACAAACTAACCGAAACTGTAAAAAATTCCCAACCTTGAACCTAACGTATTAGTGATAAAGTTGAAAATCTATTAGATAAATTTGGCAGATTGTTGTAGTTTGATGTGCTGGCGACTGTACCTACTAGGTAATCATATTATATCATAGAATATTCATGAATAAACAACTATTTTTCGAAAGTATTATTTTATTTTTTTCTCCACGACGTCGACCAGCCAATTAAAACTAGGAACGCATATTTTTTACTTACATCTACTTACTTCGTATTCTTGCCGAGTATAATCTTCAATCGTAGGTCAATAACGCCATCTTACAACAAAGCATGTACTCATGGTAGGTACAGGTACAACAATGACAATCTAATTTAATGTTACTCGTCGACACTAGAGAGCACTAGAAGTAACGGCAGACGACGACAATCATACGTGTATAAAAATATTATTTTTAATAAACAAATCATACCTATTATTTTTACCTTGTGAAATAAAATGCTTTACTTTTATTAAAATATTATTATAATGAGTTTGTTTTCACAAACAGCAACACCAGTATGTAAATAATTCCGAAAATCACATTGGTTCACAAATTTACGTCATTGTAGTTGCACCAATCAAAATAAAATAAAGGGATCGGATCTCTTCTCTATGCCAATGAAAACGTTCCGGCCAAAACGCAAAAAGGAGAACATTCTAGGGCGACCGGTTATTATTTTTTTGGGTTGGCAACTTTCATTCTTCGAGGTGTGCTAGAAAAAAAAGTAAAAAACGTTCTTTCATGAAGTTGCGTCACCCACATGTTCTGTTTGAAGTGAAATAAAGCTAGCAAATAAATTAAATAGTTGATAATATTGTCGCAAAAATGTTGACCGCTACGCGGGTGATCGGCCGCAAGGCTTTGGAGTGCTCCGGCTTAAGTTCAGACCTATACACACAAAGGAATTTCTCGTCAATTATTAGAAACGTGAGTGACCATTTTATTTCTGAAAACGAATGAAAATCGTATGTCACATTGTCAGAAAATGTCAAAAACTTATTAATTTCTACTTCCCTGTTGCAATTTGTGTTAATTATTTGTGTTTCTATGGAATAATCGCGCCGGTTCCGAGGACACATGGACCTGACTTGAAAAATGTTTAGGTTAAAATTTCGCCTTTCTATCGTGCATTTCAGACCGCAGCCCCCACAGTGCCCATTTACCAGCAACATGCAGTCCAATACAGGAACAAGTAAGTCTTAAATTCAATATTTTTTTCTTATATTTCATCATAACCTTACTTATTGCATATCTGAGTTGACCTTTGAATGCATCATAAATTGAAGAATTTAATCGATAGGACTCGATATCCTTGCTCTTAGAGTGTGTAAAATGTTAATGTCATCATTTCTGACATACTGAAGACAAGGTTTACTCACCTTTTTGGATTAGTTCCTGTTGAAAAAGGGGTCCGAATTAGTCAGGTCATCTCAGGGGCGGGTTTGCCTTCTAGATTCTAAACACTTTTTAAATTTTTTTGCACTACAATCTTGGAACTTATCACAGTTTTCACTGATGAACCAAAATCTAAAACTGTCTAAGGGAAGATGAAGGAAAAACATTCCTGTGCTATATAAAACATCCTTTTATTCCTTTAGCTAGAAACACTAGATTTCATTTCGAAGATTTTGATTTTTAATGTTGTCAAATGTATGAAATACCAATTATTTTGTCAAATTGTTATTCACAAAATCTTTGCACACATATTTATTGTCAATGTGATAGAACAACTTTGAATAAATGAGCTGTCACCTAATTAATCTCTGTTACAATCTGTAAAAACTATCTTGAAAGGTGAAAATAAGTCTAATATTCAACTGTACATAACTGTTTAAGTTATAACCTCAAAGCTGAACTTTGAACTACAATATTATAATTTGAATAAATAAAATTGCCTGATTTGAATAACAACAATCACAGGCAAAAGTTTGCAGAAGCAAGTTTAAATTTGTAGCTATTTCAAAATTATTTTCTGGATTTCATCATTCAGAATTTTATCAATCTATTCACCTAGCCTGTTTCCAACCTGTTGGGGTCGGCTTCCAGTATAACCGGATGCAGCTCAGAGACTGCCTATCTGACTGCAATAGTCTGTTAACAAAAAACCATAGCAAGACAAATTGTCAGTTTTCCGGTCCCAGACTATTTCAAACAACTGTCAAAGATCTACAAATGACGTCCCGTAGAATTATAGGCTGTATATTTTGCATTTATGAGGAAATAGAATTAAGTATTGTTGAGAAAAAAGCTCTCAGTTGTTCAAGGATCAGATAAAGTTACAATGAAACACGCCAAGTGCGAGTTGACTTGCTCACAAAGAGATCTGTACCATGAATCAAAGTCAAAAACCATGTTTTAAGAGAACCCCTTTAATTTTTAATTTTGAATGAGTGAGCTAAATAAACTAAGAGTGAAAGACTACTACCAACAACTACTTAATGAACTACTGGGTGTTACTGTGAGTGAATAATTTTATATTTATTATTAGCTAACTGATGGACTGACAGAAAAGGCTTAGTAGTATGGTTCCATGGTTACCTTAGCAAGATATAATAAAATCAACCTGTTTCTGCCCTATTGCAGGATAAAGCTTTTTTTTAACTCTTATAAGAAGCTACAAGTAAGAGTCTTACTTGTGCCTATAGTGAATATGGTTAATTTTCCGATGGTCACACTTTTGGGTTCATGAAAACTGGTATAGGTCAACTGTGGTGGTAAAGTTAGGCAACTAGCCTTTATCAGTTACTCAGTTGTGGAGGTCCACAGATATAGATAGACAAAGATAACGCAAGAGCAACTACTTCGCGTGCCGGTTTCGGTGCCCAGCCTACGATCAAAAATCGTAAGCCGCCACTTTCGCGCTCAATCGGACGTCAGTTAGGTGTCAGTGAGGTGCTACACGTGGTGGCGTCTTTCGTTTTGATTTTCCCATCACCTAATAGTGCTTGTGTGTGACGTCATAGTAGGTAGTCAAGAAATTACACGCTTGGTTTTCATACAGGTCGTGATATTTGCGTTATCTATGTCTGTCTAATACTGTGTGGAGTTCAGAAAGGCAGTCACTCCATGTAAAATACTGGGATTCAGCATCTGGTTAAATTGGAAGTCGACCCCCAACATAGGATAAGGCTAGATAGATCTGCCAGGGTAGTGAAATAAGTTTGAAAGAGTTACCGTGGACCGGGAATGGAAAGGGCATTTGGGAGAAACATGGGTGGGTTTTAGTCAATAAGCCCAGAGCGGATTTCCTATACAAAATAATAGGCTAGATAGATGATGAAGCCTCTTGATCGAGTTGAGATAGATAACGAAATAGAATATACTTTATTGAACACCAAAATAGTTACATTAGTTGACTGACATTATCCACAAATATAGACCTTTTTGGAAACTTAGGATTTAAAGCACCGCCGATCGGTGTCCGCGCCAGTGCGCGGTACACTTTTGCAGCGGTGCGAGAGTAGTCGCGGTACCAGCTAGTCGCGTGCCACTTGCACGCCACTTTCCTAGAAACCGCGGCACATTGCATTTTTACCAAATTTTAGAAGGAAGACACCCTCTGTTATTTTGCTGTCGCAAAAGGTACTGCTGGGCATGACGTCCTGGGTTCGAGTCCCAGGCTGAACCAAGTGTTGTTAGGTTTTTCAATCTGGAATTTCTTCAGGAGCAGCCTGAAGTCTGGACCTGTGCTATGCCATGTTGATGACGATAGGCTGGTATAACATGATTTATGAGTTTTAATGAGCCTAATGTTGGTTTAATCTCTTGACTCTGTACCTTTGGCGATAAGTAAAATTGTGAGGACAGTGCAACTGGAATGCACAAAGACTTAGTGCAACTAAGTGATACTAACATAGTTATAAGTTTTTATTAACTAACACAATTGTTATACATATACTTAGGTTATGGTATTTCTAGCTATGGGTCTTCATCTCTTTGTATGTCCAAATTTTCAATTCAAAAGTGTATAAGTAAGATGTGAATTAAGTCTATGAAGCTTCTCGCACATTCTTCTTCATAGAGACACTTCGGAATGTGAAACTATGGTAGGCGCCAGATAAATGTGGAATAACGGTCATTGACCTTGACAATTCAAACGATTTTAATTGAAATAAATGCTTGATTTTGAGTCATCAACTGTGTATTTTGTACTTAGGTCGGAGGGAGTTCGCGGTGCGGTTATTGGTATTGACTTGGGTACCACCAACTCTTGCGTCGCCGTCATGGAGGGCAAGACACCCAAGGTAAGGACTCTTTGATTTACCAAGATCACAGGAAGCACCATTGTATCCAAGTCACTCCCCTTGAATACAATGGTGCTAGATCTATCTAGATCCCAGAAGACATAGATCATTACAATCATTACAATATAGATAGGAATAAATATAGTTGTAATGAAACTATTATGTAATGTAAAAACTGCTTTGAAGGTAAGCATAAGACCTTGACTGTTATACAACAAAATTTCTTATATTTAATACTTCCAAAGAATTATTCATTTTTATCTAAGAACATTTCTCACTCTCATGTAGTCTGATAAATGAATTAGTTACCAGTTTTGAACGACTTGATTAATGCTAAAACTAAAACAGTGATATTCAACCATAAGGTGATAAACTATTAATGATCCTGACTGAACCGAGGCTAGTTGGGGTCGAAACGAGTTGGTGTAAACCGATAAAATGTACATCATACATTCTCCATAACATTTCAAGTCTAGTTATAATAAATTAATATTTTAAAAATATATATTTGTAAAAGCAAGCTCACCGCTCGAGCCCTGACATGTGAAAATTCCCAAATAAAAAAATAAATCTTACGTAATAAACATTAAATTCGCGATAAATTCGCGGCACACCGGTGTGCCAGCAGTGCTCGAGCGGAGAGCGTTTACGGCGTACGTCATTTCATACAAACTTTCAAGTTCTTATTTTTCGAAATGAATGAGCCGTTTGTAATAAAACTTACTACGTATAAGCAGGATACAAAGGTCTAAAAAGTTCAGAGAACATTTTGAAAAATAAGGACTTAAAGTTTGCATGAAATTGCCGTATGGCGTAAACGCTCTAACACTGAAACTTTGAGCATAGTTCCAAGAAACAATGAACTTTCAAAAGGCTAGGCTAAGCTAACTCTAGACATCTTTCTAAACATTAGAGTTAACTAATAGTGGGTCCACACGATACAGACTTCCATAAATGTCTATAGATTTTTTTCTGTGCAACAAAGCAATGCAGACAAAAGTCGGTGTTATAGAACTATTTTATTCAGAGTTCAAATGTGTGGACCCACTTTTAGTATAAGCACCGCCGATCGGTGTCCGCGCCAGTGCGCGGTACACTTTTGCAGCGGTGCAAGAGTAATCGCGGTACCAGCTAGTCGCGTGCCACGTGCACGCCACTTTCCTAGAAACCGCGGCACATATTTGTGTTACATAATTTTTATCTTGCATGTCCTATTATGAAAGTATTTCGGTTATCACTATGGCAGATAATGCTAAAGTACGTCAGATTGGCGTCACTTGATGATGTATCCAGTTTCCGTAATACCGAATAGCATTAAAATCCGGCCAAGTTCGAGTCGGACTTGCATACTGGGTTCCAAAGAGCTAAAGCGCATTTCAGACTACGCTACTATATACTATATAGCATTGCGTTCACATTACGCGATATAATTGCAAGCAAAATGATCAGGCTCGTATCCACAGGAAAGCCATAAAGCTATACTGTATAGCATTGTGTTCATATTACGCGATATAATTGCAAGCAAAATGATCAGGCTCGTATCCATAGGAAAGCCATAGAGCTATACTGTATAGCATTGCGTTCATATTACGCGATATAATCGCAGGCAAAATGATCTGCTCGTATCCACAGGATCACGTCCAGACGTGTCGTTTCGTCCATCTATTTGCGGGGCGGGGGGGACGCGGCGCGCATAGCATCATAGCGCAGCGCATCGCTCAATTTCATACCGTGAACGTGTTCTAAATAAATGTATGGTGAGCGATATTGTTGTGCTATGAACTATATGCTAATTATTGTATAGCGTAATCTGAAATGCGCTTATAACAATCAGGCCTTTGTAGTATTTGACAGGACAACGACCATAACAATGTTCTTGTTTATTATATTTACCAAGATAGCCCTGACCTGTGACATACAGGCGAACAGACGGATAGCGTAGGCTTAGTTATCAGTAACGGAACCTTAACAATCAATGTGACACTTAAGGATTTATTGATGATCGGTACAACTTGTATTTCGACAATAATCTCACTCCAATCACCAAAAAACTTCACCGAACCATTCTTCTTTGCACCAGGTCGTGGAAAACACTGAAGGTTCCCGCACCACACCCTCCCATGTAGCCTTCAGCAAGGAAGGCGAGCGTCTAGTGGGTATGCCAGCGAAGCGCCAGGCAGTCACCAACAGTGGCAACACTTTCTACGCCACGAAGCGACTGATCGGCAGACGCTTCGACGACCCCGAAGTTCAGAAGGACATGAAGAATCTGTCTTACAAGGTCGTCAGGGCTTCCAATGGTGATGCTTGGGTTCAGGGTGAGTGAGACTGTTATCTAAAAGATGTAACATAAATCCTGTGGTTCCTTAAAGGAGTGTAATAATTATGTATACTTATTGGAGTCCGATATCTCACACGCAAAAAGTCGTATTTTAGTACTATAATGCAATATTATATTTATAAATACTACACATTTTTTTAAAAACGATATTTACACAAAAAAACGCAGATGGCGGTGCAGAGGTTGGCGATCAGTTTTGCTTGCCAAATTCAATAATAAAATATTTAAAAATGTCTTACATGTCAATGTCTTAATTACCATCGGATATCGATTCTGAAAGGAACAACAGGGTTTTTGTGAATAAGCACCGCCGATCGGTGTCCGCGCCAGTGCGCGGTACACTTTTGCAGCGGTGCGAGAGTAGTCGCGGTACCAGCTAGTCGCGTGCCACGTGTACGCCACTTTCCTAGAAACCGCGGCACATTGCATTTTTCTAAACACAACGATGTCTTTATACCAGGATTCCTTAGACGTTCATAGTCACGAACCATTAGTCCTTTGCTTTGTTCGAACTGTGTTGGGATGAGCTTCCAATCAGCAGCTGAATACCAGTATGTTAACATAATATAGCGACTGTCTATGGGTGCTGCCAGACTGAACCTACCAGGCTTAAATACAACTTGTGTTGCTATCGAGAGTTGCCGGGTTTATTATTAAATATTCTCTTTGCACAGGCACTGACGGCAAAGTGTACTCTCCATCTCAAATCGGGGCTTTCGTCCTGGTTAAGATGAAGGAGACCGCCGAGGCTTACCTGAACACCTCAGTCAAGAATGCGGTCATCACTGTGCCTGCTTACTTCAACGACTCGCAGAGACAGGCTACCAAGGATGCAGGTATGTGGTAACTTGAAGATGCTAGGTACATTTTTTTTTTTTACAAAAATCTTTGCCCCTCACTAGGAAATTTTTCCTGTATCGTGGGTGCGTTTACAAACATAGAAACTCACATACACAAACAGCCAGACCCAGAACAACTATCTGTGACCATACAAATATTTGTTCCGTGCGGGAATCGAACCCGCGACATGCAGCGCAGCAGTCACTTATCGTTGGAATTCGGTCGGTAGGCGATCGGTATGTCGAGACTTCCCACCATGGGCATTTGGTTAAAAAAGAACTTTGCTTAATATTGGCTGAATGCGCTCAGAAACAGGCCATCAAAAAGCACCGCCGATCGGTGTCCGCGCCAGTGCGCGGTACACTTTTGCAGCGGTGCGAGAGTAGTCGCGGTACCAGCTAGTCGCGTGCCACGTGCACGCCACTTTCCTAGAAACCGCGGCACATTTGACTTATTTCTATTTAAACAGTGTTCCCTGTAAAATAGTTTTTGGTCTATGAAAAACGTTTCATACAAAAATAAACCTAATTTAATGTAGTTACTGTGCAATTTCGCACATCGTCTTGCGGGTCTCACTATCAATAGTAACATATACGAATAATAACCAACCAAAATCAGGTACAAATAAGGTTCATTTTAGTATAAAACACTTCCAATATCAGGCTAAATAATATTTTAACGCAAGCGTGTTGTCTACAGGTCAGATCTCCGGTTTGAACGTGTTGAGAGTGATCAACGAACCTACCGCGGCTGCTCTCGCTTACGGCATGGATAAGACTGATGATAAAATGTAAGTACAATCTTTCCCATCCATCTTTCTTTACCCCTCCACCCCTTCCTCTCAATAGGACGATAAATTGTCAACTGAACATTTCTTCTACCGTGTTACTAATCAAAATCTTGTATAGAGAACGTGCCTGGCAAAACCGGCACGTTGCAAATCCGAAATTTCTACGTAAAAAAAAACATATTATAATCGAATTTAGAACCTCCTCCTTTTTTTGAAGTCGGTTAAAAAACGACAGTGACAATGGTGTGGCCTATAGTTCTTGCACGGTCTCCATTCTATAATTTCTCCGAGTCGTTTCGAAAAATTGTGGACTGACATAAACTGGCGACCAATCAGCGTACGTACTGGTCTACATCCGTTTTGAAGTGATAGTAAAATTGGTACCAGTGGGTCTACTCTCTAAGCCCGAAGTAGAATACGCCCGACACTAAAGCCGATGGACTTCGTGCTTAGAGAGTAGACCCACTTGACCACCCGTTGTGCGATGTTGGTTGTGTTTTTTCAAGTCCGCGGCAAACGTTTCCATGAACCGTGCGGCTGTTATTATATAGCACATTTACTTAACCTCGAGAAGCTTGTGGCTGAATAATAACAGTTCCGCGGATCGATCTTCAAGGTTAAGCAACGCTTGCCGAGGTCGGTCTATGGATGGGTGACCAGTGACCATATTAACATACCGAGACTCCTCCGTGCCTCGGTAAGCACGCTAAGCCGTTGGTCCCAGCTGTCTTTGAATTTGTAGATCGTTGGCTTGGCAGTTGTTACGGATTGTCAGAAGGCAGAAAATCTGACACAAGTCTTGCCAAGAAGTACTGTATTCGTGTTTCCCATTTACTGGGTTGTGGAGGTCAGGTAGGCAGTTGCTCCACGTAAAATACTGGTATACTGAATCCAGTTTGACTGGCAGCCGACCCCAATGTAGTTGGACAAAGGCTAGGCAGGTGATGACTTAACCTCACAATTCCCCACAGCATCGCCGTATACGACTTGGGCGGCGGTACCTTTGATATCTCCGTGCTGGAGATCCAGAAGGGCGTCTTCGAGGTCAAGAGTACCAACGGAGACACCCTGCTCGGAGGAGAGGACTTCGACAACGTCATCGTCAACTTCTTGGTTGATGAGTTTAAGCGCGACGTGAGTATTGTATTACCTTGTTTACTGAGGCCTGCATTGGACTAAATAAAATAAATAAATAACCTCTATTTCGCAAAAATTAACAACCTTGCACAACTTTTTAACATATTTAAGGTACTTACTTAGTAGGGTTGATACGGAACTGATTCAACCTGCTCCCCGTACTAGTATGAACTGTATTACGGTGGACCAGTTTCCTCGAACACCGCGCACTTAACTATAATGTACTTAAGTATTTGACATTTGTGGCAAAATCATACATTTTGGAAATACATGGTTCAACAAGGGAAGTACAGCAGAAGTGAACTCAGGGTAACATAAAATATTGTAAGTAATTGATTTTCTGTCTTAGTGTAGGTAGTTCTAAAAATTGACATAGTATACGCTAAAAATTCCGATACGTTGTTTGTTTACAAAACGGCTGCTTGTACTTTTATATTAAATTGGACTGGATTGACACCTGCACCATTGAGGATCCAATGAGTGCCGCTATAAGCGTGGCCACCTTCCGTCAAACGGGGTTAAGGTGAAAGCGCCAGGGTAACCCGCGAAATTCTAATTTTCTCACGTTTTCTGCAATTTGCAGGTCGGTGTCAGGTTGTTTGGTCAAAATATGATTCGCGACCGTAGGAAGTACGTATTTACAGAACTGTAATCATTAAAATCATCAATACAACTCTCTCAGTTAGAATTGATGCCAAATGTAGTATTTCAACATTTGGCATCAATTCTAACTGAAGGTACAAACCAAGAAACAGCCTGACACTGACCTGCAAATTGTAACGTAAGAAAATTTGAACTTCACGAACTACCCTGGCGCTTCCACCTTAATAGAAACATAGGTGTAAATAGAGACCAAACTTTGATAAGGTTTTTTCACTTTAATTATCATAATATTGGTTGTCTAAGAAAGCAACTTTATTTTAAACATATCAAAACAGTAAAATTGGACACCTCAAATATTGCAAACAAGATTTAAAATAACATAAAAATCCCCTTCACAGTTTTGTACCGATTAATCCCTGCATTCCTATTTACCCCGTTTGTCGGTACTGGTTACGTAGTAACTATTCAGTAATCTGTGGTACTGGGCACAAAATGTTTAAGGGTCACTTAAAAACAAGAACCAAAAACCGGTTTCTGAATTGCGTAATTATAGTCAAAAACGTGTCAACCTTATTGCTGGTCATAAATAAGCTCATTATTAACCGTGTAGCCATTAATTACAAAATGAACTTTATAACCATACTAACATTCTCTCAGTAAGCGAATCCCTTACCCGATACTAAGTAATTTTGGAACTGTACTGTTTAGTCAGTGACAATCAAAATGTGCCCAATGTTAGTTTTAGTATAAGCACCGCCGATCGGTGTCCGCGCCAGTGCGCGGTACACTTTTGCAGCGGTGCGAGAGTAATCGCGGTACCAGCTAGTCGCGTGCCACGTGCACGCCACTTTCCTAGAAACCGCGGCACATTGCATTTTCTCAATGAGCTTTTTTCGCATATTGTATAAATTAAAAAATATTGCAAAGGTACAACAACTCATAGGTACACAATATAATTATCACTACTTAAATTGCATTGTTCTGTTGTGATTTATGATCATATCACCATCATTTCTGATTGTTTTTTTGGCATTAATGTCATATTTAAAATATAACCCAAAAGGAAGCTTATGTCTCATTTCTAGATCTGGTTTTTATACAGCAAAAATAAGTACTGTTTCTAACAGGAATGTTTGTCTTCTTAGGAGCGTTTACGCCTTACGACATTTCATACAAACTTTCAAGTAGTTACTTATTTTTCGAAAATAATGAACCGATCTTAATTAAAAAAACTTGGTATGCTGCTAGATATTCGGAACATTTTCGAAAAAAATCATAACCTTCCTTTTTGCTTCGCCGTAGTCGGGTAAAAAGAGTTCAAGGGAAAGATAGAAAAACCGCTATATTTGTTTTTTTTTTTTTGCCATCTAACGGCGATAGCTATAATTCTCTACTAGGGGCAGTTATTTTCCTGAAAAAAAAATAGTTAGCCTAGATAAATATTGGATTCATATTTTTTCTTTTTTCAATGATGAAGTCATAGTGTGTTAAAAAACTCGCTTGACGTTACGTTTTGGTACAGTTTTAACTAAAACGTGGTTTGACCAGCCTTTGACGACATGGTTGGCGCAGTGGTTGAGCGCTGCGTGTCGCGGGTTCGATTCCCGCACGGAACAAATATTTTTATGGCCTACAGATAGTTGTTCCAAGTTTGACTGTTTGTGTATGTGGATTTGTATGTTTGTAAACGTACCCACGATACAGGAGAAATTCCTAGTGTGGGGCAACGTTTTAAAAAAAGAAAAAAAAAGCCTCCACTTTTGAACTTCGACGCGCTTTATCTTTATCGATTAGAAAAGGCAGAAAATACGTGTCCAATATTTTTGAAAATACAACAGTACACTAAAAGTAATTATAATTTTCATGTCTAGGAAAATTTCCTATTATTTTATGGAGACTTCGACTATCTAAACGTAATTCCCCATTCACAGCAAGGCTTGGACATCCGTAAAGACGCGATGGCCATGCAACGTCTGAAGGAAGCGGCTGAGAAGGCCAAGATCGAGCTGTCTGGCTCCCTGCAGACTGATATCAACCTGCCATACCTGACCATGGACGCTTCTGGACCTAAACACATGAATCTTAAGGTAAGAACCAGCTTTTAGTAGTAGATGTACAATAAACAGCCGGAGAATATGCACAAAGGTATGTGTGACAGAAATGACAGCATATCATTGTGTGTATCTGTGTGTGCCAAATAAACTAATTTTCTTCTTCTTTCTATGTCGCAGCCAATTAGCTTAATCAGGCCCTTTAATTGGTTGCCTAGCCTTTTCATTTAAATGTGCCGATTTTTCAGTGAACTTAGTGACATCTTTTGTTCAATATCGTTTAATGACATGCCCATGTCACTTACGTCGCTGATTAAACGGCACAGCTCAATGAAAATGCTCGACTTTTAATGAAACGGCGGATTCAGCTCCTAGCCTTTTCATTTAAATGTGCCGATTTTTCAGTGAACTTAGTGACATCTTTTGTTCAATATCGTTTAATGACTTGCCCATGACACTTACGTCGCTGATTAAACGGTACAGTTCAATGAAAATGCTCGACTTTTAATGAAACGGCGGATTCAGCTAGTTGGCTGCGACATCTATCTATTTAGCCTATTTTGTCCCACTGCTGGGCAAAGGCCTCCCTTACATTTTTCCATACAACTCTGCCGGTCGATTCCGTCGACATCTCACAGTGTACACCTAGGCGGAGTGAACGACAAGTGAACTGTCATTGCATCTTATTTGTATGGTTTGACAAGTCACCCGTCGTGCAGCCCGCCCAAGTGTTCATATAGACATGGAGACAGAATAGCATTGCTGTTCTTTTGTATGTCGGGTCAGTCCTTTCAGGTAGGACTCCAGCGAGCCTTGGAGCGTTGTATCCCGGAGTTCCATTTCTCGGACCGCGTAACTATATATATCAAAGATTTTGTAAAACTCGTTTTGCCTGACTAACGAATTCCCAACCAGTGGATCGCGAGACGACCGAGCCGATATTCGGCATCAGCAGCCCTACCATGACGTGTTAAAGCGTGAGTAGTTCGAGTGAGAAGGAGGGATGGAGCTATATAGGGTGTATAGCTCCATCCCTCCTTCTCGCTCGAACTTCTCACGCTTTTCAGAACCACATTATCTCGTAAGATCAATTTCAATCTATACTTAGAGAAAAGAAAGTGTAAATGAATTCTAAACACGACTTTCTAATATTAAATAACGCTAATATGGCTTATTGCCAATCTATTTTTAATATAGAAGTTTTGGCAGTCATCGTTAAACGTCAAATATCACTCGGATTGCTTTCACACTTTTGACTCTTTGAAACATTTAATATTTGCTTGATCGCATATCGATTATAGAGAGCATATTTTTAATTCGACGTTAAACTCATGACGTCATTCGTCAAATCTTTGACGGTCGTTAATGGTAGTCAGGAGCCGGAAACCCTGAAAAGCATATTTCTAAGAAGTACCGAAAAACGGGGTGAATAGGAACAGGGGTGAATAGAAACAAAACTTAAAGGGATTTTTACGTTATTCAAATCTTGTCTGCGGCATTTACGGTCTTCAATTTAATTTCATTGAAATTAATAAAAATTACTTTCTTAGAAAACCAATATAGAAAGAAAGAAAGCAAAAGACTATTATATTATGATATTGGCGATGCAAAGATTCTAACTAGCGCCGCTAGTGTCGAAATTGTGAAGCTGTCTAAGAACGACACTTTGACAGTTCCGCACAGCGTTGCCAACGTGTGGGGAATTCCCCAAACTGCCGGGAATATCAAGTTAGGGAATTTGACTTACATTTTCGGGGAATTTAATAAATTGGTGAAGGCAACTCTGCAAGTGTCGTTCTTAGGCCACTTCTATATTTCGCCGCTAGAGGCGCGCGTAATCTTTGCATCGCTATTACTGGCGCCATCTAGTATCGAGTAGCAGAACTAGTAGAGTCAAGATCAAGATTTTGTGTTGTGATTATTGTTGTAAATTAAAGTAGTTAAAATTTTTGGTTATTTAATCGGCTGTTTTTATTGTCACGAACCCCAAGATCGTCACTACGATACTACAATTTTTACTAGTGACGTGACTTCACCAGCCCCCTCTCTTGAACTTTGATGCGCTTTATCTTGATATTTTTTACCGATTTGAAATGGCAAAAAATACGTGTCAAATATTTTTTGAAAATCTATCGGATGGTCAAAAATTATATGTTCTCTATCTATACTCCTATGGCCTATTGCCATTTACCGTTCTCAAATTTCGACACAGACGGTTACTAAGCACCTTAACAGCACAAGCTGATGTCAGTCCCTCATGGCTGTCTAGGCGGTCTATCAGACGGGTGCCAGATTGAACTGGGGTCATATTCCCCGGCCGTGTCTGTACACTGTCGGGTTATACGCTCACATACAATTATATTGATTACAACCATGATCGCTGAGCCCATTTTTGTGGGTCCGATCCCCAAGTTTGCCAGTGGTTTTGGCTTTTTCCACCGTATATTTTAGTTACAAGATCCTGTATTGACCGATCTCGCCGCCGAGGTCCGTCGCGACGACCCATTCAAATCCCTCTCCGACTTTTGCCAACAAGCCAGCCCGCGCCGCTGAGCCTTTAGCTTTAATAACCCCTAAATAATAAAACGACCCAGCCTGATGTCCCTTGCTGTCCCTAACTGACGCCGCTAAGCCAAGGTCGTATTCCACAGGGAATGCCCTTAGCGAGCGGTCAGTAGTTTTAGCTTGTAGCTAGTTTTGTTGCCTTGGCTGGGGGCCTTAAATTCATTTGAGGCCACCACAGGTTAGTCCGGTTAAGCAGTTGATATCCCAAGTGTGTTAACTTGCTAGTGGTCATACTTAAAAAAAAATAAGGTCCTGCATTGACACCGACGACATGCGCAAACTTTACAATTATGTAATAGATTTGCTTTAAGTTATGAAACGCCATTATTGTTAATTTTGTTTTGTCTTCACTGTCAGTAGCTATGCCATAGACAACTGGAATTGTGTTCGGTTGTCGGTTCTCTTTGGTGTGACCACAGAACATAAACTGGACAAGAGAGTCGTGGCACATGCCTGATAGTGAAAATTGTTTTAGTTTTTTTAGATAGTTTATAAGTTGTGTTATAAATTTTTCTTTTTGTGCGTCATTTCGGGGAGAATAAAAGTGTTTTCTTTCTTTCTTTCTAACAAAAACCTCTGCCCAACAGATGACCCGCTCGAAACTGGAGTCTTTAGTCGGCGACCTGATCAAGCGCACTGTCTCGCCGTGCCAGCGCGCCCTTCAAGACGCCGAGGTGCAGCGAGCTGATATCGGCGAGGTTCTGCTGGTCGGTGGCATGACGCGTATGCCTAAGGTAAGGACAAAACTCATCTTTTTAGCTGAAAAATGTGCAATGTTCAGCGTCGTGTAAAGCCATCGTCTCACGGCCATGCCCGGATCGACGGCGCGTCGTGTTCCACGCGCGCCTCACAGAGATGTCAGCATAGTTGACGAGGCCCGGTAGGACCAGAACCTGCCAGAGTTCAGGAAATTGTTCGAAAGAGTTACCGCAGCCCTGTAATACAAAGGGCATTTTGAAGGAACACGGATGGGATTTAGTCAGTAAGACTCTGACACTGCCCAAAGCGGGAAAAGTCATTTGCTGATTTACCAACCACATAAAAAATTGTTCTGTTTAAAGAGTGGTTTGTAATGTATTTAAAAAATCTGTCTTCTCATCGGCCCTGATAAAGTGTAACTGGTCATTATTTTCTTTAATCTATCTTCTCAGACTATTTCGAAATCCTGTCAACCAACATCAAGATAATAGAAAAATATAATCAAAAAACTATTTCAATAAAAGGTTTGCCTTGGTTGAACATGGAATCTTTTATCGAGCAGCATTGCTGTTATCTATGTCACAGCCAACTAGATAAATCAGCCGTTTCATTAAAAGCTAAAACTTTTCATTGAACTGCGCCGTGTAATATGTGACATGGGCAAGTCATTAAACGATATTTAACAAAAAAAAACGGCGGTGAAAAATCGGCGCTTTTCAATGAAAAGGCTAGGCCACAAATTAAACGGCTGATTAAGTTTATTGGCTGCGACCATCTATAATAACACAATAAAGCTGATGAGTTTGTTTTTTTAAACGCGCTAATATCTGAAACTGCCAGTTGGATTTGGAAAATTATTTTTGTAAATAATAGCCACATTCATGAGCAAGGCTTATAGGCTAAACGGGACATGCGCGTACGAAGTCACGGGCAAAAGCAAGTTAATAAAACGAACTAGAAAAGTCAATATTTCTAGTGTAAATATACATGAAAATAAGCACCTTAACAGCACAAGCTGATGTCAGTCCCTCATGGCTGTCTATGCGGTCTATCAGACGGGTGCCAGATTGAACTGGGGTCATATTCCCCGGCCGTGTCTGTACAGGGTCGGGTTATACGCTCACATACATTTATTCAACCAGAACTCTCTCACATCCATCGGCTGCCAGCGACCCTCACTAGGTCATCGGTCCATCTTGTGGGAGGCCTTCCAACGCTGAGTCTTCCGATACGCGGTCGCCACTCCAGAACGTTTCGGCCCCATCGACCATCTGTTCTGCGAGCAATGTGCCCTGCCCACTGCCACTTCAGTTTTTCGATCCTTCGGGCTATTTCGGTTACCTTGGTTCTCTTGCGGATATCATCATTCCTGATTAGATCACGCAAGGAAACGCCGAGCATTGCCCTCTCCATTGCCCTTTGGTTGACTTTAAGCCATTGTGAGCGACCACGGGTCATTTTACCTGGTTACAGTTCTCGTCAAATAACTTTGCCCGTCTGAAGTTGGCTACGAGTGGCTGCGTAGTAGTCAAAATTACGAACAAACTGCAACTGCGCATGCGCAAGAGACATGGGGGCGGGGATTATGGCGGCACGATTTTATGTCTCAGTCTTACGTTTACGTTCGATGCATGCTTGCGTCCCGCTTGCTCCGTCTACGTGACTGCACCAAGCGATCTTTCATCATCATCATATCAGCCGAAAGACGTCCACTGCTAGACATAGGGGTCAATCAACTATTTTACCCACACTTTGGACAGATTACAAATATTTTTTTTTAATAAAATAATCTTTTTTTTTTAATATTCTGACTCGACTAAGGCATTAATAATATCATCTAATTTAATGATTTAGAAAAGCAGCGAAGTTAATTGAAAATTAACATAGTTTTTGTAGAAAAATACAACACATACCCTCAAAAACTGTCTCCAGTGTTACCTGCATTCAGCATCAGATAAATGGCGAATAAAACACGATTTAAAACAAAAAAAATATATATTTACTCTTACATGCATAATTAACTATTTTGGCATAATCAGTCTTCAAGTATTTTTAATTTTTAATTTAAAACTAATCAAAGTTATGTCTTTTGCGTTACCAAAATAATAAAAAAAGAAGGGGTATTTTCAATAAAAGTAACTGTTAAAGAAATACTACTGAGAATTAATTTTGTTATAAAGGTCGACAACCGTGTGAATTAAAAACTATTAATATAAACTTTATACAATCAAATAATGAGCATGTTATAATCTAAAATGTCATTTTTAGTTTGGGGACAAAAAGTAACTCCAGAGACAAATTTGGGTAACGCCTAAGACATACAATAAAAAAATAACAAATGGATGGCATATAATTAAATAAACTAAACTCTGTTTAGTAAAAATAATCAAAAGATCAAAAAGTAAAAATGAAGAAAGGCACATTTAAAATGTTCTGAACTTATTTTTCGAAAATATCAATCGATCTTTCAAATTTGTATTGTCCATTTCCCAAAAAGGCAGGTGTTGGCAAGATTTTGATAATATCTTCATAATTGACATGACTCATATCATGCTTATCAATTCTGAATGTCTTTGCATCATCACTAACAACCCGCAGGAACATAACTTTCACTTCACCGTCTTCTTCGATAGGTGTCAAAGCTTTGCACACGTAAGAATAAGTTTTCTTTTTCTTGTTCATGCCATACACATGGACATGCAGAAAATCGCCAGCTGACACCTGTTGTGGAACTTCATAGTTACTTGTCGTAGCCAGCAGTCCTTCTGAATCCTCAAACATAGCAATGCCTGTAGACTTCGATCCACGTCTGTAGTTTTCTTTGCCATGCATTTGTGCTGGCTGATCGCCATCACTCTCAGAAGAAGATCCATAAACTGCTTGATAAATACTGGAACGAAGCGGTATATTTTGGATATCTTTCAGTATAGCAAGCGGCACATCATCATCTGATAGATCGAGAGAAGCTGGAGAATAATATCCCGTAGGTTCAAAATGAGCTTCTTTTGGGGGCTCAATGTTTTCTAGTCTTGCAGATTCGACGGTCTCTTGTGTGGCGGACTTGAAATTAACTTTATATGTTTTGGGATTGAGACAATTGCAAAAACCTCTTTTCAAAGAATTCTCTTTACAAAAGCAGGTAAGACATCTATACTTTAATGAGTTTCGTTCTTCGGTAAATATTTGATGGACTTGTAAAGTTCCAATAAGTCGTGGTATTGTTTTTGGCAGCTCACCTTGCATTTGTTTAATAGCTTCGTCTTCTACTAAGAACAGCTTGATTTTACTGGTGCCATTCAATTGGTTAAAAAATTCTTGTGCATTTGGGATGTCCATACCAGTGGCAACAATCTTGTCAGCAGTGCGCTTTAGAAATCCTCCAATCCCATCTGCAGGACCCTTACCGTGCCCGGCTTCAAAGAAGGACCAAGTGGTAGCAGTAAATCCATAGTCAAAGTATTTCGTGCAAAGCAAATAAAAGTTTTGTTTCTGCCTGTATTGTGTGGATGGTCCGTCAGAAAAGAAGTGAACTGTATCCACAGCATCATGTTCATTTCTTACCCATTGCAAGATCGGGTGCAAGTGTGTCCAGATGGCGGCAGGCTGGTGACAATTTGACGAAGAAATTGTACAAAAAGAGTTCGCGTAATATTTATTTTCGGGGTGGTATGTATAAACCATCACTGTGTGCAGCGATACTTGGTTTCGAGAGCCTCCAAAATGGTGGGATTGAACTTCTTCATGATATTTGCAATTATAATTTTCACTAAAGTCGACTACAATTGCGCACTCATTAGGCTGCAGATGGTTTAAGCACTCTCGAAAATTATGGAACTGGATTTTGATGTTATAAATATGTTTTTTGAAATGGTTAATATCGTTCTCAAATGTTTGCAGTAAGTGCGCAACATCAACACATTGTACTTCTTTCACATTCTTTATTGTTTTGAAAATTTTTCCTTCTTTTTCATATTTTTCTTCCTTTCTTATCCATTCACTATACTTTACGAAGCCAGTTACTTTTTCTTGAACATATTCCATCTTTATATCTTTGCATGTTTCACAATTATTGTACATACAATCCTTTGACCGGTTGCTGCATACTGTCTTTTGAATAATGACATTCAAATCGCTGGTTTTCAGGACACCTTGTTTTTTCAGTGATTGAACCTTATGTGTCATGTTGGCATGAGTTTTACACAAGCATGTTTCTCGAGCATCGACTGATGCACTTTTGACGAAAAACGGGCGGTTCTTTGTAAAATAGTAATATGAGCAAGGCATACCGCGGTTTTCTTCTTTAAAATCTCTATATAGTTTAAGCATTGTGTCTAATAAATACCTCTTCTGTACTTTCTCTCGGTTTCTAGTCACAGTTTCTTTTTTCCCAGCTGTGGCTCTGGAAACTTCATCACGGAGGAAAAACTGCTGTATTTTTTTCTGAAGTAGCATCGTAGGCCGTTGCGTTGTTTTTTTTTTAACGTACTGTCTGTTTATTCCGAATGTTTCTCGTAGTAATTGTGTTTTCTTTCTACATTTGTCTATGCTGTCAGTTTTAAGAAGGCTTTTTAACAACATTTTCTCCTTGTAGCTCTTAATTCTTTCATATCGCTCTTTAATTGAATTTGTCAATAGCTTATAATTTCGTTTCTGATCTTCAGACTCTCCTTCTTTTATTTTGTTTCTAATTAGTCTTTTTTTGTACTTCTCACAATTTTTCTTTAACTTCTTGTTTTCTTCTTGTAATTTCTTATTCTCTCTATATACTTTACTCCTATCTTTTCTTACTTTTTTTCGTCCACGTTCTCGAGACGCAACTGGTATCTCGTGGTAGACATTGAGTACACCAGATATCGGAGAACTCGGTGGTGTTGCATCCAAAATAACTTGTAAATTCTTCCTTTTCTTTCTATATTCTCTTTGTCTCATTTTCCAGATTAGATTAGCTTGTTTCTTTTCTTTTGGCGTTAAGTCTTTTGCAAGCCTTTTAACTTTATGGTAGTGTTCACGGTGCTTTCTTTTAGCCTCTTCGTATTTTTCAGTGTTCTGTTTAAGTCGTTCCCTGTACCTTCTTTGCTTTTCAGCCGCCGTCAGTCGCGCCATTTTAGGACGGGTAATATTTCTGAAAAGAATAGTGTAGAAGAATTTACATAACGAACAAAAACACTAAACGTACAAACTAAAAATGAACTAAAAATGTATTTAGAGATAAACACAAACACGATCAATCTACTATCATCCACCTTCCTTCTCCAACACCAAATCAGCACACTGTAGGTAGGGGTAACATGAATAACAGACGTATTCTTCCTCCTTATTGAAAACTAGTTAAAATAGGGCCGTCTTTACTATACGAGATACATGCTAATCTTACTAAGTACCTAAATGTCTTAGGAGTTACCAAGAATGTCTCTGGAGTTACCGCCAAAGTAACTCAGTATACAAGTAACTCAGCAGACACTTGATATATTTTCATCGAAAAAGCACATTACTATTTGATTAAGGTACTTGGCGTGAACTTTAGCCGAAAACACATGTTACGTACTATAAAACAGCTGATTATTATAAGTAAATATTATAACTTACATCGAGAAATCGCGGTCACTCAGCAGACGACACAAAAAGGCACGCACTCCCTCCGGACGTACTTTGCGGACTGGCGGCTCGAAGTCGCTACCGAAACACCCCGTCGCGCCGTGTGAGAAAAGGCAAATGGAGTCGAAGCTACTAATGATAAAC
This sequence comes from Melanchra persicariae, assembly GCA_947386135.1. Taxonomy (NCBI): domain Eukaryota; kingdom Metazoa; phylum Arthropoda; class Insecta; order Lepidoptera; family Noctuidae; genus Melanchra; species Melanchra persicariae. The sequence goes on along the minus strand of OX376673.1, from coordinate 7,026,122 downwards.
AGAGCCATCTATGTGTTTCCTGGCGAAATTCTTGAGCGTAACTCAGTATACGAACGAAAAAGTATTTTACTAGGGGACACAAATTTGGGATTTTTTTTTGTAAAAGTGGTTTGTCTTTTTAAAGATTTGTATTACACACAATAAACTGTGTTATACCGTCTTTTTCTATAATAAAATTCAACTGAAATCGAAAAGTAGAAGTTCATTTATTATGAAACTTCACAAGTTAATGTGGACTCTAGACAGGAATATTTTGTATGGTGCGAATATTTCGTATGCTGAGTTACCATAAAAAAATATAGAAATGAAAGATTTTCGAGAACGTGATCAAGTTTTCCGTAGTGCCTAGCAATCTTAGATGCAATTGTGACATCTCATTTGTGTATGTCTATTGTTAATTAGTGCATATTTATAATGAAGTGTCGGGGACAGCAAAGTGTGGGTAAAATAGTTGATTGACCCATAGGCCTCCCCCAAGTGTCGCCACAACAACCGGTCCTGTGCGTCTCGCATCCATCGGTTACCCGCGACCCTCACCAGGTCATCGGTCCACCTTGTGGGAGGCCTTCCAACGCTGCGTCTTCCGGTACGCGGTCGCCACTCCAAAACTTTTCGGCCCCATCGACCATCTGTTCTGCGAGCAATGTGCCCTGCCCACTGCCACTTCAATTTGGCGATCCTTCGGGCTATGTCGGTAACCTTGGTTCTCTTGCGGATATCGTCATTCCTGATTCGATCACGCAAGGAAACTCCGAGCATTGCCCTCTCCATTACCCTTTGGGTGACTTTAAGCCTTCTGATGAGGCCCATTGTGAGCGACCACGTTTCGAGTCCATAGGTCATCACTGGCAACACGCACTGGTCATAGACTTTCGTCTTGAGACACTGTGGTATGTGAGACGAGAAGATACCGCGCAACTTCCCGAACGCCGCCCAGCCGAGTCGGATTCGACGGTTGACCTCCTTCTCGAAGTTAGCCCTACCTAGCTGGATCGTTTGTCCTAGGTAGACGTACTCATCAACAATTTCGAGTGCAGAGCCTCCAATCTTGATAGGAGTGGGTGCTACATGGGTATTTACCATGACCTTGGTTTTGTCCATGTTCATTTTAAGACCCACTCTTTCGGAAGCTCTACTGAGGTCATCGAGCATTGTACCGAGGTCCTCCATGGTCTCAGCCATGTCGACTATATCGTCGGCAAATCGAAGATGAGTGATGTACTCGCCATTGACATTAATGCCTAGCCTTTTCCAAGCGATCTTTGCAAATGGCTAACTTCAGAGGGGCAAAGTTATTTGATGAGAACTGTACATAAGTTAAATTTTTGAGTTGCTCAAAATGTTTCTACGTTGTTCCAACATATTTTATACAACATAAATATCGCTTCAATTGAGTTCTGCGGAAGTCCTTTTCTACAAGCTATTTTCGACAATTTGAACTTTCTAGTAACGTTTTTGAAAATAAAATAAAACCAGCTAGAGTTTACGAATGTTTATAGTATGAAGTTAATCTTAAATTTGCTACCGTCAGGTACAAACGACAGTCCAAGAGATCTTCGGGCGCGCTCCGTCCCGCGCCGTGAACCCGGACGAGGCCGTGGCGGTGGGCGCCGCCGTGCAGGGCGGCGTGCTGGCCGGAGACGTCACCGACATCCTGCTGCTCGACGTCACGCCGCTGTCGCTGGGCATCGAGACCCTCGGCGGAGTCTTCACCAAGCTGATCACTAGGAACACCACCATACCCACCAAGAAGAGCCAAGTCTTCTCTACCGGTGAGTTCTACGTTACTGTGACCTGAGACGTCAGTTGTATCGATTTTTTTTAAATAGTCGTTTTTTTGTTTGGCGTTTTTTTTTTCCTTAACGTATGTTAGCTACCCAACATCACCCTTAAATATGACAACGCTTTTCTGGAACACCCTGTATAAATGATAAGCAAGACCCGATAGTCTTGCCTCGTTTGATTTTTTTTTGGCTTATATTCGTGAGAAGTCGGATTTGACATCAGCATACATACGTATGAAAGAGACATGAAATAATAATTTGTGGTAAAGCGATCTTCTATCCCTCTCTACTCAGCTGTCAAATCCGACTCCTTAGATATACAAGGCATAGGAGTCTCGCTATGTTAAACTTAAGATGGTCATAGTGGTCACTTATCGACAGACCGACCTCGGTAAGCTTTGTTTGGACACCATGCTGCTATTATCATTTAACCCGTGCCACATTATTAACCAAAAATTGCTTTGTTTTTAGCTGCTGACGGCCAAACCCAAGTGGAGATCAAAGTGCACCAAGGCGAGCGCGAGATGGCTGCGGACAACAAGATGCTCGGACAGTTCTCGCTCGTGGGCATCCCCCCCGCGCCGCGCGGCGTGCCGCAGATCGAGGTCACCTTCGACATCGACGCCAACGGCATCGTGCACGTGTCCGCCCGGGACAAGGGCACCGGCAAGGAGCAGCAGAGTGAGTCACACAACGATATCCACGCTTTCGTCCGTGCAGGAAGTTATAGGTGGCAGCACTGAAGTGTTCATGTCAAGATAGGGTGACAAGCAACCAAATACTCAAACGCAACTCGATTTGTGGCAACACTGAAGTGTTCATGTCAAGATAGGGTGACAAGCAACCAAATACTCAAACGCAACTCGATTTTAAAGCCAAACATTCATAGGCAACAAAAAAATTACAAAATTGTAGCGAGCAACAATCTTAAGTGTAAAGCTTACGGGCACATTAATGTGTCGTGTTGTGTCGAGGCACGGGATACACCAATCAAACAAATACGTTGAAGCCTGAACGACGAGGTACGTTAAGCTTTTGCCCGCGACTTCGTACGTGCATACCTCGTCCCCGTGGTAATTTCGGGAAATACTCTCTTAGTGCTCCCCTAGACACCAAGGACCCTACATGCCAAATTTCAGCTTTCTACAACCAGTAGTTTCGGCTGAGCGTTGTCTGTCAGTCACTCAGTAATGGAAGAATTTTATATATATTGATGCACGCCGCACTTTCACCCGCGTAGTTCCCGTTCCCGTGGGAATACGTGGATAAAATAAAGCCTATGTTACTCCCTAATAATGTAGCTTTCCATTGGTGAAAGAATTTTTGAAATCGGCACAGTAGTTTTTGAGTTTATTCATTACAAATATACACACACATACAAATCTTTCCTCTTTATTATAATATTAGTATGAAAAAAAAAAAAAAAAAAAAAAAGCGTTTATTTTTGTTTTTGTAAATGTTACAATAAAAATATTACCTCTGCCAAACTGTAAAACAGTTTGTTGGCAGATGCAGCTCCCGTATTATATTCATACATATTACATAACATTAGTGTGGGTACTTTTCCATCAAAAACATAATAATAATAAAAAAAAAAAAAAAAAGTTACCAATCTAAACACAAGAATTGTATGCATTAAAGTTTTACAATAGCACTATCTTATGTGATCTATACTTTGCTTATTCATCATCACTTAAGAGGTTTTGACAAAAAGAGTTAAAGAGAAACTTCCCCATTTTGTTCTTGAAAGATACTTTAGTGGTACAGCTACTTAGCAAATCTAAAGGTATGTCATTATAAATTGATGGTACTAGGTATTTTCTACATCTTTGCCCGTAATAATTTACAGAAGTGGGCACCACAAATTGTCTGACACATTTATTTCTATGAGGTCTAAGGTTTACCGTATTAACTTTAAACTCATCCTTGTAATAATTATCTACAGCTAATAACAGTACCACTCTTTGATGAATCGGCAGCATCCTACATTCAAAAAATAATTCTTCGTAACCACTAATTTTACAGCGTTTTTTTGTGTTTTTATCAACTAAAAGTTTCATAAACCTTATTTGTAACAATTTTATTTTGTCAAGATAGGTTTTAAATGTATTACCATAGCATGCCAGCCCATATGAAAGTAGCGAGTCCACCAGCGCATAGTAGATCATGTACAGAGTGGCCCTATCGAGTACAAAACTAAGGTGGTGGAATTTTACAAGCACTAATCTTAGTTTAGTTGATTGATGAACCGCATCAGACTCATATGTCTTTTAGGGTTTTAAACTCGAGAGTGAATAAGTTATTTCTAGGCAATCGTGCTCCATCGTCGACCACATCGTCGCTTCCCATCAGGTGAGACGTTTGATTGTGATAAAAAACGAGCTTCACTATGTACAACGTAAAAAAAATCATTCAGTTTAGAAATCATTCGGACCACCATAGGGACAACGGTAGAAATAATATGAAAAACGCGTTAGATTCATAGTAGAAAAAAAAAACAACACTTAAAATGTTGGTTATGTAATGCATAAACACATCCATGTCTTTGTAAGTACCTACCCATAATGGATATTGTGTTTATTCTAGTGGCTAAACTTTCGATTATGGGCCGCCGCTTTGGGAGTTCATTTTTTTCTTGTGGATAGTACTCATAAATAGAAAGCTTTTTACAAATTTTCAACACTCGGAGACTCACGGTTATCGAGTTAAAAATCTTTGAAGTTTCCATACAAATTGGAAAATAATACGACATTTTTACATTTTTAGGTTAGATAAATTGTCATAGTAGACGTCAAAGTTGACATTTCACGTTCCGTTTATGGTAGAGGTGTATTTTATTCGATTTAATGTCATGGTTTTTACATAATTTACATTTTATATAATTTTATTTTCACGTATTCACATATTAAATTTGGTGGGTAATTAATGTGCTGAATGCTTAGGATGCAAGAGCGAGCGAAGCGAGCTCGGGACTTGGGGCACCCCGACTCGGACAGGTTAGGTTAGAAGGGGATGGCGGGGTCTAGTGAGCGAGCGAAGCGAGCGAACTGACCCCGCTATCCCCTTCGTGGTTATTTTTTTTTAAACCCTTGAGCCCCGCGAAGCGGGGCTCCGACTTGCTATTAAGAGGACTAAGGATGCAAGAGGGTTAGGCTTCAAAAAATGATTGATGATTGATGGGGGGGGGCACCCTCACCCCCTCCCACCTGCCTCTTTCTGCTACTGGATACGAAATTTTAAGCAAAATTTTTATTCTAACCTATAAACTTTAACCATGAATATCTCCATAACCATGGGTCTCCGGGTGGTGGGGGTGGTAGGGGGGGTTGATAGTGGTGCCAGGGAGGAGGGGGGGCACCCTCACCCCCTCCCACCTGCCTCTTTCTGCTACTGGATACGAAATTTTAAGCAAAATTTTTATTCTAACCTATAAACTTTAACCATGGATATCTCCATAACCATGGGTCTCCGGGTGGTGGGGGTGGTAGGGGGGGGGTAGCCCCCCTCCCCCCCTACCCCTCCCCCCTACCCCTCCCCCCCCCCCCCTCCCCCCCCCCTCCCCCCTCCCAAATCAGCGGCCCATAATGGAAAGTTTAACCATTCTAGTGTGCTAGCAATTTATTATTTTAGGTCAAAATAAAATCACTAATTTGTGTTTTTTTGCTCAGAAATCTTTGGTTACACGTACTGAACGCTGTGTTAAAATTTGTTCATCTGTTTTAATGGGACCTTATACAACGTGTAACAGAATAAACGCAATATCTCCTAATAGTCCGGTCAATATAGACATTTCAAATAAATCCCGGAGAGCCAAATATTGGTGAGCTTGGGTTTACTATTACAAATAAAGTTTTAAAAATCCCCATCGATCCTATGTGTGCTACAAAAGTTATTCGGGGTCGAAGGTCAAAGGAAGCTCTCCACCAATATTTGGCTCTCTGGGAATTTTTGTTATTTGACCACTATTTTTGTGTCTAAATTGACCGGTCATTGTACAAACTATACTACAAATATTTGTGGTTTTTCTGGTGTAAAACATAGGAGCGAGGTTTCACACGAGACACGGGAGAGTTGGGGAAATTTGCGATTTGAATTGCTTGATTTTATTCAAGAATTCATATAAATTGGTTTTATTCCTCTCAACTAAACCTTTGACAATCTAAGAAGCGCGATTTGACTGCAGGATAAAACATTGCTTTTCTATTGAGTATGAAAGAGATCAAATAAATCTGTTTCGCTGGTAAAGCGATCTTCTATCCCTCTCTACTCGGCTGTCAAATCGGGCGTCTCAGATTATGACAAGTTTACTAATCTAATAAATAACTGATCGATTTGCAAAAACATCATGAATTTATGACTTATCGCCTATCTTTTCTCAACAGTCGTAATCCAGTCATCAGGCGGTCTATCCAAAGACGAGATCGAGAACATGGTGAAGGCGGCAGAACAGTTCGCCGCCACAGACAAGCAGCGCCGCGAGCGCGTCGAGGTGTCCAACCAGGCCGAGGGCGTGCTGCACGACACCGAGACCAAGATGGACGAGTACAAGAGCCAGCTGCCTCAGGACGAGGTGAGGATAAAGTCTGCAGTATCATCCCCAACAGTGGTAGCCCAGTCATCGGGAGGTGTCCAACCAGGCCGAGGGCGTGCTGCACGACACCGAGACCAAGATGGACGAGTACAAGAGCCAGCTGCCTCAGGACGAGGTGAGGATATAGTCTGCAGTATCATCCCCAACAGTGGTAGCCCAGTCATCGGGAGGTGTCCAACCAGGCCGAGGGCGTGCTGCACGACACCGAGACCAAGATGGACGAGTACAAGAGCCAGCTGCCTCAGGACGAGGTGAGGATATAGTCTGCAGTATCATCCCCAACAGTGGTAGCCCAGTCATCGGGAGGTGTCCAACCAGGCCGAGGGCGTGCTGCACGACACCGAGACCAAGATGGACGAGTACAAGAGCCAGCTGCCTCAGGACGAGGTGAGGATATAGTCTGCAGTATCATCCCCAACAGTGGTAGCCCAGTCATCGGGAGGTGTCCAACCAGGCCGAGGGCGTGCTGCACGACACCGAGACCAAGATGGACGAGTACAAGAGCCAGCTGCCTCAGGACGAGGTGAGGATATAGTCTGCAGTATCATCCCCAACAGTGGTAGCCCAGTCATCGGGAGGTGTCCAACCAGGCCGAGGGCGTGCTGCACGACACCGAGACCAAGATGGACGAGTACAAGAGCCAGCTGCCTCAGGACGAGGTGAGGATAAAGTCTGCAGTATCATCCCCAACAGTGGTAGCCCAGTCATCGGGAGGTGTCCAACCAGGCCGAGGGCGTGCTGCACGATACCGAGACCAAGATGGACGAGTACAAGAGCCAGCTGCCTCAGGACGAGGTGAGGATATAGTCTGCAGTATCATCCCCAACAGTGGTAGCCCAGTCATCGGGAGGTGTCCAACCAGGCCGAGGGCGTGCTGCACGACACCGAGACCAAGATGGACGAGTACAAGAGCCAGCTGCCTCAGAACGAGGTGAGGATATAGTCTGCAGTGTCATCCCCAACAGTGGTAGCCCAGTCATCGGGAGGTGTCCAACCAGGCCGAGGGCGTGCTGCACGACACCGAGACCAAGATGGACGAGTACAAGAGCCAGCTGCCTCAGGACGAGGTGAGGATATAGTCTGCAGTATCATCCCCAACAGTGGTAGCCCAGTCATCGGGAGGTGTCCAACCAGGCCGAGGGCGTGCTGCACGACACCGAGACCAAGATGGACGAGTACAAGAGCCAGCTGCCTCAGAACGAGGTGAGGATATAGTCTGCAGTATCATCCCCAACAGTGGTAACCCAGTCATCAGGAGGTGTCCAACCAGGCCGAGGGCGTGCTGCACGACACCGAGACCAAGATGGACGAGTACAAGAGCCAGCTGCCTCAGGACGAGGTGAGGATATAGTCTGCAGTATCATCCCCAACAGTGGTAGCCCAGTCATCAGGAGGTGTCCAACCAGGCCGAGGGCGTGCTGCACGACACCGAGACCAAGATGGACGAGTACAAGAGCCAGCTGCCTCAGGACGAGGTGAAGATATAGGGATGATCCCTCAGTAAAACGACACCTATTTTTTGCTGTACCATGATTTGTTACAGCATAAAAATTTACAGTTGTGAAGAAAAATAAAATTGTCATCAACTAATAAATATTGTTGTTCCTTTAGTGCGACAAGCTCCGTGAAGACATCGTGAAGCTTCGTGAGCTGCTCGCCAAGAAGGAGAGCGCCGACCCCGAGGAGATCCGCACCGCCACCAGCACGCTGCAGCAGGCCAGCCTGAAGCTGTTCGAGCAAGCTTACAAGAAGGTAATCTATTTATAAGGCCTCTCTTTCCTTTTTCCGTACAACCATGTCCTGTGACTATATTGAACCAGTCCTCTCGGTAGGAGTCGAACTATTTCCGCCGTCTTGGTCTGCCATAATATTTTTTGATGGGATTCATTTGGGTTCTCTTCCCATATCTCGTCTGACTGAGTTCGTACACACTCTCCAAGACACCCTGAGAGCACTCAACCCTTCTTTATTTAACACTATGCAAGAATGAGACGAACGCACATTCTCGGCAGCGGATCGTCTGCATTACGTGTTAATTAAATAGAATAATATAAGAAATGTTGAATATTATTATTAGACATAAAAAAGGGTGAGCATCATTCTCTTCCAAATATAAAAGCCTAACTAGTTGAACCAAGCGGCTGAGGCTGGGGAGGAGTTCTGGCGAGAGACCACAACCTCTAGTCTAACCATGCCACAGACAATACGTTTCTCTACCATATTGTTAACCCCAAACTCATGCACACATTTGAGCCATCTTGCCATCTTAAAAGCCGGTTGGTCAAGCACGTGTGCTAAATTAAAGTAGTCGACATATCGAGCAGCGTAGCTCTGCGAAGCTAGCTGAATGATTTGCAACTACTACATCTATCTAGAAATGGACAGCTGAGGCACAGATTAAGTGATAGTTTCATAAGGAACAGATAGTTCACTCACTCCATAGGTAAGGGAACCCGAACTAAGAACAGCTGTCAAATCGTGTTGTCATTCATTCTTAGTTCGGGGAAATACCTTATCCGTTGCAGCTACGTAAAAATGGTCTTAGGAGACTATCCATATTTTTTTCACAGATTTCAGTCGTCATTCACAGTAAAATGGCTATTTTCTTGATCACTATAAATATTTTTGAAAATCTGTGATATGGGGATCAAAATTCCATAAAAAATTATGGATAGTCTCCTAAGACCATTTTCACGTAGCTGCAACGGATAAGGTACTTCCCCTTACTGCCCCGCTGAAAGTTTCCACCCTGTATACAAACTAGTAGAAAATACATAAGTGGTGTAAAAAGGGAAGAGGTCAAAGTCAAAACGTTTATTTAAATTAGGCCAACACACGGCACTTTTTAACGTCATCATTTACCTAAAATAATAAAAAGTGACTACTGTCCGTTCGCTCAGGTAGATTCTTATGGAGAAGAACGGACAAGAAACTCCATAGTTACTCTTTTCAAATAAATGTTTTACAATATTTGGAATAAAATAGTAAGAGGAAGAACTCATAGGGCTTCGAAAAATTCGGCTACGAATTAGCTGAATCCGCCGTTTCATTAAAAGTCTAACCTTTTCATTGAACTGTGCCGTTTAATCAGCGACATAAGTGTCATGGGCAAGTCATTAAACGATATTGAACAAAAGATGTCAATTAAGTCGCTAAAAAATCGGCACATTTAAATGAAAAGGCTAGGCAACCAATTAAACGGCTGATTAAGCTAATTGGCTGCGACATTTATATATTGATTAAACGAATCATCATCTTTTCTTCAGATGGCAGCCGAACGCGAAGGCCAACAACAGCAGACCACATCATCTGAACAAGACAAGAGTCAAGAAAAGAAAGAAGAGAAGAACTAAATAACTAACACTCGGTTGTGTTGTACCCGACTGAGTTAAACTTAGTTATGTTGTGCTCAGAGTACTCGACTAGCGGGGTAGCTCGCTAAGTGTACAGGAATGATAGCCGGTTTTGTATTTAAATGGTATATTATTAGGTGGGGATACTTTGGTTACGTCATTTATAACTGTAACAGAATAAACTCAACACCTCAATAGGGATTACATGTTGTATTGTAAAGAGAGAGCGAGGATTTTGTGAGTATATGTAAATGGTGGAGGGTGATCTCCGCAACTATTTGTAAAATTCTTTCTAATACATTATTCCAGCAGGCAAATTCACGTAATTTTATGACGCGCCGATGAATTTGTAGTGTAGTTGCAGTTAAGTTCAAGTTTGTGTGATAAACGGTATTCTTTTAATATTTGAACTGCGCGTGTACCAAACTTACCTATGGTGTGGCCACTGTGGTAAATAATCGAACAGAATCGATTACATTTCAATGAATATATCGTTAAAGTATTAAAATAATAATTGAAACGTAAAAGCTGTCATTTTGAGACGTCAAACGCATAGTAGAATAGATACCGATCATGGTGCGTTCCGAATCGCGCACTTATGACGCGCATCAGTAGAATGCCGTTTAGCGCTCTTGTGACGCACACTTGTTCCCTTCTCTTGATTTATATAGCCGTCTCCCTAAATTTAAGATCCCTCTCCCAATAAATTTCCCCTCTCTTTTAACATTTTCCTCTCCTGACCTGCTTGTGGCGCTGATGACTTTCATCCGTCACAACAACATAAAATTATAGCCGTACTTATCTCGAAATCATTGTCTGTGTGGCATGCAACAATTTTAAATGTTTCAACAATTTATATTTATTTACGTAATTTTATTATTTGTTTGTGTCAGTCCCGTACTAACCCAACAAGTAATCAACTGTATTGTTTGAAGAATTTAATTAGTTTCTGCAGGAATCTTCGCTCCCTCTATTCATTAGTAAAACAATGCACACTTGCTTCTCCAATCTACTTTGGACATTGGCAGAATAGTCGACATCGGCTTTGTTTGCCATATATAAAAATAGAATAGACGCGCACTTGACGCGAGCGTGTCTGACAGCGGTAGAGAATACGACAAGCGTTGTTTTGATCGAAACTTAACTGCAACTGCACTTCTTTAGTTACGTCAATTGGCCTACACATGAACGTAGGCTCTATTCACCACTCCAACCCTGACATGTGAAAATTCCCAAATAAAAAATAAATCTTATGTAATTGGTAAATAAAAATTAAATTCGCGATTAATTCGGCGCACACTGGTGTGTTGCCGGTGCTTGAGCGGTTCAATACGAGCAAAATCTGGATGGATTGCCAGTAAATAATAAACAAAAAACTTTGCTTTTGTGTCTGCCTATTTTCGCAGATCTTCTAAAACTACACGATGGATTTTGATGCGGTTTTTAAAATGGCTTTGAAGAGTTATCTGGTTAGTACCTAACCCTAAAGTATTCTCAAGCCTAATAATATAACACCCAATAATGTATGTTTAAGTATTTAGTATAGAGTGAATACGGTCTCTCATTGGTCGAACACCAGCCTCGCGTCATCTAGCTCGCTTTTGATTGGTCCTTAACATCACTCCATACTAAAACTTCCTAAGTATGCTTGGAACATTTGGTAGAAACTCCAGTTGAGGTTGGTAAGGTTTCCAACGAGATCTTAGGGTCGGAAGGAGGTCCACTGCTGGACACTCCCAAAAATATCTGGTCCTGAATTGTTTCCGTTCACCAGGTAACCGACGCCACAAATTGGCCCGAGTAGACCGAAGCGAACTCGCCACGCGTTCGGCAATCATCGGGAGTGGTCGTGTGCGCGAGACATTATTCCGTGTTTCTTGTATGGTGAACGCGCAAACGTTCGGACGTCCCTATCGGTACTTTTTAAATCTATGGGATAAACTGTATTCAGCAGACCGGCAGCGGTATTCGTGACTTATGAATCGCAAAAAAAAGCGGTTTATAAATCACAAATATATTTTATCTTTGTTATATTTTTTGGGTCATGCCAACCACTTTTATTCGTTTATAAACTTACTAATTTCAACTGGAAATTGTTATGAAATTGAAGATGTATGTATGATCGATTCATCCCCACATTTCATTTGAGGGTAGGCACTAATTTATGTCTACTTACATGCTAGTGTTTCATGGAAAATGGCTTGATGCACAGTGGCCCAATGTAGCATTTTGCTGTCAAGCTCGTGAAAAAAAAAGTACAGGAGACATTTAAGCTTTGTCTGGTATGGCAACGCTCCTGCGTAGTTCTTGGTTTGCGGGCTTTATATGCGGGGGTAAATACTTACCATTAGGTAAGCTTCCTATTTTTTTTTGACATAAAATTACATACGATATTTGTGTAACCAAAAAATGTTAGCAAATTGGGTTCTGTGCATTACGTCGGATTGCCACACATGGGTATAATAAAATATATTATTTTATTATACCGCTGCGTCGCAATAACACATCTATCAACGAAAATGCATTATATTGTATCTACAACAAATTCCAGTAGTCCAATATCTCACATTTTCAAATCACATTGTAGCCGCCATTATTAAATTTAGATATTAGAATTAAATATTAAATTGTTATTTAGTGTAAATGGGCTCGTGGTTTCCTTGTAGTGTAAATGAGACTTGCAGCCTTTATTTTATTAAATTATAATTAATTTTATTCGTATTTATTGTCATCCTTCATCCTCTCCTGTTGAATTTGTCTCCTGATTTGTTTTTCGAATTTTAAGAAGGTAGTATAATCAACCTCTAGCCTGCAAACCTATAAAATTTTGACTGCTACATTAAAGTAAGGCCTGACACGTTCTTAACTTCAAATGCTAAATTCATAGTCACAAAATTTATATTTGCCGTTAGAATCTGCGTTTGAACTTATAAACTCCGCCTATGTTACCCCAGCTTATGAAAAACTCAGCAACTTTCCCATTACCAATGAAGAACTTCACACAAAAAAATATAAGTTAAAGATTGCAAGTCTCATCAAGAATTTAGACTGTTTATTTCTTTGAATTTAATCGTTTAGCGACGGCCTCGTTAAGTTTACCACTTCGGGTTTTAGAAAAATACGTCATTTCTGTTCCTCTAAACTCGATGTGTTATCTTAACGCACGGTAACTATGTATATTTTGCACATGCTACAAGACTTTCGCATGAACGGTTCTGTACCATCGTATTTTTACTATTTGTTGTTAGAGCGGCGACAGAAATACACACTGTAAATTGCAACTGTATACCTATTACGGTTCCTGAGATACAGCCCGCCGATAGATGGACGGACAGCGGAGGCTAGTTATAGGGTCTCGTTGGCCTTTGGTTACGGAATCCAGGCACTCTTAAAAAAATTAAGTATTTTCTAAGTTTGTAGCGTATGCCAAATATAATTTTTGTTTTACAAAAACGCTGAAGGTATTTTCCAATGTCCAGTGCACATTTCGCAATGATAAAACACACAGGACTTACGCATTTAAAGTTTAGTATTACAATAAAATAAATGTGCCTCCAAGTCCAACATCACCGGAAAAGCAATGAAAATTCATGAAGTTTTTCTGTTATTCGAATATATATAATTTGTATCTCAAGTAGGTAACTAGCGATGTACCTATATAAATTGGTATTTTCGGCATAGCTGTTATATAGCAGGCCATGCACTTTATTATTATTTTTTAATTTCTAAATAGTTTATTGATAATGTAGGTAGTTCAGCTTTACCAAATACACTGCTAAGAATTACATTGAGTTTTATTTCTATCAGTCTGCCTTGCCTTTTCTCAACTGCATATGTTGGGTCGACTTCCATAAGCAATGAATGAGCCATACATTTCTTAAACGTGAATTAAAACTGTTAGAGCGGGGGCACACGAGATGCGTTGCGGCGGCGGTGCGGCGCCGGAGCGGTGTCGCTGCGTCGTCTTACATATATTATATCTGTGGCATGTCACACGATGCGCTCCGGCGCCGCACCGGACTTGCAACCAACAAGACGAGGCGGGGAGGGGTGAATGCGTTGCGAGGTCGGAGCGGCACCGCTCAGTTGTTTTGCGTCACAAGGAAGGACACATGCTCGCTCGTTTCGATTTTTTTTCTAAGTATTTTTCAGATTTCAATAAACATTCGAAACTTAACACACTCATTCGAAAGAAATTATAAAACTTCTTTTCGTCTAACAGCAACTCTTAATATTCTTGGAGAAAAACCTGTCCATCACTGTTCCTTAGTGCAATAAAAGGACAGATCCAGTATCGTCGTACGCTTCTACGTCGATTTCGGCGGTGGCGTAATAGTAGGGCCAACAACAGACTTCTTTTACGATCCATTTTCATTAAAAGACTCCAACGCTGCTACGGCGCCGCTGCGACATAACAACGTTACGGCGCCGCACCGCTCGTGTGCCCGCTGACACGGTGAAATCTTTGCGGTGCGGCGCCGCAACGCATCGTGTGCCCCCGCTCTTATGGATTAAATAACTTGGGCCCTCAATCCAGACGCGTGCATAAAGTGGCAGCCTAAATACTATATAATAGAATTTAGTTAAGAATTTCGAAATTCCCAAATCTGTAGAGAAAATGGCATTACAGATTTATGGCGGTATATCCTATAGGGCCCTCACTTCATTATTGTCTGTACTAAGGAATCTGCAAAACATGAATTTATCTGAAGAAATAGTGAATTAGTTTAAAAGAAATAATTACACAAAAGTAAATGAAAGTCCATACTGCATTTTTTTTTAGCCATTCTCTAGCAGAGCCACACAGTACATGTAGGTACTCAGGAAAGACAAACGCTACTTTTTTATGAATACTTGTACGAATACTGTTTATTGCGTACGTGTTAAAAAATCATTATCAGACAGTGGTAATAATTATTTTAAACTTGTTAAAAATTTTCGTAGAAAGTGCCATGTCCGTGACTTATACGGCAGGACCCCGAACCTCAAATGTTTCCATATTTGGTAAATAATTAGTACCTACTCAACTGGTACGAATTGGTACTCGAACAACAAAATTGGTACCTCAGTCGATTTTCTCGAAAACTTACCAAATATGGAAGCGATTGGGGCTCGGGGTCCTGCCGTAGTCACGGACATGAAAGCGCCTGGTTATTTGGTGTCAGCAATTTTTTTTTCTTTTGCCGTAATTTTCGTAGAAATTATTTTAGGAATAACCGGGCGCTGTCTCCTAAAATTACGAACACGAATATTGATTATTGCGTACGTGTTGAAAAAACATTATTAGACACTGGTTTTATTTATTTTAACCTCACTAAAATTTTCGTAGAAAGCGCCTGGTTATTTTATAACAACAAAAGATTGTTTTTCATTAAATTATAACCATACTAAGATAGACAATGTTTATTTGCCAAAAGAACACAGTACCTACATTACTTTTCCTTGAAGTCTACCTTAATAGCTAGTTTCACAACCAAAATAGAAATAAATTAAAAATTAAAAACCTAAAAAGATGTCGGTACAAACAAGAAGAAAATCATGCAGGGCCGTCGGAAGATCAGGTGGTCATCTATCTATCTATCTATCGGATATGGTTTCCGCACTTAGTCCTGCTGTGGACCATTGTGCGTGAGCCATGTCGGCCGTCATTCCAACCAGCCAACCTCCCTCCAGAAACAGATCAGTCTACTCAGTGTATTCAGGGTGTCTGTGAGTGAATTAGGTGTCCCTAATGTTTGCCTCCGTATATCAGTACCGCCTGTGCACTCAAGGAGCACATGCGAAACCGTTTCCTCCTCCTCCATGCATGCTCTGCACAGAGGACTGTCTGTTATACCTATCGTGTGCAAGTGTTTGTTCAGTGAGCAGTGTCCGGTGATGGTCCCCGCCACCATTCGCAGGCTGCCCCTATCCAGTCGCAGGAGGCGCCTGGTAAGTCTCCTGTCTAAGGATGGCATAGCCTCCTTGGACTGCCTGCAGCCTGGTGCCAAGGTCCACCAGCGCTCTGCTTGTGTGTGGGTGTGTTCTTGTAGCCACGTACGCAGCTGGGTAAAAGGGAGCGGTACTATGGGTTCGGGTCCAACAACCACAGCACCAGATCCCCTTCTAGCCAGCTCATCGGCCGCGTCATTTCCTAGTGATCCGCTGTGTCCCTTTATCCACTGCAGTGTCACGGTGTTGCGGTTGGTCACCGTGACACGTTCTAGTGCATTGTGGCATTCTTGTAGGAGTTTCGAGGTGATGTAATTCTTTCCTAAGGATTGGAGGACGGATGCACTGTCGGAGAGTATACGAATATGGGAATCAGTAACCCTCCTGGCCTCTAGGGCATGGGCCGCCTGGATGATGCCCACACATTCCGCTTGATAAACGGTGTTGAGCTTTCCTAGCGGCCTGGATATCTTTATGTTGAGGTCGTTGGAGTAAACTCCAACTCCAGTTCCGGTGCTTGTCTTAGATCCGTCAGTGTATATCCTCAACTCTTTGGGACCTGAGTGGTCATTCAATTCTTGTGTTAGTACTATGTTATAGTGTTTCTGGAAATGGTGTGTCTTCAGAGCTTTGTCATTGGGTGACAGCATCATGGGTTGTCGCTTGACGGCTTGACTTGACTTGATCAGGTGGTCAGCTAGGTCGCGAATTTCATATACAATGTATCATCCGAACTTTCACGATCGCGTTAGCGTAAGGCCTCTGCCTCGAATCTCGCGGGCTGCGGGGCGGCGGCGGCGGCGGCGCGGGAGCGGCAGGATCTTACGCGTATAATCAAATGGACCGGCCCTCGAATACAGCGGTGCAGGAGCGGCGCGGGGGCGGGCAACGAGCGGTGCACCCAGTCAAGCGGTGACCGCCCGCGTTGCGCGTCTGCATTGTAGGTATAGTGTTGTACATAGAACAAAGAATATACATAGAAGTGCCCCTACACTGGCTAATCACGGGAACCAGTGTCGCCAAACTCACACATTTGCATGTAAAATTGTCCATTACACACATAAAAAACAGTGTTATGATTGGCTCCAAATTACAAACGCAACTTTTACAGATAATCTTCTTATTGCTTTCAAAAATTAAGTCTTATTACAAAGAGTGAAAGTTGTTATTATTTGACATGACACAAACAATAAAGACGTTTTTTTTCCACAATAAATCGAGCGTTAGGAATAAATTTGAATCAAAAAGATGTTGCCGTTTTTCAGACATTTCGTTCGCGAATAAAAACAAATATCTCGACAACACAACCACGAACACAACACTACACCGCTATAGTGCCGCGCGATCTGCCCGCTAGTTTGGAGAACAGGTATGCGTTGCCCGCCCCGCTGCCGCGCCGCCGCCGCCGCCGCCCCGCTGCCCGCAAAATTCGAGGCAGAGGCCTAAACGTCAATTTGTATTGAAACTGAATAAGCGCCGTCTCGAGGAAAACTTTTTTCTATTCAATTTGACTTATGCGAACTTTTATGAGTAGGTAGGTACCTATGTTAAAAAACTCGCACTTCGCTCTCTGCTTGTCATGGCGGGAAGCGGCAATTATATTATTTCCTACAGATCCAAGGAAGATGACTCGTTTCTCCGGGACTCGTCAAGCTTCATTGACTCGGCGGTTTTTCTGGTGGTCGCCACTGTTGATTCTGGCTATCAGGAGTTGCAGTGGTTTGGGAATGTGTGGCGGGCTTGTCTTCCAGAAAATAAGTCGAAAAACTACTAAAAGATAGGTACCTACCAAACTAAAATGAAAACAAAATTTTAGAATATTTATTTATTAATAAACAAAATACAACAGATAATTTAAGTCGAAGTTTTGAAAAAAAAACGGAAAAAACACTTCCTGCTGGGGTAACGTTGTTCCAACAGGAAAATTCTAAACGAATGATCGGAGAGAGAAATATTGTGCATGGGCAGAGAGCTTATATTTTTGTGCACAAATGTGCGCCAAAAATATAATTTGTGCGTTTCCTGCTGGAGTAACTTATAGCAAAATCTCTCAAACTCACCTCAACTCTCAAATTTGTGTATTTTAAAAACCACTGTTCGTGCGCAAGTAGAATAAACATCCTAGAATAGCTCTTACTTTGTGGATATTTGTGACAGAATTAGATTTAAGAAGATAATCGCGCTTTTTCGAAAAACAGAAAAAATATCGCACAATATTTCTCTCTCCGATCATTCGTTTAGAATTTTCCTGCTGGAACAACGTTACCCCAGCAGGAAGTGTTTTTTCCGTTTTTTCCAAAACGACAAGACGCACAAATTTTTATATTTGGCGCACACATTTACAGCACATTACGCACTAATTATTCATACCACTCATCTCTCTGGAAGTCTTAGGGAAAAGTTCTGGGACTCATATCTCGCTGCAGTAATGCACTCGCGTGCGATTAATTGAACTTCGAACATGTTGTAAGTAATCTTCTTATATATAAAAATGAATCGCAAAATGTGTTGGTAAGCGCAAAACTCGAGAATAACTGAACCGATTTCGCCAATTCTTTTTTTGTTGTGTTTGTTATTGTCAGGAGAAGGTTCTTATGAAGAAAAAATTCTTATGAAGAAGAAATTAGGGTATAGTAGGGGAGAGTTGGGTAGAGTAGGGTAGGATAGGGTAGAGTAGTCAGTTCACGGGAGCGAAGCTGCGGGCAAAAGCTAGTGAAAAATAAAATTTTTACCTATCTACCTAAAACAAGTATGTAACTAGTGTGTTTTATTTATATACTTACCTATTAAAGGAAAACTGACTGACTGACATCAACGGACAGCCGAAACTACTGGGATATGACTAGAAATTTTGCACTAGGATGATGTAGGTATATTATTAATGAGTAGGTACCTCCCTAATAATCAAAAAGTGTTTAATCTTCAAATAAATAAGGACCTTGCAGCTGTTGTTTACGATCCATGGAATTAATAGGTCCTTTGTAGAAACCAAGTACTACCTATTTATTTTATTTATTTATTTATTTACCTACTTTGAAGACTAAAGGTAAGACCGCACTGGGCGGAAATGCGCTGTAGCGGAGCGACACGCGAAACTTATAGATGAAGTTCCGGTATACCGCACAAGAACTACAGTGGCGCGACAGTTTTGTCCCTTATTTAAATTTCTGATGACGTGATTTTATTGTCACTAAGTACTTAGGTACTTTACGAGGCAGAAGAATGGCTAATGAAATAAACAAAAGCCGAGACTATGGGTTCATGACATTCCGAGAAGGAGAATATCATGTACGAGAAGAATATACATTTTATGCCAGTTATGCCGCCACGGCTTAAGAGACTAAAAAGATGTTATACCTACATCTTTTAGAATGTCGCTGCATAAGTTTAACGACTTAATTATGCAGCGCAGTTCCGCCCAGTGCGAAGAACATTTAGAGCGATCACGCACTGCATGCGATCCGAATCCGTGAAAATACGTTCCGAAATAGTAATAGATCCATTTGTATAGTAGTTTACGCACTAGATCCGACTTCCGTCATCCGTGACTCTCAAATTATTGACGGACCGAAGTAGCCGTAGTAGTGGTAGGTAGTTTTTATGAACGCTTTCGCATTACCTGGGGTTCAAATCGGACATATCCAAAGATGGCACATGAATAGCTTGGATTTGCATCAGAGATCGGATTAGTGCGTGAGCATTATTCGAATTCGGTCCGAGTTTTTATATTCGTATTTTCACGGATTCGGATCGGATGCAGTGCGTTACCGCTCTAAAGGTTGATCCACACATATCAGGGCCGTGGACGGACCGTGGTTTGTCATAACATCGTCCAACACAGCCCGGACACGGACGTGTGAGAGCGAGTTCATATAAAGCTTATGACGGACCTGGGCCCGCCTGGGTCCCGGGCAAGACCCTGAAATATGTGTATCAATCTTAAGGATTAATTTGACTTTAAAAAGAATCCCTAAAAGCATAGATATCAAGAGTTTAAACACTATATAAATGTCAATGCCTAGTATGGCGTCCTTGAAACCAATCAATGCATAGTCTCATGAGTCAACGGCTTGCCATTCGGATCTTCATAGCGGTCATTAGGAGAGCAGTCTTGTATCATAACTAAGCCATATATCATAATGCTTAAGAGAAAAAAAATGACGAAAAGGCAGGATAAAACGGTGCCGTTGAAGTATGGGGTGCAGTGGATACTTTTATTGAACTTTGTTGAAGATAAGTCTTCCTTAGGTTCAACCTGATGGATAAATAATAAAAATTACATTTATATTTGTCAATTAAGTATGAACATTAAGGAATATGCATGCATGCATTTTTTTATTTACAAAACGAAATACCTACTTATTAGCTTTAGAAAGCACATTCGAAATAATTTTTAAAATAACTTCATCGGTGATGAAGTTATAAAGCAGTTTACTATTAGAAAGAGAAGTCCGATATATTATATGGACTTGACGTCAAAGTACATAACGCTTAAACAGCTGCCATGCAATTAATACAAAACAGCGTTTTCACGAGAGGGATAGATATATTGGTTTAAAATAGTTATATCTCGTTGGTTTTGCGATCAATTTTGATTCTATTTTCACTCTTAGTATTATATTTTTGTACCCATATATTGAAATAAACTGTAGATACCAAATATATTTTCATGCATATTCCCTATTAAACATGTCAACAAAATAGCCTCATCTTGTTTAAAATTAACAAAAAAAGATTGACGTGTTAGTGTTATACTAAATCAAAAAAATAAAATTTGAAAATTGAATCAAGTTTTCATTTAATAATGTTTGAAAACTAGATGAAGCCGGGGTTTTCTATTCGACCATTCCGACCAATGATGTATAACTAGACACTACTCATTGGACCAAGTAGTCTGAGAGAAACACCAAAATAAACTCAGAGGCGATCGACACTTTTTTTTTTAGGACTGGCCACTGGCAGGTAAACACGCAAGGGCTAAACCGCACTATCCCTGTGGTGACCTCAAATGAATTTAAGGCCTCCAGCCAGGGCTTTAATCGACACACATATCCGGGACGTGAACGAACCGTGGTCGGTCAGGAGCACAAAAAATACCGTATACGAGCGATTCATATCGAGTTTGTTCCTTCACTCACGTCCGACTCTTTGAATATGGCTCTGCGACGCACGGCCGCACGGCGTGGTTGGCCCTGTCACCTATACTCTGACAATGGCACTAACCATAGAGCAAGCGATAAGGAGCTGAAGCAATCAGAGCAGGCACTTAATATAGATGCTCTCAAAGCCTTCGGCGTGAACAATGCCATGCAGTGGCATTTTATACCTCCCTTCAGTCCTCACTGGGACGGGGCCTGGGAGAGGCTGATTCGGAGCGTTAAAACATCACTTCGAGTTACAATGAACGAACGCGCTCCACGCGAAGAAGTGCTGCTCACTATGTTTAACGGTCGTCCGCTGACACACGTCTCCGTCGACTCTGAAAGCTTAGAATCTTTAACTCCTAACCATACGACCGATAATGACTTATGCGTGTGCTGTATTCGCACACACAAAGCCAAAACAAATCCACAGGATGCAAGTAATCCAAAACAGATTTCTCCGAAAAGCCACGGGCGCCCGCGTGGTATGTACGGAACGAACGACTTCATGTCGACCTTAAAATCCCGACCTTAAAACAGTTTATGAAGCGCCTTACAAAGCGTTTCTTCGAATCCGCTGAAAAGCACCAAAATCCTTTGATTTCAAAGGCAACCCAGTACACTCCCTCTCGCATTAGTAAGATTCGCCGTCCTCGGCATACACTCGTCGATTCCGACGACGAGATCACAAAGATTCAGGAAAGCTGTAGGGAAACCAGCACCCTTAGAATTAACAGATACTAGACCGCGTTCCGTATACCGACCTCGCCGCCGAGGTCCGTCGCGACGACCCATTCAAAACCCTCCACGACTTTTGCCAACGAGCCAGCCCGCGCCGTTGAGCCTTTAGCTTTAATAACCCCTAATTAATGAAACGACCCCCAGCCTGATTGTCCCTTGCTGTCCCTAACTGACGTCGCTTAGCCGAGGTCGTATTCCACAGGGAATGCCCTTAGCGAGCGGTCAGTAGTTTTTAGGCTAGTTTTGTTGCCTTGGCTGGTGGCCTTAAATTCATTTGAGGCCACCAGTGGCCACCACAGGTTAGTCCGGTTAAGCAGTTGATATCCCAAGTGTGTTAACTTGCTATTTTCTTTTCGGTAGATCATCCAACATACCTATAATTGGGATGATTTCGACATGTTTCTACGCAAACAATGGCGAAGGTCACAAGCGTTAGCGGATACGTTTTGGCGTAGATGGATGAAAGAGGTGAGAACCTCTTTCATCCATCTACGCCACTACGTCACTACGTCATTTTCTTCGAGGCAGTAAGCAGGGAGACGTGACTTACTGCCTCGAAGAAAATGACGTAGTGCTAGTGGCAGATCCCAACAGTCTTCGTAGTACCTGGCCGATGGATGTTATTCAGAAGACGTGTCCAGGTAAGGATGGACGAGTCAGACTGGTCGAAGTGAAGACTAAGGTAGGGACTCCACCAAAGCGGAGAGGAGAGGAGATGTGTTGAATAAACCAATCCAATTTCGTTATTTCCACATCTCTTCTTCGCTTATTCTACCGGATTGGTTTATTCAACACCTCTCCTCTCCGCTTTGGTGGAGTCCCGGCCTAAGACTGGTGTTTGGAAGCGACCTGCAGCCCGCGTCGCACGTATTTCACTTGGTGAGGAGTGCTGAGCCAGCACTGTTACAACATGTTAGCGACGCGCTCATTTCTTTTAGATTCATAGTTATTAACATATATGTATAAACTAAGTACAGATGTTTGAGCCGCTGGACCCCCACCCAACCCGCCGGCAGTTGAGTCCGCGCAAGCACAACAAGCGGGTGTGTTTGTATGTGTTAACCTCGTTTGTAAAATAATCCGTGTCCTTTTCAAATATAAGTTGTCTAAGCCATCTTCTCGTTTTATTTCGCTGATTACCTTCTACCAGCTACAAAGCCCGTCGGTTAGAAGAACAACTCCAGCGTGACAAAGAGGATCAGGCCCACCGACAGGAGGAACAGGCGCGCCGCCAGGAAGAACAGATGCTCCTCATGAAGGACCTTCGCGCAGTCTTCAGGAAAGACATGAAGGAGGTGAAGGATAAGGTTGCTGAGCACCCACCTGATAGAAGCTGAATGAAAAATGACGTCATTGCTGATGTAAAGAAAGAGTTGGACAACCTTATAATAGGGGATGGAATTGCAACTCCCGTAGCTACTACACCTTCGCTACGTGGATTCAAAGTGCCGCGGCCCCTTCGATGGGACATCTTCCTGGTCGGCCTACAAAATACAGTTTGAGGCTGTTATGAAGGCGAACGGGTGGAATAAAAATAAGGCCATGACTGCCCTCACCTTAGGCCTGCGCGACAAGGCCTTAAATGTTCTGGAAGCTCTCGGTAAGGAAGTGACTTACTAGCAGTTCCTTGAAGCGTTGGAAGCCAGATATGGCCACGCCCATCTAGTACACGTGTTTCGTCACAACTTAAGGATCGCGTGCAACGCAGCAGTGAAAACCTGCAGCAGTGGGCCCTTGAAGTGGAAAAGACACACAAAGCAGGTCCGCTGGCGCGCCGCCTTCACTCAGGGAAGGCTCCACTTCATCACGACTGCCCGTAGCAAATTGTCACTCCAGGTGCAAATTACGATTGTTCACCGCTTTCATCCATCCTATCATGACGTACGCTCTCGTAAAGCCTCGTCACCTCCATAGGATGCAGGCGCTCCAAAACCGGTTCCTCCGTAATATCACGGGAGCCCCCTTTTATGTCCGGAATTGAGACTCTACACGTAGCTCTCAAAGTGCCCACCATACAGCAGTTCATAAAACGCATTACCAAGCGTTTCATTGACACTGCTGTCAAACACCGCAACCCCCTCATCGCGTCGGCCGCCCGATACGATCCCTCCCGCATCTCTAAGATTCGCCGTCCGAGGCACACCCTAGTCACTCCCGATGACTTCACCATCCCCCTCCAAGAGAGCCGTAGAGAGACAAGCACACTGCGCAAACCACGACCGCCGTCCTTCCGCCTCGCCGCCGCGCGCCGGCGACGTCCCCGTCAATGTCCGCCCCGACCCTTGCTCGAGCCAGACCGCTGAGCCTGTAGTTTTAAATTCGCCGCAAAATAATAATCCTAATTTGATCCAGCCCGTCCCTAGCTGTCCTCCCCCAGCGACGCCCTAAGCCGAGGTCCGTACTCCAAAGGGGGTGCCCTTAGCGTGTAGTCGCTTAGTTTGTAAGTTTTTTTAATAAGCCCTGGCTGGAGGCTTTAATATTTATATTAAGGTCACCACAGGCAAATCCGGTTAAGCAGACAACCTACGAGGTAGACCTGCGAGAGGCCACTCATTTAAAAAAACCGACCGAGCGAGTGCAATTGCACTAACTGATCACTTTAATTCCATTTGAAGATCGCTCACTACATGAACTTTAAAACTCACTAATTATAAAACACAATTGTGTTTTATAATTAGTGAGTTTTAAAGTTATACACTTCTGGACACATCTATTGGCCCATTGGCCCACCTTAGAGTTTAGGTTTCGATGGCCCCTACCGAAATATGATTGCTAGATTGAACAAAAACTGTTGATGCAGTTTTAAACCTAATACATTTTACCATCTTTTTCGATCGTATTATTTTAAATTTGAATTCAGAATACCATACGACATGAAGCTACGCCTAACAAGTCGGATATGCGCCTTGTTAAAGGCAATTGATTTTTGAATAAAAAACATGTTTTATCAAATAAAGGTTTAATTTAATAACGCGTGTTGCCTCCATGGGCATCTACCACAGCTCTCATACGATTAGGCATAGAGTTTATCAACCGCTCTATGAAATTTTGAGGGATCATCTCCCATTCCTCTTCTATGGCAGTTTTCAACTCCTGCATCGTCTGGGCAACTGGCTGACGAGCCCTAACACGTCTTTTTAGCTCGTCCCACATGTGCTCAATAGGGTTCATGTCTGGGCTTCTGGCTGGCCAGTCCATAACTGTGATGTTCACATCCCGAAGATATTCCCTGACGATGCCGGCCGCATGGGCTCTTGCATTATCATGCATAAAAAGGAAATTTGGGCCCACATAGTTCGCGTATGGTATCACGTGAGGTTTTAAGCACTCACGAATGTACCTTTCAGCATTTAATGTTGGCAGCCATGGTCCTGTAACAACCTCAAGTTGAGTTTTGCCACTCGCGGATATACCGCCCCAGACAGTCCATGAGCCACCGCCATAAGCAACCCTCTCTTCAAAGCAGCATTGTGCGAAACGCTCTCCCTTACACGTCGGTAGACCTTCTTCCTTCCATCATTGCCATGTAACACAATTTTAGACTCATCAGAAAAGAGTACACGGCTCCAATCCTGCTGTGTCCAATTTAAATGACTGCGTGCGAAATGAAGGCGCGCTGTTCGGTGGGCTCGCGTTAGTTTGGGCCCATTAGCTGGCTTGTGTGGTACCATATCGCGTTCTTTTAACCTTCTCCGAACAGTTCGAGCGCTCACAGATACTCCGTGGAAGTCGCGAAGTTGGTTTTGTATCTCAATGGAGGTAAGGTGACGATTTCTCAAGCTGGTCGTCACGATGAATCGATCCTGCCTTTCAGTTGTGACCCGAGATCGTGGCCTTCCTTGGCGACGAACAAAGCCGCCAGTCTCTAGGTACCTCCGATAAACATTTCGGACCGCAGATCGACTTAAATTAAGTTGAGCACTCACGTTTCTTTGGCTGTGTCCGGCCTGAATAAGTGCCACATCTTGGGCGGCGACTTCAGGTGAAGTATCCATAGATTATTGATAGAACCTAACCTTAATGTTAAGAATAAGTAATGTTTGTTGCAAAACCAAAGATATCAATCACTTTTTCAAGAATTAAATCCAAGTAAACCAATAAAACCAAGTTTTCTTAGTATTCGATTGTTTGATATCAACAAACAGGCTCCAAATTGTCTTTTGTTTCTTTACATTCTGTGTTCGAAATTCAAAAAAAGACTATTGAATGAAATTTTGAATGTGCCAGGTTCAAAACTGCATAAAAACTTTTTGCTCGACCTAATATAAAATTTTAGCTAGGACCAAACGAAACTGAAAATACAAGGTGGGCCAATAGATGTGTCCAGAAGTGTAGTTATTTATGATATTAGTGCGGTAAGTTGGTTTTTACAAACGAGTAGACGAATGTAAGCACGAGACGAAGTCGAGGGCTTACCATAGTCACGAGTTTGTAAAAACCAAATCCGCACGTGTGTCATACAACGTTTTTCGACATATTTGCGAGAAAACAGTACAATAAGTAAAGAAACAAACTTTTTGTCAGAAAGTCGCAACAATATTTGACGTTTCTAATATGAAAATGGCGCGAATTTGCAAGGGGCGCCACATGCGCGTGGTGAAAATTAGAACCACATCTTTCATTTATCTTCTCTCATTTTCTCTTTAGTATTAAAATGAGACAAACTACGTATACAGCAAAAGCGCTTCCAAGGAGGTTCGATCATTCAGCTTATTTATTCTCGTGATGTGAAACTCCTTGGTGGAATTCTTATTAATTTTTATGGAAATTAAAAAAAAACCGTAAAGAATACGCACGGCGCTATACAACGGAGTTTGCGGTAAAATATGTACTTAGGTGAGAGTACCTACTTTGCCGCACGCTCCATTGTGTGGTGCATAATTTTTAACTTTCGAACAATGCATACAGGCTTCGTAAATGCATTTTTTGAGCAAATGTGTTGAAAGAATTATTATAGTTTTGTCCACCTGTATACCTACCTAACCTGTCAAAAGTCTAGGAAGAAAATACAAATAATTATGTTTTAAATGATTCTTAGAATTTTCCACGTTTTCTAGGATTTCTAAGAATTTGTAATTATATCATAATATTACTTACCCGCCTGGAAACGTAGGACAACATCGGTTGTAAATTATCATTAACAAACTTACCAGAATTTCGTTGAAGACGACCACACTATTGTCATTCGTGTTAGTTATCATTATTGGTTCTGGACAGTAGTAGGAAAAGTTGTTAGGAACTTGTATGCCTAATACGATGCGCCCAATTTCGTCAGATCCTTTGAACATTACAATGCTTTCTAGGGAATAAAGAGAAATGAGAACTTTCATTGTTTGGTCCACAAAGTGTCAGCCTAATACAAAACGAACATGGCGCGAATACGCGATCATTGCGTTCAATGACGGCAAAACCCAGTCGCGTCGCACAGAGCGGCCGAGGTCGGTCAAAAACCAATTTTGAAAAGTGGAACTTAGGTCAAAAATAGTTATGGCTGATGTTACTTGAATACATGCTTCATCAAAGTGCGCATATATGAAGGTAGGTTTATGAAACCGAATAATACATAGAGCGGAGCGATTACGCCCAACAGCATTTCATACAAACTTTCAAGTCCATAATTTTCGAATTGAATGAACCGATTTTAATTAAACTTTGGTATGTAGGTATATGCTAGATATCCAGGTCGTAATAGGTAGTAGATAAAATTTTCGAAAAAGAGTTCAGTCAGGAGGAAAAATTTTTCACTTTCTATACAAAACTTAAAATCGCACTCCCTCTCACTCTTGAAAATGTTCTGTAATAACTATTTCGACGTGGATATCTAGCGTATGCGTAACAAGCTCAAGCTCAGTGGCGGCCTTAGGGGGTGGCGAGCAGGGCAACCTGCCGGGGCCTCGCTCTTGCAGGGGCCTCGCGCAACTCGAGTTCAAAAATCGTTACATTTTAAATGTCTCATACTTATTTTTAACAATGAAATGAGTTATTTCGTATGCATCATCTGCCTAGCTTTTTTCCCCAACTATGTAGATAGTGGAGTCGGTTTCCAGTCAAACCGACTTCAGCTGAATTTCAGTAATATACGTGAAGCGGCTGCCTACCAGACCTCCACAACTCATTAACTAATGAGTTATTTCGTATTAAATGATTTAATTAAATTGTAATAAGTTCAGTTTTCAGCTCGCAAGTTTTTCAATTAGAAATTTCGTAGCTCATTATGATTTTACTTAAAATTTTACTCGTAGGAAAAGCCGTAATCATAATTTAGAAATACCTACTTTCGATTCATATTCCTTACCTAAATTTAAAAGGGCCTCGCGAAGGTCTTCCCCCGGGGCCTCGCAACGGCAAAGGCCGCCGCTGACTCAAGCTTAAGCCACTACCATGTTCAAGCTTTCTACAATCGGTTGACTAGAACATGTTCGTAAAAATTGCTGTTCTCTGTTGCTTTTTAATTTGAAACCGGCAAAAGTCACTGTAGTTCTGAAATATGGATTTAGCTCAAGGTAAGTATGTATTTCATTATAATACTACAGATGTTTACTTAATAAGCTCAAATTTTTTAAATAAAATTTATTTTACGATAGTAAACGTTATAAAGAGATGGTGCTTGAGTCGTAAGAAATTCAATTAAAAAATAAATTCAATTAATTTCAAGTTTATTATTATGGCTAATTAAACATATATTTCTAAATTAAGTAGGTATATGATTTGACGACATATGGATGTGCCAACCGCAACTAGAGCTGTAACATTAAATCAAGAAGGACATTCACAACTTTCTGTAGCTTAACAACGATCCAGAACGCTTGGAATCGATTTCAAGAGAAGGGAACAGTATCCAGGAGACGAGGATCAGGCAGAGTTCGAGCCACCACCGCACAAAAAGACCGTTATGTTCGCTTGACTGCACGCTGATAGCGTTTTATCACTGCCCGCTCCTTACAAAATCGCTTGCGTCAGCCACAGGTACCCGCGTTAGCGACCAAACGATTAGAAACCGGTTGCACGAAGACCAGCAGTTCTCCAGGAGACGTGTAGTGCGGATTCCACTAACAAGTGCCCATCGTGCATATATGCAAAGCAACACCTTGATTGGGCCATGAGTGATTGGAGCATAGTGTTGTTTACTGATGAGAGTAGGTACCTAAGTTGAATTTTTTTAGAAATGATCGTCTGATTAGGGTGTGGAGACGAGAAGGTGAATAGAATAGAATAGAATAGAATACTCTTTATTATGTACACCATATTTAGTTACAGAAAATATAGATGAAGAAGACATAGGTACACAGGGTGACACAATGGGCGGCCTTATCACTGAAAGTGATCTTTTCAAGACAACCTTTGGATGGATTTCAAAGAGAAAAGGAAATACAGTATTGTAGGTAGTCTTAGGTGTACCATTTATGTGTACAATAAATACATAATAGATAAATATATACAATAATAAATAATTATGGAATAATAAGCATAGAACCGAAGTAAAAACGATTAAAGACAGAGGTAGTGATTTTTTACCATTGTTTTAAAAGTGGACAAAGATTGAGCACGCCTTACCGACACGGGCAAGGCATTCCATAACCGCACCGCTTGAATCGTAAAAGATTTATCGCAGAAGCTGGTGGATTGCCTGCATCTCTAGTCTCAAGTTTTCCGATGATTTCAGATATCTATTATTTGTGTCATGAAGGAACTTGAAACGTTCTTTATGATAAGAGGGGGTTGTAGGATTGAACAGAATACTGTAGAGCAGAAATAAAATAATTATGAGAATCCCGGCGAAGGCGTATGGGAAGCCACTTGAGCTTAGTGCGAAATTCAGAAATGTGATCATATATGCGCAGGCCAAATATAAATTTTATGCAAAAGGTTTTGAAGACGCTCAAGTTTATCGAGTTGTGCCTGGGTGAGATCGAGATAACTGACATCAGCATAGTCAAAGATGGGAAACAGAAGGGACTGTGCAAGCGCAATCTTAGTAGCAGTGGGAAGAAATTTCCGTAATCGTCTAAGAGACAGATGCAAAAATTTTGCGGCTTACGTCCTGGAGCTGCGGACCCCAGGTATTTGTCGATCCAAACCCCAAGGTTCTTAACCTTCTCAATTTTTGTACCCCAATGTAATGGTGTGGGGAAGCATCAGTCTATCGGGTAGAACTGAGCTTGTAATCCTCAACCAAGGTACTGTAACAGCTCAGCGATACATCGAGGAAGTAGTCAGACCACATGTGGTGCCATTTGCACAGAGAGTCGGTGCAAGGTTTAAATTGATGCACGACAATGGAGTAAGTAGAGGAATAGGAATAACCAACCAAATAATTACAATCCTGTCAAATCCAGCGAGTTCCACCGCGAACAGAATCTACAGAGTACCTATATGTTCTGTGGTAGGATCAGCGCAACCACTATTTATAGCGAACAAGTTTTCTTAGAATCTATAAAAATACTCGATCTAGTAAGTAATATTGACTCCTCTACTAAAATAATGACAGTTAAATGAAGACGTTTTGATTAATTCTGCATCATTAATTTGTAAAAAAATATTTTGAACGCTTCCAAATATGGGGCGGCCGCTCTGTGCGTCGCGTCGTCGCGCCGACAGAGGGTCCTTTTAGATTCGCGCGATGATCACTTTGTATTAGAACGACACCTGAGGTATATTGTACACACACGTTTTATTGCCGTTATAATCTACCGTTATTATCTGTGCGTAGGTATTTGTTCACACTAGTTTTGTCTCCGGTAATTTACCAATAATAATTATTTATTTATCCAAGTATGGTGAACGAGTTTATGCAAACGTTCGGAATGCCCAATTTTAACTACTTATTTCAATCGATGTTGTCGAGTTTTACATGTGAAAGTAGCGTGACAGATTTCCATACCAAGTGTCCAATATTTGCCATGGAATGAAAAGCACCACTCCAAGTCGAATTCTGAAAGCGACCACGTCGTCCTTCTCGTGTTGAAGGTTCTATACTCCGAGGTCAGAGTTGGTTTTTCACTGTGCATGGAGCGACGGGTATGCGTTGTGCCCATAGAAACTCCTGCGGAAATCACATCTTTGGCTAAGCGCGCACTACGAAAATAAATCGTTGCGAAAAAAAATCGTCAATCTGTAAACAACAGAAATGTACTACAATCCGCAAACGATTTACTTTCGCAGTGCGCGCTTAGCCTAATCAATAACTATACTGGATAAGAATAATGGATAACTAATAAAAAACTGTAGAACAGTGGTGGGCCGGGCTGTAGCGACTTGTCGAGTTGGAAGTCATGAATTCGAAACCATCAGCCCAATGAGGGTTTCCAGAAAAATTTACGGCACCAGTTGGCGCTACGTATGCGAGAAGTCCCCTTCGTAAAAAAAGTGACTTTGACGTACCTAAACATAAGGTTTGTCAATTTAACAAATGTCAGAAAACATGAGCGTTTTGAGAGGTGCCTGGACCTGAGGCCACAGTGCTGCTCTGCCTCCCTGGTGCTCGTCAGTAGGTACTCGTCACTTCAGGAAACCCTCATTGCGTAGTACGCATTTTTTTTTCATTTTGACATTGCAACCGTGTTCATATTTTGTAAACACATGACGATTTTGTAAACATACGAAACAACGACTCGTGATTTCCTTTCGACTGTGTAAGAATTATACGATTTTATGAGTTACGCAATAGTGGTCTAGGTAGAAGTTTTACTTTGTGTGATTTATTTACATCACTAGGTAGGTACCTACTGCTTTCATAAACTTTTTGAAAGCATTCACGACGCGGCGACGCGTATAAAGTTTAGGCGAGGCGCGCAGTATCGGTGGGCATCGGTGCGGCTCGGTACAGCTCGGGCGGCTTCGAGCGCCTGAGAGCTGCCTCGGCAGTCGTAATTAAGCATACCTAAGGATGCCGAGGCTGGTTTCGGGTAGCTTCGGCAAAACTATGAATAGTTCAGGTGGCAGACACGTCGCAACTCGCAGAGCATTCGTAACGTTACATGAAAACTGTTGGGTGTGTGTATTTATGATGGGTGGATTCATCTCCCTGCTTATTTGTTGCCATGCATTCTGTTTCATTTGTTGATCACTGTAGTATCGCGATGTTTAAAGATGTATGTAGGTATACAGACATTCGTGAGCTTGCGGAAGAATAATCAACTTTTCTTCTGCCATCGTCAAATAAAACGAGCCTAGACGTGTAATTAATGAGGCTGTTGCTTTTTATTTTCCTCTAGGTGTTGCCTAGCTAATGAAGGCGCGCGCGGTGAACGTTATGGTATGGCCCTAGAAGGGATTTTGGGATTTACTCGACCGTCAGGAGGATACCTTACATATTGATAAGTGCCTTCAACCAGTATCGAGCCCTCAATATAGGGGGTACGCTCAGGAGAAGCCGTACAGATTAGTAAAAAAATCGATCATCTGAAATATTCGAGCGCGTCAGTTACTAACTAAGTGTCAACTTTGCAGATCTGACGATTTGAGCGTAACCTAAGGAGACGGGAGGGTAACAAAGTTGCAAAAAAAACGATGTCTTGACTTACCTACTCGAGCGCGGTTGTTTTTTTATTTATTTTAAAGGTACTTAAATATGTATAAAGAGTAATTCACTTCTCCCAGCACCTTCAGGGAATAGGGGCTTCATCATCTGCCTAGCCTTTTTTCCAACTATATTGAGGTCAGCTTCCAGTCCAACCGGATTCAGCTGAATACCAGTATTTTACGTGAAGCGGCTGCCTACCAGACCACCACAACCCATTAACTAGGTAACACGGTACTTCTTGGCAAGACTGGAGTCAAATTTACTGGCTTCTGACAATTCGTAACGACTGCCAAAGATCTAAAAATGACAACTGGGACCAACGGCTTTACCTACGTGTTTTGATAAAAATCAATTTTTTTCAAGTTGTCAGATTACCAATACCACCATGCAAATCGGCAGATCAATATCTGATACGCTTGAGTATTTCCATCTCATGGTTTTTTTTTTAATTTTTGGAAATCTGTAGACGCTTCCCCCACCGCTGAAAGTGGAAACATGAAAGGACCATTTATTCTTCAAATCATCCAATCTACCAAATCTATTAAGTTTCCGCGACGCTCGAGTAAATCCACATTTAGCATCATGGGCTCTCCAACCATTATGACCACGAAAATGCCACCCTAGCTACCCGAAGACAGCCTCGGCGTCCTTGGGTATGCTTACGACTACCGAGGTAGCCCGAAGGAGCTCTCAGGCACCCGAAGCCGCCGTAAGGCGCCCGAGGTGTACCGAGCCGCACCGATGCCCACCGATAGTGGGCGCGCGAGTACCTATGTCTATAAACCCGCACTAAGTCCGGGAACTATTAGTTAATCTGTGGGCCGCGTTATGCGCGAGACCTCGTACCGCTATGATTTTGATTCCGTGTTACCGAGCTACATGATATGCATCCCAAAAATACGATAAACTTGATACTAACCATACAATTGTACAAGAGCCCGAGGCGAACTGAGTAAAATTCCCGATCTACTCGCCATTTCATTTGGCAAATTCTTTACGTATTCTACTTTATTCACAACCACTGGGTTTTGTTTTCCCGTGTAGTACGCTAAAACGGGACCAGCTTTTAGACGACGTGCCGCGCCCAAAATTTCTTTTATGACCGTATCATGTCTCCTTAGAATATCTGTCTTCGACTCGCTGGCCCCGTCTTGAAAAAAAATGTAGAGATGCTTAAAATTATCCTTTAACCGCAACTTTGAGTTTTGTGCTAAATAATGGACATTGCTACGTGTTCTCGGGAATATTTGTTGGAGCACTGTAAAGGGATCAATGACCGATGGGAAGTACTTCAATTTCTCTCTGTTGGATTTCAGGGAGGCGTGTAAATTTTTGTAAGGAGTTCCATATAGTGCGTCCTTAGTACTTATATCTTCAACGCTAAATTTTTCCTCGACGAATATAACGATGCCTGTAGAGCGGTCAGCCGAATCGTTAAGGATCTCCGCGAACTTTGACTGCGTCATTTTCGCAAAGGGATTGGGGTCTATGTGGACATGAGCCATCACTTGCTCGTGATCTATCATAAACACTGGCACAGTAGGTTGTATCGCTGCAGCATAATTTGCGCAATGAATAAGATAAATTAACGTTGTGGAAACGAACAAATTCATTTTTCTTGATTTTTGTTTCTGACAGAACCACAAGGACAATAAAATTCTAAGATGAAGGAAATGTACGCATACTCTTTGGGAAGATGTTTAATTCGTGAAAAAGAAAAAGTTTGAGCAGCTCCACTCGGGCCCAACATGTGAAAATTCCCTAATATAAAGTAAATCTTATGTATATGTAAATAAACATTAAATTCGCGATTAATTCGCGACACACCGGTGTGTCGCCGGGGCCGGACAGGTTAAAGAGTTTCTATTTCTTTAATAGCAACTGCTTAGATAGTAATAATCCTACTAATATTATAAATGTGAATGTTTGTATGTTGGTATGTTTGTATGTTTGTATGTTTGTGTAACAATCAGGCAAAAACGGCTGAAGGGATTTCGATGAAATTTGGCACACATGTAGTTCATATCCTGGAATGAGGCATATGCTACTTTTAGTCCGGTAAGTGGCATGGATTAATGAAGACTGAGGAGGAAGTGGAAATTCAGAGACGCTGCTGCCTTAGTACTACAGATTCACAAGTACCAGAAGACCGTAGGTGTAGGGTAGGTGTAGGGTACGTGTAGGGTAGGTGTAGGGTAGCTGGAAGTAGGTGGAGGGTATAGGTAGCCAGTTGAAGGAAGCGAAGCCGCAGGAGACAGCTAGTATTTAATATATTTGATTTCAGTGATAAGAATATTGATTTCGGTGTACACCATTTTCTAAAAATTAAATTACTTCTACTCCATTCGGTCCATACGATTCGATCTACTAATAATTATGTTAACTCTAGATTTGATATTTCATGTTAGAAATGCCATAATTTTTAAAAAATGACATCGCATTCAACCAAATAATATAATGAGTCTCCTGAGAATGACCCATTTCAAAGACTTTATTTATTCATTTTTTTATAACTAAATATTTACCTAAATAAAATAAATAATATTAATAATAAATATAGTGCTTAATTAAAATTATTCGCGTATTTGGTGCTTCTTTACTTTTTGTAGGTCCGTTTGCCAGTTGGCAAAGGCCTCCTCCAACCTACTCCATTCTGGTCTCTCTCTGGCCACTCTACTCCATGCTCGACGCACCGAAAACGCCTGGAAGAGCTATTGGTCGATGAAACACCTAATGAAAGGAGCACTTCCACTTTCCCTCAAAAAGAAACTCATGGATACATATCCATGAGTTTCTTTTTGAGGGGCGTCCTCCCTACCCTCACCTACGGAGCGCAAACGTGGTCATTAACAAAATGTCAAAAGTCCGCACTCGGGGTCTGCCAGCGAGCAATGGAACGAAGTATTCTTGGAGTCAAAATCAAAGACCGCATCAAAAACAGTATACTTCGTTCCAAAACACAAATCGCAGACGTAGGCAACTCAGCCGCCAATCTAAAATGGAACTGGGCTGGCCATATCTGCCGCATGTCGCAACAGAACTGGGCAAAAGTGGCCACTGATTGGGTTCCAAACAAGAACCGGCGACGCGGTAGGCCCAAGAGGAGATGGCGTGATGAATTAGACTCCTACCGAAAGGATTGGCCAGATGTGGCAAAAGACAGAGAACAGTGGAAGCAAGGAAGGGAGGCCTTTGCCCTGCAGTGGGACAGTACAGGCTCATAATAATAATAATAATAATAATAATAATAATAAAGCCTTTATTCGGACACTAAAATACAGTTCGTTTCATGTACTAATGCACTGTTGTATATATTTTATATAATTAAAATTATTCGCGTATTTGGTGCTTCTTTACTTTTTGTAGGTCCGTTTGCCAGTTGGCAAAGGCCTCCTCCAACCTACTCCATTCTGGTCTCTCTCTGGCCACTCTACTCCATGTTATGCCTGCAACCTGCCTGATATCATCGTCCCATCGTTTTTGTTGTCTACCTCTTTTCCTTTTACCTTCCCTTGGGTACCATTGTGTAATTTGCTCCACTTGTCCTTTCCTCTGATCATGTGTCCTGGTAGAAGCTAGTAATTTATAATAATATGGTGTTTTATCTGACCTCAATAAATCGTGGATGTAAACTTGAGCTTCAGCTTTAATGACTGGATCTTGAAAATATCCAAGTATTATTTCTTCTATGTCTTCCGATGTTGTTTTGTTAATTTTTCGTCACACTACTGCTCTCAAAGTGTAACTTTTAACAATTTTGAACAGTGTTTTATTGACGACGAACAGCACAGACCAGTTGACTTTTCAACGACCGGAACCGGAACCCGGAAATATTTACCTACTGCCTTTTAAATGGTCTGCAAGGAATTGAAAGTTAATTTTACAATAAACCATTACATTTTATCAAGACTTATGTATTTACATTTAACGAACTATATTATGTACCTACAAGTACCTAATATACCGATTGCGCTGGGCTATTTTGATGGCAAAAGTTTAAAAATTCTAAAGTTGCTTATTTTTTGAACCCTATGAAGCTTATTGCGTTTTGTGTCACATCTGTCACTTGCATTTTCAATAATTCGATGATTTGTGGTTGATTCCATATAATCAAAATAAAACTGGCAAAATTAATTTAAAGTTTAAAATAATTATGGCATCATATCTAGGATGCCTGCGGAGTGTGCAAACCCCAGTTTGTGTGATCTTCGTCCAGTGCCAGCTGACATGGGGACAGTATGTAAAAATAGGGCAAAAAAATTATAATACAATTGATGAAATAACTATTTCCTTCCTCAGATCACTTACATCTGCCTAATAAATAAATTTGTGTCGAATTAGGCCACGCATTTTTAAGATTTTTAATATTATAATTTTGTTCTTCCAAGCTACGTAGGTAGGTACCTAGTACCTACGCTAAAAAATATTACAATCATTAGAGTTAAAAGTTAGTTAAGTAAAGAGTTATAAGTAAAAGCTGAAATACAAGACTAGCTCGATTCCAACGGAATAAATTATGATTATGAAGATTGCCTAACAAAAGCCAAATTGTTATGTTTAGTTATCAAACCCGAACCTGTACGTAGCTGACGAGCCATTGAAACTATACGGCCATGAGGTATTGAGACTGCCACCCAAAGACTACAATAGTATACTGGCTACTGCCACCTTACCACTGTGATCTCAACTCGATCGAGCTGATATGGAGCTTAAACTAAGCGTATGGTGGAAAAAATACAACATTCATCTGCCAGCAAAAGAAACAGAAAAACTGATAAAAATCTCGTTTGGCCGAATAACTTGCGAGTCGGACTCGCGCACGAAGGGTTCCGTAGGTACCATTATTTATATAAAACGGCAAAAACATCACGAAGTACGTATTTAGATTTGCATGTTGGTCAAAATATGATTCACGGCCGTAGCAAGTAAGTACGTAGGTATTTACAGAACTGTAATCATTAAAATCATCAATACAACTCTCTCAGTTAGAATTGACGCCAAATGTAGTAGGTATTTCATGAAATCATAACATTAATTGGTATCAATTCTAACTGAAGTTGTATTGATGATTTTAATGATTATAATTCTATAAATACATAGGCTACGGTCACGAATCATATTTTGACCAAGATACAACCTGACAATGACCTACAAATTGCAAAAAACTTAAGAAAATTTGAATTTCGCGGGCTACCCTGGCGCTTCCCTACCACATGACATAAAGATTTTTTAAATTTGCCGCATTATCTCAGGTCACGCTTTCGATTGCCAGACTTTGTAACCTATTTGGTCTGTGGCAGGGCTTTAAATACCGGTAAAAAATTATAACGTTACCTTGCATTGACAGGAGTTAACGTTATATTAAAATAACGGTAATAGGTTTAACGTTATTTATGCACCATTTTAACGTTATTCTTTAATAACGTTATTTGTAGTTTAACGTTAATTTTATCGTTATTTTTAAACGGTTATCTCTGTGAGGTGGTGCAATGTCAGATTGTATCTTGATCAAAATATGATTCACGACAGTAAAAAATATGTAAGTAGGTACATAATTATAACCATAATTACATTTTTTTACTCTTAGCTAGATTTCGGAAATCTAGTTATTATACACATCAAATCTAAGTTCATGATGATGAGTAAATGATTCTTATGGTTAGATCTATGTAAATACATATTTGTTATTGTTGCGCATCACATTTTGATTAAATTACAACATGACACTGACCTTCAAATAGCAAAAAAAACAAGAAAGTTCGCGGGCTATAATAACACTAATTATTTTACCGTTAAAACGATATTTCTCGTATTTTACGTTAAATGTTACTTAACGTTATATTACCGGTAATGTTATCAAATACCGGTAAATTTTGTAACGTTACTATGGTATCACAATTGAAATTAACGTTATGTAACGGTAATTATTTTGTTATTTGGTAACGTTAACAAGCCCTGGTCTGTGGTGATTGAACCTACACTTTGGCCAAACTTATTATTGTAGGTACCTACCAACAGTATGACAAGGATATTATTACGTGGCCAAAATCGAGATTTAGTAAGTGGTTATTAAGCTTGACTGTACCTTTCTCTAAGCCATAAATTGAGATAGGCATATCCGGTTCCGGTACGGTGTAGCGCTATAAGCCCCGCAGCGTCATATCCGCCCCAATCCGGCAGGTAGTGGGGATACGTTTGCGTAGCGCATGACGATATCCATGAACCTCATTGGCGTTCGGATTTCCGAACGGTGTAGTCGCGTTTAAAAGTAACTCGTTACTTTTAAAAAGGGTGTCCTACTTTTCAGTGTTAAATATAAGTTGAGTGTTAAGATCATTATTAACTTGTGTTAAAAATGAATTCTTTGGACGAAAATATTAATAATAGTATGGACAAAGCCCATCGTGCTCGGTCGCAATCTAGTGGTTCGAGTATTAGCAGCGATTCTTCTTCCACGGCGCGTAAAAGGAGACATCGGAGGCGAAAGGAGCGGCGCCGCCGTACAAAGCTAAGTAAATTAGAGGACGCTTTTAAAAAACTTACTGAAAAAGTATCCTCTTTGCATGTCTGACAATGACTCTATTCTATATATTCCGAGCCCTACTGAACTGGATAATGAATTAAACGAAGATAAAGGGATTGATTTTAAAATTCAAACTACCCTCAAGTCGCATACTTTACAGACAAATTGCAACATTTTAACTCGCCTGACTGGGCTCAAGTACGTTATTCTGAAGTACAAAAACTTTATAATTCTACCCCAGGTTTTGTAGAGCTCGAAAGTAATGATGTTTTGAAAAATTTTGAACGTAATCGTTCGTTAGCGGTCGTTGAAAATTCTTTAGCTGCTATGTCACATGCTGTTATTTTGCAAAACGAAGCATTTCAAAAAGGCTTATGCCAATTTATTTCATGGGTTTCCGAATTAGAAAAACCAACGACCACTGTAGAGATTACTTCAAAAATCAATGAAATTTTTGCTAACGGGGACTACCAATAAATTCAAATGGATTTATTACAAATGATATATGGCAAACGGGCTGACATAGTGACGGTATTTTAAATTCAGTAAAAGAAAATTGTTCTAAGGAATCTTTAAGGAAAATACCCCCGTCTGCACATCATTTGTTTGACGATGCAAAGTTTACAGATTTTGTAGGAAAACAAGGGGGCGTCTTAAAAATTTTTCAAGCCGCACCCATTAAATTACCCGCGCAGGGTAGATCGTATAAACCTTCTGCCAGAAGGGACACACAAGGAGGTAGGAAATATATAGTGCCTGTGCGCAACAGTGCAAACTATCGCTCCTCCACTAATAGTGGCTTTAATCCTGCGCAAGGACGAAAGAGAAGGGCAGAAGAGTTTTTCGTCACAACGAAGAAACACGATATGGTAAGAAACGTAGTACCCTGGGACGGCGTGATAAACGAGTCGATTGACTATCATCAACGTTTTCAAGCCGGGGGAATCAAACATCGGGTAAGTGTCTGGAGGAAGTTGGGGGCACCTTTATATATACTAATGATAATATCAGGCTATCGAATCCCCTTTTTAAGCAAACCACCGCTTATTCATCCCATGGATCCCATGGATTTCCAGAAGATTTCACACAATAAATTCAAAAGAAATCTTAATCCAATTAAAGAAGTTAGTAGAACAAAATGTGTTAGAAATAGCTTCATCGAATCCGAGTTTTGTTTCGACAGTTTTTCTAGTACCAGAAGGAAGCCACGGCTTCGTTTCGTCCGGTCTTCAATTTAAAATTACTAAACAACTATGTCAAAATAGACAAATTTCGATTGGTAAACATGTACAAAGTCCCCGACTTCCTCCAACCACAGGATTGGTTAGTGAAAATAGACCTGGAAAACGCATATTTTCACCTGCCAATCGCGCCAGGTCACAGACGTTTCCTCCGATTAATAGTATCGGGCCAACTTTGGCAAATGACCTGCCTGCCCTTCGGATTGGCAACTGCTCCAAAGGTTTTTGCCAGCCTGACGAACTGGATCGCGCAGATCCTAAGAGACCAAGGAGTGCGATTGCTGGTGTATCTCGACGATTTTCCCTGGTGAATCAGAATCGAGAAACTCTGTCAAGTCACGTGAACTTAACGGTAAGAGTATTGCAGTCACTTGGCTTTGTAATAAACTTTCAGAAGTCTGTATTGACTCCTCAGCAGTCAATCGAGTATCTGGGGATATTGTGGGACCCTTGGCAAAATATCAAATTACTTCCACCAACAAAGATTCGCTTACTGCAATCGAGAACATCGAAAATGGCGAAAGCAACCAAGGTAAGTTTAAAAGAAGTCCAGAGTATACTAGGACTTTGGAATTTTGCCAGCTTCGTAGTCCCGCGAGGGCGCTTGAATTCTCGTGCAATGCTGACCTTCAACAATTCCCTATTGCGGAGAAATGTGAAAGGTCGAACACAGATGCCCGTCAAGGTAATTCCGAATCTGCAATGGTGGATACAGAGTCACAACATGGCTTCTCAACTTCACGGTTCACCTCCAACTTATTTC
Source organism: Melanchra persicariae (assembly GCA_947386135.1). Taxonomy (NCBI): domain Eukaryota; kingdom Metazoa; phylum Arthropoda; class Insecta; order Lepidoptera; family Noctuidae; genus Melanchra; species Melanchra persicariae. Next base: position 6,985,532 of record OX376673.1, on the reverse strand, counting down.
CTTACGACGGACTGCCAAAGCAGGTTGGGGCGCGCAGCTCAACAACGAGACCTTATGTGGCAGTTGGTCAGTACAGGAAAGAGGCGCTCACAGCAATATCTTAGAGATGTTGGCAATTCTGCGAGTTATTCAGGTAAAAGGTCGCCTAATGAGCGATTCAAGCTTATTAATTCAGAGCGACAACCGAACTGTAGTTTCTTACCTGCGCAACGAAGACGGCACACGTTCACAGCCCCTCCTAAATCTAACATACGAAGTTTTGGACGAAATAGATCGTTATCGGATACTTATGTCAGTATATCACCTTCCCGGCCGATACAACTACATAGCAGATCGGCTTTCAAGGAAATCTGCCCCGACAGAATGGCATTTGCTTCCCTGTGTCGGAGTCCCCGAAATAGATCTTTTTGCGTCGCGAACTGCTCATGTAGTACCCAGGTATGTGAGTCTGGATTTAGATCAGGCGGCTGTTTTTCACAATGCCTTCGGTCGCCCTTGGCACTACAGGTTAGCATGGGTATTCCCACCGCCGTGTCTAATACCCAGAGTATTAGCGCACCTGAACCAGGCGACCGGTATGTACCTAGTGATAACGCCCGATTGGGAGAAGGTCTTTTGGAGAGCAGATCTGGTGGCTCGCTCCATGCGCCCTCCCTACCAGGTGAGGGATTTGGATCAAGTCTTGATAGACACAACACCTTTAAATTCAGTTGATGAACTTGTGTTCATCAACTGAATTTAAAGGTGTGGTTAATACAGGCTGGTCATCGCTATTAGATTCTTGGCAGAAAGATCAGATAGAAATTTTAGAAGGTAGCTGGAGGAAATCAACCATAAATACTTATAAGCCGGCATGGTCACGGTGGTGTAAATGGTCACGTGACAATAATGTGAGCACTATTAATCCATTCCCTGAAGATGTTGCTCGATTTCTAACTGATTTGCATCTTAAATTTAAATTAGCTTATAATACAATTGCAGTACATAAGTCTGTGGTATGTACCTTTTGTCGTCCACCTAGTGGCTTATCATTAGGTTCGCACATTATTATAAAGCAAACATTAAAGGGAATAGCATTAAAACAGCCACCCAAAGCTAAAAGTCCTATCTGGGACATTAATATTTTAATTAGATTCTTACTTGACGGAATCCCCTCCAATATGTCATTGTTTGAAATCTCTAAAAGAACTGCAATGCTCCTTTTATTGTGTTACGGGCGCAGAGTCCACGACCTTACATTACTGAGTATTAATAAAGAAAATTTTGTAAGGAGTGATGATTCTATAGTTTTTTGGCCGATTTTTGGCTCCAAAACTGATAATTAAGGTTATAAGCAATCTGGTTGGCGTTTACTTAAATGCGAGTCAAACTCTAACATTGACCCAATTTATTGGATTGACAAACTGCTAGAGTACTCTGATGATCGAAAAGGTAATATTGAGAGCCTATTTATTAGCACACGTGGTGAACCTAAACCAGCTACCCGCACCATATAGGGGGCTGGATTAAGTCACTGTTAAAACAAGCTGGAATAAACACTAGTCCAGGTAGTGTGCGATCGGCCGTAGCCTCGGCTAGTTGGTCAAATAATATTCCCATTGATCATATTTTGGAGAGAGGAAATTGGCGCTCTGCTTTGACATTTCACAAATATTATAAAAAAGAAATCAAGGATTATAGGTCTACAAATGAATCAAGTTCAAATCAGATCAGTAATCCGTTTCAAACGATAAGATGATAATCGTAAAATCGATGACAATTAAAGTCATAAGAAAATTCTGTAGATTTATTTTATGTAACTTAAACTATCAAAAGTTTAAAATGAATATATAACTTTGTTGATCACATTGGCGTTCTAATCTAGTCCCAATCCAGCAGTCGATAACAAACACTTCTCAATTTATGGCTTAGAGAAAGGTACAGTCAAGCTTAATAGAACAATTTTACCTAAAAATAAAATTGATATTAAGCATACTTACCTTTCTCTAAGCCAGTTTATATTTCTGTCTGCTGATTCTTAATTATAGATGATTGATACCCTTATCAATCACTGTAAATTGAGCCGCAATGAGGTTCATGGATATCGTCATGCGCTACGCAAACGTATCCCCACTACCTGCCGGATTGGGGCGGATATGACGCTGCGGGGCTTATAGCGCTACACCGTACCGGAACCGGATATGCCTATCTCAATTTATGGCTTAGAGAAAGGTAAGTATGCTTAATATCAATTTTATTTTTAGGTAAAATTGTTCTATTTTAATTCCATGGACCAAATGTCACCAGCACATCAAGCTACAACAATCTGCCTTTCTCTAACAGTTTTTCAACTTTATCAGTACAACATTAGATTCAAGGTTGATTGGGAAAATTTGACAGCTTGATGAGATTAAAAAATGACATCAGGCAGCGCTGAGTCGCTGACAGCGCTGATTTGACTGCTGACCATAGACATTTACATTTTCACTCATTTCTGTGATTTACCAAGTTATAATAATAATAATTTATTTATCTAAACAATTGTTACAAGTTGTACACTATTATAAAATATTGTAATTTGCAAAATAATAAAAATGAGCATGAAAAGAGCAATGAATGAAAAGAGATGTATGCTGAAAGGGCACCTAAATATTGCAGGCTTGCCGTTGGCGCTCAAAAATATGGATTTTGCTACACTTAGTAACCTAACTGAAACTAAAAACAAAAAGTATTAACAAAAGTAGGTACCTACTTTAAGTTTTTGTCTATGAAATCTATCTATAGACAAGTGCAAAAATTTCGCAAAGATACCCATACAACATGGAAAATAAAATAAACTAACGAGACTGATTTTGACCTTTTTTATTGGTTTACTGGTTTGATATTTTTTAATGCACTACAATGGCTGTAAACCTCGCCTGGGTTGGTCAAGTTTGTTTAAACAGGTTGATACTGGATGTTATTTTCTCAAACCTAGCAGTTTTGAAAACGACTACTGGCAACATTAGTGAACCATAGACAAAGCGTCAAACTTATCATATGATCACTTTTCACATGACCCATGGTCACTCGTCATCGCCCGAACGCTGTCTTTTTATGACAATTTTGGGCTAAAATACTAACTTTTAGTCCGTTTTGCGTCCAATAGAATTAGCCTTAAAAATGGCGTTTTGCCGTGTGGTGTTCTCGTTATTAGTTCTAAGTGTAATTAGCTGTTATGCATCAAAAGTCCCAGTGTTTCTATGGGGCGACTCGCTCAAAAGTTCCATTAAATCCAACCCATTAACGACGTATACTTGCGACGAATTTGCGGCAATCCTCAAGCAGGCCTTGGTTGAAGACCCTGTGACGCTTGTGTTCATCGAAGAAGCGCTGTCTGTTGAAGATTTTTCACTGAAGAACGAAGATGGTGAGACCTCCTTCCCTTACTTGCACGACAGTCTTGACGAAGCCGTGTACTTACCAACTGTGAAGGATGCGCTGCCCACCCTGAACCGCACTGCTGGCCCTGACGCAGTCAACATTTACTCTGAAGACTTCGTCCCGAATGGAGCTCGATTTGTGTTCATCAACCTCAATGACGCTCGCGAAGGAGAATCCAGAGCACATATGCTGCGCCGCCACGACGCCTTCATGCAGGACACCATTGCGAAGATGCCAGAAGACTTGAATGTTGTTGCTGTGTACACCGCTAACTACCCGTCATGGACCATCCCGGTCACCAAGTCCAGATCTCGTCGTGCTGCGGAAGGGGCGACGGAAGCTGCACGAAACTCGCGCATGTACACTCTGGATGGACTCCGATTGGTCACCTCAAGCATTATAGTCAAGACTGATAATGACTCAAGGGTGTTGGGGGATGTTACTGACCAGAAGTCTGAGCTCAACACCACATACGTTAATGCTACGTTGACGTTTGACAACACTACGCTCCTTCTGAACTTCAACTCACGTGCAGGATACTGGTTCTTTGGTAAGATACATTAATTAATTACACATCTTAATCTAGTTAGTTAGTTGAGACGTAGTTGCAAATACTGCTGTTGAGCATGATGTTCTGGGTTGCTTTCCCAATGGTAATTGCTTTTTGTCTAGATTTTTTTCAGTACTCTCAATATTAGTGCCTGATTAGCTTGCCTGCTATTACATGGGACTTATGTATACTTGGCAAAATGTGGGTACACTTTCCAGACTCTTCTGTGATGCCACCTATTTATAGGTGGCATCACAGAAGAGTCTGGAAAGTGTGACAGGAGCTTGTAGGAACTCCTACAAGCTCCCATTAGCGGAACTTATCAGACGTGCCATCTAGTGGCGAAAATCCAAAACAATAATGTTAAAAATAACTGTCATTGACACTTCTGTGCTGTAAAAATACTAGTACTTGTGCCATGGTGGACTTACTATACATTTTTGAAATGCGGTAGCAAAGCTAGCTTGATTGTTGTAGCTACAGGAAAACATTCTCATGAGACTTTCGATTAATGGATAACTGCATTCATAGGGGGATGCATGAAGGAGCCTCCTTATGTAGCGCAATTTGTTCTTCAGGCGCTCAACTGAACCAAACGCTCGGCACATCCGTGTCAATCTCACCTAACACCTTATAAGACTTGCTTATCCTTCCCTTGTGGTGGTAGGGCTAACGTCCGCCTGGTTCGTGACCACCCTCCCACTGGGGGTCGATTCTGCTATTGCAATCGTGTCTCAATGACCGGTCAATGATCGATTTTTGACGTATAACGTCAAACTTTTGACACATTTCCCATACAAAAACTGTCAAAGTTGTCAAATATTCGATCACTGACCGGTCATTGAGACACGATTGCAATAGCAGAATCGAGCCCCTGGAGTCCGGCGTGAAGCAGCCTGCTGTTTCGTTTATGCGTGGGTGTACCAGTGGTTAGTGGGTACTTCAAGCCGAGTTCTGTATCCCACAGGGGCTGCCCTTAGCAAGCGGTCAGTAGTAACTTAGAATTTAGCTCGCTTTTTAGCCCTGGCTGGGGGCCTTAAATTCATTGAGGTCACCACAGGATAGTCCGGTATAGTAGTTGATGTCCAAAAAGAAAATCTTTGATGTTAGCAAAGAATTTACTGAAGTAGACACTTTGGCTACTGTCCAAGTGGAAAGCCAAGAGACGTTTTAATCAATAAAAAGCTGTTAAAGCTTCAAAGTTTCATGAAACAACTGCCAGTTTCAATGAAATGTTTCCCTGTACATTTTGATGCAAGTGAGCAACCGTCGCTATTGTAGCCTAGGTGGAATAGACGCCCGAGCTACAAGCGAAAGCGGCCTGATATGAATAGGTGGATGCTGCGCATTTTTCCGCACTAGTGCGAAAAACACTTCATTGCGTTTGAAGACAGAAATTGTCGAAAAATAGTGTTAAGAGCGTTTACGCGGTACGGCTTTTCATACAAACTTTCAAATCCTTGTTCTTCAAAATGAATGAACAGATTTTAACGAAACTTGGTATGCATACGCTAGATATCCAGGACTAAATAGTTATCAGAAAACATTTTTGAAAAAGATTTAAGAAGGAGAGAGAGAGCGATTTTAAGTTTTCTATAGAAAGTGAAAAATCACTATATCCTTCCCCCTGAACTCTTTTTCAAAAATGTTTTCTGATAACTATTTAGACCTGGATATCTAGCGTATGCATACCAAGTTTCGTTAAAATCGGTTCATTCATTTTGAAGAATAAGGACTTGAAAGTTTGTATGAAATGACATACGGTATACACGCTCTTAAGTACAGCTAAATTCGGCCGATTTTAAATTTTCCATAGAAACAGAGATTTCTAATTATCTCTCGTTGAATAAGACATTTCAAAAATATTCTCTGATAACTTAAAAAAAGGATTTTGTAAACAAATATCTCCCTCATCGTTATGACAAAGTTTGATCTTGAACCGTAAGACCTGAAGGGAAAGGAAATAGTCGCAAAGAATGCTCAGCAAAAAACGCAGTATAGCACGTGTGGGTGAAACCGCTGGGCACTGCTAGCATAAGTGTGATATCACTACTGTGAATTAATTATCAATTTCCTTTTCTAGGCCATCTGAGATAACGGTATTCATGTAATTATTGTTATTTATGATAGAAAGGGTAGGGCAGTTATAATTTGTCATAGTTTTGCTGCAAAAAGTAACAACTTATGAAATAAAATTAAACATGCATTTACTCTATGTCAATCACAGATTTGATGTCCTGCCAACTGCCTCAGACTGCTTGTAAAAATGAAATGTGTGAAACGGTCGGATTTTTTTGATACAGTTTTTTGAGTTCCATTTTGGGATCGTTCCTTTGAGCCCTTTATTATGGGGGTAGGTAGAAAGTACAGAACGTCACTTGCCTTGTAGATACTTACAGAAACCCATTGTTTTAGTGGTACCACACAATTCAGGCTTTTGTCTGTGCTTTGAACTCTGAATTTTGTCTGTGTGATTAGCCTTTTTTTATTCAAAGTTCCATTAAGTACTCGCCTTTCATTCACCCTCTCAATATGACCAAATTATCTAAGCATATTCTTTTCAAAACTTGTCACTCATCTTTTAAATCACAACTTTTTCTAGTCACACCATTCCTCAATTAATTATTCAGGCAATCAGGCATCGTCCTAATATAAAGCGATCAAGTCATGAAAAAGCAATCGTCGCGTTCATTTTTACGGGAAACCCAAAGGCGTCGTCACGCTTTCCGGTTTTACCGAACGAAGTAACGCTATGATCGCGTATTCGCGCTATGATCGCTTTGTAATTTAATGCCAGGGTCGTAGGCGCTCAGATAGGGACTGTTCGCCAACCCAGTGATCCTAGGAAAGACGGTGGCATAGTGATCACGTGCTGCCGTGCACAGCGAGACTTAAGAAAGAGCCCTCTACATTATCCATAGGAATGTGCGGACAACAGAGGGGGTTCCGGAGTCGTCGTTTTAGAGATAACGGGGTTCTATGGTGATCACCGGTGTGGTTAGTGATGCAAAAATCCCGCACCCTGGGGGTCGAGTCTGCTATTGCAATCGTGTCTCAATGACCGGTCAATGATCGATTTTTGACGTATAACGTCAAACTTATGACACATTTCCCATACAAAAACTGTCAAAGTTGTCAAATATTCAATCAATGACCGGTCATTGAGACACGATTGCAATAGCAGACTCGAGCCCCTGGTCTTTTCCCCAAAAGCGTAGGCGCCTTTTGAAGTTTTTTTTTAGTTAGTAGTCCGCGCTTCGACCGGCCGTTGGCCGCACCGTTGGGGAAGGGGGGGATTATTATCTGTCACACAACACTTTTGAAACACTGTTTTTGCAAATTTTGGTTCCAAACTTCGCCGTCCGTAACCGGCGAAGAAGTGGGGGCATCACGACATGACAGCGTCGTTTCCGTCACGGCATACGAGTTGGTTTTACTGCAACGGCGCGCCAGTAGATGTTTCACTTAAAAGCAAAAAAAGGCGACGCCATGTACCACATTTCGCAAGCACTGCATTTCTACACCATTTGTTCTACTATCATGCGATTGATTTTGATTATTGATTTATTCACCACAGATACTGTTGTCTTGACTGTGGGAGCCATCAGCGAGACCCTGTTCCCTCCCGAAGATGAGGTGTTCGCTGTCCTTGGGTTCTCGTACCGCTGCGGCCAGTACATCACCTTCACCGCCACTGTTAATGAGACCACCAAATACACCGTCAGCTTTGTGAATATGAAGGTACGCTGGAAAATGTTGAAATATTTATTAAAAATTTCGTAAATAATAAAAGGGTTCGAATATATTGATTTCAGAGATTAGCGCGTTCAAACAAACAAACTCTTCAGCTTATCTATACATATTATATGTATAAGTATAGATTAGTACGAATTCGCAGTAGCAACCTGAATTTGTGTCGTTTGTAATCAAAAAGTTTTCAGACATTTACACTTCTGGACACATCTATTGGCCCACCTTAGAGTTTAGGTTTCGATGGCCCCTACCGAAATATGATTGCTAGATTGAACAAAAACTGTTGATGCAGTTTTAAACCTGATACATTTTACCATCTTTTTCGATCGTATTGTTTTAAATTTGAATTCAGAATACCATACGACATGGAGCTACGCCTAACAAGTCGGATATGCGCCTTGTTAAAGGCAATTGATTTTTGAATAAAAAACATGTTTTATCAAATAAAGGTTTAATTTAATAACGCGTGTTGCCTCCATGGGCATCTACCACAGCTCTCATACGATTAGGCATAGAGTTTATCAACCGCTCTATGAAATTTTGAGGGATCATCTCCCATTCCTCTTCTATGGCAGTTTTCAACTCCTGCATCGTCTGGGCAACTGGCTGACGAGCCCTAACACGTCTTTTTAGCTCGTCCTACATGTGCTCAATGGGGTTCATGTCTGGGCTTCTGGCTGGCCAGTCCATAACTGTGATGTTCACATCCCGAAGATATTCCCTGACGATGCCGGCCGCATGGGTTCTTGCATTATCTATGCATAAAAAGGAAATTTGGGCCCACATAGTCCGCGTATGGTATCACGTGATGTTCTAAGCACTCACGAATGTACCTTTCAGCATTTAATGTTGGCAGCCGTGGTCCTGTAACAACCTCAAATTGAGTTTTGCCGCTCGCGGATATACCGCCCCAGACAGTCCATGAGCCACCGCCATAAGCAACCCTCTCTTCAAAGCAGCATTGTGCGAAACGCTCTCCCTTACGTCGGTAGACCTTCTTCCTTCCATCATTGCCATGTAACACAATTTTAGACTCATCAGAAAAGAGTACACGGCTCCAATCTTGCTGTGTCCAATTTAAATGACTGCGTGCGAAATGAAGGCGCGCTGTTCGGTGGGCTCGCGTTAGTTTGGGCCCATTAGCTGGCTTGTGTGGTACCATATCGCGTTCTTTTAACCTTCTCCGAACAGTTCGAGCGCTCACAGATACTCCGTGGAAGTCGCGAAGTTGGTTTTGTATCTCAATGGAGGTAAGGTGACGATTTCTCAAGCTGGTCGTCACGATGAATCGATCCTGCCTTTCAGTTGTGACCAGAGATCGTGGCCTTCCTTGGCGACGAACAAAGCCGCCAGTCTCTAGGTACCTCCGATAAACATTTCGGACCGCAGATCGACTTAAATTAAGTTGAGCACTCACGTTTCTTTGGCTGTGTCCGGCCTGAATAAGTGCCACAGCTTGGGCGGCGACTTCAGGTGAAGTATCCATAGATTATTGATAGAACCTCACCTTAATGTTAAGAATAAGTAATGTTTGTTGCAAAACCAAAGATATCAATCACTTTTTCAAGAATTAAATCCAAGTAAACCAATAAAACCAAGTTTTCTTAGTATTCGATTGTTTGATATCAACAAACAGGCTCCAAATTGTATTTTGTTTCTTTAAATTCTGTGTTCGAAATTCAAAAAAAGACTATTGAATGAAATTGTGAATGTGCCAGGTTCAAAACTGCATAAAAACTTTTTGCTCGACCTAATATAAAATTTGAGCTAGGACCAAACGAAACTGAAAATACAAGGTGGGCCAATAGATGTGTCCAGAAGTGTATATTGCTGGAGAGCTAGTTGCGCCACTCCTCTTCTTAGCACACACTAGGAAGTGGTGACGGGCGGGCGTTTTGCGGGACTGATTTTGTAAATTTTGACGTTCAAAAACTGCTGATTGTCATCCTACTCCAAATGAATGACTTTTGATTTTGCACTGTTACCTCCAAATACATAATTATAGGAGAATGTAATTTACTTCTCCCAGCACCTTCCGGGAATAGGGGCTTCATCATCTGCTTAGCCTTTTTTCCCAACTATATTGGGGTCGGCTACCAGTCAAACTGGATTCAGCTGAAATACCAGTATTTTACGTGGAGCGGCTGCCTACCAGACCTCCACAACCCATTAACTGGGTAACACGGTACTTCTTGGCAAGACTGGTGTCAGATTTTTCATTTCTTCAGGGAATAGGGGCTTGATATTACGTTATTAAATAAGCTCTTTCAGAATTAAATTATCCATATAAATAGCGTGTAGAAATAAATAATTTTTTAATCGGCTTTTACGATACCCACGGGAGATTTTAACGGAAATTACACTATATTTTACTCCTTCTGTATGGTCAACTTGTGGATTCGATTTCCATGTAGTGCAATGTGTTAATAAGTTTTTCTATTACGAAATTAATAGGAAGAAACTTTTTTTATTTGGCACACATAGATACACATAATCTCATCTGCCTAGCCTTTGCTAAGCTATATTGCGGTCGGCTTTCAGTCAAACCGGATTCAGCTGAGGGCTTAGTGTGAGTTTTTAAACCTATTCGATCGCGTTAACGTAAACGTTCGCTAATGACAAATTGTATAGAATAAAACAGGTGGTCCGTGAGTGTCACCAGATGGCGCTTATTCAGTTTCAATACAAACGCGATCGAGAACGTTGAAAAACTCGCAGTAAGGCCATTGAATACCTGTATTTTACGTGGAGCGACTGCCTATCAGACCTCCACAACCCAGGAACTGGGTCCAGTACCGTTGTTGTGGAGTACATGAGAGTGAAGACCAGCTGGACTTTGAGGGTCGAGAAGTTGGAGTCGCGCCACAACACAAACTTCAAGTCGTTTGTGGTGCGGGTTCCAACTCATCACCTCGAAGTGTTCCTCAAAGCAGAGTTTTGGCCGAAGGGTGTCCTGCAGGCCGAGACAAAAAACTTTTCTGTAGCGTTAACGTCAGACGCTCACGACAAAATGTATGGGAATGACATTAGGTGATGACGTTTCCTTTCTACGCCTAATGTCATTCCCATACATTTTGTCGTCAGCGACTAAATAATCTCGTATTTAAAATTCAAGTCTCCCTTTGATATACGCAGCCTTTATTTCTTGCTTTATGATTAACACTAGCTGTTACCCGCGACTTCGTACGCGTATTCCCATTGTTACCCCGTGTTAGCCTATAGCCTTCCTCAAGAATGTGGCTATCATATACAAAAAAAAAATTCAAAATCGGTTCAGTAGATCCAGTTATTACCCCCTTTTTCAGGATGGGAAACCATCAAATGACTCCTACCGCTCTGTGTGGAGCGGGAGGGAAGAGGGAGTGTCAGACTCTTACTGACTAAAACCCATCCGTGCTCCTCGTAGTGGGCACTACGAGAAGCACGGATGGGTTTTTTTCTTTCCAGGGCCGCGGTAACTCTTCCGAACAAAATCCGCAACCAGAGATTACCCCGTACAACCTCATAATCTTTACCTCTTTATAATATGTTATTAGTATAGATTATCATCATTTTCATCCACAGGTCCAGCCATTCTTCGAGACCAACACAACCCAAGAATTTGGTGATTCCTTCAACTGTGTTGGATACTTCTCTGCTCCCATCTGGTCAGGTCTGTTTGTGGTATTCATTCTCCTGTCCATCACTTTCTACGGAATCATGATGATGCTGGACATCAGAACCATGGACCGCTTCGATGACCCCAAGGGCAAGACCATCACGATTAATGCTGGAGAATAAATTTGAAAAAAAAGACGGTGTTTTAGGAATTAGTGAGAGAGTATTCATCCTTTTTGAGTCATATTATGTAACTTCTTTTTTTTCTGTGTAATTTTGAAAGTAGACGAGTAAGCGCAATTTTTTTGAGATTTTTTTCTTTGTGGGAATGTTTTTTTATATATTTACCTATTGTTATCGCATTTTTTCATGACTTTTTTCCTTCTCTCACTACTTTCTTGTTATCTAACTAAAACAACGTTGTTAAAAGAAAACGAAATGACGTTTTGTTAACGTCAAAACTGGTGCCGTAGTAAAAAACATGTTAGTTCGTCTTCTGAGCTCAAATCGATTCCAAAACTATTTATTGTTATTAATATAATAGTCGGTTAAACTAAGAAATGTTTTCGATATATTTAAATACGATTAGAAAAACGGTGCCTCTACGCAGACAATAGATAAAGACTAAATCGATCAATTCTAAACTCGATATTTGACATCGATCTACATTTGACACTAAATTTAAAAACTCGTATAGTTTTATTCGATGTTATAAACGCAACTATATACTCTTGCTGCGTATTTGCTTATATAAAAAAAATTGCTTATGTATACTACATGTAGATAAATAATATTAAGGATGTTTGAGAACCGATAATGTGCCTACGATACAAAGAAACTAATAAAATGTGGGTGTGAATAATATATTTATAAATAGATAAATATGATAGGAAAATGCATATTGAATCTGAAATGTTTCCATTTCGGGCCTCATTATGGCAACCAGGCCGTACGGTTCATTCGTCGGGTCCTAAGAGTATTAATTATGTATTTAATTAAGCGTCAAACTGCCTCAAACAAGAAACAACCAACGTGCGGTCTCAATATGCATTTTTCTAGTTTTACAAATAGCATATAATAGAAACCATGGCCTTAACTTTAAAATAAAACGCAAGTTAGCTTCCAGTGTGTAAACTACAACGACGAAGTGCTGAGCTTGTATTAAACGCATAGTATTCGAGTTTGTAATAACCCTGTATTTGACAACACCCATGTTTCAACTTTGGGCCTATTACCGGAAAATGGCAAACTCCGTAAGATCATAAAAAAGAATTCCAAATGTTCAGTTGACAATTCATCGACAGTTTACAATCTCACAAGATGTTTGATAATCTTACGCGAGTTTTCAAACAACTGGTAACAGGCCCCACCAGTTAAAAAACTTCTAATAATTTTACCTTCAGGCACTTCTTACTTGTTATTTCAATAGCATTGAGCGGACCGCATAAATAAGTCGATGGGCCGCATAATTAATCAAGCGGGCCGCATAAATAAGTCGACGGGCCGCATAAGTAATCAAGCGGGCCGTATAAATAAGTCGACGGGCCGCATAAGTAAGTCAAGCGGGCCGCACTGCCAAAACAGGCTTAAAACATGCCTAAAACAAGGTACTCGTCAAAAGAAAAGAGTCTACTCCTACTGTACATAATTGCGATCCACTGCCGATTTCTGATGTCATTTAATGCAATACGTAAACAGATTATGATCCCACTGTTGGGACTCAGGCCTCCTCTCTGTGAGAGGGGAGTTGGCCATAATCCGGACGGGCCCAGTTTGGTACCTAAAAATGGATTACAAAATATTAATTTCGCAGTAATTAAGTTTGTGAAAGAGTAATAAAGAAAAAAGATCCCTCCATGCTAGTGCCAATTGTGTTAGTCCATTCCATGAAGTTGGTAAATAATATAGAAATTATAATTACAAAGTATTTATAAGAGTTGCAACTTCTATTTAAGTGATGTTCAAGTATTTCAATTTTGTAGTTAAAGTTTTTCGTGATATTGGGCAATATAATTTTAGTGTGTGATCGATAGCAAATGTTTGGACAAATATTGCCTTGTAGAAAAAGTGTTGGCCAAATATCACGAGTCTCTTTGGTCGGATTTTTATAACCCATGGTTTTCTTAGCTCTAAGCATAATCACACTTTTTCTTTAATTTTCATTTGTAAATAGTTTTGATTTCGGAATTATTTTATTGTTGTTTCGAAGTATTAAATCGTGAGACCAAAATATTTTTCTTTTATTTTTTTTTCTTTCGTTTTTCGAATGTTGTACGTTCCTAATGTACTTTTAATAATATAGTTGAAATGTTGGTTATTGATATAGTTAATAAAGCTTATAATATTGTAATGAGCTTTGGTTTTAATTTTCATCGACAGAGGTACAACTACAAGTGGCAGCACAGAAATGTGTAAATTTCAAGTATTTTATAGTTGTTTTAGCCATAGTTGTGTAGGTAAATGTACGTGCACATGGTCTCAGTGTGTGTGAGCTTGGGAGCGCTCAGTGGCAGTCGCTCGTCGCTCCCAACTATGGCTCGCCCGCACTCATGAGATAAAACAACTTTAAACATAAAAGTTCCGAATTTCAATACTAGACGGCACAGTCTTCGCCGTGCGTGTAAGCATGTAGGGTCGTTAACAACTGCTCCATGGAAGAGTTGTTAACGATTGTACATACTTACAGTCCTAGCTCTGTTCTGTCTCCTACTTGATACGGAGGGAAGTGAAAATGGTGTTTTTCTACGCCATGCTCCCTGGCGGAACCAACTTTGCTTTAACATATGTCCGTGACTACGGTAGGACCACGAATTCCAATCGCTTCCATATTTGGTAAATAATTAGTATTCAATTGGTACTCGAACAACAAAATTGGTTTCTCAGTAGTTTTCGAGAAAATCGACTTTGAAGGTGGTCTGGCGGTAGTCACGTTCCTTTCAGAAGGACCACCATGAGTGCAGAAAAAGGGGGCATCCACCCTTAGGTACAGTTCTCGTCAAATAACTTTGCCCCTCTGAAGTTAGCCATTTGCAAATATCGCGCAGGTGCAGACGGGAGCAAGCGGGACGCAAGCATGCATCGAACGTAAACGAGCGACTGAGACAAAATCGCGCCGCCATAATCCCCGCCCCCATGTCTCTTGCGCATGCACAGTTGCAGTTTGTTCGTAATTTTGACTACTTACTACGCAGCCACTCGTAGTCAACTTCAGAGGGGCACAGTAATTTGACGAGAACTGTAAATGTGGTTCATTTCGTAAAAAAACAAAACCAACATTTGTGTTGCGGACGACGAGCGTGCTACGTAAAATAAGCGGGTACATAGACGATATGTACAGTGATAGAGACACAAGTGCTAAACACAAACAATAAAACAATCCAGTGAGTTATAGATTAGGTTAAGTTATAATAAGATTGCTTATGTGTTTTAGAATAAGGTTAAGAGTTGTAATGTTCCTATCATGTTTATAAGGTAGCTTAGGTAATTCTAAAGGTAAATTTGTATGATAAATGCCCTTTATGTAATAGTTAATTAGTTAAAAGACGTAAATAAAGTTTTGTGGTCCTCGTTACGGTAACGTAGTCGACATACATTAGCTTAGGCGCTAGAAAGTAGGTAAAATACCAACTTGATTCCTATTGGTCGAGCGCTCCCCACTACGCGATTGTTGCGAAACTGAGTAATGGTGGGGCGCGCTCGCTGTTAGAAATTGTATAAAAGAAGGGTTTTTTCTGTTTGGAGCCGCACATTCCGCCTCGAGCGCCCGTTCGAGTCGCACGCATCCCACCTCCACGCAGCTCTCCGCTACGACCGTAGCAGCAGACCCCCGGCGCTACGCCCCCGTAGCGCGCGACACCGCCGACCGCTACGCGCACCAGCTGCGAGCTCCGCGTCATCACACAGCGTAGGTACGTTAGCTCGCCTACGCGTGCTACGTAGCTCCGCCCACTTCGTAGCAGTGCTACGAGATCTGCTACGCAGTCTCATAGCGTGCTACGAGGTGACTCGTTTCGGTTGCAAGTGAATTTATTCGCTTGCTACCGATAGAGATTTGCCCTTCAGGTAAAATCCACTGTTTGTGGTACTTGGTGGATACCTTACGGTGCCAACTAAGCCAAGTGGTGTGGACCCGACACACCTACCAAGCCCCTTCAGGGCTTGGTAAAGTCGGAAGGGTTTAGGTGCGCGGCCTTGGGGGATCTCCTAGTCGCGCCCTAAATTCTAATCCCGTTTCCTTCCAGGGTGCACCTGGTGACGGCTGGGTGTGTCTACCCCTACGTCACCAGCTTGGTCGAAAGACCCATAGGGCCCCACTGCACATTAAGATCGGCAGTGGGTATACAAGCTTAGGGCTCACCCTAGGCACTCACCTCCCTGACCGAACCCGGCAGGGAGGGTACTCATCCCCGGGAGCTCCCACCCGGGGAGTTAGGTTTAGTGGCCCTTCAGGCCGAAGACAGTTGTGCTGCCGGAGAGTTTGTTTGGGCTTTCTTCTCCCCGGCTAGAGCACTAGGAAACGCTCAAGGGAAGGGCTGTTTTTGGGGAACTGTCTTTAGGGACAGGAGCTTAGCTGCCCCCCCCCCCCTCTCAGGATGGACGCCTCGAGCGCCATACCTACTCCTTCCCCATCGGTGGCCACCATTATGGTAAACAGTGCCCCGATCCCCGACCACTCTCTCCCCTCTCCCGGCGTAGCAGATGCCCTTATGGCACTGTGCGCCGCCCTTTGTTCTAAGTACAAAGACGACCCCGATGTAGCGTTGTTCAACGCTATTCTCGAACGTATCCAGGGTGAGATGACCACTGTCCCGTCATCTCCACCTAGGGTGTCAACCCCCCCCCCCTCTATAGTGTTGGCACCTGCAAAACCATTCCCCCCCCCGCCACCACAAAAGTGCCCCCCCCCCCCCACGACGCTCAGTCGTAGTTCTTCCCCCGCACCCGTTCGGTGCCCCCCTCCCCCCCCCCACCCCTGCCCCATCAATGTCTGACATCGCCCAATTCAGCGATGCCTTGGACAGCCAGCTCACTCCCGAGCTGAGCGCCCCCGCCCCCGCCCCCGTCCCCTCCAACACAATGGAGTATGAGTCTGGCTCCGAGTCAGACTTGGATGGACACCACTCCTCGAGCTCCTCGGACAGCTTCATAGTTGTCCAGGGCAAGAGGAAGAAGAGGTCAAATGCTGCCCAGTCAGCACCCAAGGCGAAGAAGCCGACCCAAAAGGCCCCCTCAGGCCAATCTTCCCCTCTCCCCTCCCCAGCCCCCTCTCGCCCCGCTTCACGCGCTGGTACCTCCCAGCAACGAAGCCGCTCCCACAGCCCCATGGCCATTGCCACCCCGGCACCCATCGCCCCCCCTAAGATGAAGTCCCCACCCCCATTCTTCGTCCACGAAAAAACCATGTGGACCGAAATCTCTGCAGCGTGCGATGCACGCCACATTAAATTCACTCGTGCCCAGACTGTCAATCTGGGCATAAAAGTAACAGTCCCCACGGCCACTGATTACAGAGGCCTACATAAACTCCTCCGGGAAAGGAACATTCCGTTCCATTCCTACTCTTTCGAGGAGGAAAAACAAGTACGTGTGGTCGTACGTAATGTCCCACACGAAATATCCGTCCAGGATATTCTCAGCGACCTTAAGTCGCAAAAAATTCCGGTGGCTGAGGTCCACCGAATGCACCGTCGTGGGGGTAAACCCTACGACATGATCCTGGTCGTTTGCGACCCAGTTGAGGGGTATCACCCCATTTTCAAACTCAGCCAAGTCTGTAGGCTCTCGGGCATTAAAACCGAGAACCCAAATAGGAGTGGCATAGTTGGGCAGTGTCATCGCTGCCAACTCTACGGCCACACTCAGCGTAATTGCTACGCTAAGCCAAGATGCGTCAAGTGCCTGGGTGACCACGGCACCGCTGACTGCACACGCCCTAAGGACCGATCCCAATGTGTCGAGCCTCCCAGCTGCGTGCTGTGTGGTGAGACCGGGCACCCGGCAAATTACCGGGGCTGCCCCAGGGCACCAAAGTCTTCTTCTCCCTCACTGGCAAAGCGCGGTAACGTCCGCCAGTTTAGGGAACGCCCCACCCAAGCCACCAACACCCCAATGGCTCAAAGCCATCAGCGCCCTAATCCCTGGAGGGCAGCAAACCACAAGGCCCACTTCCCGGCCTTGAGGACCACTACCCCTCAGGCTTCACAGGCCCCTCAGGCCTCCCCTAACGCCTCACCTTCTAAGGCCATCCCCGCCCTTATGGATGTAGCCATCCCCCCATTCTCCCCGCCCACGGCTTCTCGCGCGGCTCTCGCAAAGACGAGGCCCCCCGCACGCCTATCACCACCCTCTCCTCCCCCACCAAAGGCTACTCCCGCAGCTGTCCCAGCTCCCTTAGTCGAGACAGTCGAAAATGTTGATGAGAATCTGTCTCTCATCACTTTCCTGGCCTTTTATTCTGATAGGGCCCTCGCCTTAAGCGCGGCACTCAAATCCAGCGGAGGCAACCATGCCTCAATCTATAAGAACTTCAGTGATGTAACTCACTATATTTGCAAATTCAACTCCATAGTTAATGGATAAGTCCACTAACCGTAGGCTCAAACCGAAGGCCCTCCGGATAGGGCTCTTCAATGCCAATGGCCTTCTGAGCCAGCGTGACGAAATCGCCACATTCCTCCGCGATCATCAAATTGATGTACTTCTGGTCCAAGAGACCTTTCTCAAGCCCCAACATCGAGACCCTAAAATTGCAAACTACCGTTTAGTTCGCAACGATAGGACCCGATGTCACAGGGGAGGTACCCTTATCTATTATAAAAATTCACTCTACTGCATCCCTGTGGATCCTCCCACTCTTGCACAAGTAGAGGTCTCTGTCTGTCGGCTAGGTATGACAGGCCATCAGCCCATCACGGTCATCTCCTCTTACATCCCTCCTCCTAGCGCCAGCAACACGGCGGCTAACACCTCGGAGATAAAAGATGACCTCATTAAACTTCTCGGTTTGAGTGATTCCGTCATTCTGGCGGGTGACCTCAATGCCAAACACCCCTCGTGGAATAGCCTCACGGCCAACCCCAGGGGGAGAGTCGTTTTCGAACTCTCCGGCCCCCTCAACTTTGATGTCATCGCTCCGATGCATCCCACTCACTACCCTCATGACCCCAACTTTCGTCCTGATGTGCTCGACATTGCCCTCTTAAAGAATGTTAGCCTAAGGCTGCATTCTGTGGAGACAATTGACGAGCTAAACTCTGACCACAGGCCCGTTATTCTGGAGCTTGCCCCCAGATCGGGAACCATGGACCCCACTCAACCCCCTCCTTCCCGAGTGATCACTGACTGGAGAAAAGTAAGCGAAAAGCTGAAAATCACCACGTCACCTCACTTGGATAAGATTCCAGATCTCATCGAGTCTGCCGCCGACACGACGGCTGCGGTCGACTCCTTCACGGAACATGTGCGATCCGTCCTGAGCGAATGCTCAAAGGAGGTCCCGGCGATGAACGATCATCGCTGGAAACTCCCGGACGAGGTGCGTGCTCTGCTGACGGAGAAGAACGCGGCGGTCCGTGCCTACTCATCCTTTCCCTGCCACAGTAACAAAGTTCACATGCGCTACTTGCAGCGTAAAGTAAGTCGCGCCATCGCTGAACTGCGTAGCAGTCGCTGGGAAGAGATGCTTGGCGACCTCGAACCCAATCACCAGGCCTTCTGGGAACTCCAGAGGAAGTTACGCGCCTCTGAGGTTACAACTATGCCTCCCCTCACTCGCCCTGACAATACCATCGCATTTGAAGACGATGAGAAAGCAGAATGCCTGGCCGACAGCCTAGAGTCCCAGTGCTCTCCTAGCTCCTACCCGGTTGACCCAGTTCACCTCGCCAAGGTGGACGCTGAGGTCGAACGTAGGACTTCTCTCCCCCCCGTCGAAGACCCCGAGGACCCCCTCCCCCCCATCACTCCAGATGAGGTGAAGGATATAATCGGGAAACTCAAACCCAGGAAAGCCCCTGGGTCTGACGGTATCACCAATAAGGTGTTCCGTTTTTTCCCAGCTTCCCTTATCATGTTGATGACTGCCATTTTCAACGGCGCTCTGTCCAACAACATGTTCCCACAATCGTGGAAAGAGGCGACCGTTATCGGTATTCCAAAACCGGGAAAGCCAAAGTCCTCCCCTAATAGCTATCGCCCCATCAGTCTGCTCAAGGTCTTAGGTAAAATCTACGAGCGCCTTATTTATAAGCGACTCAGAGACTATGCCGAAGCCAAGGGCCTCCTCCCAAATGAACAGTTTGGCTTTCGAGCTAATCACTCATGTGTCCAACAGGTTTACCGTATCGTTGAACATATCAGCGACCGCACTCAACGCGGTTTAAAAACGGGAGCCGTGTTCTTTGATATAGCGAAAGCTTTCGACAAAGTCTGGCACAATGGCTTAATTTATAAGCTATACAAACTCGGCGTGCCCGACCGTCTCGTGCTCATCATACGAGACTATTTGTCGAATCGCACCTTTCGGTATCGTATCGAAGGTGCGCTTTCCTCCCCCCACCCTATCCGAGCCGGCGTCCCTCAAGGCGGTGTGCTCTCACCCTTATTTTTCACGCTGTTCACAAGCGACATTCCCAGAAATGACAAGACGCAGTTAGCTCTTTTTGCCGATGACACGGCCATCTATTGCTCAGGCAGTAGTGAAAAGTCAATAGCCAAAAATCTCCAGAAGGCGGCCATCGACCTAGGCGATTGGTTTAAATTCTGGAGATTTGAAGTTAATCCCGAGAAAAGCCAGGCGGTCTTGTTTTACAAGCAGCGGGCTAGACTCGTTCCCAAACCACCGAGTCCGATCACCATGTTTGGTAAGCAGATCCCGTGGGAAAAGCAAGCCAAATATCTAGGTGTGATACTAGACCACAGACTCACTTTTGCTGAGCACATAAAAACGGTACGTTCGCGCGCCGCTTTTGCTCTAGGTAGGCTCCACTCCATGCTGAATGCACGCAGCAAGCTGTCCCTTAAATGTAAACTGCGCATTTACACAACGTGCATTCGCCCGATTATGACTTATGCGTGTGCCACATTCGCACACTCAAAGTCAAAGCAAATCCACAGGATGCAAGTAGTCCAAAACCGGTTTCTCCGAAAAGCCACGGGCGCCCCGTGGTTTATTAGGAATGAACGACTTCATGTCGACCTCAAAATCCCGACAATAAAACAATTCATGAAACGTCTTACAAAGCGTTTTATTGAATCAGCTGAGAAACACAGCAACCCTTTGATTTCAAAGGCCTCACAATACACTCCCTCTCGTATTAGCAAGATTCGCCGTCCTCGGCATACACTCGTCGAGTCAGATGACGAGATCACAACGATTCAGGAAAGCTGTAGGGAAACCAGCACTCTTAGAAAAAACAAACACAGACCGCGTTCCGTATTCCGACCTCGACGCCGAGGTCCGTCGCGACGCCCCATTCAAAACCCTCCCCGACTTTTGCAAACGAGCCAGCCCGCGCCGCTGAGCCCTTAGCTTTAATAACCCCTAAATAATAAAACGACCCAGCCTGATTGTCCCTTGCTGTCCCAAACTGACGCCGCTAAGCCGAGGTCGTATTCCACAGGGAATGCCCTTAGCGAGCGGTCAGTAGTTTAGCTTGTAGCTAGATTTGTTGCCTTGGCTGGGGGCCTTAAATTCTTTTGAGGCCACCACAGGTTAGTCCGGTTAAGCAGTTGCTAGCCCTTGCGTGTTAACTTGCTAGTGGTCATACCGAAAAAAAAAAAAAAAAAAAAAAAAAAAAAAAAAAAAAAAAAAAAAAAAATGTTTGGAGCCGCAGTCGGCCTCCGCAACTTTAAAGAAGAATAAACTACAAGGTGATTGAAGACAAGTTTCATTTCTCAAGATCCTACTCCAGACCTCTACTCTACAAATCCACATACAGTCCACTTCAGCCTGGTCCTTCGTTAGCCGGATAAGAACGGAAGAACCAACGACGAGTGTAGTTTATCGGAGCCGACTGCCGAAGAAAGAAGAATCAAGTCTCAACCTGTTACGACGTGTTCTTCGAGTGTGCGAATCTTGTAAGATTCAACTAAAAGGGATCTTTTCAGATCCGACAGATTGTTTCTAACGTTTCCCGTAAGAAGAGGGAATTAAAAGGATCTTCTCAGATCCAACAGATAGTCAAAAAGGGATCTTTTCAGATCCGACAGATTGTCTCTAACGTTTCCCGTAAGAAGAGGGAATTAAAAGGATCTTCTCAGATCCAACAGATAGTCAAAAAGGGATCTTTTCAGATCCGACAGATTGTCTAAAACGTTTCCCACAAGAAAAGGGATTAAAAAAGATCTTTTCAGATCTAGAAGAAAGTCAAGCTACCTACGTGTACCGCCGCGTGAAGAAACCGTCGAAACCAAGAAACTCGCGTTCTGTGTGAAGAGGATTCGTGCTGAGACGGATCAAGATTCATCTGCCTCACCGAACGGAGGCCCCGTTGGAAAGTGAACTTGAAGCCCGTCGGTCCTCAAGTGCGTGAATTTCAAGATCGTCGGTTTGCGCGGGAAAGTGACAATTAGGCGGGAAAACGGAACGTTTACGCAGGCGCAGTATATTGTGACGGCATAACAAGAGTCGTCAGCCCTGTTGAACGTAGTGCATTATGGTAGTGACAAGAAGTCAAGGAGACGCAGCAGAGATGGAGGAACAGCGCCGCATCCAGGCGCAAGAAGCCAAACAAATTGAAAGTGAGCGGCTAAGAAGAATCTCCTTAGAACCGCCGGCGTCACCGTTCTCAAGGATGGCGGAGACCAGTACGGCGGGCCCGTCAAGATTACAAACTGCGGAGGAAAGAAGACGCATCAGGTCGCCAGCGAGGTCAACAAGATCGCAACGGTCGAACACAAGTGTGACAACAAGATTACGGGTTGCTGAGTTGGAGGCGGCGGAGAAACTGGCTACGATACGCAGGCGCGAGCTAGAATTGGATGCCGAGCTTGTGAAGAAACGGTTAGCAGCGGAAGTGTCGGCTATTCGTGATGATGAAAGTGTGCACGAGGAGCAGATAATGGAGCCTCTACCCAGAGAAGAACCACTTCAAAAGGTCGACGAATGGCTGATGCGGCATCCCGTCAACCCACGGGGGGAGGAGGGGCCGCGACGAGAAGAACCAAGGCAACTGCGCTTCGAGGCGGCACGAGCAAGATCACCGACACCTACGCGTGCAAGAAATAGCATCGAGCACCTGGCGGCTACGTTGGAAAGGATGGCGCGACCAAGGCTACGTCACGTCGACTTACCTACCTTCTCCGGCGCGGTCAACGAGTGGCTACCGTTCGTCGCTGCGTATCAAGATTCCAATAAGATGTACGAGATCACCGCTGCTGAGAACCTGCAACGATTGCGAAGCTGTTTAAAAGGAGAAGCGAGAGACGTCGTCGCCGCGTTACTACATACCGCGGCGGACCCAGAAGCCATAATCAAGACGTTGGAGCAGTGTTTCGGGCGGCCAGAAGTTATCATCGATAAGGCGCTCGAAGACTTGAAGAGGCTACCGAAACCCAGCGCGGCGGCAGCTGACCTGAATAACTTCGCAATCAAGATACAGAATATCATTTGTGTACTGAGAACGATCGACCGAAAAGGATACCTATTCAACCCAATGTTGACTCGTGAAGTGTTAGAAAAACTTAGCCCGCATTTACGATCAAGATGGTGCGACTACGCCTACGATCAAGAAGGCACGGCGGACCCAGAAATCGTCGTCATGTCCCGGTTCTTAATGAGAGAAGCGGACCGGGCGCTGCGCTATACCTACGCTCCTACAACGTGCGCCGCGAATGTGAAAAAGGAGGCGCGCCCTTTAGTGACTATGAAGAAAAAGGCGACCGTGTATAATACGACAGAAGATAGTGAAGAAATGAAAAACCCGTGCCCCAAGTGTGATCAAGATCATGTGCTGACGGCGTGCCCCAAGTACAAGGCACTGACGGTGGAACAGCGTTGGCAGCTAGTTCGTGAGAAGGGAGTTTGCTTCAAGTGCGCACAGAAGAGACATCGTCGCAGTAATTGCCGAGCAAAGCCGTGCGGCGTCAACGAGTGTCGTCGCCCGCATCATCAGTCGCTGCACCGTTACGAAGCCAAGACCGAACGCGCCAAGCCAGCTGACCCACCGAAGGAAGAGGCCGTGCTGTCAGTGGCATCAAGACCAGTCGTCGGACGGAAGACAGTGTTTCTGAAAATGTGTCCGGTCGTCGTGTCAGGGCCCCAAGGCGAGAGGAAGACCTTCGCGTTGCTGGACGAAGGGGCCACAGTCACACTCATCGACCAGGAGCTCGCAGCCGGCGTGGGGGCGGAGGGACCGTCGCAGCCTCTTCTTCTAAGTGGAGTGAACATGTCACAAAAGGAAGCAGAAAGCCAGCTAGTGAGCATCAAGATTAGGGGCGTCAACGAAGACGATGGATATCAGGTACGTGCGAGAACCATCAAAGACTTGAAGCTGCACCAGCAAACAATACCTGACACCGTGTTAAGATTCGATCATCTCAAGAACTTATGTGAAAACGAAGTGTGCTATGAGTCGGCGCGACCCGGAATATTGGTGGGAACGGATCACTGGGAATGTATCGTTTCAAGAGAGCTGCGAGTGGGCGAGCCAGACCAGCCGGCGGCGTCGAAGACACGGTTGGGATGGGTGGTGCACGGAACGGCGCCACGCAGCGTCATATGTGAAGAAGGAAACGTACTGCACATTTACGAACCCGTCAAGACTGTGTACCCCGGCGACAAGGAGCTGCACGAACAAGTGGAGGCGCACTTCAAGATCGAAGCTCTGGGCGTGCAAGGGAAACCCAGGGTAAGCCAAGAAGATCAGCGTGCCATCAACATAGTCGAACGTACAACGAAGCGGACTGACGCCGGCTACGAGGTGGGGCTGCCGTGGCGCCGAGATGACGTCACCATGCCAGCCAGTTACAGTCAAGCCTTCCGTCGACTGAAGAAAATGGAAGAAAGAATGGACGCTGACCCAACCTTCAAACAAGAGTACTCTCGTCAAATTGAAAACCTGTTGGAAAAGGGTTACGCCGAGCCGTGCGACGGGACGGAGGAAGACAGCCCAATAAAGTGGTTCCTGCCTCACTTTGCAGTGGTGAACCCAAACAAGCCAGGAAAATGCAGACTGGTGTTCGACGCGGCGGCACGCAGCAACGGAGTGAGCTTGAACGACGAGTTACTAGAGGGACCGGACTTGCTGTTATCGCTACCTGGCATAGTATTTCGATTCAGAGAGAAGACAGTCGCTATCACGGCCGACATACAAGAAATGTTTCTACGTGTCAAGATACGAAACCAGGATCAGCCGGCGCAGCAGTTCCTATGGAGAGGTGAAGAACGTGACAAACCTCCACGAAAATTCAAAATGACGAGCATGATTTTCGGCGCCGCGAGCTCTCCGTACATGGCTCACTACGTGCGCAATTATAACGCGGACGTACACGGAAAGGAGTTCCCGCGCGCACTGGAAGCAATAAAGAACGAGCACTACATGGACGACTGGGTGGCGAGCTACGAAAACACAGGACGCACGCAAAGCGGTCAAAGAGACAAGGGCGGTACATACACGCGCCGGCTTCACACTGAGAGGATGGAGTTCCAACGACAGGACCGTTCTAAAAGAAGTACCCTCTGACCTGCACGCCACGGCCCCCACGCAACTGGGGGGAGAGCAACCCGAGAGCAAGATACTCGGGTTGTACTGGAACGCTGACCGAGACGAGCTGGGATTCAACACCTCCATGAATCGAGTTCCTGAGGAAGTGAGAGCGAGACAGCGAGCACCGACCAAACGAGAGGCACTCAGCGCCGTCATGTCTATTTATGACCCGCTGGGGCTATTAAGTCACTACACCATCCGCTCCAAGATAATCCTGCAAAGCTTGTGGCGACTTCAGACAGCGTGGGACGAGCAGATTCCAGATGAAGAGAACGGACTCTTCGCATCATGGCTGGCGCAGCTACCGGAGGTAGCGACGCTGCGGCTGCCGCGCTGCTACGCGATGGACGGACACACACGCATAGAACTTCACGTGTTGTGCGACGCGAGCGAGCAGGCGTACGCGACGGCGGCATACTGGCGCATAACGGGACGCGATGGAAGAGTCAAGGTCGTCTTGGTGGCGGCCAAGGCTAAGGTGGCGCCGAGGAAGGCACAGACAATTCCCCGGCTGGAGCTCCAGGCGGCGGTGATCGGCGCGCGGCTAGCTGAGACAGTAAAAAAGGAACATCGAGTTGAAATAGGCCAGACGACATACTGGACGGACTCGTCGACGGTCGTGCACTGGATCAAGAATGACATGCGACGGTACACACCATTCGTCGCGCACCGACTCGGCGAGATCGCTGAGCTCACTCAACAAAAGGAATGGAGATGGCTCCCAACCCAGCATAACGTGGCCGACGACGCCACACGATTGACCAACGCGCCCATTAACTCAACAGACAGGTGGTTTCAAGGGCCTGGATTCCTGTACCTACCAGAAGATCAGTGGCCCGGGACGTCGTCAGAAGAAGAGACAGAAGAAGAAGTCCTGCACACGCAAGAAGAACCGAGGCAAAGCAGCTGGCTGCCAGACCCAGCCCGCTTCTCCAAGTATGAAACCTTAGTGAGAGCTGCAGCCAGAATCCTGGCCTTCGTAGACATCTGCCGACGTCGAGCGACGAGACTAGAACGTCGTCACATCGAGCGAGCTGAAAAGGAACTGATACGGCGGGTACAACAAGACAGCTTCCATGACGAGCTGACACGACTTCAGTCGGGCCGGCCCCTTCCAAGGGCGAGCCGCCTCTACCGACTGGATCCTATATGGGAAAACGGGGTTTTGCGAGTGAGAGGCCGTATTGAAGCCTCCGCCGCACCAAGTGAAACCAAGCGACCAGTCATACTGGACGGTCGCCACCAAATCACCAAACTGCTGGTCCTGCGTGAGCATTGCTCCGCGGGACACGCCAACCGAGAGCGAGTGACCAACGACCTGCGGCAGCGGTACTGGGTCATACACCTGCGACCCACGGTACGCGCCGCAGAGAAGAATTGCGCCCTCTGCCGGAGGCGGCGAGCGACGCCACAGACGCCGGCAACAGGGGACCTGCCACACGCCCGCCTTGACCCGTTCCACCGCCCGTTTACCAATTGCGGGGTGGACTACTTCGGGCCAATGATGGTCAAGATCGGGCGCCGTCGTGAGAAGAGGTGGGGCGCACTCTTCACGTGCCTCACATCCCGCGCCGTGCACCTGGAAATCGTCGCGTCACTATCAACAGACTCAGCTATCATGGCGCTGAGAAGGATGGCCGCACGCAGAGGGTGGCCGCGGCTCATGTACTCAGACAACGGCACCAACTTCCGCGGGGCAGACCACGAGCTCCGCATCGCTTATGAAGAATGGCTCCCAGCCCTGCAAGAAGAAGGGCTGAGGCGCCGCATGGAATGGCGCTTCATCCCTCCTGGCGCGCCCAATCAAGGCGGCGCGTGGGAAAGAATGGTGCGATCAGTCAAGACAGCACTCAGCGCGACCCTGCGTGAGAAGGCGCCACCCGAAGAAGTCCTGCAAACGCTCCTGACCGAGGCGGAGTTCTCCGTCAACGCGCGCCCGCTAACCCACGTGAGCGTGAATCCAGCTGACCCCGAGGCACTGACCCCAAACCACTTCCTGCTGGGGTCATCGACCGGTATGCCCACCACTGGGCCCTGCGACGTGGCTGATCGACGAGCATGGCGAGCTAGCATGGCGCTCGCAGACCACTTCTGGAGGCGCTGGCTTCGGGAGTACCTACCTACCTTGGTACCCCGGGGCGAACCGAAGAACGACACGCGCCCCTTGCAAGTTGGAGATGTGGTCCTGATAGTCGACAGCACGCTGCCCCGGAACACCTGGCCTATGGGGCTGGTGGAGCGCGTGCACCCAGGACCAGACGGAGGTGTCAGAGTCGTCGAGGTGCGAACGAGAACCGGCGTCTTCCGGCGACCAGTCAGCAAGCTCGCCGTCGTGTTGAAGGAGGAAGGCTACGCGAGCTGCGCCGGGGGGAGAGCTGTTGCGGACGACGAGCGTGCTACGTAAAATAAGCGGGTACATAGACGATATGTACAGTGATAGAGACACAAGTGCTAAACACAAACAATAAAACAATCCAGTGAGTTATAGATTAGGTTAAGTTATAATAAGATTGCTTATGTGTTTTAGAATAAGGTTAAGAGTTGTAATGTTCCTATCATGTTTATAAGGTAGCTTAGGTAATTCTAAAGGTAAATTTGTATGATAAATGCCCTTTATGTAATAGTTAATTAGTTAAAAGACGTAAATAAAGTTTTGTGGTCCTCGTTACGGTAACGTAGTCGACATACATTAGCTTAGGCGCTAGAAAGTAGGTAAAATACCAACTTGATTCCTATTGGTCGAGCGCTCCCCACTACGCGATTGTTGCGAAACTGAGTAATGGTGGGGCGCGCTCGCTGTTAGAAATTGTATAAAAGAAGGGTTTTTTCTGTTTGGAGCCGCAAAGCTATACAAACTCGGCGTGCCCGACCGTCTCGTGCTCATCATACGAGACTATTTGTCGAATCGCACCTTTCGGTATCGTATCGAAGGTGCGCTTTCCTCCCCCCACCCTATCCGAGCCGGCGTCCCTCAAGGCGGTGTGCTCTCACCCTTATTTTTCACGCTGTTCACAAGCGACATTCCCAGAAATGACAAGACGCAATTAGCTCTTTTTGCCGATGACACGGCCATCTATTGCTCAGGCAGTAGTGAAAAGTCAATAGCCAAAAATCTCCAGAAGGCGGCCATCGACCTAGGCGATTGGTTTAAATTCTGGAGATTTGAAGTTAATCCCGAGAAAAGCCAGGCGGTCTTGTTTTACAAGCAGCGGGCTAGACTCGTTCCCAAACCACCGAGTCCGATCACCATGTTTGGTAAGCAGATCCCGTGGGAAAAGCAAGCCAAATATCTAGGTGTGATACTAGACCACAGACTCACTTTTGCTGAGCACATAAAAACGGTACGTTCGCGCGCCGCTTTTGCTCTAGGTAGGCTCCACTCCATGCTGAATGCACGCAGCAAGCTGTCCCTTAAATGTAAACTGCGCATTTACACAACGTGCATTCGCCCGATTATGACTTATGCGTGTGCCACATTCGCACACTCAAAGTCAAAGCAAATCCACAGGATGCAAGTAGTCCAAAACCGGTTTCTCCGAAAAGCCACGGGTGCCCCGTGGTTTATTAGGAATGAACGACTTCATGTCGACCTCAAAATCCCGACAATAAAACAATTCATGAAACGTCTTACAAAGCGTTTTATTGAATCAGCTGAGAAACACAGCAACCCTTTGATTTCAAAGGCCTCACAATACACTCCCTCTCGTATTAGCAAGATTCGCCGTCCTCGGCATACACTCGTCGAGTCAGATGACGAGATCACAACGATTCAGGAAAGCTGTAGGGAAACCAGCACTCTTAGAAAAAACAAACACAGACCGCGTTCCGTATTCCGACCTCGCCGCCGAGGTCCGCCGCGACGACCCACTCAAAACCCTCCCCGACTTTTGCAAACGAGCCAGCCCGCGCCGCTGAGCCCTTAGCTTTAATAACCCCTAAATAATAAAACGACCCAGCCTGATTGTCCCTTGCTGTCCCAAACTGACGCCGCTAAGCCGAGGTCGTATTCCACAGGGAATGCCCTTAGCGAGCGGTCAGTAGTTTAGCTTGTAGCTAGATTTGTTGCCTTGGCTGGGGGCCTTAAATTCTTTTGAGGCCACCACAGGTTAGTCCGGTTAAGCAGTTGCTAGCCCTTGCGTGTTAACTTGCTAGTGGTCATACCGAAAAAAAAAAAAAAAAAAAAAAAAGTTTGGAGCCGCAGTCGGCCTCCGCAACTTTAAAGAAGAATAAACTACAAGGTGATTGAAGACAAGTTTCATTTCTCAAGATCCTACTCCAGACCTCTACTCTACAAATCCACATACAGTCCACTTCAATTTGTATTTACCGAGAAATCAACGATGAAAACTTTCGTGCGTTCAGCAAGATCACGACTGAGTGTCGATTCAAAGTTTCAGGAGCAATTGTCACTTTTCTCGAACCTACATAGAAAATTAGAACCTCTTCTTCAAGATAGAATTTGTATTTACCCAAAATTCAAAATTATTGCTCCAGTAGTTTAAGAGATGCCATGTCATTGGTGGGGCGGCGGTGTTAAATTTTCAATCCAATATTTCCCTAATAAAAACTAATTTCTTTCCAAATTTATACAATTTTTGTTTTTTTTTAAACGTTGCCCCACACTAGGAATTTCTCCTGTATCGTGGGTGCGTTTACAAAGATACAAATTCACATACACAAGCAGCCCGACCCGGAACAACTATCTGTAGGCCAAACAAATATTTGTTCCGTGCGGGAATCGAACCCGCGACACGCAGCGCAGCAGCCGATCGCAATTAGCACTTACCTACTCCTAAAGAAGTCATAGTGACCAAAATTTAATATTCCTAAGTGTTGTATTAGAGAAATCAGCTTTCATTACTTTTCCGTACTAAATCTCTGCGTATAACCCGACCAAATTAAGTTGTCAATAGTATTGAGCTGTTTAGGAGATGTACACTCGTGCACATAAATTTATTGATGTCGGAATAGTGAGTGCGTTACTGCAGCTGGAAAAAGACTCCTAGAGATATATGAGTGGTATGAATAATTAGTGCGTAATGTGCTGTAATTTGCGCCAAATAAAAAAATCGTGCGTCTTGTCGTTTTGGAAAAAAACATTTCCTGCTGGGGTAACGTTGTTCCAGCAGGAAAATTCTAAACGAATGATCGGAGAGAAATATTGTGCATGGACAGACCTTATATTTGTGCATAAATGTGCGCCGAAAATATGGTCTGTCATGAGGACTGACTGACTGACTGAGAATGTCTTCAGGTTTTCGAGATGTTGCATTTCCTGCTGGAGTAACGTTTTGCAAAATCGTGTATCTCAAAAACCACTGTATGTGCGTAAGTAGAATAAACATACACGAGTAGCTCTTAATTTGTGCGTATTTGAGACAGAATTAGATTTTCGAAAATATAATTTCCAAGTAATCGCACTTTTTCAAAAAATCACCATGATAATATTATATTACCATACAAAGTTTAAGCAAATCTAAATAGTGTCAAATAATTCTATAACAATTCTATATTGTAGTAGTACCTCCAAATCCTCAATCTATGTTATATTAGTATGTAGAAACTTACGACACACCATTATCTTTTTCGTAGAAATTGGTCATTGAGCGCCTGAATTATAACCAACTTTGTATGATTTTTCACGTAAACGTTATTTGCTAAGAACTTTAATTTAGGCGCTTAGCGACAATTTCAAAGAGAAGGTTTGTGGCACCACCGTTGTGTTCGTATATTTAAATTACGAGTTGAGGAATTGGGGTACTAGTTCAATATAGAATTATTTAATACTGTGGTGAACCAAAATATCTAATGTTCTTGGTTCTTTTGTAAACCGGCAACACTATGTTGCCTAGGGCCAGTCTAAGAGCGGATTTCACCAATGAAACTGAACGCGATCAGTACATCTAAACTGCGTTCAAGAACTGTCAGCGTCAATATTCCATAGAAAAATAGTGACACTGACAACTCATAAACGTGGTTTATTCGCTGATCGCGATCAGATTGGCTTGGTGAAAATGGCCCTAAGTCTATGGTTAGAGCAGACTGAAGCGCGCCAAGGTTTTAACTTATTATCCTAATTAGGAATATCTTGTTCTGTATAATTATTAGCTTGTCAGTTACTACATCTCCAGGAGATGTGACGCCATTGTTTTACTATTGTGTCTGCTTTAATGACAGCTGATGAGATATCTAATTTGATTATTCAAGTTCCGCTATCGCTGTTGTGTAACTCATTAATGATATTGTGAATCGAGCGAATAGTTAATATTACCTACATGAGTGCGACTTTAACACCTGTGTTTCATTATCTATAAACTAGGCGGAATCTCGCGCCTAAAATACTATATTATTATTTGCTAAAACTATGTACCTATATAATAATATCATGGTGGTTTCGACGGGAAGGATACTCCGCAGCGTAACCACTTCAAATAAAAGTTTCTTACTTGTAACTGCAAGATACCAGATAGTTAATAATAATAATAATAATAATAATAATTTTATTTGACAAAAAGTACACTATTACAGGTGACACTAATTTAGGAAACAAAATGACATGGTACAAAAACATGATCAATGACTCCCATGCTAGGAAAACCTGTGTTACGGGAGTCATCCATCCGTCCATTACACATTTTAATTGGCTGAACCGGTAGGTAATGTGCACTTTATACATTAAAAATAACTTTAAACTAGGTTAGTTCAATTTCGAGATTAGGGAAGGGGAGAATAAGAGAAAACTAAATTGAGGTTAAGGTATAAGGTAATCTTTTGTGTATCGGGTGTGATGTGTAGAGTGTGTGTGGTGAATGTGGTGTGTGGAGTGTGTGATTGAATGTATGTGAGTGAGCCCG
This sequence comes from Melanchra persicariae, assembly GCA_947386135.1. Lineage (NCBI taxonomy): Eukaryota > Metazoa > Arthropoda > Insecta > Lepidoptera > Noctuidae > Melanchra > Melanchra persicariae. The sequence goes on along the minus strand of OX376673.1, from coordinate 6,953,670 downwards.
GTTTCCTAAGGTTTGACTAGTTCTTCCGTTTCATCATAGTTTAGGGTGAGCAGATATTCTTTTACCTTGGATTTACATTTATACGAATTCAACTTCTGTATATCCAGTTTGTTATGGAGTTTGTTGTACATTAATGCACTTAAGTATCGGTTATATAATATATATAAAAAAAGAGTAACGTGCGAAGGTAGTATTGACACAAATTCTGGGACAAACTGGTTTGGGTCTTCTTCTGAACGTAGGGCTTTTATGGGGCAGTGTGATTTTATGAGTTCTTGAGATTGTACGAAGCATATACAATTGCCGGACCGTTAGCACTTTAAAATCGGAATACAATTGTTTAGTGGGATACCTAAACGGTTTACTAAGAAGGACCTTTATTACCGCTCGTTGAGCTCTTTCAGCTTGAATGAGAATTGTTTTGGCTGCACCGCCCCACGCAACGATACAGTAGCTTAGTATTGACTCACATAGGGCTGTGTATACCATTTTCAGAATGTCCTTGTGTGCAGAAGTTCTTAGTTTTTTAAAAATGTAAAGCAATTTTCTGGTGCGTGCAGACAAGGATTCAATGTGGGTTTTCCAGCTAAGATGGGTATCAAGGTGTAAGCCGAGATACTTGACAGACGAGACTCTCGTCACTGTCCGACACGAGCAGGGATTGCTACGAACACTATCATCACATACATGGGCTTTCATTTGTAGTGAAAGATGTGATGGAAGAGCAGAGGGTTTAGAACCGAAGGTGATGAAGTTGGTTTTGGCGACGTTTAAAGTTAAACTATTAGTTCAGAAGCCAGCCAGATCATAACCTGACTCAAGGATCTTTCAGCGACCTCCCTAGTCGTTACCCAGTCGGGTCCGCTGGACAATAAAACAGTATCATCGGCATACGCTATGATCTGGGTAGAGGGAAGTGAGAGTAGACAGAGATCATTAACATAGATTTGGAAGAGGAGAGGGCTGAGCAAGCTCCCTTGGGGTACACCAAAGTCCAGTGATTGTTCACCACTGATGTATTCGCCTATTTTAACACATTGGGTCCGGTCCGAAAGAAAACTCTGCAGCAATTTGAAAGCAGTGCCCCGTATACCAATCCTCTCCAGTTTTCCGAGTAAAATAGGGACAGAGACAGTGTCGAAGGCCTTAGATAGGTCCAAAAATGTGCCAATACATTTGTATTTGTTGTCGATTTTATTGACAACAGAGTCCAATAGTGCTGATACGGCATCTTCCGTCGATACCCCTTTTCTAAAACCGTACTGGTTTTCTGCAATGATTTTATATTTGTCCAAATACTTGAGCAGATTCTTTTGAATTATTCTTTCCAGTATTTTTGAAATAGCAGGAAGAACAGAGATTGGGCGGTAATTGTTAGCACTGCCTCTGTCCCCTCCTTTATAGATCGGATGAACGATGGGTTTTTTAAGGAGCTTAGGGAAAATGCCAGTGGATAGGGTGAGATTGCAAATATGTGTTATGGGTGGTACAAGTTTGTGACTGGTGAGTTTTAGCAATTTGGGGCAGATACCATCCCAGCCGGAAGCACTGTCTACGCGGAGGTCTTTTATGATAGCGTCCACCTGTTCCTCATCTGTTTCCAGTAAGACTATTGAGTTTAGAATCGGAGCTGGACGGGGTGAGGTGCATTGGGCTATGCTTAGGTTTTGTGGAATGCTAATAGCCAGGTTTCTGCCAACATCAGCGAAGAACCGATTCACGGAGTTTACTGCCACTACTGGGTCATTACTTATTTTTAAAAGGTCAACCGGTGCTAAATTATTTTTAGTTGAATCGAGAACATTGCGTACGGCCCCCCACATCTTTTTTGGGTTATTTTTGGCGTCTGAAAAGGTTTTTTTCTCATAAGCGGTTTTGAGTTTTTTTAGTAAATTGTTGCAAAAATTTCGGTAGCGCAAGTATGTTAATTTTAAGATTGAGTTCTCGGGTTCCTTGTTGCTTTTCTTGTGCATGTTGTCGCGATTGCGAATGCATCTCAGCAAACCAAATGTTATCCAAGGTTTAATTATTTTGAGTTTACAGGGGATGATTTTATATATAGTATTCTTAAATAATATGGGTGTAAGTAATTCATACAATTTATTCATAGCGAGGTTCGGGTCATTCAGTTGTGAAACAACTGAGAAATCGCAGTTCTCGATGTCAATGATAGCGCTAGATATGTTTAGGCGGGGAGAAGTGCGCCTTTTTGGGTTGTGGTTTGGGGGAACAGTTTCTATGTTTAATAGAACAGCGGAGTGGTCTGTTATTGACGTTTCCACAACCAACGTGGTTGCCACATAATTTGTCTTAAGCAAAACATGGTCCAAACAATTGTTGAGACGAGTAGGGAGAACATGGGCGGGGAGGAGACCGTGTGAGGCTATTAGATTTAGGTATTGACAGGAGCGGGGGTCATTATTGTTGGGGGCAATATTTATATTGATGTCTCCTATTATTGATACATTATTCCATTGACTGTTCCTGGTCAATAAGTTATCCACGCTGTCCAAGAAGTTGTCTAAGTTCTTTTGTGAGGGCGGTCTATATAAAGCTATAATACAAATAATGTTCTGTATAGTGCATACTAAGCAGCTGGCATCAGAGAATTCCGGTTCAGAAATGCTAAAGTCCAAAGTTTCGTCTATATAGATCACCACGCCATCGTTCTGATTGATGAGTTTATTGGTTTGGAATGCAGTATAACCATGAATGTTTGGGACTGTCGCACACTTCTTTAGCCAACACTCTGTCAAGATTATAACATCGCATTTTATCCTGATAGACGCAAGTAGACAGTTTAGCTCGTTGAAGTTTTTTTTTAGACTTCTAATGTTGAGGTGCAAGATGTTTAGTGCAAGAGGTGATTTTAAATAATCAGAACATTTATCTGGAGTACATGTGAAGGATGATGCGACATTGATACTGTCCAATTCATTGTTAATATCGTTTATGGACGCCATTGATAAGAGGTGTTGGTCCAGAAAATGTTTCTAATAGGCGGCGGGGCAGGATAATGATGCGCGACCAAAAAGGTGGCATATTTTTTTCCGTAACGATTGAAAATTTTATTATGTGTGAGGAGTGTTTGTTTACAAGAATGTTTACGTTTTTCTATTACCGTGTAAAATAGATATTGTTTAGTGTGTTTATGGTATACAAAAGAACTCGTTGAATATATTATAATAAGTATATAAGTAAAGGGAGGGCTTTTTAAAATGAGGCGACTATTGTTGAGAATAGAGTATGACAGCAGTAAGTACGTGATTGCATGGATTAGTCATTGGTTTGCTTGCTGTTCCAAGTCTCGTAGGGTTTGATCTGATCTGACAAGTATTTGTTTTTCACCAGTGGCTTTTCTCAAAAAGATGTTGCCGTTTGAGCTCCAACAGAAGTCGTACTTGTTAAGTTTCGCAAATTCTTTGGCGGTGAAAAAGAGTTTTCTCGAGCTGGCAGGAAGGTGCTCTGATACAAATATCGGTCGCCGATTGCCCGACAGGCCAATGCTACGAGTACTAAGGCGATCATCTTCTTTGTGCGATTTGTTGAAGTTCCGGGTTGCGGTAATAATTTGGTTCTTTTTTTGGACGCTAGATAGTTCGGCTACAATCGGCCTTATCGTATCTGGTTTGCCAGGGAGGCGATACACATCACGCAAGTCGGATTTTGTTATCTGCAGATCAACAACTGAGCCCACTTTGGTGATTATAGAGGTGAGATCCAACGCAGTCTCGTTCGCTACATAAGGCACGTTACGAATTTCAATGGTCGAGGGCCGGGATAAACGCTGTAAATCTTGTATTTTAGTTTCCATGTTTAAAATACTATTTTTGTACGTTAGGTTATCTTTTTGGAGCAACTGAACTTGTTTTAAGATGTCGTCGTATTGTTTACTAAAAAAAGAAACGCTTTTTTCAATTTCGGCGTTCGATTTCTGAATAGCCAGGTTTTGACTTTTAAGCTCAACCATATCAGCCGCCAGTTTGTTCAAGGAAGAGCTTTGATCGATACACACTTTAGTGAGATAAGCTTCTTGATCCGCTTTCCAGTTCTTCAGCATCTCCTGTATCTCCCTCTTGAAATCCTGGAGCTCGGCACCCGGGGAGCAGCTCGTCCGCGGTCGCTTATTATTATGACGCGTGGTGATGTTTATATCATCAAAAGGATCGCCCAGTATCATTTGGGGAATGTCTGAGTCGGACACAGACTGAGTAATATTGACGTTAGATTGCGGCGCAGGTGGGGAGCGCTGTACGCGAGGCATCGTGAGCGGTAAAGTGACGTAGATTCGTTCGCGGTACTCACGGTTTTAATGGGCTCGTAGTAGAACAGGTCGCCGAAAATCCTTATCAGACAGCGCATGCGACGGTGTGGCGACCAAAGACACGTCTTCTCTCGAACACGGCGTCGAACGGAAGGGGATGTTGTTGCACTGCACCGCCGGATGCTGCTGCACTGCACTGCTGCACGACTGGATATTGTTCCACTACACCGCCGGCCGCTGCTGCACTGCACCGCCAAAGGTACCGCAAGCGAACCACGCACGCCACTGTCGCACTTCTGTCCTGCGTTTAGCGGTGACAGTCCGCTGCACTCGCGGCCCAGTCACTGTGATTAGCACTTTTTTCGATGTAAACTTGTAAGTTGTTTTTTTGTTTGATACAAACTTCTACAAGGCAAAACAACAACAGAACACAATAGCACGGAGTTTATATTGACTTTTTTTGGAATTCCGTGACCGCGACACAGGCAAAAGAAAATAAACAAATAAATCAAAATCGGACAAGACAGCTGTCATCGGACAAGACAGCTGTCTTGTCCGATTTTAATCGTGTCTCCGAGGCTCTCTTCGAGCTTCATTGATTCAGCGCTGTTCTGGTGGTAGCAACAGTTTAATATTGCTTTCAGATATTGCAGTACCTAGGTACTTGGGAATTGCGCGGGCTTGTCCCAAGCACTGCAATACTAAGTCCTCAAATGAGGGCTGCTGAAGTTCAATTGAACAACTGCCCAACCAGAAGTTATTGGGTTAATTATCCAGTATTTCTCAGCAGCCGGTGTTTGATTTTGTGACTCGATTGATGGTATTAGACTGTCCTCCCTAAATAAGGGAGGACAGTCTAATACCATCAATCGGTATCTCGGTATAATATAATCGGTAGGAATTAACATTATTCATTGTCGAAAAACAGATGTACACAGAGGTGCATTTTACTAGGTATTTATTCAGATGCCCTTAACCCTCCGTGAATACAGGGGGCTCTACTATGACGTGTTAAATCTTTAATGATTCCGGTGTGAGAGCGGCATGGAGCTATACAGCCGGTCGATTCTGTCGACATCTCACGGCGTACACCTAGGCGGAGTGAACGACAATGGAGCTGTCATTCCATCTTATTTGTATGGTTTGACAACTCACCCGTCGTGCGAACCGCCCGAGTGTTCACTTCGACATGTTTACAGAATCGCACTGCAGGGCGAAAAACACTATTGTTTTTCATGACGGGCAATTATATTCTACTAAACAGATATGTTATGAGCGCGCTAGTGAAGCCTAGAATACATCCCAATTGGGTCGTATAGTCTTCAGTCTGTGTCACGCATGGCGACGAGCGATAGGCTTTGTGGCGACAAAAACAAAATTAAAAAAATGCCATCGTGTGTTTTTATCAAGCCATCTCTTTTGCACCATTTCTACGTGTAGTGAAATGTAAAATGAATGAAAAATGTGTATGTGTGCTGCCGCTGATGCGCGGAACACTTTTTTCGGTTGTTTTGTGCGTGTATAACGTATCTGTTTACTAGAATATCATTGATGATGGGTTCATGCATGATGGCTTTGGCGCTTCGTAGTATGACCTCAAGTCTGATGTTTTTTGAAGACCGTAGATGGTGAACATTGAAATAAAAATGAAATAAACAGTAGGTATTCTTAAAGTATTTTTATTTTCTTAAAAACATTGAGTAGGCAAAAGATGCAGGTAAAATCTCATTAGGTATTCGTCATTTAGGCGTGTCTAAGTTTGATTTAACAATTAATTTTATTCAAACTAAGACATACCTAGATACATTTATTTTTATAAAAGGCAACAATCAAAGCGCGTTAAAAATTCAGAAGTACAAAATCACAATTAAATTTATTAATAGGTACATTAGTCATGCATATAATTATTGTCAAAAATCAGTGCTAGAAATATAATTGAGCATATTTTATAGTTTTTATTAGACAGTGGTTTCAAAATACATTTTTGACTTTGACTAAATTGGGACGCATAGCTAAAGTTTGACATCCGCTGTCAAAGTTAAAATGAAAACATAAAACAAGTAGGTAAGCGATTAAGATTGGGTCAGAAAATTCTACGTCAATTTTTTTAACGATTTTCAGGGTGGCTGGTGGCATAGACAAAAGTAGCTGAGTAGGTACCTATAGAGTTAAGTGAACGACGTGAAGAAGTCTATAATCCCAAATGGGCGGGAAAATCTAAAAAGTTTTCAAACCACTGTCTTCCTGTACTTCTAATAGGTATAAGTCCTAGGCTCATATCCCTTTCCTGCGACTTTGTCGTCGATCCAATCTCTCAGTACTGACACGTCGACGTAAACGCCAGGCGTTCCGTCTTCCCCGCAGCCAATACCCCATGCGACGATACCGGCTTGCACGTAACGGTCTTTTTCGTACTGTAAAGAAGACATAATGAATTAGGTTAGGAATAGTTTATTGGGCAAAGTTATCATCAGCCTAGCTACTATGCTAACTATGTTGGGTTCGACTCCCAGTTAAACAAGATGCAACTGAGTAGGTTGTTTTTTTTTACCACATGGTGCAAATGCCGATCTAAATTCTTCAACTCAATTACTGAGTTACATGGTAAGACTGGTTTTTAGATGTTCTGGCTTCTGTCTACCCTTAGCAACTTTCAAAGTTCTACGCATGAAATCTATGAATATGACATGCTTCACATGCTTTCCGAGGCAAGAAGGGGTCTCACTTTCAGTGTACGTACACTGAAAGTGAGATCCTTCCTGGATACCCTTATCCAAGAGGTAACCAAAATTTGCTTTGTCTAAGCACAGCCTAAAATGCTGGGGGTCTAGAACAAAGGTTTCCAAACTTTTTAGTCCTTTGGTCCCATTGGCATGCCCTAAAGAACTATTATTATTTAAAAATGGAAAAACATGAAAATCTTACCTCAATAGGACAAGACAGAGGTGAACCACCGTCTCCCTTGCAAGTGTCCTTGCCTGCTTCACCGCCTGCACACATAAATGTGGAGTGCAGTTGGAAAAACCTGCCTAGACGGGTCTTTCGAAGAGATGTCTGGCATTTGTCGTGCTTCACTACTGGTAACTCGATCTGAAAGATTAATGAATCTGGTTAAAACAAATCCCTGACAATTCGACCTAGATTGGAACTTGGCACCTACGTACGTTTACGTTCTTAACGTAATGTAAGTTTTTCTAAGAAATAGGTATACCTACCAATCGAATGTTTCATCAACTGTTTTTCGGCATCTAAATGCTTGATATCAAATCCAGTGAAAAGTTTAGATTGATACTTCTGAACAAGCTTATATCATTTATCAGCGCTTTATATTGGGCTAATACAGGGTGTCTAAATATCGTCTGAACAAACTTATAGAACTGGGAACAACACATAAATATAGAAACTCCACACATTTGGCTGTGTTTTTGTAGGTACTTATCTAATATACTTTGTTTAAACAAAAAAAGACAGAAAGAATGCATTGTTCCCAGAGTGAAAACGACTCATCTTCCTCGATTTCATGTTATGCAAAACTTTGTAGAGTAGGTCTAAGTGGTACCTACATAAAACTTAAGTTTTTATCAATTTAAATTGTCCCACTTCCGGGGAAAGACCTTCCGATCTCCCCGGAGTGTTGCCTAATTGCCTTCTCCTACCAATCTGCTTCTAAGTCGTCACTCCATCGTTTCTTAGGCGTTCCACGGCGATGATACCTGTCCTCTGAGATAAGTCCTAAGAGTTCAAATAGCGCGGAGAAGTTTTATACCGCGATGGAGGATTTGCATGACGTGGTTTTTAGTTCGTAGGTGGTGGCATAGATCCCGCTAAATTACATTTACAAAAAAAAAAACAATCACCTTCTTCAAAATAACTTGGTACCGTCCCTCCTTCCCGAACTTGTCTTTGCCCCATCCGGTGGCGAAACACCGAGTTCCGTCGTCTTGTTTGATCTTGGGCTGAGGTAGACAGGCCACGCCTACATTTGGAGCCAGGTCTACCGGTTGAGCGAGGAACAAGACCGCGATATCGTAGAACAGGTTGCCTGAAAGAAGAATTTGATTATGTTTTAGAGTATAAAGTATTTATTACTCTGTAGGTATATGGTAACCTACATTGAGAACTTACATAGGCCCAACATGTGAAAATTCCCTAATATAAAGTAAATCTTATGTATATGTAAATAAACATTAAATTCGCGATTAATTCGCGACACACCGGTGTGTCGCTGGGGCCGGACAGGTAACATTTTTTCACACATACTACTTTAGAGGTAGCGGAACAGAGAGTAAAGTCCCGCAAACCTTCCATTGAAAAGGGAGGATCCTCCGACCAGACGGTTGTTTGTGTCTGGTGGGCAACTGCCCGAGAGTTGATATTCGGGCTTTGCATGTGTTCTAATCGCACGGTAAACTTTGATATCGCGATTTAAGATTTTTGTAGTTAGTTCGCAGCTGTCGAGATAGATGGCGTTGCGAGTCTCATTTGTTGTGATGTTGATTCTGCTACGTTGATTTTTGTGGCGGCATGAATGCCGCTACACTACCATTGCTGGTGTAGAAATTAGCTAATAAGCTAGGAACCAACACTGAACTCGCGTCAAAAAAGTCGACTGCCCCCCATACATCTATGTGCGCTAAAACAATGGCGTCATAGCTAAATTAGGTGTCGCGACAGTCCAGAGGCGACAAAATGTACTGAACAGCAGATTTTTTTTTCTGTTACCTACACGTTGTTTAGTGAAGTCGTACTAGTTTTTCGCTGCATCTGGTTAGATTGGAAACCGATCCCAATGTAGTTGTCAAATGGCTTTTTTGACTCCAAATCAACAAAAATGACTTTTTCCGCTCTGGGCAAATATATTCAGCTAAAGCGGAACTACCTACTTATAATCCTACTAATATGAATTATTGATCCATCTAATATTATAAAAGCGAAAGTAACTCGTGTTTGTCACTATGTTTGTACGTCTTAGCGACTGAACAGATTTGGGTGAAACATTATTGGCACTTCATTAGAAGATTGAATATTTTTCGTCCCGGTATATTGCCTTGGGATAATATTCGACTGTCACGCGGGCGAAGCCGCTGCAGTTAGTAGGTAATTGATAAAGGGCGCGATGGCTTTTTTTCAGAATTTTAAGGCTAAAGCTCGGAGTTTCCTAGCGTGATCGAATCAGGAATGATGATATCTGCAAGCGATCCAAGGTTACCGACATAGCCAGAAGGATCGCCAAACTGAAGTGGCAGTGGGCAGGGCATTGCTTGCAGAACAGATGGTTGATGGGGCTAAAAAGTTCTGGAGAGCGTACTGTAAGTCGTAGCGTTGGAAGGCCTCCTACAAGGTGGACCGATGACCTGATGAGGGTCGCGGGTAGCCGATAGTCGCGGGACCGTTAGTTGTGGCGACACTTGGAGGAGGCGGTCGCTATGTCGAGCAGAGGACGTCTGTCGGCTGATACGATGATGATGATGATGATGATGAAACCCCCCGGCAGTACAAAGTTAGTATATTCTATTCTTCATGTCCATACCTTTGTTGAAGTCCTTGTGCACCTCCACAGAGGCCACATCTCTGTCTTGGAACGGATGGATCTCCTTAGTGCTCTGCGTGTCCCATTCTCCTGCTCTGATCCTCAGGGCCTTAGCACTGACCACGTAGTGGGCGGCTGTCAGCACCACGCTCGGGTGGATCAGGGAACCTCCTCCGACGTACACGTTGAGTTTCTGACCATCGGGCTCATTCTCGTTGACTGGCTCGATCCTGAGAAGAAAATAGACATGTTTAGAATAGGGTATTTATCTGGATTTTTAAGTATAGATAAAACACGGCAGATACATGTACCGAAGTCTCGAGGTTTTCCGACGTTTAAAAAAAAATGTATAAACAACAGAATAAACATGCAGAGACGGCACTATATCAATCTGACGTCAGAAGCGAGTAACGCCATAGTAACTTTGCGTCATTCAGCAGTACCTATTAAGATTAACGACGTTTTTAGTGATAAGGACAACAGAATAACTTCACAATCGTATGACTACTCCATTTTTTTTAAAGAAAAAATCGATGACCGACACCAGGAATTTCTCCTGTATCGTGGATGCATTTACAAACATATTTCACAAACACTCAGATCCGGAACAACTATCTGTAGGTCATCAGGCTGCCACGCTAGTATTATGCCTATTATCTGTGGCTATACATACATTTGTTCCGTTGGGGAATCGTACCCACGACAAGCAGCGCAGCAGCCAATCGACTGAGGCAGCTTATATGTATATGTAACTAGGTATCAGCATACTTAACCTGCGGCCCGTGGCCCGTATGTGGCCCGTAGGGGGCCCGCCAAGTTTTTTCGTGTGGCCCTGTAGCATATTATTGATGCTATATTTAGTCAGTGTATCAATGTGTATGTATCTATACCTTTTTTTTTTTTTTTCGTTCCTTCCTTTTACGTTCCAGGGCCGCGGTAACTCTTTCGAACAAATCCGCAACCCTGGATGTATCTATACCTACTGTACTGATTCACTCCTTGACGATGTGCTCAGTGCTGAAAACGGTCCATTCGTCACAAATTCTGAAGTCCCATTTATGTAGATCTTACTAAATGTATAATTTTATTTTACTGTTGGTTATTGCGGCCCATCATGACAATATTAGAACCGCAATGTGGCCCATAGAGAAAAAAGGTTGAGTACGGCTGGACTAAGGTGTATAGCGTTAGGTACCTTACCTCCTTTAAATGAAAATGTTTTTGGTGGGATATATTATATTGTATAACATCATGGCGAGATAAGGTCAGTATTATTTGCTTATCGAATGATATTTGTGTTAATGGCGGTATTTATATTGACAAATTACACGTTTTTCCGAAGGTGTAGATACACAAAATCAAATAATTCTGTGATTGCGTCATCATCTATTATGAAAACAGAGGCTTAGCACTCGAAATAATAAAGATTGAGCTTAAAACAATTTAACTTCAGACAGAATTGAGCTATGAGCAGATCTGAGAAGAGAGAGCGCTATACGTAAGCAGTGTGTCAGAAAGAGAAACTAAAAATCACTCACAGTGCAACACTAGCGCCCTCTATACAAACTTACGTTACCTATCTAATTGTGTGTAATTGTACTCACTCTGTTGTTTCTCCCCAGTCCAAAGGCGTACTGTAAGAGATTTCTCATACAAAAAACATTTTGAAATCGGGTCACTAGTTCAGTTGCCTACATACCCACTCTAAATAATAAAAGTAATTTTATTTTATTTTATTTTATTTTATTTATTTAGGGACAATAAACAGCTACAATATATGTGTTAGAACAGAGATAATAAGTAAATAATATTAACAATATTGCAGCCCACTGCATTATCCGCATATTAACAAAAGATAATATATAATTAATTAGTGCCACTAGATATAAAATGAATAATTACATCACATTTTCAATTATAAATAATATCATGCAAAATAGAAATTCTAATTGATTGATTGCTTGAGAACAGAGTAATAATCAACACCAGAAACAATTAAATAAATAATAAAATCTTGATTTTGATTTGCTTACATTCCTAAATAATAGCATTATTGGTTCATAATAATTTTCATTACATTAGATTTAAATTTGAATTTTGAGCATATAAAAATATCAATATTAATAAAATTACAATTATAAGATTCAGCCATTCGACGGATAGGGCAGCGCAAACCAGAATTAGTTCGACAGGCATTGACAGCAAACAGGGTACCTGCACGGACACTACGTATATTTACAGTGCGGGGAACCACATAACATAGTTTGCTCGTGAGATCGATACAATCAAAATCCCCATGAACAATATTGTACAGTACAGACGCTTCGAGATACTTACGTCTAGACGCAAGGTTGACTTGCCCATATTTCTCCAATAATTGTGAGTACGACAAATACGTTTTGTGGCATCTGTAATGCATGGCTCGTAGAAACCTCCGCTGGACTTTTTCAATCTCGTCTATATATTTCTGGTAAAACGGGTTCCAGATAGGAACGGCATATTCTAATTGTGATCGTACAAGAGTCTTATATAAGTAAAGGTACGTGGAGACCCGCTTGAATTCAGTGGAGGATCTCATAACGAAACCATACATTTTAAATGCTTTATTCACAATTTTTTCAACATGCTGGTTTAGGGACAACTTATCATCAATTAACACACCAAGATCTCTTACAGAAGAAACATTACTGAGTGTTGTGTCATGCAATGAGTATTTAAAGTTAATAACAATTTTATTCTTTGTGAAGTTGATGCAATTGCACTTGGAGAGATTTAGGTGTAGTTTATTTTTTAGACAGTAGTCAGTGAGACTGTCCAAATCTTGTTGAAACAGTCTACAATCTTCTACAGTATGTATGGATCTATAGGCTTTGAGATCATCAGCGTATACAAGAAATTTAGTATTTTTAAAACATTTGTCTATGTCATTAATATATAAAATAAATAATAATGGTCCCAAGATTGAACCCTGTGGAACACCCGAGGTTATATGCACTGCCTCAGATTGATGACCATTCACGACCACCCTTTGTGTTCTATTTTTAATATAGGATGAGAGCCAGCGAAGCAAATTTCCTCGAATACCATTAAACGCAATTTTATTCAGCAGGATTTCATGGTCGACCTTGTCAAACGCTTTTTTGAAATCTGTATAAACCGCGTCAACTTGCAACCGCCTGTCCATGTTTTCAAAAATGTAATTTGAGAAAACTAACAAATTTGAAACAGTCGAACGTCGCTGAACAAACCCATGTTGCTCTGGGATGATGACGCTGTGTATGATTGGATAGATTTCGTTGTGTACGAGTCTCTCAAAAAGTTTTGACAAGGTCGACAGAATCGAGATAGGCCGGTATTGTTCTACGTCATGTTTTGGGCCATTCTTGTGTACAGGCGTGATATTAGCCCTTTTCCATTCATCCGGGAAAACACCCTCGTTTAAACATTTATTATAAATAATAAAGAGTGGCTTACAGATAGTGCCAGCGGTGGCCTTAAAGAACAGAGCTGGGTACCCATCGGGACCTGCCCCCTTAGATGGATCCAGTAATTTTAACTCTCTACATATTTTATCTTCTTCAATATGCAAGTTATCGATCAAGTTAACATTGGCATTACAGTGTGTAGGCGGGGTCCAGGTGGACAATGAAGGTGACCTAGGTTCAAACACAGACTGGAAAAAGTCAGAAAACATATCACAAATCTCATCTGGGACACTTGACTTAATGTTTTGATAGTGCATAGTGGATGGAATACCTGATTTATTTTTGCGATTTGATATATATGTCCAGAAATACTTAATGCTTGTGGTGAGTTTATCTTCAACTGATTTAATATAGTCTGTGTAGCAAGTCCTACAGGCTTCCTTAAAAGTTACTCTGTGTTCCGAAAACTCATTGTAGTCTTTGATGTTCTTAAATTTTTTCCATTTAACCCAAAGACGTTGTTTTTTCTTGTAAATTTTGATTAATTTCGCAGAGAACCAAACTGGAAAATCAAGTGTCCGGGACTTAACACGCGGCACATAACATTCAGTAATGCCACCGAGGACATCATAAAAGCGTTGCACTGCCTCCCGCGACGGAAGATGCTCCAGCAGGTTCACCCATTCAACCTCACTGATCCGTTCATTAATCACATCATAGTTAGCTTTGCGAAAGTCATATTTACTCAACAGTTTTCTTTTAAGAGCTTGTGTGGAGATACTTGTGGGGGCTGTGGCAACAAACGGAGGATGATGTGTGTCTATAGGTAGTAGTGAGTCTAATGGAGGGCCTATAGTACTAGTGGTGTTAGAAATAAACAAATCTAAGATTTTCCCATTAGCATTACGTATGTTATTAAATTGGTATGCATCCAGGGTTGACATGAGCTGTGCCAAATGTGAACATATAGGGGATGATCCAAAGCATGACATACCAGCAAGCTGATGCGACCCGAGAGACTGTCCAGCCTTCCACGTAATTTCAGGGAGATTATAATCACCAACAATAAATATATTTTCGACATATGGTTCATTTAACATGTCCTGCAGTGTATCAAGGTGAGATGTATATACATCGGTGGTTGCCCAAGGTGGTATGTATACAGAACTAACTACGTGCATTTTTGAGCTGTTGTCCCTGCTCGGAATACCAACCGCAAGATGCTCAATGCACGACGGTCGACCAGAAATGTCAAGTAAACATGACCGGAGCCCACGTGACACCGCTATTAGAACCCCACCACCATCACGCTTACAAGTCGTGTCGCGATCTCGATCACAGCGGTACACAATGTATCGAGGATCCACAAACTCACCGCTAGCAATATCAGGTATAAGCCACGTCTCAGTCAATATTATTATGTCGTAGGAAAACGACAGAATACTCAAATACAAGGAATGCAATTTGGTTCTCACCCCTCTACAATTTTGGTAATAAATAGTTATGTCGTTATGATCCATTAAACAAAAATCTTAACATAAATATGTATAGGGCAGCAAGTATTGTGCACACAGGGTTCAGCCGTGGTGTAAAATGATAGCAATTTGTGAACATATTTTTATACAGAAATACTATGTCGTACTCACAAATGAAGATCAGCATAATGTCTTCAGAAAAATACTTTTTAGAGGAATGTAAATAATAGTACTTTTTGGAATACCATTGAGTAGCAATTAATTTCATTAATAAATAATTGAAAAATGATAAAATTATAACAATTAAAAAAACATGCAACACAATACAATTACAATAATTCTGCTCAAATAATATTTTTTTGGAATAACATTGAATAATAATTAATTTCATTAATAAAAAGTAGTAAAATGATAAAATTAAAACAAATAAAGGAACATGCAAAACAATACAGTTACAATAATTCAGCTTTAGCAATGTAGACACTACCCCATGCTGATTACGTTTCATGGTTATAGCGTTGAAAAAAATAAAGAGGAAGCAGTCAATCAGTTGCCTTCTTTTTAATTTTATTAAGATCACCGTCTCCACGTATCGCAAAGGCGGTTGCACCATCACGCTCGCGTACCAGTATGGTACCATTCCTGATCCATACGTATTTATAATTATGGTTGTTTGCAACTTCTCGGGTTCTACGAAATAACTGCTTTCTCTTTAGGGTTAAGTGCTCATTAATATAAATAGATGTGGAAGTAGGTACCTGAGATACCAATCTGATCAGTCTTTAACGAGTTAGCTTTCCGATACGTGCTGAGCAAATTGTCCCTCTGTAGGCGAGAGGTGAACTTTAAAATAATATTCTTTGGTCTTGTACTCTGTTGATGAGCATGAGGCACTCTGTGTACAGCCACAATGTCATTGAGCAAAATTGGAGATTTAAGGACATTCCCTATGGTTTCAATGATAGAAGGTAAGTTTTCATTACGCCTCTCAGGCAGGTTACAAATCTCGACATTACACTGTCGAGCCTGCTGCTCAAGAACGTCAATCTTAGTTTCCAGGCTAAAAATTGTTGACTCAAACTCCGCTGACGATGTGTTACAGCTCAACTCATCAACACGCTTTTTGAGGGTGTCGTGCTCTGCTGTCTGGTTCTGAGAACTGGTTCGCAGGTCAACAATGTCATCACGAAGGGTGGACACTTGTTGTTTTAAAAGGGTTTGCTCTGCACGTAGCACTTGCATATCCTTCTGGATGCCAGTCAAGGTGGACTTGATATCGTCATGTATTTGAAGCATATCCTTGTTCATATCACTTCGCCATTGGCTAAGAGTTGCTTGTAGGTTTATTGTAAATGCCTCAAAGTCTGTGGAGTTTGAAGGCTGCGATGACTTTTCAGTGATCAGTGTCCTATTACCGCCAAGACTGGTGGACGAACTGAGATGACTGTGGTCTAAGTTATCACAGGATATATCCATGGTGTGGTCATCAACTGGAAGCTCAGTATAGTTGCGCACGGGAGTGTTTATGTTCGACCTGGCCCGTCTGGTTATGTTACAACATAAAGGACACTTCCAAACTGCCTTGTGTTCGTCTTTTAGAGCTACAAACTGGCTCGAAGTTAAACTCAAGCACTCATAGTGGTATTTCCCACCACATACAGAGCACTGAAGAACATTAGTTGACAAAGCAGAGGTATTATTACAGCATTCCATCGTGATTGAAGTCGCTTCGAGTATTATGTCCATTGAATAAAATGTTCAGTAATTATTAAGTAAGTATGGCAAACTAGCGCCCTCTGTTCTACTTCACAGCAACGAAGTTCTCTATCGATCGCTAGTTATCGGTCAAATTATCACCGCTTCGCACGTCGTTCGTAGTAGGCACAGTTGGCTCCGTGATTCCCTAGTAAACCAGCAGATGGCGCTGAGTTCAATGACAGCAACTATCGAATGATTGTCAATGACTTTGCAAAATATAAGTGTCGTTGGATTTACAAAACATGAATAATCACTTCACCACAAGACTGATTAGACACTGGAGATGCTTGGTAAGGGTGACCTTAGTCCAACACTAGTAATTTACCGTCCAAATTATGCGTATAATCTATCCACTAGCTATGGTTAGGCTGCACACAGTTTTTCACTTCACACAATCAAGTTCTCTTCTAAGGTAAATTATTACACGGTTAACAAAGTATTACACCAAGCAACGTCTAAGCTTTAAGTTAAAGCCAAGAAATACTAGTATTAAGCACTTAAACTATTTTAAATAAATATTCAAAACGGAGTGATGTAGAAAGTAAACAAATTGAAGCGCCCTCTAGTGACGAACCGTAATAGTAATAGTAGTAGTAGTAGTAGTAGTAGTAGTAGTAGTAGTAGTAGTAGTAGTAGTAGTAGTAGTAGTAGTAATTATATAAATATGTATATCAGTTGTCTGGTTACCATAACACAAGCTCTGCTTAGCTTGGGATCAGATGGCCGTGTGTGAGTTGTCCCAAGATATTATATTATATTATATTAGATATTATATTACTCTTATAATATTATGAAAGCAATAATAAAAGCGAAGCTAGAGCGGATTTCCAAAAACTAAATACTAAGTACCTAAATATAGTTCCACCGACAGTCATACGGATGCGCCACCACCACGAGCGAGTGTATCGCGGCGATATTGTTGTCCTGCCACTTCGTTCTATGTATAACAACTCTATGAACGTGTCTTTTTATAAAGAGGTAAGCGAAACGTGGTATAAAGTACCACAAACCTCTATTGAAAAAAAATGACTTTGTCAAAAAACCTCTGATGCAATTTGTGGCCTCAGATCTGTGGTTGAACTGCATCAGACTGTTTGAAAAGCGACTTCTTTGGAACTTTTTAGTCGTTTTTAGCGGTCGGGTTTTTTGAAAAAGTAATATTTTTTATTTCCTACATTTTAGTGAGTTTCAAAAATTTATATAGCCTATGTCACTACCACAATTCTGACGAATTCAACGATACCTCATATGTCAAAATCCGTCCAGCCGTTTGGGCTGTAGGGCGTGCCAAAGAAATGAATTTACCTACATACAAACATACATATACATACGCTCGAAAAACATTACCCTCCCCCACCTCGGTGTTAGGCTTGTGGCAGTGATTCACATATAATCATGATTTTAGGCTAAGTGATTAGAATAGTATTACGAACATGACACTAAAATGAGTCATTGTTACTTTATGGAATAGAGATATTATTATTATTAGAGAGTAGACCCCCAGCACCGTCTGGTGACAATAACGGAAAACCTTTTTTTTCCATACAATTTGACTTCTGCGAACGTTAACGTAACGCGAACGAGTACGTTAAAAAACTCGCACTAAGGCCTCAGGTGATGCAGGTTTTTTCTGGATGGCATTCGTCGCGAGTTTCAATATGCAGGCTAAAGAATCGTCGTCTCGTGGAGATTAGTCGACGATAGCAGGGCGAAATCGCGACACTTCACTCGCTCGTGGAAATGGCCAACTCAAAACCACTATTATAATAAAGGGCAATAAGATTGACTATTGTTATTTGTACTCACAAATTAGATATATCACTGCCATCCAAAGGTACGCTGTAAGAGATATCTTATGAAAAAACCGCATTAAAATCGGACCGTTTGTTTGGAGAACAAGTTCACTTTCAGAATACAATGTCGTTACCCTCATGTAAACCAGCGTATCATGTGGGTACGTTGGTAATTCCGGAGGAAACAGGCTTTTTATAGGATGGGAAATCATCAAAGGTTTCCTCCTGCTCTGGGCGGAGTGGGAGGTAGTGTCTGACTCTATAACTGAAAATAACCCATCATCCGTGTTCCTTCAAATGACGAAATAGGCTGCTTTTAATTTAGATTCTCGCACTTATGGACTTGATATACAAAGCGAAAAAGGCGCTGACCAGAGGCCTTAGTGCAAGTTTTTTAACGTTCTCGATCTCGTGAGCGTAAACGTCAATTTGTATTGAAACTGAATAAGCGCCATCTGGTGACACTCACGGACAACCTGTTTCTTTCTTTACAATTTGACATAAGCGAACGTTTACGTTAACGCGATCGAATACGTTAAAAAACTCACACTAAGCGCTCTGAGTGCCAATTCTACTGATTTGAAACATTCGCATTCGCATGTCTTAAAAATTAGTAGAATTATTGGCCCTAAGATAAAATGTATGGCGTCAAAGGAGCGAAATATACATAGCGTCGCGGGTGCACGGCCAAACTCCGTACATTTTCGTCGCCGCACGCGTTTAGCGCTTTGTATAAGGACGTTTGAATGTGGTCAGAATGTATTAGTTTCTTTTATGTCGGCTACAGTGTATTTAAGAGGTTGGCCATCTGTTGTTTTGAGTTCGTACCATCGATCCAGCCTGATCGTAGCTGTCCTCCCCCAGCGACGTCCCTTAGTGTGTGACGCTAGTTTTTTATAAGTCCTGGCTGGAGGCTTTCATTGTTATTAAGGCCGCCACAGGCAGGAGGACCTGCCAGAGGGCGCTCATTAAAAAAATGAGTCCGTACAGATTAATGAAAGGCCTCGGCGATAACTGCTAGAGACGGAATTGACAAAAAATACAAACCAAGAGTTCAGTGACTGACAATGGCTATACAACGTGTAACAGAATAAACGCAATACCCCTTAAGGGGTCATAGTACTCATCATTATGAACAACTTTCACTACGGGACCAACACTGAAATCGTGAAAAAATCTACGGCCCCATACATTTCTGTGAGCATAACTCGACAAAATGTACTGAACAGCTGATTTATTTATCGCGATTTTGGGGTTGGCAGTAAAAGTTGTTCACAATGATGAGTACAATGACCCCTTAATGAGGTGTTGCGTTTATTCTGTTACACGTCGTATATGACAGCAAAATCTACTACTCAGCGAAAATTGCAAGGGTACGAATATTGTTAGTAATGGAGTCTCTAGACCCTGCTGGAGCGACCATTTCGAGGATCTATGGTTATTCATACACCTGTCAAAGCTGTCAGGGAAAACATAACTTTATGATTTATTACTGAATAAGATACTAACTTGAGAATAGCAACCATCCACGGGAACTCTCCGAACTTGGTCTCACCGTTGATCTCTCCAGTGGTTCGCAGATCCGCTCCTTCAGGGTTTGCCCAACCACACCCCTCGCGCTGGAAAGTAAGATATCAAAATGAGACACATGAGTCTATTTGTCTAAGTAGTCTTATCCAAAAGTGGCTGTTTGTATGCGAGTTTGTATGTTTGTAAACGCACCCACGATACAGGAGAAATTCCTAGTGTGGGGGCATCGTTTAAAAAAAAAATATGTTGGGTCGATTTCCAGTCTATTATAACCGCATACAGCTGAAAACCAGAGTGGCCAACCAATGACTGGGTAACACCGGTAACACGATAACCCTTGCCAAAACTGGTTTCAAATATTATGGCTTGATTACTAATGACTACCCGTTTCGAGTGTCAAATATCTACAAATGGCAGCCAGGATCAATAAACAATATTATGAGATAGACAGTCATATATTTCGCATCATTATGTGAGGTACATCAGCAAATAGAACATAGGAAGGACGGCATCAGGGTAGGCGGAGTGATGATCTTCACAGATAAGGTTGACCTAATAATCTGAGTCTGTTTATGGAGACTCTTGCCCTGGAAAATCGATGATTTACATGTGGTATAGTATTTTCAAGCAAGGCAGAGACACGATTGAAGATGATCAGTTCTGGTCGGCCGATTGTGGCAACATCATCAGACATTGTTCAAAAACTTGTTCTCGAAGATGGTTATCTGAAGAAAAATAGATCACAGAGATGACTGGAGTATCATCTACTATTTTGAGCAGTCTCCATGTCCATTGAAAAATATTTTTTTGAATGTATAAAAAAATCATTTATAAAAAAGGTCTGAGAAGTGTGTTTGGGTAAATGGAGAATATATTAAAAAGGAAAAATAATTTCATGTTTAATTTCACCCCCCTTCCTTTTGAACTTTTGGACCTCCCCTCGTACCACTATAAAGTCTAATAAATTGATGAACCTTACGAAGACAATAACAATAAATTTAAAAACAACAACATCACACCACTGAGCGTTTACGCGGTACGGCTTTTCATACAAACTTTCAAATCCTTATTCTTCAAAATGAATTAATCTTTTATGATATTTTTCACTTTCTACAGAAAACTTAAAATCGCTCTCTCTCTCTCCCTCTGAAATCTTTTTCAAAAATGTTTTCTGATAACTATTTAGACCTCGATATCTAGCGCATGCATACCAAGTTTCGTTAAAATCGGTTCATTCATTTTGAAGAATAAGGACTTGAAAGTTTGTATGAAATGACATACCTACGGCGTACACGCTCTTAAGTCAGTCACAGAACATAATGATTATCAAAATAATGAACAAGCTAGGTCTACAAAAGACTTGTTTGTAGTGCGTATGACCGTGCTAGGAACCGGTATGTACGACAAGGCTGTTAATATTACATTATATGACGTATGCTCAGACGCCTTGCTAGTTCCTAGAATTTGAAAAGCGTATTTTTGTAAATATGAATGCGAAGCATTGGAAGGCCTCTCACAAGGTGGACCGATGAGCTGGCGGCTTTCACCAGCTCATCGGTCGGATGCGAGACTCACAGGACCGGTTGATGTGGTGACTCTTGCGGGAGGCCCATGTCCAGCAGTGGACGTCATTCGGCTAATATCATGATTATGATTTTTCTAAACGGATCCACATTTGCACTAAGGGTGAATTTCCCCAATGAGATACATATGTCGCACCAACTAGCTGAATTCGCCGTTTCATTAAAAGTCTAGCCTTTTCATTGAACTGTGCAGTTTAATCAGCGACATTTGTCACTTAGGTCGCTGAAAAATCGGCACATTTCAATGAAAAGGCTAGGCAACCAATTAAACAGCTGAGTAAGCTAAGCTGCGACACATAGATCACATCATATTTGTCATGGAATTGAGACTGACAGCTCTTGACCTCGGAGTGAGATTCGCTCTAAGCCTGTGAAATGTGTGGTTCGTCGGGTGGTAGGATAAGTAGGTAGCCAGTTGACGGGAGTGAAGCCGCGGGGTACAGCTAGTAAATAAATAAATAATAATCAACGCGTAAATCGGGCGACACACCGGCCAAAATACACACAGAGACAATAACAGCTTTTATAAAGAACACAACATTTAAAAAAGAAACAATCACAAGACAGATGAAAATATTATAATATTATTAATTCTGTAAACATGTCGAAGTGAAGGCTTAGGTGAAGTGATCACGAAGTGAGCTGTCAATCCATGTAATCAAGATGGAATGACAGCTCACCTCGTGATTATTTCACCCACGCCTTCACTTCGACATGTTTACAGCAGTGCGATTCTGTAAACATGTCGTAGTGAACACTTGGGCAGGTTGCACGACGGGTGAGTTGTCAAATCATATAAATAAGATGGAATGACAGCTCAATTGTCGTTCACTTCGCCTAGGTGATGTCGACAGAATCGACCGGCTGTAAACATGTCGAAGTGAACACCCGGGCGGGGCGCACGACGGGTGAGTTGTCAAACCATACAAATTAGATGGAATGACAGCTCTATTGTCGTTCACTCCGCCTAGGTGAACACCGTGAGATGTCGACAGAATCGACCGGCTGTAAACCTGTCGAAGTGAACACCCGGGCGGGGAGAGTTGTCAAACCATACAAATAAGATGGAATGACAGCTCTATTGTCGTTTACTCCGCCTAGGTGAACACCGTGAGATGTCGACAGAATCGACCGGCAGAATCGACCGGCTGAGATGTCTCAAATTTTCCCCAAGTCTAACTAGACATCTAAAAGTCAACACGGAAAAACAAAAGATTAACGGCAAAAAACATCAACGCCAAAAATTAAACAAGAAAAAAGCATGTTTTAAAATAATTAAAGGGATAACCTCAACGCAGCTTTCCGTACGGCAGCCAATCTGTCAAATGAGGAATAAGCTTAATAATTTTCTTGCTTAAAAATCTTAAAAAAATACATGCTTTACGTATCACTCTCAGCAAACAACGATTATTTTTGAAGCACCCCCATGATATGAGTACCAATTAGAAGGTACTCATATCATGGGGGTGCTTCAAAAATAATCGTTGTTTATGTATGAGGCAGCCATATTGGATTTTGAATGATGTCACCTTGCCACATAATAACCGAGCATTGACATCCAAACCAAACGTGTAGGTATGCAAAATTTTAAATGGAAAAATGCTTGTTATGAGGGTCACAAATTGTGTAATTTTAAAATAAATTATAATTAGTTATGTCTTAAAAGAAAATTGAAAAAAAATTCCTTTTTTTCGAAACTAGTAGGTACCGAAACCAACGAAACAAATACGTTCAGGTTCTTTATTTATATACTTAAACACTTTTTGGGATGGGTTAAAAATGTTAAAATTCGCGTCAGGACACGTGACCTGATCGAAAATTAGTAAGACGGAGGGAGATGTTTAAAATATGGCAATTGAACAAAGTACATGTTCAAGTTTTCACTTCTGCCGGCATTTGTATAAAACAAGCTTTCTGCTAAACTTATTGTATGACCTCCCATTGACCGATTGAAATAGCTATACGTCATAAAAAATCAAACTAGTTATTTCACGTGAACATTATTAGTTGAAAAGGTATTGCAAAGTCATTTAAAAGCGTATGTTGTGGTCAGTGTAAGGTCAAACAACTCAAGTATTTTTAGTCAAATTGACCATGAACTAACCGCAAATAGTATTTATTCTAAACAGTGATGAAGGTTACATCTTTATGTTACCGTAACCATTGAAATATTATATATCCCGATGCCGATGGATGCAAGACGCACAGGACCGGTTGTTGTGGCGACACTTGGGGAGGCCTATGTCCAGCAGTGGACGTCTTTCGGCTGATATACATGCTGATGATATAGATAAATATGTAATACAGAACTAACACCGAATTCGCAAAAAAAAAGTCAGCTGTTCAGTACATTTTGTCAAGTTATGCGAACAGAAATGTATGGGGTCGATATTTTTTCGCGATTTCGGTGTTGGTCCCATTGTGAAAATCGTTCATAATGATGAGTACAATGACCCCTTAAGAGATATTGCGTTTATTCTGTTACACGTTGTATATGTCGCAGCCAACAAGCTAGCCGTTTAATTGGTGGCCTAGCCTTTTCATTAACCTGCGTCGATTTTTCAGCGACCTAAGGGACATTTTTTTTTTTCAATATCGTTATATGACTGCCCATGTCACTTAAGTCGCTGATTAAACGGCGCAGTTCAATGAAAATACTAGGCTTTTAATAAAACGGCTGATTAAGCTAGTTGGCTGCGACATATATATTTATAAGTTTCATTTTGTAAGTAATAACTAAAATTATCAAATAATAACTTACAACAAACTAAAATAAATTGCTATTTCGATGATAGAGTACGCACAATAACAAAATTAATGATTTACCTTCAACCGCACCACGCTTTGTTAATATGCATCATAACAACCTCATTTAAAGAATAACAACAATAATAAAATAACCATTTAGACATGGTAATATGATCGTGGTAATAACATTTAGGTCGGTAGGTACCTACTGATTAAACATAAAAAATACATAACAAATACATTGTTATTTTTCTTAAGCTTGTTGGCTTAACAACTACGAAAAGTCCATATTTATAATAGCTATGACTAGCTCCTGCCTGCGGCGAGTCGGTCCAGCAGTTGAGGAGATCCCTCGTGAAAAGTATTTCCATGGGTTTTAATTTGTTTTCACGAAACAATAATAAGTTTTTTTTTTTTAATTAAAGGAACCTTAGTTACTCTTTATAATATCAGCTATCAACAGTGAAAGTCCCGTTAAAATCGGTCCAGCCGTTTCAAGATTAGCCGGAACAAACAAACAAACAGACAGACAAAACAATAAAAAAAATATTTCGTGCATATTTTCATATGCATTTAGTAAAAAGCTGTTATTTGAATATTAAAACCAGACACTTAATTTTATTTATTTGCATAGTTTATACTTTATTGTGCACCTCACACAGTAACTAGGGGGGGGGGAGGGCGTCAATCATTTAGGGGTGATACCCAACCGTGATGAAAATAGTCAACAAACGATCGGGTGTCAGTCATCTCTAAACGGGTGTCAGCCGGGGCGTGCGCCCCACCCGCCTCCTTAGCTACGCTACTGGTACAATAGGCGCTTTATTACTTTATAGCACAGGGTAATTTCTTACATACCTACAATCTTTGGATAGACTAAACGAAAGGAGATAGATTTAAGGTGACCGCTACCTGAATCTACCAAAGGCATTAATTATAGATGTATTTTGCTTCGCCAATATAGACACTAAGCGATGGTAGTATCATGGATCAAAATCATAAGTCATAATCCATGGTCAATCGATCTGCGTTTTCTCAAAGCTATGTTACTAGATACCAGTATATTTCATTGAGCGACTTTCTAGCTGAGCTCCACTACCGAGTACATATCCCTTGGCAAGACTAGTGTCTATCAGGTGACGACACAAAATCCTGCCCAATAGCGTGACAAAGTGACAATAAGGGCTACCAAAAAGTATGAAGAATGAAGTGCCAAGTTAAAGAGCGAAAGAAGAAATGTAATAAGAATACTCAAAGCATTCTACACAGTACCGTAAAGTTCAAATGGTTCTTACTGGCCCACCGCAAGATCTGGCAAATCTGGTAGATAAATGCGCAAAAATAGTAAGAGTCTGATAGACCCCTCTGCCCATACCAAAGCAGAGGGCATCATAGACGATTTCTACACGTAAACAAAGGGTAATGACATTTGGAAGGAAGCACCGGAGTACCGAGATACCTCGGCGACCACTGCAAGAGAAGTCATAGTCACGTTGGGGTCAGCAGTGTAGAGGTAAGTGGAGCAGAGTAAAGTCCCTCATATCTCCATTGAAAAGGGAGGATCCTCCGACCGGACGGTTGTTGTGTCCGGTGTTAATATTCGGGCTGTTGTATCTGTTCTAATCGCACGGTAAACTCTGATATCGCGATTCAGGATTTTGATGTGTTAGTCCGCAGCTGTTGGGATAGATGGCGATGCAAGTCTCATTGTTGCGATGTAGATTCTGCTACGTTGTATTTTGTGGCGGTATTAATGCCGCTACAACTTCATGCATGTCGCCATTTACTCATAGAAAATGACAGTTGTGACTATCACAAACACGCCGAGTCAATGAAGTTCAACGAGTCCCGGAGAAACGACTCAACTCTCCCGCAACGAAATTAATCAGAAAAGAACAACGGTGGTCTAAGAGAATAGTAGATTATGCGAGGGGTTATAGCAATGTTACGGGCGTCATTTTGAATCCCGAACGTAATGAAGGCTTCGGGAGTTAACTGCCAAGCGTGGCGAAGGAGGTAATACAAGAATCCTGAATGCAGCAAGGGATTCAAGGTAGCCCAATGCAAATACACCTTTTATCTCCGCGGAGGATACTCCACTTTTCACACCTACTGTGAGAAAATAAGTTGCCATAGTACTACAATCAAAGTATTTCTAAAGTTTACAAACAGCGCGAATATTGCAAGTCCTCGTATCCTACATATTAGGATTTGCAATATTCGCGCCTTTGTTGTTTTCCGGGCGGTATAGATCATATCAGCCGTTGCAACTTTATTTGCATGACACATATAATTTGACGTTTTCGATCAAGTGTGAAAACATCATAAAATTTTCCCCTTCCTTCCTTATCAAGCAGGAGACAGAAGGCCAATGTGCAGCCAGTCTTAAAAATGGGAATCTTTCAGATATTAAAAACAGAAGTAAGAGAAAACAAAAAACACGCGCTAAAACACACAAATATTTAAAAAAAAACGTACATTCGACGGCTCCCAAGCCTCTGTGATGTTATTGAAAACCTATTTAAAAAAAAATCATTAATATTAACTCCTGAAAGTAATTGTCAAAGTTTTCCAAAGACGCTAAAGAGGCGAGTCTGCACCAACTGTCTTATCATCATCATCTGTGTAGCCAGCCTTTCCGGGATCATTGTACTCATCAATAAGAACAACTTTTATTATGTGACCAAACCCGAAATCGCGAACTTAAAATCTGCTGTTAAGTAGGTATCGAGTTATGCGTTCAGAAATACCTATACAGAGCAGTCGATTTTATTTCGCAATTTCGGTGTTGGTCCCATAGTAAATGTTATTCATAATAATGAGTACAATGACCCCTTAAGAGGTATTGCGTTTATCCTGTTACACGCTGTATAAAAAGATTTTGTCATACCTGAGGTGCATCAGGTTTGGGCAGAGGTTTCTTAGGCTGGTCGGGAGGCCTCTTGTCAGGTACCAGGCAACAGGTGTCGATGTAGGACGCGCAGGGACCGTCACGGACTCTGAGAACGTAAGGTTATTGTTAGAAACAGCAGAAATAAGCAGAAGCAGTCGGGGGACAAAATTATAAAATTGTAAATATAGTTTCTCAAATTGTGCCGAGTGACATACTTACATCATCTGCCAAGCTTATTTTCAACTATATTTGAGTCGGTTTCCAGTCAAAGCGGATTCAGCTGAATAACAGTATTTCACGTGGAGTGACTGCTTATCTGACCTACACGACCCGGTATCACGGTGCTTAGCAAGACTGGTGTCAGATTTCCTGGCTCTGTCAATCCGTAACGACTGCCAAAGATCTACAAAATAATGACAGCCGGGAGCGGCTGAACGTGCTTTTCGAGGCACGGAGGAGATGATCACCCATCCACAGACTGACCTTGGTAAGCGTTGCTTAATCTTGAAAGGGCTTATTATAAGGGTCTCTTGATTAATTTCTATAAATAATTTTGAAGATATTTATAAAAATGATGGAAATGGGCCACTTTGCTTGGAAGTCCGACTTGCACCTGTTTTTGAATTATATTCATGAATAATAATTAAGTGTAACTAAAAGTACATACCGAATATCGATGACGCCAACACCGTCAGTGATCACGGAGTTATTGGCGACGTTGCAGAGGTAGTAGCTCACACACTCTCCCTCTGCACCGTCAGGCATCTTACACGACAGATCTTCTTCGGCGGCTGTTGGCAAAATAACTGATATTAGATCTACTTCCTTGGTAGAATTTTAAAAACTTGCCTAACTTGTTTTCAACGTTATTGGGGTCGGCTTCCAGCCTAACCGGGTGCAGCTGAAGCGCCAGTATTTGAGGCTGAATTTTCGCCTGACCTGACTGGTCTGGCGAAAATTCTGGCCAAAAACACAGTGACTGTACCGGAATCAATGCTGCCACAAAAAGTGGCAAAAATCTAAATCGCAACAATAAGACCCGCAACGCCATCTATCTCGAAAGCTGCGAACTAACAACGAAATCCTAAATCGCGATATCAGAGTTTACCGTGCGATTCGAACAGTTACAACAGCCCGAATATCAACTATCGGGGAGTTGCCCACCGGCAACAACAACCGTCCGGTCGGAGGATCCTTCCTTTTCAATGGAGGTTGTTCCATCTGTGAGATCGTTGGATCCTTGGCCTCAGCAGGCGATGTGGGCCGCTAGCAGTGATGGGGCCCGCTAGCAGTGGCAAGCCATTACAAGTCGAGGGTGCACGTGAATTTATTGTATGCCGGGCTCCCGACTCATGGTAGTGGTGGGAACTGTGGGTTTTTAGTCTGTACGGTAGGAGTCTAACATAGCACCCTTTTCTTCTCAAACGGAGACTAACCATTAGGATTTCCCCACAAAAAATTTCACGATTCCGATTCAAGGGGGATTCTTTTATCACGGTATTTAATAGATGCATGGTGACCTATACACGGATTGACCAAGTTCAGCGTTGCAAAATCTTAAATGTAGTCCTTATTGGCTATTTTTACTAAGTCACGACTACGAGCAGTAGGTGTTATTAAAAAAAAAAACATTTTTAAACCTAGTGAGTGCTGTAATCACAACAAACGGTAACCGGCATAATAAGTAAAACACAAAGAATAAAGTCCATCATTATTTCGCTTAATGCGATGGTGTGATGGCTCGTTTTACCTGAGTTTTCAAAGCCAGAAAAACAAAATAAATAGGTAAACGGAAAAAGAAACAAGAAAAAAAGCAAATGTACGACTAAAGGCAGTTGAACTATAAAAAAAAGAAAAATAGAAGTTGGCTCGCGAATTTACTATAATTTTGGCCTGGATGGTTCAGGAGTGCAAGCTGAGTGATCCAGAAGCAAACGATACTGAAGACTCCACCTGGTGGTCTCATCTGCAATGAGGGTTTTCTGAAATGATGTGCCCCAGGTGGCAACACAATTTCGGCGCGATAAATCAGAAAGTACGAAAGAGGAGTAACAAAAATATCATTTGCACTTCTTTCCACATCAAGCTAGAACTAGAGGCACAAAGGGGCGTTTATAACTGGGGTAAACCCAACAGTGCAATTCTGTAAATATATCACCGTGAAGACTCAGGTCAATCAAGATGAAATTCAGAGTTCACTTCATCTAACTCACGTTCACTCTATCTACCGAAGATTCACGGTGCGATGTTTATAGAATTAACCCGCAGTTCCTAAGCATAATGGAGAATGTTGCAATCAAAATACCAATCGTGTCCATGTACCGCGTGCTTCCCGACGTAGGGCATTTAACGCGCGTCGAACAACTGAAAAATCTGACAGATGTGACGTCAATAAATAAAAAGAAACACACTGAAAAATCACGCCCATGTTTATAAAAGTTCCTCCTACCTTCTTTGTTTGCGATTAAAGATGGAGCTTTTGTCAATAGTTGGCATTGTGGGCCTGTAATCAGTCGATTGATAAGTTATTTAGTTATCTACAACAGCCCCGGATTATGGACTAAAAGGACAATTGTGGAGAAAACCCCATCTCACCTGCATATTTAGGCAAGATACCTAGGCAGCTCTGTCTTAAGTTTGCTGAGAAAAGTAGGTACCTACTCGTCACCTACGAATCAGAAGTTTCATAATTTCAACCGAAAGACGTCCACTAATGTACTGTTCATCAATTAATCGTTTTACCACGCGATTACTGACAAATGCTCACACTGCCTGGACAGGTCCACTCAGTTAGAAATCACCGGCCTCATTAGAATTTACTATTTTTATTTGTTTTACCACTTATACAACGTGTAACAGAATAAACGCAATACCTCTTAAGGGGTCATTGTACTCATCATTATGAACTACTTTCACTGTGGAACCAACACAGAAAATGCGAAAAAAATCAACTGCCCCATACATTTATGGGCGCATAACTCGACAAAATGTACTGAACAGCTGATTTTATTTCCGCGATTTCTGGGTTTGTCCCATAGTAACAGTTGTTCATACTGATGAGTACAATGAGCCCTTAAGAGATAGGCATTGCGTTTAGTCTGTTACACATTGTATAAATGTCTTAATCTTTGGCAGTTTAATTTACCTGCATCAGTATTGATTGGAGGCACGATGGTTGATGCCTTGGTCTTGTCCTGGATGGGCGGCTGTGCGGTCGACGGTTGACCGGTGTTGGTGCCTGGTGGAGGTCCGAAGATCTGGCTCAGCACGGAGTCCAGGTCCCCATTGCCCTGGCCGTGGGCTGCTGCCACTAGCACGAGGATGGGTATTATTTTGTACATCTGGAAGAGAAATTAGAAAATATTTTAATTGACGAATCGATTCGAATTTCATTCAACTTACATTTATTTATTTATTATTTTATTTTTAGTGTATTCCGTCCCACTGCAGGGCAAAGGCCTCCCTTTCTTCCTTCCATTCTCCCCGGCTCTGGGCTAGTATTGACCATTTACTCACTCCAAATCTAAAACACATACCTAGTAGTAGTCCTCTCACAATAAATTTATTTGCCTTGAATATCAGTATTTTACACTGAGCGACTGTCTATTTGATCTCCAAAACCAAGCAACTGAGAAACACGAAAGAATGACTGTTGACAGATTTTCTGGCTTGTGAGTACCTAAGTAGCTACCCGTAACGACTTTCAAAGATCTCCAAATTTTAATAACAGTCGCGATCAATGTCTTGGCGTGCTTTCCGAAGCACCGAGGAGTCTCGGTATGTTAAGGTGGTCACCCATCCACAGACTGACCTCGGCTAGCATTGCTTAACCTAGAAGTTCGAGGCTATGACTATTTAGCCTCTCAAAATGTTGAATCTAGAATGTGTATCAGAAAAAACGCAATACCTCTTAAGAGGTCGTTGTACTCATTATTATGAACAACTTTTACTTGCGATTTCGTTGTTGGTCCCATAGTAAAAGATGTTTATAATGATGAGTACAATAACCCCTTAAGAAGTATTTCGTTTATTCTGTTACACGTTTTATATAAAAAATAATCGCCGAAATGTATGTGCGCGCATAACTTGTTAACGACTTTACCGATTTAAATATTTTTATTTTGTTTGGTTCGTCAGAGAGTACTCTGACGAACCAAACAAAATAAAAATATTTCCCAGTAGGGAAGGGTTAATAAAAAGAAACCAAATAAAAATGGGTAGACGTAGGGTGGGTGTAGGGTAGTTGCGGCTTGAATCATTTAAATAATTCATTTTGTGTTGTGTTTGTAATTGTGATTCTCAGAGCGAAATTTGTATGAAAGAAAATTTCCAAAAAAAATACATCCAGGCGAAGCCGGGGCGGGCCACTAGTTCAATATAAAGTCAAAGTCAAAGCATTTATTTCAATTAGACCATTTACAGGCACTTTTGAATTGTCAAGGTCGGTCGGTCAAAAAAAAAGATGAAACTATTTGCACGTTCCAAAGCGTACATCTCTATGGAGAAGAACGTGCTTGAAACTCCACGTAGACGACCTAAACTCAGCATAGTAGAAGTTAGATCATCCTTCATCAGTGAGGACACTTAATTTAGGTATTTGATGCAAATGTGTCGTGTTATTAATTAAACAATTATTATTCTAAGCTGCGGTCTCATCTTAATCAAATAAGGTTGTTGACATTCTCGAATGATAAGAGTAATAAGTAATTTGTGATAAGAGGTCACGCCCTCTTGATTTGTAGGACACGAGAAACAAAAACCGAACAATAGCACTTGCGCTTGCGGAATTTGTTCGAAAGAGTCACCGCGGCCCTGGAACGCAAAGGGCATTTGGAGGAACACGAATGGGTTTTAGTCAGTAAAGAGTCTGACACTCACTTCCGCTCCACCCAGAGGGGAAGGAGTCATCTGATGATGTCCCATTCTTAAAAAAAACACAACTATAGTTGTTTTAACTCACGAATGCGGGCGAACCATAATAGTTGTTTAGGTAACGTGCACACTAAAACAATGTGCATGTACATTTACGTACACAATTATAGCTCGCGTGCACACTTTCTTTTTCTTTTTTTTTTGGTTTGGCCACTGGCAGATCTAGCACGCTAGGGCTATCAACTGCTGAACGTGACTATCCTGTGGTGACCTCAAATGAATTTAAGCCCCCCCCCCAGCCAGGGCTTAAAAGCTAGCTAATACTAAGAGCATCCCCTGTGGGATATGAACCTCGGCTTAGCGGCGTCAGTTCGGGAGGGCAGCAAGGGACAGACTGGGTCGTTTGATTATTTAAGGGATGTAAGACTAATGGCGGCTCAGCGACGCGGGCTGGCTCGTTAGGCAAAAGACGGGGAGCGCCCGCACTTACACGCGGTTTCAGTGAATTTGGAAGTTACTTCTTGGTACTTATTTTTGGGCTTTGCTCGTGTTTAAGTAACCGTCTTCATGATCCTTATCGATGTACCAAAATTAATCATAATCAGTTCAACGATTTACTCGTGAAAGCGTAACGAACAAACTACTTAACTGGATTACGATAACGCATTTTCTATAAGTATTAAATATTTAATTAGATTATGTATTTAATTTTACACTTAATTATACGTTTATTACTCTTATCAATATTTAAAAATGCTAATTTTTCCTTCAATTAATAACCAATTTTGAAAATAAAACTACGTTACTAACGTTACTAACGTTTCGTATTTTTAAATGTTGGACAAAAAACACACAGGAAAATACCCAATTCACGATTAGTCCCGAACCCGAACTAAGAATGAATGACAACACGATTTGACAGTTGTTCTTAGTTCGGGTTCGGGACTAATCGTAGCCCGTGGGTGAAACGGAGTAGAAAATGCCCGACTCTAAGGCCGAAACTACGGACTACGGGCTTAGAGAGTAGACCCCCAGATTAAAAAGATGTGTCCGCATTATTAGTGAAGTCATTAATGACTTCACTACACATGCTTTTTTGTGAAAGGAAAATCATCGAATGAGATCTCTCACTCTGGGCGGGGCGGAAGGGAGTTTCAAACTCATGATGACTAGAATTCATCCGTGTTCCTTCAGATGACCTTTCCGTTACAGGACTGCAATAACTCTTTCGAACAATTCCGCAACGCAGGCAAGTAAAACCCAAATCAGTATTTTATTGATGTCAAAGTCAAAGCATTTATTTCAATTAAACCATTTACAGGCACTTTTGAATTGTCAAGGTCGGTCAGTCAAAGAGGTGAAGCTATTTGCACGTCCCATAGCGTAGATCTCAATGGAGAAGAACGTGCAAGAAACTCCATGGACACTCAGGTATGCCATAGGTACCTACTTACTGCTAAAATAAAACAATTGTTCTTTTTATTAAAACTTTCCCCAACATTAGGAATTTCTCCTGTATCGTGGGTGCGTTAAAAATATAGGAATTCACATACCCAAACAGCCAGACCCGGAACAAATATAATGTAGGCCATACAATCCTACTAATATTATAAACTAGCTTCTACCAGCTGCGGCTTCGCCCGCGTGAAGATCGGAAATAGCAAGGTTTCCTGATTTGTATTGTAAATTTTTTACTCAGGAAACACCCACCCTACACCTACCTTACACCTACCCTACACCTACCTTACACCTACCCTACACCTACCCTACACCTTCCCTACACCTACCCTACCTACATAATTATACCAGCCCAAAATACTATGACACGTTTCTGGTCTCCTGGTACTTGATGTTTCTGGTCTCCTGGTACTTGTGAATCTGAAGTACTAAGGCAGCAACGGCTCTGAGTTTCCACTTCCTCCTCAGTCTCCATTAATCCATGCCACTTACCGGGATAAAAAGTAGCCTATTTTTTATTCCAGGATATGAACTACATGTGTGCCAAATTTCATCCAAATCCCTTCAGCCGTTATTGCCTGATTGTTACACAAACATACAAACATACAAACATTCACCTTTATAATATTAGTAAGATGTGAATGTTTGTATGTTTGTATGTTTGTATGTTTGTATGTTTGTATGTTTGTATGTTTGTATGTTTGTGTTTCAATCAGGCAAAAACGGCTGAAGGGATTTGGATGAAATTTGGCACACATGTAGTTCATATCCTGGAATGAGACATATGCTACTTTTTATCCCGGTAAGTGGCATGGATCAATGAAGACTGAGGAAGAAGTGGAAATTCAGAGCCGCTGCTGCCTTAGTACTACAGATTTACAAGTACCAGGAGACCAAAAACATCAAGTACCAGGAAACAAGAAACATGTCATAGTATTTTTTTGGGCTGGTTAGGATAGGTGTAGGGTAGGTGTAGGGTAGGTGCAGGGTAGGTGTAGGGTAGGTGTAGTGTAGGTGTAGCGTAGGTGTAGGGTAGGTGTAGGGTAGGTGTAGGGTAGGTGTAGGGTAGGTGTAGGGTAGGTGTAGGGTAGGTGTAGGGTAGGTGTAGGGTAGGTGTAGGGTAGGTGTAGCGTAGGTGTAGGGTAGGTGTAGGGTAGGTGTAGGGTAGGTGTTGGTAGGTGTAGGTAGGTGTAGGGTAGGTGTAGGTAGGTGTAGGTAGGTGTAGAGTAGGTGTAGTTACAATACAAATCAAGAAACCTCCCTATTTCCGATTTTCACGCGGGCGAAGCCGCTGGTAGAAGCTAGTTATTTTTTATTTTATCGGAATCGAACCCGCGACACGCAGCGCAGCAGTCAATCGCTCAACCACTGCGCTAACCGTATCGTCAAATGAATGACATCATCAGACGTGGTAGAAACCTGTTGCTAATTGCTAAAGACAACTAAAGAACTTGTGTTTTATCTGTTGAAGGATTTATTGTTTACCTACATAAAGAATTGTTGAATTCATATACTTAAGGTTGAACTAGTCGCAGGCTCAAACTCGCTGGTAAGCGTGGCCAAAAATCACGCTGTCTCACCGGGCATCGTGCCCGACAGAGACAATATCAGTGATGAGCATTTAGATGCTAATCTAAACGCACAATGTCTAGTTTCCAAACACCGTTTCGAACGAAAACAACGTTAGGCGATGCACGAAAAGTCTATTGGAAGGTCGAGTTTTATGAAAAAACCACTGAATAAATCCATTAAAAATAAAGTTTATTGAACTCTTCTACAATTGAGGTTTGTCGGTGCCGACTTTGTTTTTGAGATTTTACACTTCTTTTATTACTTATTTACGCCCGAATTTGCGTTAAAATTGGCAAAAAAAAACGAATCTTTGTTGGCTTATAACTTTTTAATGGCTTCTTATTTTACTATTCTGCTTCCGTGTAGACAAAATTAATAATGAGATAAAACGATATCATGCTTAACTTTGAATGTATAATGTCAAACAGTGGAGTAATACCCACACGCGTAACGTACTTACAAGAAAAAAAATCACCTTACGAAAATACACTAAAAATGTTGTTTACCCAATGCATAAACACGTCCATGTCTTTTTAATCTCATAAATTTCTGATACGCGCGCGCGTCGGCGCGCGAGTGCAAGTACCTATCCATTATTATGGATATGTGTATTCTAGTGTGCCGGCAATTTATTATTGTAGGTTAAAATAAAATCACTATAATTTGTGTTTTTTTTGCTCGGATATCTTTGGTTACACGTACTGAACGTTGTGTTAAACTCCATCTATTTCAATGGGACCTTATACAACGTGTAACAGAATAAACGCAATATCTCCTAAGGGGTCATTGTACTCATAATTATGAACAAGTTTTACAATGAGACCAACACCGAAATCGCGAAAAAAAATCAGCTGTTCAGTATATTTTGTCGAGTTATTGCGTTTATTCTGATCTGATAAACGTTGTATAAAAAATCACTTACCTCCTCTTATCTGTACGCTTCGATCTTTTTAACTTCGCAACGGATTTTAATGGGGTTTTCACTAGCATCTAGAGAATTTCTTTCGAAAGGTTTATAAATATGTATAATACGAATACGATATGTATAATCGTACATTCCTGTTCCGAGCATGAGCCACATATTGGAGTGCCCAAAGTGCTTTGGACACCTGTACTTTGGAGGGTAATGCATGCCACCGATGCTGCAATTAAAGTAGTCACCTGCTGGGCCCAAACAATGTATAGAGTCAACCATCGACTCGAAAAGAAGAAGGAGGTCGTACATTAGAGGCCCTAGACAATGTGCCATTCAATTAGCGAATGCGACAGCGAACCGGCTTAGATGAAGTGATCATGAATTGAGTTGTCAATCCATTTAAGACGGAATGACAGCTACACGGTCAATGGACCTTTTTCATATATTTTAATTAAGAAGCTGGAGTGCCTTGGTGTCAGGGACCTTCAGTTGAAACTTTTACAAGATTATCTGACTGGACGAACACAATGTGTCCAAATCGGCAATATCATAAGCGAGGAGGTCCCAGTGACTTTTGGAGTTCCCCAAGGAAGTATCCTGGGACCGACACTCTTCCTTGTGTACATTAACGACCTTTGTCAGATGCAAATCCCTTACGCCAAGATCATTACCTTTGCAGATGACACAACCTTGCTATTCGGTGGTGACTCCTGGGATGACGCTTTTTCAAATGCACAGAGAGGGATGAACATTGTGACTAAGTGGTTGTATAAAAATATTCTAACTCTAAATGTTGCAAAGACAAATTACATAACCTTCTCCATGAAAACCATCGATAAGCCTGATCCTTCATATCGTATTATTTGTCACTCGTGCTCGGATCAAAATGATGATGACTGTTCATGCCCCAATCTTACAAACACAGCATTAACTAAATATTTGGGTGTGTTTATTGACAGCAAACTAAATTTCCATCATCATATAGACCGTCTTGCTGCAAGATTAAGGAAGCTAATTGTAATTTTTAAGGCTCTAAGACATGTTGCCCAAATAAACGTGATCAAATCAGTTTATTTTGCTCTCTGCCAGTCACTACTTATTTACTGCATTACCTCTTGGTGCGGTGCATGTAAAACACATTTTCTAAAAATTGAGAGAGCGCAAAGAATACTTCTAAAAGTCAGTTTGTCCCTGCCATTCTATCACCCAACGTGTGATCTTTATAAAAAATGGGAAGTACTTACGGTACGACAGCTTTTCATCCTAAATACTGTAAGTAAACAACATTCTCTGTTGAAATATGAACCTGATAAATTAAAAAATCAGCGACGTAAGGATAGAGTTTGCACAACAACTGCGTTCAAAACTAGATTTGCACATAATTTTTTCTGTTACCAGGGTTCTAACTTAGGTATATAATAAGGTAAATCGAATTCTGTCAATATATTCACTACCAAAAACTAAATGCAAATATTTGGTTATGGAGTGGTTGAAAAAGTTAGACTACAACCTAACAGAAAACCTACTTCATCAATAAATATTGACTATCTACCTCAAAGATATATTAACAAAAAGACATAGGTAAGAAACACTCATACAAACACGCACGTCCACACACACAGACAACCACTCACTTATACACTAAACCATCTAACACAACACAACACATTCCATCACACTTAAATATATACATACACACGCTGAGGCGATTGTTTTGGTTTTTATATTTAGTTAAAAGGCTAATAATTTAACTACCTACCCCTGTTTCTCCTATTATAATATTATTAGAAATTGAATAAAATAATAAAAAACTGAAGTTGACAAAAGTAATCTATTAAAACACAAAAGGTAGACAATGAAGTTTACGTTACAAATTTTAATCGAGTGAACACAATCAAAGGGAATTAGTCAAGTGCGCGCCGCCGGATGTGGGAATGAGCCCCTGGCCACGGTACGCGTTGGCTTATATAGGCTCGATCACATGGTCCGGGCTTTCTGGAGGGGTGTAGGTTGGAGACGCAGCTAACAATATTATATAATTGCTCCTTACATCAAAAATGCCAAAATATCAGTTCCACTCTAATACAGTTTTATTGGTCTTGTCCCTTCCGTGGGTGGGGACCTGGTGATCTGTAATACAGGTATTTTCATGCCTACCTCAGACACCAGCTCCTCGCATATTCTAGACTATGCACATACCTGTATTTAAATAGATTTAAGTAACATTGTAATTATGTAAGGTCTGTTTTTGGGAGGAGAAATAAACATTATATTATTATATTATTATTATATTATATTATTATATAACATAGGCCAACTTTTTTGTCACAACTTCAAAAGAAAAAAAAAGAATAGAAGAGTAGAATATTTTATTTTATTGTAGCTTATTGCCGCCCATCATGACAATATTGTAGAAGAGCAATGTGGGCCAGAGAGAAAAAAGGTTGAGTACGGCTGACCTAAGCTTATTTATACCTACTCGTGTGATGAGATATTTACAGAAACGCAATGCAGTACCTACCTACTTAGTCAGTGGTAAATTGTACTATTCTATTGACGTAGGTATGACATCCGGGACTTTTTGGACACGGATGCTGAATTTACTAACTATGTGCAATATCATTATCGCTCAGCTTAGCGTTTTCCTGTTACTAATTGGATATGAATGAGTTTTTTATATAGGTAATTGAACTAGCACTTTAGCTCGCTACTTCGTCCGCGTTAAACTAATAAACTCTCAAAACGTAAAAATAACTATCCTTCCTCAGATAATTACCGTAAAGATAGGAGTTTACTGATACGCGCGTATCCATCAGCCCGTACGCCGCGCCGCGCCCGCGCCGTTCATAAAGGCACTTCATGTGCTTCAAAATGTCCTTAAAGGTGTCTTTCCTTAGATGTGTTCGCATTGTTAGACTGTTTAGCAGGGGCGTAGCTACCGCCGTATCGGCTGTATCAATTGTACGGGGCCCCCGTACTACAGGGGCCCCGATGTATTGAAGCAAAAATAAAATATTGTCTGCAACCTTGAATCATTCATCAATTTTAGTAATAAGAGGCCCGCTCAACTTAAAATACTGGTATTCAGCTGAATCCGGTTTGACTGGAAGCCGACCCCAATATTTTTGCGAAAAGGCTAGCCAGATGATTAATGGATAGATAATGATGACATAAGCTACATTATTGTGCTAGTAGCGCAAATTTCGTAAAACAAGACAACCCTGCATTAGTGGTCATTTTCGCAATCGAGTAAAAAGGGCGCCCCTAAAAAATGTTCGATACAGGGCCCCTTGGAGTCTAGCTACGCCACTGCTGTTTATACTTTTGTTCGTCAGCTGACCCTGTTTAAATCCGCAGAATTGTCTGCAATTTATCCCTTACCTACTGTTTGACTATTTTTTTTAGTCCTTTACGCTTGGTATTCGCGCGTTTCCCAATATTCGAAGCGCCTTTTAAGTGTGAACACTAGCAGTGTTCACGCTTAAAACTCGTTACTAGATTGTACCAACACACACACAACACAGGAAAATATTGCTTGACTATAATTAATTACAAGTTGACAATAACATTAGGTGTATTATTGTTAAATAATTTTCCTGTTAAGATTGTAAGCGATGGTTGTTGTTATTTAGTAATTAGTTTTAAATTAATTACGTATAGGTGATTGCTAGAATAATTAATGTTACGCTATATATCTACTATGTCTTACGATTTAAGACAAGACATCATCTATTCAGCCTTTTCCCAACTAGGTAAATACAACATGTAACAGAATAAACGCAATAGCTGTTATGGGGTCATTATTATGAACGACTTTTACCATGGGACCAACCCCGAAATCGCAACAAAAAACAGCTGTTCAGTACATTTTGTCGAGTAAAAAAAAAATCATCTACCCCATACATTTCTGTGCGCATAGAAATATATGGGGCAGGTAGTCGATTTTTTTTCGCAATTTCAGTATCAGTCTCATAGTGAAAGTTGTTCATAAATTTGAGAACAATGACCCCTTAAGAGGTACTGCGTTTATTCTGTTCCACGTTGTATATTGGGGTCAATTTCACACGGTATTTCTTGGCAAGACTGTACAGAAGAACCAGCGGTTTATCGTGCTTTCCGAGGCACGTAGGATTCTCGGTATTTTAAGATGGTCACCCATCCACAGACCGACCTCGGTTACCGTTGCTTAACCTTGAAGAGCTCCTCAAATGTTTCCACTTTAAATAAATCAGAAGAAAACCTCGTACAATGGTCACCGAGTCATCAAGTGTCAACAATATTATGCAAATCACTAGTACTAGCTCAATTAATTATGCGTGGGTAATTATTGTACTCATGAATAATCAGGAGGAATTCCCCGAGAGGTTATTTTTTTTACCGTTCGACTTCAAGTCCGTTTGTAAACACACTTTTGAGTTCAATAATCAAGTTTTATCTACTTGATTTGACCTTACAGTAGCAGTTGCAGTTAGTTGCTGTAATCAGTACCACAGAACAGATGTTGCTAAGGGTCAACTCACAGGGCACTGGGACGTCGCGTGTACCTACTTTTAAAATAGCGTAAAACTTTGAACTGTTTATGGATGGGATCATCAAATGACTTCTTCCGCTCTGGGTGGAGCGGAAGGGAGTGTCAAACTCTTACTGACTAATAAAACCCAACCGTGTCCTTTTGCATTCCAGCCGGGCCGCGGTAACTCTTTCGAATAAATTCCGCAAATTTACTTCACCTTAAGAGCGTGTACGCCGTATGTCATTTCATACAAACTTTCAAGTCCTTATTCTTCAAAATGAATGAACCGATTTTAACGAAACTTGGTATGCATACGCCAAATATTTAGGTCTAAATAGTTATCAGAAAACATTTTTGAAAAAGAGGTCAGGTTAGGATATAGTGATTTTTCACTTTCTATAGAAAACTTAAAATCGCTCTCTCTCTCCCTCTGACAACTTTTTCAAAAATGTTTTCTGATAACTATTTAGACCTGGATATCTAGCGTTTGCATACCAAGTTTCGTTAAAATCGGTTCATTCATTTTGAAGAATTATGATTTGAAAGTTTGTATGAAAAGCCGTACCGCGTAAACGCTCTTAAGATAAAGATTTATTTTCATAATAACAAGGTGAGGCAGTGAACTTCATAACACCTAAAAGACTTGATGCTAACACTGTTTATTTTCTGAAACCACCCACTCAGGTAACGAAACAAGCTAAAAAAAATATGGGGAAACTGTTTCCGAGTTTTAAGGAGACAAATGAAACAAAAATGGATTTTTTTGTACATACTAGGACCCAGTCGCACCGCTACCTACCGGGTCCACTTGTGAATCTAAATTATTCAGGTACTCCCATGAACATACACACAAAATTTCAACAGAATCGGTCCAGCCGTTCAGGAGGAGTTCAGTGACTTACACGTAAGGAAGAATTATAGGTACATATACTTACTTACAAAGATTCTTATATGTTTCACGATTTCGGGGTTGGTCTCATTGTAAAAGTTGATGAGTATATTGACCCCTTAAGAGGTATTGCGTTTATACTGTTACACGTTGTACTTACATTTGAATCCTTTCACGGAAATGTGTACTTACATTTTTTAATACATATTAATTATTACTTCTATTTTATGATATAGCTATTTCAAAAATAACGCGCGGAACGGCCTTGCTTCCGTATGGGTGTGCGATGATCCTTATTGGCGCCGATTTTGTCTATTCCTTTTGACCGGGTGGGTACAGTCAGCGTCAAAGTATTGTGGATTTAGTGGAATTTTTAATTTATTTATTTTTAAATTAATTGATTGATGTAAGCTTTTTGGGAAGCTAAACTAAAAAAAAAATTATAAAAGCAAATTATGTAAGTACTGAAATGCTTTAATGCGTTGGTAATACTATTTTTTAAGGGGATATTTTTAAATGCACATCTGTATAATTTTAATGCATACCAGAAAAAATAATGCTGTGCAAAAAATCCCAATTGATTAGAAAACATGTCTTACAAAAAAAACTAAAAAAATCATCCAAAACGAGATGACCTTTTTATCGAATTCACACCAAAAATGTGGTTCATACATCGGATTTATGATTTATAAAACAAAAATACGAATTGTTTATCAAAAATACTAACTTGCACTCTAAATTGCACTTCCCTGAAATAGCAGGTGGTTATCATGGTTACAATAGTAGCCGGTCATTGGGCACCCCAACTCGGACAGGTTAGGTTAGAAGGGGATGGCGGGGTCAAGTGAGCGAGCGAAGCGAGCGAACAGACCCCGCCATCCCCTTCGTGGTTATTTTTTTTTAAACCACCCAGAAATATCATTAGCCAAATATTCGTTCAGTAAAACAGTTCTGCAAATACCATTAAACAGTATATCTAATATGATTTATTTAGTGTGCATAATTTGTGTGCAAGTCAGTATTTTTGATTTAACTTTGAAATATTTTCGAAAAAAGGGAAAATACAGATATCGATTTAATTACATGCCTTTTTTAAATTCACACGCTCATAAATATTTGTTTGTTTTTTTTTAATCGTTTATTGTACATAATATAGTTCACTTTATAAACATGGAGTCAGCTAGTAACGAGAGAAAAAAAATGTTTACTTATATTTCACAATTAAGTAAGCTGTCTTTATCACTCTTTTTATCAACAGAAGATATACTTAGTGGTCAAAATATTTCATTGAAATCTTGAAACAGCCAGACTTATAAGTATTTAGAAAAGCCTGGCAAACGAATGAAAAAAAAGAAAAAACCTTAAATCTCAAAAAAATAAAACCACCTATTTATAGGGTTTTTAAAAATATGTAACTTACATTAATATCGACCCCGTAGCCTTCGGTCCCACCAACCAGTCCCGCCGCTTGCACCAAACAAGAAATTTAGCGCGGCTTACCAAAAAGAATCGAAAGCTGCATACAATCACTGTTAGACAAGGTAATCACATCGATTAACATTATTAACCGATTATGTCAACAGTAATCGTTTAAATTTTTACAGTAATTTTTCGATGTTTTTCACATTTCGACATCTGTCATTAGTGCTGCTAAGTTTGAGGTTATTTTACAAATTCGATTAGTAAGGGGACACAAAATTATAATTATAAATGTCGGATTACTTAGTGTTAGAAAAATTAACAACGATTTTTTTCTTTGCAAATTGTTGATTTTTGCTTACATCGTGTCTTCGATTGATTAATAATGCCTGGAAAGATATTTGGATGGCGATAAGAATGAGAAACAATAGATTATTGATTTACCAGCTGCCGTCCGCGAAAATGCTGCCCGTGAAATGTTACATTACAGGCTCCAAGTGAGGGAGCATATTTAAGTTCTTAAAAACAAAAATAAAATCTCCATTTTCATAATTTCCCTGCGTCATCTGCGTCATATGCCTTTTCATCAGTTTCACTACTTGCATAGCTTTTTTTTTATTACCTTTCAAAATATAATAATGATCGATAGGTATCGATAAAAGCCATAACCGTAAAATTTATGCGCTATTATCTGCTATTACAATAAAACTTTAATGTAATGTTGCTGATTTAACCTTCATAGGTATATCTGTTTTTCCCCAGTAATCGGGTTGGGGTCATCCAGGTACTGGTTGCTATCTATGTAAAACGAATTTTAAGTGTCATAATCAACAATAAAGTTCTTATGTAAGTGACGATTGTCTTGAAATAAAGTTGAATGAGAATGGGGTGCATGAAGGAGCCTCCTCGTGTAGCGCAATTTGTTCCATCAGACACTCATGACTCAACTGAACCGAGCGCTCGGCGCATCCTGGACAGTCTCACTTAACACCTTATAAGACTGGCCAATCCTTCCCTTGCGGTGGTAGGGCTAACGCCCGCCTGGTTCGCGACCACCCTCCCACCGGAGTTCGGCGTCAAGCAGCCTGCTGTGTTTCGTCGACGCGTGGGAGTACCAGTGCCTCAAGGCCTCAAGGCATCTTCTGGGCACGCTCGCTTCATCATGGACCTCATCTATCGCTTCCATCAGGCGTGATCGAGGTCAACAGCTAGCCCATTGATAAATAAAAAAAAAAGAATAAAGCAAGGCGATTTAGGTATACTGGTTATTGTAATGTGCCGTCTTTTTGGCATCATTAGGGTCTATGTGTTTATTAAATAATAGCTTTTGCCCGCGACTTCATACACATCCCGTTGTTTCCCCTTCCTGTAAGAATTACCCGTTCCCGTATAGCATAAAGCCTTCCTCATGAATGTAGCTATCATATAAAAACAAAAAAACGGGCCGAGTGCGTGTCGGACTCGCGCACGAAGGGTCCTTTGGGTACGGAACCCTAAAAACGAGACCATATTAGACTAAGCAGTCCGTCCGTCCGTCCGTCCGTCTGTCACCAGGCTGTATCTCATGAACCGTATGATGTATTTCTGTTGCCGCTAAAACAACAAAATATACTAAAAAACAGAATAGAAGAAATATTTAAGGTGGCTCCCATACAACAAACGTGATTTTTTTGCACGATATTGATAACGGCAACAGGTAGACGATTGAAATATTCACAGAATATTTAGTTATATATTCACTTTCAAAATAAATAATTTGATTAAAATAAAACAAATAA
The DNA here is from genome assembly GCA_947386135.1 of Melanchra persicariae. Taxonomy (NCBI): domain Eukaryota; kingdom Metazoa; phylum Arthropoda; class Insecta; order Lepidoptera; family Noctuidae; genus Melanchra; species Melanchra persicariae. Next base: position 6,909,254 of record OX376673.1, on the reverse strand, counting down.
TTAAGGGGGCTCCCATAAAACAAACGTGATTTTTTTGCCGTTTTTTTAAAGATGAAGGTACGGAACCCTTCGTGCGCGATTCCGACCACATGTTTTGTATTGATTTTTGCATGAATCGCCTTTTTAATGGATACATGCGCTAAAAAGAAAAGATCTAGAACCTAGATAGGGATTCCCCTAGACCTCTGGACAAACATTGTATTAGTCTCGATCAGACATGTAGGTACATAAATACCCAATGTTCAAGGTACAGAGTTTTTTCCAAGCAAGTTTTTTTTTTGCTTCGTCGTATTCTATATGCAATTAGGTACTTTTTGCACCAACAATACGTAGTGTTTTGTGTGAGCAAGCAGTTTCCTACTTAAAATTAGTTTTGTTTATTTAATTACTTACAACTGAGAAAAAGTATTTTTTTTAACTTGGAAATATGTTATTTAAAAATTGTATCGTGTACAGTTAGCAACAAAAGTGTTCCCTGTGATGTCATAATAATAAATTGGTTTAGTGAGAAAGATAAGCAAATCAAGTTTCTTGACTTGGTTCGCGAGGTTGTCGACATGTGTGATGTGGACTCCACTGTCAGTGTACCGATAGTCGTGTCAGAAAATGGCTTAGCAGTCACGAGTGTTGACCATCCCCTTGGGAGGCTCTCGGTGGGCGGGAATATTTGATTAAAAACGATTTTATTCCATAACTAAAAAGTCTAGGTGTGAATCCGTTACAAATACGTACTACTCTTTCGCATTTATAATAGGACTAGCATTTGCCCGCGGCTCCGCGTGGGTGTCGGTTATCGCGTGAAAGTAGCTGTCCTCTTCCATATTCCAGGCTATATATCTGCCAAATTTCATGACGATCCGTTCAGCCGTTTTAGCCTGAAAGCGTAACAGACAGACAGACATACAGAGTTACTTTCGCATTTGCAATATTAGTAGGGATAGCAAAAGCATTGCAACATGAGGTCACGAGATCTGGTTTTGTTCACTAGCAGGACAAATTAAAATAAAATAATATAAATAAAACTGTAACTGGGTTTTTCCAACTAGAATTTCTCAGTAACAGCCCGGAGTTTAGATTTATTAAAAAAAAACTTATAGCATTTATTTCAATTATACCATTTACAGGCACATTAGAATTTTCAAGGTCGGTCATTCAAATAAATGAACCTAAGTTTATGTCCATTGATAAAATAATGATATTTATTTTGTATAAGTACTTTGAAAATAATACTTACTTTTACACGTCAATATTTTAGGTACCTAGGAAATTTTTCATAGTATTTGAATATAATTGGCGAAAAGTAGGTGTACGGTACATGGGGGGGGGGGGGCAGCAAGCGACAATCCTGGATCCGCCAGTGTAAGACTTGACCCTGCTGAGCATGTGTTAGCAAAATAAACACTTAAAAAGCACATAACATTTTATTTTGCTTAACGCATAATAAGCCTTGTTGAAATTTTCAATTCCTCAACTGGTTGTAGATTATCAAAGATATCTCGGACTTTTGGGGGGGCCTGAGCCATGAAGCCCCCCCCCTCCTTCTTAATCCACCAGTTATGCCTTAATATAAGTATTATATAATGTTTTAATCTTATAACGAAATCCAAGTATCGTCAAAGGTTACAGAGGACAACAACATTAAACTGGTATTTCACTAAAAAAGCAAGTTTATCAAGTAAAAAGAAACTTAGCCATTTTTAGGGTACCGTACTCGGGTAACCAACGGGACCCTATTATTAAGCCTCCGCTGTCTGTCCGTATGTCTGTCAGCTGGCTGTATCTTACCGTAATAGTTAGAAAGTTGAAATTTTCGCAGAGTAACAACAAATAATAAAAATAAAATAAATTAAGGACCTTCACGGATGCTTTTTCCAGGCAGAGGTTTGGCATCCGAAGGCTGGCTGCGTTTCGGTGACCTCTTTGGGGAAACCGAAGGTTTTGTCTGTGCAATTATTGACGAAGTTATCATGACGAATAACTACTTGAGATTTATCCTGAAGGACTTATTTCGCCACATTATCTCTGGTGGTTCTCGTCTGGCTAAAAAAGAGAACAAGACTTGCATAGGACAAACCCTTGTAGCTAGGATTATCCATCAGCAACCTGCTCTGAAATACTCTCTTGTAGAATCGGAACTGCCGTACTACAGGTATGCGCCCGACCCAGTTCTCGATAATGGCAGTATCACATTGTACTGGGATCGGTCCATCATCACTGACAGGACTATTGTTGCAAATAAGCCTGATATAGTGGTGGTGGACCGAATCGAGAGACGTGCAATAATTGTAAACATAAACATCCTGCATGACGAGAACCTCGTGAATAATCAATCTAATAAAGTAATCAATCTTGACTGATTATATCAAAAAGTAATCAATCTTGACTGGGCAAGGTTGTCGACAGGTGGGTTTTGGACTTCGCAATCATTGCACCGATAGTCGTGTCAGCCAACGGCTTAATAGCCACGAGTCTCGACCAACACCTTAGGAGGCTTTTTTTTTACTTTGGGACAAGCCCACCACACCACATTCCCAAGCCACTGCAACTTCTGAAAGCCAGAATCAACATTGGCGATCACCAGAAAAAAAGCCGAGTCAATGAAGCTCGACGAGTCCCAGAGAAATAATTCAACTGTCTTGGATCCCGCAACGAAATTAATCAGAAAATGACAGCGGAGGAGTAGGAAAAAAAAAAATGTAATTTCCACTTCCCTCCTTATTAAGCAGGAGACAGAACAGAGCTAGGCCAAATAGGCACCAAGGGACATATACAACTGGGTTAAGCCCAGTTGCCAAGCACCACGGATTATACATTAACGCAAATAATAATGGGTCTTAAATTGTAAGCTACTTTTGATTCCAGTAATAGGTATGGCAAAATCGCCACCTTAGGAGGCTCTCGTTAGGCAGCTGGATCAGGGGCTTGATTCAGAAAGCAGTACTTCTGAACACGGCTCGTATAGGAGGTTCCTCTCTCTGAATCCCTGAACAACGCGGCGGTCGAGCGAGCAGGATCCAACCTACCGCTTGGATTGCTTCCAATACCGGTGGTATTAAAATTCTACAAAATACTTAAATTAAAAAATTAAAGGGGGCTCACCAACTAGAATCTTGGCTTTTTTTGCTTGATCTATATAATGGCAACAGGTAAGACGCTTGAAATGTGTCAGTTGCACATGTCAACTGAGAAGGCGCTGGAAATTTTCACCGCCTACAAGTCCATTACGGACAAGTTAGATGAGATGGACGCGATTGACTAATCAATGGATAAGTCAAGCAAATCCTCCATCAGGCCTAGATCCCTTAAATTAGGTTTCTTTAATGCCAACGGCATTAGTAACCAAAGAGACGAGATCGCCAAATTCCTCCGCGATCACCATCTAGACGTCCTCCTCATCCAGGAAACCTTCTTAAAACCCCACCGGAACGACCCTAAAATTGCCAACTACCGGATAGTTCGCAATGATAGGACGCGTTGTCATGGTGGTGGCACTCTCATTTACTATAAAAAGGAGTTGTACTGCATCCCACTACTCCCTCCCGCTCCCCGCTCTCAGCTAGAGTACTCAGCCTGTCGGCTAGGCATGACCGGCCATCAGCCAATTACCATCATCTCAGCCTACTGCCCACCCTCCTCCACGCCAGACGACCCCGTCGCCCTCGCAAGCGACTTTACCAACCTCTTCGGCCTGAGTGACTCCGTTTTCTTAGCGGGCGATCTCAATGCCAAGCACCCCGTGTGGAACTGCAACACGACCAATCCCAGAGGCAGAGCAGTGTTCGGCCTAGGCACAACACTTAACTTTGACGTCATCGCTCCGATGACTCACACCCACTTTCCTCACGATCCCAACCGTAACCCGGATGTTCTCGATGTGGCATTGCTAAAGAATGTTAACCTCCGTTTGCAATCTATAGAAACGCTACACGAACTCAACTCCGACCATCGCCCAGTGATCATGCACCTAAGCTCCCGCTCAGGCCAGCTCGACCCAGTCCAACCTCCCCCGTCTCAGGTGATCACTGACTGGAGGAAAGTAGGCGAAAAGCTGAAATCTACCACGTCACCTCACCTAGACACCATCCCCGACCTGATCGACTCAGTCGCTGACACGACGGCGGCGATCGACTCGCTTACGGATCACGTACAATCTGTCCTGAACGACTGTTCAAGGGAGATTCCAGTGGCGGAGGACCACCGCTGGAAACTCCCGGACGATGTACGGAATCTGATAACCGAGAAGAACGCAGCCATCCGTGCGTATAGCGCTTTTCCCTGTGACGCAAACAAAGCTCACATGCGTAACTTGCAGCGTGCTGTAAAGAAGCGCACTGGTGAGCTGCGTTCAGCGCGCTGGGACAAGACGCTTAGCGAACTCGAGCCCACCCACCTAGCCTTCTGGCAACTTCAGAGGAAACTACGATCCACTGAAGAGGCCACTATGCCCCCTCTCATTCGCCCCGATAAGAGTGTCGCCCAACTCTGACAAGGCAGAATGCCTGGCCGACAGTCTAGAGTCCCAATGCTCTCCCAGCTCACAACTAGTAGACCAAGCCCACCTAGATATGGTGGACGCTGAAGTCGAACGTAGAGCTTCCCTACCACCAATCGAAGATCCTGATGATCCTCTACCCCCCGTCACTCCTGACGAGGTACAGGACATTATCAAAAGGCTTCAGCCTAGGAAAGCCCCTGGCTCCGACGGCCTCACCAACAGAGTTTTCAAGCTCTTCCCAGCCCAGCTCATAATGCTAATGACTGCCATCTTCAATGGCGCATTAAGCAATAACATATTCCCCCAGGCATGGAAACAGGCCACCGTAATCGGTATTCCCAAGCCAGGCAAGCCCAAGTCTGACCCCGCCAGTTACCGTCCCATCAGCTTACTCAACGTTCTCGGTAAAATCTACGAGAGGCTTATTTATACGCGGCTCAAGGATTACGCCGAGGCAAAGAGTCTCATCCCCGACGAGCAGTTTGGCTTTCGAACTGAACACTCGTGCATCCAGCAAGTCCACCGCATCGTAGAGCACATAAGCGCTGGTTTCCAGCGTGGCAAGATGACGGGCGCCTTGTTCTTCGACATAGCGAAAGCATTCGACAAAGTCTGGCACAATGGCTTAATTTATAAGCTTTACCAACTCGGCGTGCCAGACCGTCTCGTTCTCATCTTGAGAGACTTTTTGTCGAACCGCACCTTTCGCTACCGCATCGAGGGTGCACTCTCGTCCCCTCACCCCATCCGAGCAGGAGTCCCCCAGGGCTCACCGCTATCTCCCCTCATTTTCACGCTGTTCACCAGCGACATTCCCAAAAGTAAACTGGCCCAGTTGGCACTATTCGCTGACGACACGGCCATTTACTATACAGGTCGCGACCCGGCTCCTATCGCTCGCACGCTCCAAACTACTGTAAACATCTTCAGATGATTCAGGCAGATGGTTCAGGAAATGGGGAATCGAGGTTAACCCCGATAAGAGCCAGGCCATTCTATTTTCAAAACAGTGGAAAAATCCCCCACTCCCCCGTCCGATCACCATGTATGGCAAGCCGATCCCCTGGGAGGAGCAAGCTAAATACCTGGGAGTCACCCTGGACAACCACCTCACCTTCGCTGAGCACACAAGGCTGGCCCGCTCGCGCGCCGCCTTCGCTCTGGGAAGGCTGCACTTTATCACGGTCGCCAGAAGCAAATTGTCACTCAAGTGCAAATTGCGACTGTTCACCGCGGTCATTCGCCCCATGATGACATACGCTTGCGCTGTCTTTGCACACGCAAAGCCTCGTCACCTTCACAGGATGCAGACACTCCAAAACCGATTCCTCCGTAGAATCACGGGAGCCCCCTACTATGTCCGTAACGAGACTCTACATCTAGATCTCAGAGTGCCCACCATACAGCAGTTCATGAAACGCATTACCAAGCGTTTCATCGACACTGCTGTCAAACACCGCAACCCCCTCATCGTATCGGCCGCCCGATACCAACCCTCCCACATATCTAAAATTCGCCGTCCGAGGCACACCTTAATCACCCCCGATGACCCCACCACCCTCCTCCAAGAGAGTAGTAGTTTAACAAGTACAATTCGCAAACCGCGACCACCGTCCTTCCGCCCTCGCCGCCGAGGCCCGTCGCGACCGTCCCGTCAATGTCCGCCCCGTCCCTTGCTCGTGCCAGCCCGCGCCGCTGAGCCTGTAGTATTAACAACACTCGCCCCCTAATAATAAAAATCCTAATTAGATCCAGCCCGTCCCTAGCTGTCCTCCCCCAGCGACGCCCTAAGCCGAGGTCCGTACCCCACAGGGGGTGCCCTTAGCGTAGTCGCTTAGTTTTTAAGTTTAATAAGCCCTGGCTGGAGGCTTTAATAATAATATTATTAAGGCCGCCACAGGCAAGTCCGGTTAAGCAGTCGACAACCTCCTAGGTTGACCTGCGAGAGGCCACTCATTAAAAAAAAAAAAAAAAACGCTTGAAATGCAATAAACAGAGCTTGTATTGCTATATGGGATAAAAAATATATATTAGAAAAGTAAAGGACCTTCCCCATACAAGAGTCGTGTTTTTTAAGGTTTTTGCTCGGTAATTTTAACGGCATTATTGTGGATTACAATAATGGCGATGGTACGGAACCCTTCCTGCGCCAGTCTGGCTCGCACTTGGCCTGTTTTTAATAAGACAGGATTTAATTGAGATTATATTAAGATAAGGTAGGTATTTAAATTTTTATATTGTTATGATGTCATCCTACTTGAATAAGACTGTATTTTTTTGTCGAAAAATAAAGGATTTCAAGTCGACTACGTATATTTTTACCCGACGACGGCGAAGCAAAAAGGAGGGTTATGATTTTTTTATCGAAGCACTAGCGACCCGCTCCGGCTTTGCACGTGTGCAAATTAAAAGAAAGAAAGAAAGCTCGTTTATTCCGCCACAAATGACGCACAAAAAAGACGAAAATAAAAGAAAATAACTTAACAACTAAATTGCATAGGTCTCTCTCTCACGTATTGCTCTTTCTATAAGCGAAAATCGTATCAAAATCCAAAGACATATACCTATTTATTTATAGCCCTCCCATTTCCCCTCATAAAATTGAAATTAAAAAAAAAAACATTTCTTAACGTCTGGTTTGTTTACGTTACAAAATAAACCTTTAGTTCAAATTCCAGCTTTCTAGACTTCTTTTTAGGTTTCAGTACCCAAAAGATAAAACGGGACCCTATTACTAAGACTCCGTTGTCCGTCCGTCCATCTGTCTGTCCGTCTGTCACCAGGCTGTATCTCAGGAACCGTGATAGTAAGAAAGTTGGAATTAAGGGGGCTCCCATACAATGAACGTGTTTTTTTTTGCTCGTTTTTGCTCGATATTGATAACGGCAACAGGTAGACGCTTAAAATATTCACAGAATATTTTGTTAAACATTTAATCACTTTAAAAATAAATGATTAAATTAAAATAAAACAAATATTTAAGGGGGCAAATTCATAACGTTGGGAAATCATCAAATGACTCCTTGGACCGGAAGTGAGTGTCAGACTCTTACTGACTAAAACCCATCCATGTTCCCCCAAATGCCCTTTGCGTTCCAAGGCCGCGGTGACTCTTTCGAACAAATTTCGCAACCCTGTCTGTCAAGCAGTTTTCTCGACTTACTTACCTAGTTATTTTGGCTGTGCATTGATACTTTGAGTAAGGACAAAGTATTTTATACGTAACCGCTCGAGCACTGACATGTGAAAATTCCAAAAAAAAAAATCTTACGTAATAGTAATACTAATAATAAACAATAAAATCGCGAAAATCTCGCGGCACACCGATGTGCCCGTGCTCGAGCGGAATTTTAGATAGGTACATTTATTGAGAAACCGCCTATTTTGAAATAATATTTAGTTCAGCCGGTCGATTCTGTCGACATCTCACGGTGTACAACTAGGGGGAGTGAACGACAAGTCAGCTGTTGGTTTAAATTCTGGAGATTTGAAGTTAATCCCGAGAAAAGCCAGGCGGTCTTGTTTTACAAGCAGCGGGCTAGACTCGTTCCCAAACCACCGAGTCCGATCACCATGTTTGGTAAGCAGATCCCGTGGGAAAAGCAAGCCAAATATCTAGGTGTGATACTAGACCACAGACTCACTTTTGCTGAGCACATAAAAACGGTACGTTCGCGCGCCGCTTTTGCTCTAGGTAGGCTCCACTCCATGCTGAATGCACGCAGCAAGCTGTCCCTTAAATGTAAACTGCGCATTTACACAACGTGCATTCGCCCGATTATGACTTATGCGTGTGCCACATTCGCACACTCAAAGTCAAAGCAAATCCACAGGATGCAAGTAGTCCAAAACCGGTTTCTCCGAAAAGCCACGGGCGCCCCGTGGTTTATTAGGAATGAACGACTTCATGTCGACCTCAAAATCCCGACAATAAAACAATTCATGAAACGTCTTACAAAGCGTTTTATTGAATCAGCTGAGAAACACAGCAACCCTTTGATTTCAAAGGCCTCACAATACACTCCCTCTCGTATTAGCAAGATTCGCCGTCCTCGGCATACACTCGTCGAGTCAGATGACGAGATCACAACGATTCAGGAAAGCTGTAGGGAAACCAGCACTCTTAGAAAAAACAAACACAGACCGCGTTCCGTATTCCGACCTCGCCGCCGAGGTCCGTCGCGACGCCCCATTCAAAACCCTCCCCGACTTTTGCAAACGAGCCAGCCCGCGCCGCTGAGCCCTTAGCTTTAATAACCCCTAAATAATAAAACGACCCAGCCTGATTGTCCCTTGCTGTCCCAAACTGACGCCGCTAAGCCGAGGTCGTATTCCACAGGGAATGCCCTTAGCGAGCGGTCAGTAGTTTAGCTTGTAGCTAGATTTGTTGCCTTGGCTGGGGGCCTTAAATTCTTTTGAGGCCACCACAGGTTAGTCCGGTTGAGCAGTTGCTAGCCCTTGCGTGTTAACTTGCTAGTGGTCATACCGAAAAAAAAAAAAAAAAAAAAAAAAAAACAAGTCAGCTGTCATTCCATCTTATTTGTATGGTTTGACAACTCACCGTCGTGCACCCGGCCCAAGTGTTCACTACGACATGTTTACAGAATCGCACTGCAGAATCGTACCATGTACCTACATCTATCAACAATTCATGGGAAAAACATTTTAAGAATGCAAAGCATTTTATTTAATAAACATACTTTTGAAAAGTAATGATTTGACTACCCATTTGTAAATGCGTCCATAAGCATACATTACGAGTTCGTTACCTACTATAATGTTTAATTGTGTGGGTAGATATGAATGTACCTTAGCAGCTAATAAACGAAGAAAAACAATACAATCGATCTTTAGTGGTTTTTGTAGTTTTATTTTTAACGTTACTGTTTTGAGCCAGGCCGTGATAATTATTAAAAAAAATCTCGACCAAAATCATCTAGTACTTACTAATTTGAAAAAAAACAGTGGGTAGTTTTAAAAATAAAAATCGTTGAAATTAAATTAGCTTTACGCAATGAGTAGGTACAGTCAACAATATGGTAGAAAGTGTGTTTTTATTCTTTTTATTTCGATAACCTTTTGAACTAAGGAATCGTGATAAGCGTTTATCATTGTAACAACTTCATAATAATACGTTGATATTAAAACTTGCTATGTTTTTCCTTAATAATAATGTAGGTAGGTACACAAATAGTAAATCTACCTTTTTGAAAAAAAGTCATGCCTAAAATGTCAAGCCTATTCATAGACATCAGATTTTGAGACATTAACGGATTCTCTTTTTAAATTAATTGTTCCATTTTTTAGGGTCCCGTACCCTATTACTAAGACTCCGCTGTCTGTGTGTCCGTCTGTCTGTCTGTCACCAGGCTGTATCTCATGAACCGTGATAGCTAGACAGTTGAAATTTTCACAGATGATGTATTTCTGTTGCCGCTATAACAAATAAAGATTCTGATTCTGATTCTGAACAAAAAAAAAAGGTAAAAAAGTTACGTTGTATAGGAACACAACGTGATTTTTTTACCGTTTTTTTTAGTGCGCGAGTCCTACATTGCCGCTTTTTATAAATTGACTGTGTCGAACTGTAATTTTGGTCAATCCACAAAAAAAGAGTGTGTTTCTAAAGTTTAGACAGTTTTTATCTATATAAACAACACCCAAGACAAGACAAGACAGTTTCTAAAGTTATATCATTTAAAACCTGCTTTGTTTGGACCAATCTCGAACAAATATTGCATATCAATTATATGATTTGAGTGTAGGTACATATTTCAACAATGAAGGTAATTGTGATTTACTGACCACTGATTTTCTGGTGTCTCAATATATTTATTTGGCTTAATGCGTCATGGGTTCAAACTTGCCTTATTAAACGAATTTATAATGTTTACAAAAATAATAAACAAATTGGTAGCTTTGTAACCACCATTATCAAAAAAAAAGTTAAAAATAAACTTTTGACCGTCTCGCCAGAAAAAGAAATTAAAAAAAAAAGAAAATCATAACGTCACCCACCTTGGCGTCCACAAACGTTCTAAAGCACGAAAAGTTGCACTATTATAACATTTATAACATAATATTTTACAAAACAAGCACTGATGAGTTCTCGGAAGCCGGTTTTTTGTGTTTCTTAGATTATTTTCCTTGTGCGGCAAGGTCGATTGAGCGAGCGGCTCACGGCGCGAACTGGACTCGGATCACCGCAGCTGGTCATTTTATGTGCCGCCATTTTGATATGTTAGTAATGGCTGACCATTGTGTCGATAATGATGTATTTTTTTATTGGAACTTTACATTGAATATATGTGAGCGTTTTTTCTGAGAAATATGGTAGTCAGATTGGTAGAGCTTCTGTTCTTGCCACTTTTTATGGCTGTAGACTGAGCCAAAATCTATATTTTATAGCGAGAAAATTTAAAAAAATATATCAAAGTATCGTTTTTAAGAGGTGTAGGTAGTTTTTTTAAATATTGCAATAAGAGTATTAAAATCTTATTTTGGCAAAAAAACATGTTACGAGTTTTTGCGTGTGAGGTATCGAAATAACAGTCGGGACCAACGGTTTAACGTGCTTTCCGAGGCACGGATGAGTCTCGCTATGAAATAAATGCTCGCCCATCCACAGACCGACCTCAGCAAACGATGCTTAATCTTGAAGTCCGAACCGTACGGCTGTTTTTTTAGCCACAAGCTCCTCTAATATCGCCAGAAACAGAGCCAAATCCCGGTTGCAAACTGGTACTGAATGGGCATGCCATTATTGTGGCCATAAGTCTCCTCTTTGAGGAGTAAGCGCCAGGGTGTCCTCACCTTCCGTCTGACGCAGGTACTCACCGGAAACTGTTAAAAAAACACCCTTAAATACATATTTTGCAAAAACTTGGGAGTCTTTAAGCCAAGAGTGAATAGGTTACTTCTAGGCAAGCGTGCTCCGTGCTCCATCTTCGACCACATCATCGCTTACCATCAGGTGAGATAGTGGTCAAGCGCGTGTCTATCAATAATAAAAAAAAATAACAAAAAAACAACCTTGCACAATTATTTAACATTTTTACCCGACTGCGTCAGTAGGAGGGTAATGTTTTTAAGGTTCTTATTTAGTAGGGTTGAAACGGAACTGATTCACACTGCTCCCCGTGCTAGTATGAACCGTATTATGGTGGAACAGTTTCCGCGAACACCGCGCACAAAAATTGACATAAGTGTACGCAAGAAAGTCGTTTGTTTACAAACTTTTATAATAAAACATAATTAAAAACTGAACAAAAAAAGCTGGACAAGTGCGAGCCGGATTCGCGCACGAAGGGTTCCGTACTATCTATAAAAACGAAACACTTAAATATTTATTTTATTATTTTTAGTATTTGTTGTTACAGCGGCAACAGAAATACATTATCTGTGAAAATTTCAACTGTCTAGCTATCACGGTTCATGAGATATACAGACAGACGGACACACGGACAGCGGAGTCTTAGTTATAGGGTCCCGTTTTTACCCTTCGGGTACGGAACCTTAAAAATCGGCCAAGTGCGAGTCAGACTCGCGCACGAAGGGTTCGTACCATTATCTATAAAAACGGAAAAAAATCACGTTTTTTGTATGGGAACCCCCTTAAATATTAATTTTATTATTTATTTTTAAAGTGAATAATATTACTCAATATTCTGTGAATATTTTAAGCGTCTACCTAGGCTGTTGCCGTTATCAAGATCGAGCAAAAACGAGCCAAAAATCACGTTTGTTGTATGGGAGCCCCCTTAAATATTTATTTTATTCTGTTTTTTTAGGATTTGTTCAATCAATCAATCAATAATCTTTATTTGTAAACATAGGTTAGGTACAACAGTGTGCAGGATGTTAAAACAATTGTTAAATTACAGTTTCTCTATGTTTTACCATTTGGCGTACAAATAGGTACTTTTAATACATTCTGTAATTCCGTAGTGTCAATGACAATTTTTATAGCGGTTCCAGAAATCCCTTCATGGCGCTCGCATACATCATAAAAAGAAGCCGAAATAGAAGAAGTACAAAATATCATGTTCCTAATGCCGGCCGTGCGTTGATGTCAGTCGGTCTGTTTTCCCGCTGACATATACACTGGTGTTCAAAGAAACCATTTCAAAGTTTTGTACCATAAAACTGAAATATTTTTGGAAATTGTCAAAATTTCAAAAAAATATTGATGCAGTATTTCAGACTATGCACAGTTGCGCAGTTGTTCGAAAGAGTCACTGCGGCCCTGAAATTCAAAAGGCAAATCATTTTGAGGAACACGGATGGGTTTAAGAGCTCCTTCACACTAGCGTTTGTCCAGCGTAGGCGTTCGATGAACGTATGCGACGCGCAGACGCCGCGACTACGCGGCGCAGACGTCGCGTTGTCGCGGCGTCAGTGAAGGATAAAGGGTTCCTCGTCAGAACCCATTTTGTTAATGATATTTCCGAAACGACAACGCATTTGTGTGACATCTGCGCCACGTTAGCGCCGCGTTAGCGAAGCGTTCAATTGATTTCAGAGGAAATGCCGCAACAACGCGACGCCTGCGTCGCGTTGTCGTGGCGTCTGCGCTGCGCATACGTTTATCGAACGCCTACGCTGGACAAACGCTAGTGTGAAGGCGCTCTTAGTTGGTAAGACACACTCCCGTTTCGCTCCAGAGCATAAAATACTTTTTTTTATGGCATAATTATCCCATTTATATATCCCATGATAGAGATTGAAATTAAACGTAACGCCTAATTTTAGACCAACATGATAGTAGGGTGGGGTTTTTAAAATCACTGGTTAAGCAAATTCCGTTTATCTATAACATTTCCTTATTTTAAATTTTGAGAAAGAGTTGAGGAAATATACTCTGTCTTTCAAAACAGTATGTGACGAACGTCCATTGAGATGAAAAACCCAATAACACTTTATCTGATCTGCCAATCTCTTTACGTCTGTGTGCATAAAAAGGCTTATTCATAAAAAAAAACCGGCCCAGTGTGAGTCGGACTCTCGCTCAAAGGGTTCCGCATTAATATCTTTTTTTAAACATCCAAAGACATCTTATAGGTTTTCCTGTAATCTATATAATCTATAACCAAATAAGTGGTAAGCTTTTTCAATATTTTAGGCAGCAGTTCCGGGATTTCTTCTTTGATAACTTCAAAATTATTTATTTTAAAATTATGAAAAATTAGTACTTACTTATACAATGAGCACTTTAACTTGAAAAAATAGGAACAGTTTTTTTTTGTAATTTCCATAAAGGCGGGCGGCCTTTATGGAAATTACAAAAAAAAAACTGTCAAGAGACTCCATATTAAAAATTTATTTATATATTTACGTTTCGCGTCCACGTTTCAAATTTCAACTGAATCGGTCCAGAAGATTTGGAGAAAATTGTCTGTGACAGACGGACAGACACACGAGTGATCCCATAAGGGTTCCGTTTTTTCATACGGTCGTCGAACCCTAAAAACGGGTAACTAAGTGAAGGCTAGCACTGCCCAACGTTCGTTGCCTTGTGTTGTAGTCGTAGAAGAATGTTGATAAGGACATGTTTTGAATATTAATTTTGGGGAAAAACGTCTTTAGATTACTCAAAACAAGTTTTATTATACTTCTTATGGCTGACAGATGACACTTCTGATAGTATGCCGGTTGCTAATGAAGGTGCTTGTTGCCGACCGTTCCAGAAGGAGACTTAATATCATCATCATCTTCCTGCTCTTATCCCACTTGGGGTCGAAGCAACACGTTTTTAACCGATTTCAAAAAAGGAGGCTCTCAATTCGGTGGTACTTTTTTATTATTATTATTGATAGGCACGCGTTTGACCACTATCTCACCTGATGGTAAGCGATGATGTGGCCGAAGATGGAGCACGTTTGCCTAGAATTAGCCTATTCACTCTTGACTTAAAGACTTCCGGGTTTTAGCTATCAGGAAACACAGACTCTGGCAGGGAATTCCACTCCTTAGCTGTACGCACACTGAATATGTCCCCAAGACGTTTAGTGAGTGTGGGTGGGATGTCCATCATGTACCGGTGGCGTATGCGTATCGCCGTACGTCTTGTGGTCCGATGATGGAATGGGCTTGGCGGAATTAAATAAAGTACTTATTTTTTATGTTTCTTACCTCACAATTCCGTCATTTATGGACCGATTTGAAAGTTCTATTATGTGAAAGAATATACTTTCCGATTGGTCCGCAGAAATTTCATCGACATCGGTTCTGGAGTTTGGTTTTTAAATCATAACAGCTGAAAAAGCCCGAAACTAAGGCCGAAACTACGGACTTCGGCTTTAGAATAGACCCCCTGGTCCTTTGCCTCCCCCAAGTGTCGCCATTTCGACCGGTCTTGTGCGCCTCGCATTCAGGCAATTCCCGCGGCCTTCGCCAAGTCATCGATCTACTTTGTGGGAGAAAATATTATGTACAACAACTAAGGCACCTCGCCCACTAGACGGACACGACCACGACCAGTGGCCACAACGACCAGATTAACTAAAGAAACCATATGAACGTCGCGCACTTGGCCGCACACCGGGCTGCACACCGGGCCGTCACGACTGGTCGTTGCGACCAACTTACGTATAGTTTGCTATGAGCGCTCGCGCACTAGATCTGCGACCGCGAATGCGGCCCGGCCGCGGCCAGCCATTCGCGACGTCCTTTCCAACACAGGATGTATTCAATAACGTCTTTTCCTATTACGTCTTTTCCATATCAAGTACAGGCACACAATTTATATGTCCATACTGTTCGAGCTCAGAACATCAGCTCGACAAATGGCCGCTTTAAGACCAGTCATGGTCGTGGCCGCAAACTTGGCCGCCGCTCAACCGTAGCTTCTGCGACCAAGGTTGCGACCACGACGACGACTGGTCGTCTAGTGCGCGAGGTGCCTTACTTAGAGTTGATTTTCCATAGAATAAGTATCTCAAAATTTGTTGTAGGTAAAATAAAATTTGTGATCATTTACTAGAACAAATATTTTGCGGTAGGGGCTTTTAGCTTTTCGGTTTTCTATCGGTTACATTTCGGGATTTGTTCGTCGAAATGACGGTTATCGCGTTTGAATTCGCCGCTAAAGGCGCTAGTGTAGCGGGAGGTCTTCGAAATGTCAAATTCCATTGATGGTTGGCTTTTGTCAACAGTTTATTTAACTCATTTGTTGTGAAAACTGTGAATATGTAAAACTGTCTGACTCTGATCAGATTAATTTATGGTTCTTTTTCGGTACTTTTTTTTGGTACAATTTAAATGCTCATCAAAATATTTTTAGACCCTAAGACTAAATACCAAGTTAAATATATTAGCTTTATATACATTCATTTTGCTTACCAAAATGAATAAATACTCACCAAATATACTAGGAGAATTAGGGATGCAAGAGCGAGCGAAACGAGCTCAGGATTTGGGGCACCCCGACTCGGACAGGTTAGGTTAGAAGGGGATGGCGGGGTCTAGTGAGCGATCGAAACGAGGGAACTCAGACCCTGCCATTTCTTTCGTGGGTATTTTCTGTTATATCCTTGAGCGTGAAGAGAGGCTCCGACTACGCTTTTTAGGCAACTTTAAAGTGTTTTGAGGTTAGGTTACACACAATTTGGTGAACATTTATCCATTCTGGCTGGTATTTATAATTTATTTGTAGTAAAATAGCAGAATTTCTGGTAGGCAAGCCCTTTTTTTGTTGGAAATATGTGTATAATATATTGTCATTCTTTCTTTTCGATATGATGAGCATAACACTGCGGCCCTATCTATGTTGTATTTAATTGTACTTAAAGACTGTTTTATACAGTACATTTTGTTGTGTTAGGCGCACTTAAATGTATTGGGCAGTCGATTTTTTTTCCGCGATTTCAGTGTTGGTCCCATAGTAAAAGTTGTTCATAATGATGAGTACAATGATGACCCCTTAAGAGGTATTGCGTTTATTCTGTTACTTACACGTTGTATACCTACATACATTGTACATTCTCGTACATCTCTATTTTCCATTATCTCAATAGTCAGTATCACCTCTTTTCTAGCTTTATTTGAATTTAGAATTCAAGATAAATGTAACTCAAATTTTGGGACAACACTGACCTACAGGACAATCGAAATAATTGTTGGCGGTGCGATGGATTGAAATCAAATCATAAATTCAAGTTGATACTTGTTGCAAACAGGACAGGCAGGATTTCGGCCGCATTTCTCCACAACTGACCATCTCCATACCATCAATCAAGTAATAGAAAAATTCAATGAATTCAACAAACCAGTTTATCTGGCTTTTGTGGACTATGCCAAGGCATTCGACAGTATAGACCATCTATTAGTGATTAAGGCTTTAGAATCCCAAAACGTGACGCATACCTACATTGACCTCATTGATAATGGGATGCATGAAGGAGCCTCCTCGTGTAGCGCAATTAGTTCCATCAGACACTCAACTCAACCGAGCGCTCGGCGTATCCTGGACAGTCTCACCTAACACCTTATAAGACAGGGCAATCCTTTCCTTGCGGTGGTAGGGCTAACGCCCGCCTGGTTCGCGACCACCCTCCCACCGGAGTTCGGCGTCAAGCAGCCTGCTGTGTTTCGTCGACGCGTGGGAGTACCAGTGCCTCAAGGCATCTTCTGGGCACGCTCGCTTCATCATGGACCTCATCTATCGCTTTCCATCAGGCGTGATCGAGGTCAAGAGCTAGCTCATTCATAAAAAAAAAAAAATATCGCAATAGCGCTGCGAACATCAAGTTGCACATTTCGGGTCCAAATTTCAACGTAGAAAAAGGAGTTAAACAAGGCGATCCACTGTCCCCAAAGCTATTCACAAGCGCACTGCAGGAGGTTTTCAACTAGTTAATAATAATAAATAATAATATTTTTTTTTTACGAAGCGTAGAGTCGAGGTAGACGGGCATGTGTTGCAATATGTCGATGAGTATACGTACTTAGGCCAGATAGTGTCTTTTAAAAATAGGCAAGATACGGAGGTCGAAAGACGAGTCCAAAATGCTTAGAAGACCTTCTAGGCCTTTAAAGAACATTTAAGAGGAAGTCTTCCAACAACGCTAAAAAGAAAACTCATAGACATGTGCATCCTGCCCGTCCTAACCTACGGTGCACAAAGTTGGTCACTTACTGAACAACAAAAGTCCAGGCTCAAGATTTGTCAACGGGCTATGGAGCGCAGCATTATAGGTGTTAAGCGAACAGATCGCGTTAGAAACACCACCCTGCGCTCCCTAACTAAAGTTATAGATGTTGGGGAAAAAACAGCTAGGCTAAAATGGGAGTGGGCTGACCGTGTCGCACGAATGCACCCGGAGAGGTGGGCGAGGATCGTCACTCACTGGACGCCTGAGGAAGGACGTCGTCGTCGAGGTCGACCGCGGCGAAGGTGGTGTGACGATTTCATCATGTTTGCGGGGAAAGCTTGGCCAGAGATCGCCCAAGACAGAGAGGTTTGGAAGGAGAAGGGGGAGGCCTTTGCCCAGCAGTGGGACACAAAAGTAGGCTTGGAAAAAAAAAAAAACTTCTTGCAAAAATCTAAACATAAAACCTATTTGTTTCTCCTATTAGCTCATCACACTGGCACAATCTAATAAAACATTTGAACTTTGGTATTCGAACACCTGTTAATCTCCTCTGTCAGTTGGACACGCATCTTCCTCGACTAAACTCTTTTCATCTGACAGAACAAGAAATATCGTGACCCCCCGCTCAAATTCATAAACAGACGACCCTTGAAAATTCAAAAAAAAAATCCTCAAAGTTCTGAAGATGTACCGGATTCACCTACAACCTTACATACAGCAGGTAAGCTAAATTACTTGGGAAATTATCAAAAAGTTTGCGTCAAAAAACTTGCTGGTCAGAACTATGACTTCCGAGTTTGATTTCTCTGTCAAAGTCTCAACGATTTCGTCTTTCGTGTTGCTTCTTTCATTTTGAAATATTTTTGTGTACCTATTGTTCATTAATGCTACCGTTACGTTTTGCTTCTCTTTCTAAATTTGTGATGACGAAGCAGGTGAAAATGTTGAACCAACTATACGGTGCTGCCTGCGACCATCAGTATATGCTGACAGCGATGCCTACACTCGCAAAACGTATGCCCACCACCCGTCGAACCAACGACGAGTCCCTAGACTGGGAGAAGATTGACTTGGGACGATGTCAGAACTTTGGTAAGTCTAAATTTTAAGAGGGCGCCGTGCAAACGCCGGCCGCGCAGTGGCGCCCTCATCGTTTGTTTGGTTATTTCTTTTATTTTAGAACGAAAATGTAGAAAATAAGCACGTTAAGTTGTGCTCCACAAGATTATACGTTAATATTATTATAAAAAAATATTATTATAATATATATAATAAAATATTATTCCAAACAAACGATGAGGGCGCCACTGCGCGGCCGGCGTTTGCACGGCGCCCTCTTAAGCTTTTTTTGTGTTACCAAGCCAAACCATCAACTGAGCGGTCCCTTTCAAAGTATGAAGTGAACACTTATCTTCCCGCGCTTGTCCCATGTAACTTGGGGACCGCGCAACACGTTTTATACTTCCATTTTGTCCCAAACGTCAAGCACTCATTCATCTTTTCTTGTTTCTCCATTCACTTACATTTATATTTCATTATAACTCTTAAACAACTATAACTCTTAAGTACTACTAAAAGCCTGCGCTAGCGAGGGACTTGTCCGCCATAATTGTCATTTTTAATCGTTATTTCTTGGGGTGGGTGATATTTGTGTCAAATAAAAATGTAAACAAACACGGGAAGCTTAAATCTTCGACTTTGGATAACAAATAACTTTATTACCACTACATATATAGTTTGAAATATGAATGATTTTCGACCTCTGCGGACAAAAGTTCCTCGTCTGCACAGGCCTTTAGTAAGTTTTCATTTTATTTATTTATTTGATCAATACATGTAGGTACATACAGAGGAACAGTAGCTGTAATAACATAATAATTAATAGTACAAAGGCCTGCCGTCATGTTTGTTGCTTAGCCTTCTCCCATCTACACTTCTTATCAAAAAAATCGAAACAGTACTGCAATTACTAATTAGGTGGCATTTAAATAAAACGAGGACTGATATCATTAAAAAAATACTCCAATAAATATAGCTGGTTATTTAGTCTACACGATGGTTTACCACAATCCCAAGATTGAATTTAAAATTTCGAATTTTCATCCAAAAATTAATGAAGAGATTTTTTTGTACGTGTATTCCGTCGGAATTTCTGCATCGAATCACATTGTTTTTCAAAAAATATCGTTGTTAATAGTCTAAACTAAGTTCGGTGACATCCAACCAAAGAGATTTTTTCTTAACAAATTAATATGGATACCTCGCCCACGGAAGCCGCTCAAGTCATGGCGTTGCTGGATTCAGGGCATAATCAGCGTGTTGTGACTGCACGATTGCATCCCTATTCCATCCCATCCCTATTCTTAGCCTATCTGCTGTCAATAGAGTGTATCAGCGTTATCGGGAGACTGGTATGTTTACTCACCGTCCAGGAACGGGTAGATATCGAGTCAGGTCTGACCAAGATGACCGGTGTATTGCGTCAGTTTCTCTAAGAAATCGTCACTTTACTCTATTCAACAGCAGTAGCGGCTTCGTGAGGTTCGAGGATTTGACTAGGTGAGCGATTCTACCATTAGAAGAAGATTGGCGGAGCGTGGCCTGAAACCTCATAAACCAGATAAGGGCCCAAAAATTGACGGTAGACAACTGAAAAGCATCCCTTAACTTTGCACGTGAGCACTTAAATTGGTCATACCTGCAATGGAGCAAAGTTCTCTTTTCTGACGAGAGTAAGATCATGCTGTATGGTAACGACAGAAAGAAGAAGATGTATCGAAGAGAGGGAGAGCGTTTTGCTCAGTGCTGCATTGAAGAAAGAGTCAATTACGGTGCAGGTTCATGGACGGTTTGGGGAAAAACCAAAAACTGAATTTGCTTTTGTATCTGGACCTCGCTTACCGTCATTAAATGGGTCACATTACATCGAAGAATTTCTGGAGCATCATCAAGTGATATTTTTTATTCAGGAAAATGCCAGGGCTCATACCGCAGGCATTGTTAATAAATAGCTGAGATAGTGGTCAAGCGTGTGCCTATCAATAATAAAAAAATAAAAAAAACTGAGCGAAGTCGGTACTACGGTTAATATGGCTTGATATCTTGCGCTTGGTCAGCTTGGTCAGCAGAGCTATACAAGAAGAGTAGGATAACATCCTATTCCCACAACACAAGTTTGTGACTGTCATCTGGTCCATAAGGAATCGCATAGAAGCAATCATTAGTGCCCGGGGAGGAAATACGAGATACTGAATAAACTTTTTTAAACATTTTTTTTTGCAACAATTATTTGTAAAATGTGAGAAACAGTCTCACATTTTACAAAATCTTCTTACAAGGGTAAAATCATACCAGGGGCCTAACCACCAACTCTTAAAGCAGTAGGTATTACTTCAATATTACTTCCAGTGGGAAAGAGACGGAGCTATACAGGACGTATAGCTCCATCTCTTTCCCACTGGAAGTAATATTAAAGTAATATTGCTTTAAGAGTTGGTGGTTTAGGCCCTGTTAAACACAACACGACAGCTAAAGAAATTAAATTTAAATTTGAAAAAAAAAAATATCATTGATATTCCTAATAGTACCTACCCGCAATTAACTGGCATTTTTTTGGGTAAAAATAAATAAATAAAACTCAAACAAAACCAAAACTTCAGGGGTGTTTCGATTTTTTTGGTAAGAAGTGTATCTTGGAGTCGGCTTCCAGTCAAACCGGATTCAGCTGAATACCAGTATTTTACGTGAAAAGACTGCCTACCAGACCTCCACACACAGAAACTGGGTAACACGGTACTTCTTGGCAAGACTGGTGTCAAATTTTCTAGCTTCTGACAATCTGTAATGACTGCCAAAGATCTACAAATGACAGCCGGGACCATCGGCTTAACGTGCTTTCCGAGGCACGGAGGAGTCTCGATATGTTAAGATGGTCACCCATCCACAGACCAATCTCGGCAAGCGTTAATTAACCTTGAAGATCGAACCGTGTGGCTGTTATTATCACTCCCGACCCGTGGTACAACTGCGATGTCCAACTGGTTGTACTACGGAGAAGTAAATAAAAAAAAAATAACCACGAAGGGGATGGTGGGGTCAAGTGAGCGAGCGAAGCGAGCGAACAGACCCTTCTAACCCTTCTGACCCTTCTAACCTAACCTGTCCGAGTCGGGGTGCCCCAAATCCCTTTACTTCTCCGTAGTACAACCAGTTGGACACATCGCAGTTGTACCACGGGTCGGGAGACGTTATTATTTAGCAACGAGCTACTCTTTGTTTGCCACTCCAAAGAGTCATCAACAAAGATAAAGTGAAGAGGGTGTGTCATGCCGTAGCATTAAAAATTCTCGCGCTCCCTATCGTCCTCTCTCGACAGCACAGATGCCGGGGATCTTCACAGCGATAAGCGCCATGTATAACCAGCCCTCTGAAGGAGCCCGCAGAAAGCGGGGGCGTAAGCGCCGGCACTCCAAGCGGTCCGTCGGTCGCAGCCGGTCGCGTCTCCCGGTCGTCGAGACCAGTGTGGTGGACCTCGATGGGAGCGAACGCTTTCATCAGAAGCAGGGTTAGTCTACCTTCTTTAGTTTAGTTCTACGAGATACTTTTATTTTCGGAGGAAACCTTCTAAAGGCGCCTGGACTTTTGGGAAAAAAGACTAGGGAGTGTGGGATTTGTATCTCACTAAAACCACCCCGGTGATCACCAATGAAAGGGGGGCCTGTTACCTCTAAAAATCCGATACCCCCTGGTGCCTATTAGGGCACATTCCTGGAGAGACTGTAAAAGGGTTTACCCAGAGCCGCGCTGTGCACAGCACTGATCGCGAGATCACTGTTGTTTTATTATATTTTATTGAAAAAGGAACAACAAACAGCTACATGATATTATTATAATATTACAAACGGGAATAACAATAACTTAATTAATAATGTAGCCCACAGCGCTGTTCACAGGTTGTTTTTTTTTATGAATGGGCTAGCTCTTGACTTCGATACGACACTTTGGTTTTGCCGAACAAACTGAACGCGATGATCGTCTATTTGAGCGATTATCGCTTTCTATTGGGACGAAGCCTTAGGTCGAGTGTGCCGATCCGTCGCGTTGCGTGCCGTTAAAAAATGAAATGGTTGTACGAGTATAATTTCATTTAAATAGTTTGTGTAAACGAAACTACTAGTTTTTGACTAATAGAGCCCGCGACGATCAGATCTTCGTAATTTTATAAAAGCTGAAAGTTTCTCTGTGCATGTCCCCATTTATGTAAGATCAATCCCCGATTATGAAGTTTGGATCATGGTAGCTTTGGATCGTCGCGGGCTCTATTAGTTAAAAACTAGTGGTTTAGTTTTGTGTTTCAATTTTAACCATTGCTTGAGCTAATTACGGACAAAAAAATTGCCCTTAGAGTGTTATGAGTAGAGATCGGAATAGGTAGAGTATATTTATTTAAAGTTCGAAGAAGTAAGTAACACAGAGTTGATAATACCTCCTCTAAAACCCCGGAATCATAAACATGACAATTAAAACCCGACATTATGAAAACATGAACTGGCCTTGAGCAGTTACAAAAAAAAAAATAAGAATCATATTCCAATTTTATAGGTATGTAAAACAAAGCTCTTTATTTTAACTGTTTGAGTACGGAACTCTAAAAACATAATATGATTCTTCAATATAATAAATTAGTTCAAATTTCTTAAATCCCAGGATTCAATGGTCATGTTTATGATTCCGGGATTTTAGAGGAGGTACTAGTTAATATGACCTAGTTTTTGTTTGAACTAGTTTTAAACTTAATTTAATATGTCTGCCAGAAGACGGAGCCGGAATCTGCCAGGAGTGTGGGGGTCCATTACACCTGCCGCGAGCGCCAGTCAATAAGAAGGAGAAAGATTTACAAAAAGAACCGACTGGGGATGTACCTGGCGTTGGGGCTGAAACTCAAAGAAGTAGGAATGTTTTTTATTTTACTACCCCTGTTCCCGTCACTTCTTCCACTCCCGACCCGTGGTACAACTGCGATGTCCAACTGGTTGTACTACGGAGAAGAAAATAAAAACTGTCCGAGTCGGGGTGCCCCAAATCCCTTTACTTCTCCGTAGTACAACCAGTTGGACACATCGCAGTTGTACCACGGGTCGGGAGACACTTCATCAGCGTAATACGAAAAATTTTCCTCGTTTTTACCATTTTCAAGGTTGAATTTCCAAAAATCCCTTCGTGGTTTTTCACATGGCTTTCTTTTGTTGATGTAGGTGAGCACCTACATCATAAAATAAAGCCTTGTGAAAAATCTCATGATCTTTGTCCCAGCTTTCGGCTGTGCGTTGAGAATGTTGAGATGTCAGTCAGTCAAAAAATTGCCTTTAATATTATACCTAGTGATTTTTTCTAGTGGGCGTGAATGGCCAAATCCGAAACAATGAAGAAAAAGGGAAAAATACTCGAAACTGTCTCGGGTCTGAGGGTCTACTCTCTAAGCCCGAAGTTCATAGTTTCGGCCTTGGGGTATGCGCGCACTGCGAAAATAAATTGTTGCGACTTTTAAAGTGCGAAATAAAATTGCAAACGACAATAATTCCTCCGCGCACTACGATTTATTATCGCCTGCGAAATAGCAGAGCCAAAAGCAGGGCCAAGACAGTCACTGTGCCTAACACAGATAACTAAACGTTACTGGGTCCATCCTTTGACAGCAGTAAGACATTATAAAGGATTTTTTACGTACGGTATAACGATCTTCGTGAATATGATAAAAAATTTACCGCTGCGCTTGCGATTTTTTCCCCAATGTGCGAAGCTAGTACCGCTTCATAGGGTACAAAAAATACGTATGATTTCGCATCTGCGAAAATAAATAGCAAACGATTTATTTTCGCAGTGCGCGGATTGTAGTACATTTCTGTTGTTCACAGATTGACGAATTTTCTTCGCAACGATTTATTTTCGTAGTGCGCGCTTACCCTTAGTGTCGGGCGTTTTCAACTCTATATCACCAACGGACACGATTAGTCCCGAACCCGAACTAAGAACAACTGTCAAATCGTGTTGTCATTAATTCTTCTTTGTTGACCTCGGGGTCAGAGAGTAGTAACCCCCTGGTTTTTTTATTAATTTTTGCAAAATATTAAAATTGAGGTTAGTTAAGTACATAATTTAAAACTTAAATACTTATGGCTGGACCGCCTTGTATGATCTTTGGTTTTTTTTTCTTTATTTTAAGGGGCTTTTGAACACAGTTCACGCCAGCCCATGATCTTTGATTTGTTGGATTTGCCTCCACCCCGAATAGCAGCATATTTTAAACCGTTGGAGAAATTCTCGAAAAAAAAAACCGGTCAAAAGAGAGTCTGGACTCGCGCACCGAATTCTGAAAAAGTGTGCTATTGACGTAGGAGTTGCACGATTTCATTTTTAGGATTAAGGGTGGTAAAGATACGAAAAGTTTCTGAAATATTTTTTATACGAAAAACTAATATTTAGCTATTCAGCATTATATCTTGCTAGGTACCACGTTTATACATTGCTGGGCAGTCGTTCATACTTCTATTTAGTCATCGCCTTTTAGATCTTATACAATCAATCAAATCAAAGTAATAATAATTAACATCAAACGACATGCAAACAATTATCTCAGTCCATTTGAAAATTGGACACCTCTACGATTTTTCACTCAAAAATACGAACTCACAGGACTGACATTATTTAATTTCTTTTTCACAGAACCAGACATTAACGCACCTCGTTTTCTGCACAATTTTCGGACGCCCGCAGGCTACCGAGATCCAACTGGCTAACTCGTCCGATGAACAAGGCCACCACATCTCCCAGGTCTAACATCCGTACCGGAACAGAGAAACGAAAACTCTAAATTTTTGTTAAATCATGCCTGACGTTTTAATTTGAGCAAGAAGTATTAATTTAATTACCTGTGGCAACATCTATGCCGCTACCTATGAACTACATGAGACGTCAGACGTCACGCAAATCCTAAATCGCGTTAGGAAAGTTTACCGTTAAATCTGCATTTACATAAAAATGTAATTCTACTTTTTGCTTCGCCGCTGTCGGGCAAAACATAGCCCGGACAGTAGGCCCACCTCTCACACACAACACCTGGGCCGTATTAGGAACTAGCTCCTGCCTGCGTCTTGTTGCTAAAAGTGGTCGAAAAATGGGTTGGGCCTGGGTGTCGGTTATGAATCGCTGTCTCTTTCTCGGTTCACTAAAGTTTCACCAAAACTCCATTGATAAATTTTCATTTTACAACCAACGTTTCGTAGGAAATGCAGTGTTTTCACAACATACAAACAAGCATACTCCATGCGTGCAGCAAGCAAGCAGCAAGCATGCAGCAAACATGCAGCAAGCATGCAGCAAACATGCAGCAAACATGCAGCAAGTATGCAGCAAGCATGCAGCAAGTATGCAGCAAGCATGCAGCAAGCATGCAGCAAGTATGCAGCAAGTATGCAGCAAGTATGCAGCGAGCATGCGGCAACATGCAGCAGGCTTGGTTTCTGTCACAGCTCCGGCGCTGCGGGTTGTTCTTTTGTTTTTATGTGATAATAGCGCCTGTGAGTTACAGTAGTGAATTAATGACTTGGGAGTTTATTTGCTGTGTTGTTACGCGCAGTGAAAAGACGACTTGCAGAAATGAATTGCTGTCCGTTTAAGTTCCATCGTCTTCCTTGCCTTGCCTTCGTTCCAATTAATTTGGGTTATTTACATCTCTTTTTGTCATCATATCAATTGTCACCTCCTTCCATAAGTGCAGTGCCCCAAGTGCCAGCTGTAGGTACGCCTGCATGGACTAAATGAATGCCGCCGATGCTGCAATTAACGTAGCCATTTAGTATGGGAAACACCAGATAAATGTGTAATAACGGTCATTGACCCACATATGTTTATTGGCTTTCCTAATACCAAAAACAGATCTAAAGACAAAGCTGTCCTAAATAAACTTCTAACGTAATCTTTTACGTTTTCTAGTAATGAAAAACTGTTCATAATTGATTTGTTCGGGTATCTATGAAGGGATTTAAGAAAAGGTCAATGTACTTTATAGCAAGTTTATCTGACGCCTGCCATATACTGGTAGACGATACGGATGTATAATTATTTGGGAGAGCCTAAGCAGATATAATGCCAAACAATCTTGCTCAAATTAAAATACAGGCAAACCTTAGAATAAGTTAGTTTATAATACTATGTATTAAATTTGGGTACATAGTAAATTTTTTATATGATTTTTTGTAAAAGTTTCGACTAAGAATAAAATAATTTTGACAGTTAAATGTTTTTCTTTATACTGACTACCATTTTAGTGTCGATTAGGTACGAGCTGCAACACAGCTCCGCCCGCGTGAATGACTGAAATAATTTCAGTCATTCACGCGGGCGGAGCTAGGAATAAATATGATGAGCTGGGGACAAATGGTGCGCTCTGGGGGTCTATTATCTAAGCCCGAAGTCCATAGTTTTGGCCTTAGTGTCGGGCGTTTTCTACTCCGTATAACCTACGGACTTACGGTTAGTCCCGAACCCGAACTAAGAATAAATAACAATACGATTTGACAGTCGTTCTAATCGTAAGTCCGTAGGTAGGTGATACGGAGTAGGAAACGCCCATAACTAAGGCCGAAACTACGGACTTCGGCCTTTGAGAGTAGACCAGGGGGTCTACTCTCAAAGGCCGAAGTATGAAAAAAAACAGTAAAGTATTTATGAAATTTTAATAATGCTTTGGAGTTAAGTGTGTTGAAAAACATGAATGGGCATTTGTTATTGCAGTCTCTCTGCTCTGTAACGGGCTCAACTTCGGCTCGGGCGGCTACTACGCCTCAGCTATAATGTGACGTTACATCAAAATGTACCTACCTACTATTTCCGGACGTTAATGTCTATGGGTTATGGTGTGGATGTCGCAGCCAACTAGCTTAATCAGCCGTTTCATTAAAAGCCTAGCTTTTTCATTCAACTGGGCCGTTTAATCAGCATGAACCAAATGTGTGCGTCGCTGAAAAATCGGCGCAGTTAAATGAAAAGGTTGGGCCACCAATTAAATGGCTGATTAAGCTAGTTGTCTGCGACATGGACATCACACTCATACGCACAAAACGTTTTGGTAATACAATCATTGTGATAAGGAGTGTAATTCCCTGCCAGAGTCTGTTTCCTGATAGCAGTTACAACCTGGGGGTCTTTAAGTCAAGAGTACATAGGTTACTTCTAGGTAAGCGTGCTCCATCGTCGACCACATCATTGCTAAACATAAAGTGAGATTGTGCTCAAACGCGAGCACTTCAATAACTAGCTTTGCCCGCTGCTCCGCGTGTACCTATGTTGCTTATCGCGTAAAAAGTAGGCTATGCCCCTTTTTTTTTTTTTTAGGTATGACCTCTAGCAAGTTAACACACTTGGGATATCAACTGCTTAACCGGACTAACCTGTGGTGGCCTCAAATGAATTTAAGGCCCCCAGCCAAGGCAACAAAACTAGCTACAAGCTAAAAACTACTGACCGCTCGCTAAGGGCATTCCCTGTGGAATACGACCGGACAGCAGTAGCCTATGTCCTCCATATCCCAGGCTAATATCTGCCAAATTTCATGACGATCCGTTGAGCGGTTTTAGCATGAAAGCGTAATAGACAGACAGAGTTACTTTCGCATTTATAATAATAGTAGGCATTATAAAAAAAAACCGTCAACGACAACGCTGAACAAACGGACAAAAACAAGAAATAGCAAACTGTTTCGAAGTCGGTTAAAATAGCTTCGAGAATAATACCACATTTACCAAATTAAGTTATGATAACCTTCTAATGTGAACTTTGCAAGAAACAGTAGCTTATCACCGTTATCCGTTAATATAACAAGAGCCCTGGCCGCTGGTGGACGTACCAATTCCTTCTACTTATTGAAAAAAACAAAGTTATTTCTATAGTGCAATGTATAAAGCGCAGAGCGTATTGGTCATAGCACTGATCACGATCATCCGCCTGGTGAACTCCTGGGGTGAGCAAACGATTATCGTTATTACTTCACCTTGTTCCTTCCGCCTGAAGAAACCAGAACCAAAATATCCAGGACATGTGATATACACTCTTAGAGTGACGCCACATGGGCGTTGCGACACGAATAAATGCGGTGACATATCGCAACGCAACGCTCCCCGAACCATGTGGCCGCTCCAACGTCGCGACGACAACGCGGCGTCATCAAACTTCATTGTGGTTCAGATCATCTCATCAAACTCCGTTGCGTCATCGTACTTATTTAGTGGTGTGTGCACCCTGTCTGTTGAAATCATGCGTTGTGACGAAGCAACGGATCGGCAACGCCCAAATACGCGTAAGAGCGATGCTACATAGGCATCGCTTTTACGCGTATTTGAGCTGCGTGGATTACAGGCTACAGCCCGTTCCCTGAACTTAAGAGCATGCTTGGTTAAGGAAGTGGCAATATAAAGGCCTTATTTGTATCTGCAATCAGTAAATCCAAATGGTCTGGGTGCAAGTTTCAGCCGTTCATGAATACTTGTGCCCCGATCCCAATTTACGACGCACCATGCACAATACCTCCTTTTATCAATAATCAAACTCACGGAATCGCGGCGAAATCATATTAGCATGATCACCTCAGATGCGTTGATCATGAAGGTTCTAGCCGAGTTCAGATCTACGATCATCCGATAAACACAGAGACCCCTCCGTGCCCCTGAACGATTTGTTCCACTAATTTTCATCTATAATATAAGGGATATTTGTTTTTTTCCTTATCTAAGGCGAATGATAACCCATTTGACAACAGTTCTATCAAAAATCGAGATGAATGAATACCTACTTATTCAAAAGCTATCAATTTGTACAATTTGTGAAAAATAAATAAAAATAGAAGAGTTACAAGCTTTGAAGTTATTCTCCTATCCTTGTCATGCAAAATGGTTGGTTGGATGGGCTGGATGCTAGTGAGTGACGTCACACGCTATGAGTACTGTCTCTGTTTATCACAGATTACTTAATATTAACTCACAACTCTGTATTTTTTTGAGTTTATAAAATATTTATTTTTAATGCGTCTGATCTTATCTCTAGATTTTTAGAAATTCACTAAAAAAATCCAGTCAAATAGGTACCCCATTGGAGCCATCGCATGGGTTTTAGT
This sequence comes from Melanchra persicariae, assembly GCA_947386135.1. Taxonomy (NCBI): domain Eukaryota; kingdom Metazoa; phylum Arthropoda; class Insecta; order Lepidoptera; family Noctuidae; genus Melanchra; species Melanchra persicariae. The sequence goes on along the minus strand of OX376673.1, from coordinate 6,879,502 downwards.
CAGTAAGAGACAATACCTCCTGCTTCACCCAGAGCGGAAGGGGTAATCACGAAAATCACGAAAAAAAATCAGCTGTTCAGTACATTTTGTCGAGTTATGCGCACAGAAATGTATGGAGCAGTCGATTTTTTTTCGCGATTTCAGTGTTGGTCCCATATTGAAAGTTGTTCTAATGATGAGTACAATGACCCCTTGAGAGGTATTGCGTTTATTCTGTTATACGTTGTATAGTGTATTATCTATGGTCTGGAGGAAGATAGGCAGCCGCTTCATGCGCATACACGCTGGTATTCAGTAGTTTAAAAAGTTCGTCAGTATAATAGATACACTTTAACCATCTCGCTATCAGCATTTTATTTAAAGATTTTTTTATCAGATATCGCCGTAACAGTAGGAGACCGAATAGAATTTTACACTGATGACGGAATCAAAACGGACACCGTACGTTTTGACTCCCAAAACCTGACTGCATTAGCTTACGATGAGGTTCACAACATGCTGCTGTACGTCGACAAACAGAACGACGACGACGCCATATGTGGTTACAACATGACTTCCGTGGAATACAGATGCTTCACAGAGAGGAATGGAAGGAACATCCAGGGCCTGGCCTTCGACCCTGTCACAGAAACACTGTTCTTCACAGATACTAAGGAACGAAGCATTAATTGGTTTTCAATGAAACCTGAATCCAAGAACAACGTTTATGGCAATCTTTTAATCAAGATGTATGATGGGATCCCCACTGACATAGCCGTGGATAGTTGCAGAGGGTACGTTACCAACTTAAATTATTCTGAGAAAAATAAATTTGAAAAAAACTATTCTGCTTCGTGGTAAGCAATAACAAGTGGTTTTCAATTTGCAGGTATATTTACTGGATCAATACAAACCTCACTACGTCCACAATAGAAAGAGCTCGATTTAATGGTTCAGACAGAGAAGTTGTAATTAATGCCAAGTACAAATTTGACCTGGACAGCCTGGCTATTGACCAACAGACAAAGAAAATTTACTTTAAAATGCCTGTGACTAGTTTAACAGGCCATGTTTGTAGTGCAGATTTGAATGGCAAAAACGAAAAATCATTAATTGGATTCACAAGCGAACCTGATGAAAAATTGATATTTATTCACCCAAACTCATATGCCGTTTCAAAAAAAAACCTGTTAGTGGCAGGCTGGTGCTCATCCTGCAATGCAAAAAAAGTTTGGAAATTTCAAAAGCCAGTATCATTCTTTAATAATTTCACCAACTTCGTATTGGATCATCATACTGCAGGCGTTGTCGGAATAGCCGCTAACTACAAAATGAAAGATCAATTTCAGGGAATTTCGGATTGCAATCACCTACTCAATAACAATGCGACAGATGACTCAATCAAAATTGCTACAGAATATGAAGGTCTGTTTTGTGTTCATGGTACAGTTAATGGACAATCTCTTTGCAAATGCACACCCGGTTACACCGGTGAGCGATGCGAGGTATCAGTCTGTGAGAACTACTGTTTGCACGGCAACTGTAGCTTCACTGAACAGGGGCATCCTAAATGCAGGTAAATCATAATTCTGCTCCTTCTTTTGCCTACCTTGTTTAATGTATTTTGGTGCACTTCATAGTTTTGTTATTTCAGATGTGCTTCTGGCTATTCCGGGGAACGATGTGAAGTGAACGTCTGCCATGGGTATTGCTCGAACAGCGGTACCTGCTCCTTGAATGAGGACAGTCAGCCATTCTGTCAATGCCAAGGAGATTATATGGGTAACAGATGCGAGATGTCAGACTGTCTGAACTATTGTTTGCATGGCAACTGTAGTTTAAATGAAGAGGGACTTCCAGAATGCAGGTAAAGCATCTTCAACTGGTACTATTGGCTGGATGATAAGTTGCTTTATTAAACATTCTCGGGTAGGTCCGATCTTCAGTGTTTGTGTAGCGTCTCTCCGCAGTCTATTGCCCGCCTTTCGTCTTGCTCCACATACCCTGTTACCTGCACATGTGAGAACCTTATGTCTGTGTCAGCGAATGGTGTTACCGTTGCTGAGTACTGGGCTAAATATAAAATTTAGTCACAATATTTGCCAGTGACACGCTTAGAAGAAAACTAAACATTTTCACGATTTCAGATGTGACGCCGGTTATTCCGGGGAACGATGTGAAGTAACCGCGTGTAATGGTTATTGCTTGAATAGCGGCACCTGTTACTTGAGCGATGAGGATGAGACAGTCTGTGAATGCGTGGGAGGGTACGAGGGTGACAGATGCGAAGTTCCAGGAGGTCTAAGCAACGGTAATGGTTTCCTTAACGAAGAGGATGAGCCAGCCCGTCAATGTGTTAGTAGTCACGAGGTCTCATAGGGCGGGAAACTGATAAAAATAAGAGTATATCCAATAACCTCTCAAGCTACTTGGAAGAGGATGAAAGAAACCTTACTTACTTATTATTATTATTTAACTCATTTTGTGAATATGGGGACCATGTGGGTTATTTTCTTCTTATTTTTCTCTTCTTTGAAATACTTTTTCTTCTTTGAAGTATTTTTAACGAGGTCTGGCAGTTTGAGTACTTAAATGCGGCCTACACAAATGTCCTTTCTTTGGCATGTTCGTCGGTTCGTTGAGCTCCTTTTTGGTTCTAAGTTGAGCTACTCGACTACTGACCAAAGCTTGCACTGACTGGACGGGTCCACTCAAATCTGTGTGGTTCTTTCCTCAAAAGACCATTTCAGACACTGATCTGCATGATCCTCATATCGTATTGTGAATGTGGGGACCATGCAGATTGCTATGATAGGGGTTCATTTCATGTTAGTCAACAATGTCTGGCAGTTTGAGATTTTTTTTATGCGGCCTACCCAAATGTCCTTACTGTGGTATTGTTCGTCAAATCGTTGAGCTCCTTAAAGTTCTAAGTTTGAGCTCCATAATAACTGACAAATGCTTGCACTGTCTGGACAGGTCCACTCAAATCTGTGTGGCACTTTCCTGAAAAGGCCACCTCAGACATTAACCTACATGGTTCTCGTATGATTTGACCAGTACAATTTGTATGTACTTCAAAAGAGACTGTGACCTCTGAGTTTGTTTCGGTGTTTCTTCTCAGGGTAGTCAGCTAGGAAACACCGGCCTCATCTAGCTTAAAATGACCAAAAAATATTGACATGTAAACGTGTTATGTTTAACCTACTTACAAAATAAATATCATTTATTATTTATCATTTATCATTTTATCATTTAATACCATAGCCGATTTATTATAAAACTGGCGCAAGCATCCGCAACAATTTCAGTAGTTCTTAGAAAAGACTAGAACTATTAAGGGTACCATTATAAGGGTAAAATATTGAGGGTCCCGGACCTCGGTTTTCGTTTTTAAATGGGTAAGGTAAAGAAGAAGGGTCACGTTTCATACAAAATCATCCCGCGTCCCAAAGTCAGATTGGATAATATTTCATTTTAAAACTAGAGGTATTTTATAACCTTTTTACCTGTTTCATTTTATTGCATTCAATTTATAAATCCAGATTTCATCCTTATAATTGATCCTAACGATCGATGCAAAAAAGTACCTACAGGTTGTAATTTTTACAGATTTTAGTCGGTTCGATTCCCGGGTGTGGGAAGCAAATCTTTGAATGCAGTTTTCTTTCTATTCAAAAATAAAGGCATGTTTTCTTTGAGTAATATAACTTTGTAATAATTAATTGATTCAAAAGAGTGTCCATGGAGTTTCTTGCACGTTCTTCTCCATAGATCTACGCTTTGGAACGTGCAAATAGCTTCACCTCTTTGACTGACCGACCTTGACAATTCAAAAGTGCCTGTAAATGGTTTAATTGAAATAAATGCTTTGACTTTGACTTTAACTTTGAGTAAAATTTTCTATCTGACTTTCCCTTCAGGTGGCATTACAAAATTCCACCCTGTATAACAAGTCCCTAAATAACATCCTAAAAGTAACCTTAGCTTGAATCTTAGCATTAACGCATAAGTTTTTTTCTGATCCTCGGGAAAAAAATGTGTTTTTCTGAAAATAAAAAAAAATAAGCAGAATTGTTTTTGTTTTTTTTTTTTAGGAAAGTACCTACCTCATGTCCGATCCGTCCACGAAAATACGTTTACTGACAGAAAGTACCTTTCAACTGACTCCAAAAAATGGAGGAGGTTCTCAATGACGTTGTATTTTAATCTTAGTTTCTGAGGTTTGTTATCTCAGAACTCCGTCATACAAACTAATGCGAGATTTGAGTTCTAAATTATATCGACGTCCTTAGTATTGCAATTCCTGCCAGGGATGCGGAAGTGTCCCAAAAAGTTACTGCGGCCTTGGAACGCAAAGGACAGAGGAACAAGGGTTGGTTTTAATTAGTAAGAGTCTGACACTCCCTTCTGCTTCGCCCAGAGCGGGAGAAGTCATTTGATGATTTACAATCCAAAAAAAAATTGGAACTCTCAAGAACTGTATAATTATTGCTCCAACGTAAATGTTGTGTAGGACGTTATTGTGTAGAAGTAGGTGACGAATAAACTAAAGCAACATACATTTTCGTAGAATGAATACTAAGTTACGAAATATCTACAAAAACTGTTAACTATTTTGTAAGACAAAAGATGGCGCTCGAGAACCGCCATGAAATTGACAAATGCGAAGTTAGCTACGCGATAATTATAACTCGAGAAATAACTATTTCATTGGTCCTACGTGAATTTTGTGTGGACGTTATTGTGTAGAATTAGGTGAGGAATAAACCTGTAGAAACATACATTTTACTAGAATGAATACTTTACGAAATATATGATCTACAAAAAGTGAAAACAAAAGAGGGTTACTCGAGAACCAATATGAAGTTGACAGCTGCAAAGATAACAACGCGAGAGAGAGAAAGCTAAATGAATCGCCAGACTTTTCTGTTAATAATTTTATTGGTAAACAGCTATCTCAGTCAGAACGCAGACATCTGTCGGAGCAGCGCTTGAGGCAGTCGGGGTCGTTGCGACAGTGCGCGCGACACGACGCCTGACAGCGCGTCAGAGTGCGGACGTTGGTCCGCGACAGGCGCTCGTCGAACATCACGCTGTTGGCAACAGGGGAAACAATTTACAACATGCGAATCTGTAAACATCTAAAACATCTCGCCGTGTTAGCTTAGGGGAAGTGAACATGATGTAACGTGTCAATCCATACATATGGAATGACAGTTCACTTCACGCTCACTTGACCTAACTTTCCACGGTGAGTTGTTGGCAGAATACACCGGCAGAATAGTGTATCAAGTCAATTTTGATGCAATGACAAACGCCCATAGCTCGTAGCTAAATAATAACAACCACACGGGTCGATCTTCAAGGTTAAGCGACGCATGCCGCGAGCGGTCCGTGCATGGGTGATCACCTTAAAAAAGCACTTCGGGATGCATCTAGAAGGAACCTCCTCGTGTAGGGCAATTTGTTCCATCAGGCACTCAACTGTACTGGGCGCTCGTCGCATCCTGGACAGTCACACCTAACAGCTTATAAGACTGCACTACACCTAGCAGCCTGCTGTGTTACGTCGACGCGTAGGAGCCCCAGTGCCTCAAGGCATCTTCTAGGCACGCTTGCTACATTGTAGACCTCATCCATCGCTTTCCATCAGGCGTGATCGAGGTCAAGAACTAGCCCATTCCTCAATAAAATTTGTAGTAGTAGGTCGAAGGCCTGAAATCAGACAGCAGTCTTGCAAAGAATTATCGTCGTGTTACCCAGTTACTGGGTTTTGGAAGTCAGATAAGCAGTCGCTCTGTGTAAAATACCGGTATTCAGCTGCATCCGGCTGGATTGGAAGCCTTACCTTTGACCTTGGGAAAAGTTCATGCGAATTTACTTTTTACCTGTCTATGAATGGGACCGAGGTGCAAGTGGCAGCATCACAGTGTAGCACAGGTGGGGCGACTGCCGCCATAAGAGAGCTGTCTTCTCCAACGACGTACGGAATGTGGTCGATGTAGATACCGTCGAACAAGCAGAGTCGCTTCATATACTCCTCAGCATGCGTGAACATTGTTGGCGGGGTTCCTGAACGAAAAAAGAACAAGTAAAAGTAAATATTAAGTTTTCTTACAATTTTTACCCGACTGCGTCAGAATTTATGTATGTATGTCCATTTCTTTGGCACGCCCTACAGCCCAACAACCGGCTGGACGAATTTTTAAAATACGAGGTGTTGAATTCGTCAGAATTGTGGTAGTGATGTCGCAGCCAACTAGCTAAATCAGCCGTTTCATTAAAATTCTAATCTTTCATTGAACTGCGCCCTTTAATCAGCGAAATCATTAACCGATATTGAACAAAAGATTTAAGTAAGGTGGCTGAAAAATCGGCACACTTAAATGAAAAGGCTAGGCAACCAATTAAACGGCTGATTAAGCTAATTGGCTGCGACAGTGGCAAAGGCTATATAAATTTTCAAAACACACTAAAATGTAAGAAATAAAAAAAAAACTACTGTCAAAAAACCCAACCGCTAAAAACGACTAAAAATTCCAAACAAGTCGCTTTTCAAGCAGTCTGATGCAGTTTGTGGCCTTAGATCTGTGGTTGAACTGCATCAGACTGCTTGAAAAGCGACTTGTTTGGAACTTTTTAGTCGTTTTTAGCGGTTGGGTTTTTTGACAGTAGTTTTTTTTTGTTTCAAAATCAGTTATTTAATCATCTCTGTAAAATCAATTATTTAAAAAGTGAAGGTCATTCTCCTAAGAATGTTTTCCTGTCCATCACCCGTGTGTTTTGGTATTCTTGGGAAATAACTTGGGTGGAGTGAACCATAATTTCTCTTTAATTTTATGGATTGACAGTAAGATGTTTGCATTGTACTGCTGATCATCATTAAACTTACCTACAGCGAAATACTGCGTGTTACACATGTGCTCCTCTATCAGTTCAGTTCGATTCTTAAACCAGCTGATAAGCCACTGCAGGTCTTCGAACTTGGTGATCTCATCGTTGATAACTTTGCGAGTCAGACGAAGGTACTCCACATCAGCTTCTATGACTGACTCGTCTTTGTCTTCCCCGTAACTGAGGACACGATTAAAGGCAACATTTGTTTAAGACAAACTTAAACATAGTAAAAGTTTGAAACTAAGTACCTTGAATTCTTGACCTGAGTCTACCACAAAATGAAATGCCAACATATAAGGAACTGATCACGTAACATTTCGATAGCGTTTGTCAATCGCCTTCATCACGCGAGGGTATCGGAAGTGGGTACAGTCATTATGCCGATACTCGCGACTGCCAGTGGCATAATATCCAAGAGCCTCGACTAACATCTGAGGAGGCTCTCGTTGGAAGGTGGATCAAGGGCTTGAGCCAAAAAGCAGTACTCCTAGACACGGGCACTGTTAGGCAATTCCTCTCTCAGGAGTCATGACCACCGGTAGCTTATTGAACTTGCACTTAAAGCCGGTGAAGAGTCTGCGAAGACCAGCAGCCTTTATGATGAGTTGGTTGGTAGCGGGTCCAGGCCAATTTGTGTAGAACCAATGGTTACAATAGACTTAACTAATGATACCATTACTAAATGTAATTTACCAAAGGGCCATAATAATATTAAAAAATATATTAAAATTAATAGATTAATTAAGAAAATTAATAAATCATTAAAACAACAAAAAGTCAACAAATTAAATTTAAAGCTAAGGCAAAAAAATGTAAATTTAGTGCTTGAATTACAAAATAGTAGTGATGAATTAGATTTATGTAAACTAATGTATGAAAACGACACTCACCGCCTTCAGGAAGAACTACTTGTTAGGGAACAAACTCTAAAAGATATCTTTAGTAAATATGAGGCTGCTCAACTAGATCTGAGTAAGCGCTTGCAGGAGGCCAATGAGCTGGTGGACCTGGTAACGTACAATGCAGAGAGGTATGAGTCTCTGACGAACAATTTCTCTTGTAGCTGTTCTTGCTCCCAGGCACCTCAGCCTCAGCATGTTACACCCACACCCTCGGTAGCTCAGCCTGATGGCTGCTGTACTGATAATAATAACAGCTTTAGTAAAAATAATTTGAATAACACAACATATGTATTTTCTGATAAATTTGGTCAAGGTTTTGGTAGTGTATTTAACCAGTGTTCAACACATTATGTAATAAATAATTGTTTACCCGGTGCCAGTTTTAGCCAATTAATTAGGAGTATTAAATTGTCAACAATAAACCCCAACTCCACTGTTATATTATTATTTGGAGATAGTTTAGCTGTAGGTAAAAAAGACATAATTAAATGTGTCAATTTAATGTTACATCTAAGTGAGACCAATACTTGTAAATTTATTTTCTGTGCCTTGCCCTATTCTCAATATTTATCTGAGGAGCAAAACAGGCACATTTTTGATTTAAATATGTTTATTTATAATAGGACCTGTCGTCATCGTGACGCTATTTTATATTTTGATTGTAATCAATTTATTACTGATTACAAACTGACAAATTATGATATGTATTTACCGCCTAGTTGTAGGAGACATATTGCTAATCTTTTAGCATTCAATATACAGTGTGACACCGGTACTTGTGGTGTACCAATACGTACTGTTAGTAATGATACTAACATTTTTATTGATTCACATAGTAGTTTAAACTAGTAAGCTCGACAACGGAAAAGCCTCATATGTTGAATATTGTACATCAAAATATGCAGGGTCTGTCCGGCAAGGAACTTGAGTTAAGTTTATTTATGGAGAACTATGATGTTCAGGTGTTATGTTTAACTGAGCATTGGTTGAAAGAACATGAAGTAGTTTTTATCAATGATGATCACTTTACTGTTCAAAGTGCCTTTGTGAGAAAAAGTGCTATTCGCGGTGGATCATTAGTCCTTGTTTCAAACAAGTTGAAATGTAAACAACGATTAGATTTAGTTAATCTATCTATCGAGCGTACTGTTGAGTTGTCTTGTGTTGAACTCGAGCGATACGTTATAATTTGTGTTTATCGACCGCCCTCTGGTGATTTTGGTCTTTTCGAATCGGTAATGGAGGATTCACTTAATAAATTGAAATCAAGTAGTAAAAGTATAGTTTTATGTGGAGATTTTAATGTTAATATTTTAGATGTTACTCCATTAAGTGTCAGACTTCTGAATCTGTTTAAATCTTATAACTTAGTTAACTTGTTTTATGAACCAACTAGGATCACGGCATCTTCATCAACTTGTCTTGATAATATTTTTAGTAATTGTGATGCCGAAAATAAATTAGTGTTAAGTGACTTAACGTCTGACCACTGTGGCCTATTAGTTAGCTTTCCAATGCCACTTAATAAAAAGCCGCATAAAATAGAATGCAGGCCTTATACAGCAAGTCGTTGCAGTAAATTTAAAAATAATATAGCTAATAAAATTACACCATCTTTGATAGAACATGAGGATCCTAATAAAATCTATGGAGCCCTTTTTGATGTTGTGCAAAAAGAGTACCAATCCACTTTTAAGACAAAAACCATAAACATCACGGGTACCTCTGTTGGTTTCAACCAATGGGCTACTGCAGGAATATATAAAAGTAGAGCGAGATTATACGAGTTATATGGTTTTAAAAAATACAGATTTGATACCGCTTTTCTAGAGTACGTTAAAAAATATTCTAAACTATATAAAAAGATTTGCGTTGTAGCGAAATCAAAATTTTTAAGCGAGACAATTAAAAATTCTAATAATAAAGTAAAAGCCACTTGGAAAGTCATTAACAATGAAACGGGCAAGTCGGTTAAACGAGAAAATGAGTTAGAGATTATAGTAGACAACAAATTAGTAAGTAAAGCTGCTGACGTAGCTCAGGCATTTAATGAGTTTTTTTCCAATATACCTATAACTACAACTCGATCCTTGAATTCGTCCCCTTCTAAAGCTGAAAACCTTTTGCAAAGTAGTGTGCCCGAGTGTAATCAATTATTTAGTTTTGAGCACGTAACGCCACGCGATGTAGTTAACGTTTTCAATACACTTAAATCTAAAAACACAGGTGATTACTGGGGCGTTTCTATTAAACTTTTGAGTAATATAATAGACATAGTAGCGCCCTATCTTGCTGTTACGTTTAATAAATGCGTGGATTTAGGAACTTTTCCTGATCTCATGAAGAGTAGTAAAGTCTTACCTTTATTTAAATCGGGCAATAAAAGTGACATTGGTAACTACCGGCCTATCTCCATCTTACCTGCATTTAGCAAAATATTTGAAAAATTAATACTCAAGCAGTTGTTAAAACATTTTAATTTAAATAGACTACTCCATAGTGAACAGTATGGCTTTACAAAGGGACGTTCGACTACAGATGCGGGTGTTGCTCTCCTAAAACATATATTTAACGCATGGGAGAACTCGCAAAATGCAATTGGAGTTTTCTGTGATCTCTCCAAAGCGTTTGATTGTGTGCACCATGACACGCTATTGCGTAAACTGCGTCATTACGGTCTCAAAAGCGAAGCTCTTAACGTAATAAATTCATATTTACATAATAGGTTTCAATGTGTTGATGTAAATGGTGTGAAGTCTTCCGGGCTACCAGTGCATTTAGGTGTGCCTCAAGGCTCAATACTGGGTCCATTCTTGTTTCTGGTTTACATAAACGATTTACCATTTTTCTTAAAGCGTATCTGTGATGTGGTATTGTTTGCGGATGATACCTCTCTTATCTTTAAGGTAGATAGGAATAGACAAGATTTCGATAACGTAAACAGCGCTCTCTCATTGGTTACGGATTGGTTTACGACAAATAATCTAGTTCTAAATGCCAAGAAAACAAAATGTATAAAGTTTGCTTTGCCAAATGTTAGAAATTTAGGACCCAATGTCGTTTTAAGTGGCGAGGTGCTTGAAACTGTAGACTCGGCAGTATTTTTGGGCATAACTGTTGATTCCAAACTTCAATGGGGCCCACATATATCAAGCTTATCGGGAAGGCTCAGCTCTGCCGCATTCGCCGTCAGAAAAGTTAGACAGTATACTGACGTTGACACAGCTCGGTTAGTCTATTTTAGTTATTTCCATAGCGTTATGTCCTATGGTATTCTATTGTGGGGAAAAGCTGCTGATATACAAAATATATTTGTTTTGCAAAAACGTGCTGTGCGAGCAATATATCAGCTAGGGTCAAGAGTTTCATTAAGAGAACTTTTTAAAGATATTGGAATTCTCACGGTAGCATCTCAATTCATTTTTGCAAACATTTTATATATTAGGCAAAATATACACTTATATACTAAAACGAGCGACATCCACAACTTTAATACCAGAAACAAGCACAAGCTACATGCTCCTTCACACCGACTTCGTAAGGTCCATGACTCATTTGTGGGGCTCGGTATCCGCTTCTACAATAAACTTCCACTTTCTTTTCTTGACCTGCCTTTTAACTCATTTAAATCTAAAGTTAAATCTAACCTTTGTTCAAAGGCATACTATTCTATTAATGACTATTTAGACGATAAGAATAGTTGGTCGCAGTGTTGAACGCAAGACAATGTAATGTAATTTTATCAATGTAATTTTATCATGTTCTTTCTTTCTCTATTAGTTAGCTTATGACAGGTTATATGAGTTCATATAATTTTTTTGTTGGATACATATTTATTTTTTGTTCGTGTCTTAAAATACTTTGCGTACTATTGTTTAATAAATTGAAGTTCTTAAAACGTAACAGACAGATGTGTTGCTGGGGAGTTTGTTGCGCCACTTCTTCTTCCCAGCTAAAACACTAGGAAGTGGTGACGGGTGGGCGTTTTGGGGGACTGTCTTTATGTAAAATTTGACGTTCAAAAAGTGCTGGCTCTCAGCCTAATTTGAATAAATGACTTTTGATTTTGATTTTTGATTTTGAACCCTGTTCCAGATACCTTTGGGCCAATATTTTTTTTTACATTTTTAACAGTTTTTTTATTTGTTAAAACCTAAATGTATTTAGAACGAGCTGCTGCCAGCGGTGTCGCCCGCTTGAAATTCGAAAAATATCCCAAGACAACATATTCCCGGGATGAAAATGGATCCTGTATCCTATTCCAAGATATGGTCTACCAGTGTGCCAAGTTTCATTCAAATCCGTTCATTCATCCGTTATGTGGTGTAAAGGTAATAAGTAAACGAACAAACTCACTCTCTTATTAAAACATAAAATTAGTTTATCACCATCATATCAGCCAAAAGACGACCACTGCTGGACATGGGCATCCCCCAGATGGATTCACGCTTGGCAGGCGGGTTGGCGATCGCAGTGTAGCTGTTGCAATGTCTCTACAGAGAATGCCGCTGCCCATTCTCTGGTGAGTTCCTTAGTCGCCTCTTACGACACCCACGGGAAGTAATGGGATGGTGCTATTCTTTTACGTCCGACACCATACGGAACAAGCAAGTTGGCTGGTTAGAATGGTCCACAACAGGACTAAGTGCGTAAACCAAACCCCAATAAAATAGAATAGAATCACAAGCATGACCTAATCCAGGATATGGTCTGTCAGTGTACCAAATTCCATCCCTTCTGCCGTCATGGAGTGTTCATTAACAAACCTCTTGTGTTTCACAAATTTATACCAGATGTATGTTATTTAGATCCTTACTTTCGGTACTGCATCTTAAGGATAGCTTCAGACATATGGATCCTGAAGATGACTCCAGGTCTCAGGTGAGCTTGGTACAGGTCCTTGGGCATCTCTACGTATCCGGCTTCCCAATCCTGGAAATTACGCGTTTTTTTATTAATTAAGCAAGCGGGTCGGAGGAAGACGTGCTCAAGGTAGAACACCGGTAAGATGGTCCTACGCTATAAAGAAGGTTGTTGGATGCAGCATGTAAAGAGCGGCAGAAGACCACATGGCTTGGAGACGCGTCGTATGTGCTCGCGATCCTCAGCATTGAGAGAATGACGCCGAAGAAGAAGAAGAAGCGGCCCTCCTTAATAAGAAGTCAAATTCTCTGCGGGAGTCTGTGTTCCAATCCCTACCAATTATAATCCGACATCCCGTCAAGACTTAAAAGCTGAAAAAGGTTCCTAAATATTTCGCTGTTAGTCGTCATCTTAATCCAAATTCTTTTTAGGCACATCATTTTTCGCTCTCATCAATCGTTTTTTTGATCTTCCCTGACTCCAGCAATCACCATTCGTCTAAAACTTCCTTCACGACATTCTCTTCGTTCCTAGGTAGATTTTGCTGATGGTACTGTACCTTCTGACCTCCGTCATAGACATCAAAATTAGGGTTTTTCGGGGGGCCTCTCTCGTGCTGCCTGCTGTCTTTCCCTTGTCGAGCTATCGGAACTTCCGTGCTCGTTCGGTTTTTCGACTGTAAACCAATAAGTTAGTAGTCAGACTAGTTAGTAGTCATAATGTCGAAACGTCTATTAAATTTTAGTCATCGTGCCTTTAAGTCAAGTGTGAATAGGTAGGTTACTTCTAGGCAAACGTGCCCCATAGCGATGGACGCGCGCGTTTGTCCACTATATCACTTGATGGTAAGCAATGATGTGGTCGATATTTTTCTACCTAGTCACAATACGTATATTATCTGCTATTTAATAAGGACTTAAGAATTTTATTAGTGTTATTAGTGCTTGTGTTAACCTGTGATCGTGTTGACAAATACACATCCGAAGTAGCTAAATGTGACGACAAGATCCTAAAAAAATTAACGTAAACCAGCAAAGTAAGTAACTTCGTTAATGAATTTTTGCACAGAGTGATCCCAATTTTTTTTAAGTATTTGCTTGAATTAAATAGATTTTAAAAATTACCTAAAGGATTGGACTCAGATTGCTCAAGACAGATTGAGACGGAAAGAAAGAAGGGAGGCCTTTGCCCTGCAGTGGGTCACTACGGGCTTATAATAATAATAATAAATAATTTGCCTTTTTGGCACTTCAGATTATGATTCTCGAGTGACTAAGTCATTTGCTCGACGAAAACTATTAGGAGGCTCTTTTATCATTCTGGCACATTTTCACGGGATTAGGCCCTAATTATAATCTGCCAAATCAAATACCGATGAGAGGAATTGTACTGGAACGACTCATACATTATTTTAGTGTGTGGAAGGTGATCTCCAGAATCAATTTCAAAAGTACATTGTTCCAATCGGACGTAGGTTATAATAGTGTAATCCCGTTATCCCCTTAGGCCGTCCCCGTTAAAGGGGATAAAGGGAATTTAATAAAATAATTAAAATTACTTCCCGTACGCTGTCCCCGTTAATTTATTGTAATATATACTTTTCAAAATAAGTAGGTGCAAGAGCGAACGATGCGAGCTCGGAACTTGGGGCACCCCGACTCGTACTGGTTAGGTTAGAAGGGGATAGCGGGGTCCAGAAAGCGAGCGAACAGACCCCGCCATCACCTTCATGGTTATTTTTTTTAAAACCACTCAGAAATAGGAGCCCCGCTTAGCCTCCGTCGACTACACTTTAGTATTACTTCGGTGGAAAGAGGACACACTCTCCCGCCCCTGCCTCCCTATAGGCGATTTTTCTCAGAAATGAACTGACCATCGTCCCCGTTGCCCATATAAGGGGGACAACGGTAAAGAATTATATGACGTTCTACTGTCCCCGTGACGGGGACACAGATTACGGGGGCAACGGGAATACATGGTTATAATTAAGTGTAGCAGTAAGCCGGGGTGTGCCACTAGTAATAAATTAAAATAATGAATTCCTTACGTCATATTCTGGTAGACTGGTGGTAGATCGTTGTCGGCTCCGTCGCTTGCCGTTGCGACCACGACGTCTCTGCAATTTTACATGCTCAGATAATATAAGCGGATCCAGTTCGAAACAACGCTCGAAAACCAAGATAGTTAAATGTGTCACTGTCTTCGAACACCACGATCACGAAGGAAAAGAGGTTCTAGACAAAATTTATTCATTGGCATTCTAGAATGTCGAAATGGAAAAAAAAAATTAACGTTGTGACATTACCTTTCGCCACACTACCGCTAATGAACGACAAGTCAGCTGCCAAACCATACAAACAAGATGGAATGACAGTTCACTTGTCGTTCCTTCTCTCCACCTTAGTGTACACGGTGTGATGTCGACAGAATATACCGGCTGTCATAATATCTTATTTGTATGGAATGACAGTGCACTTCGCCTAAGTTTACACGGTGGTCTGTTTACGGAATCGCACTGCAGAATGATAGCGATAGGACACTTGTTTAGAGCCTGTTGTCGATGTCGCTTTATTGCGTTCTAGTGACATTAAGATGCGCTTTCCCCATCCGATCACCATGTATGGCAAGCCGATCCTTTGGGGGTCATCCTGGACAAGACGAGAAATTACAATGGGGGCCCCATATAACATCTCTTGCGGGTCGTCTAAGTTCAGCTGCTTATGCTGTTAGAAAGATAAGACAGTTAACAGACGTAGAAACCGCACGTTTGGTCTATTTTAGTTATTTTCACAGCATTATGTCTTACGGTATTTTGCTGTGGGGTCGGGCTGCTGACATTGAATCCATATTTATTTTACAAAAGAGAGCTGTCAGAGCCAAGGGTGTAGTGTAGGCAAAATCAAACTGGTCAATTTATATATTAACTTTACAGATGTAAAAGAGTTTTTATTTTTCTGTTAACACACTCTGTTTTATTAATGGTTCCAAGATTTGTAAATATGTGAGTACCATGTACTTATTAAGAAAAATGGAAATGTTTACCTCTGCTGGGAATACTTTGATCCTATAAGTAGTATACTCTAGGTGCATCGACCTCACATATATTAAAATTAATTTTTGTACTCAAAATATTGTAAAACATTGATTTGAAAAGAGTAACTATGGAGTTTCTTGTCCGTTCTTCTCCATAAGAATCTACCCTTGCGAACGGACAGTAGAGTCACTATATATTATTTTTAACGTAAATGATGACGTTCAAAAGTGCCGTTTAATGGCCTAATTGAAATAAACGTTTTGACTTTGACTTTGACTTTGACAACGACCTCACTTTCGCTGAGCATTCAGGGCAGGCCAGCTCGCGCGCCGCCTTCGCTCAGGGAAGGCTTCACTTCATCACGACCGCCCGTAGCAAATGGTCACTCAGGTGCAAATTACGACTGTTCACCGCGGTCATCCGTCCCATTATGTCGTACGCTTGCACCGTCTTTGCACACGCAACGCCTCGTCACCTCCATAGGATGCAGACGCTCCAAAACTGTTTCCTCCGTAAGATCGCACTAAGAGACTACACGCTAAAGGCACCCGCTTTAGCGTGTAGTCGCTTAGTTTGTAAGTTTTTTTAAAAGCCCTGGCTGGAGGCTTTAAATAATCGCCACAGGCAAGTCCGGTTAAGCAGACGACAACCTCCGAGGTAGACCTGCGAGAGGCCACTCACAAAAAAAATATAAGGTGCGCTTAGACGGGCAATGAAAATTTATCAATTAGGTATAAGCAATGTGGAATAGGAAAATTCCTAGGGAGAGCCTCCCTAGGAGTTTCTCCTGTATTGTGGGTGCGTTTACAAACATAATTATAACAAACATTTGTTCCGTGCGGGTATCGAACCCGCGACACGCAGTGCAGCGGTCATCGCTCAAACACTGCGCCAACAGTACCGGCATTGATTTTACGACGTGTATCGGAGCGGCGCACGTAGCGTTGCGACCAGCTATTCTTGCAATTCTCCGTTCACGGTAAAACGTACTGACAGCCGGGGCGGGGCACGCATCGTGCATTGCCAATTATGTTTGTGTTTGCGCGTGTGATGATGCTGGCCACTGCTGTCTAAACGGAAAAAAACACCGCGCCGCCAGACGTCACGCCGCACTCGACGCGTGACGCCCCCACGTCTCCGTATATACCCCTTTTTATGGTTGGGAAATCATCAAATGACTCCTGACGCTCTGAGTGGAGCGGGAGGGAGTGTCAGACTCTTACTGGCTAAAACCCATTCGTGCTCTTTGCTCCAGGGCCGCGGTAACTCTTTCGAACAAAATCCGCAACCCTTGGCAGGCTCTGGCCCTAACCGGCCCCGTCTACTATGCTGACATCTCTTTGAAGCGCGCGTGGAACACAACGCGCCGTCGACCCGGGCCTGGTTTTAATCGGACGGCGAGCCACCCAACGCTCGCCGTCGCAACGGTGACCGGGAATCGCCCTGCGACTCCCGACGAACACGATACCCCTTTTTTTTTTTTTTTTTTTTTTTTTTCTAGGTTGGGAAATCATCAAATGACCCCTCCCGCTCTGGGTGGAGCGGCAGGGAGTGTCAGACTTTTACTGACTAAAACCCACCCTTTAGTCCTCCTAGTGCCTTTCTTCCCAGGGCCGCGGTAACTCTTTCGAACAAATCCGCAACCCTGGTAGGCTCTGGCCCTAACGGGCCCCGACCCATGCTGACGACTGCTGGCTTGGCGCGCGTAGAACACAGCGCGCCGTCAACCCGGGCCTGTTCTGATCGGACGGCGAGCTACCCATTGCTCGCCGTCCACAGGCATCAGCCACTGCGCCATGCTCAGGAGCATCAGTTCCTGGGCGGCGCAGTGGCTGACGTTCAGCAGGAGGGGGTGAAATGGGGCCATTACTGGCACTCCATTTCAGCCCCCTCCGGAGCCCGTTGTAGGGGCTCTACTGCGGCTGCTGCAGTAGCAGCAGCCGCAGTGGAACCGGCTTTGGCGGCGGAGGAAGCGGCGGCGGCGGCGGCGGCGGTCGCGGCAGAGACGGCGGTGGCGGAGGGCTTTCTCCGATTTACGGCTTTGGCGGGTGGGGCGCAGGCCCTACCCCCAGCCCAGTGGTCGGCCGGCTTGCCAGCTGCCGCACAGACTACGCAGTGCGGCGCGGCGACGCAAGAGCCGGCCCTGTGACCGGGCTGACCGCAGCGGAAACAAAGACCGCTGCGGTCCACCTCCGAGGTGCATTGAGCTCCTACATGGTGGCCCACCTGGCACCGGAAGCACCTCAGAGGTCGGGGTTCCAGCAGTTTGACCTGCGCGGAAACCCAACCCACCAAAAACCTACGGCCCTCCGAGATGGTCTTGGCCGCCGACACGGGACAGCTCACCACAATAGTGCGCATGCCCGTGTTGTCAGGACGTAGGGTGCCCGCCTTCACCTCCTCTGCTGAGCACCCCCCCGTCCTAACGACGGCGGCCACCACCTCCGCCTCCGTGACGGAGTCGTCCAGGCCCAAGATGCGCATGTCGATGCGCTTGGTGGGCCTGGACACTCGGGCATCGTCCGCGCTAAGGGACGCCCTGAGCCTTTCGGCTAGAGCGTCCGCGGTTGGGCCGCTGGCTGCCCCGGGGATCTCCAGCATCCGGGCCCCAGTCATGGTGACCCAGAGCCGAAGGCCCCCCACGATGCCTAGCTCACCAAGGTTCACCGCCTCCTTCGCCTTGGTGAGCACGTCCGCGTACGTCACGCCCCTCTTCGCCGCGTCCGGCTGTAGTGTAAGCACTACAGCCGCGGTTTTCGGGGGGCGGAGCGCAGCCGCGACGCTTCGCGCCTTCTGCCGCCGCCTCCTCTCTCGCCTCTTGGCCGCTCTGGCTGCCTTTCCCGCCTTCCTCTTCTCCCCGGCCACTTGCCATTCGGCTTGAGCCGGGGGAGGAGCTGAAGGCGAGGAAGCCGGGGGGAGCTGCTGCTCAGACGGCGTAGGAGCCTTCGCCGTCCGCGCAGCAACCCCACCCCTCCTCTTCTTTCCCGGGGCCGGCCCTCCGAAATCGCTCCTGTCCGGAGTCATCCGGCTCACCGCCGGAGGACTCCGAACCAGGAGCCCTGCGACCGCCCTCTACGGGGGGTCGTCCGTCAGCGACGAGCTCCTCGGCTCGCTGACCAGCCACCTTGGAGGCGGGCAATCTCCCCTTGCCTCCCTCTCGGCCCTTGCCCCGCCTGCTGGTGGGGATCTTGCGAGCCGAGGCAACCTCCTCGCTGCCGGACGACCCCCGGTCCTCCTCTGTTCTGGGCCGCTTGCGGAAGGACCTGGAGTCCTCCGCAGCAGCCCCCGCCCCCTCGGGTCCAGAGCTCGCCGAGCTTATTGTCACCAGCACGTCGATTCTGTAAAATTCACACAACAACTCGCATTTCAAGTCGTTATTCACTCTCACTTCGCATAAGGTTCAAAATGACCTTGATTTTGCATTCTGTAAGCATCACCTAGGCACTTGCGAAGTGAAGTGAGCTCCAAAGCGACCAACACTGTACTAGTGACTACCACACTCAACAAAATCTAAGTCGGGATTTATCGGTTTTTCATTTTACCAGTTTTTGACACAGATTTTTAGCTATTACGATGTTTAAATTAAAATTTCTTATTTTAAGGAATTTAAGTCAGCTAATAAGTAAAAAAAAAACAGAAAACTCTAAATTCGTGCCGTGAATATAATCTATGCTTACCTAACGAAAAGAAATGACTGACAGATAATATCATAAGTAATCTGTGGACAATATTTTCATTTATTGCCGTTGACGTTTAAAAGTTCGTTGCATTCACAGAGTACTTTTGGTTGCATTGTTTTGTTTACGTTCTGTTTGTTTTTTGATCGATCAGTGCCGGTAATAATAGTGAAATAATCATGAAGTAAGTTTATATTTCTGGTTGTAAATTTAACCTTTCTTTTAACATTTGTCTTTCTTGTATATTTTGAGGAAACCTTATATATTTTTTTACTATTGCTGGATTATTAAGAGCTTCCACTACTTCATTTATGCAACGAGATACTGATGGTTGCGATAAATATGTTCTTATATTTTCTTTAATTATTTTCTGATAACTGCCATTAGCCAAGAATGACAAGGTGCATAATAACTGTGAAACAATAAAACAATTAAATACCTACTTAATCTAGATCTAGTCAAAATAAAATAGGGACCAATTTGGTTATTTTCATGCTTAATAGAATACGAATATTATAACTATACAGGGTCCTTGGACTAACATGAAAACATAAAGCTAGCAGGGGAACCACATATAGGGAATACTTCGTATTATTAAGTGTTTTTCTTATTATGGTGTGCTTGGTTACAAATCTTTCAGCTATAAACTGAGTTAATACTTACAAAACTAACTTTATACTTAGTAAAATGAAGCTCTTACTTTTATACGAGCTGAAAGTCCTTTGCCACGACGTTTTGTGGGCTTTATCAGAGGCAGTAACTCATATTCCAGTTGGTCAATTAGCTCCTTTGACAATCTATAGACGCTCACATAGTCGTCATCTCGGGTTAATAAAGATAAACTTCGAATTTTGGTAGATTGTCGACGCTTTTCTAGTTTATCCAAAGCATGAGCTTCTTCTAATAAAGATTTAAACAAAAACATTCTTGCCATCGTTATCGCTTAAGTAGGTAGGCACTTATTCACTTTATAACTTTAAAAACTTTATTTAAACACTATTTAACCATGATTTATTCTATTTTCACTCGTAAAATAGATGCTTTTAATTTGACACTTTGAATCGCGTTCGAGTGCAAAGTGAACGTCGAAGTGACAAGGGAATTACCTTATAGAATGCCACTTTTTACGTCATCTCATACTTTATCTGTCAAAATCTCGAGGTAAATTTAGTTCAACTCGCAAACACGCTCGCAATAGTAGCGCTAGTGTAGATTCGAATTATCAACCGAGTTTTAGAATGCCAATCAAGAAACTCACAGCGGATTCAGATTCGAAGTTTAGAATGAAGTCTTACAGAATCACACTGCAGGTCGTCGGAGTCCAACTCGGACTCCGACTCTGCACCCGGGTGACGCTCAGGCGAGCCCCTCCTCCAATATAATGCGCCTCTTAACGCGCTCCGCCCGACCGACGCTTTGTCGGGCGATCCAAAGTCAAACCCGATCATGTCCTCAAAGGACGGCTTGGATCGGGGGCCTCCTCGGCCACTGATGCCCTTGGCATGCGGAATGTGGACAGCACTGTTGCCCCCCCCAGAATACGAGGGGCTTGACGCACGAGGCGTGGCGGATTCCCGGACTGCTGTGCAGTCCGGACCGCCCTGGGGTACAGAATCTCTTGCAGTACTGTCCATTGTTGTCCTTTTAAAGGGTGCGGTCCCTATCTCCCCTCCTCTCTCCCTCTCTCTCACTGCTTGCTCGCTGCCCTCACAGTCACGTCTGATGATCAGACGCGTACCAGGGAGCAGCGAGCAAGCCAATGAGACGCACACCGTCCGAGGACCCGAACACTGCTCAAGTCTCCGAACGGTGTGCCCCTCTTGTGTCTCTCTTGGTCTGGTCTCTCACTTGGGACCTTCCGGCATGAGTGGCTCTACCGGCAAAGCCCCCAAGATCACTGAGACACGCAAGCCCCACCACGACGGCAACGTGGAGACACGGTTGGTGGGGAACACGATACCCCTTGACGTTACATTTTCTGGTTGCAGACTATCCGTAACGACTGTTTAAAAAAAGTCAGTAGCAACGGCTTGTGATGCCCGAGGCACGGAGAAATCTCGATGTTCTGGATAAATACCCATTCACAGATCCACCTCGGCAAAATCGTCCCATGCGATTATTATTGTTCAGTCGATAAAGAAATTAGAAATAATACCATCAGATTCAGCGTTACTTAACCTCTAAAATCAACCCATGCGGTTGTTATTGTTCAGCCAATAAAGAAAATAGAAATAATACCATCAGATTCTCCACAAATTTTTATTGAACCTAAACATCATTCCTCAACATCCTTAGGTTCTGTTATAGAATCCACAAACACGATAGAATTGCACTCTGCTGCATCGCATTGCAGCATAGGAGGCACCTCTACCGGTGTGACGGAATACTCATCCCCAATCACGTACGGGTTTCCATCGATCCACAACGCGTCAAAGAGGCAATAGATATGCACTTTGATTGTCATATAACTGATGAACTTGTAGATCCTTCCTCCACATTCTCCCAGATGTTCCTTTATACTCTTATCCGTCTTATACATTAGCAGTAGGTTGTGGAACTTCGTTATCTCATCCATCACCACCTTTTTAATCAAATTTGTGTAGATAATGTCAGCTTCAATGTGCCTTTCAGGGTCTTCATACATTCTCTGCTTGATTCTCAAAATAGCATCTGACATTCTCACTCTAAATATGACTCCTGGGTTCATCTGATCAGGTAGGATACCTGGTTTTCTGGTCGAGGTGGAGAACTCCAGTATCCTGTCTTTCACTGGCTCTGGGTAGGTGTAGTGGTGTGGTCTTTCTCGAAGTTGTGGCCCGAGCATCGTGTTAAATTTTCTCACGTTCTGCGACAAAAATTAAGTCTTGTCAGTTCATTTGGCTTTTTCACTTTATTTGACACTAGTTTATGCACTTTTTTTTAGTTAAACTATCACTGACAACTAAGTTTTTTTACTAAATTTTTTTGGAAAAACTTGACGAAGCGTTACCAGCTCCCGCGAATCCAGAACTGAAATGTATAAACTCGAAAGCTCGCGATTTTTTGCTAGAATAGCTCATACATCCTAATAAAAAAACCATTGCCGAATGTTTTTAGTGTGATCATTATTCAAGAACGCCTTGATGATTTAGATGTGTTTTCTTGGGAAATCCAGCAGAATTATCGAAATTCGAGTCAGGTTGTTTAATGATCACTCCTTGATGGCTAAACGGATTGATTTGTAAACTGTTTTCCGACACACGGTTTGCAAATGAACGGTTCAATTACGACGATATAATTTTTCTTATAATAAGGAACGTGCACGGCGAAGAATGTGCCAACTAGTGTTGCAAGTTCGGAACTTTTTCCGTGTTCCGTGTAAATACTCGACGATTCTGTCCTGACACACAAAGTTCCTACACACTCCCTAAGGGAATATTCACAGCGTTGATTGTAATATCTAGTGTTGTGGAACTTTTGTCATATGAATACGTCATTGTCACTTCTGTGCTGCCACCTATAGATCCTGAACGCTCCGTATAGTGTATGTGAATAGCAAACAATTGTAAAAATGTATGTATGCATGCATGTTATGTGGCTAATGAAAGTTTTAAGTGTCTATCTGTTACAGTTTCAATGATGACCTTGTAATTAATAGAACGACGTATGGACTGCTTAGGCTTAGTAATGCAATGCCGTTTTTATACTATAAGAGATCGGAACCCAAGAAATAAAGAATAAAATATATAATATACCAACCCGGGCTCGCCGCTTGATCCGATTGTGTTCGGGTGAAGAATCTTCTTTATAGTCGTTTACAAACTGGTTAAACTTGCTAAAGTCGTACGGAGCCCAGGAGTCGATGCCCGAGTCGCCCTGAAGTTCTGCCGGCTCATTCTGAAAATAAGGAAACTTTATCATCTGCCCAGCCATTGCTTTAGTAGGGTTTAAGCTGTAGCAAAATTTAAGTATAGAACGACTGCATGACCTGACCTCTGCAAGGCAGTAATCCTCCCGACTGAATTTCGTTCACGGTGGCAGATCTCAAGAAAAGGAGGATTTCCATCCGGACGGTTGTTGTGTGCGGTGAGCAACTGCCCGATGGTTGATATTCGGACTGTTGTATTGTTCGAATCGCACAGAAAACTTTGATACCGTGATGCAGGATTTCGTTCAGTTAGTTCGCAGCTGGCGAAATAGATGGCGTTGCGATTATTTTTTGTTGCGACTTAGTTTTTGCTATGTTGGTTTTTGTGGCGGCATTAATGCCGCTACAATACCATACAACTTCCCCATTTCTTTTTGTAGCCTTTTTTTTTGTATGGGAAATCGTCAAATGACTCCTCCCGCTCTGGGTGGAGCGGAAGGGAGTATCAGACTCTTACTGACTAAAACCCATCCGTGCTCCTCGTAGTGCCCTTTGCTTCCCCATTTCTTTAGTAGCCGGTAGCCTAGGCACATGAATCTGACCATTAAAACTTCTCTGAAGACTTACCTTTGCATGCGGTGCTTTTTTAGTCATCATATTTACAGGCTGATCGTAGATGTCATCTTGTAACTGCAAAGTTAACCATGTTTTAGCCGGTTCATGCCATTTAATAACGTCGGCTTCAGTTTAGGACCTTCTAAATGGAAAAAATAACAAGCCGCGATACCACAATGGCAAATGCCCACGTTGGTGTGGTGTTATTTATAGTAATTTGGTTTAATAAAAATATTTTTTTCATGCATATTTCCTTATATATGTTGTTCTACTTACACTTGGGTAGTTGAACGCCAAACTGGCGTATGGATCTGAGCTCACTAATCCCAAAGCAATAGTGATCTGAAAATTATATTGAACAGGTGAAAATATTAGATATCTGAAACTTATTCTAGAATCTCAAGGTTATTAATTTATATTAAAATCTTCTGTTACTCAGTGACTGAGTGACTGACAAACAACGCACAGCCGAAACCACTGATCGTAGAAATTAGTCATGTAGGTACTCCTTAGAACAGGAAAAACGGGATAGGTATGCGCGTACTAAGTCGCGGGCAAAAGCAAGTATACCTACATAATATGAAAAACGTGTTCTACATCCCGAAAATGTTCTCATAAAATATTGAAATTCTTACCAGGAAAAGCTGAAGATACCCCAGCATTTTAGAGGACCTTTCGGTTCTCTCGTTGCACAGCAACTAAATACTCTTTTAATAAAGAAAATCTGGTCCAAATTGATCGTTTGTGCGGCTACTATCGACTTTTATGGCTTTGTGATAATTGCCTGTTATTGCAATAAGTACCTTAATAACCTGAGAACTATACTTCAACCAGCTGATGCCTTTTTATTTTTTGTGGGTGGGAAATTTGTAAATGACTCCTACCGCTCTGGGTGGAGCGGGAAGGAGTATCAGACTCTCTCAGGTGACTAAAACCCCACCCGTGTTCCTCCAAATTCCCCTTGTGTTTCAGGGCCAAAGTAGCAACTAGCTGATACCTGCGACTTCGTCCGCTTAGATGTCAAACTTCCCCCTCCCATTTACTCTTACTTTTTCTTAGGCGGTTAACACACTGCCACTGCCACTACAAACTGCATGCTTGTAGGCATAGTTTTTCCTACTTACCGGCTTACCCAGCGGTAGTTGATTTATGAGACTAACAGGGATTAACTTGCATGAAGTGTTGATTGAAATAACATACATACTTCTATTATAGTGTTCTCAATAAACTTAACCCTGCGACTTCCAGTTCCGACTCACTGGAACCAACCTTCAACTGGCCTGGCAAGCATAATATCATAAGATGTATATGGACGACTCTTCCACTATCGACCTCCGGTCTCCGGAGGGGAGTGATGTAGCGGCATTGATGCCGCTACAAATTAATACACATGCAACTAGATACAGATATTCTTAAGATCTTGATGTTGAAAGATAATGTGCACACTTACATTGAGTGAACTAAGTTACCCTTAATTACGACAATTCAAGAGCATGCTGTCACAGCCAGTACCGTCAGCCAAAAGCCAAAAGGTGAATTGAAGAACCTTTGCCACCTGCACCTTTGCATTCAGAACCTGACGCTTCTGTCTGTTCTTAATTTATTTAATCTAGCATTGATGGGACAATAACTGGTAGCTTGTGTTGAGAAGACCTTTTATTAATGATGATGATGACCGAATATTCGGGGCATCTCTTATAGATCTTCTTCTGCAACCGTCACAACTTTTCTTTTAACAATGAGTGCAGTTTTGGATTGTTACATGCTTACCTACGTTATAAAAAAACTTCCTTTCAGCTTTCTAGAAGTAACTTTGGCCGTGCATTGATCGATAGTCAGAACAAACGATGGTTTACAAGGAAGGACTATTTTAATCAACATATTATTCAGTGTTCATGGGTCTCGTGGACATTACCTCAAAAAACTAACCCATAAGGTACCTCGCCCACTAGACGGCCACGACCACGACTAGTGACCGCAACGACCAGATTAACTAAAAAAACCATATGAACGTCGCGCACTTGGCCGCACACCGGGCCGGCACGACTGGTCGTTACGACCAACTTACGTATAGTTTGCTATGAGCGCTCGCGCACTAGATCTGCGGCCCGGCCGTGGCCAGCCATTCCTGGCGTCCTTTCCAACACAGGATGTATCCAATAACGTCTTTTCCTATTACGTCTTTTCCACATCAAGTACAGGCACACAATTTCTATGTCCATACTGTTCGACCTCAGAACAACAACTGCAGCAGCTCGACGAATAGCCGCTTTACGACCGGTCGTGGTCGTAGCCGCAAACTTGGCCGCAACTGTAGCTTCTGCGACCACGACCACGACTGGTCGTGATCGTGGCCGTCTAGTGCGCGAGGGGCCTAACTTTTGCAACCAGTAACCAACTCGACACGGTTGGCGCAGTGGTTGAGTGATCGGCTGCTGCGCTGCATGTCGGTGGTTCGATTCCCGCACGGAACAAATATTTGTATGGCCTACAGATAATTGTTTCGGGTCAGGCTGTTTGTGTATGTGAGTTTTTATGTTTGTAAACGCAACCACGATACAGGAGAAATTACTAGAGTGGGGCAACGTTTTTTTAAAAAAAAAGAAAAGACTCGATTTAGACTTGTGTTTTGTTTTTTCGAGTAGGTGAGTGTTTTGAACGTAGTACATCTTTCTTTTATTTATTTTTATTTTTCTTCTCTCATTTTCTCTTTAGTATTAAAGTGAGACAAACGTATTGAGCAAAAGCGCTTCCAAGGAGGTTCGATCATTCAGCTTATTTATTCTAGGATTGTGAAACTCCTTGGTGATATTCTTATTTATTTTTTTATGGAAATTAAAAAAAAAAACCGTAAAGAATACCTAAGTAAGTAAGGCCCGTATTAATAAACGTTACTCAGCTCGCGAGATCGCATTTGAGATGAATGTTGAGATCCTGATCGTATTAATAAACGTGATTATTGACGTTCTCAAGTTGCGGATTAGGTTTACGTCATCAACCGAGTGATGGACTGATTAATATACGAAACTCGACCCTTTAGTATACGACGAGCGCGGGTTCTTGAGATGCTATATCGTGAGTGCAGACAGTCCGTGACTTGAGGTGTGATTAGCGTGGCGCGAAACATGGAGTTTGAAAATAATAATATTTTAAGTAATATTAATTATTACGATGAAATAGACTACTATGACGATATTTTGTGGCCTTTACGTTTTCGATTACCAAAAGATTATATAAGGGATGCTTCAAATCCTTTTGATTTACATGGATATTTTTTTTAAATAACCAGCTTGTTTGTGGTCAACAGAGTAAAATAAAGAGTACTAATGTAAAATAATAAGAGTAAAATAATGTAATTATTTACCTGGGTCGATGCGTGCGGACCAGCGGTGTATTCTGCACTTATTATTTTCCAGGTCTCATTTTTATCGATTCATTCATTCATTATTTAGCGACGCACCATCGGAGTCCTTATTTTCCACTACAGCCTTATATTTTTTTAAATTTCATATTTTTTGATGCTATATTTTCAAAACTTCGGTCAATGTGACGTCATCGTTCACGAGATCAAGCCATCAAGTACAACTAGGTGAGATGCTGATCTTGGTTACTGAGATACTGTATTTATGTGTCTATTAATTAGCAATAATCTTGAGATGCTGATGACGTCATAATGGCGTATCAAATGATAACGCACTTGAGTACGTTTTTGAGGGCCGTTTATTAATACGGGCCTAAGTACCTAGAAATATAAAAATAGAAATGTAAAATATGTACCTAGGTGAGAGTTCCTGTGTGTAAATTTTAACTTTCGAACAATGTATACTATACAGGCTTCGTAAATGCATTTTTTGAGCAAATGTGTAGAAAAACATTTACTCATTTTATTTATTTAAAAAAAAATTTAAACATAGGGTGTTTCTATTTGTAACATTTTTGGGGTGAATGAAGGAGCCTTCTTGTGTAGCGCAATTTGTTTCATCAGGCACTGAACTGAACCTCTCGCTCGGAGCATCCTGGACTGGCCAATCGTTTCCTTGCTGTGGTCGTACGCTTGCGTTGTCTTCGCACACGCAAAGCCTCGTCACCTCCATAAGATGCGGACGCTCCAAAACCGTTTCTTCCGCAAAATCACGGGAGCCCCCTACTATGTACGTTATGAGACTATATGTAGATCTCAAATAACCAACCATACAGCAGTTCATGAAACGCATTACAAAGCGTTTCCTTGACACTGCTGTCAAACACCGCAACCCCTTATCGCATCGGCCGCCCGATATGAACCCTCCCGCATCTCTAAGATTCCCCAACCAAGGCACAGGTAGTAAGGTATTGCGTTTATTCGGTTACACGTTGTATACTTCCTCATCCGGTGATATCGTCTGCTGTTGTAGCTTTGATTTGAGGAAGCTGTGTCAAGGTGGAAAACAGCTAGGAGATTACATCGCAAAAGTGCTGGATCACAGTGACGGAACCGCGAGTGCAGCGGATTGTCGCCGCTAACCGCAAGACTCAAGTGCTACAGCGGCGTGCGTGGCTCGCTCGCGGTGCCTTTGGCGGTGCAGTGCAGCAGCAACCAGCGCACGGTGGTCAATTTTCAAGAAATTAGCGCGGTGCAGTGCAGCAGCAACCAGCGGTGCAGTGCAGCAACACTGGAACATCTAGCAGTGCAGTGCAGCAGCATCCGCCGGTGCAGTGCAACAACGATTTTATAGCAAGCGGCTCGCTTCAAATCGACGCGGGAGCGTACGCACGCGTACGCACCAAATATCCCTGAGCCCACCAACGTGTGTGTGATCGACATTGGACTGCGTACAATGCCTCGCGTTCAGCGCTCGCCTACGGCTTCGCCATCAGTGAACTCCAGTGTATTGCAAGTAAAGTCAGACTCGGATATACCCGCAGCGGTTTTGAACAGCCCAACCGGTAATGTTAACACCGCGTCGCGGTTCAAACGTCCTTCCCCAGGATTCTCGCCTGGTAATGAACTTCAAGACGTAAAACGTGAAATATTGCAAATGCTGTCGACCTGGAAAAAAGAACAAGAGGAACGTCTTTCAAAATTCTCTCATGATCAAAATACCTGCCTCTCTAAGTTGTTCTCCGAAATAGCTGAACTAAAACTACAGAATCTTGCTATTCAAAAATCAAACGGCGAGATAGAGAAATCTATTACATTTATCACTGAGCAGTACGATGATATGATTAAAAAAAATGATTTTCTGCAAAAAGAAAACCAACTGCACAAAGACTACATAGTTAACTTGGAAGTAAAGATTCAGGACATCCAACAGCTTTCCCGGTCATCATGCGTTGAGATCCGCAACGTGCCTGCTGTGGAGAATGAGACAGCGTCAGATTTATCGAGTATTATCAGCAAAGTCGGTGCAGCAGTTGATGTGACTCTCAAAAACACCGAACTACGTGATGCATACCGTTTACCCGGAAAACCAGGCACCGTCAGACCTATCATTGTGGAGTTCACAAATGTTCACATTAAAAACAAAGTCATCACAAGTGTGCGTGACTTTAATAAAATCCACCCCAACGAGGGTCGACTGAATACGAAATGCATTGGTTTACCCGGCGACCGACGTCCAGTATATGTTGCAGAATATCTCCCCGCTAGCTCCAGAAAACTGTTTTATTCGGCTAGAGAATTTGCGAAACAACAAAGATATAAGTTCTGCTGGACGGTTAATGGCAACATTTTCTTGCGGAAAATTGAAGGAGCGAAACAAGTTCTTGTCAGATCAGAGCAAACTCTACGCGATCTACAATTGGATATAAAGCAATGACTGTATAGTAGAATTGTATACTTTTTTGCTAATTACCTATATTATCTTTTTAATGAATATCTAATGCACAGATCAAAACGTAAGTGCGTAAACTTCTTTATGAATTGTATAAATGGTTTTGGTTACGTTACCACACAAAGTACACAATCCCAGCATATCCTAACAATTTTGCCCTATAAATTACACTCGCATTTCCGTCCACTTATACCTCAGTACGTAATATATTTACGCACTTACTATTCAATTTATTTACACATTTATTTACACGCTTATTTACACACATATTATTCAATTTATTTACATACTTATTTACACGCTTATTTACACATATATTATTCAACTATTTTACTCACTTACCAGTCAACTTATACCATAATTATAATCCCATATCAGTACCGAATACACAGAGTTTCTATCAATTGCCTACTGCACAACTCATTGCGTCATAATATACGAATACACCAAGCTAAGTTTTCTAATGGCTAATGTTACGCAAGATATAAGCTGATGGAGTCGTGTAAAGCAACCACGTGTGCTATTGTTGGGGATCTGAATATTGATATCAAATCAGATTGTCCTGACAGGCGCGCCGCTGAGTACCTAGACTTAACTGGCCACTGCGGATTTTTTCCAGGTCACACTTTGCCTACGCGAGGCGACAACTGCTTGGATCATGCTATGCTTAAGACTCAGAAGTCTGCAACTGTTATTGTGTGTGACACTGGCATAACAGATCACGAGACGGTTATCTTAGGCATTCACAAAGAACTAGCTAGGGCCAGGGTTGAGGAACGACACGAACGAATTGACTGTATAAATTTAAAAAAGGATGTTGAAAACGAATCTTGGGAATGGCTTCTTGAAGAGTCCAATGTAACGATCGCGTTTCAAAAATTTGTCAAAACACTCTCGACAAAAATTAAACAACATACAACAAACCGTGTCTGCCGTGGCTCAGACAATATTATCAAGCCATGGATAACTAAAAACCTCTTAAAGTGCATAAGACGACGTGACCTAATGCATAGTAACGCAAAGAAAAAAGAAAACCGCGATAATCTTGTCATCCAACAAGAATATAAGAAGTATCGAAACTATTGCAACAATATATTAACCAATCTGAAACTTGACCATGACCGTAAACTTCTTATGGAAACAAAGGGCGACTGTAAACAGCTATGGCGTGAAATTAAGAAAATTTGCAACATTAAAAATAGAAAAAACGGAAAGACGGAGCTTTTGACAGACACCGAAAACCCTGTGTCCACTTTAAATAATGTGAACGACTATTTCTCAACTGTAGGCCAAAACCTTGCAGCAAAAACACTCAGTCAACTGGGCTTAACTGAAACCGAATTGGCACGCAACAATGAGCAATACAGTACTGTCAACCCTGGCACAAACTCTTTCTTCCTTGCTCCGACTGATGAAAAAGAAATATTTTCAATTATCTCCCACCTTAAATCGGCGTCAGCAACAGGTTATGATGGCATTAACAACACATTTCTAAAACAGTGTTCAAATGCTTTAGTCGGTCCAATTGCCTTCATGTGCAACTTGAGCCTAACTACGGGCAAAGTACCTAATTGCGCAAAGATTGCAAATATTTGTCCAATATTTAAAAGTTTACCACTTTTAAATATTGGACAAATATTTGCAATCCCAAAGTCCCTTCAAATTATCGTCCGATATCTCTGCTGACAGCTCTCTCAAAAATTCTTGAGAAAGTTGTAAACAAGCGATTACTTGCATACCTAGAAAAAAATAGATTACTATCGGACAATCAATACGGTTTTAGGGTTGGCAGGTCCACGGAGGATGCAGTAACCAACTTGGCCGACTTCGTATCCCTGAACCTTGGTCAAGGACAGGCATGTACTGGCATCTTCTTGGACCTCGCCAAAGCATTCGATACGATTTCTAGGGAACTCTTGATTTAAAAAATGTCACTTCTGGGAGTTCGTGGCGTTGCTTTGGACTGGTTTACCTCATACCTCAATGATAGAACCCAAAAAGTAATCTTAGGGGAATATTCTAGTGACTCAACCATTGTGAGTTTTGGTGTGCCGCAGGGAAGCGTGCTGGGACCTACCCTATTTATTATATACATAAACGGACTATGTGACAATAAAATTCCTCAAGCAAAAATGTTTACCTATGCGGACGACACCGCAATCGTATTTTATGGGAAAACTTGGGATGATGTTCAGTCTTCAGTTGCAAGTGGGATTAAAGCTGTTGCGAACTGGCTACAACATAATCTCCTGACGCTAAATGTAGACAAAACGAAGGCAATAAACTTTGCCATCTCGAAACGTACGTCCCCTAACAGTGTTGCCTGTCTACAGCTACACTCCTGTTGGAGCCCTGAAAATTGTACTTGCCCTTACATCGGACAAACAGATACAATTAAATATCTTGGAGTCTTTGTAGATAACCGTTTGTCATGGTCCACACATCTGAGTGCTTTGAGGGGTAGGGTTCGAAAGATGCTCCGTATCTTTAAGCAACTAGGTAAGATTGCAGACGACTCAGTGCTTAAGATGATGTATTACTCTCTGTGTCAATCGGTCCTTAACTACTGTATAGTAGCATGGGGTGCGGCTGGTAAAACCTCATTAATAAAGGTAGAAAGAGCTCAGCGAGCTCTGCTGAAAGTTGCCTACAGACGACCGTTCCGGTACCCCACTAACACACTATACACCGAAGTGGGAGTTCTTAGAGTCAGACAGCTTTACATCCTGTCTATCACTCTGAGATTTCACAAAACCTCCCTGAGCACTTGTATCCTGTCAAGTCGAAGGGTACATTGGGAAAAGGTTCGGTGCCGTAAAACAATCGGTAGAAGATGTTACAGTTTTATGGGACCGCATATCTATAAGAAACTCAATGACCGACACAAAATACTGCAACTAACTCAATCTAAATGTAAAATGACGGTAACAAAATGGCTTCTTACACTGGATTATGACTTGACTGAGAACTTCTTATCGTAAAAAAGCACGTAGCTAACTTTATTAAGTACTTATATATATTTATACATTTTACAATTATAGGCATATTTTTAATATTATAATATCACAAACACTCAACGGGTGTAACATTCACACACGCACACACCCTACACACCATTACTTGTACAGACAACCATACGAGGACTATAGCTGTAAGTCACCATCCGAGGACCTTCTAGAAAACCAGGTTAACGACGACTTACGACTTTATTAACAAGACAGAAAGAAAGAGAAAACAATATTTAGGTTGATGAGCCTATTCGTATAGTGCTATCTCAATCTTTTTTTGGTATGACTTCCTATGAACAATGCGAGGACCTAAATACATTCGAAAACCCGCCTGGGAAGTACCGTCCGAGGACCTGTGTGTGAGCCAAACGAGGACCTTAACCATCTGACCAGGGACACCAATGCGAGGACCTAATTTAACACACTTTTCTCATTTCTTGTACAATGTGAGGACGCAGTATTAGACTTTTCATGTACAGTACGAGGACGTTTTTCCGAGTAGACGGTGTACAAAGCGAGGACCTTTTGAAAATTTCCAATACCAACTTTTTACACACTTATAATTTTACCGTAATAATATTTGAATTATCTTTATGTAGGCAATTTTATTCACACACGTCAATTTCTTGATTTAAGTACCATCAGAGGACCTAATTTGATTTTAACTGACAAACGTTCAAAATGTAAGTGTGATATAAAAATATTATAATCATGGTGATTTTATGAAGCTTTCGCTGGAATTGTCTCCTCAACGGTTACTTGTATCGTCTTGAAACTTTGTGTTCTATTTGTTGATATTAAATTTCATAGTAATACATCTGTTATGGTGATGTTATTGTAGCTACTGCTGGAATTGTCTCCATGTGAGATAACTCTTCATCGGTTACTTGTAGCGTCTTGAAACTCTGTGTGCTTTTTCTTGATATTTTATAGCAATACATAGTCATGGTGATGCTATGTAGCTGTTGCTCAAACGGAGAGGAGAACTACTGCTACCTCGAAAGACAATATTGTTCAAGCGCACCCCCGACTAGCATCGTCGCACACCTTCACCTAATGTGGCTGATCCAACGACCGCAGCAGCACATACTCCCATAAAAGGCATCATCGTCTGCCTAGCCTTTTCCCAACTATTGGGGTCGGCTCCCAGTCAAACCGGATTCAGCTGAATACCAGTATTTTACGAGGAGCGGCTGCCTACCAGACCTCCAGAACCCATTAACTGGGTAACACGGTACTTCTTGGTAACACTGGTGTCAGATTTTCTGGCTTCTGACAATCCGTAACGACTGCCAAAGATCCACAGATGACAGCCGGGACCAATGGCTTAACGTGATTTCCGAGGCACGGATGAGTTTCGGTATGTTAATATGGTATATACTCCAATAAAAGGCATACACGTAACATACTGCTCAATGGCTCTTTAGGCCTCAGTGGTCAGGCAACGACTCTGCCCCATGGTATCCCCTCCTCATGGTGCCCGGAGATCGTTGAGCTCCCGTCGACGCACGGCTGCCTTTCTGGTGCAGGTGGAGTGAGAGGTATGCTCTTTTTCACTCTCCGACGTCTCCGTTGAATGTATCTTTGACGGCATTCCACGAAGACGGAAGCGATAGACCACCAGACCACCCCCAGCGTCCTCGCTGAACGTTCCTCCAGCGTATGGTGCACGGTGTCCTCGGGACTTTCCACGCATTGGTGACAAACGGGCATCCGCTTCCGACTCATGCGACGCAGGTACTTCTCAAAGTATCCGTATCCAGTAAGCACCTGAGTCAGCTGGAAACTGAGGGCGCCATGTCGCTTATCTAGTCACTCATGAACCTAATAACCATCGCTTTCTGCGGTCTTCGCTGTGCCACGGCGTTTCGGGCTATTAGGCTTACCGCCCTAAGCGAGCGCCCTATAAATGGCAGGCGGGCGGGCAATGGACCGAACGATCCGCACATAGTCTCCTGGAGGAAGCGTTCGGCCCTGCTAAATTGGGTACAAGCCACGAAAGAGCACCTACAATGCACATCAACCTGGGGACCAGCCGCTGAAAGTGCGGCTCAAAATCACATCGGCTATCGAGAACGAGTCCTAGGTACTACGTCATCAGCTCGATGCTGATGCAAACGCCACCAACCACTATATGTGAATCCCGAGGTGGCTTGTTCCTAGGTTTCTATGGGGAAACAGAGGGCTTCGTACTTATTCAAAGCCACTCTTCGAGACCCAAACGCCGCATTCTTCCGACGACCTGCATAACCCCTGCCGTGGGCCCGTGGCCAGTATTACCGCTTGCCAATGTCATTGCCCCCGGGCCGTCACCAGGGTATCATCAGCGTAACATATCTCATCGACACCGTCGAGAAGTACAGTGCCCAGTCATATCCAGTTCAATGTTTCACAGCGGTAGCTCTAGGACTGAGCCCTGTTGTTTCTGGCCAGCCATAAGGATGATGGTTGAATAAATGTAGTAACGTAGATTGTCATTGATTACAGCTGTACAGCCAGGTTGGGGGCAGTTAAAAATAAATATTGCTTATTTTCAGTGTTATCTTTGCTTCAATTTACAACATTAAATGCTAAAGGGAGTTCTATACATTTAACCATAAAAAAAAATTACGTACACACTTAATTAAAATAATAGAACTGTGGAGCAAGCTCCGGCGCGATCTCATAGTCGTATGGAATAAGCGACTGTCGCAATCGCAACCCAGCGGAGGAGTGGTTAGAGAGGCACCACAACGTCCTCGTATTCCATCTGACGCAGGTCCTCACCGGATACGGTACAACACCCAATTGTCACAATTGTGTGGATTGTAATGAGGACACTATCTGTCTTTGTAGCGGCGATCGGCAATGGTGACCTCTCGCCAATCCATGGTCCGGAGTGAGTGAGTGAAACAGTCACCTCCTTCTGCAAAACAGAAATGCAAGCGAAGGAAGAGGCGAGATGGGTGAGGAAGAGACAATCCTCACGTCCCAGCCGCCGAAGGAGACGCCCTGTGCGTCAGCAGTCGCCCTCAAGCTCCGCCCAGAGCGGGAGAATTCATTTGATGATTTCACAACCAAAGAAAAATGGATATGGTTCTAGAGTTTCAAAAGCTTTTTGTCTCGTATTGTGAATATGACGTACTTTCATGTTAATGGTCATCCCCAATTTCACCATCAAGGACGAGAGTTCTGTTACAATGGAAAAATAACCTAATTGAATTGTTACGTAGTTTAAGGCCTCTGTAGATTGATTTGATTTTGAGCACTCGAGAAGGAAGTCATTTTATAAAATCAGACAATTCTGAAACAAAATTTTAAACGCCAATACACATGGAAATCTATCCAAATGGGGACCTGAATACACATGTTCGGAAAAGCTATCAATATGAGGACTTTTAAACACACTGCGTGGAAAAACTTCCATCCGAGGACATATGTGTGAAGAATAACACATAAGTCCCCGCAAGGTACTTAAAAAATGACTGAAGTGTAAATGTAGTGTGTTAAAAATTTATGAGAGCTCACACACGTTCGGAATGTGAACATGAATTTCCGCGATCAAACCGAGGTCCACCTAGGTCGACATCAAGTTTCCCTTATTAAGTATATAGAAAGGCTCAAAATCGAATGGAGAATACGATGAATTGGTCGGGTCAATCCGAGGACGTACAAAAAGGTCCTCGGATTGAAAATGTCCTCGGATGTGCCTTGTGTATTCAGGTGCATGTCCTCGCATGGTACTTAAAACAAACACACATGCACAAACACACTACATTATATATATACTCAAACATAATCATAAGTAACACACAGTTTTTCTTTGTTTATTCCTTTTTTAATTTGTAACGGATATATTATTATTTGTGTACCAATAAAATGTAAACGGAATGAAGGAGCCTGTAACTCACGACACAGGGAATCCTAGTGTGAGTTTCAGGAATCAATGCATTGAATGTAAATAACAAAAATAAATTATTCTTATTCTATTCTTATTCATTCCTCATTTTATCCATTCTCGTCACTCCACAAATCCATCTCTACATTTTGTTGTTGCTGCAATGATCTGTTAAAACCGTAACTTTGGCTGTACCTACAGACGACAGCACTGTTGCTGGGAGATACATGTCGAACGCACGAGCGGGTGGGTCGCAGATCCGGTCTCTCCGAGAAACTATGGTAGAGTGTCTCTGAATGGGGCGATGCCAATCTTATCAAGTTCAATTGTTCTAACTTCCGTAATTAATGACTGTCGAAGATCTACAGATGACTAACTGCTTGAAGCGCTTCCCGGTATGTTATGCAAAACGTAACCTCAAAAAAGAAATTAACCAGAACATTTGCGAAAAGTACTTACGAACAACTGCTTCTCAAAATACACTCGTTGAGATATGCACACATAAAACTAGGTATATTATTGAAACACAAGATCAAACGTTTGGGTGACTATTACACTACTCAATTTTCAACTATTTACATTATAAATTTTCGGATTGTCTGTATCTACCACCGATTAGGAGATACGGTAGATAAAAACATAGCTATTTTGCTAATAATGACATCCTACTATAATCCAACTATCCTACTAATATTATAAAGGTGAATGTTTGTATGTTTGTGGAACAATCAGGCAAAAACGTATGAAGGGATTTGGATGAAATTTGGCACACATGCAGTTCATAACCTGGAATAAAAAAATAGGCTACTTTTTATCCCGGTAAGTGGCATGGATTAATGAAGACTGAGGAGGAAGTGGAAACTCAGAGCCACTGCTACCTTAGTACTTCAGATTCACAAGTACCAGGAGACCAGAAACATCATCCTACTAATATTATAAAGGTGAATGTTTGTATGTTTGTGTAACAATCAGGCAAAAACGGCTAAAGGGATTTGGATGAAATTTGGCACATATGTAGTTCATATCCTGGAATAAAAAATAGGCTACTTTTTATCCGGGTAAGTGGCATGGATTAATGGAGACTGAGGAGGAAGTGGAAACTCAGAGCCGCTGCTGCTTAGTACTTCAGATTCACAAGTACCAGGAGACCAGAAACATGTCATAGTATTTTTGGGCTGGTATAATTATGTAGGTAGGGTAGGTGTAGGGTAGGTGTAGGGAAGGTGTAGGGTAGATGTAGGGTAGGTGTAAGTTAGGTGTAGGGTAGGTGTAGGAAAGGTGTAGGGTAGGTGTAGGGTGGGTATTTCCTGAGTAAATAATTTACAATACAAATCAGGAAACCTTGCTGTTTCCGATATTCACGCGGGCGAAGCCGCAGCTGGTAGAAGCTAGTTTTTAATATATAGCTAAGCATTACTCCGGGTACCAAACAGTGGAATTGTTTAATGGGTTACTAACAAATTTAAAGTTAGTTAGTTAGTTTCAATTTGTTATTATTTAAAAACAAATTGAAAGCCTTCTTGTTGGAAAAATGTTTATAATCAGTATCAGATTTTATGTCAATGATAACAAATAAATTTATTATCATAATGATATTGAACAAGCTTTTAATTGAATTGACTCGACTTAGAGACTATGCTTTGACTTTGGCTAATTATCTGAAATAACGTACATTTGATATTATATCTGACATTCCATATTGTATATGCTTATAAATGTTTGTTTTATTTAAATTTTTATATTTTGTTGCTGAGGGGCAATGCTGCTCGCGTCCGTAGGATCACCACCTTTTTCAAGGCCCACCCTACACGTGTCCCCCAGGTGGTGCTAAATGAGCAGCAATGCCGAGCAACGGGCGGCGACAAATAACCTGTATCGTGGCATTCGCAGGCCTCGGGAGGACTAAATCCCTTCTAAATGCGTATGACCCAACTCGTAATATGAAAGTATGAATTGTAGCGAACTAGATTTGTCATGCGATCCGGCTAACGCCCGGCGCTCGCATGTACCCGGGCCTGCGAGTGTGAAATTGGTTACCGAAGTCTGCGCAGGGGTAGGCGACCAGGCCCTTGTGATGAAGAATGCTACTGGCAGCAATACAAAACTCGTACAGCAGGCATTTCATCCAAGCCCCTTTATCTCAAGACCTAGATCTTCCTCACTTGGAAATCTTAGCACAGCCGGCACTGTAAAGGAGAAAAAATTTCCAGCTACGCCATCAGAGGCTATCACCATAGATGATGATGACAACAGCTGCTGGTCCCCCCCAAATGGCAAAGAATGCCCACGCATCGAAACCCTCAAAGAAAAATGTAAATGGTTCAATAGTTGTATCAGAAATCAACGTAATACAGCAACATAAACACTTTCGATAAGGAAATGTTTATATTTCGAGCTGTAATAAGAATCTTGTTTACATTGTATATCATAACAGTACCCAAAATCGTTTCAAGTGAATTTCAAGTTTCAATAGAAGGTATAGAAACGGAGCGATTATTTTTACTGAGCGCTGTAATCTGCAGTGCGATTCCATAAGCATGTCGAAGTGAACACTTGGGCGGGCTGTACGACGGGTGAGTTGTCAAACCATACAAATAAGATGGAATGACAGCTCAATTGTCGTTCACTCCGCCTAGGTGATGTCGACAGAATCGACCGGCTGACACTACCTACGTTTTTTTTTTTTAGGTATGACCACTAGCAAGTTAACACACATGGGATATCAACTGCTTAACCGGACTACCTGTGGTGGCCTCAAATGAATTTAAGGCCCCCAGCCAAGGCAACAAAGCTAGCTACAAGCTAAAAACTACTGACCGCTCGCTAAGGGCATTCCCTGTGGAATACGACCTCGGCTTAGCGGCTTCAGTTCGGGACAGCAAGGGACAACAGGCTGGGTCGTTTAATTAATTAGGGGTTATTAAAGCTAAAGGCTCAGCGACGCGGGCTGGCTCGTTAGGCTAAAGTCGGGGAGGGTTTTGAATGGGACAGCGCTCTACGGCTATAGCGAGCCTTTTTATACGCTTAAACAACTGTCAACGTCACACAGCAACGACTTCCGGTGACATTTGTTTTACAATAAAGTTTAGATTTAATTTCGTACAATATTTGATTTTTAATAATAACACTTTTTAAATAGGTACTTTAATTTGTAAATTTAGACAGATAACAATAATTTAATTGTAATTTTCTTTTTAGACTTTTAAATCAACACTTAAATCGAAACAATACTTAATTTAATTAGATTTTATAATGTAATACAAAATCACGTAACTATTTATTGCACTGATTCGTGTTTCCGTTACATCATCAGCCGTTATGACGTTTGTTATAGTCTGTGGTACGGTTTTTATTTGCTAGCGCTATCATACAACATATTTGTTTTTTTGCCGTTTTTTATAGATAATGGTACGGAACCCTTCGTGCGCGAGTCCGACTCGCACTTGACTGGTTTTTTCCCAATTTATTATGGCTAAATCAGCTGGCCTCTGCAGCTTTCCAAGTTCCCAGTTTTACAACCTGGCAACCCTGGAACCTTGTACTTGTGTACTGTACCTACCCTTCTCTTGTATGCTATGGTTTAGGAAGTTTAGGAAGCAATGTGCCTTAACAGACATTCAGAAAGCGACATCAAATGAAAAACGCCATCTACCGCCAATCGAGTTGAACGGTCAATATAATAGTTCAGACGTTTTATCTTTATAACGATAAGAAAATAAATGTATAATTTTCCTTAGCCACATATTAAAAGTTTCACAAATAACACAACAATATGTTTTGGTGATATTTCCATGCTTTCATTTGCAATATAATTATGTAGTACTAAACTATTACCATTTATTTCAATAGATGCCGTTACGTGTATGTGCTTAACATATATTATTGAAAAGTAATTTCTTCTTGAACATTTTAAATACTTTTCAATTATGTTTTGATAGAGTGAACCGATTACGATGAAACAAAAACTAAGTAATAATCTGAATTACGGACAATTTTTATGTGTTAAAGTTATCTACATTCGTTTTGTACTTTCTAAGCCTAGTGCTGCCTCCACATCTAAACAAAAAAACTTAAACAGATAAACAGAGAAGCTGGAAATGCGTTCTATTAGTTATCCTTTAACTCCCTGGCAACATTTTTTTAAATTATTTTCTATGTACAAAAATAACTATTCAACAGATTTCTTATATGTATACATATAGATAATTTACATAGATTATTGCTAAGCGCAAAACTCGAGAACGGCGGGAGCAATATTAGGCAATCATTTTTTTATTCAATCATTCTTTGATATCCGGGGACGGATCTTATGAACACAAAAATGGATAATATCCCCGGAAAAACGTAATTTTTCCCCATATACCTACTGATCCTCGCTGTAACTGCCACATTCCAATAACTTTTGACAAAAAGACGTCCGTCGGATCAGCAATTATAAAATTAAAATTGTTTGTGATACTCGTCGCCAGCTCATAGCCGCTTTATAAAGACATAAGTCACCTTAATAAAGGCTAAGGGCCATTTTCACCAAGCCAAACTGATCGCGATCAGCGTAAAAACCACGTTAATGAGCTGTCAGTGTCACTAGTTTTCTATGGAATATTGACGCTGACAGCTCTTGAACGCAGTTTAGATGTACTGATCACGTTCAGTTTCATTGGTGAAATCCGCTCTAAGTCACCTTGCGCGATCGAGCGGTAGTAAATAAACATGACTCATTTTCACAGTTATATGATAATAATAATAATAATAATATCATAAATAAGTTTATTTGTACACAGAAACACATACATAAGTACACAAAGATTTGCGAAATATAGTACAA
Organism: Melanchra persicariae; assembly: GCA_947386135.1. Classification (NCBI taxonomy): domain Eukaryota; kingdom Metazoa; phylum Arthropoda; class Insecta; order Lepidoptera; family Noctuidae; genus Melanchra; species Melanchra persicariae. The sequence goes on along the minus strand of OX376673.1, from coordinate 6,838,162 downwards.
TGGAGTCACATGAGAAGTCGAACTGATGCCTCCTAAACTAGGCCAAAAGCCTGTGTTTTAGGAGCCAGAGTTCCTCCAGATATAATGGCTTACAACTGGCGTTAATTGTCGTGCAATTACTTGTTGATAAAAAAAAACATGGATTAAAGTAACATGCCTTAACTTAAAGCTAGCATAAAACGCTACGGGCGCGCGGCGACGAAAATGTATGGCGTTTGACCATGCTAATTTAAGTATATTTCGTTCTTTTGACGCCATACATTTAATCTTGACAATGACCTATCCAAGTGCCCTGTCCGCTTTGTATATCAAGTCCCTTAACGTGAATAATCTAACACGTGTATAATAGTGAGGACAATTTACAGCATCCGTTGACTGCGACCTAGACTGATTTAGTACTCTTGTCAGCTTTGTTTTGTGAATTATTATATTTCGCCATATTGTGCCAGTTAAAAAACAGAATCAACTTTCGTAACCATTAAACAGCTTTTATCAATCGCTAGCGACCACTAAGCCAACGACAGCGACAGAAATAAAAAACATAGGTAATGATTATTCATTATAATATTTTTATTTTATTATTCATTTAAAGTTAGGTAACATTGAAATAACTTTTAAATTATGGATTGTGTTTTTCATAATTATTTACATAGGTCTAATCGGCGTAATCCTAATGTAACCTACTTATTGTGTCAGTAAAATGAATATGGTAAAAATTATGGGCACCTTTTCGCTAACGCGCGATTTTCGATCAATAGCGTGACCAATCGTAAAACAAATAACTATTACTTGAAGAGTAGCAATTGATTGAAAAACTCATTTTAACGACATTTTTTTCACAATTTTACCCTTTGATTGGGATAACTACGAATACAAAAAATCACCCTTAGTATCTGCGTCGGGGATCTCCTTGCTTCACCGATACTCCATGTGTCTACTTGGTAACTAAATAAAATATATTTGGCCACCTAATCCTCGCAAATTTTCCCAATCTGGTATTATGTCCATACGTGTCCACACATTTGCGTGTAATTTTTGAACTAACTCACTGGTACTTTCTCCGGCCAGATTATCATTTTTATCGAAAATCTCAATATTTTCAAGTAACGCATTTAACTTGGATTCACGAATCATTCTCACTCGATCGACTATTTCTATTATTAACTTATCAAATCCCATCTTAACAGCTATCATAAGCATATTCGTTTCTTTCACTATTTCGATGAAATCCATCAAATTTCCCTCGTAAAGGTATTCCTCGCTCGTTGATAATAACAAAAACGCTAAATTTCTCAACCCGAGTCGTATCGCCTCACATAGAGATGACTTAATGCACGCATGTTTATTTTTAGTAATTTTACCCTGTTTCAGTAACAATCTAAATATAATTCCTTTGTTTTTTTGTATAATGAAAGTCAATTCCTTGTCGCTTTTTATTTTCGCGTCGAATATGACCAGTATATTCTTGTTTTGTTTAAAAAACATCACGTTCAATATAAAATTATAAATATTTTTCAAGTTTCGTTGACTTCTTATTAAATTACAAATGTATTCGATCGCGAAGTATTCGGCGAACGTCGAGTGTACAAAAATTGGCATATCGTTGACTACATTACAGATGATGCCTGTTTTCTCTTCTCCCTCTTTCAGATTGTCTATTATTTCCTCGCAGCGCTTCAACTCGTGTTTATCTAATAGACGTTTGTTATAAACTACGTAAGCCGCCAGTTTTTTGAGCTTGTCTTTAGTATCTGCAAGTTCTCTCTTATATTGTTCTCTATTATCTGGTTTGTACCTGTCAGTTTGGTTTTTCCCTTCAAATCTTATTTTTAATTTATATTCCAGGAAATGTTCGTAGATTTCGAATAAATTAACGTCTAAATCCCATTTAATGGCAACGTGGTTGTCATCGACATCATATTCTTCAATTATGTCGATATTGAAGACATCAATGTCCGACTCCCGTTGCGCCAAGGTGCCACTTTTTCTATCTATTTTATTATACAAATGTTCAGCTAGCATATTTAGGTGTAGCGGAGTTGCGACCAGTCCGTTGAATTTTGACGCGGGTGCTTTGTAAAGATCCTTACAACCGAGATTTTTAAGTGATGGTTTTAAATATTTAAATAAACTCAAATAAACTGCAAGCATCGGCTTCTCTGTTATTGACTTATCTGGTAAATGACTTTTCTTCTTAAACAAGTGTAAATCATTGCTTTTAGACATAAACCTACTAAAGTCCCTTACGTTGTTTCGAACTCCTATTTGATTCATTTTTAGTATTAATTTCTTTTCTTTCCAAAATTTAGACAAATATAAGTCCTGATCATCGTTACTTAGGCGTTCCATTTTGTATAAAATTTTAAGGTCCAATTCTGTAATTATTTTGTCATAAGATCTGCTAGCAATCCATATTTTATGCTTCTGACGCAAATTTATCACTGCTCCTATTAAACTTAACACCTCACGTACGTAAGTAGGGCAGATTTCGTCAAACCCATCGAATAAGATTATTAGTTGCTTTGTATTATAATAGTGTAGGAACATTTTCAACTCGAATACAGTCCACTCGTCACCGTCACAATATTTGAGAGAAACGGTACCATTTAATTCTTCTAATGTTATTTGTACATCGTTCTTTTTGATATTTCCCTCGCTGAGTGCGACTTGACACAAGAATTTTAAACTTTTCAGATTATCGATGACAGTATTATTATCTTGCCACTCACAGAATTGTTTGGAATACTCTAATAAATTAATTCTTGATATCCAAACTGTTTCACACACTTCTTTTGTTTTCAGAGACAATTGTGTTAGTAAAGTAGACTTGCCCATTCCAGGATCTCCAATGACAAGCACTACGTCTTCACCGAGGTCGTACAACGTTGAGATACTCTTGATTTTCCCTTTTTCGACTTTTCTATCATTTGTGTCAAGTGCTTGATTGACTACTTTAAGGCATTTCACAGATCTTTTAACATATAATTTTCCTTTTTCATTTAACTGACAAGCTGGTTTGCCAATTACATTTGTGTTATTTTGCATTAATTTATATAACACAAGCTCTCCCACTAGCCCAAGCGGTGCGTCATCCAAGACTTGCTTGGAGCTCATTTCAACACCTTGAAATATCACGTTTGTGTTCTCTAAGATACTGTTCTGTGTTTCTTTTCTCATATCAACCAAACTGTTTCTTTCGTCCGTTATTACGTTATCTTTTAGTGTAAAATATTTCTTCGCATCTTTTACGGAGTCCGGGTCATTAAGAATAATAATAGTCGTTTCACTTCTTAAGGATTTTGTGACTTCTGAAATTCTATGTATGTCAGAACGTGGGTCAAATATTGCTTTATCACATGCAACAATAAGTGTATTTTCTTTTTTCAAATCGGTTAGTTCTGTCTGTAATAATTCGGCGTCATACCTAGATAAACTTAAAATGTATTTCATGTCTAATACGACACAGTCATTTTTAATTAGATGATTTATGAGCTTCGCAACAGTAAGCTCAATATTCTTCGTTACAATAACAGTTCCAGAAAGCTGGTCATCTAATTTTATTGAATTTACTGCATCTTCAGTGAAAGCGTAGTTTTTGTTGTTTATTCTTTGCATCATGTTTATAAAGGTCACCAGTGGCTGACTTATTGCATGTTTTTCAGCATTTCTATACAAACTGCCTTCTTCCGTAAGATACTCACCCTCTTTTTTCATCCACCATTTTTGTATTGCATCATGATACTTAAGAAATATTGTGTTGGCTTTAGTATTTTTAGTATGTATGTCGTCGCGACTACGTAGTTTTGTATTAATTGCGTTTATTAACATTTTTTCTACTTTGTACTCCTTAGCTTGGGATGTGTAAAACAGAAAATTTTTGGAAAAATCACTCACAATATTTTTGGTATATTCGTCAGGATCAAACGACAGTTTCGGAAATATTTTTACTCGCACATCAAATTTATATTCATATAAGTTTTCAATTTCACAAATCAGTTTATCGAATAACTCTTTGGCCAGCTTTCCTAGTGATCTGTAGTTGCCATTGAACTTTAGCAGTTTGGTATCATCATCAAGAACCAGTAAATTACCAACAGCAGACGCTATGCCACCATTGAGCTTCAGAAATCCTTCTCCCAAAGTTTCACCGACTGATTCATCTAACTTTACAATATTATCATCTTTCAATTGTTTTATCAATCCCACAATTTTTGATGTTAAGTCAATTAATCTTCTTTCCTTTTTGTCTTCGCCACCTCTTAACGTTAAATCTTTATTCCCAAACGAAGCCGGCACTTTAAATTTTAGTGATGGCAAGCTCTGCTTTAATGCTATTTCAACAGTTCTTTGGATGGTCTCTTGTGTTTCATTAATTTTGTCTAGAAATGGTTTGTAGCTTTCTGATCCTGTGTTATCCAGAAACTCGAATTTTTGGCCATTGTAAGTAATCATATGTTTGATGTTTTGGTATTCATCATCAATGTCAGTGACACCGCAGCAAGAAAAACAATTACGTAAACGAGAAAAAGTAATTGAAGCGAACTTTCGTCTTTTTAAAATCTCTGCACACAGTTCTTTTTTAAATAACTGCACAAGTCCTTCCTTGACATCAAAGAAATCTTGTCGAAAGCTTGCGTCACGAAGTGCTCCAGATTGATCTTGGGACACATCGAAAACTTGTTGCGCTAAGACAACGTGGTACCGTAACACAAGCTCTTCCTGCATTAAAATATTCATGTCCTTAAATTTTCCATGAATACACTTCACCATCAGTCGAGCTAGCTCCGTCATTTCTTCTTCTAATAGTGTTTGATTTAACTCCATTTTATTATTGTCTGTCAATGGTTGTAAACCAGAACCAGAGACTTCTGTACCTATCAACGAATTTAAAAATGTAGCACTAGTACCTTGAGCTTTTGGGACAGCTTGATCACCTTTTGCGGTTGTGTATATCACGACAAAACATTCTGTTTCACTAAATGTACCATCGAACATTACCTCTTTTTTCTTTTCATTGAATTTGTTTTTAATATCCATGTAACTTTTAAAGTATTTAACCAAATCACTGTTGAGTGATAGCACTGAATCGTTCTCCCTGTGCTTCGCTTGTATGAACACTGAGAGAGGCTTATCGATGTTCTTCACTTTAGCCCTAAGACAAATGTCATCGAACGAACCTAAATTGTCGACATTAGTGGCTAGATGAAACTCTTCAATATTGTCGTCAGTTATAGCTCTGAAATATATTAAACTAAGAAGTTTAGTCTCGTACAGATGTCCTTGTATCCCGGATGTTCCAGAACGTTTTTTGTAGGTTTTATTTTTTCTGTTTATTGATTTCGTCATCTTCTTACACTGACTCTATGGTATTGTAACTGGTTCTACAGGTACGCGGAACTCTTCCAACATTCTTCGTCTCGCCACGACACGGATGCTAGTCTGTAAATAAACACATAACAATCAATACGTTTAAGTTTCATTTTTAGAACGCTCATATTTAAAATTCAGTATGTCAGGTTTCCCAAGCAGTAAACGAATTTAGTTAAATTTTAACTAACTAAATTCGTTGTCTGCTTGGAGAACCTGACATAAAGAACTTCAATTAAAGTTGACTGAGTTATGAGTGAGCATAAAGTTGCCAGTCTTAAAACTGTAAAACCGAACAGACCAGCTGATGCAGACGGACTTTTAAATTTAATTAAATTTAAAAACCGGCCAAGTGCGTGTCGGGGCACGAGCAGTGTAGGGATCCGTAGTTACCTCTCTGTCGTCAAATTTTACTATAACATGACAAAGTTACAAATACACTTAGTTTTAAGTCATTTTCTATGGGGTTACTACAATTTTTACCTAATCAGTTACATTTTTGGAAGGTAGCGGAACAGAGAGTAAAGTCCCACATACCTCCACTGAAAAGGGAGGATCCTCCGACCAGACGGTTGTTTGTGTCTGGTGGGCAACTGCCCGAGAGTTGATATTCGGGCTTTGCATGTGTTCTAATCGCACGGTAAACTTTGATATCGCGATTTAGGATTTTGTAGTTAGTTCGCAGCTGTCGAGATAGATGGCGCTGCGAGTCTCATTTGTTGTGATGTTGATTCTGCTACGTTGATTTTTGTGGCGGCATGAATGCCGCTACACATTTACAACCATACTGTCTAAAATACTCGAGCGTATTATAAACAAACGCTTGGTGAAATATTTAGAAGATAAAAACTTACTGTCTCCAAATCAATATGGGTTTAGACGTAATATGTCCACCTCAAATGCAGTACTAGACCTTACCAACCATATTGTAGAAAATTTAGACAGCACACAGGTCCTCACGGGGCATGGCTGCTTCGGGAGATTCCTGTGTCGCATAGGCAGGGAGCCGGACGCTCGGTGTCACCACTGCGTCGACTGTCGGGAGGACACGGCGCGGCATACGCTGGCAGAGTGTGCCGCTTGGGAGGAGCCGCGCCATGCCCTCGTCTCTGTGGTAGGCAGTGACCTCTCGCTGCCGGCTGTAGTACGTTCTATGGTCGGCGGTGAGGAGTCCTGGGACGCGGTGGTCTCCTTCTGCGAAACTGTCATCGCGCAGAAGGAGGCTGCGGAAAGGGAGAGGGAGATGTCGAGTGCTCTCCCGGCCCGCAGCAGGCGCACCGGGCGTCGGAGGAGGGCATACGCTGCCCTCCTTCTGCCCCCCTAACTGGGTCCAGGGGCGGCGGACTTGGGGATGTTCGTTGCCTCCCATTCATCCGGACCCGAGGTGGCGGCGCGTGGTGTTCCCGTGCGCCCCTCTGACGTCGCGGGGGTCTCTGTCCCCCGCGTACGAGATGTGGCCCGCAGAGGCGGGCCGGCACCAGCCGGGGATTACGGAAGTCGCATATGTTCCCGCGATCCCCGGCGTAGGTGGAAGATGGAACACCGGGGTGGTTTTAGTCAGTAAGAGTCTGACAGACCCCTCCGCCCGCCCCAGGGCGGAGGACATCCATGAGGATTTCCCCCCGTAAAAAAAAAAAAAAGGAGTCTCGTCGGTGTGCATGTTTGTGTGAGTGTGCCGTTTCGAGCGTTTGTAGGCAGTTTCCCTACTGTCCATATTTATATTGTGGCTGTAGGTACCTACAGACGACAGCACTGTTGCTGGGAGATACGTGTCGAACGCACGAGCTGGTGGGTCGCAGATCCGGTCTCTCCGAGAAACTATGGTAGAGTGTCTCTGAATGGGGCGATGCCAATCTTATCAAGTTCAATTGTTCTAACTTCCGTAATGAATGACTGTCGAAGATCTACAGATGACTAACTTCTTGAAGCGCTTCCCGGTATGTTATGCAAAACGTAACCTCAAAATAGAAATTAACCAGAACATTTGCGAAAAGTACTTACGAACAACTGCTTCTCAAAATACACTCGTTGAGTTATGCACACATAAAACTAGGTATATTATTGAAACACAAGATCAAGCGTTTGGGTGACTATTACACTACTGAATTTTCAACTATTTACCTATCACTTTAAACACTGTAGGTAGACTAATAGCAAGCATTTCACTTCAGAGTTAGATCAGAAACAATGTGTTATTAGCACTGCCCTCGTAAATGAAAACACAGTAACTTCAGTTAGGTACTGTGTTTATTAAATGCCTGTTTCAGTTATTGTAAAAAAAGACCGAGCGTTATCATATAAATTTTCGGATTGTCTGTATCTACCACCGATTAGGAGATACGGTAGATAAAAACATAGCTATTTTGCTACTATAATCCGACTATCCTACTAATATTATAAAGGTGAATGTTTTTATGTTTGTATGTTTGTATGTTCGTATGTTTGTATGTTTGTATGTTTGTATGTTTGTATGTTTGTATGTTTGTATGTTTGTATGTTTGTATGTTTGTACTAGCTTCTACCAGCTGCGGCTTCGCCCGCGTTAATATCGGAAATAGCAAGGTTTCCTGATTTGTATTGTAAATTTTTTACTCAGGAAACACCTACCCTACACCTACTTTACACCTATCCTACACCTTCCCTACACCTACCTTACACCTACCCTACACATACCCTACACCTACCTTACACCTACCCTACATCTTCCCTACACCTTCCCTACACCTACCCTACACCTACCCTACACCTACCCTACACCTACCCTACACCTACCCTACACCTACCCTACACCTACCCTACACCTACCCTACACCTACCCTACACCCGATGTTTCTGGTCTCCTAGTACTTGTGAATCTGAAGTACTAAGGCAGCAGCGGCTCTGAGTTTACACTTCCTCCTCAGTCTCCATTAATCCATGCCACTTACCGGGATAAAAAGTAGCCTATTTTTTATTCCAGGATATGAACTACATGTGTGCCAAATTTCATCCAAATCCGTTCAGCCGTTTTTGCCTGATTGTTACACAAACATACAAACATACAAACATACAAACATACAAACATACAAACATACAAACATACAAACATACAAACATACAAACATACAAACATACAAACATACAAACATACAAACATACAAACATACAAACATACAAACATACAAACATACAAACATACAAACATACAAACATACAAACATACAAACATACAAACATACAAACATACAAACATACAAACATACAAACATACAAACATACAAACATACAAACATACAAACATACAAACATACAAACATACAAACATACAAACTTTCACCTTTATAATATTAGTAGGATGTTTGTATGTTTATATGTTTGTATGTTTGTGTTACAATCAGGCAAAAACGGCTGAAGGGATTTGGATGAAATTTGGCACACATGTATCCATAACCTGGAATAAAAAATAGGCTACTTTTTATCCCGGTAACTAGCATGGATTAATCCTACTAATATTATAAATGTGAATGTTTGTATGTTTGTATGTTTGTATGTTTATATGTTTGTATGTTTGTATGTTTGTATGTTTGTATGTTTGTATGTTTGTATGTTTGTGCCGTTTAGTTGTAGCCGATTTTGCCTGATTGAAAATCAGGCAAAAACGGCTGAAGGGATTTGGATGAAATTTGGCACACATGTAGTTCATATCCTGGAATGAGACATAATTATGCTACTTTTTATCCCGGTAAGTGGCATGGATCAATGAAGACTGGGGAGGAAGTGGAAATTCAGAGCCGCTGCTGCCTTAGTACTACAGATTTACAAGTACCAGGAGACCAAAAACATCAAGTACCAGGAAACCAGAAACATGTCATAGTATCTTTGGGCTGGTTAGGATAGGTGTAGGGTAGGTGTAGGGTAGGTGCTGGGTAGGTGTAGGGTAGGTGTAGTGTAGGTGTAGCGTAGGTGTAGGGTAGGTGTAGGGTAGGTGTAGGGTAGGTGTAGAGTAGATGTAGGTAGTGCAGTGTGGTCACTACATAATTCCTCAAATCACTCCAAAAAATAGGTGGAGGTTTTAAATGTTTTTTTTATTTTTCTGTTTGAGACGCAAATCTCCTTGGTGATTTTTTAAAAAATGACAGATGGGAGACTTTTGGAATGTCAGGGATGATGAATATGGAGACAAGAGAAAATACAAATTGAAAAAATAATCAAGGAGTTTCGCGTTTCAAACAGAAAAAATAACAAGACATTTAAAACCTCCACCTATTTCTTGGAGTGATTTGAGGAATTATGTAGTGACCACACTGCAGTACCCCCTTTCTAAGAAAAAAGGACGCACGTACCATTAAGTAAGAAGGAACGAAAATGAGAAGGACAAGAAAGCAAAATTAATGACCAACATAAAAAGAACCTGAAGGAAAAAATAATAAAGTAAGAAGCAAAAACCTATAAGAATTACCATAGTAAATCTGAAGAACAACATCGAAGTGCAGCGGATACAGAATAAAAACGAAGACGCGCCTCCATCTAAACGGTATCAGTGCGAGCTCGCAATGTGTTGACTATATTTAAAGAAAAGTGGAATCTAGAAATTAATTAACCTAAGTTAAACTAGCCTAACCTAATTGAACAATCTATCCTAACTTGTCAACACGAAAAAACAGAGATCTCAATATTTACAAGGTAAAAACGTTAGGTTTGACCTTAGACAAATTAACAAACTCGGCCTCAGACACGAGTTAAGTCTAGAATACGACATCAGTCCAAAAGTTGTGACTTAAGTCAAAAAAAAATACTCTAAGTCAAAGACTCAAGTCAAAGGCTCAAGTCAAAGGCTTAAGGCAAAGGCTTAAGTCAAAGGCTTAAGTCAAAGGCTTAAGTCAAAGGCCTAAGTCAAATGCTCAAGTAAAATGCTCAAGTAAAATGCTCAAGTCAAAAGCTCAAGTTAAAAGCTTAAGTCAAAGACTCAAGTCAGAAGAAAAAATCTTAAGTCAATAGCTTAAGTGAGTGGAGAGTAGAAATTTATTCTTATTAAAGAATAATTAAAGAAGAACGCGGAGAAGTCCAATAATAGAAAAGAGGGAAGGGAGTAATAATATTCCCGAGAGTGAGTAATTATTACATATGAAAGTTAAATGATATGACTGAAATCTGAACTGCATCTGTGCCCATCCCATCGGGGAAACGAGGCTTGATACTATTAAATACTGCATTTCACTAAGTATCATAACACCAAATTACATTGTATAATTAATCTATGTGCATTAACCGATGAGCATTCATCGTAAATAAATATACTCAATTAGATTTTTTTTCAACAAGCATTTATCGATAAAATCACATCACTAGATCAATTAATTTTACCGACCTTACATCTATCGACCATGTCCCATCACTATTAGGAATAATGTCATTAACTGACAACAGTAAACAAAAACAAACATTGTTGCTTGGCAACGGAAAGTTAGCTACTGAATATCGAATAATGATTTACGTAATTACAAAAACTTTTTAGGTTTTTTAATTAAGTGGTTAATTACATAAAAATGGGATCAAAAGAGAGACTTAACCATAAAAATAGTCTTCGAAAGGAAATCTTCTAGAGTAATCAAAAGATAAGAGGAAAAAAAAAAGCGTCTCGAAGACTTCAGAAAAATCACTTTAGAATATCCTTAATATGATACTTACCGGAGTGAACTGAATCACAGTCCTCTAGTAAATAAGTAGTTTTTGAAATAACTCTAGCGACGCGACACTTAATAAAGTGTGGAGCAAGTTTACCAGAAAAGTAATCAGCCCCAGACGACTTATAGAAATTTCGTCTCCACACAGTGTCACCTGTAGTCAGAGTGATAGCTTTTCGATTCATATTGTAAGCACGCGAGTAACGAATAAACGCTAACGATAGATTATCTGCAACTTTCGCATAAACTTCACTTAGAGAGGACAGATTTGAAGCGTGCCTATCACGACTGTCAGCTAAATTAGCGCTTTGAGTCTGATTATACGCACGGCTTGCTTCCATACAAACTTCTCTACCAAACATAAGGAAATTGGGAGTAAAACCAGTGGCTAAGTTAATACAAGAATTAAGATAGAGTTTAACTTTAGGCAACATCTTAGACCAATTTCTCTGGTTCTCACCAACTAATATACCTAAACATGTAACCACACTTTGGTTATAACGTTCATCAGTATTTGCTTGGGGGGAATAATAAGGACTATAGATTGAATCAATATGAAATGATCTGAGGAAATTTACAAAATGATTACTACGAAAAACAGTAGCATTGTCACAAATTATAGCTCGAGGAACTCCGAAATTGAAAAATATTTCTGATTCTAAAGCTTTAACGATAGAACTGGCGTTTACCTTCTTTAGGGGAATAAGCCAAACATAAGAAAAGTGTAAAAGTAAAAAATGTGTAAAATATTTAGTTAAAATTGTATGAAATTTCGAAAGTTATAACACTGTAAAGCTACGTGTAAAAAATGTGTACAATATTTAGTTAAAATTGTATGAAATTTCGAAAGTTTAAACTGTAAAGCTAAGTGTAGGAAATGAATAAGAGATCATCATTTAGGACGTAAGCTCAATAGTTCAAATCCTAAGAGTCAGTACTAGTTTAGAATTAATAAATAGACTTAATTCATGCAAAATAAGTTGTGTTGAATGTGTGTATTATAAGTTGTGTAGTGAATCATGTAAGAATATGCTTCATGTAATATAGACCAGAATAAACAGAATCAGTCTCGCGGACCAAAGATTGTCCTAGAGACGATACTAATATCAAGGCCTTAAGGAAACAAACAGCTGGTTTTCCTAAAAAATATTATGCACTTTTGAAACCTACATAAGTACCACAAGTTTTGGAGAAAGAAACCATCAGTAGTCTCTGCAACTCTCACCTAAAAATTCGACAGGAAAAGACAGATTCAACGTGTGTTGCGACCGTAAAATGGTTAGAACAAAAAGAAAAAGGAACTACGAGACAAACCAGAAATAGACGAGGGGAAAAAAGGAAAAAAAAACATCAGTTGGCCTAGTTACCATAAAAATAAGTAGATAACTAGCAAACAGCCTAGTCAAACCAAGCTAACCTTTGGACTCGACGCCTAACCATTTATACATACAAGCATGCACATCAAGGAATACAGCAACGTCTATCTAAAGTAGTGAAAAGTACAATAATTGAGAGTTGAACACTAACATATAGACTACGTGATTGAACACGATAGGACCCTTGCAAAAAAAATCAGGTACCTGGTGAACAACTGTACTTAGTTTCAAAGGGATAGATCTATAATCAGCAACCGATCGCTGTAGGAATAGCCAAGCTGTGGATAAAAACTAGGCACTCGCAAAGAAACACTCATACAAGCTTACCGTAAAACTCGACGACTAAAGACACAGACACCATACATACACTACGGGTTCTAACTTCATCTAACTATAGGATGGAAATTAGTTTCGGGTAAAATATATATTTGATGGGAAGAAATAAAAGAGTTATATGTTTAAAGTTTTACAAGATTATTTTCAAAGCATTCAAGTACAACACAAACAAGAAATCAATAAAAGCAAAGACCAATATTGCTTTGTCTTCTATATTGTCACGGACGTTATAATATTATAATAGCTTCTGGAACTTCCTCAAAAGAATCAGGAATCTGAAACATAAAAGAATGATTCGCTCTCGAAGAACGATCAGTTAATCAAATTTTAAACATGATTCGCACGATGAGCGCGACCACCTTTTCACGGACAAAAAAAAAATATAAGTAATTAAATCAAGATATTTATGAGGATAAATAAACCTTTACTTACTTTGCCGAAAAGCCAAATAATGTCGTATAGAAACTTCGCCGGAGAGCCAATATTGTAGCGTTATGATGACAAAAGAAATGAAACACTCTTTACGCTTCAAATACGTATAATTTTGGTAAACGAAAAAATACTAAATTTGATGATAAAAAAAAAAGGAAAATTAGTATATAAAAGTACAGAAAAAATAGGTATTGTGTGTTGTCGTGACCGTTAATCTTATAAAACAAAGATCTATCTTACAATACGAAAATCTTTACATTTTTAATTTGAGAAGGTTATAAAATTTACTAGACCGAATATCGCGGATTTAAAAAATACCCTTTTAAACCCGGTAGGCCGGTTTCCTAAAGGATTAGTAACTCGTAATGATTGGTTCGCTCACAAGGAAAAAAAAGAAACGTTATTACATTAGTTTTAAAAGCGTACCAAAGACTACAATAGTATACTGGCTATAGACAGGCAACTCTACCTTATTTTTTAATACTAGGAAGTGGTCGAACTCAGCGCCATCTAGTTTTTAGTTAAGGGAACTAATTTATATAAGTAAATGTATAGGTTGGTAGGTGTATAGCTGCTGTCTGATCCTTTATGATATTAGGTAGAGAGATGAGTGTATCCGCTATATAATACAAACATACGTACTACATAAAGGAAAAAAAACCACATAATTGAATATTAAACCATTTTATTTAGAAAAACATCACACATTTAACAATAAAATTTTATGTTCGCCTTTTTCATCCCTTATGATTAGGTTAGTGCCGATTAGCCTAAAGGTTATTTGGCCAGTGATAACATTATTGATATCTTTGCACCAGTTGTTTACAACAACAACACACACAACACGAACGTACGAACGAATTGTAACGCGGCTCAACAACATGGAGAAACGAAAGCTCAACTCAACCTGCCGATGCACTAGCGAAACAACAAAAACTCTATTGCAAAAGGAAAATAAATGCGCACGAGTAGTTACACTCTCGCGCAGCCATTTGCAATTCAAGTGTGGCCATTCAAAAACAAACTTTTGCACGTTTAAATACCAAAATATAACTTCTTCATTATTAAAGCTCATAATAAAAACCTAATTATGTAGTAATTCATATATTCTATTATTTTTATATAAGAAGATCATGAAATTATATTATTTTTTTTGATTAATGTTATAATGTAACGTCCAGAAAAAAAAAATATATATTTAACCTTAGCAACACCGCAATTTGTTTCCCTTAACTAAAAACTAGATGGCGCTGTTTTCAATAAAAAAATGGAATTTTAATTTTGTTCTAAGTTGCCATAGCATGAAGCGTACGATAAATGTCTTTTGACTTAATGCCCTTGTCCTTTTTTTTCTTAGAAAGTACTGCAGTGTGGTCACTACATAATTCCTCAAATCACTCCAAAAAATAGGTGGAGGTTTTAAATGTTTTTTTATTATTCTGTTTGAGACGCAAATCTCCTTGGTGATTTTTAAAAAAATGACAGATGGGAGACTTTTGGAATGTCAGGGATGATGAATATGGAGACAAGAGAAAATACAAATTGTAAAAATTCTGGAGTTTGAAATAATCGCGTGTGCACATCAAAATCTATGTTTTGTAGATAAGAAGTGATAAGTAAATCGATAGGCACATTTAACGTGCTGCAGGTTATTTTTCCGTTTTGTGATGCACCGTGGAGTGTCGAATGTTTTGGAGTAAGGAAGTTTCGGTTTGAGCAAGAAACCGGGTTACCAATTTTATGGTCTGGTGAATTAAATTGCTGTTAAGCGGGCGAGGTTCCCAGGCTGCCACCCGAGAAGCCAGTAGCAGGGAAGGCTATATCCCCAGAGGATACTGCGGGAGAGGCGCCCCATTGCCGTCGTCAGGAGGACGACGGGGAGGTTTACCTCAAAATATTCACCCGAGTATATTATTCTTTTGTCGATACCCATTTTGGGTTGACGTCGGTTGTCTCCACTTCGTGCGTGAAAAGACATTTATCGTACGCTTTTAAAACTAATGTAATAACGTTTCTTTTTTTTCCTTGTGAGCGAACCAATCATTACGAGTTACTAATCCTTTAGGAAACCGGCCTACCGGGTTTAAAATAAAACGAGTTGCAACCGTATTTTTTAAATCCGCGATATTCGGTCTAGTAAATTTTATAACCTTCTCAAATTAAAAATGTAATGATTTTCGTATAGTAAGATAGATCTTTGTTATATAAGATTAACGGTCACGACAACACACAATACCTATTTTTTCTGTACTTTTATATACTAATTTTCCTATTTTTTTTATCATCAAATTTAGTATTTTTTCGTTTACCAAAATTATACGTATTTGAAGCGTAATGAGTGTTTCATTTCTTTTGTCATCATAACGCTACAATATGTATAGGTATGTGTAGAGTAGGTGTAGTTACAATACAAATCAAGAAACCTTCCTATTTCCGATTTTCACGCGGGCGAAGCCGCTGGTAGAAGCTAGTGGAGACTAAGGGGGAAGTGAAAACTCAGAGCCGCTGCTGCCTTAGTACTTCAGATTCACAAGTACCAGGAGACCAGAAACATCAAGTACCAGGAGACCAGAAACATGTCACATGCTATGCAATCAGAAGCCTAACAGATATTTTGGATCTTAAGCAACTAAAGGGTATAACTGCCAGATGACGTTTATCTTACAGAAACGTGCCATTAGGACTATGACTATTGTAAGGATCTCACAAAGAGGCTCATGCAGAGAGCATTTTAAAGATTTAGAAAGAAAAGATAGTAAGAAAAAGTATTTATTTTGTCACAAACGCAGGGCACACGCAAACAATAGTAGTAATAGTAATAATAGTAGTAGTAGAAATAGAATAATAGAATAGTAGTAGTAGAAGTTGATACATTTTGGTTATTACTGAATCACTTTGCTAATTATATTCATCAGTATGAATCACAAGAGGAGCGCAAGATAAGAGAAAGTACAAGAAGAAAGAAGGTTCAACACAAGATGGCACCAATTTTTAATATAGCTAAGCATTACTCCGGGTACCAAACAGTGGAATTGTTTAATAGGTTACTAACAAATTTAAAGTTATTAATTTATAGCCCTCACTTATTTAAAAACAAATTGAAAGCCTTCTTGTTGGAAAAATGTTTATAATCAGTATCAGATTTTATGTCAATGATAACAAATAAATTTATTATTATAACTAGCTGTTGCCCGCGACTTCGTTCGCAAGTATGTCGGAAAGTAAAATGATGTAGCTAGGTTAGATCAATAAGATATACGAACAGTCAATATCTAGCATTGCTTGACCTCTTTTTTATGGATGGGAAAACATCAAATGACTCCTTCCGATTGGGGCGGAGTGGAAAAATAGCGGTATTAACGTCAATTGTGTGCCTACCTGTCGCACTTAAGATTTGCAGATGACTTTGTGGTTTTCACTGAGAACTTGGATGACCCCCAGAAAATGCTTCTTTTAAGTTGGGTCTTAGGATGAATATGACCAAGACGTTATGGCAAACACCTTCAGCGATTTAAATCCTACTGGTAAAGTTGGAAATGAATCGTTGGAGATGATTAACCGATATGTTTGGCCATATCCTTTCAATTAGCAAAGAAAATAAACAAACGGAGGTATCGAGAAGAATACAGCTTGGATGGCCCGCTTTTATCAAAATGGAAGACATTCTGAAGCCTGCCAAAATTCTGCAATGTCTGAATTCTCGCCTCTATAACCAGTGTGTTTTCCTACCATGACCTACTTACTTACATAGACGCTCACGCAGGAGGCTGTGTACAGACCGATAGTTTCACAGAGAGCCATGGAGCATTTCATACTTGGCAGAGGTACGTCTTCGAGATCCGAAGACGTACGAAGGTTTTCAACATCAGAAAACGAATTGTGGAACTAAAGTGGAGCTGGGATGACTGATGCGTCCGAGGACTGGAAGAAAAAGTATTGGTCGGCCGGCGGCGAGATGGGCGGACGATATTGTTGCCATCGTGGGTAGAATCTGGATGAGGCTGGCACAGGAACGTGGGGATTGCCACACGAAAAGAGAGGCCTATGCTCAGCAGTGAGCGAAGTCGGGCTGTGGATGATGATGATGATGATTCACGATGTTGAAGAAAGTTGCTAAGGTTGTTAACACGCGATAGAGCTATGTAAATTGAGAAGTTATCCCCCGCAGAGGATACGGTGGAGCATACGGTGAAGGTCTGCCCTGCTTGGGCGGAGCACCGCCGTGTCCTCGTCGAGGCGATCGGCGGCGGCGACCTCTCGCTACCGGCTCTGGTTCACTCCATGGCCAGAGCGAAGAGGCAAATCTCACAAAAAATATGGGAATAAATACGATATAAAAAAATTCAAAAATAAAAACACCTTTAAGGATTCGAACCCACACCTATTATTTCGAAAGGCAGTTTTTTAAACCGAAGGTCTATGAGTTCTGTTGACATTTATTTCAAATAGCCGATCTTATTTATGTCATGATTTTTGGCTGCTGAGCTCTTCGAAAGTATAGCGTGATGATAATCATTGCATAAGTTAGACCCATAAGTATCTGCAATATTGTAATATGTTGTGGCTTCTTATAACAGTTCCTCGCTAAACTGTTTGGAAAAATGTCGAATAAAATTTTAAATGTTATTTTAAGTACACAAAAACCCATTTTATTATTATTTTGACAATATTATGCAGTAAAAATACATTTCAAAATACAAAATAAATACAAAAATAATAACAGTTGCTGGGGATCGAACCATGTGACAATATTGTCGTTCAAAACAGATATTTTTGAATATTGCTCATCCCCCAAAGCACATAGATTCAAGATGAAAATCATTTTGTCCAAATAAACCGTTTACATACACTTTTGAATTGTTAAGGTGAATGGATGAATGCTCTCACTGCCATTTTGTCGCTAGATGGCGACACATCTACAATTTCGAACATTTTCAATTTTTACACCTAACATAGAAAGTTTTAATAGACAACTTTATTATAGGCGACACCTAGGGCATTACCTTGATTTTTTTTAGATAATCACTATGCTTGTTAACTGCTACCATACAAAGATTACAGCAGAATAAAGATTTAGCCGCATGAATTTACTCTTAACACACACATGCAAAGTAAATAGTAGTAACTTTCGACCCTACTAGATGTCGTTTTATTCAAAAATGGTTGGAAATTAAAATGTCCAGAGGACCAAATTGTTATATTCCAATCTATTTCTTATTAATATAACCTTAGCAATGATTATCATCACGCTATACTTTCGGGAAGCTGAGCAGCTAAAAACCTTGACATAAATAAGGTCGGCTATTTGAAACATTTATCAACCGTACAAATAGACTGTCGGTTTAGAGACTGCCTTTCATTAGGCTTGGTGTGGGTTCAAATCTCAATAGTTGTATTTATTTTTGAATTATTTTTCATCTTTCTTTATCCTTACCAAACCTAATATTTTCAAATATTCATAATAATATAATTATTGGTCTATGCATATTTTTGTTTCTAGGCTCGATATCCTATCGGATTTGGTGGTGAAAAGGTATCCCTTTTCACCATAACAAATTAGGTATTCAGATAAATTATTTTGGGTAATAAACATTGCATGTTACGCTCTAACATCGCAATCAGTAAACATGGGCTCGGCGTACGACTATGCACCGAAACTCACACATCTGTGATCAGTGTCATCACAGTCGCAACCTACTGTTACCGATAGACAAGGATAGAGATAGGAGACGGCGCTGTCGTGCGAGCGAAATCGCGTTAGCTGCCGAATGTTGACGAATGTTTACGATTATGAATGACATGGCATGTGGTAGCGTTAGCAAATAAAATAAAAAACATTAATTATTTTGAGGTACTTAAAAAAAGAAATATTGTTCGCTCGATCGCGCAAGGTTACTAAAGCTTTACTTCTGCCTTTGTTTTCGGACAATAACAAGCCACTTTTGTCTCCTTAATTCATCTTTAGGAAACCTGAATAAAAAAGAGCCTTAAGTATCACCATTATGCATTTATGTATAAATAAATAAAGAATATGGCTGCACATGACGTGCAGTTTGGGAGTTACGAGGAAGCCTTGAAATCATAACCGTTTGCTTTGCCACAGTCGCGTAATAAAGATAACTAAATATAGTGAAGTAGTGATTCTGCACTAACAATTAGGTACTAAAAACTAGACTTTGTCTTATAAAATATTTTTTTTTAAATAAGTACCTGTTGCGTAAAACATAACTGTTATCAATTATTAATAAAATTGACTTGAATTTAAATAATCATGGTTGGTAAAACAATAATAATAAAAAACTATTAATATGTTTGAAGAAATTTGTGTTGCTAACCTTACGTAACCTCGTTCTGATACTAGTCGTCGCGCGCGTTGTTTACAAAATCTCTCAACAACTCGCGAATTGTGCGTATCGTGTCTCTCACGCATGTTTTTAATATCTATCTCGCTCTCACAAACATGGCGAAGCAAACGATAAAATATTTTTGTTATTTTCAACAAATTAACATTTTTGGCTGTATTTACGAGTGGTGTGTCTTATTTTTATTCCTAGTATTATTAAAACACTGTTGAGCTGCAAAGATTAAAGATTTTATTAGGTACAGATTTTTGGTTTCCTATGTTTAGGTAGGTACTACTTGATACAGAAAGTCAAGTGAAGTCAATTTTTTTTCAAGTCTATGCAGTGAAGGTAGTTCAATTTACACGATAATTAGTAATAAGTACTACTAATTAATAACAATTTCCGAGATACTGATAAAAGCTAACATGTGGGTAGAACTAGGTAAGTATATTTATTCATAGTACCTACCTAAACAAAAAATCTCTAATAAAATTCTTTGCCTTAAAAATCTAGAAAAAATATAGGTATGTTTAGGTATCAAATAGGTACTAAATTTTTGTAAAGGCGAATTGAAATTTTTGAGCCTTTACGTGGAGATCCTAAATGTCGGCAGTCCATCCTGACATCAGAATGACTGCCCATTTTTTAAATTCATTTTCTCAGTTATTAATTAGGTACCAATTATTTAAACAAAGGTATCAAATAGTAGCAAATAGGTATTAGATCTTAGTAATATTTTTAAGCTGATCAGTCATTTTGGCCAATCATTCTGAAGGTCACATCAATGATTTTCCGTGCGCGACTGAGTGCCAATTACGGGCAATCACTTAGTTGAGTAGGACCGCTTGCTGTGACTAAGTCCCGTATCTAATGGTAATAAAGGTATATTGTACCTACACAGGTTGTTGTAATGTGACTGAACCTAAATAGTACCTAACGTGTAAATAAATTGTGACGTGTAGGTACTAAATAAATAAAAGATTATTTATGCAATTATTCGTCGCGATCTAAGAATGTTTTCTTTAGGTGATACAGTCGTAACATTCAGTGATTAGTGTAATTACTGGCGTTCTTTGGTGGAATGGTTTTAGATGGCAAAGCAAAGGGTTGTTATCAGCTTAGAATATCTTGGTATTAGTTGGTTAGAGTAGGTACCTACCTATGTAAGTACTCGTATGTGTCACCGGATAATTCCAAACATCGTAAGATTGTAATAAATGTTGTTTATGTTTTAGACTATAATCTATGATTATGTTGAGAACAGATAATGGATTGTGGAGGTCTGGTAGGCAGCCGCACCACGTAAAATACTGGTATTCAGCTGAATCCGGTTTGACTGGAAGCCAACCCCAGTAGGTATAGTTGGGAAAGGGCTAGGCAGATGATGTGTTGAGAAGAAATAATTTCGAATACACTGAATCACACCCAAATTCAATAGTTTACAATACTTGTCTTATCTAGAAGAAATTATAAGTAAGTAGGTACTTGTAAATATACAATCTTACGCGACTTATAATATTACAATCATGCGATACAAATGCAAAAAAATACATCATCTGTGAAAATGTCAACTGTGTAGCTATCACGGTCCGTGAAATACAGTCTGGTGACAGACAGAGACGGACAGACAGACATACGGACCGACAGACGGACGACCATTGCGTAGGTAGCTAGGAAAAAAATAGGTAAGTTTGCCTACGCTGATCGCCTGATTTAGGTATAGGTACCCTAAGTATACCTACATGAACTTCTTTTCTCTGATTTGATTCAACCCAAATTAACCAATGAATTAGTACTTAACCGTGTCAGAAAATGTTTTATCAGTACCTACTTACATACAGTGGAAAGATTTTTAAATCTTTAGGTAGGTAGGCACTATTTATTTAAAGTAGATAAGTAATACAATAATAACATTAGTATTGTATCTGTGTGAACCAAAGGCAGATCGCAGATAATTGTTTTCACTTTCTAGCATTATTTCTCATTCCCTAAAAAAAACATTTCATCAATCATAAAATATAAAATCCGCGGGCAAACCCGCGCGCCGGCGCTAACTTGCTAGAAACACAATTTTGACACACAATCACGCATGGACTGGAACAATTTGGCAACACGCGTTGTTGCCAAATTGCGTCTTGAATGGCAACGTCGCATCGCCGCGTCCGTCACTCGATAACCTTGGCGCTTGTTCGAATTTTCGAACAGCGCCATCTACTTAAAATGTTCACCGCACGTAAACTCGTAACACAACAGCAATGAACTTTTTCTCGGTGGTTCTATAAATTTCTGTCAGATGGCGCGATTCAGGTCACTCACACATGTAAAGATTTTTCGTTTTTTATTGGGTCTAATTCTCATAGAAAGACTGTTTTTTTTCTAAAATTTGGGCGATAGGCGATCACAATACATTATAAAATCTCATTATACTTGCTTTATTCTGCAGAAACTGTTTATTTACGGAGATTACAGCTACTGAAAAATGTATGGCGAGGTCTCTTTAGGGATCCCCCTTAAGGTCAGTTAGTCAAAAACATAAAGCTACATTCCAAAGCGTAGATCTCTATGGAAAAGAACATGCAAGAAACTCCACGGCCATTCTTTTAAATCATGAGCCCTGACATGTGAAAATTCCCAATTAAAAAATAAATCTTATGTAATGTTAATAAACATTAAATTCGCGGCACAGCGGAGTGCTCGTGTGTTTAGAAAAATACTGGTTACATTCTATTCTATTCTATTTTTGTTTATGGCAAAGTCGAACCGTCCAGTTCAGCACTGTTACGACGCAAGAACCAGAATTGTTCAAGACCGACCAAGTCCGACGTCCAAGGCGACACAACTCGATTTGCGTCCGATACTTTACACGAATCACAATTGATCGCGGAGGCTTAGTAATAGGGTCCCGTTACCGTGCGTACGGTACCCTAATAATCGGTAATAGAATAGCCATTATTTGCAAATCGAACCGTTCGACCTTTCGAATTTGAATCTATCGCGCAGGCTTAGTAGTAGAGTCCCGTTAGCACTTTGGTACGGAACCCTACAGGCCTGGATTCCCAGTCCAGTTCAGCACTGTAACGACGCAAGAACCAGAATTGTTCAAGACCGACCAAGTCCGACGTCCAAGGCGACAACAACAATCCGAACAAATCAGAGATTTTACAGAAAAACGCGTCATCAGTGCTACGCCATCTATCGACCATTTGGTAAACTGACAAAATATTTGGCCGAATGGAGACGGTAAATAAGGAGCCCATATATATAACAATAAGTAACGTTATGGTATTGAAATGTTCACTTTTATTTTACTACTTATTAAAAGTTTCACAAATAACACAACAATTTGTTTTGATGTTATTTTCATGCTTACCTGCATTTTATCATTCTCAATAGATGGCGCCTAACAGTCGGTCACCGCAACGCTTAGCGCTGTATGAAGTTCCTTACTAAAATTAAAAATTCAATATCTTTTGATTTTGTGGGTCGATTTTGGTGAAATAAACGCTATATGTTACTCGGGTTAACACTTAACATTTTTAATAACTTAACTTTCGAAACCAATCAGTGGTTTTTGTGTGATGCTGACACAAACAATTGGACAAACAGACAAACAGACAAAAATTTCAAAAATGGCATTTTTGCGTTTTGTACCTTTTTCCTAACATTTCTCAGTTATTTTTATGCGAAAATATTCAATGTACAGACACGGCAAATCTACGATTTTATTATATGTATAGATGATATTGAACAAGCTTTTAACTGAATTCACTCGACTTAGAGACTATGCTTTGACTTTGGCTAATTATCTGACATAACGTACATTTGATATTATATCTGACATTCCATATTGTATATGCTTACAAATGTTTGTTTTATTTAAATTTTTAAATTTTGTTGCTGAGGGGCAATGCTGCTCGCGTCCGTAGGATTAACCACCTTTTTCTAGGCCCACCCTACACGTGTCCCCCGGGTGGTGCTAAATGAGCAGCAATGCCGAGCAACGGGCGGCGACAAATAACCTGTATCGTGGCATTCGCAGGCCTCGGGAGGACTAAATCCCTTCTAAATGCGTATGACCCAACTCGTAATATGAAAGTATGAATTGTAGCGAACTAGATTTGTTATGCGATCCGGCTAACGCCCGGCGCTCGCATGTACCCGGGCCTGCGAGTGTGAAATTGGTTACCGAAGTCTGCGCAGGGGTAGGCGACCAGGCCCTTGTGATGAAGAATGCTACTGGCAGCAATACAAAACTCGTACAGCAGGCATTTCATCCAAGCCTCTTTATCTCAAGACCTAGATCTTCCTCACTTGGAAATCTTAGCACAGCTGGCACTGTAAAGGAGAAAAAATTTCCAGCTACGCCATCAGAGGCTATCACCATAGATGATGATGACAACAGCTGCTGGTCCCCCCCAAATGGCAAAGAATGCCCACGCATCGAAACCCTCAAAGAAAAATGTAAATGGTTCAATAGTTGTATCAGAAATCAACGTAATACAGCAACATAAACACTTTCGATAAGGAAATGTTTATATTTCGAGCTGTAATAAGAATCTTGTTTACATTGTATATCATAACAGTACCCAAAATCGTTTCAAGTGAATTTCAAGTTTCAATAGAAGGTATAGAAACGGAGCGATTATTTTTACTGAGCGCTGTAATCTGCAATTCCATAAGCATGTCGAAGTGAACACTTGGGCGGGCTGTACGACGGGTGAGTTGTCAAACCATACAAATAAGATGGAATGACAGCTCAATTGTCGTTCACTCCGCCTAGGTGATGTCGACAGAATCGACCGGCTGACACTACCTACGTTTTTTTTTTTTTAGGTGTGGCCACTAGCAAGTTAACACACATGGGATATCAACTGCTTAACCGGACTACCTGTGGTGGCCTCAAATGAATTTAAGGCCCCCAGCCAAGGCAACAAAGCTAGCTACAAGCTAAAAACTACTGACCGCTCGCTAAGGGCATTCCCTGTGGAATACGACCTCGGCTTAGCGGCTTCAGTTCGGGACAGCAAGGGACAACAGGCTGGGTCGTTTAATTAATTAGGGGTTATTAAAGCTAAAGGCTCAGCGACGCGGGCTGGCTCGTTAGGCTAAAGTCGGGGAGGGTTTTGAATGGGACAGCGCTCTACGGCTATAGCGAGCCTTTTTATACGCTTAAACAACTGTCAACGTCACACAGCAACGACTTCCGGTGACATTTGTTTTACAATAAAGTTTAGATTTAATTTCGTACAATATTTGATTTTTAATAATAACACTTTTTAAATAGGTACTTTAATTTGTAAATTTAGACAGATAACAATAATTTAATTGTAATTTTCTTTTTAGACTTTTAAATCAACACTTAAATCGAAACAATACTTAATTTAATTAGATTTTATAATGTAATACAAAATCACGTAACTATTTATTGCACTGATTCGTGTTTCCGTTACATCATCAGCCGTTATGACGTTTGTTATAGTCTGTGGTACGGTTTTTATTTGCTAGCGCTATCATACAACATATTTGTTTTTTTGCCGTTTTTTATAGATAATGGTACGGAACCCTTCGTGCGCGAGTCCGACTCGCACTTGACTGGTTTTTTCCCAATTTATTATGGCTAAATCAGCTGGCCTCTGCGGCTTTCCAAGTTCCCAGTTTTACAACCTGGCAACCCTGGAACCTTGTACTTGTGTACTGTACCTACCCTTCGCTTGTATGCTATGGTTTAGGAAGTTTAGGAAGCAATGTGCCTTAACAGACATTCAGAAAGCGACATCAAATGAAAAACGCCATCTACCGCCAATCGAGTTGAACGGTCAATATAATAGTTCAGACGTTTTATCTTTATAACGATAAGAAAATAAATGTATAATTTTCCTTAGCCACATATTAAAAGTTTCACAAATAACACAACAATATGTTTTGGTGATATTTCCATGCTTTCATTTGCAATATAATTATGTAGTACTAAACTATTACCATTTTTTTCAATAGATGCCGTTACGTGTAGGTATGTGCTTAACATATATTATTGAAAAGTAATTTCTTCTTGAACATTTTAAATACTTTTCAATTATCTTTTGATAGAGTGAACCGATTACGATGAAACAAAAACTAAGTAATAATCTGAATTACGGACAATTTTTATGTGTAAAAGTTATCTACATTCGTTTTGTACTTTCTAAGCCTAGTGCTGCCTCCACATCTAAACAAAAAAACTTAAACAGATAAACAGAGAAGCTGGAAATGCGTTCTATTAGTTATCCTTTAACTCCCTGGCAACATTTTTTTAAATTATTTTCTATGTACAAAAATAACTATTCAACAGATTTCTTATATGTATACATATAGATAATTTACATAGATTATTGCTAAGCGCAAAACTCGAGAACGGCGGGAGCAATATTAGGCAATCATTTTTTTATTCAATCATTCTTTGATATCCGGGGACGGATCTTATGAACACAAAAATGGATAATATCCACGGATAAACGTATTTTTTCCCCATATACTAATTCTCGCTGTAACTGCCACATTCCAATAACTTTTGACAAAAAGACGTCCGTCGGATCAGCAATTATAAAATTAAAATTGTTTGTGATACTCGTCGCCAGCTCATAGCCGCTTTAAAAAGACATAAGTCACCTTAATAAAGGCTAAGGGCCATTTTCACCAAGCCAAACTGATCGCGATCAGCGTAAAAACCACGTTAATGAGCTGTCAGTGTCACTATTTTTTTATGGAATATTGACGCTGACAGCTCTTGAACGCAGTTTAGATGTACTGATCACGTTCAGTTTCAGTGGTGAAATCCGCTCTAAGTCACCTTGCGCGATCGAGCGGTAGTAAATAAACATGACTCATTTTCACAGTTATATGATAATAATAATAATAATAATATCATAAATAAGTTTATTTGTACACAGAAACACATACATAAGTACACAAAGATTTGCGAAATATAGTACAATGGAGTCACATGAGAAGTCGAACTGATGCCTCCTAAACTAGGCCAAAAGCCTGTGTTTTAGGAGCCAGAGTTCCTCCAGATATAATGGCTTACAACTGGCGTTAATTGTCGTGCAATTACTTGTTGATAAAAAAAAACATGGATTAAAGTAACATGCCTTAACTTAAAGCTAGCATAAAACGCTACGGGCGCGCGGCGACGAAAATGTATGGCGTTTGACCATGCTAATTTAAGTATATTTCGTTCTTTTGACGCCATACATTTAATCTTGACAATGACCTATCCAAGTGCCCTGTCCGCTTTGTATATCAAGTCCCTTAACGTGAATAATCTAACACGTGTATAATAGTGAGGACAATTTACAGCATCCGTTGACTGCGACCTAGACTGATTTAGTACTCTTGTCAGCTTTGTTTTGTGAATTATTATATTTCGCCATATTGTGCCAGTTAAAAAACAGAATCAACTTTCGTAACCATTAAACAGCTTTTATCAATCGCTAGCGACCACTAAGCCAACGACAGCGACAGAAATAAAAAACATAGGTAATGATTATTCATTATAATATTTTTATTTTATTATTCATTTAAAGTTAGGTAACATTGAAATAACTTTTAAATTATGGATTGTGTTTTTCATAATTATTTACATAGGTCTAATCGGCGTAATCCTAATGTAACCTACTTATTGTGTCAGTAAAATGAATATGGTAAAAATTATGGGCACCTTTTCGCTAACGCGCGATTTTCGATCAATAGCGTGACCAATCGTAAAACAAATAACTATTACTTGAAGAGTAGCAATTGATTGAAAAACTCATTTTAACGACATTTTTTTCACAATTTTACCCTTTGATTGGGATAACTACGAATACAAAAAATCACCCTTAGTATCTGCGTCGGGGATCTCCTTGCTTCACCGATACTCCATGTGTCTACTTGGTAACTAAATAAAATATATTTGGCCACCTAATCCTCGCAAATTTTCCCAATCTGGTATTATGTCCATACGTGTCCACACATTTGCGTGTAATTTTTGAACTAACTCACTGGTACTTTCTCCGGCCAGATTATCATTTTTATCGAAAATCTCAATATTTTCAAGTAACGCATTTAACTTGGATTCACGAATCATTCTCACTCGATCGACTATTTCTATTATTAACTTATCAAATCCCATCTTAACAGCTATCATAAGCATATTCGTTTCTTTCACTATTTCGATGAAATCCATCAAATTTCCCTCGTAAAGGTATTCCTCGCTCGTTGATAATAACAAAAACGCTAAATTTCTCAACCCGAGTCGTATCGCCTCACATAGAGATGACTTAATGCACGCATGTTTATTTTTAGTAATTTTACCCTGTTTCAGTAACAATCTAAATATTAGCGACAAGGAATTGACTTTCAGTATACAAAAAAACAAAGGAATTATTCCTTTGTTTTTTTGTATAATGAAAGTCAATTCCTTGTCGCTTTTTATTTTCGCGTCGAATATGACCAGTATATTCTTGTTTTGTTTAAAAAACATCACGTTCAATATAAAATTATAAATATTTTTCAAGTTTCGTTGACTTCTTATTAAATTACAGATGTATTCGATCGCGAAGTATTCGGCGAACGTCGAGTGTACAAAAATTGGCATATCGTTGACTACATTACAGATGATGTCTGTTTTCTCTTCTCCCTCTTTCAGATTGTCTATTATTTCCTCGCAGCGCTTCAACTCGTGTTTATCTAATAGACGTTTGTTATAAACTACGTAAGCCGCCAGTTTTTTGAGCTTGTCTTTAGTATCTGCAAGTTCTCTCTTATATTGTTCTCTATTATCTGGTTTGTACCTGTCAGTTTGGTTTTTCCCTTCAAATCGTATTTTCAATTTATATTCCAGGAAATGTTCGTAGATTTCGAATAAATTAACGTCTAAATCCCATTTAATGGCAACGTGGTTGTCATCGACATCATATTCTTCAATTATGTCGATATTGAAGACATCAATGTCCGACTCCCGTTGCTCCAAGGTGCCACTTTTTCTATCTATTTTATTATACAAATGTTCAGCTAGCATATTTAGGTGTAGCGGAGTTGCGACCAGTCCGTTGAATTTTGACGCGGGTGCTTTGTAAAGATCCTTACAACCGAGATTTTTAAGTGATGGTTTTAAATATTTAAATAAACTCAAATAAACTGCAAGCATCGGCTTCTCTGTTATTGACTTATCTGGTAAATGACTTTTCTTCTTAAACAAGTGTAAATCATCGCATTTACACATAAACCTACTAAAGTCCCTTACGTTGTTTCGAACTCCTATTTGATTCATTTTTAGTATTAATTTCTTTTCTTTCCAAAATTTAGACAAATATAAGTCCTGATCATCGTTACTTAGGCGTTCCATTTTGTATAAAATTTTAAGGTCCAATTCTGTAATTATTTTGTCATAAGATCTGCTAGCAATCCATATTTTATGCTTCTGACGCAAATTTATCACTGCTCCTATTAAACATAACACCTCACGTACGTAAGTAGGGCAGATTTCGTCAAACCCATCGAATAAGATTATTAGTTGCTTTGTATTATAATAGTGTAGGAACATTTTCAACTCGAATACAGTCCACTCGTCACCGTCACAATATTTGAGAGAAACGGTACCATTTAATTCTTCTAATGTTATTTGTACATCGTTCTTTTTGATATTTCCCTCGCTGAGTGCGACTTGACACAAGAATTTTAAACTTTTCAGATTATCGATGACAGTATTAGTATCTTGCCACTCACAGAATTGTTTGGAATACTCTAATAAATTAATTCTTGATATCCAAACTGTTTCACACACTTCTTTTGTTTTCAGAGACAATTGTGTTAGTAAAGTAGACTTTCCCATTCCAGGATCTCCAATGACAAGCACTACGTCTTCACCGAGGTCGTACAACGTTGAGATACTCTTGATTTTCCCTTCTTCGACTTTTCTATCATTTGTGTCAAGTGCTTGATTGACTACTTTAAGGCATTTCACAGATCTTTTAACATATAATTTTCCTTTTTCATTTAACTGACAAGCTGGTTTGCCAATTACATTTGTGTTATTTTGCATTAATTTATATAACACAAGCTCTCCCACTAGCCCAAGCGGTGCATCATCCAAGACTTGCTTGGAGCTCATTTCAACACCTTGAAATATCACGTTTGTGTTCTCTAAGATACTGTTCTGTGTTTCTTTTCTCATATCAACCAAACTGTTTCTTTCGTCCGTTATTACGTTATCTTTTAGTGTAAAATATTTCTTCGCATCTTTTACGGAGTCCGGGTCATTAAGAATAATAATAGTCGTTTCACTTCTTAAGGATTTTGTGACTTCTGAAATTCTATGTATGTCAGAACGTGGGTCAAATATTGCTTTATCACATGCAACAATAAGTGTATTTTCTTTTTTCAAATCGGTTAGTTCTGTCTGTAATAATTCGGCGTCATACCTAGATAAACTTAAAATGTATTTCATGTCTAATACGACACAGTCATTTTTAATTAGATGATTTATGAGCTTCGCAACAGTAAGCTCAATATTCTTCGTTACAATAACAGTTCCAGAAAGCTGGTCATCTAATTTTATTGAATTTACTGCATCTTCAGTGAAAGCGTAGTTTTTGTTGTTTATTCTTTGCATCATATTTATAAAGGTCACCAGTGGCTGACTTATTGCATGTTTTTCAGCATTTCTATACAAACTGCCTTCTTCCGTAAGATACTCACCCTCTTTTTTCATCCACCATTTTTGTATTGCATCATGATACTTAAGAAATATTGTGTTGGCTTTAGTTTTTTTAGTATGTATGTCGTCGCGACTACGTAGTTTTGTATTAATTGCGTTTATTAACATTTTTTCTACTTTGTACTCCTTAGCTTGGGATGTGTAAAACAGAAGATTTTTGGAAAAATCACTCACAATATTTTTGGTATATTCGTCAGGATCAAACGACAGTTTCGGAAATATTTTTACTCGCACATCAAATTTATATTCATATAAGTTTTCAATTTTACGAATCAGTTTATCGAATAACTCTTTGGCCAGCTTTCCTAGTGATCTGTAGTTGCCATTGAACTTTAGCAGTTTGGTATCATCATCAAGAACCAGTAAATTACCAACAGCAGACGCTATGCCACCATTGAGCTTCAGAAATCCTTCTCCCAAAGTTTCACCGACTGATTCATCTAACTTTACAATATTATCATCTTTCAATTGTTTTATCAATCCCACAATTTTTGATGTTAAGTCAATTAATCTTCTTTCCTTTTTGTCTTCGCCACCTCTTAACGTTAAATCTTTATTCCCAAACGAAGCCGGCACTTTAAATTTTAGTGATGGCAAGCTCTGCTTTAATGCTATTTTAACAGTAAAGTAATTGAAGCGAACTTTCGTCTTTTTAAAATCTCTGCACACAGTTCTTCTTTAAATAACTGCACAAGTCCTTCCTTGACATCAAAGAAATCTTGTCGAAAGCTTGCGTCACGAAGTGCTCCAGATTGATCTTGGGACACATCGAAAACTTGTTGCGCTAAGACAACGTGGTACCGTAACACAAGCTCTTCCTGCATTAAAATATTCATGTCCTTAAATTTTCCATGAATACACTTCACCATCAGTCGAGCTAGCTCCGTCATTTCTTCTTCTAATAGTGTTTGATTTAACTCCATTTTATTATTGTCTGTCAATGGTTGTAAACCAGAACCAGAGACTTCTGTACCTATCAACGAATTTAAAAATGTAGCACTAGTACCTTGAGCTTTTGGGACAGCTTGATCACCTTTTGCGGTTGTGTATATCACGACAAAACATTCTGTTTCACTAAATGTACCATCGAACATTACCTCTTTTTTCTTTTCATTGAATTTGTTTTTAATATCCATGTAACTTTTAAAGTATTTAACCAAATCACTGTTGAGTGATAGCACTGAATCGTTCTCCCTGTGCTTCGCTTGTATGAACACTGAGAGAGGCTTATCGATGTTCTTCACTTTAGCCCTAAGACAAATGTCATCGAACGAACCTAAATTGTCGACATTAGTGGCTAGATGAAACTCTTCAATATTGTCGTCAGTTATAGCTCTGAAATATATTAAACTAAGAAGTTTAGTCTCGTACAGATGTCCTTGTATCCCGGATGTTCCAGAACGTTTTTTGTAGGTTTTATTTTTTCTGTTTATTGATTTCGTCATCTTCTTACACTGACTCTATGGTATTGTAACTGGTTCTACAGGTACGCGGAACTCTTCCAACATTCTTCGTCTCGCCACGACACGGATGCTAGTCTGTAAATAAACACATAACAATCAATACGTTTAAGTTTCATTTTTAGAACGCTCATATTTAAAATTCAGTATGTCAGGTTTCCCAAGCAGTAAACGAATTTAGTTAAATTTTAATATACTTAACTAAATTCGTTGTCTGCTTGGAGAACCTGACATAAAGAACTTCAATTAAAGTTGACTGAGTTATGAGTGAGCATAAAGTTGCCAAGTCTTAAAACTGTAAAACCGAACAGACCAGCTGATGCAGACGGACTTTTCAATTTAATTAAATTTAAAAACCGGCCAAGTGCGTGTTGGGGCACGAGCAGTGTAGGGATCCGTAGTTACCTCTCTGTCGTCAAATTTTACTATAACATGACAAAGTTACAAATACACTTAGTTTTAAGTCATTTTCTATGGGGTTACTACAATTTTTACCTAATCAGTTACATTTACAACTATACTGTCTAAAATACTCGAGCGTATTATAAACAAACGCTTGGTGAAATATTTAGAAGATAAAAACTTACTGTCTCCAAATCAATATGGGTTTAGACGTAATATGTCCACCTCAAATGCAGTACTAGACCTTACCAACCATATTGTAGAAAATTTAGACAGTAAGAAAAAAGTCTTGACTATTTTCCTGGACCTCGCTAAGGCATTTGACACAGTCTCCATCCCCCTGCTGCTCCATAAATTGGAAATGATCGGTGTTAGGGGTCAAGCACTTACTATCTTGACTGATTATCTAACACAGTGCGTTAAAATCGACAATAACACGAGTGGTGATCTTCCTATAACATTCGGAGTTCCGCAGGGTAGTGTGATCGGGCCGACGCTGTTCCTTGTTTATATAAATGAACTCTGTCAATTAAAACTAGACTACACCAGGGTAACGGCGTTTGCAGATGACACTGCACTTACGTTCATTGGTGACTCGTGGTCGGAAGCGTTCAGCAGAGCGCAGGTCGGTTTTAATATCGTAAAAACCTGGTTAGCAGAAAACTCGTTGACCCTTAACACCGACAAAACCAATTACATGTGTTTCTCTTTCCGTAGGTCTTCCCCACCTCCATCTACACTGTCACTTATCGCCCACACGTGTTCTATGTCCCCCAATCAGAGCTGCGGCTGTCCCAGCCTAACAAAAGTACCCAGTAACAAATATTTAGGCGTAACCCTGGACAGTAATCTCTCTTTTTCACTCCACATCGAGCTACTACAAACCAGAATTAGAAAACTGATATACATTTTCAAGACCTTACGCCACGTAGCCAATGCCCGTCTCCTCAAGCAAGTTTATTATGCACTATGCCAATCCCTCTTAAATTACTGCATATCATCTTGGGGTGGTGCGCCAAAAACGCTTCTTATAAAACTGGAGAGGGCCCAAAGGGCAATCCTAAAAGTAAGCACTTTTAAAAAAATAACCTTCTCGACTACAGACCTCTTCAAGTCTTGTCAAGTACTGACGGTGAGGCAACTGTTTATTCTAAATGTTGTTCTTATTCAACATTCTACGACCCCGTTTCGAATACTCAGTAAGAGACGCAAGGACCTGATTTGTGAAAGTAAAAAGTGCAATTTCACTTGCTCAAAGAGATACAGTTGCTTCCTTGCTCCTACCTTGTATAACAAAGTGAATAAGCTCCTACCTGTTTATCACCTTCCTAGCCTCGCCGTTAAGTGTCAAATCAAAAACTGGCTCCTTGGCTTGACCTATCAAGAGACGGAGAGTCTTTTGACCTCATCGGTGTAGTTACATTTAACCCTCATAAAACACCCACACACACACACACACACACACACACACAAAATCTCTATTGCACGCCCACACCATCACTATCATTCACACATTCACACTCACTATCCCTAAAACCCACCATAGTTTTCTCTATAATAGTTTAGTTTTGTTGATATAGGTATGTATTTGCTTTTTGTTGTTATTCTGAAATTGCATTGTCATAATTATAATTCCCTAGCTTTATTAACAAGTTCAAATCATTTGTTGTTCTGGATTACCTAAAACAATTTCAACCAATTTCATATTGTGACTTTGTAACCCTTTGGGGAATGGAACTGGTATCTTTAACACAGGTTACTATGTAACCTAGCTAAGATGCCAGTTGCGATACTATCTAAGAAAAACAAACCAATGTTCATGTCCTAAATCGTTTTTGTAATCCGATTACTTACTGGTTTGAAATTGTGACTAAATAAAGCATTATTATTATTACTATTATTATTTTATAGGTTGGTCGATATTACTCGTTAACTTGTAAAGCCTACTTAGCATCATCTTCTTCGTTCTTTTTGAGTTCGGTGTATATGCTACTACATATACTACATACGTCTCCAAAAACAACCGTTTAGCTGGCAGAGCACTTAACTAGAACTTTGAAGCTTAATATTCCTCAAACGGATCTTAGGATGGAAAAATGGTTCTCGCAAACCTTCAATATTTTTAAACGACCTATCCAACGACACCCCGCACCATGGGATAGACGATACTTTACGTGTAGGGGGGGGGATACCCTAAAAAAATTTTTCATGATTTTATTTTACGGCTTTGTCGGCGTTATTAGTATCTATCACCCATACCTACCAAATCCAAATTTTTAGTGCTAAGCGTTTCTGAGCTAAACCGCGGACAGACAGACGGACGGACGTGGCGAAACTATAGATAAGCGTTTCTTGTTGACTACGGAACCCTAATATAAAGGCTGGATATCTTGTTCAGGATTGTGTGATGGTATGTCTAGCAATGTTTAGTAGCGGTATTGGAAGTAAATCGGCTTTTTGACTCGAAACACGGATGGGTTTTAGTCAGTAAGAGTCTGACACTCCCTTCCACTCCGCCCTGAGCGGAAGGAGTCATTTGATGATTTCCCATCATAGTTATTTACGTCTTAAAACCCACTTACACCCACAAGGCTTATTTTTAACTTCTGAGTGCTATCCCGGGTCCATTATTTATGAAATAGTTTTCTGTTATTTATTTTGAGCTCGTGGCTTGATAATAAAAGCCGCACGGGTCGATCTTCAAGGTTAAGCCACGCTTGCCGGGTTCGGTCTGTGGATGGGTGACCATCTAAACATACCGAGATTCCCCCGTGCCTCTGAAAGCACAGCTGTCGTTTGTAGAGCTCTGGCAGTCGTTCAGATTGTCAGAAGATAGACAATCTGACTGCAGTCGTGCCAAAAAGTACCGTGTTACCTAGTTAATGGGTTGTAGAGGTCTGGTAGGCAGCCGCTCCACTTAAAATACTGGTATTCAGCTGAATCCGGTTTGACTGGAAGTCGACCCCAATATAGTTGGGAAAAGGCTAGGCAGACCGCAGATGACGACTTATCTGTTATTTAATCTTGTGTGAGCAACTAACTCTGAGAAAAGATAACGCTAGTTTCCGCATGTGAGCCTAAGTTCAATTTAATTTAATGAACATCAATTTTATGTAAACTTTGTTGTTGATGTTGGCACGAAAATATGTCAGAATAGACCGGGTGTGATTCCTAAGTTCATAAATATCAAAGAAACGAAATACTCAAGAAATTACCAGTAGGTACATTCTGGACTATATATAATTTGTTATCAGAATGCTCTACATCGTTCGTGCGTAATTCATTATGCATTGCCAGAGCGTGTGTGTAGGGGGAAGGATAAAGTGATTTTTCACTTTCTATAGAAAACTTAAAATCGCTCTCTCTCTCCTTCTGAAATCTTTTTCAAAAATGTTTTCTGATAACTATTTAGACCTGGATATCTAGCGTATGTATACCAAGTTTCGTTAAAATCTGTTCATTCATTTTGAAGAATAAGGATTTGAAAGTTTGTATGAAAAGCCGTACCGCGTAAACGCTCTTAAATACCAATAACAGTTCAGTGCAACTGCTGCTACGCGGTAACACCACATAAGTAGATACTAGATAGTGATGATGGGAATATCTAGTGTTGCAAACTTGTGAGGAATTCCCCAAACTTCGGGGATTCTCAAGCTTATTGGGGATTGGCATTATGCGGGGAAAATGCGGGGATTTGAAATACCTATCTATAGGCTGGGCCGGGTCAGAACACTTTTTCAAGTAATCTTAGAAATACTTATTTTAACAATTTTGTTAGCTTATCGATTGCAAAAGTGTTCTTGCTGCAATGATCTGTTAAAACCGTAACTTTGGCTGTAGCACATGGATGTAGGTACCTACAGACGACAGCACTGTTGCTGGGAGATACGTGTCGAACGCACGAGCTGGTGGGTCGCAGATCCGGTCTCTCCGAGAAACTATGGTAGAGTGTCTCTGAATGGGGCGATGCCAATCTTATCAAGTTCAATTGTTCTAACTTCCGTAATGAATGACTGTCGAAGATCTACAGATGACTAACTTCTTGAAGCGCTTCCCGGTATGTTATGCAAAACGTAACCTCAAAATAGAAATTAACCAGAACATTTGCGAAAAGTACTTACGAACAACTGCTTCTCAAAATACACTCGTTGAGATATGCACACATAAAATTAGGTATATTATTGAAACACAAGATCAAACGTTTGGGTGACTATTACACTACTCAATTTTCAACTATTTACCTATCACTTTAAACACTGTAGGTAGACTAATAGCTAGCATTTCACTTCAGAGTAAGATCAGAAACAATGTGTTATTAGTACTGCCCTCGTAAATGAAAACACAGTAACTTCAGTTAGGTACTGTGTTTATTAAATGCCTGTTTTAGTTATTGTTAAAAAGACCGAGCGTTATCGTTATAGATAAAAACATAGCTATTTTGCTAATAACATCCTACTATGATCCTACTAATATTATAAAGGTGAATGTTTGTATGTTTGTGTTACAATCAGGCAAAAACGGCTGAAGGTATTTTGATGAAATTTGGCACACATGTAGTTCATATCCTGGAATAAGACATATGCTACTTTTTATCCCGGTAAGTGGCATGGGTCAATGAAGACTGAGGAGGAAGTAGAAATTCAGAGCCGCTGCTGCCTTAGTACTACTGATTCACAAGTACTAGGAGACCAAAAACATCAAGTACCAGGAGACCAGAAACATGCTCATCTCCACTGCATGTAATCATCCGTCTTGTTCACAGCCCAACATTCTGATCATTTGTCGTAAGTAAGTAGGGATTATGAAATAATACTCAAACATACACAGTTCTGCTTATATTTGATAATAGACAGGTATTATAATATAATTGTTACCATAATTTCCTCGTGTCACTTCTGAAGCAGTTGTTACACCGTAATATCATCTCCTGGCAGTAGTACCCAAAATCGCGGCCTTATTTTCGAAGGATCCCTTGTAATACGATAGTCCACGCAGTAGTTACCTACCGGTACGGGGTACAAGCGGTTGTTCGCATTCGAAACGTTTAATTGAAGAACTCCACTCTGAAAATAATAAAGTCACGTTTTAAATTAACTTGTGTAGCATTATTATAGCAACATATTTCAGTGCTGCTGAAAACATTTTGGTTACAAAATTTAAAAAAAATTATAATGTAACTTTTTCCTTTTTCAAAAAAAATATAATGTAACTTTTTGACTTCTAAAAAAGGAGGAGGTTCTCAATTCGGATGTTTGTATTTTTTTTTTTTTATGTTTGTTCGCGCATAACTCCGTCGCTTGCCAACCAATTTGAAAAATTCTTTTTCACATGGTCCAATTGTTTTATCAAAATCGGATCGGTGGTTTGGTTTTTAAATCCAAATAGCTGGAAAAAAAATGTGAAAAAATCATCCATGTTACATACGAAATTGCGTATTTTTGCTTTCCTGTGACTTTCCAGTGGTGTTGTTAGGTGTGGGTTATCACTAAAAAGTGAAAAATAAAAAACTTTTTCACAAAAAAAGAACACTACAAAGTTCAAAATAACTTTAATTTCGGAAGTCGGTGTCAAATAACGAAGAAGCAACCAAAAACACCGACTACCGAAATTAAAGTTATTTTGGACTTTGTAGTGTTTTTTGGAAGTCGGTTTTAACATAAATGGAAAAGGTCACACACTCATTTTATTCAGGAAATTCTAGAAACTACGGTGTCTATAAAGATGAAATTTGCCACGGAGGTAGATTGCGAATAGGAGACGTCGGCTAAGGATATTCCCCCATAAAGGGGTGAAATAGGGGGTGGAAATTTGTATGAAAAAAGTTATTCCGTGGGCGAATATACTTGAAACTTGGTACGAATACTGGTTTATAAATAAAAGGTAACCAGTATTAGTTTTTCAGAACTACCCTCAAAACATGATTTAGGGGGTTTTAAAGTTTGTTTGGAAGAAACTTATTTTTTATGTTTATAAACGTGAAACTTGGTACAAATAAAGAGTAAATAAATAATACATCATTCATTACTTTTCAAAACCAAAACTACCTACTCCCCAGTGGGTGGTGGGTGGGTGGTGTCCAAGTTTGTATGGAAGTATCCTAATGCCGAGTTTCAACTTCATCAGACCAATCCGATGAAGTTGAAACACGGCATTAATGATTTTGATAAAAAAATAAGAAAAACATTGATTGGATTGGATTTTTCGAATATAAACTTCTAAAGAGGTGAAAAAGTACTTTGAAGCCACAAGTATTTGAAATACTAACTAAAAGAGAATATACTCAAGTTTATGTCGCTATCCAGTTAATGAATAGGTATAGGTTATTTCTGGAAATATAATAGCTATGTATTTATTGAAAACAGATAACGAAAGGAAACAAAAACAACTTTAATTGGTATTGAGAATAGCTGTGGTATCAACTCATAAAAGATTATACCAGGAAAAAACAAGGACTGGCCAAGTGCAAGCGTTTGCTACTAGTAACTTATTTATTTGCTGTTGGTAAATAATTGGCACAAGGGTTGTAAATATAGGCATACCCAGAATTTACAGAGCGCTGTTACAAATGGGTAGTCAAATCATTACTTTTTAACACAAAAGTATGTTTATTAAATAAAATGCTTTGCATTCTTAAAATGTTTTTTGAGCGTTTTGTTGATAGATGAGCATGATATATACGATTCTGACCTATAAATATAATTTTACATAGTTACAGTTTCACTTTGGTACATTTATTGAGAAACTCTTAAGGGTGGGGCAAAAATAAGCTAACTCGATTTGTGTTAGGAGATTTTGTAGATAAGCACCTTTATTCCCGTTGTCCCCTTATGTCATATCCCCGTCACGGGGACAGCGGGACGTGATTCAATATATTTCCCGTTGTCCCCATAACGTACATTCGGCTAACGGGGAAAACGGGAAGTAAACCATATTTCTTGGTGGTTTAAAAAAAATAACCACGAAGGTGAGGGCGGGGTCATCTGTTCTCTCGCTTCGCTCGCTCACTTGACCCCGTCATCTCCTTCTAACTTAACCTGTCCGAGTCGGGGTGCCCCAAGTTCCGAGCTCACTTCGCTTGCTCTTGCACCTACGTGATTTTAAAAGTATATTTAATTATTACAATAAATTAACGGGGACAACGGGAAGTAATTTTAATTATTTTATTAAATTCGCAGCGGGAATATACTGATAAGCAGACGCGAGCAAAACAAGCTCGAAAATGTTTGCACCCGTCCGTTTCTTTTGTACTTTAAATAATTATTCAAATACAAATTTTGTGAAGAGAATGAGCGGTGTACGAGAATCGGCCGCCAAACGAGAACGCTTCGAGGCGTGCGTGCGACTGTGCGAGAATTCTTTGTACCCGACTACGGCAAAGCCAAAAGGAAGGGTTATAGTAAGTATATTATGATAGATTCATGAGGAAGGCTGTACGGCTATACGGGAACGAGAAAAATCGGGACATGCGCGTACAGCGTAGACGCAATTACAGAGGAAAAAAAAAAATTTCCTCACATTTATGGTTGTCAAGTATTTATTATTAAAGAAATGGTTACCTATCATAAGTTCGAAAAATATTTGACCCAATTTCATGTCACTTATAACTCTTCCAACTATTATTGATTCGTTTTTTTTTTTACTTCATTGAAGTCACATATCATCAATTCGATTTTTTTTTCGTTACTCCGAAATTCCTAGTGTGGGACAAAGTTTTTTAAAAATAAAATAGTAGATTCCTGGTAGGTTTTTAAATTGGACCGTGTTATCCAGATATAATTATACGGGTTTGAAAATACGAAGAAATGCTTCGAAAAAATTATGGTTCCTTTGGCTGTCTTGGCGGAGGCACTACCGTACCCCCAGATAAGTAATATTAAGACACAAGTTTTATTATTTAAATTCCCTAACATTATTGTATGAAAGCGAGAAATCTGGGTTCTGACTTAATTTAAAAGAATAAAAGTAAAAATAATTCATGAAATATTTTTTTAAAATTATGTACATACATCTGCCAACTACAATATTGAAACGGTTAAGGAAAAATGTTTTTTTCCTCTACAATATTGTAGTCGGGTCGGGTGGGAAATTCCCGCCCGACCCGACTACAATATTGTATACCACCTGTATTAATTAAGATTGTAATAAAAAATCATGATTGCTAAGCCACTTTTTAAAATTTTCATCGATATTATTCAGCTGGAGCTTAGGATATAGGATGCAAACATTGTAACAACATGCATAATAATGTTTTAGAATTACGACACGTTTTCCTAGTGACAGTTACACAGTTAACTCTCTATCTCAAAAACTATTGTATCGAATGTCTAAGCAATTGACTGCTGCGTTGCGTGTCGCGGGTTCGATTCCCGCACGGAACACATATTTGTATAGCCTTCAGATAGTTGTTCCAGGTCTGACTGCTTGTGTATGTGAGTTTGTATGTTTGTAAACGAACCCACGATACAGGAGAAATTCTTAGTGTGGGGCAACGTTTAAGAAAAAAATAGAAAAGACGCTCACCTCAGTAACATAAATGTTG
Organism: Melanchra persicariae; assembly: GCA_947386135.1. Lineage (NCBI taxonomy): Eukaryota > Metazoa > Arthropoda > Insecta > Lepidoptera > Noctuidae > Melanchra > Melanchra persicariae. The sequence continues at coordinate 6,797,508 of OX376673.1, read as the reverse complement.
GAATTCAATAATGTGATATCCAGGGCATCTCTCTTAAAGGATACATCCATAAATTTGTTCGGTGTAAGATTGAAGACATCTTCAAGTGACTTCCCCGTATCTTTTATTTCTTCATCATAAACTTTTATCGAGGAAAAAGTGAGCGTTTCGTGGTAACTCACACATTTTTTCCTTCCCCCCACATATTTTCCTTCTGAGCAACATTTAAATAAATTCTTCCGTTCAATGCTCAGTCTAGAATCAGGTTCAATACCAGCGGCATTGATATTTATCGTAACTACTAACAACACGGTGAATATTATTAACATTCTGTTGCGTCTGCTTTACAAGAAGCATAAACGAATTATGAGAAATCATTACCGACAATAATTTTATTCCCTGACTTGCTGTGCTAGGGTTGCCATCCATACGTAATCTACGCCCATACTATTTATGTAGGTAGGTATATTGCAAAAAAAAATAGGCAACTGTAGGTACTATATAGAACGTGTAACAGAAAAAACACAATTCCTCTTGTCCACGTGGTGGGACGGCACGGACCGCCAGGCACTTCTTCTCATGCAACCGAGCGGGTGGGCGGGTTCCGGATAGCCCAGCTCCGGCAGGGGGACCGCCACCTGACTGCTCGGGGTCGATCCCCTGGCCGGAGTGTCTCAAACGAGACTCCGGATAAGAGAAGTTTCCCGAAAGCCAAATCCAAGGCCTAGGGTCACCCCAGTAACCTACTTCCTTCGATCACCCACTCCAAACTTCACTCCTTCCTTCTCACTTCATGGGTCCAGAGAAAGGGTAACCTCGCTTCCAAAAAAGCCCAATAACCAAAAACCCCAACATGAAGCAGAAAGTTAAAGAAGCTACCCAGGTGGGTCCCGGCCAAGCCGGGGAATCCCATGACGAGTCGTCGGTCAGCCCCTATCGTATTCTGGGAGGGGCAACCAACTGCCTAATGTTTCCGCGCCTTCAGCGCGACAGGCTGCTGTGACAGCGCCACAGATTTTAAGCACAGATACTGGCTGCGGAACACGCGCCAAATAACACTGATTCGGCTGCTACTCAAGCGCCACAATTAACACAGACCAAACTTTCTGCGAGCGCCTGGTAACGGAGCATCGTCCGGAATAGTTTTAAGAACAACCCTGACTATGACCAGAAAGAGACGGGGAAGGCTGCCGGTTCAGGTAGTTCTATCCCGACCCCGCCGGGTGAAGTACGCATGCATCAGCGCGAAAAAGCCTTAGCTGGGGAAAGGAAACACGGCGACCGAATGCGCATCTGCGATGGCAATGGCCGGAGCGTCGCGCGGACGGTCGCCACAGAGCAAGTACGCGACCAGGCGCGAGTCCGCGAGGATCTAACTCAGCGCGAAAAACGGCTGGATGCGGAAACGCGAGACCGAGAACGAGTCCGCGGCGAAGGGGCAACCCAGCGCGAAAAATCCCCGGGATCGTTGGAAACCCCGGTGGGTTCCAACGATCCCGGGGATTTTTCTTTAGCAGAAGGCCTGAACCTAGACTGACTAAGACATTACACAGACCGACCACTACCGAGAAGGATGAGGGGGAAACGGCCTCGGCCCTCACACAAGGGAGACCCAGCGACAAGAAGGTACTCGTCCGGGCGCCTCTGAACCACAACCAGGCCAAGCGGCTCGGGGACTGCAAAGAGGGATCGCCCGGAGAATACGGCCTCGCCGAGCGCGCTCCAAGGTAACCTGAAACGTGTGAGGACTCAGGCTGCTCAAGGGGAGCAGAGGACCTACGCGCGGGCCACGAAGGACATTCCGGCGCGGCTCTCCGTAGCAAACGCTCCGTAGTAAGTGGCCCGAAATGGAGGAGAGGAGTAGACTATCCGATGGATCCTCATTTTCCTAACTCCACACCACCGCCGACTGCGCCCACACCCAACACCATCCAGATTATCCAGACAAACCTTCAGCATAGCCAAACTGCCACGGCAACACCTATGATAGCTTGCCTACCATGGCTATTTTTAATTAAATAATTTTATTTTTCATAAGGGTTTTTTGCACGTAAGCCTTTAATATTCGTAATTAGGTATTTTATAATCTTTCTTTCGAGACCAATTTTTATTGGTTAATAGATCGGTGTAGTTACCCATATTGATTTATCTTTTCATACCTGCTTGCCACCTGGCATGCAATTCTGTTCATGGCTACCTCATCATCATGGGTGAAGGTCGATCTTCCACGTATCTTGTACCATGAAGTTTTGTTTGTTGTTTCGTTTGGTGATTTATTACAGTTTGGTCAAAGCCGCCATTAGACGGCTTTTATTTTTTTCTGCCAAACCAAATACTCTGACTGAGTGCGAGGCTTGGTCCGAAACATGGAACGTGATGCTGATTATGGTTCTTGCATGCCTATCAAAAAAAGGAGTAGAGTTTCTTAAATGAATTTTAATACATAACAATAAATTGAAACTAAATTTTAGATGTGTATTATTTTTATTCTGATTTTTCCAAAAGTAGGTAGGTACTAAGTATTTTTGCAATTATTTACAAAAAATAATATATTTTACTTAGAAAAATGTGCAAACCCTTATCAGTGTCTGCGCTTGTTTCAAGTTATCAGAATTATGACCTCAGAGTACCTATTACAGCTATAGGTAGGTACATATACATCTACTACCTATATATCTTCTAATTGTTGGTTTTGTTTGTTCAAAATTAAAATAAACTAGCATTCACACTTCGTACGCGCATTTCCCGTTTTTACCGTTCCCGTCTTCCTCATGAATGTGGATATCTTATCATCATCATCATCATCATCATCATCATCATCATATCAGCCGAAAGACGTCCACTGCTGGACATAGGCCTCCCCCAAGCGTCGCCACAACAACCGGTCCTGTGCGTCTCGCATCCATCGAATCCCATGTAGCACCCACTCCTATCAAGATTGGAGGCTCTGCACTCGAAGTTGTTGATGAGTACGTCTACCTGGGACAAACGATCCAGCTAGGTAGGGCTAACTTCGAGAAGGAGGTCAACCGTCGAATCCGACTCGGCTGGGCGGCGTTCGGGAAGTTGCGCGGTATCTTCTCGTCTCACATACCACAGTGTCTCAAGACGAAAGTCTATGACCAGTGCGTGTTGCCAGTGATGACCTATGGACTCGAAACGTGGTCGCTCACAATGGGCCTCATCAGAAGGCTTAAAGTCACCCAAAGGGCAATGGAGAGGGCAATGCTCGGAGTTTCCTTGCGTGATCGAATCAGGAATGATGATATCCGCAAGAGAACCAAGGTTACCGACATAGCCCGAAGGATCGCCAAATTGAAGTGGCAGTGGGCAGGGCACATTGCTCGCAGAACAGATGGTCGATTCGAATTTTCAAAATCTGTTCAGTAGATTACCCCCTACAACCTCACAAACTTTACCTATTTATAATATTAGTATAGATTAACTGATTTTATTAAAAAAAAACAATAAAATATTAGTTCTTAATACTCTGAACCGCTCCAGCCCCGGCGACACACCGGTGTGTCGCGTATTTATCGCGAATTTAATGTTTATTTACTACTAGCACTTCGTCCGCGACTTCGTCCGCGCGGATTTAGTAGGTACTCCACAAACTTCAACGCCCCAGCTATACCCCCTTATAAAGGTTAGTTTTGGAAACTTATTCTACGGTCTCAGGAGGCCCTAGACAATGTACCATTTAATTAGCGAATGCGACTGTCGAAATGCCAAAATGTAGGAATTTCATAAAGTGCCATTTCGATAGCATCTGTCAATCCCATACATTTTTGACGTATTGACAATCGCCTACGCCACGCCACAGTTGACAGAATCTTACTTGTCTCGAGCCCAGGTTCAGCGCAACTGTTCACCCCGTTCAGCTCGTCAGAGGTTGATTATGCAAAAATTGTTAGGTACATCTGTTTCAATTATCCCACTTTTAGTATGTTCAATCCGACGTAAATTGAAGCACGCTATAATGTCCTCCCCTAAAAACTTAATCACCCCTTATTATGTAGGTATGAAGATTATTTTCTAAAAATTCAAACATTTTTTATTCTTATTGTTTTATCGAAATCCTTTAAATGCCGTGTTTGAACTTCATCGGACCAAGCATTGATACGATTCTCCCCAGTTCGCCCAAGCCGCGACATTTTTCTTATTTCGAACATGTTTATTACCGTTGTAACTTTTGAACAAAAGGGCCGATTTGAATAATTTAAAGTGTAATTTACACGGACATAATCAACCTTAATTATCAAACCATTTAAATGGATAAGGATTAATATCATGATATCGAAATTACCATTTTTTCATATCGCCAGGGATTTGCTTGAATAATTTGAACAAAAAGCGGTCATGGTGACTTATCCATAATAGTTAGACATATGGTATTGCGGACTTTTTTGTAGATATTGATGATTTCTATAAAACTGTAGTACATCACTTTGCTCTATTGTCAATAGATTCCGCAGCGTACGCGATATAAGGATTTTTTCTCACACCTTGGGTTACATTATCGAAGTTTTCATACGGATCCCTAACTTTTTTGAAAATATTCTATAGCCTATGTCCATCCCTGATAATGTAGGATTCTACTGGTGAAAGAATTTTTCAAATCGGTCCAGTAGTTTCGGAGCCTATTCATTTCAAACAAACAAACAAACAAACAAATATTTAATTAAATGAATGTTTCTAGGGCCATGGGGTCCGAGTGCTCATTGAGTTTTTCGTGAAATCAGCAAGCAGTTAGTCGACTCTTCACGTGACCAGAGGGCTGTCCTTTTCTTTGGCTAACGAATCAGCATTTCCATTCAACGGCGATGTCACACGATGACACAATCAACTTCCGAACAATGTGCTGTCAGAGAAAGATCCTAGTGGAATCGGTTGCATTTTGGGGAATTGCATAGTTTAATTCCGCCAAGCCCGTTCCATCATCGGACCACAAAGCGTACGGTGATGCGCCACTGGTACACCGTACATGGTACCCACACGCACCCAACGATTTGGGAACACATTCATTGTGCGTACAGCTTAAGAGTGGAATTCCCTGCCAGAGTCTGTTTCCTGATAGCTACTACCCTTTTTTTTATTTGGAAAGGATGGGAAATCATCAAATGACCCCTCCCGCTCTGAGTGGAGCGGCAGGGAGTGTCAGACTTTTACTGACTAAAACCCACCCTTAGTCCTCCTAGTGCCTTTCTTTCCAGGGCCGCGGTAACTCTTTCGAACATATTCCGCAACCCTGGCAGGATAGCTACTACCCTGGAGTCTTTAAGTCAAGAGTGAATAGGTTACATCTAGGCAAGCGTGCTCCATCTTCGGCCACATCATCGCTTACCATCAGGTGAAATAGTGGGCAAGCGCGTGCCTATTAATAATAAAAAAGGAAAAACCCAAATACAATTTGCTCGACCAGGAAATCAACATCAACAAAGTAGTTTAATAGTGCTAATAAGAGCAGCGCCCTCAATGTGTATAACAACAACTCATGAGTTGTTTATTGCAGTGCACCCACTCAACAGATATTTTAAGTAAATGTTAAATTCCGCTTCCGAGACAATTTTAAAAGCGACACTGGAGCAGTGCTAGCGCCTACTCTTTTTTAAATAAAATAAATAAATCCATAATTTATAGGTTAGTAAACAAAACAAACTTTTTTAATCGGTTTTATTTAGCTTGCCCTGTTTTTTGTTTAGTTATTAACAAAGCAATACGCGATTGTACAAGTATCTGCCTACCTCAATTTCAAAACACATTTGCGATTTATTCTCCATTTCCGCGATACAATTTATGTAATTATTTTAAAACTATTTTCCTAGGCTATGTTTTCGACACGACACCTCTCTTCAACCTCGATATTTGCAGTTTCAGTTTTTCACAGAGCTATGGAAATTGTTGCGTTTGCGCCAGTTTTCTAATAAATCAGCTAGGGTTAGATTTTTTTCTCTCTCGTCCAAGTAATTCAAAGTGCTGGTGAAGATAGTTTGATTATTATCAGATTCCCGTCCAGAGCCCTCGTGACTACCAACACATTGACAAGCTGGCTCATCCTCATCGTGTGGGCAACTGTTACCGTTGTTCAGACCCCCTGGAACTTCGCATCTTTCACCTTCGTACTCTCCCACGCATTCACAGACAGGTTCGTCCTCTTCATTTAAGGAACATGTACCGTTGTTCAAGCAATGACCGTAACACACGTCCACTTCACATCGCTCCCCGGAGTAGTCAGCTTCACATCTGAAATAATAAGATTGTGAAGTGTAAGAACCTAATTAAAATAAACGGGGAAGCCATAAAAAGGAGTAGCATATGTTTTACCTGCAATGAGGAAGCCCCTGCTCATTTAAACTACAGTTGCCATGCAAACAATAGTTGAGACAGTCTGACATCTCGCATCTATGACCTGCAAAATCTCCTTGGCATTGACAAAATGGCTGACTGTCCTCGTTCAAGTAACAGATACCATTGTTGGAGCAATACCCATGACAGACGTTCACTTCACATCTATTCCCGGAATAGCCAGCTCCACATCTGAAATAACAAAGTTGTGAAGTGTACCAAAATAAATGAAACAAAAAAGCCATAAGAAGGAGAAGAACATGTTTTACCTGCATACAGGAAGCCCCTGTTCACTGAAACTACAGTTTCCTTGGAAGCAATAGTTCTCACAGACTGATACCTCACATCGCTCACCGGTGTATCCGGGTTTGCATTTGCAAAGGGATTGTCCATTAACTTTAGCACCACGAACACAAAACAGATCTTCATATTCTCTAGCAATTTTGATTGAGTCATCTGTCTCATACATATTGAGTACGTGATTGCAATCTGAAATTTCCTGAAACTGATCTTTCATTTTGTAGTTGGCGGCTATTGCGACAACGCCTGTAGTTTGAACATCAAACATCTTTTCGTCATAACTATTTATTTCCTTTCGTAAATTCCAAATGCCACTCTTACTGCAAGATGAGCACCAGACCACCGCGTAGAGCATTGTTTTTGAAACTGTATATGAGTTTGGATGAATATCCGTCATAATATCACCTGTCTCACCTGGCTCAGGATACCAAGTAACAAGTAATTCAGCATTTTTTCCATTCAAATCTGATCCATAAGTATAACTTCTGAAACTAGTTTTAGGCATATTCCAGTATATTTTCTGTGACTGTTGGTCAACAGCCAAGCTGTGTAAGTTCCAGTTGTACTGGGCATAAATAACGACTTCTCTGTCTGAACCATTAAATCGAGCTCTCTCTATTGTAGATCTCGGCAGGTTTGTGTTGATCCAGTAAATGTACCTGCAAATTGAAAACCACTCGTTATTGCTTACCACGAAGCAGAATATGTTTTTACAAATTATGAATTTATCAGACTATAATTAGTAACGTACCCTCTGCAACTATCGACAGCTATATCAGTGGGGATCCCGTCATCCATCTTGATTAAGAGATTGCCGTAAACATTGTTTTTGGATCCAGGTTTAAATGAAAACCAATTAATGCTTCGTTCCTTAGTATCTGTGAAGAACAGTGTTTCTGTGACAGGGTCGAAGGCCAGGCCCTGGATGTTCCTTCCATTCCTCTCTGTGAAGCATCTGTATTCCACGGAAGCCATGTTGTAACCACATATGGCGTCGTCGTCGTTCTGTTTGTCGACGTACAGTAGCATGTTGTGAACCTCATCGTAAGCTAATGCAGTCAGGTTTTGGGAGTCAAAACGTACGGTGTCCGTTTTGATTACGTCATCAGTGTAAAATTCTAGTCGATCTCCTACTGTTATGGCGAAGTCTGAAACAAAATAAAGACATTTCGATGGAATTGCGCAACTTTGTCATTGCAACCGAGGATAAGTGGAGTCGAAATACTGAAATGGCAAATACCCACATGTATCAAACTGCGAGCATTATTAAAATGACGACGTCGTATGTAAAACGGCAGAATCATACAAATTGCCTTCCACAAATGTGACGGAGGCGCGAACATACATAAAAAACAACATCCGAATTGATAGCCTACTCCTTCTTCGAAGTCTGTTAATAAAACAAAGACAACATTGAATAGAGAAGAAAAAGATCTCTCTTCTTCTTATAATTAATAGAACTTGTTCGTATGCTCACCCCAGGAGTGCACCAGCCCGACGAGCAGTGCTATCACCAGCACGCACTGCGCTCTACACATGTTGCTTCAGAAATGAAAAGTCGTTGCAACAGAGAAGCGTCCACCACAGAATATATAATAGTACTGGTCCACCCCTGGAAGGTTCCTTAAATAGTAACGCAAAAAGCTGTCTTTTCCTCCAACAAATTATAAAGAAATGATGGTGATAAGAGACCCCTTGATAAGAGGTCGCAATAATACGTTAGTAGGGTTCCGAACCTGAAGCAGTAATGCTAGTGAAGGAGGAGGCAGGCCGCGTGAGGGAGAGACAACCCTCACGCCCCAGCCGCCGCAACATAAGGAGACGCCCCGGGTGTAGGGAGTCGCAGAGCGATTCCCGGCCACCGTAGGCGCGGGTCTATGGACGGCGAGCGTTGGGTGGCTCACCGTCTGATCGAAGCCAGGCCCGGGTCGACGGCGTATTGTGTTCCACGCGCGCCTCAAAGAGATGTCACCATAGCAGACGGGACCAGAGCCTGCCAGGGTTGCGGATTTTGTTCGAAAGAGTCACTGCGGCCCTGGAACGCAAAAGGGTACTAGGAGGAGCACGGATAGGTTTTAGTCAGTAAGAGTCTGACATTTCGCTCCACCAAGAGTGGAAGGAGTCATTTGATAATTTCCCATCCATAAAAAAAGGGTTCCGAACGTCTATAATATGGAAAAACGGAATCCTTATAGACCGATTCAGTTGAAATTAGGTATACATATAATCTTCTGTGACTCAAACACGGACGTGTAACCCTCAAATGAATTTAAGGCCCCCAGCCAAGGCAATAAAGCTAGCTACAAGCTAAAACTACTGACCGCTCGCTAAGGGCATTCCCTGTGGAATACGACCTCGGCTTAGCGGCGTCAGTTTGGGACAGCAAGGGACATCAGGCTGGGTCGTTTTATTATTTAGGGGTTATTAAAGCTAAAGGCTCAGCGGCGCGGGCTGGCTCGTTGGCAAAAGTCGGGGAGGGTTTTGAGTGGGTCGTCGCGACGGACCTCGGCGGCGAGGTCGGTATACGGAACATGTTACAACAATGAGATTCATTCGGAACCCTTTCAATGCGAGTCCAACTCGAACTTGGCCGATTTGTTTTTATTTTTCAGATAACTTGTGACCCGGTAATGTTTAGCTCATAATTATCATCGCGCTAAAGCAAACATTATATAATTCTAGCCCGTAGCAAGATTCATAGACACGTTTAAGATATTTAATTTTACAAAGTTTGTTTTCCAAAACTTTCAAGACAATTAAACCATGGGTCTTTTTCTTTGAATGCGAAATCATCAAACGACTTCTCCCGCTCTGGGAATCGCCCTGCGACTCCCGACGCCCAAGGTGTCATTTTCTGCGGCGGCCAAGGCGTGTGATTCCTTTCCCTCACGCGTCCCGCCTCCTCCTTCGCTTGCATAACGTCAGAGGTGACCTTCCCATGCCCTCTCGCTTCGGACCATGGATTAGACTAGGTCGGACGTGAGATTTCACCGCTACACGTATGCTCCACCGTGTCCTCCGAGCGATCCACATAATGGTGACACCCGGGCGTGTCCTCTCGAAACAACCCTGACCTAGGAAAGGTGAGGTCCAAGTAAGCCAAGACTTTGATTTCTGTTTAGAAGATAAGTAGGTATAGATTCAATCCAGGTTTGCGGATTTTGTTCGAAAGAGTCACCGCGGCCCTGGAACGCAAAGGGCACTAGGAGGAGCACGGATGAGTTTTAGTCAGTAAGTCTGACACTCCCTCCCGTTCCACCCAGAGCGGAAGGAGTCATTTGATGATTTACCATCCATAGAAAAGGTATAGATTCAATAATAACATATATAAAAATTATATTAAAGAACTAGCTTTTGCCAGCGGCTTCGCCCGCGTGCTTGTGTGCCGTTCGTCCAGATCTGTTGAGCCATTCAAGCGTGATTGAGTAACAAACATTCAGCCATCAGAACTTTCGCATTTATAATAGTGTATTAGACTACGTATGGTGATTGGTGTCGGACGTAAAAGAATAGCACCATCCCATCACTTCCCGTGGGTGTCGTAAGAGGCGACTAAGGGACTCACAAGAGAATGGGCAGCAGCATTCTCTGTAGGTACATTGCTACAGCTACACTGCGATCGCCAACCCGCCTGCTAAGCGTTTATGGCAACCTCCCCCCCCCCCCCCCATGTGGGGGAGGCCTTGTCAAACAGTGGACGTCTTTCGGCTGATATGATGATGATGATTAGACTACGGTATTAAAGTAACAGTTATAACAGAAATCGTATGTGTCATGTAGGTTCAGTCACAGTACCACTGTTTTGTCCCTCGGCCATCATCGCATTTCCGAATACAAACGAATGCTAATTTCGATGTCCATCAATTATTAGGTATTAGATTTATCGTATTACATAATAATATGAATTCAGAACAAAGTACTTACTTAATTCACATGTGAATCAAAACAAAACCAAAATACAAGACGATATAAAGTTATCACGAAGTTGCGCGTCGGGAAAACCGTAAGCCATGTTTTTATCTTTTAGGTAGCATGTACTAAGATATTTTGTGACCTAGGGTTAAAATAAGATAGAAGTGGTAGGTAAGTTAGTAATAAATCATTGTGAAATAATTATATGAAGTCATGTCAGCCAGATTAAGGGTCAGTGCACACTAACGACCGCTTTCTATAACATATCTCAATCCCAATCTTGATCCCGATCCTTGTCTGTAACCAATCAACGGCCGAGTTTGTGTCCTTCACCACACAATCCTCACCTTTGATTGGTTACAGACAAGGATCGGGATCAAGATTGGGATTGAGATATATTATAGAAAACGGCCGTAAGACGCGACGTGGTTCGCATTTTAAATTTAATGACAGCCAAAGTGACATAATCTCACAAGCAACTGAATCGGAATTTAGAAAAAACCGGCTAAGTGGGAGTCGGACTCGCGCACGGTGGATTCCGTACTATTAGATCTATAAAAAAACCGCAAAAAAATTACGTTTGTTGTATGGGAGCCCCACTTAAATATTTATTTAATTTGGTGTTATAGCGGCAACTGAAATACATCATCAGTGAAAATTTCAACTGTCTAGCTATCACGGTTCATGAGATACAGCCTGGTAACAGACAGACAGACGGACATCGGAGTCCTAGTAATAGGGTCCCGTTTTTACCCTTTGGGTACGGAACCCTAAACAAGCAAGCTTGAGGCGGCCGGTAACACACAACGGAATCAAATCAAATAATTTTCTAGAATATGGTAAGATAAGCTGTTCCGGTAAATTTGTTTCAGCATTATCCTGCCATAACATGACGTGCAAATGTATTCACAATCAGCGATGTCAATAAATTGTTACAAATTACAGATTCTATTGACTTGTCTTCTAAATAGTTCATAATGGTACTTTTAACATTTTTAACCGGTCAGGCATCGCGCGCGCGAAACTACTGGGGAGTATACTATTGTAGTCTTTGTACTGGGGGCTCACGACAAAATGTATGGGAATGACATTAGTCGTGGAAAGGAAACGTCATCACCTAATGTCATTCCCATACATTTTGTCGTGAGCGTCTGACGTTAACGCTACAGAAAAGTTTTTTGTCTAGGCCTGCTGAACAACAGTCAAGCCCCGCCCGCATTTATAGAGTTTTAAAACGCGTAAATCGGGCGAACACCAGTGTGTCGCCGGCGCTCAATGACATTTTCAATACGACAAACCGGTGCCGGTGTGACGGCGAAGCTTCAAATCAAATCAAATCAAATCAAATCAACAGACAATCAACAAAGTTATTTATAGATTTTAGCTGATCTGTATGTTCGGCCAATAATCGGCATACAAATATAATATTAGTAAGCAGGTTATTTTTATTATCATAGTTAATAAAGTCCAGGATAAAAGAAATGAAGCAATTGAAAAATGTCATGAGCCGCATAAAATAAAGTAATTGAATTATATTATTAATTATTGAGAATGTCAAAGAAAATGCATTTATTATAATCGGTTCATTAAAGAAAATTAAATTTAGTCATAATTTGTCATTTAAAAAGCCTTCAATCGAGTGATACGTCTTTTCAACTAGAAACAGGAACAACTTTTTTTTAAAATGGCTGACATTTTCCTCACTTCTGATACACTTTGGCAATTTATTGTATAATTTTGGAGCCATTATGAAAATACTGTTCTTGTATAAAGCAGTTTTAGATCCAACAGTTTGTAGCCGGTCAGCTCGACGCTGACTACCTACTCGGTCAAATTTATACATATTATTTTTGATGAACATAGATGTCTGGTATATGTACAATGAGGGCACTGTTAAAATTTTCATACTTTTAAAATATTGTTTACAGCTGTCAGTGGTTTGCAAGTTACAGATCGCTCTAATACACCTTTTCTGACACTTAAACACCATATCTTTACCCGAGGCGTTTCCCTAAAACATAATGCCATATCTTAATGTTGAGGCTACTAGACCATGATATGCAGTTAGTACGGTGTTTCGATTGGCCGTTTTACTTAGCATACGCAGCGCATGAGAAATATGGTTTACTTTACTACATACTTTGTCAATCTGGGTATTCCATTTTAATGTGCTTTCAATATTTAATCCCAGAAATTTTGTCACATTCGTCTCATCAATCCTTTTATCATTATATCTTATATCTAAATTTAAATTCTGATTTACTGTTTGTTGAAATTTCATTATTACTGTCTTGTCTAAGTTTATTACCAAATTATTATTCTCTAGCCAATTTATAACTGATTTTATGTTAGAGTTAATGTCTGATTCTAATGTATCTAATTGGTCGCTGTTGAAAAGTAGAGTGCTGTCATCTGCAAACATTGTCATGGGATAGGTCGATGCTTTTGGAAAGTCATTTATATATATAATAAACAGGAGAGGTCCAAGTATGCTACCTTGTGGAACTCCACACATCACTGTTCTCGGGCTAGATTTAAATGTTGTTTCATGTTTTTTACATATTCTATTAATAACTGTTATTTGCTGTCTATCTTGTAGGTATGATTTAATTAAATTTGATATGTTACCTCTAATCCCGTATGCGTCAAGTTTATTAATTAATATTCTATGGTCTACGCGGTCAAAGGCTTTCGACATGTCCATATATAGAGCCAGAGCCGGTTTTCTTTTATCTACTCTGTTGCTAACGAGTTTTAAAAAATCATAGATTGCCATGTCAATGGACTTATTTTTCCGAAAGCCCTTTTGGCTATCGACAAATAATTTATTTTTCTCGAAATATGAATTGATTTGATTGTATATTACTCTTTCAAATATTTTTGACTAAATAGGTATCAGTGCTATAGGTCTATAGGAAGACATGTTGTCTTTATTATCTTTTTTTAAAAGCGGTTTTATGATACTAATTTTTAATTCCTTTGGAAAAACACCATGCAAGATGCACATATTGATCAGGTGACTAAGGACGGGTGCAATTATTGTAGATACTGTTTTAATATTTTTTGTGCTAATACCATCATATCCAGTGCTGGGAGTATTCTTTAAAGACATAATAATTTTATGAATGTCTTGTGGTATTGTAGGTTTCATAAACATGGACGAATTTGGAGTATTTATTGGTAATTTATTATTATTATTTGAACCATTAATTGATTTGACTTGATCCGCAAAATAATTGTTAAAAGCCTCTGCTATATCAAGAGGGTTGGTAAGTATTTTATCATTTGATTTAATTCTCATTGTGGATTGATTTGGTAAATTATGTTTGTTTTTATTTATGACTTTCCACGTTGCCTTACATCGATTCTTAGCCGAGTGAATGTAACGGTTATTGTGGGCTCTCTGCGTGAGCTTGACCGGTTTATTTGTTTATTTAGTACATGGAGGACTTACAGCTAATAAAAACAAACAAAAAGGTAAACTAGTCACTAATTACAATTACAAATCCTCACGAATAGACTTATTTAATTATATTTATGAGTATGTGAGCACACTGTTTTACACAACAAAACTTACACAAAATTACAATAAAGCAATATAAATACCAACAATGATATTATAAGTAAAAAGGTGTAGATAGGTTACATAAACAACATTCGATCTTCAAGAACGGCACAATGTCACACTGTTAGATGACACGTAGAAGTAGGACGGCATGTCGTAATTATTGGGGGCGGAAAAGAGACAAGACGAGAAAAATGTGGCTAATTAGCCACATTTTGACGTGCCGCTTGCTGAGCGCTTATAACCTATCTACACCTTTTACTTAAAATATCATTGAATATCAAGCTTTCAATAAATATGTCTGAAAAAATAGAAAAAAATAAGAAAAGAAAAACAAATACTTAGTCAAAACCTTCCGCTACTTGAAAATTTGAGGCTTAAGCACCTCCTGGCCGAACTCACACCAATTGTAAATGGATCCTAATCTTGTTCTTTGCATAGATCATTGAAATTCCTGCCTGCGCGCACAATATAACTGTTCCGTCTATAATTCGAAGATGTATGAGGTACACGTATGGGTGGATTAAAACGAAATGTTTTACTTGGCACATTGAAATAAAACTTTGACAATAACTCAGGTTATCAATATCGTTATTGAGGATTTTCAACATGAACAAACAGTCGGCAATTTTACGTCGATCTACCAGTGGTAACAGATGATATTTCTTGCAGAGTCCAAGATACTCGGTTAGTCGGATTAATTGTTTGAAAAGTTTTTTTATACACATCGTCAGTGGTAACTCTTGAAAAATGGTAAATGATTTTGTTCGAAATTTATTGTAAATTATTATCGTCATGCAGCATTCATTTTTCTTATTTTTTTTATTTTTTGTGTCAGCCGAAGGCTATCTTTATGCCGTGTTTGGCTATTTGGCATGTCAGTGCTCGTTTCAAATAAATTGTAGTATCTATTAACAAAAATACATATTTCAAAAATATACATGTCGTAGATAGATGGCGCTACTGTGGGACTACGGACAGCGCCATCTAACAAATTGTTTCGAAACCTAATAATCACGTGATCAGAAACGCAAGCGCGCCCTACCGCTTGGACACGATCGTCGGTAGAGGGGACAGCGAGGTGGTCGCTCTAGCGCTCGGGCATTCTGGGCTGAATGCTCCAAGCCGTCGCACGTGACTGTTTCCCGTGTAAACTGTTGGTCTGAATAAAGTTATTTTAATTAAAATTATCTTTCGTTCGAGTGCCTGCGACAGTGTCCATACCCAAAACCATTTATTTTATTATATTAAAAATACATTCAAAACTCTCACAATACGCCTTTTCATTTGATATGTTACACTGTACAGTTGGAAAACTTTTTTTATTTCTAATTTGCTCCCCAAAAATAGACCCCATTTTCACAATTTATTTATTTTCGTTACACGTTCGTATTTGGGTCACATTTCAACTGAATCGGTCTTTTAGATTCAGAGAAAATCGACAATGACAATCAGACAACCGAGTGTCTCTATAAGGATTCCGTTTTACCAAGAGGTCAAGAATCAAAGGGTCTCTTATCACTACCATTTCTTCATTTGTTTAAGGAAAAGACAGCTTTGTGCGTTACTATTTAAGGAACCTTCCAGCGGTGGACCAGTACTATTATAATAATTATATTCTGTGGTGGACGCTTCTCTGTAGCAAAGACTTTTTATTTCTGAAGCAAAATGTGTAGAGCGCAGTGCGTGCTGGTGATAGCACTGCAGCTGCTCGTCGGGGTGGCGCACAGCTGGGGTGAGCATATGAACTAAATAAGAGAAGAAACAACATTGAAGAGATTCAATTTTTGTTTAATAACCGACTTCAAAGAAAGAGGGGGTTATCAATTCGGGTGTCGTTTTAGGGTTCCGTACCCAAAAGGCAAAAACGGGACCCTATTTCTAAGATTCCGCTGTCCGACTGTCTGTCTGTCCGTCTGTCTATCTGTCTGTCACCAGGCTGTATCTCATGAATCGTGATAGCCAGACAGTAAAATTTTCACAGATGATGTATTTCTGTTGCCGCTCTAACAACCTAAAAACGGAATAAAATAAATATTAACGATGGGCTCACATACAACAAAGTGATTTTTTTGCACGGAACCCTTCATGCGCGAGTCCGACTCGCACTTGGCCGGTTTTTTTATGTCAGGGCATCACTCCGTCATATAAACCTTTATCGGTTTTCCTGGGGATCACGCTTGACTCAAGGCTACAATGGGGTCCTCATTTAACATCTCTTCATTTATTTATTTATTTAATAGGGGAACACCAACTACCTAAGTATTTACTAAATATTTAACACAAATTATACATTGCACTTTGTTCTGTGTAAATATGTCACTTACTACTACTTACTTACACACAGTGACATTACATTAAGCATTATTCTGGGAAATCATTTTACTTTTAATAAATGAACACAAATGCTTGGTAACGCTATCATTATGAAATAATTTTTTAATGAGATTGAATAAATTGAAACAATTATATCGACATCGTCACTAAAAATATTGAAACTCATACGTACGTCTCTTTCGGGACGGCTAAGTTCAGCAGCATATGCTGTCAGAAAAATCCGTCAGTTTACTGATATAGACACCGCGAGGCTAGTCTGTTTTAGTTACTTTCATAGTATCATGTCTTACGGTATCTTGTTATGGGGACAAGAAAATGGTGGAGCCGAATGGTGCTGATGCACGCGTCATGTTCGTGAACGGGCGCCATCAGTGGAGACTGGTCATCTCTTAGATGTCACTCGCTTATTTCAATATAATTTTTGCTTATTTGATATAACCATGTAAACTTCCACCGAAAATTGGTTTGAACGAGATCTAGTAAGTAGTTTTTTTTTAATACGTCATAATTCGTAAACCGCAATTTACCTTTCATTCAATCAACTCAAATATAATTTTCACAGATGATGTATTTTTGTTGCCGTTATAACAACAAATACTAAAAACAGAATAAAATAAATATTTAAGTGGGGCTCCCATACAACAAACGTGATTGTTTTGCCGTTTTTATTATTACTTATATTACAACAGAAAACCAGTGTTATACAGTTATTATATCTTATTATTTTTATTCAAATTTATTTCTTTCATTTTAATTCTTCGAATAGGTTCGCAACGCCGAAGTCGTGCGCCCAATTGATGAATAACTTTTGTGACAAACATTGCATTTTTCGTGGTCTCAATCGATTGGAGTAAGAACTCACCATATTAAGCTTTTCTTTCCCGATGCCATGGAAAAAGCTGTCAAAATAGCTCTACACCATTTTCTAAACTCACAATATACTTGTCTAAAACACAAAACAAGCCAAACTAAACAAGCAAGCAGCCAGAAAAAAACGCTTTCTATTGGTTGAATTAAACACGCGTGCGAGGATCGACCAACACGACTCAACACGACCTGTATACATTCGCACTCGCAAAATATTCGCATCCCTTGAAGCGAATGCGAATGTCGATGCGAATGTTGCAAATGGTGCGAATCATTCGCATAAGCGAATGCAAATTCGTGACATCCCTAATTTCGACTCCACTTATCCTGTCTCGGCTGCAATGACGAAGTTGCGCAATCCTATCGAAATGTCTTTATTAGAAATTCTACTTAGCTGAAATAATTCTTTTGTTTTAGACTTCGCACTATCAGTAGGAGATCGACTAGAATTTTACACTGATAACGGAACCAAAACAGACAACGTACTTCTTACCTCCCAGAACCTAACTACATTAGCTTACGATGGAGTTCACAACATGCTGCTGTACGTCGACAAACAGAACGACGACGACGCCATATGTGGTTACAACATGACTTCCGTGGAATACAACTGCTACACAGAGAGGAATGGAAGGAACATCCAGGGCCTGGCCTTCGACCCTGTCATAGAAACACTGTTCTTCACAGATACTAAGGAACGAAGCATTAATTGGTTTACATTTAAACCTGGATATAAAAACAATGTTTACGGAAATCTTTTTATCCAGATGGATGACGGGATCCCCACTGACATAGCTGTCGATAGTTGCAGAGGGTACCTACGTCACTAATTATAGTCTGATTTATAGGTAATTTGTCAAAACATATTCTGCTTCGTGGTAAGCAATAACTAGTGGTTTTCAATTTGCAGGTACATTTACTGGATCAACAGAAATCTCACAACATCTACAATAGAGAGAGCTCGATTTGATGGTTCAGTCAGAGAAGTCGTTATTAGTTCTAAGTACAACAGGAACTTACACAGCTTGGCTGTTGACCAACAGTCACGGAAAATATACTGGAGTATGCCTGAAACTAGTTTCAAAAGTCATACTTGTAGAGCAGATTTGAATGGAAAAAATGCGGAAACATAGTTCTTTGGACAGTATCAGTTAGTGATAATAAGAGGGATATTTATCCAAACTCATATACAGTTTCAAAAAAAAACCTCTACGTGGTGTCTTGGACCTCAATCTTGAATAAAAAAGCCGTTTGGAAATTTCCAAAGCCATCAATAGGACATAATTTCAACAATATGTTTGAGTTTTATACTACAGGCGCTGTTGGTATTGCTGCTAACTACAAATTGAAAGATCAATTTCAGGGAATTTCGGATTGCCGTTATAACATACATAAGTACTATGCGACAAAACAAATTTCTAGGGAATACTATGTAGGTTCATATTGTGTTCATGGTACTAAAGTTAATGGTCAATCCCTTTGCAAATGCTCCCCTGGGTACGCCGGTGATCGATGTGAGGTATCAGTCTGTGAGAACTATTGCTTCCAAGGAAACTGTAGTTTCAGTGAACAGGGGCTTCCTGTATGCAGGTAAAACATGTTCTTCTCCTTTTATGGCTTTCTTGTTTCATTTATTTTGGTACACTTCACAACTTTGTTATTTCAGATGTGGAACTGGCTATTCCGGGAAGCGATGTGAAGTGAACGTCTGTCATGGGTATTGCTCCAACAATGGTATCTGTTACTTGAACGAGGACAGTCAGCCATTTTGTCAATGCCAAGGAGATTTTGCAGGTCATAGATGCGAGATGTCAGACTGTCTCAACTATTGTTTGCATGGCAACTGTAGTTTAAATGAGCAGGGGCTTCCTCATTGCAGGTAAAACATATGCTACTCCTTTTTATGGCTTACCCGTTTATTTTAATTAGGTTCTTACACTTCACAATCTTATTATTTCAGATGTGAAGCTGACTACTCCGGGGAGCGATGTGAAGTGGACGTGTGTTACGGTCATTGCTTGAACAACGGTACATGTTCCTTAAATGAAGAGGACGAACCTGTCTGTGAATGCGTGGGAGAGTAAGAAGGTGAAAGATGCGAAGTTCCAGGGGCTCTGAACAACGGTAACAGTTGCCCACACGATGAGGATGAGCCAGCTTGTCAATGTGTTGGTAGTTACGAGGGCTCTGGACGGGAATCTGATAATAATCAAACTATCTCCTCTAGCACTTTAAATGACTTGGAAGAGAGAGAAAATCTAACCATAGCTTTATTTAGAAGCTGGCGCAAGTGCTATTTCGGGACCTAGCTGAAAACTGAAACTGCAAATATCGAGGTTGAGAAGAGGTGTCCTGTCAAAAACATAGCCTAGGAAAATAATTATATAAATTATTTCTTGGAAGTAGAAAATAAATCGCAATTTATGTCATTTTAGGTTGAGATAGGAAGATACCTACATGTACAATGAGTAGGCGCTTGCGCTGCTCCGGTGTCGCTTTATTTATCTCAGCAATGGAATTTATCATTTACTTTTATCTCTTGAGTGGGTGCACTGCAATAAATAACTCACGAGTTGTTGTACACTTGAGGACGTTGCTCTTATACCGGATCACTGCTTTGTTGTTCTCGTGATATCACATTTTAAAATACATAGGTACCTAATAACAAGTCAAAAGAACAAAAGAAAGTTTTAAAAGTTTGTCATTAAGAAATTCTCTAACGTATTTTTTTTTCGGTATGACCACTAGCAAGTTAACACGCAGGGGCTATATACTATTGTAGTCTTTGGCTTAACCGGACTAATTCTCTAACGTAGGTACCTTGCACCGTAATATACCTTGTCATTCAATCATTTTAAAAGATTTCTTTTAATTAATTTATCTTCTTGCAGAGTACCTACTTATTACTTGCTCTAATAACTTATTATATACTTTTGGAACCATTGCAAAAATGCTTTTGTGAAAAAAAAATAGTTTTAGTCTGAATCAAGTTCAATTTATTTGAACATCGTTGACTTTTACATGTATATGAATAAATACATATTGTTCATTTTTTACAAAACTATGTTTTATATTGTTACTATTTTTAACCGACTTCAAAAAAGGAGAGGGTTCTCTATTCGATTGTATTTTTTATGCTTGTTGCCTCAATATCTCCTAACCGATTTGAAAAATTCTTGTTTAATTCCTATTGAAATTTTATCAAAATCGGTTCTGTAGTTTGGTTTTTAAATCCAAATAGCTGGAAAAAAATGTGGCAAAATCATCCATTACGAAATTGCGTATTTTTGCTTTCCTGTGACTTTCCAGTGGTGTTGTTAGGTGTACAAAAAACACCGACTTCCAAAAAAACACAACAATATTTTAACTTTAATTTCGGAAGGCGGTGTTTTGGTTGCTTCTTCGTTATTTGACACCGACTTCCGGAATTAAAATTATTTTGTACTTTGTAGTGTTTTATTTTAATGTTGAATTGTCAAAAATCTATTTCTTTATGTCCAACGTTTTAAATTGTACTTATATGAGTTAAAGTTTCTTTTATGTTTTGGTAACATCTTTCCTTATTCTGTAATCCTCTGTGAAACGCCAACTGCTTAGAGGACATGATAGTTACATTATACATGCTTATTTACAAATAAATATATACTTAATATAAGCAGTGTGCACTGTGTATTATTGAGTTTCCCCGTCAATGTCCGCCCCGACACTTGCTCGAGCCAGCCCGCGCCGCTGAGCCTGTAGTTTTAAATTCGCCGCAAAATAATAATCCTAGTTCGATCCAGCCCGTCCCTAGCTGTCCTCCTCCAGCGACGCCCTAAGCCGAGGTCTGTACCCCAAAGGTGTACCCTTAGCGTGTAGTCGCTTAGTTTGTAAGTTTTTTTAATAAGCCCTGGCTGAAGGCTTTAATATTTATATTGAGGCCGCCACAGGCAAGTCCGGTTAAGCAGACGACAACCTCTTAAGTTGACCTGCGAGAGACCACTCACAAAAAAAATGATTGAGTATTTTTATAACCCACTACATATTATGGTTTTATCAACAGGATATCATCTCTTTCTCGGTACATAAATACTAGAGGGGTGCCTGAGACTTAGTTTAAAAGTATAGAATTAAGCCTTAGGTACCTACCTATTTTTAACCCCCGATCAAAAAGAGGGTGTTATCATTTTGAGGTGTGAATTTAAATACTTAAAGTAGAAGGAGGCTGTACAAATTAAATGAAAAATAAAATACTAATAATTAATGTAATTTTGTATTAGGGATCATCACGGGCGACCACGTTTTCGTCAGTAGGTATATGAGAAACAAATTATTTTTTATTAGGTACCTGTAAATTCCTATATTATACTGGGTAATTTTTTTTCCAGTGCGCAAACTTTAAGAACCACTTCTGCCCATGTAAATGAACAACTTTCCCCAAGAAAGCCATAGTCAATTCCTAAAAAAAAAATTGAGTCTCCCATACAAATTGTGGTCAGTTGATGACAATTTTGTATGGGAAGTTCAAATTTTTTTTTAGGAATTGACTATGGCTTTCTTGGGGCAAGTTGTTCATTTACATGGGCAGAAGTGGTTCTCAAAGTTTGCGCACTGGAAAAAAAGTTATCCAGTATAAAAGTGTTGTTTTCCAGGTCTCAAAAACATACCTAATTGTATTTTTAGTCTACTGAAACAATGATTTTCAATAGGTTTCTTATGTAAATGTGTCAAGCCTATTGATTGTCCAAACCGTTTGTGCCACTGTCGCTTCTATATACAAAATATCACTTCATATACAGAGGCGGTGGTATTTCTCCATCCAGATGTTGATTCTGAGGCGTTTTGCAGTACAAGGTGATTATCACTAGTAAATAGGAGTCCATGGATCCTGTTCGGTGCACGGATACGCTGTTAGGCTCAGTGAACTTCACTTTAGGTATGTCTTCATCGTCACAAGCCAACACATCAACGCCACCAGTTTCTGGCTCTCCAAGACATCCAGGAAGTGGCTGAAATGAAAAATGTAAGAAAATATGTTTATTTTCTCCTGGTGTAAAGGTATCCTTACTAATATTAGGTATAAACGCGAAAGTTTCTATGTATGGATGTTTGTAACTCTTTCACGCAAAAACCACCACCGTAGGTGCGGGTCTGCGGACGAGCGTTGGGTGGCTCGCCGTCCGATCAAAGCCAGGCCTAGGCCGACGGCGCGTCGTGTCAAGGTCCCACGCGCGCCTCAAAATGATGTCAGCAGTTTTGCGTACGGAACCTTCGCTGTACCTAAACACAATGAAAGTATTACCCAAAACGTTTTGTGTGTTTAAGTGGGATGTCCACCATCACCGTCAGTACCTACGTCTTGTACCCCGATGATATGAAATCAGTACACTAGTTGTTACCTACCATTTCCCAGTCAGCTTGCTCCTGTGGAATGAGGATCGGTCTGATGTGACGTCTGTAACCTGCCGTAAAACCTGTAACAAAAATAAGTTTTTTTGAGGTTTCCAATATATTTTTTTCTAAACTTTAAAGTTGTATGGATTCAGGAATTAGTATAGTAAATGTACATAACGAACTTAACTATTTATATCTACTAAACTTAACTAGGTATATACAAACTAGACTAAAAATTGCGAATTATGTACGAAAAGTGTAAAAAACAAATTGATCATTGGGCATCAGAAAACTCATCCACAGCGCTGTCAATGACAAAAGTGCCCAGAACACTGGCAGCATTGCCACGTTGAATGGCAATGCTGATTCTTTGGCCAAAGAAAAGCCCAGCCCTCTGGTCACGTGAACAGTCGACAAGTCGTTTGCTGATGTCCCGAAAGACTCGGTGAGCACTCGGACCCCATGGGCCTAGTGTTTCAACCCCAAACGGCTCAAATATATAACTCCCAATAAAGTTGTTATATTTGCGCCGTTTGGGGTTATCACATCATTTGCCTAGCCTTTTCACAACTACATTGGGGTCGGCTTCCACTCATACACAAATGCAATCTCAAATCAAATTTCTTTAAAAGATTTTCAGCTTTATCGCTAAAGCATTTATAGGTTCAAGGTTTATTGGGAAAATTTGACAGTTTCGGGTTGCTTCATGTGCTGGCGTCTGTACCTACAGTAGTGGCAATAGTGTCTACCACAGATATAGCTAGACATAGATAACGCAAGAGCAACTACGAATTTAAACGTGCCCGGTGCCCAGCCTACGTTTAAATTCGTAAGCCGCCCCTTTCGCGCTCGGTAGCCGCTGGTTCTCCCACAAGTCGGCGTTCTCGTCACTGGTAGTTCTCGCTGGGCCTCCCTCAGGTCACTGGGGTCTCACCTGGTGGGGACTGAACGCCGAGACGCCGTGAAGAAGCGACACGGAGCTTGCTCGCTAGTCGCTGTGGCGCGCCTGCGGTATACACGCATCTATACAGACGGGTGTGCGTTGCTACTCGTTTTCGGGTAGGCGCATGCCCGACGAAGCTCCGCTCACTAGGAGCAACCAAACGACGGGCCCGTCGTTACGGGCCGAGGGGTGCCCCCGCGGGCAGGGGGCCTAGCCCTGTGACCGCTCGCCACGTCCCCTTGCAGGGACGTAGCGACTGCCAACGATTCGCGCTCAGTCTGCATCGGTGGACGCTACTCGGACGTCAGTTAGTTGGTTAGGTCAGTTAGGTGCCACACGTTGCCGTGTCTTTGAATCGATTTGATTTTCCCATCACTTAATAGTACTTACTTGAGTGTGACGTCATAGTAGGTAGTCAAAAAATGGCACGCTTGGTTTTCATACAGATCGTGATACTTGCGTTTTCTATGTCTATCTATATCTGTGGTGTCGACACATTATGTCCTTAATTAGGGTGCGTTTCCACTGAGGCGGAGCAGAGCAGAGCGGAGACGAGCTGTGCCACGATTCACCAATCACATGGCTTGAAATTCACATCTCTTTTCCACTCCGCTTGGTTGATTGGTGAATTGCCATACCATTTACCTACTGGCTGATTCAACATCGCCGATCCTAAACTATTGAAGCTAGACTGAGGTATGGAGGTATGCGGTACAGAGAGTAAAGTCCCGCAAACCTCCATAGAAAAAGGAGGATCCTCCGACCAGACGGTTGTTGTGTCCGGTGGGCAACTGCCCGATAGTTGATGTTCGGACTGTTGTATATGTTCAAATCGCACGGAAAAGTGATACCGCGATGCAGGATTTCGTTCAGTTAGTTCGCAGCTGGCGGGATAGATGGCGCTACGGTTTTTTTTTGCTGCGATGTGGTTTTTACTACGTTTGGTTTTTTGTAGCGGCATTGATGCCGCTACAAAGGCACATGCGATTTAGCCAGCTAGGTCCTTTTATAACGTAAGCTAAACACTAACACGGAAGGATTTTTCTAATTCCACACCCCCTTGTGAACTACGCCTCCCACAAGATGGACCGATGACCTGGCGAGGGTCGCTGGTAGCCGATATATGCGAGACGCACAGGACTTTCCAGTGGTGCATGGTGTTGTTAGGTGTGGGGTACCAATGAAAAGCGAAAAATAAAAAACTTTTTCACAAAAAAAAACCGACGTCCAAAAAAAACACTACAAAGTACAAAATAATTTTAATTTCGGAAATCGGTGTCAAATAACTAACCAAAAACACCAACTTCCGAAAAGTTATTTTTCAACACATTTGCTCAAAAAATGCATTTACGAAGGCTGTACACATTGTTCGAAAGTTAAATTTTACACACCACACCATGGAATGTGCGGTAAAATAGGTACTCTCACCTAAGTACATATATTACCGCTCGGTGCTATTGTTTAGCGCCGTGCGGTAAAATATGTACTTAGGTATTCTTTACGGTTTTTTCTTTTAATTTCCATAAAAAAATAATTAAGAATATCACCAAGGAGTTTCACAATCCTAGAATAAATAAGCTGAATGTTTAGAGGTAGCGGAACAGAGAGTAAAGTCCCGCAAACCTCAATTGAAAAGGGAGGATCCTCCGACCAGACGGATGTAGTGTCTGGTGGGCAACTGCCCGAGAGTTGATATTCGGGCTTTGCATATGTTCTAATCACACGGTAAACTTTGATTTCGCGATTTAGGATTTTGTCAAGCTAGTTCGCAGCTGTCGCGATAGATGACGCTGCGAGTCTCATTTGTTGATTCTGCTACGTTGATTTTTTGTGGCGGTATTAATGTCGCCTACATCACTCCCCTCCGGAGACCGGAGGTCAATAGTGGATGAGTCGTCCATACATCTTGAGATGCTTGCCAGGCCAGTGGAAGGTTGGTTCCAGTGAGTCGGAACCGGAAGTCGCAGAGTTCTCGGTGAGTCGGAACTGTCTGCGGTGCCCCGATGCTGCTGCTGGCGCGACTGCTGGCGTCGACCAGGAGAGGTTCTTCAAGGCTCTTCATGTGACTGGCCGAAGGTGCAGTGTGCTTGCCAAGGTGGGTCGGAGCTGTGCGACGTGCTGACGTGACTGCTGGCGTCGACCAGGAGAGGTTTTTCAAGGCTCTTCATGTGACTGGCCGAAAGTACAGTGTGCTTGCCAAAGTCGCTGATGACGTTGATGATAGAGGCTGAGGATGCTGACCAGGAATGCGCGTCCGCTGCATGCTGGTGGTCAGGATACCCGTTGAAGCCGAGGGTACTGGCTGGCTGTATGACTCGCTGCTCGAAAGCTTGAGGTCAAGATGAGGAGAAGTGATGATGATGATGACGTCATGATGAGGTAGCTGCACGAAGGCTGCGCTGACGTCCAATGTCGAAGGTCACCAGTTTGGAGGTAGCGGAACAGAGAGTAAAGTCCCACATACCTCCACTGGAAAGAGAGGATCCTCCGACCAGACGGTTGGTTTGTCTGGTGGGCAACTGCCCGGATGTTGATATTCGGGCTTTGCATATGTTCTAATCGCACGGTAAACTTTGATTTCGCGATTTAGGATTTTGTCAAGCTAGTTCGCAGCTGTCGCGATAGATGGCACTGCGAGTCTCATTTGTTGATTCTGCTACGTTGATTTTTTGTGGCGGTATTAATGTCGCCTACAAATGATCGAACCTCCTTGGAAGCGCATTTGCTCAATACGTTTGTCTCACTTTAATACTAAAGAGAAAATGAGAAAAGAATAATAAAATAAACAAATGAAAGATGTAGTTCTTATTTTCACCACGCGATTGTGGCGCCGTTTGCAAATTCGCGCCATTTTCACATTAGAAATGTCAAAGATTGTTGCGACTTTCCGACTGATATCTAAAAACAAAAAGTTTGTTTCATTATCTATTGTACTGTTTTCTCGCAAATGTATTGAAAAACGTTGTATGATATACGTGCAGAAATTGGTTTTTACAAACTCGTAACTATGGTTAGCCCTCGACTTCGTCTCGGGCTTACATTCGTCTACTCGTTTGTAAAAACCAACTTACCGCACTAATATCATAAATAACTATTGTAGGTACTTTGTCGTATTTTAATTGGACGTCGATTTTATTTTTTTTTTGTAAAAAAGTTTTTTTACAGTGTGTATTTCTATTGCCGCTATAACAACAAATAATAAAAATAAAAATTTATAATTAAAAATGAATCTCCTTTATAAGAAACGTGTTATTTGCGGTTTATGGTACAGAACCCTTCGTGTCGTGTCCAACTCGCACTTGCCTGGGTATTTTTTATACGGACGTTAAGAAGTCTAAAAACTCACCTTTTCTGATCTTCATGCAGGCTTCTTTGAGATTACTGTGATCTTCTGCATGTATCGTAACACAAGCGCATGCAAAGAGAACTACAATTGTAAGAGAAACCATGTTGACCAAGAAAGTGAAGCCAAAAGGCAGTCAAATTAAAAAATAAACATGCATTTATATATATTATGGCCATACATAATTGGTACGCCATTCATTGCAATAAAATTAGTAGCAATTTATCGGCTGGTAAAACGATTACATGGTTATTATTTCCAATAATATTATTCCGTAATTAGAGCATGGTACATAATGTATTTAGTTTTACCTAAATAATTATGATAATGTTATACCTGGTATGCGGAAAAGGGTGGAAATTTCCACCTTGCTCCATTGAAAAGGGAAAATCCTCCGACGAAATGGGTGTTTTTTTATCTGCGACCATGACGTGTTAAAGCGTGAGTCGTTCGAGCGAGAAGGGATGGAGCTATACACCCTATATAGCTCCATCCCTCCTTCTCGCTCGAACGCCTCACGCTTTAACACGTCATGGTAGCTGGTGTGCAAAACTGCCCGATGGTTGGCGTCGGGAATGAGATACATTCAAATCACGCGGACACCTTTGATACCGCGATGCAGGATTTTTGTGACGTCAGTTGCCCGCTAGACACCCACACCCATCTTGTCGAGGGATCCTTCTTTTTCAATGGAGGTATGCGGGACTTTACTCCTTGTTCCGCAAACATCTGTATTGTATGTAATCAAAATAGCTGGTGTAACTATTTCACTATCTTGTCGAAAGGGACATCAAATGAAAGAGGAGAGAATTCTGTGATCAAAAAGATAAATTAGTACAACGTTAAATACCAAGCGGCAGTTAAACATTTTACTACATTTCAGCGTTTATGAATACTACAAGAGCTATCTTTTGGTAGTTCTGATTAACAACATAGGCAAAATAAAAATAAGAATTACATAAGCAACTTTCGGCATATTTCATCAAAGTTAACTCAAGCAGTTACTTAGACATTTTAATTTAAATAGCCTTCGTCATAATGAACAATATGGCTTTACTAAAGTTCGTTCAACCACAGATGCGTTTGTTGATCTCCTAAAACCTACATTTAACGTATTCTGTGATCTTTCCAATGCCTTTGATTGTACACCGTGACACGCTTTTGCGTAAACTACGTCATTACGGTCTTCAAAGTGAAGCTCTTAACGTAATTGATTCATATTTACTTATCAGGTTTCAATGTGTAGATGAGATGTCAGAGATGTCAATGGTGTGAAGTCTTCCGGGCCACCGGTTCATTTATGAGTGCCTCAAGACTCTATACTGGGTCCATTCTTAATTGCAGTGTTTATAAACAATTTGTCATTATTATTAAAGGGGTATGTGACGTAGTGCTGTTTGCTGATGATACCTCTCTTATTTTTAAAGTAGATAGGTATAGACGAGATTTTGAAAACGTAAACAGCGCTCTTGCAATAGTTACGGATTGGTTTATGACGAATAATCTAGTTCTGAATGCGAAAAAAACGAAATGTATAAAGTTTGCCCTGCTCAATGTTAGAAATGTAGAACCAAATGTCATCTTAAAACTGTGGACTCGGCAGTATTTTTAAGCATAACAGCTGATTCTAAACTTCAATGGGGTCCTCACATATCAAGTCTATGAGGAAGGCTCAGCTCTGCCGCATTGGCTGTCAGGAAAGTTAGACAATACACTAACGTTGACTCAGCTCGGTTAGTCTCTTTTAGTTATTTTCATAGCATAATGTCTTCTACCTAGCCTTCTCCCGACGATGATGGTCGGCTTGGAAGTCGAAGGAAAACTGGAGTCTTCCTGGATGCAGCCGAAAACCAGTACACATAGAGCTAATACCATACGCCTTAGTAAGACTGCTGTCAGATTACTGGCTTAAATGTCGTGTGCATGTATTTGTACATAATTCGATCTACGATTCATGTGTCTTATTACTAAATTAGATGTACTTTAAAATTTTAATTGGAAAAAGATAGTACATTTGATATGGTCGACATAGGCGGATTACACACTGGTAAAAATGTGGAGGCAGTTTTGTTAGTTATTTTGAGGCAAAAATTCAACCGGCCAAGTTAGTAGGTGGCCTCATAAGGATGGCTAGACCCAAACTTTTCAATTTATTCTATTAGACTGGTTGGCAGTTAGTCCCCATAAAATCGAACACGGGCTCGAAAAAAAAGTCCGCAAACGATTTTGCAAAAAATTATTACTTAGCAATAAAATATCATGATGTTTTGTTTTTTCCTTTACAAGTGTGTTAAAACATCGTTTGATACAAGTCGCCATTTGTCTTTGGCTGCATTGATTGATAATTTATTTATTTTTATTTATTTTATTTATTTATTTAGGCTTCTCAACAATGAGTACACTATTACCTTAACTATAATCTTCGCATGTATCAAAATGAACTATTTTAACACTGACAACATCCTTAGAAACATCATGTCAAGTACTGAAATAATTACGAGCTGTGAATGCTACTATATATACTACACCATCTGCCTACGTTTTTTAGTTTTCACAGAAAATTCATCGTTATAAGATATGAAATTATTGTCGAATCTGCCTCGTGTTTTGTCGTGTAAGTGAGGAAACACATTAAATCGGTATTTATACGAGGCCAATTAAATAATTAAAAATTATATATTCGGTTTATTATATACCTATGTTATTTCTATATCTACACTAATATTATAAAGAGGAAATGGGAAAAATTAAATTTTTGTATTTTCTGAACTACACTAATATTATAAACAGGAAATGGGAAAAAAGGATTTTTGTATTGTTGTATGTAACGAATAAACTTAAAAAGTAATGGACCGATTTGAAAAATTCTTTCACCATTACAATCTTACATTATCCTTGATGAACATAGGCTATAGAATATTTTCAAAAAAGTTAGGGATCCGTATGAAAACTTCGATAATGTAACCCAAGATGTGAAAAAATACCAAAAAAAATCCTTAATTCGCGTACGCTGCAGAAACTATTGACAATAGAGCAAAGTGATGTACTACAGTTTTATAGAGTATATCAAATTCTATAAAAAAAAGTCCGCAATACCATATGTCTAACTATTATGGTTAAGTCACCATGACCGCTTTTTGTTCAAATTATTCAAACAAATCCCGGATGAAATGGAAAAATGGTGATTTTTGTAACATGATATTAATTCTTATCCATTTAAATGGTTTTATAATTAGGGTTGATTATGTCCGTGTAAATTAAACTAAATTCTAAATTATTCAAATTGGACCTTTCGTTTAAAAGTTACAACAACGGTTATAATTTATAAACATGCTCTAAGTAAGAAAAATATCGCGGCTTGAGCGAACTGGGGAGAGTCTTATTATATGCTTGGTCCGATGAAGTTGAAACACGGCATTTAAATGATTTCGATTTCTTTATTATTTCCAAAATAAAATGATATTTTAAATCTTATTTATTTGTTGTACACCTACCACAGTGTAGTCTTTTTGACCCAAAGGTTGACTGGTAGAGAATGCCTTGTTGCATTAAGTCCGCCCATGTACCACTATTGTACATAGAGTTTAAATAAAAAATAAATAAAAAATAAAAATAACAAATGTTTGTATTTTTCGAAAATAAACTACATAGTAAGGGATGAAGGAGGGATGATAAAGTTTTTAGGGGAGGGCATTATTGCTTGCTTCAATTTACGTCGGAATGCTATGAACAAACTAAAACTGGGATAATTGAAACAGATGTAACAATTTTTGCATAATCAACCCCTGACGGGGTGAACGGGGTGAACAGTATTTTTTGCCATTTTTATAGATAATGGTACGGAATCCTCCGTGCGCGAGTCCGACTCGTACTTGGCCGGTTTTTTTATTATTTATTGTTACATTAGGGGACCAACACTTAAAAAAAGGGTTCCAATTCAAGAATCCTGGTTTTGTCACTTTAATTTACGGAACCCTTCGTGTTCGACTCGCACTTGGCCGGTGTGTTGAACCGCTTTTATTTTAAACCCTCTATTATTATTGTTAACAGTGCTGCTCTGCGCGCTCAGCCTGGCATCGTCGTTGGTCTTGACAATAAATGGCCGAAGGATGATTCTCAGTAGGGGCCAACTGAATGTTCTGAATCCTAAAGCGAACCGCGTCAGAAGACTTGTCAACTTCAAGTTTATGCAGGCTTATAAGTAGGTTAATAAAGTCTGCCAATAAAGTTTTAAAAGAAAAACTATTTTTTTTTCCTTGGTAAGCGCTGGACGTGGTCTATGATAGAGCGAGCGAGCAGAATATGTCATGCCAACGCCATCATGATTCCGTTGTGAGAAAGAGATAGTGCTTTTCGTACTGTATAGCTCCGTCTCTCTCTCGCAACGGAATCATTGTGGGATTGTCACGTCATAGTTGGACGTCATAAGTGACAACGTTTATTTATACGTTACACGTTTGTTAGATCTGTTACGGCTAATAGCCGAAGTGCGGCTACACCTAGTTTTAGCCGGCTACAACTAGGTGCAACCCGGCTACAACTAGGTGCAACCCGGCTACAACTAGTTCTAACCTAACCTCAAAACACTTTAAAGTTCCTATTTCTTTGTGGTTTAAAAAAAATAACCACGAAGGGGATGGCGGGGTCGGGGCGGCTAAAACCAGGTGTAGCCGCACTTAGCCGTAACAGATCCACTAATGTATGTCGTCTTGTGGCAATTAAATACTTTTTCTTTCTTTCTCTTTCTTCTATTACAAATATTAAGGCTACCAGCACCGACCGAGTAAACTCCCCAGCAACACATCTGTCTATAAGTTATAAGAACTTGAACTTCATCATCATCATCTGCCTAGCCTTTTTCCAAACTATATTGGGGTTGGCTACCAGTCAAACCGGATTCAGCTGTATACCAGTATTTTAAGTGGAGCGGCTGCCTACCAGACCTCCAGAACCCATTAACTGCAAGGGTAACACGATACTTCTTGGCAAGACTGGTGTCAGATTTTTGGGCTTCTGACAATCCGTAACGACTACCAAAGGTCTCCAAATGACAGCCGGGACCAACGGCTAAACGTGCTTTCCGAGGCACGGAATAGTCTCGGTATGTTAAGAGGGTCACCCATCCACAGACGAACCTCGGCAACCGTTGCTTAACCTTGAAGCGGCCTGTGCGGCTGTTATAATTTAGTCACGAGCTCCTCTAACAACTTGAACTTAAACATACTTTTTACTAGACCAACGAGGCGTTAAAATGTTTCTCTAAAATTTAACGATGTAGTCAATTAATCCAATTGGAGTAACAACCAATTTATTAGGTTCTTATAGCGCAGTTGGAACGGCGAAGTCAAAAGGTTTAGGTTTCAACTAACTCTATGGATAACAAAAGTATTATACTGAGACTATGTTCTGTAAGTATTTTTTTATTTTATTTAATTTAGTGACGGATAATAAACAGCTACGACAATCAACCTGCCTAGCCTTTTCCCAACAATGTTGCGGTCGGCTTCCAGTCTATCTGGATAAAGCTGAATACCAGTATTTTACATGGAGTCCTGCAAGCCTGCACATAAGTTCCACTGCGTTGAACAGCCTTTTGAGAACCGGACGATCAATCGTATGTCGTTCTTGGATCCCGCCCGCTGTGCGATACCCAACTCCTTCGCTCCACTAAAGTGCTACAAAAAGCCAGCAGCTAAAATGGAGTCGTCAACGACGCAGAAGATGTCTTACCAGCCAGTGTGCGTGCCACAGCCGCAGCGACCGCCGCCGCCGTGGGCCTGCAAGGGACAGTACGTCAAGCCGTGTCAAAAGTTGGAAGCTACAACTATGTACCGGTCATCGTTCATGCCTCCCGGTGAAGACTGCACAGAGTACATGGACCCGTGCCAGTACGGAGATTGCAAACCTTGCGACTGCTTATGGCCAGCGGAGTGTATAGCAACAGACCCCTGTGCGTGCAACTTCCCCAAAGCGGCTTGCTGTTGATGCCGCCATCTTGTGGCACGTTCCAAATTCGAAGCGAAAACAAAATAAATAAATGGAGTACTGTCTATCAGAACTACGACTCAGTAACTGAGTAAAGTATATGAACTCGTTTGCACACGTCCATGTCCGGGCCGTACCCAGAACGAATCAGACCACGTTGTGACGGACTGCGGCCCGGATACGTCCCAGTCACGACCCTGATGCAACACTTGATCATTACCTTTATTAAGTTGTCAGATTTTCTAGCTTCTAACTACTCGTAATAACTGTCAAAGATCTACAAATTACAGCTGTGAACAACAGCTTAACGTGTGTTTCGAGGCACGGAATAAGAATTCGGTATGTAAAAGATGGTAACCAGTATACTATTGTAGTCTTTGATGGTAACCCATCCACAGACCTACCTAAGCGTAGTTCAACCTCGAAGTTCGAAAATGCGACACAGTATAGATATCTACCAGTATTGTGACTCAGCCCTGACCTTGAAATAATTATAATATTACCTACAGCCGCGCTGTACGTATAAACACGCAATAAGGCTGCCCGCCTCCAGTAGGTATTTTAATTTCATAATATACATGCCTAAAAATACTTGAGTTTACAAGGCTAGATTGTAATAAGATTAGGGTCCATCCTTTTGATGAACTCTAGGATAAGTGAAAAAAAAAAAAAAAAAATACAATCTCACATACACAAACCCGGAACCCGGAACAACTATCTGTAGGCCATACAAATATTTGTTCCGTGCGGGAATCGTACCCGCAACACGCAGCGCAGCGGCCAATCGTTCAACCACTGCGCCAACCGTGTCGTCATTACCTACATTTTTTAGTACGAGTAGTCAAGTAAGGACTACTACATTTTTTGTAGTACCTGTAAGTCAAGTAAGCTACGGATCGTATTCGTGAGTGCTAAGCAGCGGTGAGCCGGTGATATCTTTAAAAGTATACCTACGGAAACACATGGAGTGCATTTGACACATTAGTTCAGTCTTAACGATTCGAAGAGACAGCTAGTTACTTACTGTTGTGTGTTGGATGTGAGTGGACGAAAACCACAGACTTCACAATCATTTCGTTTATTCGTAAGAGTTACACGAAAGTTCCGTTGGATGCTAATCCGCGGTTATAGCGCTACGGCAGCTATTGCTCAACTAAATAATGTACATAACGAACTTAACTATTTATATCTACTAAACCTAACTATATACAAACTAGACAAAAAATTGCGAATTATGTACAAAA
Source organism: Melanchra persicariae (assembly GCA_947386135.1). Classification (NCBI taxonomy): domain Eukaryota; kingdom Metazoa; phylum Arthropoda; class Insecta; order Lepidoptera; family Noctuidae; genus Melanchra; species Melanchra persicariae. Next base: position 6,763,315 of record OX376673.1, on the reverse strand, counting down.
AGTGTAAAAAACAAATTGATCAGCAAACGACTTGTCGACTGTTCACGTGACCAGAGGGCTGGGCTTTTCTTTGGCCAAAGAATCAGCATTGCATGCACTTTTGTCATTGACAGCGATGTGGATGAGTTTTTTGATGCCCAATGATCAATTTGTTTTTTAAACTTTTTGTACATAATTCGCAATTTTTAGTCTAGTTTGTATATAGTTAGGTTTAGTAGATATAAATAGTTAAGTTCGTTATGTACATTAACTATACTAATTCCTGAATACATACAACTTTAAAGTTAAAAAAAAACTAAATAATTATAATTAAGTAAATAAAACAAGTAGCTGAAAGTAGATCGCGGCGTCTGCAATTTGCCTGTACGTGAACCGTACAGACCGACGACACGACGAGAATCGAGGCTTATGTTAGCTCTATAATTCCCAAAAGAGTTCATTTATTTACAGATGTGTATTTGATTCGCAGATACTGGTAACGTTACACCTCACAACAGCTAGCAATGATGTCTCTTCATTTCAACTGGTAATGTATTGACATATAAATAAGCAGTAAAAAACCTCCAACCTAATTTCGACCGAATCTTAACGAAAATAGGGTAAATTACTGAAAAAATGTAATTAGGCCATCAGATAGATTCCTAAAAACAATTGGACACGCATTTTAGGGTTCCGTACCCAAAGGGTAAAAACGGGATCCTATTATACTAAGACTCCGCTGTCCGTCTTTACCTAATAATTTATTTGTATAGTGAATATATACTTAACTAAATATTCTGTGAATATTTCAAGCATGCTGTTGCCGTTATCGAGCAAAAACGAGCAAAAAAATCACGTTTGTTGTATGGGAGTCCCCTTAAATATTTATTTATTTTATTCTGTTTTTTAGTATTTGTTGTTATAACGGCAACAGAAATACATCATCTGTTAAAATTTCAACTGTCTAACCATGACGGTTCATGAGATACAGCCTTTACAGTTTTTACCCTTTGGATACGGAATTGTAGAATTCTCCGATGTGTTTTTAAGTCCGAATGTACCTCTAACGTATCTTTTGTTTATAGCTCGCCCGGTTGTCGTTCCCTACTGTGGAAACAGTAAGTACTTTATTGTATTTCACGAACACTACACGTTCACAGTCCCCTCGCAATTCATCTAATCCGTAGCACCAGAGACCATAGAGTTACAATGAGTTGGTGTACCGCATAGGGTACACGCACTTAGCGGGACCATGCCACGTGTGCCACATAGGGTGCACTGGACTGTTAACGTGTTAAGGCCGTGACATAAGATGAAAAGCTCGATCTCTGTCCGACAGCAAAGCAAAGAAAGAGATGTGTTACAAAACAACACTTTGTTTACTTATAGCAAAATATTGTTACGAGCTTGGGTTCGTGACAGCTGATTAAATTAAATAACCAAAATGACACTGTAATGAAACAACACTAATTGCAAGACTGATCATTTTAATTCACTCACTCGGTTGCGGGCTATGCGGGGCCTTATGTTGGGTGTCAGTTAGGTACTTCCAGAACCTTCTAGACGTCAAAAGGTCTAGAATGTTCGCCTACATACCGCATTACTACATACCTAAATGCCGCGACTGTTTACCTACAAAAAAAAATTAAGGTACCTAATTTGATTTTTTTTTAGAATGGATTTTTTTTTCCCAGAAACCTTACAACATGCCTAGCTCGAAAGAGATCGACCCTCGACATAGCTACGCAGACGAGAAGTTTGAGAAGCTGCAGGATTACTACAACTACATGAACGGCCGTGTCAAGGAACCTCATAACCCTGTAAGTATTGATTTATCATCATTTTCTCGAACGTACTTATCCCAACTTATTTGGGTCCGACGCAATATGCCGTCTGCATGCATACTTCTGGCTTATTTTTTCATATTCATATTCATTTCAGACAGAACGTGGTGAAATACTGGATGTCGGCTCCAAGAAGCTGTTCAGCTTTATTGATTCTCACATCAAAGATATGAAAAGACTACTGTTTGCCACCGACATGGCGCTTATGTCTATGGTCCTGCTAAAACTTAACAAGAAAATGGACACTTCTGAAGCTAAAATCAAGTCTACGCAGGCGAAGATACCATTCGGCTTATACACTAGTCCCGGTAAGGATTTTCATATCATCTGTCTGTTTTAGACAAGTACACGGGTTGGTCACACAGCCACATAATGTATTCTCTCGTTTCCTTACAGAGTTGGCTATTTATGCTTTTGCCTGCGGCTCCGCCCGCGTGGTTATCGGTTATGGCGTAAAAAGTACCCTATGTTCTTCTCCATATCCTAGGCTATACATCTGCCAAATTCCTTGACGATTCGTTAAGTCGTTTTAGTGTGAAAGCGTAACAGACAGACAGAGTTACTTTCCCATTTATAATATAATATTAGTAGGGAAGTAGGGATAATATGTGAATGAAACATGGTACACAGATTGTCCATCCACCTTTTTTAGGACAGGATAAATTCCTGTCCTGGTATCTAGAACGTTCCTGTGGGGTGTTTTTCTACTTTCACATGGACGAAGGCTCTGGCTAACCCGCCAAGGCCAGGGCCAAGAGGAAGCCCTCCTCTGCCTCCGCCGCAGCCGCCGCTGCCACTGCTCAGGAGGGCTCTGAAATGGAGTGCCAATAACGGCCCCATTTTGCCTCCTCTAGGCGAACGTCAGCCACTGCGCCTCTCAAGAACTGATGCTCCTGAGCATGGCGCAGTGATCGACGCCTGCGGACGACGAGGAATGGGTAGCTCGCTGTCCGATCAGAACAGGCCTGAGTCGAAGGTGCGTTACGTTCCACGCGTGCTGGAAAGGGCAGTCGGCAAACGAGACGGGGCTCGCTCGGGCCAGAGCCTGCCAGGGTTGCGCAATATGTTCGAAAGAGTTACCGCGGCCCTGGAACGCAAGGGCAATGGAAGGAACATTGATGGGTTTTAGTCAGTAAGAGTCTGACACTCCCTTCCGCTTCACCCAGAGCGGAAAAAGTCATTTGCTGATCACCAATCCTTTTAAAAAGACAAAAACGGCTCTGGCTAAGTCTAGGAACTAATACAAATAAATAATTTGCAGAATTCAAGTGCTTGGATACATCGTACTACATTGTGTCTGCCCACAATCAGGAAGATGCTCAAATGATTCTATCTAGCGAGAGGAAACCGCATTGCTATACATTTAGAGGTAAGATTTATTTAATTTATAAGGTGTTTATTTTTGATATCCTGTTTTTCCCGTTCCCGTATAGCCTTCCTCATGAATGTGGCTATCATATACAAAAAGAATTTTCCAAATCCGACTGGTAGTTCCAGAGATATGCGCGTCTGCTGCAGCATTGCTGGTTGAGCACATTAAAGCGGTACGTTCGCGTGCCGCTTTCGCTCTGGGTAGACTCCACTCCATGCTGAATGCACGCAGCCAGCTGTCCCTTAAATGTAAACTGCGCATTTACACAACGTGCATTCGCCCGATAATGACTTATGCGTGTGCCACATTCGCACACACAAAGTCAAAACAAATCCACAGGATGCAAGTAGTCCAAAACCGGTTTCTCCGAAAAGCCACGGGCGCCCCGTGGTTTATTAGGAACGAAGGACGGACTCATGTCGACCTCAAAATCCCGACATTAAAACAATTCAATTGAATCAGCTGAGAAACACAGCAATCCTTTGATTTCAAAGGTCTCCCAATACACTCCCTCTCGTATTAGTAAGATTCGCCGTCCTCGGCATACACTCTTCGAGTCCGACGACGAGATCACAAAGATTCAGGAAAGCTGTAGGGAAACCAGCACCCTTAGAAAAAACAAAAACAGACCGCGTTCCGTATACCGACCTCGCCGCCGAGGTCCGTCGCGACGACCCATTCAAAACCCTCCCCGACTTTTGCCTAACGAGCCAGCTCACGCCGCTGAGCCTTTAGCTTTAATAACCCCTAATTAATGAAACGACCCAGCCTGTTGTCTCTTGCTGTCCCAAACTGACGCCGCTAAGCCTAGGTCGTATTCCACAGGGAATGCCCTTAGCGAGCGGTCAGTAGTTTTAGCTTGTAGCTAGCTTTGTTGCATTGGCTGGGGGCATTAAATTCATTTGAGGCCACCACAGGATAGTTAAGCAGTTGATAGCCCTTGCGTGTTAACTTGCTAGTGGTCAGTTCCACGTTGATGGGTAGTTTCGGCTGACTCTGTACCTAATAATGACTATACTCACTTATGATTACTTTATTACTTCAATGTGTTCAGGTGCCTTCGCCTTCATCGGCTTCTACCACCGCCACTCGGAGACGACGTACGTGGGGCCGCATGCGGAGCAGTTCCAGGCTAAAGACCCGAGCCAGGGTCTCTACTGCCATTCCGATGACAACTGGAGCGACGCGCAATGTATTTACAAGTAAGTTCCTAAAAAGTACGAACTTTGTCATGTGTGACATGAGTTTGTTGTTCCATTTCATAATTATTACTTAGCTCGAATTCTGAATTGAATATAGGAATCATTATGACACAGAATAGTGTATATGTCGCAGCCAACTAGCTGAAACCGCCGTTTCATTAAAAGTCTAGCCTTTTCATTGAACTGTGCCGTTTAAGAGCGGCCAACCCGTACAAACGCTCGTACGTGATTATGCCGTTGTAACACATCTATCTTTGATTTTTTTGAACTAAAAGGTATCTTAAGCACTATATCTAGGTTTCAATGCAAGTAAAAAAAATAAAATCAAATTCAGTATACCTAAGCCTCCAAAAATCTGCTGTTTTGTACATATTTTACCTGAACTTTGGCCTTATATAACGTACTCATAAATTACAAAAGTAAAGAAAACATCTTGATAAAAAAAACCTTGCACATGTAATGGAGATTCTAAATGGATAATATTTATTTCTCAACCACATCGCACGTCCAGCGCCATTTCAGCTCCCTTATTCTCTACTTTAATACTAATATCTATCTTTTTTGTCAATCTAATTTACGGCTGTCCTTTTGCGATCCCGAAGTCCGCAAAAAATATTAGTCAACTACATTTCAGAAAACAATTAGTTTTTAGGACGATATTGCTCAAGTATTTCCCGGGTACACACTCGAAGCCCCTTCTTATCTTTGATTTCGTCTATAAGTGTAATGTCGTGCTCCAACTCCGAGTTGCTGGGCAACGTCCGTGCCAATAGGACCTGTCTATCCTCGTTGATGTCAGTTGTAGTCTCGTATATTATCACATAGTTTTCGTTAGCGTTCTTAACAACATTTCGGACATCAAATTCTTTGACAACACAATCGCATGTGACGTTTTTGAGGGACGTCACGTCATTCGCATCGTCTACGGCAAGCATAGGCATTGATATCGAACTTGGACCAGTCATCGTGATAGGAATACGTTCTAGTACTGTTATTTTCACCAAGGTAGTATCCTTTCTGTCTAAGCAAGAACATTTGATGTTACGTTGATCTTGAGAGACGGCAAGCGTTGAACACATGGGTGGTCCATCGCGTCCTTCAGACACAAGATTTGAGAACACCATAACGATCGTGTAGTTTCCATAAATATCGTTGATGGTTGCTCCTTGAACGGCACTCAGTAACGCTGATATGATTATAAGTTTAAACATTTTGAACATTGAATTTAAATTAGATAGGTACCACTTGATGAGAACCACCGATTTAGACTCGTCACGATTCCGCACTAAAAGTTATTAGGGGCACAGCAGATGCTATGGCCCCTGAATGTTGACCCTTGACTGTTTTGATATCTCCACGTTTTATCAAAAAGGTCAGGGGTTAATTTCAGTCGATGTACCAACAACTGACAGTGTACCTAAACCCTTATCCTATATAATAAAACTTGATTTTAATCACCATTAATTTTTTTCCCAGAAAAAACTTTCTATCGAGAGATACCAAACCAACTTATAGAGAAAGTTAATAGAGCGGGAGGAGAAGGGGGAGAGGGGGGTATTAGAGTCATCACATAAATCAAAGGCACGATTTATGCAAAAAAATAACATCTAAAAAGGAAAGCAAATAAATTGTTCAGTACATTTTTACTCGCTTAACTGGACAAAATGTAGGGAACAGGGAAGTTTCACGAAAGTTACATTTCGGCTATTAGGTATATTCATGTATCCGAATAAGTATTTGTGCCTCTATAAAATACTTTTTAAGTAGCAGCCAACCACCCTCCATTTTACAGCTCAGCATTTCATTTTTTTATCCTTGTACCTATTCTATTCAATTCTACTCCTAAACATAACTCATAAAAAATCCCAAATACATAAGTCATAGATAAAACGCATATTCTTTCAGTCATTCAAGATCCTTATTCTTATCCTTACTGCCATTTTCTAATGAAGAAGAAGAGAAGAATAAGAATCTGGAAAATTCGACGGTCCCATACATTTATGTGCGCATAACTCGACAAAATGTACTGAACAGCTGATTTATAAAAAATGCAATGCATAGGTATAGCGACGTGACTATAAAACCAGCCTTAGGCGCGGCGCCCACTAACGGTGGGCATAGGTGCGCATTATTTTCCTCTGGGTGTAGCCAAACTAATGGAGGCGCGCGCGGTGATCGTTATGAATATTCTGCGACGTGTCTGCCACGAAAGTGCCACCCGAGCTACCCATAAGACAGCCTCGGCGTCGTTAGGTGTGCTTACGAGTGCCGAGGCAGCCCGAGCCACCCGAAGCAGCTCTCAGGCGCTCGAGCTGCACCGATGCCCACCGATAGTGGGCGTCGCGCCTTATAGGATGTTAGGTGAGACTGTCCAGGATGCGCCGAGCGCTCGGTTCAGTTGAGTGCCTGATGGAACAAATTGCGCTACACGAGGAGGCTCCTTCATACATTTTGTCTTCTTTCCAGAATCAACCCTCGCGAAGAGTTCCCAGAGTCGGTGGAGTACGAGCCCAAGGTGTCGTACTTCTGCGGGCCATACCGCTACTTCATCCCTGCCACGACTGACGTCCGCTGCATATTCTCCATCTTTGCCATGAACTTTGTCTTCAGATTCGGTTATGATGGCGTCACTTATAAGAGCTCTGATTTGTCATTTGTGAGTATATTTTACATACATAAGGAGCTCGTGACAGAAAAAGAAAATTTTGAACGCCAGCATACGGGGTGGGTAGCTGATATACATAAAGGAAAAGATATCAAAACATAAAAAAAATAGTTATTTTTTTAAAAAAATCGACTAAGAAGTTACTAAGGAATGATTTTCAGCAGTTTGTTACAGTTGGTGGTATTTACTTCAGTTCAATCACAGATTTGATGTCACCAACTCCATCGGACTGCTTGAAAAGTCATTTCTTCGGAAGTTTTTAGTCGTTTTTTTGGTCGATTTTTTGATAAAATCACATTTTAATGTTTTGATATTTTTTCCATAATGTATATCAGCTACCCAACATCACCCTTAAATATAACCACAACTTTACACCCTGTATACCCTGATGTGTCTTTGTTCCAGATGTACCAGAACGGGCAAGTGTTCTACACCGACGAGCCGTGGGCTGGCATGTCCTGCTGGAACTGGGCCTGCAAGTGGCGCCACAACCAGAACCAACGCTCCAACGAGTTCTTTGTCAACTGATTGTGTTTATTATAAACTCCACAGTACTGAGGGTAGTTTGATTTTTGTAGGCCTCTCAATAACTCTTCATGGTGTTTAATAGAAACTATCAAGTCCTTTATTCTTGGAACTGATAAAAAACCGGGTAAATATGCAATCACAATACCAACGAGGCAGTAAATTAACCATATACTATCGTAGACACCAGAGTGTCAATTCTACTAATTTTTAAACAACGTTCGCAATCTGTCAAAAATGCCTTAATTTCCATACATTTTTGACAGATTGCAACTGACATGCGAATGCGCACGTTTCTTAAAAATTAGTAGAATTTGGCCCTCTGATAAATGTGCAATAACGGTCAATGAGTCAATGATCGTTATGCACATTTATCTGGTGGTACATTTATTGACTATTTCAATATCAAAAAATAAAAACCGACTTCAAAAAAAAACATTACAAAATAACTTTAATTTCGGTAGTCGGTGTTTAGTTGCTTCTTAGTTAATTGACACCGACTTCCGAAATTAAAGTTATTTTGTACTTTGTAGGGTATATTTTTTCCAGCTATTTGGATTTAAAAACCAAATTGCAAAAAGCCGATTTTGATAAAATTTAAATGGGACCAATGGCCTTTCACATAAAACAAGATTTTTTCAAATCGGTTCATAAATGACGGAGATATGAGGTAACAAACACAAAAAAAAAAAAAACAAAAAAAAATACAGTCGAATTGAGAACCTCCTCCTTTTTTGGAAGTCGGTTAAAAACAGAAATAAATACTTCTAGAGCTATCCTGAATCGACTTCTATCGTGATCCTTTGCGTTCTCTAGTAATGGAAAACGGTTCATAATTTATTATTCGGGTATCTACGAAGGGATATTAGGGAAAGGTCAATGTACTTTATTGCAAGTTTATCTGGCGCCTACCATTAATAATAATAACAATAATAATAAGCTTCGACGACCACCTGTCGAAGCTGGCGTTACGCAGTTGGGTAAAGGGCCTGATACAGAAGGCAGTTCTCCTCGATACGGTTCGTATTGTGAGGAGGTTCCTTTCTCTGGAGCCCTAACCTCCGGTAGCTTGGACCCAGCTCCCGACACCGGCGGACTACTATTTTTTATATTTTTTAATGTTTTTTTTTATTGTTTTTATAGAAATATTTAAAAATGTAAAATATATGAGTAAAACTGAATAAAGGAAATAATAATAATATCTTGGGACAACCAACACACCGCCATCTGATCCCAAACTAGGCAGAGCCTGTACTATGGCAACCAGACAACTGATAAACATACTTATATATTTCTAAATACATACATATATAGATAAATTACACACCCAGAAATGTTATAAAACTTCACGGATTTGGCCAACATAATCAAGCCTATAATGTTCCCTGTGAGAGGGAGCGGGCCTTGCGCCAGGTGATGACACCTGGGTTGAAGATCCTTTGCTGTCACCCGGCGCAAGGCCGACTTTCGCTTTTGAACTCCAACAACTGCCTTTGCTGCATGATGTTAAGAGCGTGTACGCCGTATGTCATTTCATACAAACTTTCAAGTCCTTATTCTTCAAAATGAATGAACCGATTTAAACGAAACTTGGTATGCATGCGCTAGATATCCAGGTCTAAATAGTTATCAGAAAATATTTTTGAAAAAGAGTTCAGGGGGAAAGATATAGTGATTTTTCACATTCTATAGAAAACTTAAAATCGCTCTCTCTCTCCCTCTGAAATCTTTTTCAAAAATGTTTTCCGATAACTATTTAGACCTGGATATCTAGCGTATGCATACCAAGTTTCGTTAAAATCGGTTCATTCATTTTGAAGAATAAGGATTTGAAAGTTTGTATGAAAAGCCGTACCGCATAAACGCTCTTAAGGCCTGAACCTGAACATTGAACGGCTGATTGCTTCATAGTGAAGAAGACCGTCAAGATACTAGGATTCCAGAACCAGGATACAAGGAACTCCTCCATAATGTGTGAGTAACGTTACAGTTTTTCTATACGCGTTCACCATTGAAGAACACGGCTTTGACACAATGTTTCACGCACACGACTGCTCGCGAAGATTGCCGACCGCGTGACGAGTTTGTTTCGGTCTCGACGGGCCAATTACGAGCCAATTTGTGGCGTCACAAATACGTGCTGTTTGACCTGCCCTTATCAGTCACTGGCCGTACACCACACAGGCCCAGTGCCTTTTTGAATTTTTTATTCGAAAGCGGTTTTCTCACGGTGGGATCATTAAAGGTAAAATAAAAGAATAATATTTACAAAAAAGTTATTTATTTTTCTAACAACGTAACAGATTAGTATCTAACTGTAACAGCCTATTTATACAAGTATATACATAAACTTATGCATCATCGTTGCATCGCACCGACACTTCGAAAAATTTTACAAAAATTATTATTACATTATAAAAATTATTCCTTAATTCTGGTACACTGGTTCGGATTCTCTCGCTTTGCTCTTCAATTTACATTTCACCCTATGAACAGAGCATATTACGTTAATTCAGATTTTCACTAAAACTACCGTACTGCGCTGATGGATTTTCAACTCTCGGTCCTAAGCAAAGCGTTGAAAGTCTTAGTGTGCTTTTAGTTAGATGTCACAAATGTAGTATTGATTGGCGGATCCAGGGGGGGGGGGGGGGCTAAAAACCCAACCTCAGCGGGGTCAAGCCCCCACCCCAACGACAATTCTAGATCCGCCCCTGGTAGTATTAGTGAAAAAAGCCACAAGAATTAGTTTCTCCATACTCTGTTAGTCATTAAATGTGTCATTTAAGAAGCGAAATCACACGCACGGATCAGCAGTTTTCTAAAATCAGCTCATCTCTTTTTGTCACTTAGAGAGGGTCATTTGCTAGAGCGAGAAGTCTATGCAAACGTTTTTAAATGACGAAAAAAAGCCTTTAGAATGTAATAGGCTGAGACGGTAAACTGCGGATCAGTATGAGTAAGTGTATTTTCAAACCTATTTTGACATTTAATGTCTAACAGAATTCAGTGAAATGGGGTCTTAAAAAGTTTCTTAGTTAGTAGTCGTCGACATTCACTGGTCAAAGAACTTATTGACCGGTGAATGATGTTTATTTTATTTTATCTACTTTGGCTGGGTTAAGATTGAACCAGAATTACAAAAATGACTGAGTATAGATGACTGAAACAAATAATATTTTGTTATTTTTTTAAATGGCACCCATGATGTTAAATTATCCCTACATGACATATTATTAACTACTAGTATGAAGTTTAAGAATTATATAATTCTAAATATATTCTAATTGCATTATAAAATGTTTTGTCTGACTAACTTAATTATAAACTAAAATATCAGTGCTGTTTCTATATGGATTTGATTTTTAATTCTACATAGTAAAATAATTAATACATATTTTGACATAATACATACATACATTGTTAATTTGCAATAACAAAAGTATATGTAAATAAAAATACATGTTAGTTCTACCAAATATTAATAAAATAAATTGTTTTATAAAAATAAATAACACTATAAACAAACTCGTATCCTACGTTCGGAAGACTATTGACTCAAAATAATTATTAGTATTTATATTGCACTATATGGAGCAGTAACCAGGGGCCATATTAGTTACCATCATGAGCCCATCGTGAGAAAGGGATAGTGCTATGCATCCTGTATAGCATCCATCTCTCTCTCACACTATACTATTATAATATTAACTGTCGAAACTACACAATCGTGATAAGTATCAGAATTTACACGATACAATATAGAACTTTATCTACTGCACAAAAGGTTTATATTGCATTGTTAAGTATTCGAATACACCCTTCGGAGTTGCACGAAGGTATCAAATACAGCAGTTTACCGTTTTAAACGAATTTAGATACTCATCAAGTTTGTGAATTTTCGTGGCTTATTTTTATTTGTCCCAATGTAATATCAAACGTGTCCACCTACTGGGCACAACATGTTTAAGGGTCGCCATTGACTCGAAAAAGATTTGAGCAATGTAGATATCATTTATAAAAATAATAAAATATGAAGAGCGTTATGAAACATTATCTAATAGACTATATTTTCTTTGGCTTATTTGTGCAGCAGTATGTATAAATATCGTTTTAGTAGTTGATATAGGGTAGTATTTAAACGAGTGACTTTAAATTAAAGTTTTAAGTGACAAAAATAATTAATTTACGTTATAGTATTACTAAGTGAGCGACTGACTGCGAGTGACGAGAAATCAACAGAAAAGCAACTTACAAACATTTCTCAGTGGTTTAAATAAAACCGAGTCGGGGTGCCCCAAGTCCCGAGCTCGCATCGCTCGCTCTTACACCAAAATGTTAAAAACTCTTTTGAAAAAATCGTCTCTATCTTAATATTGATGTTGCCCTCTCTGTATTTCTAGTCGCTCACTTTGTAATTTAGTCACACGGCTAGAATTTTAATATCTGAAATGGATTCACAACTCACTTTTTGTAAGCTCGTTCTGAATTTTATTATTAATCAACATTCGTCGTTAGTTTAGTTAATTTTTCGCTTAGTCAAATTCATACCGCTCAAGTTATTAAAACAGTAAGTATCTCATCATCATTTTTTTTTTAGGAATGACCACTAGCAAGTTAACACGCAAGGGCTATTTACTGCTTAACCGGACTATCTCAGTCGCTAAGTTTTTTTTATTCGATCGTTTTATAATTCCCCGTTGATAAATCACATCACAACTTTTTTATTCGTTCGACTAACAACAACTGCAAAATGATCACATGCTTTTCGAAACCAGTTTGTATGAAGTAGTATTTTCTTAACAACAAAAACAACAGCATTTTAACTACTGCCACTAAGAAATTCCAGATGGAAAAACACAGTACTTAACACTGTTCGACCCAGAAATCATGGCTTGTTAACGTTACCAAATAACAAAATAATAACTGTTACATAACGTTAATTTCAGTTGTGATACCACAGTAACGTTACAAAATTTACTGGTATTTGATAACATTACCAGTAATATAACGTTAAGTAACATTTAACGTAAAATACGAGAATTATCGTTTTAACGGTAAAATAATTAGTGTTATAATAGCCCGCGAACTTTCTTGTATTTTTTCCTATTTGAAGGTCAGTGTCAGGTTGTAATTTAATCAAAATGTGATGCGCAACAATAACAAATATGTATTTACATAGATGTAACCATAAGAATCATTTACTCATCATCATGAACTTAGATTTGATGTGTATAATAACCAGATTTCCAAAATCTAGCTAAGAGAAAAAAATGTAATTATGGTTATAATTATGTACCTACTTACATATTTTTTACTGTCGTGAATCATATTTTGATCAAAATACAACCTGACACTGCATCACCACACAGAGATAACCGTTTAAAAATAACGATAAAATTAACGTTAAATTACAAATAACTTGAATAAAGAATAACGTTAAAATGGTGCATAAATAACGTTAATCCTATTACCGTTATTTTAATATTAACGTTAACTCCTGTCAATGCAAGGTAACGTTATAAATTTTTACCGGTATTTAAAGCCCTGCCAGAAATCGAACCAAGACCTTTTTTTTATGTTTCATTTTCGGTTAGATACACCTATTATCTATGACCTAAATTCCATACAATACTGACTATTTTATTCTTAATATTAATATAGGTACTAACTTATTTTTCTTAATTTAATTTAGAAACTATTTTAAGCAATGTACTAACCGAAAAGTGCGAGGTTTTAAAACAAACACCATTTTATGGAAGATTCTTTAGTGCGGCTATAGAACTGGACGGAGCGTTACCGACTTTTAATAGAAAAAGACAAAGCGATCCTGTGGTCAATACCTGTCACTTTTGTACAGAAAAGTGACAGGTATTGACCACAGGATCGCTTTATCGACTTACAAGTCGTAGTGACCGAAAGTGACTCAGATAGATCAAAAAAATCGGAATAAACCAGTCAAGTTTGACTTGCACTTGTACATAAGGGGTCCGTATCATCATTATTTCATTTTATTTGCCGACGAAGATAAGTAGAAATTATTGGTTTCCTTACTTAATTTATTTTTATACCAACTTGATACATCCATGCGTTCCTGGGAAAAATGGTCGTGACAAACCGACGGAAGGAAAACGAGGAGCTTCTATGACATTTCCGTTTTTTTTTATAGAACCGAAAATAAATAAATTCTAGAATAACACACCAACTGTCCTCACGATTGCTTTGTCAATCTAACACTTGTCTTTTCTGACCGAATTAACTTGATCGCCAGATAAGGTACGCTCAGTCCAGTTCTTTATGTCTAGGATTTTAGTAGAGGCAGTGATTATTTTATGTTATTTAGACAATATTTCAGGTTTTTTATTAAACAAGTTTTAAACTTGAAAATTGTGTGTAATTGTTTTGGCAGTTATATTTCATTTCCGGAGGAATAACACGTCTCAAATTCGTAAACCATTCCAGATTGATTTTCGCTAACTCTCTTTATAAGTTTAAAAAATGTAGCGATTTTGGAGTAATTAAATCTATACCATATTTTTTTATGAATTGCGAATATTTATTTTAACTTTATGTACAATAGTGGTACATGAGCGCACTTAATGCAACAAGGCATTCTCTATAAGTCAACCTATGGGTTAAAAAGACTATACTGTGGTAATATTGCGATTCCTTCTGTCTTAATATTTATTTCTAAATAAAAATTTATCTAATAGTAATTGATGGTTTCTGCGGCTTGGCTCGCGCGTTTATCACTAATTTCATAATTCATTTTAAATTATTTATTTATTTTTATATTCCCGAGCTCCTACTAACATTAATTTTCCATAGCACATATCGTAAAGTTCTCGTCAAATAACTTTGCCCCTCTGAAGTTAGCCATTTGCAAAAATCGCGCAGGTGCAGTCACGTAAACGGGAGCAAGCGGGACGCAAGCATGCATCGAACGTAAACGAGCGACTGAGTCATAAAATGGCGCCCCGCCCCCATCTCTCTTGTGCATGCGCAGTTGCAGTTTGTTCGTAATTTTTACTACTACGCAGCCACTCGTAGCCAACTTCAGAGGGTCAAAGTTATTTGACGAGAACTGTATATAACACGCCTGTTTTTCTTGAACAGGCAGACAGATATGTGTACTAATTACCAACTAGGGAATATGCATGTAATTTTTTTATTTGCAAAACGAAATACCTATTTGCTCTAGTAAACTATTATTTAATTTTTGCAATATGCTGATATTTTAAAAATCAGCGATGAAGTTATTAAGTTTCAAAGATGACAATTAGAAAGAGAAGTCCGATGCCAACACTGACGTCAAATACCATGACGCCTATACAGCTGCCATAGAAATTGGCGTAGTGCATGAGAGGAACAGATATATTTTTTTTAAAATAGTTATATCTCGTTTGTTTTTCGATCAATTTTGATTATAAAATTTGTATATTTTTAGATTTAAACTGTTTACATAATTAATTATTTTTTCATGCATATTCCCTATTATACACATATACTAGGACAAACTCATTGCCACTAAACAAGCATTGAACCGCATTGCTACTTAAGAATTTTCTCAAGGAAAAACTCGAGACTTTTCTCGACCCAGGAATCGAACCTAGGACTCCATGCTCAGCTGTCACGCTTACAACCACTTAACCAACGAGGCATTAATATTTTTATGAATAAATTATTATTGATCAAAAATTTTAAATTTTGAAAAAAGATACAATTTATGATTTTTAAAACCTTTGAAGCTAGGGTTACCATTTCGAACGGTTATTGAAACTTATTAGCTTAATTTTATTACCGAAATACATTTTGACTTAAACGTTCAAAATGACTGCCAGCATTGAACAAAAGTTTTCAAACCCCAAAAGGTCAAAGGACTGAATAATCGTCGTCATTTGCAAAACTTCCAGATATTTAAGTTTTTATCTACCAACAAGCCCAATGGGGTCTCCAATCCCTTTACAATTATCTCGTATATAATATTTTTAAGCAGATATTATTTTTCTAAAAATGTTATCCTTATATTGAAAAGTCCGGACGGGAGGCCAAAAAGCCGGACAAATTCGAACATTTGGTAACCCTATTTACGACGCTCATAATCACAAAAACTCCTAATGTATAATCCCGCTTTTTTAATTATTGTTCTCCTTATCATTCTCAAGGCAAGAGAAGATGATAGTTTAAAGACATGTTTTTGAAAGAGATTTATAATATTTTTAATTTCATTACTATGGCAATGAGTCAATATAAGGCCCGTATTCAAAGTCCGTTTGGAGGAACTCCTCTCGCCTCAGTCGCCATAACACCGGTACACATCAACATTCAAAGTGCAGTTGAGTTGGGTAAGCCTTAAATTGAATTCAGGCCATAAATTGTTTGTTATAGAAATTGTTTACAGAGAACGAGCACGGCGTAGACCGCCATCTAGCGTTGTAAATTCGAAACTTTTACGTCGACAATGACATGACAATTCTGTGCTGCCACTTAAAGTACAGTCCTGCACGTTTCCTATTGACAATTTCAAAATGTTCTCTTCATGTTTTAGGCTCTATACAGAACTGCATTTAATCTGCATGCCAGCTTAGATGCAGTTGACTTCACAACTACTCCGAAACTTCCAACCGACTTTGCAGTCCACTTGCAGTCGGTGTGCAGTTTTAAAGATTACACGCTGAACGAGTAGCGTTTGAACTGCATGCCAATAGCAGGCCGAATGCAAGCGTCAAGTGACGTGATTATGATTACACACAAATTAATAGATTGACATAATTGTACGAAACCGCCAACCAACTGCGCAGTTTACTTGCAGTTCCTACGACTACGCTCTGACTGCTCAGCTTTAGAACTGCAGGCCGCATGCCGCCAGCATCAAGAGTACATGTAATCCCGGTAATTGCACAGCTAGGTGAATTATTTGGTTCAATATCGTCTAATTACTAGCCTAGCCAAGTAGCGGAACATAGGGCACGGGGTTCTTAGGGCACCCATTCACGGATAAGTTAGGCCCGAATGGTATAACATACCGAACCAAGTCGGTTAAGAACCAAGTCCTAGCTGTTCAATTAAATGCCGGGATGTGACTTATGCGGCTAATTAAACGGCGCCGTTGAATAAAAAGGCTAGGCAGCCAATTAAACGGCTGATAAAGCCAGTTGGCTGCGACATATATAAAGAAGCTGCAAACCGACTGCGCAGGTCGCTTGCAATCTGCTTGCAGTTTTTACGGCTACAAACTGACTGCTTAGCGTTAGAACTGCACTGCAACAAGCTGCAAGTGGACAGCGCTAGACATGACGCCATCTTACACAAAGTAGTAGAATGGGTACAAATATCGCCACCACCCACCAGATTTAGGTTCCTCTTCTTCCTTACTGCTGTCCGTCTCCGTGGATACGGTGTGTGCCTCTTCCTGAAAAATAGAGTTAAAAACATTACCAACTTTCAGGGGCAGTCGGGTTAAAATTACTGAAATTTTATGCAAATTATCATTGGAATTAATACATGTTTTGGAAAAAATGCGGCCATGTAGATTTGCGTCGAATACCAGAGATTTCTGGTATTTTTTAACCGACTTCTAAAAAAAGAGGAGGTTCTCAATTCGGATGTTTGTATTTTTTTTTTATGTTTGTTCGCGCAAAACTCCAACCGATTTGAAAAATTCTTTATTTGTTGGAAAGGGTATACTTCTCGATTGGTCCCATTGAAATTTTATCAAAATCGGTTCTGTAGTTTGGTTTTGAAATCCAAATAGCTGGAAAAAAATATGTGGAAAAATCATCCATGTACTTATACGTAATTGCGTATTTTTGCTTTCCTGTTACTTTCCAGTGGGTTTGTTAGGTGTGGGGTACCACTAAAAAGTGAAAAATAAAAAACTTTTTCACAAAAAAAAGAAATCGACTTCCAAAAAACACTACAAAGTTAAAAATAACTTTAATTTCGGAAGTCGGTGTCAAACAACGAAGAAGCAACCATAAACACCGACTTCCGAAATTAAAGTTATTTTTAACTTTGTAGTGTTTTTTGGAAGTCGGTTTCTTTTTTTTTTTTTAAGAAACGTTCGCATTCGCATCGAAGTTGCAAACTGTCAAAAACACTGCTGTTTTTCCTATATTTTGACAAGTTGTTGACATTGATTAATCGCTGAGATGATATTCCGAATTGAATTTGAACGCTTTTAAATACAAGAATGCAGTTAACTTACATTTTGTTTTCCGTTAAATTCATCCGCCACAGGTTTGTCGTAGGTGACCTTCGACGACAAAATCGCGGAGACTTTCATTTCCGACCCAGTTAGTGCCGGTAAATTCAAACTTGACATTTAATGATGAAGTTAACTTATATTTTATTTTCCCTTAACTTCATCCGCCACAGGTTTGTCGTAGGTGACCTTGGATGACAGCTGTGTGACCTTGACCTCTGATTGCGACGAAATCGCGGTGACTTCCATTACCGACCGTTAGTCGGTAAATACAAGCTTGTCATTAAATGATGAAGTTAACTTACATTTTCTTTTCCCTTGACTTCGTCCTGCACAGGTTTATCGTCGGCGACCTTGGACGACAGCTGTGTGACCTTGGCCTCGGATTGCGGCGGTAAGTTAGTGATGACCTCCGTTTGCGTGGCTTGTTCGCGAGTTACCTCCAATTCCGGGCCGGTTTGCGAAGACTATTGAGGATGAAAGGGAATTAGAATCACTAATCTACACAAACTACACTAAAATTATAAAGAGACTAGCTGTCTCCCGCGGCTTCGCTCCCGTCAACTGGCTACCCTACACCTACCCTACACATACATGCATGCAAATAATTCTATTTTATTGAGGTATTTCTTTCCGACTTGCTAGACAAAAGTTGTGATAGCTCGGATAATATACATGTTTTAAAAATAATTTATAGCCTATAGCACTCAGGAATAATGTAGCTTTCTACCAGTGAAAAAATTTTTAGAATTGGATCATTCGTTCCAGAGATTACCCCCTACATACAAACTTACAAATTTTACCTCTTTATAATATTAGTATAGATAACGTATGTAAGTTCGTGAGTTTGTTTGTAGGTAGTAATCTCTGGAACACCTGAACCTATTTTGAAAATTATTTCACCAGTCGAGAGCATTATTGCTGAGTGACATAGGCTATATTTGACTGTGATTAATAATATTTGTTAATGTGAAATATTAATAGTTGTCAATCAACTGTTGACGCCCAGCGAAGTAGGCACATGTCAGCTAGTCCATTATAATCTTATTAAAAGACCCAAATGAAATGAAACGAGATTTTGTATCATGCCCGCCAGTAGATTAAAATTATGACCTCTATCAATGATCCTGAAGGGTTCTGTTTTTTTCATTAGGACCCTTAATACTAGATTTTCCCGCGGCATTACTCACGAGGCGTATCCAATAGGCACCGTGATTTAAAAAAGTAGCCTCTGACACTGGGCGTGAGTATAGCTTCCTATTTGAAAGAATTTCCGTGTTCAGACAGCGCTTCACAGATATTTCTCTTACAAACAAACAATCATTTTTTTACCTTTTATAATAGAAGTTCAATGGTTTCGATAAGTACTCGTTTTACATTCATTTTTATTTGAAGCGTGATTAGAAAAATAATATAATAAAAAGTGGCGGAAATTTTGAGAAGTTACACGCTTTCGTAAATTATTCTTCTATACTTGTTACGCAGACAGTATTGCGTAGTGGATGGTGTAAAATACTTTCGCAATTCTAATATGTTATGACACATCAAAGTTATGCAGTCACTGTCTAGCATAGACTTTGTGTTAATAAAGATAAGGTACATACTTCATTGCAGTTCTTGCTCACCTTCATGTCTTGTTCATTGACTGCGCTTACAACTTCCACACCGGGCCCGGCGTCACACGCAAATGGGATGAACTCTGGTAAGTCTTGCTGTTGAATAAAAAAACGTATTTTTTTTTTATTCAAACATCATTTGCAGCGCGTTTAGGCGCATTTTCGGCAGGCGGGCGGCTGCCAGGGGCGTAACTTTAATCTGGGCGCATTTTAAAGACCTACAGCCTGTTGGCCGCTGGACAAAGGCATAGTTAGGCATAGTTTTGGGATGCATGAAGGAGCCTCCTCGTGTAGCGCAATTTGTTCCATCAGACACTCAACTGAACCGAGCACTCGGCGCATCCTGGACAGTCTCACCTAACACCTTATAAGACTGACCAATCCTTCCCTTGCGGTGGTAGGGCTAATGCCCGCCTGGTTCACGACCACCCTCCCACCGGAGTCCGGCGTCAAGCAGCCTGCTGTGTTTCGTCGACGCGTGGAAGTACCAGTGCCTCAGGGCATCTTCTGGGCACGCTCGCTTTCATCGTGGACCTCATCTATCGCTTTCCATCAGGCGTGATCGAGGTCAAGAGCTAGCCCATTCATAAATAAAAAAATAAAAAAAATAGTTTAAAAAGATTGTGCTAACACAAATAAAAAAAAACATAAAATTCTTGCACTAGTAGCGCTCCCACAGATTACAAACAGCGCTTCTTACTTAACACTCCAGATTTTAGTCGAACCATAAATAACAGATTTTTCATATTTGTACGAGTACATTAAAAATCGCCGTTTTTCGAGGCAACGGACTCCGGCTCGTTCTAATCAACTCGACCGCCATAAACAGATATTCGTCTGGACCTACTACCACAAACAGGACCAGTTAGTTTGGCGAAGAGCGGGCGCAAAGGGGGCTTTGAAGCGGTGACTAGTGAGCGCTACTGTGGTAAAACCGGTAAAACTCAATACGCGCAATATTACCTGCTGGTGCCTCTCGAGTCTCCAGGCGCGGTACTCGCAGGCGGCTCTGCGCATGCGCTGCAGGTAGGCTGGAGCGGCGCGGCCGGTTGCCCAGGCGGCCACTGTGCTGGGCATGCCGCCCACGGCCGGCTCGTCGTAGTATGTCAACACGAACTCCATGCCCATCTGTAGACATAGAGCTCTGTCGTGCCTCAAGTCCTTCAATGTGTTGCGGAATTGTTCGAAAGAGTCACACGAACACGTGTAGGTTTTAGTCAGAAGAGTCACACGAACACGGGTGATAAGATGTTAAATGACGTTTTTACGGCTTCGCCAAAAACATTATTTTATGGAACCTATAGCTAACTACTTCGGGGCGTAAGATACGGCCAGTTTCGCTCCAAAAGAAAGTGTCTAAAAATCAAACAGAGTCCTTACTTTATCGGGTCCCTCCAAGGTCTTCACAACCATATGACTCCAGTACTCAGACACTCGGATCGCATGCTTCGTTTCGGGCACCTTCGGATGCTCACACGAACGCGACACGATGACATACACCTTGTGGTCGTTAGGTTCTCCCTCTCTACCTTTCTCGTACGCTTCCATAGCTTTCCGTTTCGCGTTGGAGTGCACGCTCGGGCGTTCGTTATAGATCGTCGGTTCTTGTCGGATTTCGCAAGGGGGAGGTCGGAATATCCCTTCTTTGTGCGGTAGGGTTTTTGTTGCGATGTCGAATTCTTTGTGTCTTCTTATATACACGTAGTCTCTGTTTGCGAATAATCTCTGTGAATGTAGTAAAAAGATAAATTAGCACAGATTTCCTTAATTGGTTACCTCACAGCAAGCGTGCTCCATCGTCGACCAGAGAAAGTTTCAAAATATAAGGGATCGATCACGTGTCATTTCGAAAGCGTTTATCTATCCCATCAGTTCCACACTTAGGCTGAGCGCATAATAATGTACAGAAAAAGCTACTGTTACTCTGTTCACTGTGCGCAGTCCGCTAGACTACTGTTAGACTCACTCACCGGCCACAGCACCTCCCAGTGTAACACAGCCTGGTCGGCGAGCCCGTTGGCGCGGCGCTCCACGACCGCTAGCGCAGCCACCGCCGCATCCCAGACTGTCCGGTATGCACCGTCCACTTGGACGGCTGCAAAGTCAGAGGCGCGGACGTCTGGATACCTGCCATATACTGTGGAAGAGGTCGGTTATTTAAACCCTTCGAGTGACTCTGGAGTTTCTTCTTTTTGTCTTGATTTTATTGAGACGACGATTACTAAAAAATAGTAGTTTATGCAACGACCATTTAAAAGGGGTTATTATAATACGAGTGTGGGTTTATCACACGAGGCGTAGCCGAGTGCGATAAACATCATCATCACACGAGTGTTTTGATACCTAATTATATGCCGTTGCATACACTATTTTATCTTCACTCATAAAGTTGAAATAAAATAAGTGGAAAAATAGTTTATTCCAATATGGAGGATACCTATTCTCATTGCGTATTCGAATGACTGCGCAGCGCGCGCATCCATAGACAAAGATAAAAGCTGGCTCATTGAGCCCGCGCCAATAAATTAAAAAGTAAAAGTGTGCTATACAAATTAAAATGATGCAGTTTTTTAAAAATCGAAGGAAAATGTTGAACTGTAATGGTTTTTTTTTTTTATTTTACTTATCCACGAAGAAAAAGTACGTGTTTATGCATTCCTTTTTGAACTCATATTTGGAACATTACGTTGTGAGTGTAGATAAAAACCGTTTGGTCTCTAAGTTATCGGAGTCAAGATCGTTATAAATTAGCTCTAGAAGCTCATTTGAAGCAGGTACCTCATTCAATTACCAATCACCCCATAGGAATATAACGAAGTTCAAAAGGAAACTATCACAGCTAAGTAGATTTTACAAGCTTTCGACCAACAAATAAATAGACGAAGGTGCCAACAAAAAAAAATTTTTTTTTTTTGTTGGCACCTTCTTTTAGTATGAAACAAAACAAAAACTCAACTTTGTATGCCCTGGGGCCTAACCACCAACTCTTAAAGCATTATTACTTTAATATTACTTCTAGTGGGAAGAGACGGAGCTATACGTCCTGTATAGTTCCGTCTCTTTCCCGCTGGAAGTTATATTGAAGTAATACTGCTTTAAGAGTTGGTGGTTTAGGCCCTGAAGTTTGAGGCCGAGATTGTGACTGCATGGTACCCAATTTGCCAATCATGTTAACAGATGCGGGACCGAACTGTCAAACGTCAACATCCTATATTATACCTTGCTAAAGTAATAATAGAATTTCAAAACGCTTGAATCGGGTGGCACACCGGTGTGCAGCGGCGCTTTTAAACCTTTTTAACTCCAATGCAAAAGGGAGAGAGAAATTGGACTGAATAGACTGAACACGTATATAGTAATAATAATAATACACATTTATTTCGGAAAACATCCATATCGACACACAGTTTTGAAACAACATAATATATGCACATCAAAAATAACAAAACAACACAAACAAAATAAGGACACAGTAATACACATTAGGGCGTTAGCCAGCGTCATTCAATGTTCATTCCTTATCGGTATAAGAAAAGGCATTAGCCTCAGATAGGGCAAAGCCGAAAGGCTATGCATTTATCTTAAATGTCAGAGATATTTCAATAACTCTCTATATCAACTGCGAGTTTTGGCTTTCAGTATAACCGGATGCGGCTGAATACCAGTGTTTTTAACCAACTTCACAAAACGGAGGAGGTTTTCAATTCAGTTGTATTTTTGTTGCCGTATTTCTCCGTCAATAAATGAACCGATTTGAAACATTCTTGTTTTATGTGAAAGGATATACTTCAATTCAAATTCAATTCAATTCAAAATGTTTTTTGCAAGAAAATACATTGTTAACGAGGGAAAAGATCTTACAGCCTTAAAGTCATTGAATTCTGCCTGCGAGCAAGCGTACCTACAAATTATTTATGTTACACAAATTATTGTACAAGTTATTTATGTCATAATTATTATGCAATTATTTAAAATAAACCATTTACAGGACCAAAACAAACAAAATAAGTAATATATGAAAATAAAATAAACTCAGGCGTCGAAGTATTCCTCCGCATCGCCGTCATCCGGAAACGTACCCAGAAGGCTGGCAGCATTGCCACGTTGAATGGCAATGCCAATTCTTTGGGCAAAGAAAAAGCCAGCCCTCTGGTCACGCAGTGTCGATCAGTCGGCGAGATATATCCTTGAAAAGGAGACGTGCACTCGGACCCCATGACCCAAGCGTTTCGACCCCAAACGGCTCAAAACTGTATTACCAATAAGGTTACAGTATTTGCGCCGCTTGAGGGCCTTATGCAATTATATTATTAGTACCTTAGATTTTCTATCAATGACCTTTATTCTATTAAAGATAAGGAGGTTTTTGTAAGAGGTAAAATAAACTGTACACTGTAGGTGTCCCATCGTTTATGGAGTTGCACCACATTGACACTCAAGAAAAGAATCCTCTATAAATCTCCACCTCGCCAGGTTTTCCTTGCTAAAGGTTGATCCACAAATTTAGGCCGTAGTTCACAACACGTCCCGGGCACGGCTCGGATATGTGTGAACAAACCTATAAGGTGCTTTGAAAACAAAGTAAGCAAGTGTTTACGTTTTTCCAAAGTAACGTTATGGTGATAAAGATCCGTAGTCAATGATAATGCCAGTAATAATTGATAGTGACGTATCCATGCGAAGGCGGAAAATAACAAGACCTTGTATGCTGTATCCTGTATCTAGGGTTGTCACCTGCCAGGGTTGCGGAATTTGTTCGAAAGTCACCGCGGCCCTGGAACGCAAAGGGCATTTGGAGGAACACGGATGGGTTTTAGTCAGTAAGAGTCTGACACTCCCTTCCGCTCCGCCCAGTGCGGGAGGAGTCAATTGTAGATTTCCCCTCCCAAAAATAAAAAACCGGCTAAGTGCAAGTTGGACTCTCGCACGAAGGTTTCCGTACCATTATCTATAAAAACGGCAAAAAAAAAAACACGTTTGTTGTACGGGAGCCCCGCTTTAATATTAATTTTATTGTTTTTAGTATTTGTTGTTATAGCGGCAACAGAAATACATCATCTGTGAACATTTCAACTGTCTAGCTATGTTCATGAGATACAGCCTGGTGCCAGACAGACAGACGGACGGAGACTAGCCATCGGCGAGAAATTTACTATAGTGCACAGTGTGTGCGCAAACATAAAATATAACGAAACTAGCAGCACGCCGCAGTTTCACCCGCGTAGTTCCCGTTCCCGTGGGAATACGTGGATTAAATATGTTACTCCCGAATAATGTAGCTTTCCATTGGTGAAAGAATTTTTGAAATCGGCCCAGTAGTTTTTGAGTTTATTCATTACAAACATACTTTCATACAAATCTTTCCTCTTTATAAGATTTTATGCTTCAGAGGAATATTAAGAGGAGTTTTTAAGAATTGCGTGTGTTAACATCGTATTGTCGCCTCGAGGATATAGAGCTCGGTGCGAATCTTAAGTTTAGATTGGATAAAACTCGGAGCTTATCAAAAAACACTTTCATTCGTATTTGGTATCATCAAGTCAAGAGCTATCGCAAGTCTCAAAAGTAATCCGACTTCCAAAAAAAAATAAACTTTAATTTCGGAAGTCGGTGTTTTTGGTCGATTCTTCGCAATTTAACACCGTCGGTTAAGAAGTCGGTATTTTTTGTGAGTTTTTTATTTTTCACTTTTTAGGTGTACCTAACAACACCACTGGAAAGTCACAGGAATGCAGCATAGGTAGGTACACAATTTCGTATATTATATGGATGATTTTGCCAAATATTTTTCCAGCTATTGGGATTTAAAAACCAAACTGCTGAACCGATTTTGATAAAATTTCAATGGGAGCAATCGAGAAGTGTATATATATAAGAATTTTTCAAATCGGTTCATAAATGACGTAGATATGAGGTAACAAACAAAAACAAAATAATTATAATAAAAAAACCGAATAATTATAATAAAAAAAAACGAATTGTGGCTCCTCCTTTTTTTGAAGTCGGTTAAAAATAGGCACTTTTAGTACTAAATCAACACTTTTTGAACGTCATAATTTACAGAAGACGGTCCCCCAAAACGCTCAGCCCGTCACCACTTCCTAGTGTTTTAGCTGGGAAGAAGTGGCGCAACAAACTCCCCAGCAACACATCTGCCTATTAAGTTTGAAGAACTTGAATTTATACAATAGTATAATTAAACATTTTATGATAACTAGAAAATTACATCTACTTACTACTATAAAATTAGTCTAGACGGATTAAAATAATTATTTTCATTTCTACGCAAAATCAAACAAACGTATTCTATACATTTTTACATGCCCCTTGTAAAGTTCCATTGATGAATTACCACCCTTGGAAAATGGCGCGAGTTTACCTACTTTCAAAAATGAGTAGGTTAACATGGATAACGCTTGTTAGTTTTGTACCTACACAGTTATCCCATGTTTAGAGTTATCAAAGATATTGAACGGTTAATGTATATAACTGATAAGATAGTATTTATTTGACATTGTAACTATATTTTTTCAATGACACATAAAACGTCCCATGTTACGGACTTACGTAAATCATCATTATATTCTTGTCTATACAGGATGTTCGTGGTCATATTTAAGGGTGGTGTTGTTGCTGCTATAGAGTAAAGGAACAATGTCAAAATAAAAAATATTGACTTTTTAAAAAAAACCCGACCTTGAAGAACGACTAAAAATGTCCAAAAAAAAACCACTTTTCAACACATTTGCTCAAAAAACGCATTTACGAAGCCTGTATACATTGTTCGAAAGTTAAAAATCACGCACCACACAATGGAACGTGCGGTTAAATAGGTACTCTCACCTATGTACATATTTTACCGCATACTCCGATGTGTAGCGCCGTGCGTATCCTTTACGGTTTTTTTTTAATTTCCATAAAAAATATATAACAATTCCACCAAGGAGTATCACACTATGAGAATAACTAAGCTAAATGATGAACCTCCTTGGAAGCACTTGGTTTTGCACAATACGTTTGTCTCACTTTGATACTAAAATGAGACGAAAGATGTAGTTCCATTAGCAAATTCGCGCCATTCACATTCACGTTGTATGACATACGTGCGGAAATTGGTATTTACAAACTTGTGACTATGGTACCTAAGCCCTTGACTTCGTCTCGGACTTACATTTGTCTACTCGTTTATAAAAACCAACTTGACTTGATGCATTCCGTGGCATCGAATCTGTGATTGAACTAAAATAAAAACTAACTGCATCAGGACAAGCTATGAAAGTGTTTTGTTCTTAAATTTTGCTTACGAAATACTTGAAGTTGAACGGCCCCTTTCTAGCCAAATAATTTTTCATATAATCCAGCCCTCGTTTCTTTGGTCTTCCCTTCCTTCCCTTCTAACAATCAACCCACGTTCACACTTCACACACGACTCACGTACGTGAGCATTCAGAAGTACAATTCGTTAACAGACTATACTTTTACTCATCTAACAAGACCGCGATTTGTAAGAACAGACGATTTCTCTCCACATTGGTACACAATACCACAATACTCAGCCTGATTTGAAAAAAGAAGTCATTTATTCAAATTAGACATAGCCAGCACTTTTTGAACGTCAGTTACACTTGATGACAGTCCCCCAAACTGCACGCCCGTCACCACTTCCTAGTGTTTTGGCTGGGAAGTAGTAGCACAACAGCAATATTAGGGTTCCGAGCCTTTATATGGAAAAACGGAACCCTTATAGGATCACTCGGTTGTCTGTCGGTCTGTCTGTCCGTCTGTCACAGCAGATTTTCTCCGAATCTACTGGACCGATTCAGTTGAAATTTGGTATACAATTGGGTTACTGACGATGATTGTCTTACACGGACGAGAAACGAAAATAAATAAATTTTGAAAATGGGGTAATTGTATGAGGGGGGCAAATAAGAAAACTTAAAACTGTGTGACATATCAAATGGAAGGGCGTTTTTCATAATATTAAAGTAAATAGTTTTGAAGATATTAGAGGAAAAATTACCCTTCCCCCTTAAGAGCGTTTATGCCCCACGGCATTTCATACAAACTTTCAAGTCCTTATTTTTCGAAATGAATGAACCGATTTTAATGAAACTTGGTGTGCATACGCTAGATATCCAGGTCTAAATAGTTAGTAGTGAAAATTTTCGAAAATGAGTTTAGAGGGAGAGAGACAGCGATTTTAAGTTTTCTATAGAAAGTGAAAAATCTTTCCTTCCCCCTCGAAAAATGAGGACTTGAAATTTTGTATGAAATGCTGTAAACGCTCTTAACTCCAAAACTACTGATTGTGAGTCAATTTTTTTTTTAATACAGTAGTAGTTCTTTGCTTATAGATTCTAGAAAACCTATAACAAGTCTATGGTTTGAAAGTAACATGTTATAAAAATGAGATTCATTCGGAACCCTTTGCACGCAAGTTCGACTCGCACTTGGCCAATTTTTTTTTAATATGACATGAACCTACTTTACTTTGTCTGTCAATGTACCGCGTTACGTAATAATTAGTATATCAGTAAACAACAAGGTTAAGATAACATGTTAGATACTCAGTAAACTGATAATTTTAGAACAATTATATTTTTGGATCACGGAAGAGTTAGTTTAGAAAAATGCGGAAAGAATAAGAATTTTTTGGAACAAACTCAAACTACGCTATTTGTATTTTTTGCCGGTTACAGTGAACTGTTGATTTAAGGGATAATCTATGACTGTGAAAAAACAAAAAAGCGCCACACCTAATACCTACTTACCATCCATACATATTGAGACTCCCGTGCCTCGGAAAGCAACAGTCCTGTATAGATTTTTGTTGATTTTTGTCATTTCGGGTAATCAAAAGCCCGAAAGTGTGACTACCAGTTTTAACAAGGGCTCAGTAACTTGTGAACTTCAAATAGGCAGAAGCTCTTTGACTAGAGTAGAATTCGAAGCTAACATCGTTGAGTAAAGGCTAGACAGATAATGAAAGCGCCGTTGTTAAGTATGGCAATAGTAAGTACCTTTATATGCATAAAGTCCCAGCCCAGGTTTATATTCTTTCCGCCAAATGATGACGTCCTCAGCCTCCATGTAAGGCACCCAGCCATCAGAAGACTCCTCTGGTATTTCAGATACTTTACATCTGAAACAAGTTCAAATTATTAGAACCGGGGGCGTTTACTAGCAAATACCAACCTTATCAACAATAGAATAAAGTCCTAAATCGTCATCAGCTTTAACTGTGTAGAGCTGTTTTCTTTGGCTCCCAAAATATCAACATTATGGCAATTGAAATAAACTCCAAAGTTCACTGTCAGTCTTCTATAGTCCACTGCCGGCACATAGGCTTTTTTAATTGCACGCCATTTAACTCAATGCTCAACTATTCTCATTCAGTTGCTCACAGGGAGAACGGATGGCGGCAGCCGTTATTATTTTTTTGTGACATACTCAAGTAGGGAATCAAAAAAAAGGGCTTGAGGAGACAATTACATTAAAATTAACAAAAACTTTTATCAAAAAGCTTGCTGTCATCAAATCTGTGATCATACTAAAATAAATGCCACCAACAGAATTAGACTGCTTGAAAAGAATACTTACAAACGGGGTGAATAGGAATCCAGGGGCAATTTGGTACAAAACTTTGAAGGGGAATTTTACGTTATTTAAATGTTGTTTGCAGCAATTGCGATCTCCAATTATATTGAATTTAAATAAATAAAAAAAGTTGATTTCTTAGACAACCAATATTATGATATTCAAGTCAAAAACCTTACCAAAGTTTTGTTTCTATTCCCCCCACCATACCTATTCACCCCGTTTGACGGTAACCAAAAACATACTAACGCGCAATAAGGAACTCCTGGCTGCTTCTTCTCAATGACCAGTCTTTTGCCACAGCCATTGCAAAATAGTGTGTTTTTCGATAATGTTTCAATGCCATCTAATTCTGATAATAGAGCCTGTGGACGAAGCATGTAAATAAGTTTTTGGATAGGAATCAATACAATAGATGCAATAGCTCTCCACTTTTAGATTACAGGAAAATGTATAAGAAGCCTGTAGTTTCAAAAACCGTGTTGAAAATATGATTCATTCAGGAACCATTCGTTAGCGCACCTGTATAACTCAGCTGGTTTTTTTTTATGTAGAGGCCAGGCAAAGAACTATGTAATTATTAATTAAATAAACCAATTGATCAAATCGAATATCTAATGATAGGGAAAAAAAAAAATATCCTGTTTTTTTTGCCGTTTTTTATAGATGATATAATGGTATGGAACCCTTCGTGCGCGAGTCCGACTTGCACTTGGCCCGTTTTTTTATTTGATCAACATTTATTTTACCCTGTATATCAAAAGGTGACAACTGAACAAACAAAATTCAGCCTTACTGGCATGAAGTCGTTTTTTAAATGTCAAATTGTTTTGTGTTGCATTGTTTGCCAATTGCATCTTTACAAAGTAGGATATAAAATAAAAACAAAGGTAGGTTGGTATATAAACGAAGACATCAAGACTTTATGTATAAAGAGAAGTTATAATTATGAAGAAACAAAGAAAACAAAAATAACATTATAAAAGTATATTGAACTCTCTTTGTCAGTAAACATTTACTTTTATCATTTAAATTCTTAAGTGACCTTGAAGTATCCTGCTAATAAACATTGTCTGGTTTTTCTATAATCGAATCTCCGCACTGAGCTCTAACCATAGATAATTCTTTTTTTAAATACTGCTATTAGAGGCAATAGGTTATTAGAAGATAAAATTTAATAAAAGTTAATTTGTTTATGTCACGATGAAAAGTTTTGATAACAATTGTAAATTGCATCAACAAGTTTCTTAACAAAGTAATTTTATAATAATTAATTAAATACACATCAATTAAATGCGTTATTAACTTTAGCTGATAAAAATAAATATTTAAAAATGTTAAAACGAATTTGGACACTTTCAAAATTGAATAGTACCTGTAACTCTTCGTCAGTAATGTTTATGTCACAGCTGACTGGCGTGTCGTCGTCTTCATCTTCTCCTCGAGCCTTATACGCTGCAGTTGCGGATATCAGCAATGTTCGTCTCGGCCGAAAAGTCTGTCTGAAGCATTGTATCACTTCCCGTACACTGCGATCCCGTTTACACCTCTTCACCACCGTACTCAACAAGTTACTCCGTGTCCAAGCAGTCCACACACGAAAATCTCTCAAAATAAACCTCAAAGCAGACATACTTCCAATTTCCTTTTTACAAACATTCGCCAGAAACCCGTCGTACCACATCCATCTTTTGAATAGATATCGGGACGTTATTAAATAGCGAAACTGCACGTTATGGTTTAGAGCCTGCTGTGGTAAAACAATTTGTTTAATTTTACTACATAACATCTCTGTAGCGATTGCGAAATTTATAACCTCAATTCATCCGTCTGTCTGAATGACATTGAAATTCATTGAATAGTGATGTGCTTTAGTTTACTAACTGCTGGAAAATCTGGAAAACATGTGGGCTTGAAAAAGAGAGTGGTGCATTGGGTTAGGACTAAATGATCAGAATATTAGATACAAACCGATTCAACAAAGTAAAAAAACCGACTGCAAAAAATAACTAAAAAGTTCCAAATAATTCACTTTTCAAGCAGTCTGATGCAATAGGTGGCAGTTTAGTTCAGTTACTGATTTCATACTAAGGTAGGTGTACGGTAGGTGTACGGTAGGTGCACGGTAGGTGTACGGTAGGTGTACGGTAGGTGTACGGTGGGTGTACGGTAGGTGTACGGTGGGTGTACGGTAGGTGTACGGTAGGTGTACGGTAGGTATACGGTAGGTGTACGGTGGGTGTACGGTGGGTGTACGGTGGGTGTACGGTGGGTGGTGGTTCACCCGGAAATACATTTAATCATTCAGTCTAATTTAATTTAATCTAAATTTAATTTAATTTACCCTACACTAATTCAAAAAACATGTGTGTAATTAAGAATAATCAATTGACGTAAGAATAATAAAGCGTGGGCCAATTGTGATAATTATTATCACAATCGGCCGCGGCCCACAGGGTAATATTATGATAGATGGAATAATATCGGAAAATAATGCAATACACAAATTTTTAATTCTTAGAAGGGTAGCCAATTTTTTGGGGGAATAGAAAGGTTTGCAACCCACCACGGATAAGTATAATATTTTTAAAATCATTCATACTAAAATAGAAGTAACTTTGTTGACTGATTCGAAAGCTCAAGAACTTAGAAAGTGCTGACTGCAATAGCGAGCGAAGCGAATTTTGCCAACTTAAATCGAATAGGTTTGCTTTTCTATTAACCATGTTTGTTCTATTAACCATCCAGACTTATAATTTTAATAAATAAGTAACTTTCTTGACTGATGCAGGAAAGCTCATGTAGAATTCAAGAGCGAGCGCAGCAAGCATAAAAATGTTTGAACCTACTAATGTAGAAGTAACTCTCTTGACTAATGCAAGAAAGCTCGAAAACTTAGCGTAGAATACAAGAGCAAGCAAAGTGAGCTCACAAATTTTGACACTCCATATCGGATATTAAGTTCGATTTTCTTTTAGACTGTAGAATTCAGGAGTCAGCGAGAGTGAGAGAGTCGATAATTTCTGCACTCCACCTTAAATAGGTATATTTTCTTTAGACCATTTTGTTTTCATAGACAAAAAGAAGTGACTCTTGACTCATACAGGATTAGTCAAGCACTAAGAAACTAAAATGCAAGAGCGAGCGAAGCGAACTCCAATTTTTTAAAATTTATTGACCATTTATACTTAAATTAAAGAAACAACATATTTTCGACTAACGTAGGAAAGCACAACAACTTGAAAAGTGTAGAATGCCAGAGCGAACGCTAGCTAGCTGACTTGTCTTTCCTATCCTTTTTGGAAGTCCTGTAATTCGTAAGGTTCCATTTTTAAACTTTAACTTGTTGGGAGAAATGGCTCATGTTTGAAGTGCTATACTTCGAAACCTATTAAACCTACAGAGATGCACTTAAATTGTAGAAAAAAATGTTAATTTTAGAAGTTACGGATTGACTTTTTACGTACAATGCACCGTTTTAAGTGATAACTGATAAGCCAAAATCTAAAAAAATAACGGTTATAAATTTTTCAGAGCACCACGCAGTATACCATTACAATTGACATCATTGACATCTAAGCTAACAACATCCCAAAAAAAATCAGGACATTTCAATTTGTTGCGAGTTTGCAACCTCAGATGTTTTATGACTGGCCTATGTATAATTTAGGCAATCATAGTTTGTAGGTTTCTCGGTAGTCCCTACTAATATTATGAATGCGAAAGTAACTTTGTGTGTCTGTCTGTCTGTCTGTTACGCTTTCACGCTAAAACGGCTGAACGGATCGTCATGAAATTTGGCAAATATATAGCCTGGGATATGGAGGCTGCCAAAGGCTACTTTTTACGCGATTATTGACATCCACACCGACGAAGCCACGGGCAAAAGTTAGTAGATTAATTATAAGCGCCAGTCCAGCCTAGGATTTGGAAGCCGTCCCCAAGACAACGTGTCTTTATAAAGTTCAATCTATAATTTCAAAACAGTGTAGGAGTAGTGATAAAACCCAAAAGAACAGAGTTGGTAACAACGTTTGATTTACAGGATTACCTAAAACAGCTGTTTTATTAGTCAACTAAAACGGTCCAGTGGAACTGCTAAAGTACATCACTTTGAAATTAGTTGCATGTGCAAAAAAGTGTCAACTTCAATCAAAAAGATTTTAGTCTACGAATTGTTTATTTTATTGTATTTCTATTTTCATTCCTTATCAGATAAAACAAAATGTTCATTTTTTTCATCAGAAGTGAGAGAAATAGGAACCTCGCCTTGCGACTGCAAAAATAGAGATCAATATAATTTTTAGTGCTGGCAACAGCAAACTGCATTTTTCTTCTTTCATTTCAACGACGGACGACTGAGCGTTCGTTCGATCGTTTGTTCAACGTCATCTTTTATCCCTGTAATGTCTTATTTCTACGTCCCACATGCTTAGGGGTAACCGAATAAAGAAAAAATCCAAGAATCCCCGCACTAGAAGAAAAGTACAAGCGACGGCAAACGTAAATGTGAACTCTAAAGTGCGTGAATAAAGTAACGAGATTCTTGTCCGTCCGGTTTGATCTGGATTAGAGCAGTTTGGACCGCAAGTCGGGCTCCCTTCCCCTCGTATCCCTTTAGTACGAAGTTTAGTGGTGTGTTAAATAGACATTATTTTAATTATATTTGTCTATTAGTGTGTTTTTGTGGTGTATTAGTTAAATAAAACCGATCCAAAATGTCTGAAGAATCGTCAGCGGATCGCAATGTCGAAATCTGGAAGATAAAGAAGCTGATCAAGAGCTTGGAGATGGCAAGAGGGTGAGTATTCGAAAGTTTTTTTAAGGTTTCATTAAGTTTTGTTTGGGTTACGAAGTTTCCCGTGGCATGTTTTTGGCCACATGATTGGACGAAACTGCCAACAAGGCTGCGTCACTTTTCGCACATGCGCTTTTGTTAGATGCGCGAGTCGTTGGCTTGCTGACACGCTAGCAAGAGGTAGTAGAGGCTAAATTCGACCTTATCTGTGGGTTGTTAGCGACACGAGGGTTTCATAGCAACTGTTGTCAGTTTTGGTTATATTATATGTTAGCAACGTGCGCGGGACAATAGGGCGCCGTTGAACTTTTACGTCAAAATGTATGACTAACGATTTCACCACACGAAAGGTTTTATTTTATTCGTAAGGTGTAAAATGAAGCATATAAACTACCCTATTTTGCTGCAGGGTTGCAAAGACTTATGCAATTTATCGGAGTTTCACATTAGATAGGGCCTCTGATGTGTCTATGACCAGCAGTGTTGTCAGAAAATAACCCCATTTTCAGCAGCCTCAGGTTGTTCAAACTTCATTGTTTTACCAAAATAATAACACATTGCTTGAATAAGCAGATTAGTCTATTATTTATTACATTAAAAGTTATAGTTAGTAAATAAGTTATTACATTTCTGAAAGTTGAGTAAAAATAGAATTAGTCATGGAAACAAATTGATTTGTTCAAACCAATTTGTTTTGCAACATTGATTACCTACTCTAAGGTTTAGACTTTACAGATATTATAATCGACTTTGCATTGGTTTTTTTTAAGCCAAGCCTTTAATGTCCTAATGGCAAAACTGTGTATCTTTTGCCTGCTTGCATCCACAGTACAGTTTAAATAAAGGTATGGATATGCTTGCAACACATTTGTCTGTTTTCTACATTACTGTGAAACAGCTGATCAACATTAATATAGTATTATTACTGTATGTATATGTCGCAGCCAACTACCTTAATCAGCCGTTTCATTAAAAGCCTAGCCTTTTCATTGAACTGCAATTTAAATTAGTGACTTATGTGGCATGGACAAGTCATTAAACTATATTGAACAAAAGATGTCACAAAGTCGCTAAAAAATTGGGGCATTTATATGAAAAGGCTAGGCCACCAATTAAACTCCTGATTAAGCTAATTGTCTGCAACATATACATAAGCATACATTTAATTAAGTCCCATTTTGATAGGACTTTTATTGGAAGACAAGTGATGCAGTGAGCATTTTAGGTTAAATTTTTTCTAGAAAATGGATTAAAGTTCTGTGAAGCTATTGTATAATATTACTTGAAGTAGAAAGTAGGAGTCGAGTACTTGAGTAAGTAACTAAAATGTACAAATAAGCTTATCAGTGAAAGCATAAACTAGCTTGTATTAAGGGCTCTAAGGGTAGGTTGAGTAGGTCTAGTAGGCAGCCACTCCATGTAAAATACTGGTATTTGATAATAAGTAATTGACTGGAAGCCGACCCCAATTATAATTGGGAAAAGGCTAGGCAGATGATGAAGGCCTCTTAGAGTGCCACGCTGTAGGATTGGATTGTTTCAATTTCAACACTGCGTTCTTTGTGGTTAGTAACGCTGTTGTGTGAACTGGTGGTTAATTTGTTACATTGGAGCAATTTATAATCGCTCTTCTAAAAAGACCAAAAGACCGTGCATATGGAGACTGCAGCTATCGCCAATCAAGACTCAAGAAATAGTTAACGCCTGTGTGGCCCAAACCTTGCAGCCGATTTTAACGGCAGTCGCTCATTGGGTTGTTAACAATGTACTTGTGCGGCCAGCGTTTTTAATATTCATTGCGCCACTAAGTTACGTCAAATGATGACTGCAGAATCTACCTAACTAACCTGGGGGCTATGTGTGAGTTTTTTAACGTTCTCGATCGCGTTACGTCAATTTGTATTGAAACTGAATATGCGCCGTTTGGTAACGATAACGGAAGACTTTTTTTTTCATACAATTTGACAAAAGCGGACGTTTACCTAAAGGTGCTCCCTCACTAATACACTTCTGGACACATCTATTGGCCCACCTTGTATTTTCAGTTTCGTTTGGTCCTAGCTAAAATTTTATATTAGGTCGAGCAAAAAGTTTTTATGCAGTTTTGAACCTGGCACATTCACAATTTCATTCAATAGTCTTTTTTTGAATTTCGAACACAGAATTTAAAGAAACAAAAGACAATTTGGAGCCTGTTTGTTGATATCAAACAATCGAATACTAAGAAAACTTGGTTTTATTGGTTTACTTGGATTTAATTCTTGAAAAAGTGATTGATATCTTTTGTTTTGCAACAAACATTACTTATTCTTAACATTAAGGTGAGGTTCTATCAATAATCTATGGATACTTCACCTGAAGTCGCCGCCCAAGCTGTGCCACTTTTTCAGGCCGGACACAGCCAAAGAAACGTGAGTGCTCAACTTAATTTAAGTCGATCTGCGGTCCGAAATGTTTATCGGAGGTACCTAGAGACTGGCGGCTTTGTTCGTCGCCAAGGAAGGCCACGATCTCGGGTCACAACTGAAAGGCAGGATCGATTCATCGTGACGACCAGCTTGAGAAATCGTCACCTTACCTCCATTGAGATACAAAACCAACTTCGCGACTTCCACGGAGTATCTGTGAGCGCTCGAACTGTTCGGAGAAGGTTAAAAGAACGCGATATGGTACCACACAAGCCAGCTAATGGGCCCAAACTAACGCGAGCCCACCGAACAGCGCGCCTTCATTTCGCACGCAGTCATTTAAATTGGACACAGCAAGATTGGAGCCGTGTACTCTTTTCTGATGAGTCTAAAATTGTGTTACATGGCAATGATGGAAGGAAGAAGGTGTACCGACGTAAGGGAGAGCGTTTCGCACAATGCTGCTTTGAAGAGAGGGTTGCTTATGGCGGTGGCTCATGGACTGTCTGGGGCGGTATATCCGCGAGCGGCAAAACTCAACTTGAGGTTGTTACAGGACCACGGCTGCCAACATTAAATGCTGAAAGGTACATTCGTGAGTGCTTAGAACCTCACGTGATACCATACGCGGACTATGTGGGCCCAAATTTCCTTTTTATGCATGATAATGCAAGAGCCCATGCAGCCGGCATCGTCAGGGAATATCTTCGGGATGTGAACATCACAGTTATGGACTGGCCAGCCAGAAGCCCAGACATGAACCCCATTGAGCACATGTGGGACGAGCTAAAAAGACGTGTTAGGGCTCGTCAGCCAGTTGCCCAGACGATGCAGGAGTTGAAAACTGCCATAGAAGAGGAATGGGAGATGATCCCTCAAAATTTCATAGAGCGGTTGATAAACTCTATGCCTAATCGTATGAGAGCTGTGGTAGATGCCCATGGAGGCAACACGCGTTATTAAATTAAACCTTTATTTGATAAAACATGTTTTTTATTCAAAAATCAATTGCCTTTAACAAGGCGCATATCCGACTTGTTAGGCGTAGCTCCATGTCGTATGGTATTCTGAATTCAAATTTAAAACAATACGATCGAAAAAGATGGTAAAATGTATCAGGTTTAAAACTGCATCAACAGTTTTTGTTCAAGCTAGCAATCATTCATATTTCGGTAGGGGCCATCGAAACCTAAACTCTAAGGTGTGTCCAGAAGTGTATAACGTTACAGAGTCGAACATTACATCAGTGAAGAAGGAGAACCGAGCATACAGTGTGCAAACTGTAATGTTACGGATTCGAGCGTTACATTGGTGAAGGAAGAGAACAGTGTGCAACTTGATACAATGTGTAATATTTTGATAAAACTTGTAACTCGATCGAGGTACGTTAAAAAAACAAGCACTAAGCCTTGGAACTACTGTGAGGATCGCTCGGACGACACGGTGGAGGTCTGCCCTGCTTGGGTGGAGCACCGCCGTGTCCTCGTCGAGGCGGTCGGCGGCGGCGACCTCTCGCGTCCGGCCCTAGTTCAATCCATGGTCCGGAGCGAGGAGGCATGGGAAGCCGTCACCTCCTTCTGCGAAGCAGTAATGTTAGTGAAGGAGGAGGCGGGCCGCGTGCGGGAGACAACCCTCACGCCCCAGCCGCCGCAACATAGGGCGGTGCCCCGGCGACGTCGCGTTGTGTTCCACGCGCGCCTCGAAGAGATGTCAGCATAGTAGACTAAAAAGAAGGACAACTTGTTGGGAAGAGGTCCTGTACTGTTTTCGAAAATACTGACTGCTACTAATTGAGTGCCATAGGCTACTTTTTAACCCTGAAAAAAACACGGGTCCAGTGGAAAAGGTTACGAGAGCTAAGCCGCGGGAAAAGACAAGAAAGAAATAAACCAGAAACAAAATCAATCATCAATACCTATATTAAAACTTCGTTACTGATGAGTGACTGACAGACAACGCCCAGCTGAAACTACTGGTCGTAGAAAGCTGAAATTTGGCACTTCTTATGGAGTGTAGGAGAGAGAGATTTATTACTAAGAGAGGATTTCCTGAGATTCCTACGGAAATGGGAAAAAAGGATATGATATGCTCTTACGGAGTCTGGCAAAAGCTAGTAATTGTATAAACGAAGTACGATTGACACCTGATGGGGAGCGGTCAGAAGCGAGTGTACAGTTCGCGTCAAATAACTGTACCCCTCTGAAGTTGGCTACGAGTGGCTGCGTAGTAGTCAAAATTACGAATCAACTGAAACTGCGCATGCGCGGGGCGGGGATTATGGCGGCGCGATTTTATGTTTCAGTCGCTCGTTTACGTTCGATGTATGCTTGCGTTCCGCTTGCTCTCGTCTACGTGACTGCACCTGCGCGATCTTTGCAAATGGCTAACTTCAGACGGGCACAGTTATTTGACGCGAACTGTAAACTGTACTCGCGTGTTTCCTTGCCCACGGTAAAATGGCGCGATTCTAACGTATTTGGAGAACCGAGTGTAACGTATTCTAAAGTAACGTTTTTTGACATCATTACTGGTAACGGTGTCAACTGATTTGTTGCTAGTAGGTATTTGGACAAATACTGGCGTATTTCCTCTCATACCGATGTACGTTCAGTCGTCCATCTTCTTTTTCTTCGTGTGGGCAGTAAGGTCTAACGACCCCACACACCCTAGTGTCAGAGTTTCTAAACCGCCTCAAGGGCCTCTGACATGGTTTGACCGCCATTGGGCGGCCGGGACCACCGGCTTATACGTGCCTTCCGAAGCACGGAATCATCTTTTTATCAGACAATCAGGTGATTCTAGCCTGCAAAGTCCTAGCCATACTGAAAACAACTTACCAAAGTATGCTTCCCGTGGGAATCGAACCTATGACCACACGGTCACAAGGCAAACGCCTAAACCACTCTACCACGGAGGCAGTTATATGCAGTCGTCCATGATTCATAGCAATCTCGGGTCCAGTTTAAAACAGCTTCAGGTATAGCTTCTGGCTGTGTCAGGACTTCAAGGTTACAATTATATTATTCAGAAATTCGTATCGAACTTGCGATCAAGGACGAAATAAACTGCTACAGCGCTAACTTGATAAAAATAACCGTTTTCTAGGCAACGTTATAGCCAATTCCCTTTGCTCGATCAGACAGTTTTCGCGTACTCTTTCGAAATCTTAGCATTGCACGATCGTTGTTTGCTTTCTGCAAACACTCGTCTAGCCGTGCCGTCGGAATCCCCCCTTTTCAGCCACCCTAGACTGCCTGGGGGTATTCGAGCATAGTCGACTGTCGTTGTATAATTTCCTTGTAACAAACGCTGAGCGAAGTTTAACCAAACTTGGACTTTGAAACGGTGCATGTATAATGTCTAAACTCATATTACATAGAGGATCGATGTTAAAAATACACCAGACAGCGCGTTTGTACTCCCCGTAGGGTTAGGCATATGTACATAATACTACATGTTGACCTACGTATACATAGTACCCCCAAGCATCGCTGTAATGTCCGTTTCTGTGCTTCCCCCATCCGTCTGACTTTCGCGTCCTCAACTAGGGACTACTATGACGTCGACCTAGACTTAATTAAACCCTCAGTCCGGTGTGAAATGGAGTTTCGTAGAAGACGCATCACTTTTCACAACGGGATCGTCATAATGACCTCTGGTCTACCTTTTATTTACACGTGTATTATTTTTCGCTTTCCTATGTTACTTGGGGTCGGCGCAACACGTTTTCTTATACGATTCCGTCAAATGCCACGCTATCATTCATTCCCGGATCTTTCATTTCATTCCTCACAAAACACATCCATCTTTCCTTTGGCTTTCCTCTCCCTCATAATCGGTCTTTTATTCATAAATCTTGATTTTTTTATGGTAGCCGAAAACTATAAATTTAATAGCAGCGTCGAGTTCAGAGCTCGTAAACTTAACGGCACGTCGCGTGTCGCCAATTCAAGTGCAGCCTTGACCGTTTCAAGTTTTCCGTTGTATTGAAGGTTGTTATAAAGAAATGATGGTGGATAGTGAGTTGCCTTCTCAAGTAAACTCGGAAAATTGTTGGCACGCAACTGCATCTGGGATTTATGCAGGCCGTTTGTAAGAATAAATCACCATAATATGCTTCTTCTCGTTAAAAGCATCGCGTACCTTCCGCTGAGATAGTGGTTAAAACCGAGACTATCATATTATATTTAAAAAAACGGGCCAAAGATTTTAGCCATTCTTGTCTTTTTTTTCCTTCCTTTTTTTAAAAAAAAAAAACTTTGCCCCACACTAGGAATTTCTCCTGTATCGTGGGTGCGTTTACAAACATAAAAACTCACATACACAAACAGCCAGACCCGAAACAACTATATATAGGCCATACAAATATTTGTTCCGTGCGGGAATCGAACCCGCGACACGCAGCGCAGCAGTCAATCGCTCAACCACTGCGCTAACCGTGCCGTCATTCAGTGATCTTAAGGTACACTCGTGAAGAAAACTTATCTCATGGCTGCAGAGTATAAGACGAATGCCGGCCACATCGTGTCAGAATGCAAATAAAAACTACCTACTTAACATTATTTAACAGTACACGAAAAATAAAATGACTTTTGACAAATAAAACCTGCAGTTACTTACTTCATATTACATTGCCCGCGACTTCGTACGCACTACCCCGTTCCCGTATAGCCTAGCCTTCCTCATGAATGTAGCTATCATATACAAAAATAATTTTCCAAATCCGACTGGTAGTTCCAGAGATTAGCGCGTTCAAACAAACAGTTAGTGTTGTGTATCAGAAAGTTAATCCCGAAATCTTTGCAGACAAGACACGTACGTACGTATCACTCAATCAGGAACATGCTTCAGCCAGCTTGCAGCTTAGTACACACAACCCGATTGCGGTATGTGTGGCCAATGTCTGGTCACGACACGTGTTTGCAGCGGAACGGACGCAAGCCTCGTGTTTGTGGTCGAGCGTAATACGATCGATCTAATGCCAGTCGCAAATTGGACGCGGTTCTGTGCGAATTAGTGTAGTGTTTGTGCAGATATGCGTTGAAAATGGAGATAAAAATATTGACTCCTGTAAACTGTACCCCTACATTAATTAAGACATTCGCTTGTAGAAAAGCGACAAACTTCTCGCCTTTGAATATTGTAATTCAGGGACTTCTTATCTAAGAAATACCTAGCGTTTTCGCAACTAATTTGGGGGTGGGCTCACAGTCACCTTACGCAGCTAAATTCTAGTATTTTACAAGCATATGCTTGGAGAATTTCCTCGTGGATAAGCATATAGAATCACCTCAGGCACTCAATTATATATGCGACGCAAACACGACGCTAACTCTACATAGTGGATGTGTACCCATAAGCGGAGATTGCATAAGCTCTACACCCATAAGCGGAGATTGCATAACGCTATAATTTCAGCTTGAAAATGCATACTTTTCAGCAGCGTCGAGAAAAAAACACCGTTCCGAAACGTGGTCGATCGCAAAACAAGATAATTATCTCAAAACGTAACCAAAGTCTTTGGCCAGTAAATATTTGATCGAATCTCATTTTTAGACGTGCTTGGTCAAGGATGGTAGTCACTCCACATATTACTCAGTGCATCTAGCTACCGAGCACAACATGTTGGTGGAAAGTCAAGGCAGATGTCGGCCAAAAATAACAATAAACCAATCAGAACTGAACACGTACCTAATTGGACAAAAGATTGAATAGAAGGCTTTCAGACACCGAGGCGAAGTTTTGAAAAGATTGAAATCTAGTTAGTTGCTTTTTGTCTAAGCCGCAGACTTACAAACATTTAATCCCCTTATAGTCTAGACGAGACACTCGCTAGGGGGTGGTTGTCTCTTGTACTATGTAAGGATAGTGTATATGTCGGTCGTGACCATATCATATAATTGTCCATTTCATGATGTGGCTTGACCATTTCATGAGATCTTGACGCAGAACGTCACTTTCGCAAAACGTAATTTTCGCGGAATGTCATTCAAGCCATTTTTACAAGATGGTCGAAAAAATGTATAGTATTTCATGAAATGGAAAGTAAACCGCTGCCCACATCATGATATGGTCTGGCGGACAAATAATATCCGATAAAAAAGCTAATAATAATGCGCCAGCTGAAGAAAAAAAAAGCCATTTCATGAAATGGCTAAGGTAGTGCACAGGTTACGAGGGATCTTAGGGCACCCCGACACGCATATAGGTTAGATTCGAATGGGATGACGGGAGCTAGAATGAGCTAGCGAAGCAAGCGTACCATGGAAGCCTAATCTAAAAAAATCGCCAAGACGAGCCAAGCGAAGCGCAAGGGCCTACCTTTTCTCAAAGTGTTTCGTCGTTTTTTTGAACCCTCAGAGTTGGATTCCGATGTACCAGATAGTTCATATTCTCAGGATATGATGTCAATAATAGACTTATTAAACATACAAAGTCTCAATTGAATAGCTGTAATACTTTAGATTTTATTGATATCTATAATACACCGATTTCGTCACTGACACACTGATGATCATCAAAATTTTTGGCTACTTCCTGAAGTGCTAGAAAGCTGAAATTTGGTATGTAATCTAAGTTTAGTATACAACCAACAAAAAAAATCATAAACTTATAGCTTTCGCCCCCAATATATGGCAAAAAATGTATGGCTTGGCTGTTTCGTTACTTACTGAAACCAAATATTCGCATCACCTTCACGACGGTAGCGAAACGGCGAAGCCATACATTTTTACTGATATGTAGAATTTGTGATGTTAAGGTCGGTAGAGTTAGGCCGTGTAGATTCAGAAGCTTGGCTCTACATGAGATCTGATATCTTTTTCACAGGGCAAACCTTATGTGATCGTCTTGGCAACATTTTACATGAAATTTAGCTACTTTAGCTTGCTTCTTCTGTGGGCTATGTCGACTTTCGGATTCGATTCTAAAGACTCATTTCTTACGCTCAGCCTAACTGCTATGTAGTTGTAAAGGTCGGTAGTGTAACAGTGTATGCATGAGTACCTATTGTAGCTTTCACACGTTCTGGCAGATTTCAACCGGTTTACCTCAACTTTCGCTTCCCAACAGAGAAAGTATAGGACCTAAACGAAAATCGGCTCAAAGATTCAATGCCCTTTCCATAGTGTTTTTTTTTTAACATTTCGTGACACCTACATTAATGCCTAAAACCGAAAACGACGCCGAAAATGCACTGACATATTAGCATCTAGAGACCAAAATGTTCGTAAACGGCCGTATTGATGCACGCGAAGGTGCCAAGCACGCAAGGCGGTTGGTTTCGAACATTTTGTAACGTTTGTTTCACTGCTTGACTCTAGGCAACCAGCAAGCCGTCTGTCAGTGCATTTTCGGCTTGAATTTAGACCCACCCGCTGTTGGATGTTAAACGCTGAACTCGGCTGGCCCGCTAGAGTTAAAAATCCCACAGTCCAAGCATTACTATGGCGTCAATTTTGGCAGCTAGGGCATTCGTATCTACAACGTCACTTGTAACGACTTAATGATCTATCATCCGCTGTCTGCAGCGACCCGGAATGTACCATACATACATTACAATACAGATAACAGAATTTACTTCCTCGATATTCACCTTGGTTGCCCAGGCGCACTTTTGGTCATGACATTGAACGGCGCTCGGTGATAATAATGTTGTTACCGGCCAATTGTTTTATGTAATATAGAGTTGTTAAAACTGCGAAGTGCGAGTTGGTCTCTAGCACAAAAAAAATCTGGGACAGACAGTCTTCTGTCTGTATTTTTGGTTAACACTTCTTGAAGGAAGTTTTTTTTTATTGTAGGCTATTGTACTTTTGTGCATGAAGTTTAAATAAATAAATATAAAAATTGCAGACACCCGTTTTTTTTTAATAACGTCATTCCGTTAGAAATGAACCAGTAGCAGTCTTTCGACCTGCCAGGGTTGCGGAATTTGTCCGAAAGAGTCACCGCGGCCCTGGAACGCAAAGGACATTTGAACTGTAACACGGATGGGTTTTAGTGAGTAAGAACCTGATACTCCCTCCCGGTCCGCCCAGAGCGAAGAGAGTCATCTGATGATTTCCCATACAATCTTTCGAACTGGATTTTTGCTTGGCTTAACAATAATTCGTACCCTATTCCTTGGGAAAAGTGTATGACATCTGCCTACCTCTTCGAAGAATATTGATTAGATGTTAAGATTGAATAGGGGACTTCTAGGCATGCGTGTTCCATCATCGATTACATCATCGTTTACCATCAGGTCATATTGTGGTAAAATGCAAGCCTATAATTATAAAATATTATAACTCCCATTGAAAGGGCGCGTCACTAGTACTCACTAGTGAACAATAACCTTCATTATGAATAGATTTTTTTTTTTGATTGAATCTTCGTTCAGGAATATAATAAAGATAAAAGCATTCCACACCGCCG
The DNA here is from genome assembly GCA_947386135.1 of Melanchra persicariae. NCBI lineage: Eukaryota > Metazoa > Arthropoda > Insecta > Lepidoptera > Noctuidae > Melanchra > Melanchra persicariae. The sequence goes on along the minus strand of OX376673.1, from coordinate 6,718,684 downwards.
ACACTGGCGGCAGGGGTTATCATAATATCAGGCCGTGAACACTCGCAGATTATGTGGACCTCCCCCGCAAACAACAACACGTAATGTGGGCAAAGATCAAGCAAGCATATTACGTCAAAGTCTATAGTTTAAGTATTTTGTGATAACATAAAATCAATTCCTAACTGACCCTAAAGGATAGGCAGAGCTCGCATTTCCAACGCGCTTTTGGACGGCACTGGTTGTAGTGGTGCAGGCAGGAACCTTGCCTACTATTGGGAAGACTTTTTTTTGGATAGGAAACCATCAAACGTCTTGACACTGCTGCTCTGGGTGGAGCGGATGGGACTGTCAGACTCTTACAGACTAAAACCCATCCGTGTTCCTCTTTATGCCCTTTGCGTTCCAGGGCCGCGATGACTTTCGAACAAATTCCGCCCCCTGGGAGGCTCTGGCCCTAACGGGCCCCGTCTACTTTGCTGATATCTCTTTGAGGCACGCGTGGAACAGAACGCGTCGTCGACCCGGGCTCGGCTATGATCGGACAGCGAGCCACCAAACGCTCGCCGTCCGCATCTAGAAGACCTAGTCCAAGCATCGCTACATAGAATGGGACCATGTTATAAAGAACAATTCTGTTGCTTTTAATCGGCCACATATCTGTACTACGCGGGCTGATTATCATGCCAGCCGTTACATTTCCACTGCTATGCATACACCTCCCCCGTGTTGCCACATCGACCGGTCTTGTGCGTCTTACATACAGTGGATTTCCGCAGCCTTGGCTTTCCAATGCTAGGGCTTCCGGTACGCGGTCGCCACTCCAGAATCTTTCGGCCCCATCGACTAATGCGCACTGGTATTGAGAATAAAATTTCTTAAAAACCAAAAAATGTCCCGATCAAGGTTCGATCTAATCTAGATAATTTGAAGGGCGTATTTCTTCGATTTTTAGGTCTTAATGTGACAGCTAAGCGTAAAGTCTACATCTAAGCTGTCACACTGACAACCTATTTAGGACAACTAGTAACTACCGTCCTAGATTGATCACTGTAATAATGTTTCTCCGCCACATATAGCGGGGAATAGGGGATTCTACTAAAATAAACTCATTGAAAAACACGTGCCAAAAAATCAAAAAAATATTGGACACAATTTTTTTATTTTTTCACGTGAACGAAAGATGACGAAGATACAGTGTGTTGAAAACTCGCGTGACGTCACTACGATAGTACAATTTTTACAAGCGACATGACGTCACCAGCCCTTCTTTTGAACTTTGATGTGCTATAATATTTTTTTAGCGATTTGAAGCGGAAAAAAATACCGTGTCCAATATTTTTTTGAAAATCTAACGGACGGACTAAACTACACTTGTATTTTTCTACCCTACTAGGTAGAAAAATACAAGTGTAGTTCAGTCCGTCCGTATACCCAATTCACTAGACGGACAGACTTGTCTGATCACTTCCGCCGTACCTCGTTAGTATAGGCCTTATTGCGACGGTCATAAAGTGTGAAAAGACATAGGACAGACCCTTAGCAGCGAAGATAAGCCAGCGCCGCCCACACGCCTGCCTTTGGGCAAGTCATTCTAGTGAATACCCCACATTAGAGATGCATGAAGGAGCCTCCTCGTGTAGCGCAATTTGTTCCATCAGGCACTGAACTGAACCGACGCTCGGTGCATCCTGGACAGTCTTTTTTTTTTTTGGGCGAAGAAAATGCCTAACGCATGCCACGTCGTCCGGGGAGATGACGTGGTTACATATGTGGGGCTTGCACCCACTAAAAACTTCGCCTGTGCACCTACTTTCGGGTGGGCCGCCAGAACTGCTACGCATGACATTCGCGACCCACCCAGCGTGGCCCACTTCTGGGCTCCCTCTTCTTTGCCCGAGTCTGGGCTACCTCCTCTATCAGTGATATCCGGGTGCACTGGGACATCACCACAACTCTAGGGACCGTGCAGCGTGGACGATAGAGTCCCCAATCTATCGTCCGCTGGCCCCTCTTATGGACAGACCTAACATCTTATAAGATTGGCCAATCCTTCCTTTGCGGTGGTAGGGCTAACGCTAGCTTGGTTCGCGACCAGCCTCCCACCGGAGTCCGGCGTCAAGCAGCCTGCTGTGTTTCGTCGACGCGTGGAGTACCCAGTGCCTTATGGCATCTTCTGGGCACGCTCGCTCCATTATAGACCTCATCCATCGCTTTCCATCAGGCGTGATCGAGGTCAAGAGCTAGCCCATTCCTCAATAATAAAAAAAACTTATAATGCTCCAACTTGCCTGCAAGCGAATGCAACAGAAAAATGCCGCGCCTCGTGTACGAAACCCCATAGCAACTCCACTTTAATACCGAAAAGCAAACATTACTTTCAGTTGCCATGCCATTACGTGGCTAACTATGTTATTAATGTGCCCAGCACATGGGATAGGGTATGTTAATTGCTCCTGTACTATAATTTACGTTGGAATAATTAGGTATATGAGTTTTTTGGTAGCCATCTGTGTTGTTGAAAAAGTAACCCTAATTTGGTACGTCAGTCGAAGTTTTTGATGTAATACTTACGGTTACTTTAACTGAAAAATTTGCTCATTATTATTGGCGATGCAAAGACTACGCGCGCGCCACTAGCGGCGAAATTTAGAAGTTGCCTAAGAACGACACTTGCAGTATTCCCCACCCGTTGGCAACGCTGTGCGAAAACTGTCAGTATCGTTCTTAGACAGCTTCACAATTTGACACTAGCGGCGCTAGTGAGAATCTTTGTATCGCCTAAATAGCATAGCAATTTTACCGAAACTAATAAAACGGTCGCAACTCGCAACGTTGCGCAAACTGAATTTTGGTTCTGTAAATGTTTACATCCGAGTTACCTTCCGCAGCACGTCGTTTCATAGTGGGCCACTTGGTGATGTCATTCTAAACTTTGCAAGTATTTATATTATTTATTCATAAAAGAATTTACACTGTGTTGGATATATACAAATGCATTTTACTATCAGATACAAAGAACTATGAGTTATTAAAATTCAGAGTGAAATTCAAGTACCTAAATTGCTAAAACAGTTTTTAAATATGATTAGATAACAATAAATCGTCAAATTCTTAACTTTGCAAGTATTTATATTATTTATTCATAAAATAATTTACTTTGTGTTGAATATTTACACATGCATTTTACTATCAGATACAAAGAACTATGAGTTATTAAAATTAGCATTCAGAGTGAAATTCAAGTACCTAAAGTGCTAAAACAGTTTTTAAATATGATTAGATTGCAAGAAATCGTACACCATGGCCTTAGTTAGAGTTTTTAAACGTACTCGATCGCGTTAACTTTCGTTATAGATAATGTTCAGTAGCCAAAAACAGTGCTTTATATTTCCTTAGAAAAACGATTGCATTGAAACTGGAATAAGCGCTGTCTGGTGACAATTACGGAAAACTGTTTTGGGTAAAAATTTACATAAGTGTACGTTTGCGCGAGTTCGCTTTTTAAAACTCGCACTAAGACCTCTGATTTGTAAGTTGGCATAGTATTTTTTTTTTTTTTTTTAATTTATGTACGAAATTTTGCCCGCGATATCCCATTTTTCCCCGCGCGCTCTCGTAAGAATATTTTCTGCGCAATTTTCTTAACTATTCTTTCCGTAAGAACCTTCTACAAATTATTAGAAAATTAAAAAAAAAAAAGATTATTTAATATAATCGGTAAAGTCGTCGCCCACCTACTTTTATTGACATAGGAACATAATTCCGCAAACAGAATTAAAGACAAAGTTGTCCTGAATCGACATCTACCGTCAACCTTTACATGTTCTAGTAATGAAAAACGTTTCGTAATTTATTGTCCAGACACCTACGCAGAGATATTAAGGAAAGGGCGATGACCGTTATGGCGAATTTATCTGGCGTCGACCATCAACTTAGCACATATTCAAACAGCAGCATTTATTTTAGTACTAGCTGTCCCCCGTGGCTTCGCTCCCGGCAACTGGCTACCTACCCTTCACCTACCCTACGGATTCTTAAATTTTCTAATTTTCCGCCGCGCAATTTTTAATTTTTTTTTTTCATAAGAACCTTCTGGCAATAACAAACAACAAAAAAAAAGTGAAATCGGTCCAGGCGTTGTTGAGTTTGCGCTTACCAACACATTGTGCGATTCATTTTTTTATTTTAGTATAAAAGCTTTAATGACAAGGGTAGGGCTGTCTCCCGATCGATAGGTCATCGACTGATTCTACCCCAACGATCTATTGTTTGACTCAACCCTTTGCTAACTTTTTAGGGTTGCATATATCCGGCTATTGACGTGTTTTAAAAGTCCCTCTCATATTATCGTAGACCGCAGTTAACACACGAACATCTCCGAACGGACGCTAAAATATACAGGGTTACTGGTAATTCGACGTATATCCGTCAGGGGCTGATAAGGGGGCCAAAATGCAACAAATTGGACCCCCCATATGTATGGCCGAAATTCAATAGTTTTCGAGATATTTGAATTTTAAGGGTTTTTCGAAATTTACCCAAAATTTGACATTTAATTCCAAATAAAAAAACCTACATACCCATTCAAGGGTACCATTAAAAATGATGTTGTAGCTGGCACTTCAATTAAGCTATGGGCATCATTAAAACTACTTAATTTAACAAAATAATTAAAATAATGACCGAAGTAAGAATAATATCTTACCAATATTTTCATTTTACGCTTCAAAAATGTTGCCTCGTCAAAAAAAAATCTATGACATTAATCGTACAAATAACTAAAACAACTTGCCTATTCTGTAGGCTTTCCAAAAAGGTATAAAAGTCAATTTTAAAATAAATAATTCGTGGCATGGCATGTGTTTAAACCGGCGCGGGGAGAGAAATCATCTGTGTTCTTAGTTTATCATCCTCGCTAAAACAACCGATTTTACTGGCGAAATTCTTCCTGATGGGGCGAGGTGTGCGGGCGGGGGAGTACACGGCGTTTGCTGCGCTCGCGTCGCCTTCCTTAGTACAGTTCGCGTCAAATAACTATGCCCCTCTGAAGTTAGCCATTTGCAAAGATCGCGTAGGTGCAGTCACGTAGACGGGAGCAAGCGGGACGCAAGCATGCATCGAACGTAAACGAGCGACTGAGACATAAAATCGCGCCGTCATAATCCCCGCCCGCGCATGTGCAGTTGCAGTTTGTTCGTTTTTTACAGTTCGTGTCAAATAACTGTGCCCCTCTGAAGTTGGCTACGAGTGGCTGCGTAGTAGTCAAAATTATGAACAAACTGCAACTGCGCATGCGCGGGGCGGGGATTATGACGGCGCGATTTTATGTCTCAGTCGCTCGTTTACGTTCGATGCATGCTTGCGTCCCGCTTGCTCCCGTCTACGTGACTGCACCTACGCGATCTTTGCAAATGGCTAACTTCAGAGGGGCATAGTTATTTGACGCGAACTGTACTAAGGAAGGCGACGCGAGCGCAGCAAACGCCGTGTACTCCCCCGCCCGCACACCTCGCCCCATCAGGTAGAATTTCGCCAGTAAAATCGGTTGTTTTAGCGAGGATGATAAACTAAGAACACAGATGATTTCTCTCCCCGCGCCGGTTCAAACACATGCCATGCCACGAATTATGTATTTTAATATTGACTTTTATACCTTTTTGGAAAGCCTACAGAATAGGCAAGTTGTTTTAGTTATTTGTACGATTAATGTCATAGATTTTTTTTTGACGAGACAACATTTTTGAAGCGTAAAATGAAAATATTGGTAAGATATTATTCTTACTTCGGTCATTATTTTAATTATTTTGTTAAATTAAGTAGTTTTAATGATGCCCATAGCTTAATTGAAGTGCCAGATACAACATCAGTTTTAATGGTACCCTTGAATGGGTATGTGGGTTCTTTTATTTGGAATTAAATGTCAAATTTTGGGTAAATTTCGAAAAACCCTTAAAATTCAAATATCTCGAAAACTATTGAATTTCGGCCATACATATGGGGGGTTCAATTTGTTGCATTTTGGCCCCCTTATCAGCCCTTGACGGATATACGTCGAATTACCAGTAACCCTGTATACCTACACACTTGTTTCTGTCCGCGGCTTCGTCCGCGTGGTACTTTGGTAAAGTGTCCCGTGCTCTTCTCTGGCCGTCCTTATTTGTTAAATTTCATTATGATCATTTTAGCGGCATAGCATAGCTTAGAAATGTAACAGACAGACATCTAGAACAAGTTTCTGTCGCATTTATAATATTACTAGCTTTTACCCGCGACTTCGTACGTGTATATCCCTTTTTTCCCGTTCCCATATAGCCTATAGCCTTCCTCGTGAATATCGATATAATATACGAAAATAATTTTCCAAATCCGACTGGAAGTTCCAGAAATTAGCGCGTTCAAACAAACTCATAAGCTTCATTTATATTAGTACAGATAGATAGCGTTTATAGGACGAGCCTAATCTTAAAATAAGACACCACGCTAAATGAATCTGCCTAGCTTTTATCCAACTATGCTGGGGCAACTTGAGACAAGATTTGCACATATAAAATGTGACACAACGAATACGGGGTTTTTTTATTTAAATATAAATTCCTAGATAAATCATAATCTTCGTTGTATACCAAAAGGAAAATAAAATCATTGTAGGAAAACCTGACATCGGCCTAGTCACTGAAGAAGCGTAGAGCATTAAATTAATAAACATTAAATGATGGAATTTTATTCTGTCGTTGACGTGTGACAATTTTTTGATTTTGTTGGCACAAAAATTTGCACGTGATTTCAATAATGAACCATTCAATCGAAGTTAGCCAATCGTAGTCCTTAGCTGGACATAGACATCTCCCAAGTAGCAACTCAACACCCAAGCCTTCGTTTTTCGCATACACCGAAAGCAAAAGGCGGAGAACAGCCGTCTTAGGCCGAAAACGATCAGCCTGGCGATTTCTGTAACGCCTGCCAGGACGGCTGGTTAAAAGGTTTCACAGCAGGCGAGAAGTGTGTTTTCGGCCTTCACTATTCACTAGGAATTAATGAAAATAATTAAAAATTACCGCCGGTTTAGTAACGCCTTCTACCAAAGTGTAGAAGGCGTTACTAAACCTAATCTCTATCGTCCAAGGAAACCAATTTTATGAAAATAAACCGTGAAAAACGTGGAATTTAAGTAAAAAACAATTTGCAAAATACTGGAATCAATTGGTCCCACCCGGACGTAAGTCGAATTGTCTAAGCGCGCTCATAGTAAACATTTTATCAAATAAAAGTCCTAAAATAATAAATCGTAAACTGTTTTAATTTATGGGCAACAGGTTATGGGCCCAGATAGCTCTACTCTGTCGTGTAATATTATTTACAGTGAATTTCATACGAATTATTCAGAATTGATTCGTTTTAATTACAAGATTAATCAATGCATGTCTCCTCTCTTTCCAGAAACGGGACCTCAATGATATCCCTGATCATTCCGCCCAAGGATCAGATCTCGCGGGTGTCCAAGATGTTAGCGGACGAGTTCGGTACAGCGTCCAATATCAAGTCGCGAGTCAACCGACTGTCGGTGCTGGGGGCCATCACTTCTGTGCAGCATCGACTCAAGTTGTATACGAAAGGTAACAAATCAAAATCATACAGGCTTACCATTTAAGTAACTAACTTTACCGGAAGACGCAGCGTTGGTAGGCCTCCAACAAGGTGGACCGATGACCTGGTGAAGAATGCGGCAATCCGCTAGATGTACAGTTCTCGTCAAATAACTTTGCCCCTCTGAAGTTAGCCATTTGCAAAGATCGCGCAGGTGCAGTCACGTACACGGGAGCAAGCGGGACGCAAGCATTCATCGAACGTAAACGAGCGACTGAGACATAAAATCGCGCCCCGCCCCCATGTCTCTTGCGCATGCGCAGTTGCAGTGTGTTCGTAATTTTGACTACTACGCAGCCACTCGACACAACTTCAGAGGGGCAAAGTTATTTGACGAGAACTGTACGCATAGGACCGCTCCATGTGGCGACCCTTGGCGGCTGTATGATAGTGATATGATCCAATTGAAACGCTGTTTGAGGTAGCTGTGGATTATGCGACGGTTGTTATCGCCCGTCTGTGGGAGAATAGCTGAGCTCTTGCATCACAGACAGTTATATTATCGAAAAATATTTATTTTAAATTGGCGAAGTTAAAGTTCAAGAGTGGGCTGGTGACGTCACATTTGAGTAAAAAGTGTAGTCAAATATGACGTCACACGAGTTTCCAACGCGCTAAATCGTCTTCATTTTTTGTTTACGTGAAAAAAAAAAATAAGTGTCTATGTTTTTTTGTAAATCTATTACTGACTAATTCGATGTTTTTAGTCATCTAGTCTTATTATACATATACAGGGTGTTAGGGACATCGTAACGCAAACTTCACGAAAAGGCTACACTTAATGCCATTAACCAAATTGTAGAAGTCATTAATCTCGCTAATGATCGGTTTACAGACCACACATGAAAAATTTCTTTTCTAGACGGTATGTCAGACGCTACACACACATGGGTTAGTTAGTGTTAGGCAGGATGCGTTGACCTTTTGCAACAAAACAGCTGAGCAGATGCCTAATTCTAGTTTTATTTACATTGCTTTTTTTAGTGAAAGTAGTGATTTAACTATTTTTTTTATAAAAAATGACATTGGGTTGGGTAAGAATAACGATTATGAGCAGTCTAAAGTAAAAAAAACGCCTGAAAAAAATGAAAAAATGAGGAAAAAGCCGACGAAAAATTCCAACGCGGGGGGGTCCAGAATCATGTCCTGGATCCATGGTATTCGTTTGTGCGTCGATGTCCCGTACACGCTGTATAAGTCTACACAGCTGAAGATTCTAAATTCTTTAACCTACTTCATTTCTCGTTCCAGTGCCACCAAACGGTCTTGTCATCTACTGCGGTACCATCGTCACCGAGGAAGGCAAGGAGAAGAAGGTGAACATCGACTTTGAGCCGTTCAAGCCTATCAACACATCGCTGTACCTATGCGACAATAAGTTCCACACTGAAGCCCTGACCGCCTTGCTGGCTGACGACAACAAGTTCGGCTTCATTGTCATGGACGGTAACGGAGCCCTGTTCGGTACGCTGCAGGGGAATACGAGGGAGGTGTGTACTTGTTTTATATTAATTAAAGTGGATTTTGCATTAGCTTGTGGCTAAATAATAACACTGGGCAAAGCCGCTGTCAAATGCAAGTGATTTATTGGCAGCGGCTTAGTTCGCGTATAGTTAGATTTAAACTTAATAGTGGCTCAGAACACGAGGCGATTTGCTGCACAGTAGAATTGAAATGACAGCAATGGTGACGGGTGTAGTACTGCGCAACGAAAAGTGAACTTCAGAGCCGCCGGCCATTATGTTTTAATATACCTTAACAACGTGGCGATATAAATTGTTAAAATAAGAACTCTTTGTGAAACTTATCAGGTAAGTACCTGATAAGTTTCACAAAGAGTTCTAATACAATAAAGTAAATTAAACTCCGTCATGCGAAAATGCAATTTCCGTGACGCACATTCTAAGTACTATTTCAATTCAAATAGGTAAATGTGCTATTTAAATTTCAAGGGATAAAAACATGTTTGTTGAACGTACACGCTACAAACTACGTACGCTCAAAAGCTTTTACGAAATTTTGTAAATGTGACAAATAAAATTTGCAATTCATAATACAAAATAACATACTGACTCATCTGTGTCCACTTTTGTTTTTAATGACAACCTCACAAAGATTTTGTCTACCAGCTTTTTTGAGAATGCAACAAAACAAACATTTCCGAGTGGCAAAAGAGTGGGCTTAGCAAATCTTGAGCAGTATGCAGCAAAGTTAACGCTGTTCAACGCTGATTTACAGCCCGCCCGCTTACTCACTGATAACTTATCATCATCTGCCTAGCCTTTTCCCAACTATATTGGGGTCGGCTCCCAGTCAAACCGGATTCAGCTGAATACTAGTAATTTACGTGGAGCGGCTGCCTACCAGACCTCCACAACCCATTAACTGGGTAACACGGTACTTCTTGGCAAGACTGGTGTCAGATTTTCTGGCTTCTGACAATCCGTAACAACTACCAAAGATCTACAAATGACAGCCGGGACCAACGGCTTAACGTGCTTTCCGAGACTCGGAGGAGTCTCGATATGTTAGTAGTAGGTCACCCATCCACAGACCAACCTCGGCAAGCGTTGCTTAACCTTGAAGAGTGGTCCGTGTGGCTGTTATAATTTAGCCATGAGCTCCTTATAAGCTGCTAACTAATCAACCAACATTAAATTCCAGGTGCTCCACAAATTCACCGTCGATCTCCCGAAGAAGCACGGTCGTGGTGGTCAGTCCGCCTTGCGTTTCGCTCGTCTCCGTATGGAGAAGCGTCACAACTACGTGCGCAAGGTGGCCGAGGTGGCCACGCAGCTGTTCATCAGCGCCGACCGCCCGAATGTTGCCGGCTTGATCCTGGCCGGTTCGGCGGACTTCAAGACTGAGCTGTCGCAGTCTGATATGTTTGATCCAGTAAGTGTTCATGAATAACAATTTGCATACGTCCTTTCACCGGGAACGCTGACGCGAGAGGAAAAGGACCTGTCAACGTAGCGACGATTACTTTATTGTTGTTTTGTTTTGATTCCCGAGTGAACTACATAACAATAAAGTAGGTACTTGGTTCTGAATTCAAATTATTATACACGATTAATCTAATAATTGATGGACATGGAAATTAGCATTCGTTATTCGGAAATGCGATGATTACCGAGTGATATTAAGAAAATTGTTGTTCTGTACTTATGTGTGAATATTATTCTGTTGCATAATGTACACAGCTAATTAACTTTTAACTATCCAGAACATGGGCCTAATGTGATTTAGTTAAGTAGATAAGTAACCATGGGGTTGCATGCCTCTTTTACACATCTAAGCTTAGGAACAGACAATTAAAGAGTGATTTATTCCCTGCCTTGAGTCAAAGTCATCAGTTCATCACCCTCTTGTATTTGGTGTCGGCGCATCGTGTCTTGTCCCATATAAATCTACAGCTTAATATTCTCTTACTTTTTAGCCATATCTTACACAATCCATTCAGTGATACCATAACCAAATGTCACAAAGACACTTTAATCACTTTAATTAAACAACACTAATTACAACTTAAACTCACTCGGCTTTACTACAAAACGCGTTCTAACTTTAGTCCAAGCCTAAACTTTCAAGCACGTTATTGCATTTTGAACTATATTCCGACAACCTTAAAGTTATTAATACAAAAACCTATTTTAGATCCCGGTCTATGTTGTCAATGTGCATTCAAGAACTTTACGGCATTTGGAATAAAGTTCGAAATTAAAAAATGGCTTGTTGGTTTAAACCTGGGTTTAAAGTTAGAACGCGTTTTGTAGTAAAGCCAACTAATTCTAACACTATTTCACTACTGATCACTTTAAAATTCGCAGTTGAAGATTACTTTCGAAGTTAACCGTTGTATCGCAAATCCAATACTGACTTCCAGAACCTTCTATTGTCGAAAGGTATAGATGTCCGCGTAATACCGGCCGCTACTGACCAGCGTTTCGAGAATTCTAGAATGTTCTATCACAGAAAAGTCTAGAAAGTTCTTGACTCTACTAGTTGTGGTATTGGATGCCAGATGGCGCTAGTGGTAATTAATGCCGTTACATACCCGGCGTGCAACAATAGTTTTAATCTTCCTCTACTCTTATAACTCTCCTCCCGTCATTTTCCTGAATGAAAAAATGGTGTTTGATTTAAATCCAAGTGTCAAGCTCATGAATTGTAGTATTAATTTCATACTTTCTTCAACAGCGTCTCCAAGCCAAGATCATCAAGCTGGTGGACGTATCGTACGGCGGAGAGAACGGCTTCAACCAGGCCATCGAGTTAGCCGCCGAGTCGCTGCAGAACGTCAAGTTTATCCAGGAGAAGAAACTCATCGGCAGATACTTTGATGAGATCTCACAGGTAAACTATTATTGTGGCTAGACAATCTTTATTAAAAATGGGTCAAACTATGGTGAGAAGATAAGTCCTGGGGAGAGTACCGTCAAATGAGGTGAATAGGAACAGAGGGGTGAATAGAGTGCGGGTCTGCGGACGGCTCACGTTGGGTGGCTCGCCGTCCGATCAAAGCCAGCGTTGTGTTCCACGCGCGCCTCTAAGAGATGTCAGCATAGGAGTAGCGGCCCGTTAGGACCAGTGCCTGCCAGGGTCGCGGATTTTGTTCGAAAGAGTTACCGCGGCCCTGGAACGTAAAAGGCACTAGGAGGAGCATGGGTGGGTTTTAGTCAGTAAAAGTCTGACACTCCCTCCCGCTCCACCCAGAGCGGAAGGAGTCATTTGATGATTTCCCATCCTTAATAAAAAAATAAAAAAGGGGTGAATAGAAACAAAACTTTGATAAGGTTTTCGCTTTAATATAATAATATAGGTTGTATACGAAAGCAATTTTATTTTATTTATATCAATTCAATAAAATTGGAGACCGTAAATGCTGCAAACAAGATTTAAATAACGTGAAAATCCCCTTCAACGTTTTGTGCCAATTCTTTTTGCTCGACTCCTCGACTCTTAGTCGTAATCTTAAATTCGTCAAGAACTGGTCTATGCAAATAGAATTAAATTACATTATATGCTAGATCGTGTGATTCACACAGGTAATTATTTGTGTTCCAGGACACCGGCAAGTACTGCTTCGGCGTGGACGACACGCTGCGCGCCCTGGAGCTGGGCGCCGTCGAGACGCTCATCTGCTGGGAGAACCTCGACATACAGAGGTCAGTTCTATTTTTTTTAAAAAAAAAACGTTGTCCCACACTAGGAATTTTCCCTGTATCGTGGGTGCGTTTACAAACTCACATACACAAACAGCCAGACCCGGAACAACTATCTGTAGGCCATACAAATATTTGTTCCGTGCGGGAATCGAACCCGCGACACGCGGCGCAGCAGCCAATCGCTCAACCACTGCGCCATCCGTGTCAACAAGTTCGTGATGATCGTACTCCTCACCGACACCAGCCCTGGCGGCCAGGCTCTGTAGTGATAGTGAACACTGTAATGAACACATATGCTTTCCCTCTTCCTTCACCCTCATAGTACAATGGGAAGGCAATGCGATACGATCGGAGTGAGTGGCGCAGGACCAACAATGTGTTTTCAACAATTAAATTCCCTGCTGGAGTCAGTTTTTGCTGATATGGTGGGCGCCAGATATGCATTAAAGTACATTGACCTTTCCTACTATCTCTTCCTAGCCAATCAACTGTTTTTCAATACTAGAGAACGGAAAGGATCACGATAGAAGTCGATTCAGGACAGCTTTGTCATTTAAATTTTTGACAATAAAAAAATATCTGGCGTCGACCGTAGCTAGAATCAGGGGGTCTATAAGTCAAGAGTGAATAGGTTGCTACTAGGCAAGCATGCTCCATCAGCGACCGCAGGATCGCATACCATCAGTTGAGATTGTGGTCACGTGAGTCTTTGACTAATAAAAAAAGAAATTAGTTAAACGGTGATTGGTCAGTGGTGCTGATGATCTGGGGCTCCAGACAAACTAAGAATCAATGCTTTTTTACCCAACTGCGCGACGCAAGAGAGGGTAATTAAACAATAGCGATTGTTGAAGTACCTAAACGTTTGCGCTTTGTGTCTCACGCGCGCCACGCGCGCATAGAGATGTCAGCAAAGTAGACAGGGCCCTTTAGAGCCAGAGCCTGCCGGGGTACAGGAATTTGTTCGAAAGAGTCACCGTGACCCTGGAACGCAAAGGGCATTTGGAGGAACACGGATGGGTTTTAGTCAGTAAGAATCTGAACACTCCCTTCCACTCTACTCAGAGCGGAAGAAGTAATTTGATGATTTCCCACCCATCCTAAAGGTTTGGTATTGATTACGTAACATTTCGTTTGCGCAATATTCGACAGTCGTTTTATCGCTGTCACTTTAACAAGAAGGTCTGGCTTTATAACTCCGCCGGGTGCTAGCAGTACGAGACCACCGTGTGCGGCGGAAAGCGCAGGGATCCCTATGTTCAACTGTGCCCGATATTCGTATGTCCTACGAAAAAGTTATAACAAATGTCCTGGTAACGAATTCTCGTTGCAAAAACTGTCCAGCTTCAACCGTTAGGCCCAGTAGTGGAGTAGTGGTAATCTTTCAGCTGGAATTGTGGTATTACACAATTTTAACACACCCGCCAAATGTTCCAGATACGTCCTGAAGCTTCACGCCACCAACCAGGAGACCATCCTCCACCTCACTCCGGAGCAAGAGAAGGACAAATCGCACTTTACTGATAAAGAGGTTATTATTTCTAAGTCACATTTCACTGACAAAGAGGTGATTATTTTTTATTTTTTTTTGCTTTTTACTCCGCTTTTTTTTCATATTCTGGGTGAAATTGTATTTGTGAGCGTTTTTGGCGGTTTTCTTGGGTTTTTATGTCTTTTTGTTAGTAGGGATGTTTCCTGAAAACTAATAATAATTAGTCCGTCAGACAGATTTCCGTAAAATATTGGAGACGTATTTTTAATTGTTTCATGTAAACAAAAAATTAAAACAATGCAGTCAGTTGAAAACTCGTGTGACGTCACAGACCGATACACTTTTTACCGGAAAGTGACGTCATAAGCCCGTAGCCCGTATCCAATATTTTTCGTTAAAAGTGTTTACGCCGTACGGTATTTCATACAAACTTTCAAGTCCTTATTTTTCAAAATTAATAAACCAATTTTGATGAAGACATGAATATCTAGTGTATGCATACCAAGTTTCATTAAAATCTGTTCATTAGTTTCGATAAATAAAGACTTGAAAGTTTGTATGAAATACTTGCGTCTATGTCTATCTATGACTGTGGGCGAAGCAGATCGGTTCATTTATGTAAAGTGACGTTTTTAAATTACAGCGGTGTTCTTTTCTAGAGTGAGAATTATTCGCACCATCCGCTCATTCGCATCGACAACGCTTCACGTGCGAACGTACTTCTCACTCTAACAAATTACACTTCTAAATGACAGAAAGAGATAAAGAAACACGAAAATGCTATCTTTTGCGAGTAAATATGATTTCACCCTCATACCACACCTGTCCCACAATATTTATTTTTTATTTGGTGAAAACCGCTTCATTGTGTAGTTTACGAATAAGCTCACACATGCAGACATGTACTTAATGACTTCATTTTATTTAGATTTATATTGAGCTGGCTATACTGAAAGTCGACTCCAAAAGGCAGGAAAATTATTTGGATGGCGTACATGCAGGCCCGATTATATTGCAAATGCTTTGGTAACACAGAGACAATACTGAAATGTTTCATATACCTGTAACTACATACATTGACAGAACTTTTCTAGGCCACAGTCACTAAATATGACAAAGAGCTAATTCTCAAGCAATTTTGAACCTTAAACAGTGCTAAATGCTGCCAGAACATCTGACTTCAGTCTTGCCAAGAAGTACCGTGTTACCCAGTTAATGGGTTGTGGAGGTCTGGTAGGCAGCCGCTCCACCTAAAATACTGGTTTCAGCTGAATCCGGTTTGACTGGAAGCCGACCCCAATATAGTTAGGAAATGGCTAGGCAGATGATGACAGTGCTTAAATCATCCTGCCAGAACTTTCTGGGCCGTCCATATTCAGGCACACAATGCAAGATGGTTCTCGTCCAACAGTCATGATTAACATAATATGCATGCAACATATGCAACATGATGCATATGTGTGACCTGGCCAAACCGATCTGAATCGGGCAGTCATTTTGCCTCTGTTTATTATCCCCTAATGAATATTGAGCGCAGAGCACAGTGTCCCATATTCTGTCTGTACTTCATACGCCTGGAATTCTGCGCTACTTTAACCTATGGAGCTCTTGACACTCTAATCTAGGAATTTCCATCCACTCAATATTTTTCAACAATCATCAAAATATGAGATGCCATGCTAAGTGTTGCGACACCGCCATCTCTTTTTTATGGATGGGATATCATCAAATGACTCAGACTTAACTGACTAAAACCCATCCGTGCTCCTACTGCCCTTTGCGTTCCAGGGCCGCGGTGACTCTTTCGAACAAAATCCGCAACCCTGTACACCGCCAGCTCTAGGACCGTATTGTGAAGTTTTAAAGACATCATTATACCGTTTTGAAAAAGAGAGACCAACCGTCTATGTTCTTTAACTCGTCAGCCTTCGAAGCAAAAGAGATCAGTCTTCTGTGCACTATCATCACTTGCTAGCTCTATCTCTTTTCATTAACAGAATCTTGATGGCATTGACACATTCATGGTACGGCCTCTGGTCTAAACACAGTACAAAAAGGTCAGGCTACACAAATCACACAGATCACCTGATCTATTCTACACCTCAATTCATCCGCTACTATCTCGATTCCTCAGAGCGGCGTAGAGCTTGAGCTGGTGGAATGCCAGCCGCTGCTGGAGTGGCTCGCTAACAACTACAAGTCTTTCGGAGCCACCTTGGAGATCATAACCGACAAGAGTCAGGAGGGAAGCCAATTTGTGAGAGGCTTTGGTGGCATTGGAGGTGAGTTTTGTGATTTTTTTTTTACTATGTGTAATGGTTAGGTGGGTAGAGCGTTGTTGTAAACACACGCAATATATAAAAGATCGCTTTTCGCGATAAGGCTGCCCATTGTGTTGCCCTATGTCTTCCGATTAGCACTTGAAAAAACGGCCAAAGAAATAAGACCACAAACAAAAGTGTGTTCTTATTTCAAATTGGGAACGTCCAACTGTAGCCAATTCGAATACAAATATATTGTAATCGAAATAGAACTTAAAGTACGAGCATAAAGGTTTATAATATATTTGGGTAGTTGATGGTTTTTTCCTGTTTTGTATTATTTCATAGTGTCAAATACAGATGTACATTTGTGTGCAAACGTGGACACATTCCCGACGTATTTTTTTTTAAACCTGTTGCTGGTTTTCAACTTAGCCCATTCATCATCATCATATCAGGCGAATGACGTCCAGTGCTAGACATAAGCCTTCCTCAAATGGGGGGGGGAGTTACCATAATCGCCATGCTTGGCAGGCGGGCTGGGTATCGCAGTGTAGCTGTTGCAATGTTTCTACAGAGAATGCTGCTGCCCATTCTCTGGTGAGTCCCTTAGTCGCCTTTTACGACACCCACGGGAAGTGATGGGTGGTGCTATTCTTTTACGTCCGACACCATACGGAACAACTTAGCCCATTGTGAGCCATCAATCATTTATTTACTGGCAATCGTCATGCTTCCTAGTCTGGCATTCAAGAGTATTTCTGAATGACAGATGAGAATATTTTAAAATGCATCTAATTTTCGAGTTGATGGTCTACTTACAGTACCTTTTGTCTAGTAAGTATCGGTGGCATTAATTAAGTCCCCCAAAGTGCAGGTGTATGGGGCATTTGCGGCACTCCATCGTGTGGCTCATGTTCTGTAAATCCTCATTTCGCCAAGCTACCGCTTCCCTGGGTGTTCAACCGATTAAGTGCTTTAAATGAATTGAGAGAAACCATTATCTTGTCGGTGCTTGGCAACGCTCTACCCAGCTAAAGAAAATAATTACTATAAACTAATTGCATTAAGATCTTTGTAAATTATACAAAATTGAATTACTAACACGCTTTGGGAATTGCAAAACGACTGTTATCTGTTTATTATGTATGTATGTTTACTTTATATGATTATCCTGGCCTGCAAAAGACCTTTTCTTGGAAAAATAATTTTAAAGAAACTTATATAAATGTGTGTATTTTTTACCAATACTTATTTGTTAAAATGGAGTTTGACGCTTCTATGAAAGCTGATCGGATATGTCTGACTTTTTGAGATGAGTCTTTGTAGCGGCATTAAGGCCGCCACATTAAATCCAACGTAACAAAAATCTACAACAAAAGAACCGCGACGCCATCTATCCCGCCGGCTCAAAACAAACTAAACGAAATCCTGCATCTCGGTATCAGTTTTCCGTGCGATTTGGACATGTACAACAGCCCGAATATCAACTATCGGGCAGTTGCCCACCGGAAACAACAACCGTCCGGTCGGAAGATACTCCTTTTTGAATGGAGGTTTGCGGGAATTTACAAACAGTTCCGCATACCCTCTGAATCTCCTTAACCACAACTAAGAGAACTTGATCAAAGAAGGCAACAGAATCACGTTCTTGAATCTTCAGAATCTCTTTCTTAAAATATTAGACACGGAAAAGTGTTTTGCTAGAAACAAAAGTATTTGTACAGTAGCAAAGAAAATCCGAATACGGAAATAAACAATTCATATTCAGACCTGCCGATGACAGCGATAGTAGTATTGATAAACACTGAAATACGCTACGGTGGGATATAATATATAAACTGCTAAAACCAGAACTCTTCCTTTTACCGTAGTCGGGTAAAATTTATGTAATTCTGTGTTATTAACCCCAGTGACACTGGAAGAATCCGAAAAATGCTCATTCGGAAACCCCAGTTTTTTAAAATTGCAGCGTCAAACTCCATTCAACATGCTTATAAAACTAATGCCTTTTACAATTTACTAACTCTTTTTATTTCTTCTCCCTACCCGCCGCTCGGACGCCGTGGGACAAACGAACACGTAAATATAAACCTACCTACAGGCATTCTTCGTTACAAAGTGGATTTTCAATCCCTGCAACTCGACGAACCGCTAGACGACGTAGACTTAGACGATTATTAAAAAATATACGTTTCACTTATATGAGAAAAAAACATAAAAAACACCATTTCGACTCTTAGCTTAAGGATTTTATGCTTGCTTTATAATTGTTTTTGGTCGTTTAGGCTTTGACGCTGCGTTTTTGGGCGGTTTTATTTGTGCTACGGAAATTTACTATTCAGCCTCTGACGCCGTAGAATAGCCTATGGATTTAGTCTTGCCCAGTAACTTCGGCATTTGACAGAATTCATTTGAAGAGACAAAAGTATCTTACATTAGAAGTTCAATAGTCGATATCCACAGTAATGAGAACCCTTGGCGACGGCTGATAGACAGGTCCATACAAAACAAGCGTATAAGTGAACTTCATCGTTATTCATTAGCGATGCAAAGATTCTAAATAGCGCCTCTAGTGTCAAAATTGTAAAGCTGTCTAAGAACGACACTGACAGTTTTGCCAACGTGTGGGGTATTTCCCAAACTGCGGGGAATCTCAAGTTGATTGGGTTGGCATTATGCGGGGATTTTTAATATCGATAGTCTGGGCCAAGTCAGTTCTTGAGCGTTCGAAATGTCGAGCGAAAATTTAGTGTCCTTGAAAATTTTAAAGCAGAGAACCGCAATCATTTAAATACAAATACTGTAATACGTTTTAATGGCAACAAGGGAAGTAATTAAACACTGGACGGCAGTGTCAAGTTTTTTAGTCTCCATCGAGAAAAAGTATTGTAACAAAAATATGGAAAAAGTGTGAAAAAAAATTTAAAGGTGTAACATTTACGGGATTTTGTGAGGAAACAGTAGATTTTTGTCCCCAAATTGGGGAATTCGTGTCGGCAACGATGCAAGTGTCGTTCTTATGCAACTTCTAAATTTCGCCGTTAGAGGCGCGCGTGTAATCTTTGCATCGACAATAGAATCTGACAGCCCATGACAATTATGACTGTCCGTGACAACCAACAACGCCGAATTCGGGCTTGAATATTGTTTGTAATGACGTCTCTAATCACTGCCGGCGTGCAATCCGTTCTCTGTATATGTAAAGGGCCCTATTGACACTGTTATTTCCATACTTATTTGTTTTCTGTTATTGCATGTTTTGTTGTTTTGAAATACAAGTATGAAATAAACAGTGTCGTCAATATTGAAACCGTCTCGGACCGTTAAAAGTCTAAAATTAATTTTGAAATTGTGCTCTAAATCGGCTTATTAGAGTTCATTGTTGGACCTTAGGGTGTTATTAAAACCCACAAAATTTGACGACACTTCAAATAGTGTAGTCGAATTAGCAAAAAGATTGGACTTAATTCGTGTAGTTGTAATTTTTTATGGAATCATTAGAAAACATGAATATAAGTCTCCTCTGAGTTTGCACCATTTCTGTTATGTACGGAACATCGTTTAATGTTAGGTATTAACATTAAAGTCTCATTATTTTGAATTTTAATTAATAACTAACTGTTTTAAGTTTATATATATGTAGATACCCCTTTGTTGTATAATTACTTTTCACCAAAAAAGGTGTGAGGTGTATGAAACACTAATAAATTTAAAAAAATCATTTGCGGCTCAAGGGAAATTCAGTCTGTTGGTGCAAACTCAAAATAAGCTTTTTAGAGCATCATTAACACCCAGTTATTTTAGCACCCTTTTGCACCCCTTGGAAACCAGCATTTTACAATATTTACAAATTGTACTTCGGGGGAAATTAGTGTAGTCATAATTTTTTTAATATATAATGTATTCTACATATACTACATTTGCACCTAATAAAAATAAGAAATATACCTCGGGAAGTTTATACAGAGAGCGTGGTTATTTCGTAGCGTTAGCAAGGCGAACGAGGGGTTGAAGCAGGACGCGGGGCGGACGCGGGAGCAAAGCGTAGAGTTTGAACTATCATAGTTGTGGCAAGAAGCGATCCGTGCGTTACGCAAATTTATTATTTGTCATTTCCTTTTATATTATTTCACTAACGGTGTTTGTTCAATAAATGTGAAAAATGGATTATGCAAGAGCTGTTGATTGAGTGGATGAGAAAGTGGACATTTTTAATAGGTGTGTTCTTCACCTTATTGAAACACATGCACCTCTGAGGGCCGTCCGTGTTAAGCGCCCACCTGCTCCATGGATTAACCCTGGAGTTCGTATGGCGATGAGACTGCGTGACAAGGCCTTTCGAAGATATAGAAGAGATCGCAGTGAGGAGAACTGGAACCTGTACAAGGTGGCTAGAAACCGCTGTAACCAGATGGTAAAAGCTTATAAACGCCGATACATTTGTGAAAATGTCTTTAACTCTTCACCGGCTGATATATGGAAGTTTCTCAAATCTCTCGGCATAACAAAGTCCTTCCCCAAATGTCATTTCTTCTAACGTGTCCTTGAGTGATTAGAATAAGCATTTTTCATCGTCGGATATTCTTGTAGATGCCGTTAAAAACAAAACTCTTCTTGAGATTACTTCCACGCCAATCTTACTTCCCGATTCTTTCTCTTTTTCCCCAGTGACTGACCCTGAAGTCCTCAAAACCTTCAATGCAATTAAGTCCAAGGCTGTTGGCTGTGATGGTGTCAGCAGAACTATGATATCCCTCATAATTAAAAGTATTCTCCCTATTATTACACACATTATCAATGCCTCCCTACAAACTGGAGTATTTCCCACAATCTTGCGTAAGGCCATCATAATCCCTCTTCCTAAAATATCCAACCCCAGTTTATTTAATCACTACAGACCAATCTCCCTTCTCCCTTTCCTATCTAAGATCCTGGAAGCAGTTGCTCTTAAACAAATATCTACTTTTGTGTTTTGGTATAATCTGTTATCCCCTTTCCAATCAGGTTTTCGGCCTGGCCACAGCACAGCAACAGCTTTGCTTAAGGTTACAGAAGACGTTAGGAATGGCCTGGAGAACTCAAGATTAACGGTGTTAGTTTTAATAGATTTTTCCAATGCTTTTAACACCGTTGATCACGACATCCTCCTGGCTATTTTGTCTCAAATTGGGGTTTCTTCGTCGGCACGGGATTGGTTTTCATCATATCTTCGTGGTCGCCAGCAAGCGGTCCGTGCTGATCAGAAATTTTCTGAGTGGTGCGCCCTGAAAACTGGGGTTCCACAAGGCGGTATACTCTCTCTACTTTTATTTTATCTTTTCATAAACTCTATTACCACTATTCTCAAATGCTCCTACAATCTGTACGCTGATGATCTACATGTCTACGCGCAAACTGACACTGACAACCTGGACAACTGCATCTCATTGCTGAATGCTGACCTTCTAGCTTCTAGCTATCAGTGATTGGTCAAGCAGATTTGGGGTTACCGTCAATGTCAGTTAAAGCCAGGCTATCCTGATTGGCAGAACTTATTTTTTACGTAACTTGGACACCAGTCAACTACTGCCGCTTACTTTCAACAATGCCGTCATCCCTCTCTAGCCACACGTTAAAGACTTAGGCCTAAACATTGATGACAGGTTAAGTTGGAATAAGCTTTCTCAGGTTAGCAAGAATGTAACTTACTCACTGCGATCTCTCTATAGATTCAAGCATTTTCTTCCTTCTAGCACTAAAACCACTTTGGTTCAATCACTTGTGCTTCCTATAATTGATTATGCTGATGTTTGCTACTCTGATCTATCCCAAGAACTTCTTAACAAACTGGATCGACTACTTAACAACTGTATTCGTTTCATTTTTGCCCTTCGTAAATATGATCACATTTCTTCATTTCGTTCTCAGCTTAAAGGGCTGCCTATCCGTCAAAGGAGATCCCTCTGCATGCTCTTCACTATTATGAATGATCCTTGTGCTCCTGATTATTTAAAACAATATTTTAAAGTGTTGGGCAGTTCTCACAGTCTTAACCTTCGAGCATCCAAAAACTTACTCCTTCATATTCCTTCTCACCGCACCGGGTTTATGTCTAATTCCTACGCTATTTCAACCATTAAACTCTGGAATCCCCTTGACATCAAGAAGGCTGAGTCCAAATTTTCCTTTAAGCGTAAAATCCGAAGACACTACTTAAAAGCCTGTCATTCTTAGTTTGTCTTCGTCATAATAATTATGAGTTCAGCAGTGCGATTCTGTAAACATGTCGAAGTGAACACTTGGGCGGGGCGCACGACGGGTGAGTTGTCAAACCATACAAATAAGATAGAATGACAGCTCAGTTGTCGTTCACTCCGCCTAGGTGAACACCGTGAGATGTCGACAGAATCGACCGGCAGATCAGAAATTTTAGTATATTAAATCATATTTATTATTTTAGCTTGTATATGTATTTTATTAGTACCTATTATGTTACCAGCTGCGGTTTCGCCCGCGTGAATATCGGAAATAGCAAGGTTTCCTGATTTTTATTGTATTTTTTTTAATCAGGAAACACCCATCCTACACCTACCTTACACCTATCCTACACCTTCCCTACACCTACCCTACCTACATAATTATACCAGCCCAAAAATACAATGACATGTTCCTGGTCTCCAGGGGGCCTACCACAACCTCTTAAAACAATATTACTTTAATATTACTTTGCGTTCCGCTCTGTTGGATTTTCAACGCTCGGATCAGCGCCGAGAGTTGAAAATGCAACAACAGAAATTACAAAGTAATATTAAAATAATATTGTTTTAAGAGGTTGTGGTAGGCCTCCTGGTACTTGATGTTTCTGGTCTCCTGGTACTTGTGAATCTGAAGTACTAAGGCAGCAGCGCGTAACAGCTCGTTTTTTAAGTGTGTTCATGGCGGTCTGGAAATCAACTAAACAATCTGATCGTAAGTAACCGCCCGTCTTGTGATACTCGCCCGCCAAGTTTGCGGGCGAAAATCCAACGGCAGCTGCTGTGGAACCGCACAAAACTGCGGTCTCGTGAGTTCTTAGCCTTATTCCTACGTTACTTGATGACGTAGGATAATCAGCGCTGTCACAGGGTCTATAACTCGAAAGACAAATAATTAATTTGAAAGAAATAAAGGACATGCTTGCCTGCTGTTTTATTTTTCGATTAAAACAAGCTGCTTTTGCATTAAAAAAATCTTTAGATTTGTATACTATTACTTACAAACAGAGCATTCACAATCAGAAAGTACTCCTTCCTCGTAAAACACATCCCGCTACACAACTACGCGTTTATGCACGTGGCGACGGCGCTTCTTGTCAGTTTATTATTCCGTGTCGCGCGCTTGTCTCTTCCATAGCGTAGTTGCTCAATGGCAATGACTACAATACACGAAAAATGTATGTTCCATATAAAAATGCTAATTTTTTATTTGGTGCAAATATAAAGGAAACCAAATTATATGATTGTGATGATTTTCAAAACAACCAAAATTTCCCCCGAAGTACAGCGGCAGAAAAACGTGAAAAACTAATTTCCGTATGTCGCACCAGGGTGCAAAATCAATCATGTATTTAGGCCAAAATGACTAACCCTTTTCTGAGTTTACAGAACTACACGATTTTCCCCTAAGCCGCAATGACCAAAAATCATGTTTACAGATATTTTATTTTTTTTCTAACGCTGCGTTGGTCTGATTAAAATAAATAAAATGTAATAATGTAGATTGAGGTGTAATAAAGCGTATAAAAAATTACGATGAGTACAACTGTATGCTCTGCTTAGTTATGAACAATAAACAGATTTCACAGTTTTTCACCCCCTTCCGTAGGGGTGCTAAATGCAATTTGTTTTTTATACTAAATTTTTCACTCATACAAAACCATCAGAAACGTTTTTGCCTCTCCGGAGAATTTATTCCAATCTTTATTAAAAAATGGCCTAATTTGACTATACTAAAAGAAAAGTTAATTGTGTAAGGAAATCGTAACACTTTTTGTGCTATCAACACAGTACCGAGACGCCTCGCCAGCAACTGCTAGAGGCGGTCATAACGTTCCATGAAAACCATGTGGCAGTGAGAGTCAACGTTTAGTCATAAAAATTTACGGCCCGTGACTATTTTGACTATGGCTGTGATAGTCAAACCGTATAGAGAATGTGCAGGAACTATACAGGCTGTTCCAGAAAGGTGTGGTCATATTTAAGGGTGATGTTGGGTAGCTGATATACATTAAGGAAAAAATATCAAAACATAAAAAAAATACTTTTTTTTTTAAATCTACCACAATGTAATCACAAATTACTTTTCAAGTAGTCTGATGCACTTGGTGACATCAAATTTGTAGTTGTACAAAAGTAAATCTTAAAATTCTTCTTCGTATATATTCTTCGTATTCAATATTATTGCTTGAAAAGTAATTTCTTCGGATTTTTTTGGTCTTTTTTTTAACGTCGTATTTTTTTTTTTGAAAGAATGTTTTTTTTTGTTTTGCTATTTTTTCCATAATGTATACCTATCAGCTATCCAAAATCACTCTTTAATATTACCACGCACTTTTGGAAGTATTTGGAACATCCTGTAGGTGGCAGCACAGAAGTGTCATTGTCAAGCATAATCAACGTCGTGCACGTTCCCTTAAGTCAGTGCATTATGGTAGATGACTAAAAAATCTAATTAGTCCGTCAGATTCCAAAAAATATTGGACACGTATTTTTTCTTTTTTCTCGTAAACAAAAAATTAAAACGATACAGACAGAGCGTTAAAAACTCGTGTGACGTCACTTGTAAGTACACGTGACTTCACAACCCCCCACTCCTGATCTTTGATGCGTTTTATCTTCGTCTTTTTTTATTGAGAAAACAAAAAATACGTGTCCAATATTTTTCGATTAATTTAACTGACGGACTACATAGAATCATAATTTTTTTGACCAAGAATCATCCGTATCCGCACGATACGGATGATTCTTGGTCAAAAAAATTATAAAGACAATAGGAAGAAAAAACATATATTTATTTGAGACTCGCACATGACAGCGTCTCTAGACGCTGTTGGCTTGGCGATCTATGCTCTTTCATGATTAATTAACGGCCGAATATTTTCTGTATATTTTTTAAACTTTTCTAAGGTCGACTAGTGGGCTACAAACCTCAAAAACGCAGCGCTCAAACGCCCAGGGCGACCCAAGTTTTTCCTAGTTAATATTCCCCCTCTATTTAAACCTATTTTCATTATTTAGTAATTATTGCTTTAAAACAACACGCGTTTTTTATACCTTTCTCTCTTCCAATTAATTAGTCATTTGTTGTTTGTTTATTTTTGATGTTGAACATCGGGATTATTACGAAGTTTTTAATGAACCAAAAAAGAAAAGTAAAGAAAGAATAAAAAAAAAAACAAAATAAAAAAATAAATAAAATTTTATAAAAAAAATGCGAGTGATAAGTAAAGTACATGTTTTTTGGAGAAATTTAAAATATGTTTAAAATGGATCCTTATAATATATTGTTAGACCGATAAACTGAAGGTATCGTAGTTTTATATTTATTATTGAATAGGAACTAGGTTTACTAAATACTGCTAAGACAAGATGTGTTATATTATTTGCCATATATCGGGCGTGAAAACAGAACCCGGGCAGCTAAGAATGTCCATTGAAACTTCTTACCTGGTATTGAATCTATGACTTATCAACACACAGCAGTTGTGCTAGTACCACGAGTCCAATGAGGGCTATCGCGTTCGAATTCGCCGCTAGAGGCGCTAGTGTAGCGTGAGGTCTTCGAAATTGGCTTTTGACAAGAGTTTATTTACTAATTTGTTGTGATTATTGTGAATATTTTACTAAAACAGCCTGACTATGACAGATTCAAGTTACAGTTCTACCGACCACTACATTGAACTTCTTTTATATCGGAAGTATGTATTTGTCCTTCTCTTTTTTCGATTATGATGAGTCCGCGTAACACTACTAAATGTTGTATTTAATCGCACGTTTACGGCATTATATACATATTTTCGTTCTAACATGCGCGTGAGAACAACTTGAATGCTATGCTTAAAATAAAGACCTCACTCGCCAGTGGCGCCACCTGGTGAGCACGAAAACGGTAGCCGCCCTTGGTCATTGACAAAATCTTTCCAAACTATTTTGAGGTCGGATTCCAACCTAACCGGACGCAGCTGAATACCAGTATACTGGGTAAGTTTTTTTTCCAGTGCGCAAACTTTAAGAACCACTGCTACCCATATAAATGAACAAATTTCCCCAAGAAAGCAATAGTCAGTTCCTAAAAAAAAAATTGAAATTCCCATACAAAATTGTCATCAACTGGGGACATACCATGACGTGTTAATACTACGACTGACGTTTTAACACGTCATGGCACGCCCTCAGCAGCCCTACCATAACGTGTTAAAGCGTGAGTCGTTCGAGCGAGAATGAGGGATGGAGCTATACACCCTATATAGCTCCATCCCTCCTTCTCGCTCGGACAACTCACGCTTTAACACAATTTGTATGGGAGGATCACTTTTTACGAATTGACTATGGATTTCTTGGGGAAAATTGTCCATTTACATGAGCAGAATGGGTTGTTAAAGTTGGCGCACTTAAAAAAAACCACCAAGAAAAAAAGCTTACACGGGATTGACAGCCAATCTAGCTTTCACACATACATGGTGCAAGGCAACACAGCCATTGGCTGGGTAAATACAAACTGTACGCGATTGTCCCTTTAACTGAAGTTAATAACAATATAGAGTATAATCTCGTCGATAATTAGTGGCCTTATAAAAATGTTGAAACTAAGTATTATTAGACATTATTTAAACATGCTAAGTCGTATCATAAGCAATGAATCTCAATATTAGAATATAATTTATCTCTTGATCCGTAGAACTTTTTATACATGCGGTAAAATCTTATTTACACACACGGATCAGTATTTTTTCTGTATCTGTATTTATGTTAGGAGCTGTAGTTGGGCAGCGTGAGTTAATATTCAAACTCATTCGCTTTGAAATACTTTTTACGTGCGCACTCACGCTGAACTGCGTTATAAAAATGTAAACAAATATGTGTACCTATTTGGACCTGTACCTATGTACATCTCCACGAAATGTTCAGTTTGCGCTGCAACTCTACCAACAGGAAATTCTATGTATTTTACAGTACTAGAAATTCTTAAAGCATAATAATCAAAATCAGCCCGTAATGTGCCCATTAGCTGGGACAGTTTTCTCTATGAGAGAGGATAAAGTCAAAGTCATACAGTCCATTCCATCCGCGAGCATAATGCGCATTTGGTCAAAAATCAACTTAAAATACAGCAGTATAAAGTTGATCTTTATTTTAGTGGAAACAATGAGCTTTTAATCAAAATACTCATACTAGAAAAGCGACGTAATAATCCCGATTTGATAGAAAAAATTTGAAATGTAATCAGCATACTCCACATTAAGGTGACCATTTTATATCAGCAATAATATACTTCTAAATAGATAAAATATATAAATATAATTCAGTCGGC
Source organism: Melanchra persicariae (assembly GCA_947386135.1). NCBI lineage: Eukaryota > Metazoa > Arthropoda > Insecta > Lepidoptera > Noctuidae > Melanchra > Melanchra persicariae. The sequence goes on along the minus strand of OX376673.1, from coordinate 6,690,587 downwards.
ACACGTTTTGTGGTTTTTTCGTTGGAAAATCGAATAAATATAAAAGACGAGAGGTTTTGAAACTACTCGTATGTCGGAACTTTTTTATTTTGGGTAATCATCAAATGACTCCTTCCGTTCTGGGACTCTTACTGACTAAAATCCATCCGTGTTCCAGGGCCGCGGTGATTTTCCGAACAAATTCCGCAACCCTTGCATTAATAGTTCAGTCTGGATAAGCAAACGACAACGTCTTAGGTTGATTTATAAAGAGCCACACAAAAAAACATAACTGGGCTATGAATAAACTAGGTCCTATTTTAACATTATATTATATAATAATGTGTATCTTATTGGTGAACTAATATATAATGTTTATAAGAAAACGATATCAAAAACGGGTAATTTTGAATTGATGTAAAAAGAAACGCGATAACGTATAATCTTCTATTATTATTTTCTTAATTGAATCCCCGTCAATTTATACGTATCTAATTCAAACATTGTTCTATACCAGTATACAAAGACACAAAAACTCAAAATGTGAACTTTAAATGTTACCATAATAATCACAAAACGTGTGCACGGCGTTATATAATTTTATTACATATACATATTATATTTAAATTATTTAATAGTTGTTGTCCAGAAATATTCGCTAAGTATTTACTGCGTAGAATTTTTTAATACGCTACATTATTATTTTTATCATGATGTCTAAAACCATTTGTATGTGTCACCGGAACGTTGCAGACTCCAAATTTTTATTGGATTATAATTTCTCGACATATTATGAAAAATCGTTTTTTTATACAATAAATCCCATTATCCGTGTCTTATAAAGAAAAAAATAGTTAACAATTTCACGCGATATTTTACAATCTTACGCGGCGTTTGCAATTTTCAGGTGACATATATTATGGGTACATATTTAGTTTTCACTACATTTTTTAAAATTTTCTAATCTACATGCCAGCCTATAAGTGTTGTACAGATTTTTATATATTATTCGTAGTGTAGAAATCTTATTCGATGTATGGAAAGTATAATGCGTGGAATGGGTGGGGCTGTAAAAGAGATTCATAAGAGAAAGATACGAAAAATAAATAAAGCACGTCAAGAGAGAACTGACATCTTCTGGGCTCGCTCACTCCATCGCTTACTGTCAAGTAAGATCGAGGTCAAGCGGGCTCATCTGCCCGTGCTTTCAATGTTACATTTTGTACAGAAAACAAGCGACCATTGATCATGAAGAATGCTCGAAGGAGCTGACGATGTCTCGCGCCAAAACATTTTTGTAGCACTGTTATTCCTTAATTTTCAAAAATGTCACTTGAATACTGTCATCATATGAACAAAAATACTGATGGCTTCATTCAATGTTATACTGTTAAACATTACCCTCCTTTTGAGGTCCATCTCAGTCGGGTAAAAAGAGTTTTTTTCTCACACAGTCCCGCTCACATTCCTGCGCATGCTTTGCGGTATAAACTTGATTGATATTCATATACACTAGATCGATAATATTTTGATGTATTTAGTTATTGTTTTTGAATGCACCTTTTATTATTATTATTAGTTATTTAGCGATAGCACTCAGGGTAAATTTCTATGAAGTTGAATGCGCGACGCATTGTGCTTAAGTATGCTAGGCCCAAAAGTGAGGCCAGACGAGCGTATTTTCGGTCGTGTAATAATATTACAACTCATTTTGCGTCGTACTGTACAAATAAGACTTGCAAGAAACATTATGCGAAATGCGAATTAACTCCAAAATTACACTCCTTTGGCCTGACCCTAAGGGGCCGAAATCTATAATATAACAATCACGTACTTTGAACATAGTCGCCCAATAGGGAACATGTAATATTTTTCGATTAGCCACTCCTGTCTGGAACTGGTCATGAACTGTCTTGACTCATAGATTAAGGTCGTCTTTTCGTTGTCATAACAGCAAAGACGTCACTAGACGCTAATTGTTGTTCTTAAGGTGAAAGCGCCAGGGTAGCCCGCGAAATTCATATTTTCTTACGTTTTTTGCAATTTGCAGGTCAGTATCAGGTTGTATGTTGGTCAAAATATGATTCGCGGCCGTAGCAAGTACGTATTTACAGAACTGTTATCATTAATATCATCAATACAACTCTCTGTTAGAATTCATGAAATCATAACATTTGTCATCAATTCTAACTGAAGGAGTTGTATTGATGATTTTAATGATTCTAATTATATAATAATTATATAAATACATACTTGCTTCGGCCGTGAATCATATTTTGACCAAGATACAACCTGACACTGACCTGCAAATTGCAAAAAAACGTAAGAAAATTTGAACTTCGCGGGATACCCTGACGCTTCCACCTTAAACACGTCCCGTTTTACGTTATTTTAATTCGTAATTATTGTTAAAAATAAAAACGTTCCAGTGGCCCTTCTTATATGTATACTTTTTTATCATTTTAATCACAAAATGTTCATAAATTCTGTATTTGCATCTTCCCTATTGGAAAACTATACGACGTGTGTTAAATTCAGGAACACGAGTTAAGCAATATTTAGATCTCTCGCTTTAACGTACTTGATCGGCCTTAATCGGACTTTGCAATCCGCTTCGGCTATTTAATAGCGCTTATTTACTTGAAAGTTCATGATCTGCTTAACCTACATAAATATGTCAAGTAAATAAGTAGGTATTGAGAGTGAGGAAGGTAGAAATCAGGCTTTTGTTTTATGATCAGAAAGTCCAATCGGGGCCGATCGAGTAAGAGAGCGAGATAGCGCCATACAGCATCTTAAAAACCGAATGAAAAGGCAATAATGTAAACTTCACATCGTGACATCGCTAAATATTGGTTTAGTTGAAACTAACTAATATTATATTTGTTTGACAATTATGTGAGCAATTAATTGAGAATACGGATCTTTTACAGTTATTTTACCTCTGATAGCAACCTTATTGCAACAGAAATAAAGATCAATTTCATGCAAAGTCCGAGATGAATAACTGTGAACGGACTGTATGTTTATTGACTGTAGCAATTCTACAAGGCTGTTTTTATGATAGTACGAATGTGTTAATTTACATAAAGTTACTGGTAGCAAGTTTTTTGGAAAAATTCCCGCTAGAAGTACAAATCAGTCAGTTCTTGGTCTTGAAATTAACATCATTGTGACAGTGTTTAATAATACTAAGCGACAAAGAAATGAATGTCTTAAGGCCTAGCAATTAAGTTCGAAAGTGTCTGTAACCGGCCGCATTGCGCTCTTGGAATCCTAGCATCCTAGCCGTCTTAAGGATGTTATCAAACCAATGGATCGATCGTCCATGGTCAAAAAAATTAAAGTATCAAGTAACCCAACTCCTAATACGACAAAAAAGTTCCAAACAAGTCGCTTTTCAGTCATTTTTTTTCATGCATATTCCCTATTTCCCTTTATTAAGGCATTCTTTAAGATGTCGCTTAGTATTAGTAACATGGTATGTTAATACAGTTGATTTTCCATTGCACTTTTTATTGTTAAACCGTGCCTAATATATCTACAAGCCCCGTTTTTATATTTGACTGTTAAAATAAGCAAAAATGCTCTTCATATGTTATACCGGCTTTAACATAAGACTCAAATCTCTTCCAATGTTCCAGGACAAAACCAACCATTTGATCACGTTTTTAATCTCGCTAAAATATTTAATAAACTTGCAACACTAACATTCTGATGGACTTGTCATATGAAAAAAATAATTTCTGATTATTACCGAGATGACTCCTTTCAAAATGTTCCTTTTAAGCTAACTCGAATATAAGCTACTTACAATGTTTTGTACCGAAGGCTGTAAGATGTACATTTTATATTATAAATAAATATTATTAGGATTAAAAAGTATCAATGTCATATATAATGTACTTAAGTGAATAATCTACTTAAAATAATTAGGCTATGTGTTGATTTGTAAACTCGCCACGCTTGAGAATTTATCTGTCATGCAGAATAACTTCAATATAATATTTTGACGTCTGAGATATCAAACTTATATCAGAAGTTAATTCTCGCACTTAAAAAGCGTTCAAATTCAAATCAAAAGTTGTCAAAATGTATGGAAATTAGAGGTTTGCGACTGCTGCCTTGCGATGCGAACGCTTCTTAAAAATACGAGAATTGCCTATCTGGTCAAAATTGGACGAACAGTGCAGTGTTATACTATTTTATACCATTTGGCGAACAACTGTTGCCTCTCACTTTAACGTACCCTGCAGATCAACTGCAAATGTTAGGCCTGATGACTAAGGATTTTTTTATATCTGAAGTTGGTCAGAAGCCTAACCTGTCTCACTAAGTTGCTGAGGAATACGCAAAAATCCTCAGATCATGAACTAACACTGCACGTTGTTTGACCCTTGAAATATGGCGCTTACAGAGAATTTATACTTGCTAGCGGGTAAAATGGGGTAGATAGAAATACAGGGGTAAATAAAAACGATGTTTCACGTAATTTCAATATTGTTTGCAGCAATGAAGAACTCCAATTTTTAAACAAGTTTTTTTAATGGATGCTTTGTGAGTAACCATTAATATGGTATTTAAGTTGAAATCCCAATAAAATTTTCGCTTTTTTTCAACCCATCATTTCTATCCACCCCGTTTTACGGTATACGTTAGAACTAATAGACATACAAAATAAGCCGCTTTCGGTTCTATCCTAAGGTACATAATAGCGTGGCGAGACAAAAACCGACACCTGGATATATGCTACAGAAACAGAGAAATGTCAAGTGTACTTCTATTAGGAACATTTAATTTGTTATTGATAACCTCGCAGGGTGAATTCGTCTAAATATTTGTTGTAATTGTAGAAGAATAGAAATATTATAGAAGTGAATCTAAACTCAATCAAGGAAAAATCAATTTTAAAACCTGCACCTAAAGTTTAGTTTCCTTTACAACTTGAATATTTTATTACTGTATGTTTAAGTCATTCTAAAATCAACTTAATTCAGATTCATCAAAAGTTGAAATTTGTTTAAGTTTCATTTAGAATGATTTCTAAGATCACTTCTAAACGTTTCTATTCTGACGTATTAGTGAAAAAGAGAACAAGTTAGCAATATTGTTGAAAGCTAGAAGTAGTATGAACAGTAGATTTTCCTTGACAAAACCCATTATCCTTTTAATCATAGCTGTGTCGTAAAGTAACGGTCTGACTTTTTAACGGTAAATCTGGAATTCGAATTTTAAAAAAGCGCACTTTTGCTTGAGTACCTTTCCAATATTGAATAACAAAAAAATCACAAACATGAAAAGACTCCAAAAAATTTCCAATTATACTCCATCCGAGTAGGTAGTTAACTAAAGGTAAACAAAAAAAACCACGTGACTTAGTTAACCGACTAAACGTAATACCAGTCTATTCAGTTGTCATGATACGTTACAGTTGTACTCTTCAATTTAGCAACGTTATTATTCGTTAATAACGTTGCTAAATTGAAGAGTACAACTGTGACGTAGCTTGGCAACTGAAGTGACTGGTATTACGTTTAGCCAGGTAGCTCTGTCACGTGGTTTTTTTGTTTACCTTTAGTTAACTACCTACTCGGATGGAGTATAGGTATATTGATGTTTGTTTCCAGTAAAACCGGATGCGGTGGAATACCAGTACTTGGCATGGAGAATCCGGTTTGACTGGAAGCCAACCCCAATACAGTTGGGAAAAGGCTAGGCAGATGAAGTAAAGATGGTTGTCATTAACTATCATAAAAAAAATCGGACCGTTACTATGAAAACAACCTCAAAAGAGCCTTAAATGGAAGCGAAAATTAGATTTAAAATAAGTAATGCAACCAAATGATAAATTAATACCTTATATTATAACATAGTGTGTATCCAAGAATAAAACGCTTAAATAGGAATATAAAGGGATTTACTAAATACATTAATTAAAATCAATAAATATATACTGCGTAAAATTTTAATCGATTTTATCCTCTTAAGGGGTCATTGTACTCATCATTATGAACATATTTTACTATGGGACCACTGGCCCCTTAAGAGGATTAAAATTATTAAAATTATACCATGTATACAACTCTTCCGTTACCAAGTGACTGACAAACAACGCACATGGTCGTTGAAAGCTGGAATTTGGAATGTAGGTTCCTTGGGAAGTGTAGGGTGCTCCCCTACACTCCCCAAGGAACCTAAGAGAGGATTTCTGGAAATTCGTACGGGAACCGCGGGAAAAAGCTAGTATAGTTATAGAATTCAATCAAGGATCATATCAATAGGGTTCTTGCTGTTAAAAATAGTGGTATAGTTCGCGTCAAGTAAGTTTGTCACTCTGGAGTGGGCTACAGATGGATGGGATCTTAAAACAAACTAAAACCATACGGTGTTCTGCATCTATACTTTTTGGCTTGAGCGCTTGATTGCTTGCTCATTTCATTTCTCTCCCTCGGCCAGATATTGGCATCTTCTTCTTTCTTCATCAGTGGTATTCAGTGAATCCAACAATAGTGGTCTTGTTTGACCAGGGGCAACGCACATACATTTGGTGTTGGCATGAATTCATGTCGACCCGGTCATCTCTTGATTTTCAAATGACTGCCCAGACCTTGAGTCATTTGATGAGTTCTCCTCATCCATAAAAACACCCTATTCAGGTGACAGACTCCCCAACCTCAGCCACAAGTCGCAAAGTATGGCCTATAGTAGCCAGAGATCATTTGCTGGTTTCAGAGTGGCAAACTTTCTTGACGCTAATTTGGCGTGGTTTATAAATCGGGAATTGAAATGTGCTAAGTTAAAGGTCTGCTAAAAAGGTCCAAAGTGAAAAAAAAACATCTTACAAAAAGGGCAAGCAACCAGAATAGGTTCGTCCAGCCGTCTATAGTAGGCACCAGATAAATAAAGAATAACGGTCATTGACCTTTCCTTAATATCTCTTCACAGGTAACCCCGGACAGTAAATTATGAATCGTTTTTCATTACTAGAACAGTAAGGATCACGATAGATGTCGATTTAGGACAGCTTTATGTCATTATTTCTGTTTTTGAAATTAAGTGTGTCAATAAATGTAGGTGGGTCAATGACCGTTATTCTTCATTTATCTGGCGCATACTATAGCAAATTCTCAGCTTTGAAACGACCAGTACCCGTGCGCGACTGACTCATTCAATCGCGCGCCCTCACACAAGAGAATTAATTACTAAAATTATGACTGTGAATAATTAAGAGATTTATATTTATTCGAGATAACCTCATGTTGCCAGGGTTCGCTTGATGCTACGTATTTTTTGGTAAAAGAATTTTGTGCAGCAGTTGCTTAAAAACATCAGTTCTAATAATAAATGGGTATAGTTCTGCCTAATCCTTTTTGGGAATAAATGCATGATGTAATGAAATGTTGATCAAGAAAGAGACCTTAAAAAATTGCCAGGCGCTGTGTTTTAATGTACTCAATTAAACGCAGCCCTCAGCTGGACATAGGGCTTGCTAAAGTTCTCAGGCTTTTCTATCCAGTCTGTCCCAGCCGCGTTTTTAAGGCCGTTGCTCCAATGTTTTTGAGAAAGAGAAACATGTTTTACGTTCATAATTCTGGTTTGAACAAACGCTATTGGAAACTTTCTGCTGGCGTCGCATAAACATTGTCATTTGTCTAACATTTTCTCAGGCTATATTGTGAATGTGATAGTAATTGCATGGAGCGAATTCCAACCTGTCTGCCTCAACATTTATTTACTATGAATACGTAGCATGGCAAGAATTGCGAGTAAAATAATACTTTGGTTGTAACACAAATAATATTTGGCAGTCAAACAATGTTAAGAACTATAAAATTGGGGACATGTAATAGTTTCATCTTGCTTTCTTTTTGAAGAATTCCACGTTAAATAGACCAAATTGCGATGATTCCTAGTGTGGAGCAAATGACGGACGAGTCACTCCTATCTGTCACTGTCATGTGTCATGAGCTGTCATAACTCAAAAATGTAAGGTCGTCTTTTCGTTGTATCATAACAGCAGTGACGTCAATAGACGCTGATTGTTGTTCTTAAATTATTGTTAAAAATCAATATTAACCAAAATAAAAATGTTGATGGTGCTCCTTTATCATTTTAATCACAAAATTTTCATAAATTCTGTATTTGCATCTCCCTATTATATTATCATCAACGCGATTCTTGTCTCAAGCGAGGCTTGTGTACCGTTTCCTTTGTGCGGTACATAACCTAACACTCTGGCGGCTATGAAACTTTGAAGTCATATTAGTGAAAACGCCAATACTAAGTAGTGTTAATAGAAATAAGTCTTAACGTATGTGCATATTTTATAAACGCGTCTCCCATATCCAAAGAATTTAAAACATATTTTTACATTTATTAGCTGTTCGAATATTTCTGGACAAGTTTTTACGACAGTCTTATTTATTAAGAATCATGAAAATCATTATGAAAATATATAGAGAAGCATATTGTATGAAGTTATTAGAGAAAGGAACTTTTTTAAGGAAACATCAGTATATAAATATGTATTATTATTTCGCGAGGAGGACCAAAGTAAACAAGAAAGCGTTGATCGTCGTTAAAAAAAGAAAGTCAACGAAATTGCTTAATTAAAAACTCGCTGTTTGCAAGCAGATTTCGACAACCTTACGTTCTTAAAATATATTTTCGAAAATAGGTTTTTTTATAAAACTAAGTGATACAAACGATTACAATTATTATAGTGCAATAAGGAACCGTGACCTATAACAAAAATTGAATAAGTTAAGGGTGTGTTAAAATTTAAGGTAACAAGTTGGATTGTATGCTTTTCTTATGTATAAAAGAGTTTGCAATGGTATTTGTTCGTTGTTATTGTTATTACCCGCTTAGGAGGCATTCCGGCTTTGTATCTGGGATGGAAACGCATCCGCGATGTCTTTGGCCATCTGCCGTCATAACAAAAAAAGGACAAAACTGTTACTTTAACCAATTTTCGATATTAAGAATATAACTTAAGGTCGAAAATAGGTTACTTCGTTTTGTGTCGATACGTCCGTCTCCTTATGGCGGTAGAGATGTACTAACATCTCTGCTCTCATAAGAAAAACGGACGTATCGTCGCTGGAAGGACTTGTGCGCGGGTTTGCCTTCTTATCCACTAGACCTCGCTGCTATGGTGGCCAATGTCAGAACTTAAAACTTTGGTCTGGTTTAATAAGCAGTTTATAGCCCTTGCGTGTTAACTTGCTAGTTGTCTTTTCGTGCTCATGTTGGAGGGAGTTTATGTTTTAGAATATGGGCCAATGTCATTTCAGTGACAATCACTGTCAAATAATTTTCAAAATGTAAGGTTTGTGATGTTGCTGACAGTTGGCTACTGAGGTGGGAATATTGCATAAAATATCCCATATCTATCTGTATAAATCTCCACTGCCCCATAGTAGCGAAGTTTGGCAGATATGTCTGCTGGCACGTCTTGAAGTCCCCCCTTGACTGCCAGGTCCCAGTCCGTTTACCCCCTCCCGTATTTAGCCTTAAACGTGTTACGGAACAAACAATTATGTAAGTTGGTTTAAATCGGTTTATTTAACTTTCATCCATTTTCATATTGAATGAATGTTCGAAATATGCATTGAACTGGTGATTTTATTACTGTGGTAATTTCACTGCCAACAAATTCAGGAACGTAAGTCTAGAGGAAAAACTAACTGATAAGTGATAACACTGTTGACTGGTAGAAAATGCCTTGCTGCATCTCCGCCCATGTACCACTATTGTACATATAAAGTTTAAATAAAATAACATTGAATAATATATTTTGTTCACAATGTCATAAGGCTTTATGATGTATATGTATGTCGAAATAGAAATCAAAGGAATGTAGAGAAATCCTTGAGTTTGCACTTTATGTCACTGAAATTAATGTTTATTATTCAATGTTATTAGAAAATCTAGTCTTTGTTTATCATAAACAGGACTCAACATTTTAACAATTTTTATTAAACATTTTATACAAATTATTAATATGTTTTTCTTTCACTAACATGCTAACACTGGATACGAGGTAATTTCAACATTTTATAGTGTGCGTGTGTGTTTTTTTTTGCATGAATGGTATACTATATTTTCATTGTACAAAAAAAAGCATTCGAAGTTTGCTGTGCGATACTAACATTTTTATTCATAAATACAAAAAATCTGCATGTCACTATTTGGTGCAAATGTATAAGAATTTGTTTTACTTATTCTGTTTAAAAATTTAAGACTGTATTTAAAAAGCTGTGATAAAATTTGCGAAACTACTAGCTGAGTTTGAATCTTCGCCATTTTTTTATTTTATTTATACAACGAGTAACAGAATTAACGCAATATCTCTTGGGTCACTGTACTCATCATTACGAACAACTTCTCAATTCGGATCGAAAAAAATCAGCTGTTCAGTAGGTACAGTCAGCACCAAAAGTCGATGAACAGAATTTTTCCCGTAACTCAAGTTATAAAGCGCAGGGTTGTTCCTAACCTACGGTGCACTTTGGTCACTAACTAAACAACAAAAGTCGAAACTCAAGATTTGCCCACAAACGCAGTAAGAAAAACCCTGCGCTTTATAACTTGAGTTACGGGAAAAATTCTGTTCATCGACTTTTGGTGCTGACCGTACATTTTGTCGAGATAAGCGCACATAAATGTACGGGGCAGTCGATTTTTTTTTCGCGATTTCCGTGTTGGTCCCACAGTAAAAGTTGTTCATAATGATGAGTACAATGACCCCTTCAGAGGTATTACGATTATTCTGCTGCATGTTGTATATGTCGCAGCCAATTAGCTTAATCAGCCGTTTAATTGGTTGCCTAGCCTTTTCATTTAAATGTGCCGAAATTTCAGCGACCTAAGTGACATCCTTTGTTCATCGTTTAATGACTTGTCCAAGTCGCATAAGTCACTGATTAAACAGCGCAGTTCAATCAAAAGGCTAGACTTTTAATGAAACGGTTGATTTAGCTAGTTGGCTGCGACAGATATGTAAACGTATTCCCACGTCTCGGAATTAATTTTATATAATTCAAAGTCAGCTAGTACTAGTCAGCCTAAAAACTGGTGACAGGAGTCTGAATTTACTCCAACAATTTCTAATATTTGCAATCATTGTCCACAGGCTTACTTCGGTACAAGGTGGACTTTCAATCGATGCAGCTCGACGACGAAGAGATCGACAACCTGTACGACATCGACGACTATTAATCGCGCGTCTGTCGCATTGTCGCAACTGTGTGCCGTGTCGCGCGGCTGCGGGCGATGTGTGCCTTTACTTATAAATACTAGGTCGAGTTTAATTAGCTGGTGAAACTTTATATGCGGGTTTGTTGAGATCTAATTTAAATACTCAATTGAAAACAATATGTTTTAACGTAATTTCAAGTATTATTTAAATTATGAAATGCTCTTTGGCTGCTGTGATTGGTTGAATGAATTGTCAATAGCCAATTGCATTACTCGTGTTTTGTTTTTTCCAGAAGCCGGGGCTTTGATAACGTTGCTCGTAGCGTTGTGAAGTTTCGCTAGTTTAATTTAATTTGATCTTGTATTATGGTGGTATACTGTGATATTTTAATGCTCGCATCCGTTCTCCCTCTCTATCTCTCTCTCTTCGCGGTTCGATCTTTAAAAAGCAAGTTATTTGATGCAAGTGTTTTGAAGGACCGTCACAAATAAGATCGGTGGATGTCCCGTTTTAATTTTTTCTAATAAAGCATTTATTTCTTGAAATTGACGACGCGGCGCTTATTCATTTCATTCAGATTTTGACAAGTCATTATGGTCCTTGTTAGAATCGTAAAATCTGAACTGGAAATATTTGACAGTATACCACCATACGTACTAAAAGACTGACAGTTTGCAATAAAAATATATTAATGTTGTCTGTTGCCGAATGAGTTATTTAAAGAACTGTTGGTCTGAAGCGTTAAACCAGTGGTTTAGCCATAGCCAGTATAGTACCTAGAACGAACTGTCTCAGTGCTGGGTAACGCCCCCTGCCCAAACGGAGAAGGCACTATCATGAATCACCACGCTTTTTCAAGGCGGTTCGGGCTGTACAGTAAAGCTTAAATTATTTTTTAAAAAAACCAGTTTTGTCCCACGGCTTTGTTCCCGTGATCTTGTAGCAGCATCAATGCCGCTACAAGAAAAACTAAAAAAGCAAAATTTGCTACAAAAAGTAACGCAGCGCCATCTATACCGCCACCAACGAACTACTGAACGAAATCCTGCATCGCGTTATCAGAGTTTTCCGTGCGATTTGAACATGTACAACAGTCCGAATATCAACTGTCGGGCAGTTGCCCACCGGACACAACAACCGTCCGGTCGGAGGATCCTCTCTTTTCAATTGAGGTTTGTGGGACTTTACACTCTGTTCCGCCCTCTGTAATCTATCCCACGGGTACAGCGAACTTTAGAAGTAAAAACTAGGCTTATGGGTCATTCAGATATACGTGTACCTTTCAATCATGAAACGGTTGAACGCCAGATCATAAAACGTACCCCCCACGCCAAGCCTCAGATTCTCCGTATTATTTGTCACATATTTGGGACATTGGCGTACAGGGTAAGCTTTTGATGGTCACATATGTGACACTGGCGTTCACAATTTTTTGCATCGTTATTGTCGAAATTGGGCAAAGTTGTACACTCGCTTTTTGTCAATTATTTAAATTCAAGGCGAGCCAATTTGCTTAGCTTCTTCTAAGTATATTGGGGTCGGCTCCAGTCTAATCCGGTGTAGCTGAACACTGGTATTTTACATGAAGCGGCTTGCTTGCCCATAATCCAGTAACTGGGTAACACGTCACTCCTTGGCGATACTGGGAACCACTCGGGCCCAACATGTGAAAATTCCCTAATATAAAGTAAATCTTATGTATATGTAAATAAACATTAAATTCGCGATTAATTCGCGACACACCGGTGTGTCGCCGGGGCCGGACAGGTTAACCGGTCAGGCATCGCGCGCGCGAAACTTCAGGACAACAGTCAATCCCCGCCCGCCTTTTATATAATATATATAAAATACCTTGCGTTCTAGTAATAATAGAGTTTTAAAACGCGTCAATCGGGCGACACGCCGGTGTCGCCGGCGCTCAACGACATTTTCAATACGACACACCGGTGTGTCGTCGGAGCTTGACCGGTAGACAATAAACAACAATGTATTAATGTTATAAATATGAAGAGAATGTAATATGAGAGAAAAGAAGGTTCTGTACTTAAAAAAAATACTCATTAAAAACATAACTTCTTCCTTTTTTTAACCGCTCGAGCACTGACATATGAAAATTCTCAAATATAAAAGATATCTTACGTAATAGTAATAATATCTAAACATTAAATTCGGGATAAACTCGCGGCACACCGGTGTGCCAGCGGTGCTCGTTTAGTCAGTTAAAAATTATTGTCTTCAAATGCTAAATGAAAGTGTTATCGTAGTTTAAACCAACAATGATTGGCGAGTTATAGAACCTCAGTGCAAATGGCTGCTAAATGTGTTTTTGTAAGAAAATTATTGAAATATTTAATCCAAATAAAGAAGCTATAGGGAGTACTGTCTAAATTGTTTGCGTCAAAAAATCACAATAATTCCACACTTAGCAAATAAGGACTGATTTTAAAATCTTGTCACAAACAAACCACTGGTTTACACCTTATGTATTGTTATAAGACACGGCACACATTAACGACTGTTAATAGATCGCATTCGGAAATTCCTTGAAGAACTTAGTCGCCTTAGATCGTCAAACAGTCCATTGCAATAATTAGAACATGACAGTATTTTTGTTGACGATCGCGCGACTCAATCGCAAAAGACTGCGACTAATCGCAAATACGTGCGACTCCTGCGCAAGCTCCAAATGCGATCTGTTATTTTAAAAACCAACCAAGACATCTGTATTTTTTTGTTCTCATTAAAAATACGCTATATTTTAATTATTATAAAAGAATATGATTTCCTATGTATTAGCTAATAACACTTGCACAGGTTTTTAAAAATATTTTATTTGTTATATTGTATGATAATAAACTGGCGGTTAGTGGATCATCGTTTCTTTCTTTTTACCTTTATTAACAATTTTTTGTGGATGGGAAACATCAAATGACTCCTACTCTTGGCAGAGCGAGAGGGATTGTCAGACTCATAAATGAAGGGTCAATCTGAAATTTAACATTGCTAATTCACCCTTATCTCCACAACGTAATGCACATATTTCTTCTGATAATGAGATGATGATATTGTCTGTACAGACCTTTTATTTTTAAGGATGGGAAATCATCAAATGACTCCTGCCGCTCTGGGTGGAGCGGGAGGGAGTGTCAGACTCTTACTGACTAAAACCCATCCGTGCACCTCCTAGTGCCCTTTGCGTTTCAGGGCCGCGGTAACACTTTCAAACAAAATCCGCGACCCTGGGGTCTGTAAAGACCTTGAACTCTGAATAAAAAAAACTATCACACCGACATTTGTCTACATTGCGTTGTTGCACAGACAAATTCTTTAGTAACAATAGTGTATGGGAGTCTGAATCGTGTGGACCCACCATTACTGTGCCAGTCCATGTAGGTACATGGGCTGGCACAGTAATGGTGGTCCACACGATTCAGACTCCTCCTCCTTCCAAGGAACCTTCCTTCGAATGCCGATTGCATTCCAGGGCCGCGGTAACTTTCGAACGATCCCGCAACCCTGGCAGGCATCCTTTATTAACCATTGAAAACCCACTGCTGGGGCCTAACCACCATCTCTTAAAGCAGTATTACTATAATATTACTTCTAGTGGGAAAGAGACGGAGCTATACGTCCTGTATAGCTCCGTCTCTTTCCCACTGGTCCCAGTATTGTGAAGAAATGTCAAACGCGCTTCAGTGGCTGTGTTTAATACTTGTTGGCTGTACAAAAAATCGGTTGAGCCGCTGAGGAATTACGTGCGGACATAGGAACGGAAATATATACATGCACTCTCGTTTTGGGCTTCGCCGCAGTCGGTTTAATAAAAAACCGGCCAAGTGCGAGTTGGACTCGCGCACAAAGGGTTCCGGAGCAATATCTATAAAAAAACCGGAAAATAAATCACGTTTGTTGTATGGGAACCCCACTTAATTATTTATTTTATTCTGTTTTAGTATTTGTTGATAAAGCGGCAACAGAAATTACATAATATGTGAAAATTTCAACTGTCTAGCTAGCACGGTTCATGAGATACAGCCTGGTGACAGACAGACGGACAGCGGAGTCTTAGTAATAGGGTTCCGTTTTTACCCTTTGGGTACGGAACCCTAAAAATGTTAAAAACTATTAGTATATTTCCCGGCTCCCGGCTCCGATCAACATATTTTTTTAACACAGTTTTCGTACATTCACAATTAATATTAGGTATGTAGGTACAATCTGCACATTTTTTTATCATGATTATTAAGCAAAAAATATTTATTTTTTTCTTTCTGGCTGTCTGTCCATTCATGCGGAGCAAGGGGGTAAACGGAAATAAACCGGTCGCTCCGCTCAAATTTTAGGCATGTTGCGCCATCTAGCGGATCCTGGAGGCCTACCACAACCTCTTAAAACAATATTATTTTAATATTACTTTGTAATTTCTGTTGTTGCATTTTCAACTCTCGGCGCTGATCCGAGCGTTGAAAATCCAACAACAGAAATTACAAAGTAATATTAAAATAATATTGTTTTAAGAGGTTGTGGTAGGCCCCCTGAAGTCAAGGTTTGTAAAGTTTGGCTCATTTGTAAACCTTACTGAAATGGGGTGTGGAGTTACTTTTGTAAGATCATAGATGTCGCTATTCGACGTTATTCCTAAGATTTTAGATAGATGTCGCAACGAGATATTTAAGCTGAAGAGTTTGTAAGAGATTTCTTTAGAAATAACTTTGTACCTATTTTTCTGTTTCCCTATTTACTTTCTTTTAAATGTGTGTATATAAATTGTTAAATAAATAAATAGGTAAGATATTCCTAAATGGTCGTCATCCATAAAATAAAAGGAGCAAAAAATACGTGTCCAATATTTTACGATAATCTAACTGAACGGATTAAATAGAATCATGTATTTGTAGCCAGGAATCATCCCTATTGTAATCATACTTACCTCATTTGTTCAAAATCAATCTAGCCGTTTCGGCTACGGGCGTTCGTTCCAAACAAATAAGCATAACTAAGCTGGTAGGTACTTCATACCCTTGAAAAAATAATAGTAGGTTCTCTCTTTATGGGGCAGTCGGGTGAAAATACCCGAAGTCAGAGAATCTAGGAACACGCTTTCAACAAACGCACTTGGACCAACGAGAACGGCTAGGCTAACGAATCAGTCAAACCATCTGCATCCGTCCTTTGGTAATCAATGAATTATAAGATGACAATGCAGATTGCAAGATGTAAAGAACTAAGAAAAAACGGGTCCAGTGACTTTACCGCACGTGTAAACCCGTGCAAGACTCTCGTTTGTCTAAAGTTGCATAGTAAAGTTAACCGTTTGTCAATCCACTTAGAGTTCAATTTAATTATTTTAGCCGTAGGCAAGCTTGAGTGCCTTTTTAGTCAAATCATCATAAACAGGAACTAATGAAGGATCAAATTGCTTTATCATGTTAGTATCTTTATTTCTTTGTTGTTTTGTTTAAAGGATTGCTCAACTTTACTCAACTTCAAACTAAATTAATTGGAGAGACTCCAATGGGTATGATTGTACTATTTTTTATGCAACTAGGTACTTAACAACTATAGATTGCGAATGCGAAAGTGGCTTATAAATAGTAGAATTGTCCCTCAGAAATGACAAAACTTTTAGTTTATAATAACATCACTACTGCGGCTGAACACCCTTATGCAGTTGTTGTTCCTTGAAATTAAAATCCTAAGCCGAAGCAAATTAACCTAATAAGGTGCCAACATACTCACACTACAGCGCACGACTGTATCGACACAGTATAACTATATTTATATTGTGGTATCGATGATGCATCGCGTCTATCCGTCTATCCGCGTCTAATCGTTACATGAGCGAAGGTATAAGACCAGAGACAGCATCGCGACTATACCTATCACGGCTTTTTGCGATTATATCGATATCCCTGCAAAAAGTCGCCATTGGATGACCTCCTTTAGGAAAGAACAATGCTGATCATAGATCTCACCTGGCCTCACACTGTGGGCATCCAGTTTAGGTACCTAATATTCGTTATTCTTTCTTGCTACCAGTGAAAAAATAGGTATCCTGCAGCAGCTCACCATTGGAAATCAGCTACTCTTGTAGTGGATCCACACGATACAGACTCTGTGTGTACAGACTTGAACTCTGAAAAAAATCTATCACACTGACACTTGTCTGCAATGCTTTGTTGGACAGACAAAATTCTATAGGTATGTAGAAGTTTATATAAGTTTGTATCATGTGGACCCACTATTAGGTACACGCCATTCATAAAATACCATATAACGCCTGTATTTCCCCAAGGGAATGTCAACCTATCCTACCTAACCAATAGGTAGACCGTCCCCTTGAGGAAATACAGGCGACCGGTAAATAAATGAAAATATGGACCTATCTACTAGTATCGGTAGTACCTAATACTCTACACGGTAAATAGTACATCATCATCATCATCATATCAGCCGAAAGACGTCCACTGCTGGACATAGGCCTCCCCCAAGCGTCGCCACAACAACCGGTCCTGTGCGTCTCGCATCCACCGGCTACCCGCGATCCTCACCATCGGTCCACCTTGTGTGAGGCCTTCCAACGCTGCGTCTTCCGGTACGCGGTCGCCACTCCAAAACTTTTCGGCCCCATCGACCATCTGTTCTTCGAGCAATGTGCCCTGCCCACTGCCACTTCAAATAGTACATACTTACTTACAAAAATACATGAACAATCTATGGGCGACGTAGACACATCTAACGTCAAAAAGTTCCATTGGCCTCTAACAGACGGAAAAATACTCAAAAGATGGCGCAAAAACTACAGTGACGCAATATCAAGAACGAAAGTTAACTTCACGTCTATTTTTAACTAACTGCCGAGTTGAACTCGGATTAGATGCATTAGGTACATGCATTTTGAATACGAAAACTTGAAAAAGACGATCAAAATTAGATCAGAGTGACATTTCAACAAATTTTTAAACAACGTTCGAATGAAATTCGCTTGTCAGTCGCAATTAGTCAAAAATATATGGAAGCAGGTTTGAGGCAGATTGCTACTACCTGCGAATGCAAAAGTTGCTGTGCCTGTGTTCAAGAAGATTTGAAAACGAATTAAGTCGTAAGCTTTGCAATGTTATCCAATGTTTCATATCAAACTTTAAAACTGTTTCGTTCAGACCATCACGCCTTTATACTGGGTTTTTTTCCAGTGCGCAAATTTTAAGAACCACTTCTGCTCATGTAAATGAACAACTTTCCCCAAGAAAGCCATAGTCAATTCCTAAAAAAAAAATTGAGTCTCCCATACAAATTGTGGTCAGTTGATGACAATTTTGTATGGGAAGTTCAAATTTTTTTTTAGGAATTGACTATGGCAAAACAAAGTTGTTTTATTATTGAATCGTTTCAAGTGTCGTAAAAGTTAAATGCAGATATGTTTTTACAAAATTCTTGCTGATTGAAAAACAACGACAATTTTGGATTGCACAACAAGTGGAAAAAAAACTGCTGACCATGAACAGAAAAATAAATAAGACTGGGCAGTTGCTGTACTTTCAAAAAACGTAATATTGCGACAACAGAAGTTTTTTCTATTAGAATTACCTTGTTATGTTTTTGGCTGAATGATTTCCATGATTTCTGATTGAAAAAAGATAACGAAGTTGTCGTTTCAGCAGACTTGAAATGATTTGGATTTTAAGTAGGTACATTTTTGAAACTAGTGTGCCTACGTTATAAGTCATGGATGTGACACAAACCATCACCATCATCAGCAGCTTGTTGCACCCACTGCTGGTGTAGGCCGTTCCTCCCTTGAATGTGATCGTGCTAATATCAACCAAAATACCCCCGCTTCCCAAAATATGTGAAGTTATTTTAAGAACAGGGAAGATGCAAATACAGAATTGATGAAGATTTTGTGATTAAAAAGATAAAAAGGTACCTATAAAAGAAGGGGCCACTGCAACGTTTTCATTTTAGTTAATATTGATTTTTTTGCAATAATTACCTACTAATTAAAATAACGGAAAACGGGACGAGTTTGAACAAAAATCAGGGTCTAGTGACGTCACTGCTGTTATGACAACGAAAAGACGACTTTATTTCTTTGAGTTAAGACAGTTCATGACCAGTAACAGACAGGAGTGACGACATCTTACGTTTTAGCTCGAAAATTTAAAAGCGCAATTTTGGCAATAAATTTTAGCGTTTTAATTTATGTAGACCATACATAAATTCTATAAATAAATTCTATTAAGTACATGTAATTCTTCAAAATGAAAATATTGCATGTTCCCATAATGTCAAACTTTAGTTAATCTTGGTCAAGGATCTTGGTCATTGAGATAGAAAAATGTCTATGATCTTGGTTAACTACTTTAGCCTGAAATACTGTCAAACTTTGACAGTAGGTACCTAGGGTTTGACATTTAACATTTATTAGTAATCGTTGTTTGACGTGTTACAATAAATTTTTACTTTATTCAAAAACCAGCGCATAAAGTCATAAAGTAACTACGGCAAAGTTTTTCCGGACATGCTACAACAAAAACTGATCAATAATTTCTATAGGCTAACGATTTCCATAAGTTGTTCCGCGGAACCCTTGGGTTCAGTAGAAAGGTCACAGGGGTTCCGCGATTTTGTTTCTTGGAAAAGACTCATAGCCGCCACGACCGCGCCGCGCCGCACCGTCACGCCTACCCGGTCAAGAGTGCAGGAAGTGTTGCATTAGTTTTCATTTACAATTTGTTCTTTCTTCGAGTCTTACGTGCATGAATGTAATTCAAACTACAAGGTCACTCTAGTTATCAAAATGGACAGTTATGGTTCCGCCAAAAAAGTATGATCAATTAGGGTTCCATGGCCAAATAAAATTCGGAACCTTTGCTGTAGGCTGCGCACTTTGATACCATCATCCTTCTTAAGGAAAATCCCACGCCATCCAGTACCTATATTTAGAACAAAACTGAAACAAAATCATAAAAGATCAAAGTACGGCCAATGTTCTTCAAAGTTGGTCCACAACAAGATGTTTGATGTAGAAGGTTCACGCCGCGGATTTTGTTAAGTTTGATAACAAAACAAAATTTGGGTATGGCCATGGCAACACCCAAATTTTGATTCCCATTCGCAATACAGCAAGTATGTTACTAGAGGCAGGTATTAGGGTCCCTCAGGGATAATGGGCCTCTTCAATGTACTGATGGTGATCACCGGGATGGTTTTAGTGAGATAAAAATGCCACACTGCCTTGTCTTTTCCCCCTGAAGTTCAAGCGCCTTTTAAAAATGTCCCCTGGAAACAAAAAAATAAGGTATTAGGGTTAGCAGACAGTTCCCGTAGATTTTATTGTGGGGTTCCTGTCTTTAAAGCCCTAACCACCGTTGTTTTGTGATCCTGTTCATCCGTTCAGATGGATCCCTGGGCGGAGCGGAACTGAGTGTCCAAAAGCCCTTTGCGTTCCAGGGGGTCTACTCTCTAAGTCCGAAGACCGTAGTTTCGGCCTTAGTGTCGGGCGTTTTCTACTCCGTATCACCTACGGACTTACGATTAGTCCCGAACCCGAACTAAGAATGAATGACAACACGATTTGACAGTTGTTCTTAGTTCGTGTTCGGGACTAATCGTAAGTCCGTAGGTGATATCGAGACGGAGTAGAAAACGCCCGACACTAAGGCCGAAACTATGGACTTCGGGCTTAGAGAGTAGACCCCCAGGGCCGCGAAACTCTTTCGAACAAAACCCTGGGAGTGTGCTAAGCTTAGTTATTTGTTGCTTAATGTGATTCTTAGAATAGATTGTTTAGTGTAGTAACTAAAATAACGCCTGATGCTGGTGATGGTGTGATTAACGTGGTCGCCTATTGGTCCCAAAGAGTACAATTTGATGAACTAATCGACACGAAAAATAGACACCATTGCCTGTCATTATGGCGACAATCGATGCCAATGTAAGTACCTAAATAATAAGTGTTTTTGTCAGTTTGCGAATGAGGACGTTCTTTGAAATACGAAAATTGTCACTTTTTATGTACAAACAATAAACCCCGCCCAAATGTTCACTTCGACATGTTTACAGAATCGCACTGCTGTAAACATGTCGAAGTGAACACCCGGGCGGGGCACACGACAGGTAAGTTGTCAAACCATACAAATAAGATGGAATGACAGCTCTATTGTCGTTCACTCCGCCTAGGTGAACACCGTGAGATGTCAACAGAATCGACCGGCAGAATCGGACTGCAGTAACGTGCAAACGGTGAACAGAAATGCAGGGGTGAATCGGCACAAAACTTTGAAGTGGATTTTTACGATAAGTATTTAAATCTTGCTCTTGCAGCATTTGCGGTCTCCAACTTTATTGAATCGATATAAATAAAATAAAGTTGCTTTCTTAGACAACCAATAGGTACTTATAATGATATTAAAGTGAAAAACCTTATCAAAGTTTTGATTCTATTCACCCCGTAGTCTCCTTCGAAGTTAACCTTCTATACTAACTTATAGCATAACAGTCGAAACAACAAAAAAGAAACAAGTTTTTTATCAATAAGTGTTTTTATCCACGTTTTTTGGTGCTCGGTAGGTATTTTGTACAGTTTAGTGTGATGTAAGCGAGCCAAAATTAGAAAGCAAGCATTTTCTGATGCTATTTTTAGCTCGGCCGCCATTAATAAGCAATTTTTAATAAACTTGTCGAGTTCAAACTGGTTTCTCGATATTTTGGACTTGATTTTATAATTTGGCTTCTTGCTTTTAAATTATGTTGACTTGCCCGGATAACTAATTGTTTTTATTAAACATATTGTACTTATTCTACTACTGGTTCAAATGGTTCAATTTAAATTACCAATTTACATTGCACCAGTGGTCGAGGATGGGTGACCATCTTAACATATCGCGACTCCTCCGTGCATCGGCAAGCACGTTAAGCCGTTGGTCCCGGCTGCAATGTCAATTGTAAATCTTTGGCAGTCGTTAGGGATTGTCAGAAGCCAGATAAAATCTGATACCAGTCTTGCCAAGAAGTGTTACCCAGTTAATGGGTTGTGGAGGTCTGATAAGCAGCCGCTCCACGTAAAATACTATTTTTCAGCTGAATCTGGTTTGGCTGGGAGCCGACCCCGATTTAGTTGGGAAAAGGCTACAGCTAATGATGACATTATACCAGCCTAGTGATTTGAATCCAGTAGTACCATCCAAAACAGTCATGACCTATGTATGTAGATACCTGGCTAGATGCTGGAATGAATTGAAAAGTGTTTCCAATGGTCCAATAAGATCACAAGTCACTGAATTCCTGCACCCTCAAGTAGCAGCAGTCCTGAAATACTAAGGAAAAAAATAGGGCCCAGCACCAATGACCCTGTTCTTCTAGAAAATAGAGAATTCCCGTGACCTTTAAAAATGGAATCATATTTTTTATCTGTCGTTATTTTATATGACAGAAGTCTGAAAGTCTATCACTCACCAGTCCAACCAAAGGGGTATCCGTGTTATCCAGAAATGAATTTTGAAGGCCAGATAATTATGCAGTCGGTCTATGTAATATAAGTACCTATCTACTGGTATTTAGCTGCATTCAAGTAATTAGAAAAGGCTTGGATATATTGCGTGGACTGCGATGTAGGCTGAGTTGAATGATTTCTTCAACACTGTTCGTTGTCTCCCAAAAAATAAGGGTAGCATTCAGCACTAGAAGTAAACAACCTGATAATGCTTACACGCGTTACATCACAATCAGTTACAGCATTTTAAAGAGAGCATGCGATAATATTGTAGGCCATAGACACGTGCAGATTTCGACCTTCCCAATCTCCCCAATTTGGTCCGCAGAGAACGCTGCTGTGTTCTATTTTTTCTAAAAGATAAAGAAAATAAGATATGAATAAGTATTTATGAGACGGTAATCCATCCAAATAAAATCGTTTTTTAAATATATTAATATTATAAATCTTTTTTTGTCCCGGTAGTGTGTTCCCTTGGGATATTATCACAAGGGAAAATACTTTTCCTTGAGCGAAACCGCATTATTTACCTAGTTAAAAATATTTTTATCAGTGGCACGCAAGCCATAATGTCAATGACGCCATTTTTTGTTTTTGTTTTTAGAATTTCTGCGATAGCAAGCTCGGGTCTGTTTAGAAAAATATTTAAAAAAAGGCGCGTGCCAATATTTTTTTGTTGTTATTTTGTCTGACCACTGTGATATGTTGTTTTATGCCTATTTTTTAATTATTTTGTGATTCCCCTCAAAAATTTAGTAACACGCACGTTCCTTAGTGTTTCAGCTAGTTACAGACAAGGACTTCCGATTGAGCAGAAAACAAAAGAAGGAAAGTGGAAAAGGAAAAAAAAGCTTTTGCCCTGCAGTGGGAGAATACTGAGTAAGTAATTTATTGTTGAAGTACCTACTGTATCACAATCCGAAGGGAAATTCTTAATCCATTGCTTCCTTCAACTTCTTACAGCGTTTTTGCCATACCTACCTTAATACTTATTGTAAAAACTACAATTTAGGACCCATTAATAATAAAGTATAAATTTTTATTCAGTTGTGCTAGCGAACTTGGGCTAACCCCAGATGTAAATGTTCTTCGCCTAGCTTTGTTATCTTGCCTGCTTGCTATGGAGGGAAGTGGAAATTATGTTTTCCTTACTCTCCTCCGTTCTTCTTTTTTACTCATTTCGTTTCAACAAATGAGACTCGCAGCGCCATCTATCTCGAAAAGCTGCGAACTAACTTGACAAAACCCTGAATCGCGTTATCAGAGTTCACGCGTGCGATTCGAACAGATACAACAGCCCGAATATCAACTGTCGGGCAGTTGCCCACCGGACAAAACAAGCGTCCGGACGGAGGATCCTACCTTTTCAATGGAGGTTTGCGGGACTACTCTCTTTCTCCGGGACTCGTCGAGTTAAATTGATTCGGCACTTTTCTGGTGGTTCTAGCTCTCAGGAGTTACAGTGGGTGGAAATTCATTGCTTCATTTGTTTCAAAAATTCGTCAGTTGGGCGTTGATGGGTTGCCAGCGCGACTGCTGACCTGGTCTTGGGTTCAATTCTCAGGACGGGCAACGGTGTCATTGGATTTTTCCATTAGGAATTTCTTTGTAGTAACCCGGAGTTTAGAAGTTGGTGGTGTGAAACCCCCGTGCATCGGAAAGCACGTAAAGCCACAAATTAACTAATACTTCCTTACGGTAAAGCCGTTGGTCCTGGGCCTGATCTCTCCTCAATCATGTTGGATGACGTCCGTCGGACTATGAGAGTATAGAAACAGAGAGTGCACTGTGTTTGCGCACACACCTTGTGTTTATTGGCGATGCAAAGATTCTAACTAGCGCCGCTAGTGTCAAAATTGTGAGGCTGTCTAAGAACGACACTTTGACAGTTTTCGTACAGCGTTGCGTTGTGGGGGAATTCCCCAAACTGCCGGACATCTCAACTTAGGGAATTTGACTTAGATTTTCTGGGAATTTGATAAATTGGTGATTGGCAACTGCTAAATTTCGCCGCTAGAGGTGCGCGCGTAATATTAGCAACGCCAATAATACCTCCGGACTACGCTCTTGGCTAATCTCTGTTCAGATTAGCCACGCGTGATCGATATTCGATTGGGGGATTATAATAACTGCTAGTGCAGAATTTAATTCCACACACAATCTGTCAGCCTCTGCCTACTTCTCTGCTTACTTCTTAAACCACGCGAAAGATTTTGTAATGGTTAACAAACAGAAAGAGCGATAAATCAGGAAGGTTTGTGTAATATTGCACCCGTGCGGAGCCACGGCGGGCCGCTAGTCTTCCTTGTATTTAAAAGAGAACCTGACTGACTGACAAATCAACGCACAGCTGCAACTGCTGGCACTAGGAACATGACACTTTGAACAAGGCACTCAGTATGTAGGTGAACACCACAAGAGATTTTTGGAAATTCAACTTTTATGGGGGTGAAAAGGGGTGGAAATCATTTGTACCTGCAGTACGATTCTGCAAACATGTCGAAGTGAACACTTGGGCGGGGCGCACGACGGGTGAGTTGTCAAACCATACAAATAAGATGGAATGACAGCTCAGTTGTCGTTCACTCCGCCTAGGTGAACACCGTGAGATGTGGACAGAATCGACCGGCTGTACCTACCATATCTGCGCAGACGAAGTTGTGGGCGAAGTGCTAGATAAACATATACGTTGAAATGGTATCGTTTATTAGTAATAAGATAGGGATTTACTTTATTTGTATAAGTAGGTACTCACTATTGCGACTATCGTCTGACTAACCACAAAAAAAAACTAATTTGCGCAGTAAAATATTACGGCGTTTCACAATATATTCAATTGTTTATGCAAGATAGCAAATCGGCTTATAAAAATACAACAACATTTTATTACTCATGATTTTCACTAAAGTATTTAAACAAACCAGTCGATCGTTAGGTAATGAGTACCTACCTAATGATAAATACTGATATTTTAATACTTTTTAGTAAAAGTTAATGTTGCCAATATAAAATTTGATTATGTAATCGAAATGAAAAGTTGTTGAAAACAAAATGTTCGTTCCGTCAGAATCGCGTGAAAAAACATTTTTTCCGAAAGCTCTTGTACTTACGTATCCAATTTTTCAATACGCCTACCTAGATTTAATAACAGATTTCTAAATCTTTTTCTTTCTTGACTTGTCTTGACTCACCCGTGCCACGGAAAGCATGTCAGTAGATCTTTGTCAGTCATTAGTTCATTACAGATAGGCAGAAGCATGAAAATCTGATGCAAGTCTTGCCAAAGGGTAACGTAATTACCCAATAGGGAATTTGCATACAATTTTTTTTTTAGCAAAATGAAATTATTAGCTCTAGAAAGCACCTAAGAAATAATTTTTAAAATACCTTCATCGGCGATGAAATTAAAGCTTCAAAGTTGACTATTAGAAAGAGAAGTCCGATACGAACTCTGTCGTCGTCCAATACCATGACACCAGCCGGTCGATTCTGTCGACATCTCACGGTGTTCACCTAGGCGGAGTGAACGACAATAGAGCCGTCATTCCATCTTATTTGTATGGTTTGACAACTCACCTGTCGTGCGCCCCGCCCGGGTGTTCACTTCGACATGTTTACAGAATCGCACTGCTGTACACAATACAGCTGCCATCGAAAACATCGTTTTCGCGAGAGGGACAAATATTATTTGTCAAAAATAGTTACTTATATCTCGTTTGTTTTTCAATCAATATTGATTCTATTTTCACTGTTTTGTGGACGGGGCCCGTCAGGAACAGAGCCGGCCAGGGTTGCGGAATTTCTTCGAAAGAGTCACCGCGGTCCTGAAATGCAAAGGGCATAAGGAGGAACACAGATGGGTTTTAGTCAGTAAGAGTCTGACACTCCCTTTCGCTCCGCCCAGAGCGGAAGAAGTCAATTTTGATGATTTACCATCCATAAAAAAAACACTTTTAGTATCATACTTTTGAATATTTTTAGATATAAAATTATAAATATTTTTTTCATGTATGTTTATATACACTACACATACCCTATTATTGTGTTGTAGAGTTTAGATATGCAGTCGCACCCTGTAAAATACTGGTATTCAGCTACTCCCCTTTGAATGGAAGCACAGTATTTTACCGTGATGGAAGGCACCCTAACATAGTTGTATAAAGGCTGATTGATAGAATTTATATATCTTGCAAGTCAGCCTATAAGATGGTCGCCTGCATCCAGACTTTTTATTTAACAAATCGAATCCTACAGGCAGGGCAAGCAACATTAAATAATAGGCTTACACGAATAAAGCGCTAAAATCATTTATTCGATACATGTTATAAAAAAAAAGAAAACAAAAACAACATAGGTACACAATAAAATGGTGCTGGGGCCTAACCACCAACTCTTAAAGCAGTATTACTTCAATATTACTTCCAGTGGGAAAGAGACGGAGCCATACAGGACGTATAGCTCCGTCTCTTAGAGTTGGTGGTTTAGGCCCTGAGTGTGCCCGGGTATATCGAAAGGGTTACCATCTCATTTGAAGGAAGACGCAGCGTTTGGAAGGCTTCCCACTAGGTGGACCGATAACCTGGTGAGGGTAGCGGGTAGCCGATGGATGCGAGACGCACAGGACCGGTTTTTGTGCCGATACTTGGGGGAGGCCTATGTCCAGCAGTGGTCGTCTTTCGGCTGATATGATGATGATGATGATGGATTAATTTGCTTCCAAAAATTCGTGAGAAAAAGGAGCAAAGGATCTCTTCTCTAAATAGTAGATATTACAACAAAGTCGCTGCTCTGCGTCTATGGTTGGCCGCCAACTTCTTCAAAACCACGCAACGGATGTTGATTCGACGAGGAAGGTTTGCTTATACCTACAGGGTGACAGCATGGTCATTCTGCGTTCCTTCAATTGGGGTGTTCTAGAGCTAATTTGCAACAATATTGACCTAGATAACTTAGGGTCCATTTTCGAGTTATCGCAGTTTTTAGAATGTTTTTACCTCACGTTCAAAAACTGCTTTCGAGAAGTCTCCTCCATTCTGGATAGTCAACTGATACTTTTCGGATAGCTCATGAACGAATGAGATCCTTAAATAAAAAAATATAGAAAACCTTTTGAAGGCACGCACTTAATTACCGATCAACCTGTATAGTTTGCACCCGTTGCACCCCCAAGCCGGAGCTACAAAATATTTCTTAGTTTTCACCAACATACGGAACCAAAACGTGCCTGAATGACGTAGATTAGTTTTTTGGTTACTGACCCGTCTGACTGGCGTAGTTATAACTAGTTTACTGACGTCAATGCTGGACTTTGCATCCACTGCCAAATAGGCTGAATTTAGGCCTCTCCATTCTCGGAATTCGATTTAAAATATATAACTGGTTTTTTATGTTTTTTTTTAATGAAAGATCACCAAAACAAACGATAGAAGGACTGTGAAGTATGTATTCAAAATATAAAGAGTTATGCTTCGTTACAAACAGATAAACTTAATTTCGTAGATAAATAAGGATTTAATGAGCCAAAAAAAAACACTCCTTTTTGGGCAGTTGTGTAAAAATTTGCTTCTACGCATCATCGCTTCAAACCAGGGCCTATTATTCCAATAATATAAAAGTAAGATTCTCATAGCCGTAAATCATTGATTCATGAATGATCATGACACGCGAATCATAGGTCACTGCCATGGTGTTAAATTAATTGTGTATGGTTTCCATATTTTAAATATTTCTTCAAAGACTTAGCTGGATTTTATTTGTCATATTTCTAAATTAATAATTTTAAAGTGATTGTAGAAAATTATCCTAACAGGCCTTTGCCGAGCCGTAAGCAACGCAACCCGAGCCGCCTAAAATGCGACTTTTATTAACAAAAGAAGATGATTTCCTATCAGCTTAGGATACTTGTAGGCAAGCGTGCTCCATCTTCGACCACATCATTAGCTTACCCTCAGGTGAGATAGTGGCGCCCCTTTATAATATAATAATAGAAAAAAAAAGTTTAGTCACAACCAAAAATAAGAGCCTGGAAAATTTTACTTCATTAGTCCGTAAACACCATCATCATCTGCCTGCCTAGCTTGTTGCCAAGCGTGAGGGAGAGGCAAACCTCACGCCCCAGCCGCTGCAACAGAATAAGAGTCACCGTGGCCCTGGAACACAAAGGGCATTAAGAGGAACACAGATGGGTTTTAGTCAGTAAAAGTCTGACACTCCCTTCCGCTTCCGCAGCGGAGCGGAAGGGGTCATTTGATGATTTACCATACTTAAAAAAAGCCTGTTGCCAATGTCTAAGCCTTATAAGGTGCTTATTTACTTCAGTTCACTCTCGACTTAAAGATCTCCAAGTTACCCTTAAGCGTCTTTAAGTCCAGAGTGAACTTCAAAAAAGTTTTAGCTAGCCAAGTCAAGCGATGATGGCACATCATCGCTAATCATCAAAGGATCTAGACAAAGTGCCATAGTCATTCTTTGGCCATACTCTATTAGCTATGGTGATTGTCGAAATGCCAAAATATGTATAAGAGGCCCTAGACAATGTGCCATTCAATTTGCGAATGCGACTGTTGAAATGCCAAATTGTAGGAATTTGATGACGTGACATTTCGATAGCATCTGTCAGACCCATACATTTTTGACTTATTGACAATCGCCTTTGCCACGCTACCGCTGACAGAATGTCACTTGTCTCGAGCCCGGTATTGATCACGTTACATTTCGACCACGTTTGCCAATCCCATACATTTTTATATCAAATTGAATATTTGTTTATTTATGGCAACTAGGCCCAATTGTTAGTAACATTTTTCTTAAAAACTATTGTTAGGAACAAACACAGAAACAAAAAGAAAATTGTAAGGGTGAAAAAGGCTGGACAGAAGACACGCAGCTATGTGGGGGTCTTCTGTCCAACACCTCCACAGCGTGCGGCAACCAAGGTGCGTCGTACTTTTCATTCAATATAATATTTAGGATGGAACTAGACCGTGCTCTTGACAAGACGGAATTTGTTTTCTTGCGCAATATGGCGTAAAAATCATCGCTACATGCGCAAAGCGAACATACCGGACGCACTACAATAGCGTTAATTTTTGACGTTCACACTACTATGGCGTTAATTTTTGACGTTCGGCAATCGCCTTCGAGCTTCGCCACGCTATCAGAAAGTTAGTTGTCTAGGCCTCAGGTGACATAATGACAAAGATCGTGCTCCTGAAAAACAAAACATAAACGCGCAAAATACTTCACAACGGAAAACAGATAAGGAAAATAGCAAAAACCAAAAACGTCACACTTTTACACGTGGCAGAGACCCCGATTCAGGCGGTCACCTCATTAGAACGACGACAGATAACTTTTCTGGGTCTGGAGCAACATCCGAAATGCCTCGACCCCTGACCGCCACGTGCAGTAAAAGCGGCAACAATTTCAAGCGATACGCTCCAAATTCTTTGAACTGCGATAAGAAAATTTTGACACTTATTTAACGTAGTTACAAGAGCAGAATTTGGATAGAGCGAGCAAGATTTTGGTTTGGATAAGTCACTCTTTTGGCTCAAGCTTTATCATCATCCGCAGCCCGACTGTTCGCCCAAGCACACCTGTGCCACCTTAGCCAAAGTTTCCCAACTGAATACCCTGAGAAGAACCACCGAAACTGACTCAGAGGTCAGAGTTAGACGTCAATCGGTCACTATAATTATAATCCTTCCCCTTTTTGCCGGGTTGGAAGTCCTCAAGAGTTCTTTCGCCCTGGGGTTGGCGGAGAAGTCTCTCTGAGCCCAGAACCACCGTCTTCCCTCGCAAACTTAGGTCTGGGGTCTCAAAAACGAATGCCACTATCGCATTTCATGGTCCAATTCTTTCCACGAGTCTACGGATTCCCACCAGTTTAAGGTCAACAGTTTGTTCTAGATTGAACTTAATCACTGAGGAATACTGGACTAGTGGCCGTGACTTTAAAATATAAAATCAGGCCAGTGTTAGGCGAGTGATAGTAATAAAAGTAACTACGCCTGAGCGTGATATTGACCTCCAGGCTTTTGGCACATATGTCATCTTCTGCTCGTGTATCAGCTTGAACTATGGAAGACTGTTCATCTTCAATATCATCATAGTCCGGACTATGATATCCCAATCTATTTGAGATTGGTGCAACATGTCTCCTTCTTTTCATGCTTCCTTGTTTTGAATGTCTTATATCTAAAAGTTCAAACTCAAAAATTGAAATAACAATACCAAAACTCAAAAATTAGAAAAAATTATCTATACAAACCTTATCCCCTTATCGCTTTTTAAGAAATTGGGGCTCATTTTAATGAAATTTTGTAGTTTTTTTGCAAAAAGGTCGGATCAGAGGTTTCGTCACATGACGTTGCCATTTGAAGACCTACTATTTTATCTTCAAGCTTCTTAATGCGGTCATAACCACGTGTAAGAGTTGTATACAGTACTCGGTACTTACAACAAAACATT
The DNA here is from genome assembly GCA_947386135.1 of Melanchra persicariae. NCBI lineage: Eukaryota > Metazoa > Arthropoda > Insecta > Lepidoptera > Noctuidae > Melanchra > Melanchra persicariae. The sequence continues at coordinate 6,659,439 of OX376673.1, read as the reverse complement.
TATTACTATAATTTGTCTTTGATATCTGGGAACAGGGGCCTAACCACAAACTCTTAAAGCAGTATTACTTCAATATTACTTCCAGTGGGAAAGAGACGGAGCTAAACAGGACGTATAGCTCTGTCTCTTTCCCACTGGAAGTAATATTAAAGTAATACTGCTTTAAGAGTTGGTGGTTTAGGCCCTGGACTAAGTGGGCTTTTAATCCAAGTTATAGTTGTCAAAAAATAAAAGGCCCGTTTTGACAGCAGGATACAACAAAGAGATTTATTTCATGTCTCTTTCATACTTACTAGTAAAGTAATGTTATATCCTGCTGTCAAAACGGGCCTTTTGTTTTTTGACAAAGTTAACACATGAGACATGAATGACACTGGTAGGTGACAACAAAGCTAACTAAATAGCTAATTGCCATAGTGAAAAATAGAACAGAATAATTTTCACATATTCGAAACTCTTCTATTCATCATCATCACTATTATCGAAAAAATAAAACTTTTTAATAAAATCAAAGAATGAATGTCAAAATGATAAATGGGAGAATGGTGCTTTTTATTTGACTGATTGTCAACTTTCTAGTTATAAGTATTATAAGTTATTTTAAATTTCACTTTTATCATAGAACCTGCAAGTGTGAAAAATATTTCCTGTTAGCAATTAGCACTGATTTAATTTTTTATCTACATAATACAGAGTGTTAATGATGTTATTTCATAACCGCGTATTAATCATAATTGAATTCGTTTTATTGCTCAGTGCCAAAATTAGCAATACTTCCTTGGTTTGTCGGAGCCAATTTAATTTAAAGCCTAGCCTTTTTATTAAACTGCGCCTTTTAATCAGCGATATAGTGACATAGATTGGGCAAGTCATTTAACGATATTGAACCAAAGTTACTTAGGTCGCTAAAAATTGGCGCAGTTAAATGAAAAGGCTAGGCCACCAATACTAACATAATATCCACTGACTCTTGAAAAGCTTGGGAAGAGATTATACTGTTACAAAATTCTCGAAAAGTGGCTCCTACCAGACCGCCTTCAAGCACGCAATGATGTGCTTTTCGCACTAGTGCGGACGCCAGCTAACCAATTTATTGTAATTGTTATATCAGGCTGGTCGACGAGCAGCCCCCACTTGTCGCCAGTCCTACGAAATTCCACCAAGGCGAATGAAAAGAAATCCACGAGGCTTTTCTCACAATGATTTGTTATTAACTGATGTAAATTGTTATTGAAAATATATCGTTTGCATTGATAGCTACTCTTAAGCATTTTTTAGGATCTTGCTTGGTTTTATAACGGCCACGCCTTCGGCTCGGGCGTCAATTCCGCTGTACCATTTTAAATGTTCTATTTTGACCTCAAAGTTCCTTTAGAACCATCTGCTAATTAATAATACACTAAAAAAGTAGCAGGATGACAGCTTTTGAAAAGAGAATTAATACTAATATGTCTAATCTTAATGTACCTAAGTACCTATTCTTCAAACAAAAGAAAACTGACTTTTTTTTTAAACCAGTTACCGGCTTACCTAGAACAAAGACAGATATGGTAAAATAGGTACACCTTTATTACGTACGGCCATAGGAATTGTTGTGATATTGCGGACATTTTTCTGCTTAGACTGGAAGTCGACCCAAACATAGTCATGAAAGGCCAGGCAGATGATGAATGTGCCCGACACACCCTGAATACTCAACTCGCCTACCTGAAATTCTGACTGCCTTTTTTTCTCTACGGCCGATACAAGAGAAAATAATCGAAAAATAATTTGTTATTTAATCTAAAACTTAAAACGCGCGCCGTAACATGTCAAGTCAAGGCAAAAGAAAAAAAAAATATGTCTCGCTGTTTCGAGGGCATCTCAGCTGAGTAAAATGGCCCTTATTGCCTTGTCTTAGAAGTTAGATTCGCTAGGCAAAGGGCGCTGTCCGTAAATAGTTTTGCCATTACGCGCGTTGGGCTTGTGGCCATTAGGTGCGCGGAGTTACAAAAGGGCGGGCTGTTTTCAAGGCGATTTTCGACGAACAATGAAAAACCTAACTTATGAATTATGATATGATAAGTGGATAGGTAGAGAATTTGATTTTGTTCTTTCAGAAGATGTTTTGTCTGACGTCATTGGTTGATCGATCGACAGCGCAAAGTTGATTGATTGTATTGTTACGTACAGTTCTCGTCAAATAACTGTGCCCCTTTGAAGTTGGCTACGAGTGGGTGCGTATTGTCAAAATTACGAACAAACTGCAACTGCGCATGCGCAAGAGACATGGGGGCGGGGATTATGGCGGCGCGATTTTATGTCTCAGTCGCTCGTTTACGTTCGATGCATGCTTGCGTCCCGCTTGCTCCCGTCTACGTGACTGCACCTGCGCGATCTTTGCAAATGGCTAACTTCAGAGGGACAAAGTTATTTGACGAGAACTGTATATGACGAGTAAGATCATTCTGGCACCCCAGTAAACAGTTATTGAGTAAAACATAATCGCACACGTACAAAACTCATACCCATTGTGCGTACACAGATAAGGAGTGGACTTCCCTGCTGGAGTCCGAGTGTCCTGATAGCTACAACCTGGGGGTACTTCAAGTTAAAAGTTTTACTTCTAAGCAAGCGTGCTCCATCGTTAACCCCATCACCGCTTTCTATCAGGTGAGATTGTGGTCAAGCCGAGCCTATAAATAATAAAACTTAAGTAATAAAAAAAAAATGGTACAACATTCGTTTGATTAATTTGTACGATGTTGAGCTGACGGATTGCCATAGACGAAAGCTTCTCAGTGAAATCTCGGCAAAAGTACCTGTTCCTGTTGTAGTTGTTCTGGCAGTTGAAGTTATGTAAGTTTCGTCTATTGTATTGGTTCTATCTTACCCTAAAAGTCGCTAACGCCTTAAATAACAGTAGGTACCTATAAAACCTATACGTAGACGGTGAAATTACCTACAAGGCAGTTTGAGTCAGCATTTCGAAACCCGCCAGTTTCCTGGCCCCAAAATTACGGAAATTGACGAGCGCCTCCGAACACGCCCGATCGATGTTTACAGAGCTAATCTTTACAAAGCGTACATGGAAAAATCTATTTTAATACCTTATGCTATGCTTGTTTAAATAATTTTTACATTTGTCATTTACTTAGCTATATTTTGATTTATTTTAAGTTTTTAACTGGCATTGGTGACAATGGTGACCGAAAACTTTTGTGGAAATCGGTTGCGTGAGGAATAAGGACATGTCTAAATAATATTTTGACAAATACTGCCGTCATAAGAAAAAAGGACGTATCTACACAAAACGAAGTAACCAATTTCTGACATTAAAGAAATAACATAAGGTCAAAAATCGGTTACTTTTCGTTTATTGTATATCACGTCCTTTTTTCTATGACGGCAGAATTATAGGTAACATCAAAACCGACAAGTGACATTTATTTAAAAAAATAACACTTATTATATTACACGTCAAACTTTGTTGTCATTTTAACTAGGTACTTAGGTGAGGCCGGTGCTTCCTATCTGTCTACCCATGGAAACAAACTCAGAGGTCAGACTCTTTTTAAATCCATAGAATCCGTATGACTTTGACTAGCAAAGCTAATCTTGGAAATTGAACTATAATAAAACCATGTAGGCGACTACTAGACCTTCACGAACGTGGCAGTTTTAAATTTAGCTAGGCGCATTAGTACCTACTCCACATAAGAAATCAATTACTTAGGACTTCAGACCCGTCATTATCCGATTCTTCCCAGTTTTTACCGACAGTGCCTAGTCATGCTAACGAAAGAACTGTGCGTCATAGAATCAGCCATTTTTTTTTCATATAACACCAAAAGGATGAACTCGTAGCTCAATAATAACAGCCGGACCGGTCGATCTTCAAGGTTAAGCAATGCTTACCGAGGTCGATCTGTGATGGGTGATCATCCATAACATAGGTACTGGGACTCCGTGCCTCAGATAGCACGTTGGCCAAAGCTAAAAAAACCTTGCAAAGGAGCATCGTGTTACTTACCCCGTTACTGGGTTTGTGTCAGATAGGAAAGCGCTCCATATAAAGGGACTATTGTTTAAATGTTATTCTATCTCAACAGACAGATGTGTTGCTGGGGAGTTTGTTGCGCCACTTCTTCTTCCCAGCTAAAACACTAGGAAGTGGTGACGGGAGGGGGCGTTTTTGGGTGATACTGATAACTCACGATTAAAGATCAGGTTAGAGGGGCAATACCCGTCTTTATAAGGTACTAGTGGCCCGCCCCGGCTTCGCCCGGATGTATTTTTTTTTTTCAAAATTTTCTTTCTTAAAACCTCGCCCTGACTGACAATCACAAACTAAGTACATAAATAATTATTTTAATCGTTCAAGTCGTTCTCAAGTTATGTGCCATAACTTGAGAACGACTTGTGGCACCAAGAGAAACAGGGATTATTTTTATGCGTTTATTCTGTTACACGTTGTATAGATACTTAGATAGATTTTTCGCATTCGCAAAGCAGTCGCAAACTGTCAAAAACTCCTCTAATTTTCCTACATTTTGAAAAGGTTTTGACTTTGATTCGCTGCTCGATGAATTTCAGCGCTGCGAACTGAATTTGAACTTTTTTTAATAACGAAAATTCATCATCATCTTCCTGCCATTATCCCATGTTACTTGGGGTCGGCGCAACACGTTTTTTTCTTCCATTCTGTCCTATCAGCCGTCACACTATCACTAACTCCCTTTTCTTTCACATCACACACAATCACTCCATCTTTTCTTGGGCCTCCGTCTCCCTCTCCACATTTATATTCATAGCTCTTTTAGTTACATGCGTTTCATTCCTCCTCTTCACTGACCATACCAAGACGACCGGTTCCCTTTCAGCTTTGCTTAGAATTGCCCTTCTGAAATCGCGATAAGAATCTGCCCAATCTGCCGTTACAGAAACACACTTTGTCGTGGAATGGCATATATGGAAACCTAACAACATAAATTTAACTTAGGCATCTGTTAAGGCAGAGGTTAGGCAAAAATTTACCTAGAATACAGGGTGTTTGCGTTCTATCTCTGATATGTATACAGTAGGTAATAAAATAATGGCAAAAATAAAAAATATCGCCTGTAAAAAAAAACCGGACCGCAACAAACGACTTAAAATTTCCACCAACGTCACTTTTTAAGCAGTCTGATGCAGACTGGTGTTATCAAATCTGTGGTACAAAAAAAATGCAAACAACTTCATAAAACTGCTTGAAAAGTGGTTTGTTTGGAACTTGTGCAAATATTTTTTGCAGCCAGTTTATTTTTTATTTTTTTCATGATTATTAGTAAGTATATATCAGATTAATACAGAAACACCCTGTAGATTAACCATATTTCCCTGTTACGTTAGTTTGAAATTCAAAAACAGTTGCAAAAAACACAGTACAAAAAGCTTTTCTAAAATTCTCATTAGACTCCACACTTGAACTTTTGAAGTCACCATGACTCAACATTTTACAGACGAACGACTTTATTCTAATGTTTAGGCTGAAAAAAACATTTTATAGTCTGTTTTCCTTATGCGAGAACGCCCAAAAAAATGAAGTGTATCGATTTATTGTAGGAAAACTTGTCTGAAAGTTTTTTTTCTTTCTGCTCTATCTATAATAATCTATTATTTGCTCGATCGCTTGCCGAGTGAGTTGTGAGTTCGTATATTGGTGACGAATATGAAAAACACTTTTTCACAAAAAAAGAAACCGACTTCCAAAAACACTACAAAGTTCAAAACACTACCGAAATTAAAGTTATTTTGAACTTTGTAGTGTTTTTTGGAAGTCGGTTTCTTTTTTTGTGAAAAAGTTTTATATTTTTCTTTTTAGTACACACCTAACAGCACCACTGGAAAGTCACTGTAAAGCAAAAATAAGCAATTTCGTAAACATGGATGATTTTTCCACATATTTTTTCCAGCTATTTAGATTTAAAAACCAAACAACTGAACCGATTTTGATAAAATTTCAATGGAACCATTTGGGAAGCCCATTTGGGAACCCCTTTCCAACAATAAAAGAATTTTTCAAATCGGTTGGCAAGCGACGGAGTTATGCGCGAACAAACATAAAAAAAAAAATACAAACATCGGAATTGAGAACCTCCTCCTTTTTAGAAGTCGGTTAAAAACGAACTGTCGCATAATTGCGTCGTTGCAAAATGTCTTAACGAACTTCAACTTAGCGCAATTTATTCACCATTCAAAAAGTGGTACTATATAGGTTCAGCAACAAACCGTTAAGTTAGCAGTACGAGTTAACACCGAACAGTTTCAAAAACATAATCATCTGATATAAAAAAATGTCTATAAAACTTGTACGTCATGCCGGAATCGATTCGATTTTTTTTCTTGATCCACGCAGACGCGAAGATATAAAAAATTTTACAGCCACCTCTCCCCGTTTTGCCTCCCTATCTCAAAATCCGGTGCCAAGGAATAGGATATTAAACGTCTAGAGCGAGTTTCGTATGTCTATGTTCATATGACGTTTTGGAACTGAGCGGAGAGGAATTTTGATTTGAGTAATGATACTTTTTGGTAACGTTTATTATATTTAAAACGTAGGGAAGTACTTTTTTTCGGCAAATGTACTGCTTTGGTCATGCGCTCTGCTTAAATAGTGTCAAGACTTCAAAAGTAGGAACAGAGTACTTACCCCGTAATTACGTACAATACAAAGGATTTTGGATGAAAATCATAATTCATTATTCAATTCATTCCAGTTTTTATGCCTTAGGGATTTTATTTTATTTTTATTATTTTAAGATTATGTTAAGAAGGTAAGTACTTACTTACAAAACGGTCGAATAAATCTTTTTCTCGAAAGGTACCGTATCCAAATAAATAATTTCGTTTAAATTATTTAACGTTACAAAAGAAAACAAACTGTGGGACCTATAAGTAGAGAACGTAATGAATAATTACAAATTATGGAATTGTCAAAACAAAAGACTATTGCTCAAGTACCTAGTTTGCAGAATAAAACATTTTTAATAAGAAAAGTTACTCATGTCAAAATTTAAGAATCCGCAATTAGGATGCAGATTAAAACGTTTTAGCAAAAAAGTTATTTGACGCGTTTAAAATACAGTTTTAAAAAGTAAAAGTAACATCCAATTACTTTTCATTTAGAATTCCCTTCTGATCCGACATTGCTCGTTCCACGATTTGAATCCACGACCTTTCGATTGCCCGTTAAGACCTAACCTTTGGGAGCGTAGCTGTTTAGGTATCTACGGTTGGTTTAAAAGACAATTTGAAAGTTTGTTCTTACACAATTTGCTTTCTAGTTAGTGCTTAAAAAGGTCGGATTGGTTAACATTATTCAGAAAGTACTGAGTTTCATGGTAACATAGCCTAAACCAATTATTTTAGTACTTAGCTGGCAATTTGTCACGCCTAAAGATAGCTATCTGCATTTCAGTTTTGGCTTTATGTTTAATTAACCCAAAAAAAATTGCTTATTTCAGTACTTACCTAGTGTTTCTCGCCAAATCGACCTCTCTGCAATGAAAGCCAACTTCATATTACCATAATATAAAATGTCATCGTCGAAGCGGAATAGCTATAGGCTATAAAATAAAAAAAAATATAAAAAAGTTGGGTCAGGCTGTAAAACGGAGCCTGAGATCCAAGGAGGGAATAAAAAAAGAAAAAAATAAAAATGCCGTAAAAAGGCATTGGCGGGGTAATAGAAGCGCGCGGGTGTGAGGCGCGAGGGGGAGACTGTTCCTCGAAGTTCCGCCGCCATTTCGAAAAATCGATCACGCGGCGCGTGTGTGGACCGTTTTGAATTTTCGAACACAAACTTTCACGTCATTGCTAATTTTAACCCTATGTTTACGGCCGTAAAGTTTATTTTCGATTGTTGTTATTGATGGCGTCTATGTGTGCGTGCACACAGACGGGCAAGATACCAAAATATTAATGGCGGACGTCCCGCCAAAATAGATTTTTTTGAGTGTGTTGGATATTGTACTTTAGTACGCGAGGACCAAAACAGCTGCACATTTTTCAGTCGGTCTGTTTGCAAAGGACGAAGTTTTCGGCGCTCGGTATTTTTTAACTTTTTTTTATTTGTTATCTTGAGAGGAAGTTTACTTATCTTGAAGCGTTATCTGGTTGCTATGGCTAACTATGAAAACATGTGTTTTTTCCTTCTATTATTTGTAATACAATCCCCAGTGATGTCGTTATCCTACTAATAATAATTATGCATTACTTATGTACCTAACTATATGAAAATCTGAAGGTTTGTTGATCAATCACGCCTAATCATCTACAGGAATTTGGATAAAACTTGGCAGACGAGTCGGCCATGACCATGGATTAGAACAAAAGATTGTTCAAATTAATTTTCAAGTTTTTAATTTTTGGGACACTTACCTACATAGAGCAATTGAGTTTACCTTGGACAAAGTCATTCTAAGGTACTTATAAGCATTGCCATACAACGGCAACGTGGAAATGCCGCCGTCTTTTGGGCACACTTCCAGTCGACAGCGATGCGGATAAATTTTTTGACGCCAAATATTAGGGTTAATTTAGTTAGGAATTTTTATTTTAGTGTAGGTATATACCTACTTAGTTAGGTACTGAAAGTAAAACAACTGTACTAACTTAAATATTAGTTTTAGGATCTAATACATAGATTCAAATGACGAACCATTTTAATGTTGCCTTCTTCTTACGATTACTCGATTAAATTAGGTAGGTAAGTACTATTGATTTAAGTAAGTAAGTACTTAAGTATAAAATTACCTAAATACCCAAAAAAAAATGTTTTAATAAAATCAAAAGTACCGCAACGCAATGCGAAAAATGGAAACAAATCAAATAAATTGGAAAGCTTTCACCAAAGGTTATCTGGTTAACAACGCATTCACTTCGGTGCGTTATGGTATGGTTAATAATAAATGACGAAAAAGTTAAAAGTTACAATTAAAAGCAGGGCAGCGCGGTTATTGAACCGCCGCGGTTAGGGCTGCTCCCGCTTAGCTAACTCTAACCCGATTAGGTAGGTACATTCATTGAAAGGAAAAAATAAAGAAAGAAAATTCGTTTATCGGACGATAGAGGTTAACCTCTATCGTCCGATATTTCATAAAAATAAATGAAAATTTTTAAACCTCATTCTCGGTTTAATGGCGCCAATATTGGTTCTACCCGGTCGAGACCCAGTACAAATTGAAAGGCATACAACACGTTTACAGGACAAGAAATATATAATAAAATGGGATAAAAAATAAATAAATAATGGAACAATATTTTAAAAAGTAGGTAGGTATCTACTTACAGCTGTCACTTATAGATCTTTGACAGGCGTTACAGATAGTCGAAAGCCATAAGATCTGACACTAGTCTTACCAAGGTATCGTGTTATCGGGTTGTGCAGGTCAGATACGCAGTCGCTATAAGTAAAAATCTCTCACTCAGCTGCATCCGTTCATATTGGAAAACACAACATCTAGTTGGGATTGGCTATGGTTGGCCCCAAATAAACTTGCAATAGCGGCCCCATTGGGCCACATTCTTAATTCCAAAATCGAAAACAAGACATTTAAGCTGTCCGGAATCCTTTACGTTTTCTAGTAATTAACAACCATTCATAATTTATTTTTCAGGTAGGTAAGTACCTATGAAGAGATATACGGGAAAGATCAATGTCCTTTATTTATCTGGCGTCAACCATAGGCAGATTTACCCTGTGATTTTCTCTTCAAAGATAATCTGATCGACATCGTCCTATTATGAAGTTTTTATTTCAAGTTTTTTTTTTTTACGGTTCGTCGTAGTCACGTCGCCGCCTGCCAGCCCTGTCCCTTAAAAAACATCTGTGAGTGTGACTCAATTCGTTAACCCTTTGCTCTGGGCTGTTGACCCAACTAAATATTGTTCAGTTTACTTCAAAGTTTAAACTAAGACTATAACATCACGCATGTATGGTTCTCCGAACAGCAGGCATAGACAAAAGACTTTTCTGTAGCGTTAACGTCAGACGCTCACGACAAAATGTATGGGAATGACATTAGGTGATGAATATGATGTTACCTTTCCACAACAAATGTCATTCCCATACATTTTATCGTCAGCGTCTGACGTTAACGCTATAGAAAAGTTTTTTTATCTAGGCCCCCAGGTAGTTAGGCAAAGGCAAAGACTATAAAATGTACCTACTCTGTGGGTAAAGGTGTATAAAGATTACCTACTTCAAATTTGAATTAACCTGAACTTTACGTACTCTCCTTGGCTAGCAATGCACTATACTACTACCTATGTATATGTTGCAGCCAACTAGCTTAATCAGCAGTTTCATTAAAAATATTCATTTAAAACTGCGACGTTTAATCAGCGTCATAAATGACATGGGCAAGTCATCAAACGATACTGAACAAAAGGTGTCACTTAGGCCGCTGAAAAATCGGCGCATTCAAATGAAAAGGCTAGGCCACCAATTAAACGGCTGAGACTGCGACCATGGCTGTGACATATACACTATACTAGAAATAGCTCCAATCATAGAACTTTGTGATAAAGTTAGTTCCATGATTGGAGCCATTTCTAGAAACCTTTCTAAGGTTCCGTAGTAAAACAGGGAACTACAACAGTTTCGCCATGTTCGTCTGTCCGTCCGTTCTTCGGTTCCTGTGAGGTAGGCCCGGGGCCCCGGGTAAACCTACATAGCTAGTTTTAAAAGGTGATTATATACTTTCTCTCAAATTCCGCCTGAATAAAGTAGGGCATCGTATTAACAATGTTTTTATTTCTAAAATAAAAATTCCTTGTCACACATTAATGTTTTACGTACTGTTGACGACAGAAGTGACTTAAAAATTTAAATTGACACAAAAAATCTGTTTGTGAGCTACGATGTTGCACGATGAACTAAGTTGTGTCTTTATGATAATTAATCTATTTTATTTTTTAAGAGATTTATATTTCTATTTATTTTTTCTAGAGGAAAACCCTAGATTGGAAACGCAACCGCATTTAATACCTATTGTTAATGCTTGTGGTGATTGTCAACGGTTGGTATTCTGATCCACTTTGTGCCATGGAGAGAACTTACCTTATGTCAGGTAGGATAGAGCTTAGATATTCCTTGCATTATCTTTCTCTGCTCAACCTACCCCACTTACCTTTTATACTTTATTTATAGTTTGTTTTTATCCGGTTGTTGGGTTATTGTTATTAATTATAGGTATTTCCACTAACAAACTTTTCCGAAAAAGGTTAAAAATATATGGTGAAATGTGGGTTTTACTATAGATAAGTACGCGTCCGGGTAGGGCCTTGTGTCAATTGTGCTTGTGTTATGCGTACTTATGTAGGTATGTGTCAATTTGTAAAATAATCTGTTAAATTGTGTCAAATAACTATGTTGCAGACTGTACTCGAAAAAAACAATAGAAAACGCAATTTGAATTAATTCTGCGTGTTCTACGTGATGTGGTTACAAAGTGACAAATTAAAAGTGATTAAATCGCTCAGTGGCTTAGAAGTTAGAAGCCACTTGTTTTTGTAAACAACTGTATAAAATCCGTTAAACGCAGTGGTATTTATAGATTTAACAAAAACCGACAGCTAAACTTTAGATAAGCTTCCTTTTGTTCAAGATAACAAGGAATACCCATTTTTCTGTTAGAGACATTTGCACAAATTGACGATCGCAATGAACTTTCATTCAATCGTAGCATAGCAAGCCGACTCGAATGATTTTAACTAGTTTTACAGGCTAAAGTCGAATGGTAGCACCATATAAATGTGCATGTGCAATAACATTTATCTAAATCGACTTCTATCGTGAATTCGTGATCCTACACGTTCTCTAGTTATGAAAAACGGATCATAATTAATTGTTCGGGTATCTACGAAGGGATATTAGGGAAAGGTACTTCATTGCAAGTTTATCTGGCGCTAACCATAGAACTGATGATCGGTTGTTGAAGAATTCTTGAGTTGAGACTAGAATCTCTGATTGAGAAAACTCGAAGCGTTCCGTACTATCTCGAGCAGTAGGGTCAGGCTTCATGACCTCACTCTTATCTAGACTGTCTAGAGTCTAGCTAGACTTTGTTCTGATATGAATGACTAATTGTGAATTATAAATTTCCAGCCAGCAATACCTCAAGTCTTCTCGTCTATTTCAAAATTTGAAGCGTTTGACAAACATTCAAACGCTTCAAAATCCTGTTGAAGGGAACGAAATCCACTTTTTTTTTATTGAGGAATGGGCTAGCTCTTGGCCTCGATCACGCCTGATGGAAAGCGGTGGATAAGGTCTATGATGGAGCGAGCGTGCCCAGAAGATGTCTTAAGGCACTGCGTACTCCCACACAGCAGGCTGCTCTGATGGGAGGGTGGTGCCATTGCGACAACTTTTTTGAGCTGGAGAACTTTTAAATGGTTCGTCCATTTAAAAGTTCTCCAGCTCAAAAAAGTTATCGCAAATGGTGCAATGGATTTAGTTGAACTGTCAAAATGAGTCCTTGACATTACAAGTATGATATACGTTTTTTTTTAATCGTCTGAAGTGGCAAAAAGTCATGCCGTGTCTATGATATTATAGGCAATACCAGGGATACAGGGGCCAATTCCCGGTGAAAGAGGATCACATCGTGTTGCTGGATGCAGCAGCATGTTTGGTCCTTCCAGCGCGGTGCCGCACTGGTTCCGACAAGTAGGCTTCATCTTCTTTTTCTTTTCCACCTTCATGAAGCGATCATCCTTGTCACAAGTCTATTTGTGAAAATATTTCTATCTTGTAAAGCCCAGTTAAAAATATACGAGCTATCGACAATGTTACGCAAGTATTCAGAGTCCTTTGTTAAATTAGTAGGTCACTGTGTACCCGCAACGTTGATTTGTGTTTCTTAGAACTCTACAAGTTGACTATGAACTGGTATTTTCTGCTTACTACGCTAATATGGTCTTTAATTCAGGAAATATAGTGAAGTTTAACCGTGTACGCTTAGGCGGAGTGAACGACAAGTAAGCTGTCATTCCATCTTGTTTGTATGGTTTGACAGCTCACTTGTCGTTCACTTAGACATGTTTACAGCCGGTCGATTCTGTCGACATCTCACGGTGTACACCTAGGCGGAGTGAACGACAATATAGCTGTCATTCCATTTTATTTGTATGGTTTGACAAGTCACCCGTCGTGCACCCCGCCCAAGTGTTCACATAGACATGTTTACAGAATCGCACTGCAAGGACAAGAGATAATAATATAAATCGAATTAATCTGCCTTTTACCAAGTATATTGGGGCGGATCCAGTATTTTACTGACTTCCGCAACTCAGTAACTGGGTGACACGATAGGTACTCCTTGGCAAGACTAGTGTCAGATTTTCTGGCTTCCAATCTTATAATCATAATTACACAAGTTAGCACAATTCTTCTGTAGGGCTTCACAATGGACAATGGTAATATTTTGTATAAAGAATTCTTTTCACTAGTACAAACAGAATTCAATGTCACTTTTAAGCAGCAGACTAGAACTATCTGTCCTAAGTTTTTATTTAGTGACTGGGCAACTAAAGGAGTCAGAAAAAGTAGAGAAAAACTTTACGAACTTTACGGCCTTAAGCCCTTTATTAACACGGAAACTTTTAATAAGTATGTTGCTTGTTACTCAAGAATCTTTAGGAATACTTGTAAGGCAGCAAAGGCTTTATACATTAGCAACAAGGTTAAATCGGCAGATAACAAAATTAAAACGGTTTGGAAAATTATCAATAATGAAACAAACAGGAACAAAAAACATAATAATGATTATACACTGCGGACTTCACGTGGACTCATAAGCGATAGTAAAGAAGTCGCTGAAGAATTTGTAAATTTCTTTACTAGTATCCCAGTCAAAACTACTGAAACCTTAAACTCCTCGCCCTCCCTTTCTGTTGAATTATTAAAGGCGAACGTTTCAGCTTGCTCGATTGAATTTAACTTTAAGCACATAACCCCCATTGCAATAATAAAAGCATTTAAGCAAATCAAGATCAAATTGACCGAAGATCTTTGGGGTATGTCTGTAAAGGTTTGTACCTCCATTATTGACACTATCGCGCCGTATTTAGCTTTTATATTCAATCTGTGTGTGGATCAAGGGGTTTTCCCGGACCTTATGAAATACAGTAAAGTAATTCCTTTATTCAAATCCGGGGACAGTAAAGATACTAATAACTATAGACCCGTATCTGTGTTGCCAGTTTTCAGCAAGGTGTTTGAAAAGGTAATGCTTAATCAAATGCTCAGTCACTTTAACGCGAATAACATCTTACACGATAAACAATACGGATTCACCAGGGGACGTTGTACAACTGACGCTGGTGTAACCTTACTAAAACATATCTATAATGCGTGGGAAGAGGCGCAAGATGCCATAGGTATCTTCTGCGACCTGTCGAAGGCGTTTGATTGTGTGAGCCATGAAACATTACTCCTGAAACTGGAGCATTACGGACTAGGCAAAGCAGCCTTGAACTTAGTAAAATCGTATTTGAATGATAGACAGCAGCTAGTGCATATAAACGGCAACAATTCAACAGGATTAAACGTGAAAATGGGGGTACCTCAGGGCTCAATTTTGGGTCCTTTTTTGTTTCTAGTTTATATAAATGATTTGCCCTATATTTTACAAAATAAACTTAATATGGTGTTATTTGCTGACGACACATCTTTAATTTTTAAAATAAATAGACATGCTAACAATCTTGACGATATAAATAACGCCCTAATGCAGGTACATGATTGGTTCACTGCTAATAATTTAGTATTAAATGGAAAAAAAACGAAGTGCATTCGATTTACTTTACCAAATGTCAGATGTAGTGATTGTGACATAGTATTGAACAGGGAGAAACTAGAATTCGTCGATGAAACAGTTTTCCTGGGGATTACGCTTGACTCAAGGCTACAATGGGGTCCTCATTTGACATCTCTTGCAGGAAGGCTAAGTTCGGCAGCATATGCTGTTAGGAAAATCCGCCAATTTACAGATGTTGAAACCGCGAGACTAGTCTATTTTAGTTACTTTCATAGTATAATGTCTTACAGTATCTTACTATGGGGACGGGCTGCTGACATTGAGTCTATTTTCATTCTGCAGAAAAGAGCCATCAGAGCCATTTACAATCTCCGCCGGCGCGATTCTCTAAGGGAACTGTTTAAAGAAATTAACATCATGACGGTGCCTTGTCAATATATCTATGAAAATATCATGTACGTTAGGAAGAATCTGCATCTTTTTAGTAAACGAGGTGACAGACATAACTATGTCACTAGAAATAGGAATCAATTAGTTCAACCAGGGTTTAGACTTGCTAAAGTAGCCACATCTTTCATGGGGTACTGTTTAAAATGTTATAATAAAATACCTCCCCAAATATTAGAATTAAATGAGACGAAATTTAAATCCTGTATTAAACGCACACTATGCAAGCAAGCATATTATAAGTTAGGGGAGTATATTGAAGATAAAAATGCTTGGCTCAATGCTGGTCCTGCTCCACAACGCCACTAGGTAGCCACTAGGGGGCTCGAAAGTAATGTTAGCATTTGGTAATATTGTTGGTCCGGCTGAAGATTGTAAGAATGCAATATTTTTCATTGTATAGACTCCACTTATTTAGCAATGTATAATTTCATGCACATGTGTGAGTACTGTGTATCTTTAAATTATAATGATCATTTTGGGTAGGTCTTTGACTTGAATGTACCCTGGCGATTGGGGATGTCATGCTCACTCAAAAGTCTGGCTGATGGTGGCGCATGCGTTGGATCATTTGGCTTCCTTAAAAATGGTTGAGCCGAATGGTGCTAGCGTATGCGTCATGTTCGTGAACGGGCGCCGTCAGCTGAGACTGGTCATCTCTCGACTGCCATGGTTTATTTTAATTATTTCTTTGAATTGTTTCTTTTTTACTCCGGACTCTTTTATCCTGCACGTCTTTTACATCGTTCTCACATATGTGTATAATTTCAATATAAATGCTGTAACCATAATTTTGTAACAAAATATTATTTTTAAAAGAGTGTCCGTGGAGTTTCTTGTACGTTCTTCTCCATAGAGATCTACGCTTTGGAACGTGCAAATAGCTTCATCTTTTTGACCGACCGACCTTGACAATTCAAAAGTACCTGTAAATGGTCTAATTGAAATAAATGCTTTGACTTTGACTTTGACTTTGTAACACTCCAAATATTGGCATTTAGAAAATATTTACCCAAAAAAAAAACTAAATCTCAATTAAATCATCAGATAAACAAAGAAAAATGCATTCCATCGAAATTGAAAACTACAAATCAAAATTCGTTAAAAAATGAACGCATTCAAAAACAAGCTTGTGTTTTTAGGGTTCCCTCCCAAGGGTAAAAACGGGACCCTATTACTAAGACTCCGCTGTCCGTCTGTCTGTATGTCTGTTACCAGGCTGTATCTCATGAACCGTGATAGCTAGACAGTTGAAATTTTCACAGATGATATATTTCTATTGTCTCTTTAATAAAAAATACTAAAAACAGATAAAATAAATATTAAAGTGGGGCAAACGTATTTTTTTCATACAACAAACTTGTTTTTTTGGCCGGTTTTTCCGTTTTCTTAAATTACATCACTTGAAGCACCGCCACGCTGCATCACTTTCATGCCTAGGTAGGTAGATACTATCTCACTAGATTTTGTAATATCTTAACAGTAAAAAAAAAACTATTTTGTTTGTACTTTTATTGGGAACATGCAATGTTTGCAGTTAATTAAACTGGGATCTATTAATTAATCTGTTAATTAAACTGGGTCTGCAAAAGAAACAATAGAACCGGCTAAAAGCAAAGTGCGTGTCGGACTCTCACACGAAGGGTTCCGTACCAATGTAGGTACCATAAACCGAAAAAAAAAACAATAAAAAGGCAAAAGAAATACACACTGTGCAAATTTCAATTTAGTAATAGGGTTACAAGGAAAAACCGTTCAAGTGCGAGTCGGAATCGCGTGCATAGGTTCCCGAACGAATAGGTAATATTTTTTTAACATGTTACTTTAAAATTATAGACTTTTAGGTTTTCCTGTAATCTTTAGGTAAAGACCTATTATCAGCATTTCTTTTATCAAAAGTTTAGGCTCAGTAGTTTCGGAATAAGATTTATTTTATTTATATATTTATTTATAGTTAATTAAAACGGCACAGGTCCAATTACATTAATTAACATAGAATTATAAAAAATAAAATTAAAGAAGCGTTCCAATAACATACGGTACAAAATTAAATTCAAAGATCATATTCAATTCTTGGATAAAATTATTAACAATTATTTGAGTAAATGGTTAAATAAATTAAATACATCATAAATGATAAATGATATTTATTTTGTAAGTAGGTTAAACATAACACTTTTACACGTCAATATTTTTTGGTCATTTTAAGCTAGATGAGGCCGGTGTTTCCTAGCTGACTACCCTGAGAAGAAACACCGAAACAAACTCAGAGGTCACAGTCTCTTTTGAAGTCCATACAAATTGTACTGGTCAAATCATACGAGAACCATGTAGGTTAATGTCTGAGGTGGCCTTTTGAGGAAAGTGCCACACAGATTTGAGTGGACCTGTCCAGACAGTGCAAGCATTTGTCAGTTATTGTGGAGCTCAAACTTAGAACTTTAAGGAGCTCAACGATTTGACGAACAATACCAAAGTAAGGACATTTGGGTAGGCCGCATAAAAAAAATCTCAAACTGCCAGACATTTTTGACTAACATGAAATGGATCCCTATCATAGCGATCTGCATGGTCCCCAAATTCACAATACGATATGAGGATCATGCAGATCAGTGTCTGAAATGGTCTTTTGAGGAAAGAACCACACAGATTTGAGTGGACCCGTCCAGTCAGTGCAAGCTTTGGTCAGTAGTCGAGTAGCTCAACTTAGAACCAAAAAGGAGCTCAACGAACCGACGAACATGCCAAAGAAAGGACATTTGGGTAGGCCGCAAAAGTACTCAAACTGCCAGACCTCGTTAAAAATACTTCAAAGAAGAAGAAGAAGTATTCTAAAGAAGCGAAAAATAAGAAGAAAATAACCCACATAGTCCCCATATTCACAAAACGAGTTAAATAATAAAAAATAAAATATAACACTTTTCAAAGTAAGTATTCATGTCAAACATAATAAATTGAAAAAAAATAATAATAAAAATAAAATATATTACTTTACAAAGTAAATATTCCATGTCAAAAATAATAAAAATAGAATACTTAATAAAGTAAACATTCATGTCAAAATTTACAAACGAGATGAACGAAAAGTAATAGCTTAAAAAAATGACAATGTCTAAAAATTAAAAAGGTATAATAGATAAATGTAATATTAGGCCATGTACATCATTGAAGCAGCTCAATCCCAAGCCTTTTTGTCTTCAAGATAGTCTTTAATTGTGTAAAAAGCTTTCTGGCATAGCTTACCTACGTTTTATAAATAATTTGAACTTATTAATACTAAGGTCTTGAATATGGCTAGGGAGTTTATTATAAAAACGTATACATTGGCATCTAAATGAACAACCTATTTTCTTGAGCCAAAGTAACATAAACTAGCATGTAACAGTGGACACCCTCGCATATTGCCTCTCACAGAACACCAGACAAGCACGCATTATTTTCATCCATTCATCAGCAAACACATCACATTCAGGGTTGGCAGTCAGGAGGGCGTTTAGCATCCTTAGGGTTCGACATACTGGGGATTCAGCTCTAGCAACAGATCTAGATGGCGGTAGTGCGAACAGATTATGACGGCGGCTTTGACGGTGGCCAAGGTATTTGTCGGGCACAAATAGGCGGCAGAAAAGTCCGTGGAGCTCCGGGCAGTGAATACGACCGCTTAGGGTTTTACAGGCCATCGTGAGCTGATCAAAGCCTCTTCTTACCTCCAACGAATGGAAGCCCAATACCCCTAGAAATAATTGGTTGGGTACATGAATGGAAAGAAATGGTACAGCCTTTGATATAAGAATCTCAGGAAGGTTTTCTGAACTTTCTCAAGCATCAATGTCTGAGACGCAGTATGTGGATGCCAGACACAGGCGCTGGACTCGAGTTTACTCCGAACCAAAGTGGTGTACAGAAGTTTAATAATCCTGGGATTGCGAAAGTCACGACAGTTCCTCAAGATAAGGGCCCCGGTCAATTTTCATCTCTTTTTTACACTAATATTATAAAGAGGAAAGATTTGTTTGTTTGTTTGTTTGTTTGTTTGTTTGAAATGAATAGGCTCCGAAACTACTGGACCGATTTGAAAAATTCTTTCACCAATAGAATCCTAAATTATCGATGATGGTCATAGGCTATAGAATATTTTCAAAAAAGTTAGGGATCCGTATGAAAACTTCGATAATGTGACCCAAGGTGTGAGAAAAAATCCTTATATCGCGTACGCTGCGGAGTCTATTGACAATAGAGCAAAGTGATGTACTACAGTTTTATAGAAGTCATTAATGTCTACAAAAAAGTCCGCGATACCATATGTCTAACTATTATGGATAAGTCACCATGACCGCTTTTTGTTAATATTAGTCAAGCAAATCCCATGGTGAAATAAAAAATGGTGATTATAGTACCATGATATTAATCCGTATCCATTTAAATGGTTTGATAATTAAGGTTGATTATGTCCGTGTAAATTACACTTTAAATCATTCAAATCGCACCTTTCGTTCAAAAGTTACGACGGTAATAAACATGCTCGGAGTAAGAAAAATGTCGCGGCTTGAGCGAACTGGGGAGAATCGTATCAATGCTTGGTCCGATGAAGTTGAAACACCACGGCATTTAAATGTTTTCGATAAAACAATAAGAATACCAAATGTTTGGATTTTTCGAAAATCAACTAGGTACATACATAATAAGGGGTGAAGCAGGGGTGAAAAGTTTTTAGGGGAGGAAATTATAGCTTGCTTCAATTTACGTCGGAATTCTATGAACAAACTAAAAGTGGGATAATTGAAACAGATCATGTCCCTAACAATTTTTGCATAATCAACCCCTGACGGGCTGAACGGGGTGAACAGTTGCGCTGAACCAATAATGAGAATCGTTGTGCTTAATTTTCCAAAACTAACCTTTGTAAGGGGATATGTATAGGGGCGTTGCAGTTTGTGGAGTACCTACTATCCCCACGCGGACGAAGTCGCGGGTGAAGTGCTAGTCTTTAATAACTTCGACATGGAATATTCTAAAATTATATAAAAATATCATTTGACAGCTGCAGCCTTACAATGAGCCCTTAGATTTGATATATCACACCGAGTCACACGGTAGAGTTGGTTTAACTTTTTTTAATATTCTAATTTTTTTCCTAAAAATTGACTACATTTTCATTTTTTTGTTTATTTTCTGTACCCAGCCGTGTTTGGATTTAATGAAGGTTAATGTACCAAATTTTAACTTAATCGGTCTTGTAGATTAGGAGAAAATCGACGGACATGGTAGACAGACAGACCGACAGACAACCGAGTGATCCTATAAGGGTTCCGTTTTTCCATACAAAGGAACCCTAAAAATCTCCGAAACAATTAATCGTCGAGTGAATGTTTTTGCACTGGAATTACTTCTGAAATTGAAATTGCAACCAAAGAATGTGGTGTGAAAACCATAAGAGAACTGGGGCCTAACCACCAACTCTAAAAGCAGTATTACTTCAATATTACTTCCAGTGGGAAAGAGACGGAGCTATACAGGACGTATAGCTCCGTCTCTTTCCCACTGGAAGTAATATTAAAGTAATACTGCTTCTGTATAGCTCCGTCTCTTTCCCACTGGAAGTAATATTGAAGTAATACTGCTTTAAGAGTTGGTGGTTTAGGCCCTGATTCTCGAACAAAAAATATTGCTATCAAAATTCCCAAACCCCTTTTTGCATAATAATCTCGGGGATAAATCTTTAAGTACTTTCCTACATGTTTTTTTTTCTGGCAGAAGAAGTCTTCCTGGGATATTATGTAAGGTAAGCTTTAACCACCACTTATGATACAAACCGACGGCTTAGAATATTACAGTTTATCAAGCCGCTCAAAAACTCGCTTCATTTAAACCTAAGTTGTCAGCGAAAGGTGGGAAAATTCCAACCAGCGTCATTCCGCTGGATTGTTACTTACGCAGACACTGGTAGAACCGTAGAACGTTTGATTGTGTGCGTGAGTGACGACTGATGCAAGTAAAAATAGGTATGTTTTCTTATGCACATTTTATGTTAGAAACTAAGTTAGTAATGTTAAAATTACCTTTTAATGATTGTCGATGGACAACAGTGGTTCCCAAATGTTTATTGTAATGGTAACTTTTTATTTAAAATATTGAATAATCGTTTTGAGTAATAGACACTAGATAAGCATTCGTTTTTCGAATTTGCATTTGAGGTTAGCAATCGTTGCGAAATGCAAACGTTTTTATTTTGGCATAGGTACGTCAATTGCAATGATTCTCAACTCAATTCGAGATTCAACGATGGCAAAGACAATTGATATTGTGTTCTAAATGAGGTGCCAGTATCCGTGTTTTAAAGCCTTCTTACCCTTTTTTATGGATGGGACATCATCACAATAGGTACTCCACATGAATGAAGGGAGTGTCAGACTCTTACTGACTAAAGCCCATCCGAGCTCCTCCTAGTGCCCTTTGCTTTCCAGGGCCGCGGTAACTCTTTCGAACAAAATCCGCAACCCTGGCAGTCTCTGGCCCTAACGGGCTCCGTAAGCCCCGTATACTATGCTGACATCTCTTTGAGGCGCGCGTGGAACATAACGCGCCGTCGACCCGGGCCTGGATTTGATCGGACGGCGAGCCATTCCTACCCTTCCAGCTGTTGAAGGCCATAATGGGAGTGTCCCACGCTACGTTTGCAAAGGATTTCCAGCTTCCCACTCTAGGACTTGTCTTCTCCAAGAGTCATCGTTCCTTATGCTTGACCCGCATGACCCACTGCCACTTTAGTTTGTTTAGCCTGAAAATTTTATCGGTAGCTAGAGAGAAAGAAGGAGCTATACAGGATGAATATCACTATCCCTTTTACGACGGAATCATGATGGCATGGCACGTCATTATTATGACGGGGTCTAGTTCATAATATCGACAGTCGCTGTATCGAAAACGTTCCATCGACGGGTTAATGAATCGACAGTACACTAAATCGACGGTACACTCCATCGACAGTACACCATTTCGATAGTACGTTGTATCGACAGTACACCATATCGATAGTACGTTGTATCCGACAGTACACCATAATGATGATATCGACAGTACACCATAATGATTTTTTTTTTTTATCTTTATTTGGAAAAGGCTTTAATCGCGAAGCGATTATGCCAGCCTCGTAGTTTTACAAAGAACATAAAATTAGGTGGCTAATGACCTATGATCTTAACTTAATTAGTTTAATAATTAAATAATATAACTTAATAGCTAATTTGGATGTAGGTTTAGATAGAATCACATTACACATACCTACATCCCTTAAACATAAACTATATTCTACTTCTAAAGCTTTCCGTTCTGCACAAACCCGAGCACACTCCGCCAAAGCGTGGTAGGTGTCCTCTCTTATATTGCAAATCAGACAGTTTGGGGTGTCAGTAACTTTCATAAGATGCCCAAACGCATTCAACGGAATGTGCCCGGATCGCAGACGCATGCTTGTTACTAATAATTGTCTGCTCATTGGTATTTCAGTAAACCAAGGAATCCTTGGTGGCTCAGATTGAATTGTCTTGTACCATATTCCCTTGTCTTCGGATCTTTTGTCAAAATACTCTTTCCATAATTTAGTGCATACCATTTTAGCATCTCTTAGTATATCCGTAAAGTACGGGAGATTACCGACCGGAGTTCCTTCATGGATTCCTGTTTTTGCCAACTTATCTACAATTTCGTTTCCTATCAGATCTATATGTGATGGGATCCATTGGAATTAACAGTTTTGCCACTTTCTCTCAGCCTTAAGTACGAGTCTAATATACACCATAATGATGATATCGACAGTACACCATATCGATGGTATCGATGGCACGCTGCATCGAATGCCCGACCCGTGTTAGATTTTGGCGGGTAAGTAATTTACAAAGTTCCGTATATTTTCCTCGAACACCAAGAGAATATTCAATTTCAATGAATATAGATTTCATTATTAAATGACATTGTACGTATACCTATTATTTATTTTAGTCACCCATTCAATGTCTTTGTTTCAAGTAAAACAAAGTGTTTATATTGTTTCAGACCCAGAGTAAGTAATGCAACAGAGACTCAAGACTGGGGACTCAAAGGAGAATGAAAGAAGAAAAAGTGTTGTGTTGACCCCAAGTAACATGAGATAAGTGCTGGAAGGTAACGATGGTTGCCGTCCCAAAGGCGAAGCAGAAATGTCCCATGACTTCGTGAGCCCCATACCTATTATACCGGAACATAGCAATGCTGCTTGGTCTCCAAACGAGGTTCTTCAGAAATCGTTCTAAAGAAGCTCGCTTCAGAAGATCTTTTACTGACTAAAACCCATCCGTTGTTCTCCTAGTGCCCTTTGCGTTCCAGGGCCGCGGTGACTCTTTCGAACCAAATCCGCAACCCTGGCAGGCTCTGGCCCAAACGGGCCCCGTTTACTAGGCTGACATCTCTTTGAGGCGAGCGTGGAACACAACGCGCCGTCGACCCGTGCCTGGCTTTGATCGGACGGGGAGCCACCCAACGCTCGCCGTCCGCAGGCCCGCGCCTACGGTGGCCGGGAATCGTCCAGCGACTCCCGACGCCCGACATAGAGAAAAGGCTACTGCTAGATTTAAATAAAAGTAAAATAAATAAGATAAAACTTTATTTCGGACTATAAGGCTCATAATTTGATTTGCATAGCCGACCGAGCGCGCCGACGCTTGGCCTTTGCCTGAATATCTATTCTATGGTCCTGTTATTACTCAGTTAGTAGGTAGGTAAGTACCTACTTAAATGACTATTTTCTGCGCATTTAGTCACAGTCGCTAATTAGGTCACTATGTTGAATTTATAGCTACAAGAATTCTATGTACGAAAATTCATCTATAATGTTCCCACGGCTGGACAAGCCTCCTCTCTGTGAGACGGAGTGGATTATGGTGGTGGTTTGTGGTTTATTATCCTCCTCGGGTAATGTGGCCGACGATGAAGCACGCCTGTCTAGAAGTAACTTATTCACTCTAGATACCCAGGTTGTAGCTATCACAACACGGACTCCGGCAGGGAATTCAACTTCTTAGCTATAAGCACTATGCAAGTATTCCCATAACATTTATTAATAACCACGAGCTCCAATGTATTTGACGAGAATGGTATTGATAATACCGACATTTTTAGTAGGGACTGCATTTCTTTTTAAGTTTTGGGATGCCTACGTCCAGCAGTGGGCATCACACGGGGTAATGACCTGACCACATCTTTACCACACACCCTGAACCATAAAAATTACTTACAAAAAAATTACCCCCAGTTTTTCGTAAACCAGAAATCGAACCCGGAACCACAAAATCGAGTTACCTACAATCAAAAAGTTTAAAATAAATCTTAATGATGATAAACAAACAGCCATTTGTAAATATCTAAGTACAAATAGACTATTGAATATTCAACAATATTGTTCAATGCATACCTACGACACGAAATACTTACCTAACGAGGAATACATACATCTACATAACAGTTTTGAAACCATAATACGAAATGTATGTATTTTAACTGTACCTATAGTACAAGCGCTGAAATCTATAAAAACCGGCTGAAGTACAAACTCCCTACGTAGGTACCTATCTGGCCCATCATGACTGTTCAAAAATATAAAAATGAATTTTTAGATTATTGATTCCGTGAGCCCAGTCACCGGCTATACAATTTTTATATAAGTGTAATACAAAAACACACACATAGACACTTTTCATCCATACGCCAACTACACATACGGGAAGTCACGCACACTAACGCAGTTTTACATAGAAAAACAGCCGTTCTCCTCTCTAGCCTATCTATACGTACTATAGAAAAAAAACTTCAAAATAGTACGGCTTCACTCACTTTCACATTATATTACACCAATTTCAAACTATAATGTATGAACATCCCACGCTATAAAGATTAGTTTTGTTTGTATCAAAATATATTCCGTCTCTTTTTTACTCAACCGAACGCTTTCGAGTTTTCCGTTCATGACGTTCCAACTCAAAATACGCCAAAAATGACGTCGAGCCAATGTTGTTTCGAAAACACAGTGTCTCGCGTTTCTTTCTACGGATACCGCGCGCCCGCTCGCCGTTTAATATTTGGAATTTTCCAATCCACTGATTACTACTCGTCGTAAGTTTTACAAACAAATTCGAGTCCGTTTCATATTTTTCGCGATTAGCGGCAATGTAGGAAAGTCGTAAGTGGCAACGACGATAAGGTCGATTTTCGCGCGCAGTCGTCGCCTACCCGGCCGAATTGAAAGGACTAGCCGGGAGCCCTTGGGCGGAGTAGACGAACGCGCCGCTGAAATAGATCGTATTTTACTAAGAAAAATCTGACAGCTCGGAACCGTGACAAGAAAATAATGTCGTTTTTATTACATTTTTTGATAAATTATTATTCTAGTTTCGGTTCGGCGGCGTTCCAACGGCCTTATCGATTTTCCTATTTAGCGCGCTATCGTATTTTATACATTTTCGAAAGGTCCGCGGCGCGTCTATGCGCTTTCGAAAAATATTTTACAAGTATTTTCTCGGCGGCGAACGGACGTCGAGTGCGGTGCCGTAAATTGGTAATAATTCCGTTGATTACACAGTAATATAGTGTCCGAATATGGGTTAGTGGTGAGGAACACGGACACTGCGAGCGTTGACTTCTGTGATACGATCCTATGAAAAATGTTTGTGTTAGTGCAAGTTTTTAGTGCATAGTTGTTTGATAGTTGTGTCTGGTGCATTCCGATTGTGAAAGTGCACGGCTAGTGTTATTGTGCGTTGGATGCTGCAGCTGTGGCCACGGACCTAAGCGCACCTTGCTCACCTGAACGGCCACTCGTAAGTACAAGGAACCTTTCTATAATGACCTCGTAGGGCTAAGACACCATTTAAAAGTTCACTAACATAAACTATGCCCAGTTGACTCTGTTGCACCAAGGAGTTCCAGTGTATCTATCTCTAACATAACCTTAGCACAGCACAGCTGTAAACAATACCATCAACCAACTGTTCTAATAGAACAATATTGAAAAAGGAATGGAGAATTAACGAAACCACCCAGTCTCAACAGTTTTACGAAAAAGTTTCATTGAATTCATTTCAAACACTTATAATTAAAATTTAAAAATCCATTCAGTCTATCCAAAGTTAATTTAAATTTTAAAATAGAACTACTAGAGGTCCCTGAAGATGTTTAAAATGCCATTCTGTTAAAAACTTGACAAGATACTTAGTTTTGTAATAAAAACAAACAGCCCACAAGGATTTTCTGAAAAAAATACTAAAAACATCTTATGTTAATTCTGACATTTTAGTTTTGAAAATTATTTGAGATCTAACAAAATTTTAAGTGGGGAGAATACTTAAATAAATGTAAAGTTATCAATAAATTATGCAAATATGCATATCTTAATTAATAAACTTTAGTTGCTGCTTCCTAAACAATTTATTATTTATGTAAGAATATAGGTACTTACCAATAAAAAATCTATCATTCAAAAATAATAATTTGAATTCAGAGGAGTTCGTCTTAAAACAGTAACATTAAGCTTTAAATGTGAGATAGCAGAGGTTAAAGACATTTCACTAAATAAATGATAAACTTACATAATTTCTCAGCCCATTCCATTAAACTTATAAATAATACTTTTTATCTACTTTCTGAAGATTATATAAAATTGTGTACAATAATTTGGTAGATTTTTTATAGGCTTACAAGTTGTCATTACATGTAAGGTGAGAGAAAATCTTGCATAATAAGTATTAAGTACACACACTTGAATATTATGTAAAATGGTTATAAAATTCTGACTTTGTCAAGTAATATTTATCATGATATTAGAAGTAGGAGTACTTATCTAATTTTTTTTATAAGTTCAAAGTTTGGTATTTATTATTTACTTAACCTGTCCGGCCCCGGCGACACACCGGTGTGTCGCGAATTAATCGCGAATTTAATGTTTATTTACATATACATAAGATTTACTTTATATTAGGGAATTTTCACATGTTGGGCCCGAGTGGTTTGAAAAATAAAACAAATCACTATAAATGCCGTAAATAATGTAAATTATCACAAAGTATTTTGTTCAGGGAGACATTCTTTTGAATAGAGTGATTTTTATTTTATAAAACAGCATAGACTACTTAGTTTTTTTTTTTGCAGAACAACAAAACATTCAATAGATTCTTAGAAACCAATACTGAGTCATAAATGCTTTATTAGAAACTATTTTTACAACTTAATAACAAATCTGAAGCAAAAAAATCTTGTTCCGGAAAAGGACTCAATTAACCAGGTACCTAACAATATTAACATATTTATTTACTTTGAATAACTATGGGGTCACATAACTTCACACCTGTAACTCAGGGATAGACTTAGTATGTACCTAAGTACACTAACATTTCGCCAATTGTTTTAAGTCATGAAATAGGGGTGAGCTCCAATAGGTTTGCTCAATCAGTATCCTGCATCAACTGCCATCCAGGCTGCTACTTATAGTACTAGTACCACTCTTCTTTTCTGATTTCTTTGGAACCTTATCAAAAGACATTTTCGGACCAAATTAACCTAAACTATTATTACTTTTTTAACCTTTAGACCAACTGATAAAGGAATGCTATCCCAGAATAAGATTATGAGAAAAAAAGTTTTGAGATGAAAATTTTGATACAGGCAGTAGAAGGCTGTGTGGGAGACTTACACAACAGTCAACACATATAAATACAAAATTTTATCTATTTAATAATACATATATATTATATATTTTAATAAAATTTAAAACTTAAATACCTTATTATTTACGTCTGTATTTAATCCAAATATCTTAATTAGGTATGTAGGTAAGTTTCCTATTATTTATTCCCATCCATAAAAAAAGGTAAGTATGCTACTTCAGTAGTGAACGATAGCTTGATTGATAGTTTGAATAAGGGAGAATGGAAGAAAATGTGTTGTGCCAACCCCAGTTCCTAGACAGAAAGCCAGAAATGTCTTAAAACCTTTTAACTGTACATTATACTCGTAAAGCTGTTAAAGATAAAACTTAAAAATATGAATCTCTTGTCCATTTATCCTCATGTAAGAATTTAACTTGTTTTTATAAACATTTTCCTGTGCTTGTTTTGAGGCGTACAATAAAGTATTATAATAAATAAATAAATTTGAATTTGGTTAAGGACCCACTACAAATGTTGTGTAAAATAGTGAGACCATTTTTCACAGCATAGACCAACTTCACCAGATTTGATGGCGATTTTATTTATTTATTTATTAATACTTTAATATTAGAGGCTTGGCCGGGTGTAAAACATTGAACATCCTCTTTCTTGTTATCGCTATTAATGGAAACTGTAACAAAATGTGTTGCGTGGTTTAGAAGTAAGCGGAGAAACGGACAGAGGCTTACAGTGACTTTCTTATATAAAGACTTCAGATACGATGAGAAGGCACTGTTTTACAATTTCTACAACATTTTTGATGAGAAAAGCTTTGAGTAGGTAGCTGGCATAACGTGGACCCCTTTTATGTGCCGATGGTGATCACCGGGGTGGTTTTAGTGAGGTTAAAATTCCACACTCTGGTATTTTCCCCAAAAGTCCAGGCGCCATTTGAAGGTGGGAAAACATAAAAAAAACGGCCATGTGCGTGTCGGGCCACGCGCAGTGTAGGGTTCCGTAGTTGCACGTCACAATTGCTGACATAAAATGAATCGAATAGAACCTGTGAAAGCATTGATTATTAGTTTAGGAATTATTATTATAAAGGCTTATGATTTAATTTTTCCACAATTTCACATGGGTCGTAAATTTATATTTACTTACTAGCTGTTTTTTACGTAACTAAGTAACAACTTTATAAATAATTTTCAATTTGTACGAAATTTTCCTTCTCCAAGTACATTTTTTGGGTTAGTCGACTATTACTCGTTAACTTGTAAAGCATACTTAGTTGTGATAGTTTTCCTTATAAATTCGTTAGGTATATGCTACTACCATGATTTTTTTCACGTCTCCTTCTGCAACTATTTAGCTGCCAGAGGGACACACACTTAAATCTAGCAAAAAATTGCACTTTAAGGGCCATTTTCACCAAGCCTAACTGATCGCGATCAGCGTGTAAACCACGTTTATGAGCTGTCAGTGTCACTATTTTTCTATGGAATATTGACGCTGACAGCTCTTGAACGCAGTTTAGATGTACTGATCGCGTTCAGTTTCATTGGTGAAATCCGCTCTAAAGCTTAATATTTCGCAAACGGAGCCTTGGATGGAAACATGGTTTTCGCACATCCTCAATATTTTTAAACGACACCCCACAACATGGGATACGCGATGAAAAAAAAACATCGCCCTGTTACCCTAAAATTTTTTTTTTTTCAAAATGTTTATTTTACCACCTTGTCGGCGTGATTACGGACAGACAGACAAACGGACATGGTGAAATTATAAGGGTTCCTTGTTGACTACGGAACCCTAAAAACGCATAACGTGAATTGGTTGCAAGAATAGCGGAAGGCAAAATGAACGATGCATATTAGCTAGAACTAGGAAGGGGATGACTACAAGACTGTAAATAATTAAAGATGTATTGAAGAAGGGTTGAGACATCGACCTCAAATAAATGCAGGTTACGGAAGGGAGAATATCGATCTGCCTAGTCTTTTACCAACTACGTTTAGTTCGGCATCCAGTCTAATCGAATGCAACTGAATACCAGTATTTTATGTGGAGCGTCTGCTTATCTGACCTCCACAACTCAGTAACTGGGCAACATCATAAAACTTGACCCATTGCCAAAACTGGTTCCATATTTCTGGCTGGCTGGGTGACTTCTGACTACCTATATCGACTGTCTGACTGAAGGGAGAATGTTGATTCGTAAACTTCTACTGGTTACAATAACGCCTGAGCTGCCTATGTCGATCCCGAAGTTACGTAATGATTCTGGAAAAAATTGAAGCAAGCCAAACGAAAAACTTAATTGTTTAATTCGACTGACCAAGCACCTTGATCTTGCCTGACCTCAGGCAGTGTTCTACCCTGAAACGAGAGCATACAGAACGAGCTTCTTCAGAAAACGTATCAAACGACAAACTATGAGAAAGTAAATACTTAGGGACTAGGCAAGCGTGTTCCATCTTCGACCACATCATCGCTTACCATCACGTGATATAGTGGTCAAACGCGTGCCACTGCCTATCAACAGAAAAAAATCGTGGTACATGTACATGATATCAACAATGACTCATGCATATTTTAAATAATCGCCTGGATATAAAATAAACTTTTCAAAATGGCGCTTGAAATTCTGAATAAATTTAAAAAAAAACACTCGAGACTTACCTACGTAGGTAGGTAGGTACCTCATATTATTATTGACTAGCTGACCCGCGCAACTTCGTCTACGTCACTTTTATCATTAATTCTCCGCTTCTGTTGGTCGTAGTGTGGTGTAACTGACACTGGCATGGCCTTGGCCACCATATGGGATTTTAATTTTCATAACACAAAAAAATTGTCGCTAATTAGTCGCCAAATAATGCCCAATTTGAATCTCAAAAGCCAGGGCACCTAGCAAAGATCTGTTTTCTCCCCAATTTTGTCGCTGATTATTCGGAATCAGTCGCCAGTCAGAATCTCCCAACTTGGCCATTTAAATAATCACAAATGTTGTCAAGCTGTGAAGATTCTCCCCAGGTCGACCACCTAGAAACGCTTTTCTGATATTTATTAGCGACTATTTCTTTTGTTATTATTATTAAAATCCCTCATGGTGGCCATGCCAGTGTCAGTCACACCGTAGCCTGAACAACACTAACACTAAAATTATTTTTCAATTCGAACCAGTAGTTCCTGAGATTAGTGCATTCAACGACACAAACAAACAGACTCTTCATCTTTATGATATTAGTAGTAGGTATAGTATTATACCCACTGCCCTTTGCCTCATACAGTTCCAAGAAATTCGCTTAAAAACACGGCTTCGATCAATTAAATAGTATTTGAAGAAAAAAAAAATAACCAGATTGCTTAATTTTATAAAACAAGCAGATCGTTCTAGAGTTTATGTCGCTACTGATAATGTTTTAATTCTCGAAGCTTGCGGGATCACAAGATTGCAATTGACACGCTAAGAACATTCTAGACGGTCTTACTAGTTCCATGCATGCATCCAATGCATGGCCTCAGATTTGATGGAATCTGGGGCCGTACTACGTGCCAATGTTATCCTGATATCCGTCGTGAGAAAGGGATAGTGCTATTCGTCCTATAGAGCTGTATGTCACACTGGAATCAAGTTGATTTTATGACATCATAGGGCTGCAGATCGGAGCACAAATGGAAAATCTTTTTTTTTGGAGTCAACACGAAGTGATACGTTTTCATAGGACTGACCGAGCCTATAGCGATGAATCGGGTACAAATACCGTTCTGCTACAAAGTCGTCTTGCCAATGTTGAATAATTTCGGGATTTTGAGTGTATAATAACAATACTTACTTCAAAATCCGGAAAATCATAGCTACCTATTGATTTTCCTGTTGATTCGATACCTTACGATCCTGAATACACAGCCAAAGATAAGCTTCTAGAAACTTTCGAATGTGTAACTGCTGAGAGTATTAATTTGAAGTCTAAGCCTTCTTATCAAAAGCTGTGGGGGTCAGTCAGATGGCAATTGCTCCATAGTGATACAGAGATGCATCTGGCTAGAACTAGAACTAGAAGCTGACCCCAGCATAGTAGGGAAGAGAGAATGATGGATAAATGAAGATAATGGCAGCCATATAAAATGCATTCAATACTATTCTATCAAGGATAAAAGTGAGGCCTCTCCGAGTTCAAAATTAGAGCCCATAAACACAAAACCGCCATCGCATTCCACAAGAATTTGAAACTGTAACCGGCCAGTGTCACAATCCACAATAAAATAATTAAAACATCCGACTAATATGGAAGTCAAAAAACAGGGCCCTGCATGTAACCTGACCTTTAAACTGTCTTGTGTAAACAAAACTGCATTCTGAGAACAATGTCGGTAAGACAGAGTTAGCTATATGGAATATTCGGGTAGTCAGACAAGGATGGTGGCATAGTGGCATTAGAAATATGCACGGCGTTAGTAGGTACCTACTTGAGTTTTATGGTTCTTATTGAGTATTTAAGTTGGACTTGTTGTAATTTTAGGTGCGCTGTTGCCTTGCGCAGGTTTAGGAAACTAGCTTTTGCCCGCGGCTCCGCCCGCGTGGATGTCGGTTATCGCGTAAAAAAGTACTAGTGCTTACTTTCGCATTTGTAATATTAGGGATTATTACTCGATATCGTGGATATCGGATTTCGAATGTGAAGTTTGTCCCGCAATTTCATCACATCAGGAGTTGTTATTTTTTTTTAACTTTGCCTACATTATCCGGGTTTCAAAATACATATCACTGACTAGCGTTTTCCCGCAGCTTTGCTTTCTTGGCCTATCTCGCGCAAGTACTTCGGTACTTATCTGTCTGCATTGAAAGAATTTTCTTAATCGCATCAGTACTTCCAGAGGTTACGTTTTATAAACAAACAAGTTATTTTATAAAACGAAAGTCATAGCATTTATTTCAAACAAACCCTTTACAGGTACTATTGAATTATCTAAGTCAGTCAGTCAAAAACATGCAATTTGCACGTTCCAAACCGTAGATCTCTATGGAGAAGAACGTGCAAGAAACTCGAACCATTTTATGTTTTACACAAATCCTGGTTACATTTTCCTTGTTGCTTATATTGTGACAACAATGTAAAGACAGAAAAAAATATTCTAGCTATCATGCATATTAAAATAAGCCAGTGACAGCTAAGAGATGAGATTCAGCTGAACCATCAGGGAACTGAATTATCCGAAACTCGCGCCACCATCAGCGAGACATTCGAGTGAACATCTATAATAAGTAGGTACCTAATAACTCACTGCATTTACTGAAGGTGATTAGCTAATGTCTGCTATCTATGCATTTCCAATTAATCGTTGTAAGCAGTCTTGTTAATTACAAAATAAACAAATCAAGTGCTAATTGGGTATCTGATTAAGAGTTAATTGAATTTGAAATATTCAAAAAATTTTATTATTAGACTTTTACTGTCAAAATATTTTGATACTTACAAGATTAAACCTACCTCTACTCAAAAATGTATAATTTGGGGTGCATCATTTCCGTTTCTCGAGAAGCATGTTAAACAGTATTGGTCTCGGCTGTCGTTTGAAGATAATGGACAGTCGATAAGGTTAGACCAAAGGTTAGACAGAAGCCGGAAAGTCCGACAACCAGTCTCAGCACTTGAAGTATGCAGTAGGTATCCAGTTACTGGGTTGCGGAGGTCAGGCGGATTCAGCAGCATCCGGTAAGACTGGAAGCTGAACCCCAAATAGTTGAAGCAATGCTAGACAGATGATGATAAATCAACCTTAGAAAATAAAAACTAAATGCGTCTGAATTTCTTGAAAAGGCGTTTTATTCAGTAAATTTTAATGCTTCTTCCTGAAAGCAGTTGTTGGGTAACAGAACTGGGGACTCGTTACAAAAAGTTGAAAACTGAAACTAAACAAAAGTTACTCAACTTTTAACTTACTGACTATTGTATTAAAAACTGGCTTCTGTAATGCTTTGTTTTTATAATTGCGAAAGTAAGGCTCTGCGCAAACGGGCCACCGACCATAGCCACTATTATGTGGTTGCCGCGCGCTACAGCCACATTTGTAACAGTGGTAGAAGGGCGCGACAGCCACCGGTGTTCAGAAGCCGCCTCATTTTATAACCCGCTCTCCGCTGCGCAGTCTATCTAATATCGAGTTGAGTAGCGCGAGTGGCGGGTGTCCGATCTTGCGTGGCCCGCAGCGACCACAAGTGCCGAGTCGCAGACACAGCTGTAACGAGCGAGTGGCCGCCACAGGCTACACGTGCAAGTTACGTCTATACAAAATACAGGTGAAAAGTGTGTTATGTCGCTGTCGCTAGCCACCGGTGCCTGTGCTCGGTGGCCCGTTTGCGCCGAGCCTGAAAGGAAACTCTTGTTTGTTACAGCTGATTCTGATTTGCCTTTTTTTTTCAAAAACAATAAAGAGCACGTTTTTAATTGTTTTCCGACTATGAAGGCTATAGTATAAACAGCTATCTCTATCGCTTAACATTGCTTTATGAAGTATGTAGCTACTGACTTCTGCCAGCGCCGGCTTCGCCCGCGTGATTGTCAAAAATGTTCCCTTGGGAACATACTTCTGGGATAAAAACCTATGTGCTATTCCAGATTATAATCTATCTCAGTGCTCAATTTCATCCTGATCCATTCAGCCGTTCTGGCATGATTGTGTAAGAAACATCCATCCATCTACACAATCACGCATCTTTTTAATAGTAGTAGCCTGTGTATTCTGATGTATAACCTACATTACTGTAACATTTGTGTGTTTGTGGGATGCATGAAGGAGCCTCCTCGTGTAGCGCAATTTGTTCCATCAGGCACTCAACTGAACCTCTCGCTCGGCGCATCCTGGTCAGTTTCACCCAATACCTTATGAGACTGTTCAATCCTTCCCTTGCGGTGGTAGGGCTAACACCCACCTGCTTCGCGACCACCCTCCCACCGGAGTCCGGCGTCAAGCAGCCTGCTGTGTTTCGTCGACGTGTGGGTGGGAGTACCAGTGGCATCAAGGCATCTTCTGGGCACGCTCACTCCATCACAGACCTCATCCATCGCTTTCCATCAGGCGTGATCGAGGTCAAGAGCTAGAGCAAGAGGTCATTCCTGTCAAAAAAAATATAAAAAAGTTTCGTTCAGTAGTTTTTAGAATGAAAAATTAATCTAATAAGAACAGGTTAAATTCATTCCTATAATGTATGCTGAAATGCACCTCAATTTTATTTAGTTTAACACTGTCATGGCCGTTATCTGTGGCTGCAGTCGTATCAATGTGTGTGTATCTATACAACATAATGATATGTACATACGTTGCACACATATACGAGAGACAGACAGACACAATGAATACTATGTTGCATTGATAACCGTATGGAAACTGTTGCTAGAAACGAATAGAACTGTGCTTTATACATCCTAATGTGTTACAACGTACATCTTCCTGGCTGCAGTGACTGCATGTGATTGTAACTCAAGCACCACTTATCCAATTTGCGTGATTTTCCTCTTAATCTATAGCTGACGAGGTGTTATAGTTTATTTTGGTACGTATGAGGACATTGGGAGTTACGGAGTAGACCGTCGGAAAAAGTTAAATGAGATAAAAGTGGATCTCGCTGAATTACAAATATCTTTAGAAGCGTAGAACTGAGTTTTTGCAGTATATTTTATAGGTACTAGCTGTGGCTCGTGACTTCGTACGCGCATATCCTGGTTTTTCCGCTTTCTGTGGGAATTTCCCGTTCCCGTTCGTATAGCCATTCATGCCTTCCTCATGAATGGCTATCATTATACAAAAATAATTTTCCAAATCCGACTGGTAGTTCCAGAGATTAGCGCGTTCAAACAAACAAACTCTTCAGTTTTATTATATTATATTAGTATGGAGCCTTGTGACTAATCTTTTCTATAAATACGTTATAAAATAATAGGTACCCCTACTTTTATTTTATGTTAGGTATTTTAGAGAAAAGAAAAACAAAAAAAAACGGCAAAAATATCGTTTGTTGTATGGGAGCCCTACCTATAGATATTTATTCTATTCTGTTTTTAGTGTATTTTTGTTGTTATAGCGGCAACAGAAATACATCATCTGTGAAAATTTCAACTGTCTAGCTATCACGGTTCATGAGATACAGCCTGGTGACAGACGGACTGACAGCGAAGTCTTAGTAATAGGTTTTTTTTACCCTTTGGGTACTGAACCCTAAAAAGGTACTAAAGGAGCCAAAAAAAAAATTGTTGGTGTAGCGGCAATATAAATACACACTCAGTGAATATTTCACAACAGCCGACATTACGTGTTATGAGATGCAGCCCGCTGACAGACAGGCGGACAGCTGTGGCTTAGTAATAGGGTTCCTTTGGTTACGCTTCGGGTACGAAACTCAAAAAAAGCTAACCCGCAAATTGTTTGCCCATAATTTGGTTCCAAAGTTGGTTCCAAATCACATAATTTTTTGTATGTTTTAGCTTATAGAACTTTAATAGCAATTTAAAATGTTGTGAGCGGCGTTCCAAGGCTTGTTTCAAGGTTTGCATCTAAGCTAGCTTAGACTTTCTCGGCTAAGACACAAATCCTAATGGCTACCTAAGTATAAGTACTATTATTATAAATTATTCTGTAGCGCTAAGGCGCTGCCCAGGTTGCGGATTTTGTTCGAAAGAGTCACCGCGGCCCTGGAATGACTAGGAGGAGCACGAGTGTCAGTAAGAGTGTGACACTCCCTCCCGTTCCACACGGGTGTCAGTAAGAGTCTGACACTCCCTCCCACTCCACTCAGAGCGGAAGGATTCATTGGATGATTTCCCATGTAATACATTAAAAAAATCGGCCAAGTGCGAGTCGGACTCAAATCGTTTCATAAATGACGATGAGGTAACATTACATAAAAAAAAAAATTCGTCGGTTAAAAAAGCCGACTTCCAAAAAAACACTACAATTAAAAAATAATTTCGGAAGTTGGTGTTAAATAACGCAGAATCAACCAAAAACACCGACTTCCGAAATTAAAGTTGTATTGTACTTTGCTGTGTTTTTTTTAGAAGTCGAATTTTAGTTGAGAATATCAGTAGGCCAATATTCTCGTTCTAAATAATAATTTTAATAGGTCTAAGTCGCAATCTCGGCGACAAGCAATCTCCAAAACTTTTGAGAATGGGGGTTTTCACGAAAATTCACTTCACCAGTTAGCGCTACTCAGGCGAGAGGCCCTCTTTGAAAACGTAACTCTTGATGTCAACAGGACGGTGACGCCAAAGCGTTTTGACAGGTTCCTGGACCTGACGCCTCTGTGCTGCCACCTGGTGCACGTCATTTCAGAAAACTGTAATTACTGGAATTTTTAACAGATTGTGACTGAGATTAGATTGTCAATTGTGAAGTTTCCTTGGGAATACGGGAATTTCAATTTTAACTGACAACGAGCTTATATTCAGTGAATCAAAATCAACCGTCACTTCTGCCCAACTCGTTTTATTACCTAACGATAGAAAAGACTAGAAAACTAGTCCACATTGATAGTCAACATTTTGAACGATTCCATTTCCAGTTGACCAATCTAAAAACAAAATGGTTCGAGTTATATTTCGAGACACCGACGCCAAACAATGTGGACGGATGTTTTTCCAAATAATATGAAACGAATGAAAACTGCAATGAAAAATTGCAAAATATGGTTACGAATACGAACAAGACTGACATATTATTTGATTCCGACGGTGAACCGAGAAATTGATTTTTAAATTCTTTATCAATTGAGCTCTTTCATTCTGGTATTAGATCTAGATTTTCCTGCACTCAATAAAGATTTTTTATCTCCTTCTTTTCGAGTCGAGGTTAAACAGTTTGTGCTTGGTAAGTGGCCACGCCACGGCCCCGACCCTTGCTCGAGCCAGTCCTCGCCGCTGAGCCTGTAGCCTTAAATCGCCCCTAAATAATAATCCTAGGTCGAACCAGCCCGTCCCTAGCTGTCCTCCCCCAGCGACGCCCTAAGCCGAGGTCCGTACCTCACAGGGGGTGCCCTTAGCGTGTAGTCGCTTAGTTTGTAAGTTTTGTATAAGCCCTGGCTGGAGGCTTTAATATTTTATTAAGACCGCGACAGGCAAGTTCGGCTAAGCAGACGACAACCTACAAAGGTTGACCTGAGAGAGGACACTAATAAAAAAAAGTGACCACGTTTATAGCAGCATCAGTGACATCATGAAGTCTTCAATGGTGCAGGTTTTAGAGCGCTTTTAGAGTAAAGGTTCCTACAAGTGGGTCATGGTTTGGACAGGTTTTTTTATCGGCCATCCGTTTTGTGTGTCTTTCTGCAAGCCCTGAAGCAGAGAATCTTAGGGATACGTCTTTTGATCCGTGTAGGGAACAAAGTAGCGTGCCAATGTCGACTTTGCCTTGAAAGCCGGTAAAGTGAGGTTGGACCCAGCCAGCATGTCAGATGAGATATGGAATACAAGAACCATCGAATGGGTACCACAGACATAAATATGCTAAAACGGTCACTATTACAACTAATTAGTATTTAGGAATTACAGTATTGTTCCACATGCATAATATTCCGTCTGAAAACGTACGAAGATAAATAGTTTGTGATGATTAACGATCAGCGTTTGACTGTAAAGTGGCATTGTTTAAACATGTTGTAGAACTAGCTTCATAGAGAAACTGCGTCTAAATTTGATGTATTTGAATGTATGTCGTCTTTAATTTGTTAATGGGATAAATTGAATTGAGTTTCATCATCGTTATCATTTGGCCGAAAGCGTCCACTGCAGGACATAGGCCCCCAAGCGTTGCCACATCTATAAGTACTGCGCTTCTCGCGTCCAGCGGGCTCGCGGTTTCCTCACTCATCGATCCAACTTGTGGGAGGCCTTCCAACGCTGCGTCTTTCAGTACGCGGTCAACATTCCTTTTCGACCCCATCAGGCATCCCTTCTGCGAGCAAAATACCCAGACCACTGTCACTTAACTGTGGTCATTGGTCATTCTTCGGATATGGCGATTACCTTAGTTTTCTTTCGGGATTGACTGTAATTAGTCCCATTTGGGCGCCATAATTAATCCGACAATATGAATTTCCAATGGGACCAGATTAGCAAAAGTCAGCATTTCATCAGAAAGTCGTCCACTGCTGGACATAGGCGAAGCGTCGCCAGTTCGCCACATCGAACGGGACTGTGCTTCTCGCGTCCAGTGGATTTCCGCGGCTTTCACCAGGTCATCGATCTGCCTTGTGGGTGGAGGTCTTTCATTACATCACACATTGATAAATTCTTTTGGTCATAATAGTGAGAACTTGGGGAGTACCTTATTAGTTCAACTGAGTCACATTTTAACGTTTTAATGTGTGTATTTCATTAGCATATTATATTATAGTAGGTATCGTTAATGAATATTCATGATTATGAGAAAAGGGAAAAATCCGTAATCGTATGCATCTTTGTGAGTGTAGTGAAACATTGTGGATTTAATAAGTATATTAAAACGACACAAAAGGCTGCTGATGTCAAATTCCGAGGGTTGGCTCTTAAGAGTGCCCTAGTCGAACTGCTGAGCTCATTGACGGGCGCGGTTAAATGCATGATATCTCATCCAAAATCATTTAAAGGAAGAAATAAACGCTGTATTGAGTAATATGAAGCTTGTGCGCACACAAATTTACAGTTCCATCATATAAGATGATTTATGACGAAAATGAGCTCGTAAAATTTATCGAAAGACATTTGGTAGTCAGGATATTATGAAAAAAATACTGAATGTATCTGTTTAAAATATTTTTTCTATTTCTTATAGTAAATAATCTTTGCCTGGTTAATATTTTGCCATTTTCGTACTACATAAGTTATTTATTTACGCCCAAAGTTGTGTTTTTATTTGGAACTTTCGACGCTCATAACTTTCAAATATGTTTTCTTTTACTGTTAAAAAATTGATAATTCCCTCCCGGTATCTTCAAAACTACTGAGCCTTTAATTTTGAAAAAAATACAGATAATTAGTTCTTTACCGATAGATTACAGGAAAACCTATAAAGAGTCTTTAATTTTAAATACGTAACGACATATGTAAAAACAAATCGTTTGGAACCCTTTGCAAGCGAGTCCAACACTTGTGTTAAATTAAAGGGGACATTATATGTTATAAATATACAGTATCATGTAACAAGAAACGTAATGTTTTCAGTGCGGTTTTTCTTGACCGGCTTCTTTTATCCCGGAAAAATTGTGTGGATTTATTCGGGAATTGATTTTGATTGCTGGCGTGACGACCTGGTTGGAGAGGAAAACGCACAAGGAAGAGTGGAAGGCTATGGGGAGACCTTTGCCCAGTAGTGGGACAATAAGAGTATAGATATTTTGGGAACACATTCATTGTGAGTACAGCTAAGGAGT
The DNA here is from genome assembly GCA_947386135.1 of Melanchra persicariae. Lineage (NCBI taxonomy): Eukaryota > Metazoa > Arthropoda > Insecta > Lepidoptera > Noctuidae > Melanchra > Melanchra persicariae. Next base: position 6,619,123 of record OX376673.1, on the reverse strand, counting down.
GGAATTCCCTGCAAGATTTTGTGTTTAATGATAGCTACAACCTGTTAGTACTTCTACATCTAGGCAAGCGTGTTTCATCTTCCACCACATCATCGCTTACCATCAGGTGAGATAGTGGTTAAACGCGTGCCGATCAAAAGTTTAAAAAAAAACTCAAAATAACAAGGCTCAAAAAAAAAAAAAAAAAATTCTCGGTATTGTTTCACTTTCAGTAATGTATGCCCACTTTCTGAGGTTTTTATCGGTCGTTTATCTGTCCGTTCACCACTAACCAACCAATGGTGTTATGAAAAATAGCGTTAACAGACGGAAAAACCTCAGAAACCGGCGATTAATCAATTATAATTTAATCTAAATCGAAAGAGTAGTCACAGAGTAGTGATCTAATCAACATTGACCTTTGCACTCATTTAGGTTTCCGCCATCTCAGCAGACCCCCGCAGAGAGGCAATTTAACGGATTTTTGTCTCAATCTCAATTAATCCATCTGAATTTGTCTCAAATTACTGGATCGTGGGAGGTAGATAGATACTGGTATCTGCCGCATCCGGTCAGACTGGAAGCTGACCCTAGTGTAGTTGGGAAGAGGCTGTGCAGATTGCATAGTCTTTCTCTATGAGGATGCGTACTGAACTCGGAACTCAGTCCATTTATTTCAATGAGACCATTTACAGGCACTTTTGAATTGCCAAGGTCTGTCACTATTCAGAGGTGAAGCTATTTGCACGTTCCAAAGCGTAGATCTATATAGAGAAGAACGTGCAAGAAACTCCATGGACATTTTTTAAATTAATAAATTGTTACAAAGTTGTGATTAAGTACATTGTTTTTGTTGAAATTATTCATATATTGAGAAAGTCCCAAGCAAAAAAATAGGAACAAAGTACTAACAATTAAAACAAACCGTGGCAGTTGCGGAATAGTTCGAAAGAGCTACTGCAGCCCTGTAACGCAAAGGGCATTTGAAGGAAAACTGATGGGTTTTAGTCAGTAGGACTGACACTCCCTCTCGCTCCACCCAGAGCTCCGGGAGAAGTCATTAGATGATTTCCCATCCAGAAAAAAAAGAAAGAGCAGTCTATTTAGGACTTAAGAGCGTTTACGCGGTACGGCTTTTCATACAAACTTTCAAATCCTTATTTTTCGAAATTAATGAACCGATTTTAATAAAACTTGGTATGCATACGCTGGATATCTAGTTCTAAATAGTCAGAAAAAAAAATCGAAAAAGAGTTCAGGGGGAAGGATTTAGTGATTTTTCACTTTCTATAGAAAACTTAAAATCGCTCTCTTTCTCCCTCTTAAATCTTTTTCAAAAATGTTTTCTGATAACTATTTAGACCTGGATATCTAGCGTATGAAACCAAGTTTCGTTAACCGGTGCGGCCCCGACATGTGAAAATTCCTAAAAAAAAAAAATCTTATGTAATAGGTAAATAAACATTAAATTCGCGATTAATTCGCGACACACCGGTGTGTCGCCGGGGCCGGAGTTCATTGATTTTGAAGAATAAGGACTTGAAAGTTTGTATGAAATGACATACGGCGTACGCGCTCTTAAAAGGGAGAAAGAGAGAGCCTTAGTTCCGCATCGTAATCAATTTTAATGCTCCTACCTTCTGCGAACAAGAAGTGGTCTTTCCCCAATGAACAAAGTACGTTAAAAACACACAACCTCATGAACGTGTCCAAAAAAGAACGAATCCGAACATTACCATATTAAGTTGAATTACATATGAAGCTATTTTTATAAACTCGAATTAGTTTAACGGCACATGCTTTTCGTGCTATTTTTAGCCGCGCGTGGCTCAAAACGTGAGCGTTTTGAGTTTGTACGTATTTTTTTTACCTACGATTATTAGTCGTTCGCCCAAGGTTGCGCGCCCACTTCAATTCTTTTGTTTGCAGTGACAAATTATTATTATGCAATTTTTGACGGTAATGCCTAGAAGTACCGTGTTACCCAGTTAATGGGTTGTGGAGGTCTGGTAGGCAGCCGCTCGACGTAAAATATTGGTACTTACTTATTCGACTGGAAACCGACCCCAATATACTTGGGAAAAGGCTAGGCAGATGATTTTGTGGGTAATGTATTCAGTTTTTTTTTTTTCATTTACTCTACTACAGGGTATTCCGGTTCCTATATCGAACGGATCGTTAATTTGACTAATGGATGTATTTTCAAAGAATGGAACGGCGACGTGGATTTGAAGAGTGTCAGCGACACATTTCAGCTTCGTCACCGGGATGTCCTTTCGAATTTCAGTTGCAGTTTTTTATTAAAGGTAGACTCGTGTTTGACCACTATCTCACCTAATGGTAAGCGATGATATAGTCGACGATGGAGCACGCTTACCTAGAAGTAACATATTATTCACTTTTGTCAAAAAATCCCAGAGGTTATACTTTTAGAAGGAAACACAGACTCCGGCAGGGTATTCCGCTCCTTAACTGTTCGCAGAATGAAAGTATTTCCATTACGTTTGTGTTTGGATGATGTGATGTGCCTTGAAACAAAAAATGTTTGAAAAAATGTTTTTTTTTATTATTTTTGAACACAGTTTTGCGTTCGTCCGTGCCAGTATCTCAACTTTCGACATCAAAACCTTAGTTTTTTTGCCCAAGTCTGGGTAAAACCAGCGATTACATTCTAAACGTGTACGGAATTTATAATAGTGGACTACGAACGAAATAGATTGGTGAAAGTGCTTCTAAAATAAATTAAATAAAACAAAACTGGACGTTTTGTTGCAGACAGACCGCGCTTTAAGGCGCTGTGATCAGCAAAAACTCGGTCACTTTCGGACTGTATGGAAAAGAAAGAGAAGCGCGACGACACAATGCCTGCAATTTATTGCCAAATATGAAAAAAATATCGATTTACTCAAAACTAAGTTGAGCTATTAAAAATCTAAAACCACAATGTTTTGCATTAAGATTCGATTAATTATTTTGTATAAATTTTACCGGCTTATGTAGGCTAGTAATACGGGATTTTTTTTTCTAAGGTCAAAGTTAGTGATAACTTTGACGATCATTTCTATCGAGGATTTTATTTTTAAACATGTTTCGGAAACAACAGTGTTATTTGAATTATAGTTAAAATTAACATGTATTTTTTCTGCAGCTTGAAACTAAACAGATTTGGCTAAAATTTCGTTAGAAAACCAGCAAATTTAAAGTTTTTTTTATTGCTGATCACAGCGCCTTAACGTTGTGAAGAAAATATTTTCGATTTCTAGTCGTACTAAGGAAAAATTCAAACTACAACGATAACACGTTGGCGTGCACTAATTTATATGAAAACTAGCCGTGCCCTGCGGGTTTACCCGCTGCCCGGTTTCTAAAGGTCGTTGCGTGATGTTAAATACCCTAAAAAAAAAGTCAAAGGATTTATTTCAATTAGACCATTTACAGGTACTTTTGAATTGTCAAGGTCGGTCGGGCAAAAAAATGAAGCTATTTGCACGTTCCAAAGCGTAGGTCTCTATGGAGAAGAACGTGCATGAAACTCCACAGACACTCTTTTAAAAATAATGTTTTGTTTCAAAATTATGGTTAAGTACATCATTCATATTGAAATTATTTAAAAGACGTGCAGGATAAAAGAGTCCGGAGTAAAAAAGAAACAATTCAAAGAAATAATTAAAATAAAACCTTCTAGAAGAAGGCTATCAAACGCAAAAAGATGAATGAAATTGGTAATGTCGTTCTCAAGTCATGGCGTGACCAAGGGAAATAGGTGTTCATTTTTATATTATATCCAGATATATAATAGATTTACTGCATTTAGCCGCCCAGCTCAACCCTGAGGGAGACCGATCACATTGCATCCTTCAGCGACACTTCGCACTAGCGGCCGGCCACACTCCAGCCATCTTCTGCGGTTGCGAATTTCTTCGAAAGTTACCGCGGCCCCTAGAATGCAAAGGGCATTTGGAGGAAGACGAGTGGGTTTTATTCAGTGAAAATCTGACTCTCCTCCCGCTCCGCCCAAAGCGGGAGGAGTCATTTGATGATTTTTATTATAATTGAAAAATGCCATCTTCTCCGACCGTCTGCTGCGACCTCATCCAGCTGTGTTACGGCTCCAGTCTTGCTGCGTACGGGCATCCGGTAGACATTTTTTTATTATATTGAAAGGTTCTCGTTTGCCCACAATCTCACCTGATGGAAAGCTATGAATGTGGTCGTGGATATGAATGATATGTGGTCGTGGATGGAGCGCGTTTGCCTAGAAGTAACCTATTCATTTTACTTAGAGACCGGTTGAAGTGTAGTGAAGTTGAAGAAATCATATCTCTAAAGGAATTCTTTGACGATAAGTAAATTTTGATATTCAAATTCATACCTGTACACAATACAATTTCGGCATATTTTAAATTTTGATTGATTTTTAACTTAAGTATTTTCGTGTAAGTACAGTGGTTTGCTTTGCTAATATTATTGTCACACTGTAGCACTTTTAACTAGATATTTAAGTATATTGCTGTGCCTTAGCACTTAGCAGGGTTCATATATGAAACCTACCTTTATATAATAGTAACAACTTGTAAACTACATGAGAGGGATGGAGCTATATAGGGTGTATAGCTTCATCCCTCTTTCTCGCTCGAACGACTCACACACGTCATTCATGGTAGGGCCGCAGGTTATGTTTACAACACCCAGGTTGTAGATGTCGCAGCCAACTAGCTTAATCAGCCGTTTCATTAAAAGCCTAGCCTTTTCATTGAACTGCGCCGTTTAATTAGCGACATTAGTGACATAGGCAAGTCATCAAACGATATTGAACAAAAGATGTCACCTAAGTCGCTGAAAATCGGCGCATTTAAATGAAAAGATTAGTCAACCATTTAAAGGGCTGATTAAGCTAATTGGTTGCGACATAGACGTAGTCTGCCCACTCCCACTTAAGTTTTGCTGCTTTTTGAGCTTTGTCGACAATTCGTTTATCTAATATTTTTTTTTTTTTTTTTTTATTAGAGATGGGTTTGCTCTTGACTCTAGTCAATGTCAGAGATGACAGAGACAAAGTCTACGATGGAGCGAGCTTACCCAGAAGGAGCCTGTTCACTCCAACTTTGAAGAGATTAGGGTTGTAAGCATTTGGAAACACCGTTTGAATAGAAAATGTTGTAAAAAACATTGCCTTGAACCGGTGCCTATAGAAATCGACAAGTCTTTATTTTCAAAGTCAAATTTCGCAGTAACGTGAAATTCGATTTGTTATGTTTGTCATTTTGTTTACAAATGGCTGTTAAAGCTTACGGAGAATACCAGTTTTATCTTCACTGGAAAGTTACCTTTACGTGCTTAAAAAGCTTTTTTCCTACTTAGTCAAGGTCAGCTTCCAGCCTTCCGGATGCAGCAGGAGCGACAGACTATCTGACCTTCATAACCGGTTACTGGGGTCCACGTGAGGTCCTGGGTGATTCCCAGGTCGGGCAAAATGTTCTATTGTGTTTTTCCATTAATTAGGAATTTCTGTGTGACTGCACGGAGATGCTTGATACACTAGATGCTCATAAAACGAATATTAAACAGCTGATTGCTAAAGTAATAACCAAATGTGTCTAAAAGTTGATACGAAGGGTTCCATCTATAAAAAACGGCAAAAAAATCACGTTTGTTGTATGGGAGCCCCACTTAAATATTTATTTTATTCTGTTTTTAGTTATAGCGGCAACAGAAATACATCATCTATGAAAATTTCAACTGTCTAGCTATCACGGTTCATGAGATACAGCTTGGTGACAGACAGACAGACGGACAGCGGAGTCTTAGTAATAGGGTCCCGTTTTACCCTTGGGAGGGAACCCTAAAAACACAAGCTTTCGATGGAATGCGTTTTTACCCTTTGGGTACGGAACCCTAAAAAATGCCTGAGGCATTAAGTCCACCTTTGTGCCTCTACAGTGCTTCTTACGTTTAAATAAGTGAATAAATAAATAATTAATCGGCCTACATTTTTTCCTGCCTACTGCTGGGAGAGGAGAGGAAGCCTGAAGCTTCCTCTTCTTGAGGGGGAGTGTGGCTCGTCATCCACCACGCCGGCCCAGTGTGAATAGATGCATACTGGTCCAGAACTAACCTAGATGCTCATACAACGGACATTAAACAGCGAACTCTGATTGCCACAGGAACAAAAAACTGTCCAACAATTTTGTAAAGATTTTCAAGTATTTAGCAACAATCGAAGACCTTGATTAGCCATGGACTTGTTTCCTAAGTGCCACAATGGCTGCCACTCCCTCGTGCTGCCTCATTGGGCTTCAGCCAAGGTCAGTGATGTCATTTCGTGACCTGAATACTATTGTATTTTGGCAGAATTCGAAAATGTTTTACGATTTTCCATATTTTTTGTGGTTTGTCGACAGATTTTACGGTTCAAATCTATAATCTAGCTTCATTTTCCGTGTGTATGTATGTCCTCTAGTAAGTCTATCATGTGGGGATGAGCTTGGTTGCAGCATCAGGTCATCTTGGACAAAAAACTGTCTAATTTATTAAAAAAATCAAACCATATCGATGACTTGAAATATCAGTTAACGTAAAGGAAATTTACCCAAAATGCCAAAATGAACCTTACAGCGACTAATTCAAGTGGCATTTATCAAAAATGCCAAAATGTCGCTTACGTTAAATACTTGTGGTATAGATATGATTAGTTAAAATTGGTACTGACTAATACCAGAAATTTATGGGTTCTTAGTCCACCTGTAGAGAATTTGAATTAATAATTCGATTTTTATGAAGAAGCCTATTACTGTTTAGCCATTTGAACGAAACGAAGGCAATACGGAAAGTTATAATGTTATACGAGAAACATGTTTCTTTAAATGCAAATAAAGCACGCTGTTAACTCCTCGAATCGAAGTCACATTAATATTTCAAGAAGCTAAGCCTAGCGGTTGAAGACCTAACATGCAACGTTACAGTAGAACCAACCACCCTTTTCATTTCCACCCTTTCATTATGCATGGCGAACAATTGGTTTGATTGGAAAATCCCAACGGATTTTCCAATGCGCAACAAAGTTACTAGATAGATATATTAGCTTTTTACCGTGAAATATCCTTCATCGACCATACATTTTTACCCTTAACAAACAGAGCATTATTTTGACAACCTTCTTCGAGATAAATCGAAATTTATGTACTTTCCAAATACATGATGCGAGCAGCGGCCGGCAAAAGTTGTATGAAAATCCATATCTGTCGTGGTTTAGCGGCCAAATAAATTACATAGTAAACTCGTATCTGTCCTGTAATTTAAAAATGGAACGATCTTTTAATCCGAAATATGACTACCAAGGAGGTAACTTATCTAAGGTTTTATTTAAATTTCGAACTGGATTGCAAATGGAAAGCTGTTTACTGAAAAAAAAACCAAATGAACACTTTAAACGCGGGAAAAATTATTGTTGTTTGTTAGATAGAATCGAATGGTACCTATGATTTAGTTAGATAGAATATAATGAAATATCAGCCGAAAGACGTGGACACTGGTGGACATAGGCCTTCCCAACCCGCCTGCCAAGCGTGGCGATTATGGCAAACCCCCCCTGGTTTGCCATAATCGCCACGCTTGGCAGGCGGGTTGGCGATCGCAGTGGCTGTTGCAATGTACAGAGAATGCTGCTTAACATACTGGTATTCACCTGCTTCCAGTTAGCCTGGAAGTGGACCCCAAAAAAGTTGGGAATAGGCTAGGCGGATTGATTTGAGTACACCAAAAAACGCATACATTTTGTGAAACAAATTGTAAAAAGCAAAAAACTCATTGGACTTTGGCCAGCACGGAACGACCTTTGGACGATGATTTTACAATTTCGAAACAAGAAACCTACGATAGAATTCTTTCTCATAGATTTTTTATGTAACCTACTCTGCCTATTATCCCAAGAACGGTAGAGATAGCATAACAAATAAATTTAAAGTTAGGTAGGGACATTAAGAAAGTCGCCAAACATACCAGGATTCTACCAGAATGACCGCATTTCGAAATATGGAATTTTCCTGAAAAAAATTACTTGCATTTAGGCAATTCTATTAGACCCTCGCTAAAAAAAAGCAAGAAGCAAATCAGAGCAAAAGCAAGAAACAATTTCAAAATACCCTCAAAACAGAGACAAAAACATTATTGTGGCTCATCAATTTGTAGCAGTTCGATGTAACTTCCAAGTTGTATCCATGATTGATTAACGATTTACCGTATTTCTTAGAAACGGCGGCAGCGGTCCAATTCGAAACAAGTAAGGATTCTTGGAACTTTTACTAGAACTAGAAATAGTTACGTGATTTCACGAATCAAAATGAACTAAGCAAGTTGCCTGACAAGTTCTAAACAGTAAGAAATCTGTGTTCTTTATGTTGTTTTTTTTTGGACAAACCCTCTCAACCACTACATACCCAACAGGGTATGTAGTGGTTGAGTGGGTTTGTCTCAGTTGATTCTGGCTAACAAGCCAGAATCAAATGACGACTAGCACAACAGCGCTGAAGCAATGAAGTAGCTGTTTGTGAGAAAAAGAGGGGCATATCATAAACAACACGAGCACAGAACGAGTTTGTGGATCTCAAAAATGCGTTCGAATTTTTTGGTTCGGCTCGTTGCAACTGCCTCGCTGGTCTCGTGGTCCCAAGTACTCCCAAGCGCGTCTGCCGAGCTTGGGGTTCCTCAGTAGCAGCCCAGAGTCTGGAAGTTGGTGGTGTGACACCCCCACACCACAGAAAGCATGTAGAGCCGTTGGTCCTGCGTGCACCTGTGTTTGCTCACAAAATTGTGCACTATAATATTTCCTGCGCACTTCTCCAGTATTATAATTATTGCTGATAGAAAGTCACTGTGTCTAAAGCTCCAGGGGCTTCTTAACTTTAATTCAAGTACAACCACTCGTAGAGGCTGTTTTCATGCATAAAAATAAAGTCCTATTAACACCTTACGGAATGCTAAAAAGACAGTGACTTGGCAGTATGCTCCGTACCGTTGTCTACTGTTTGCGTAGCCGAAAAAACAAGAAAGTATGGATGACGCAGCGCTTTGGACATCCGCGTCCATCATAGAGCAAGAAATCGACTAGAGTAGCCATTAGGTACTAACAATATTTATACCCTATCAATGTGCGCTGAGCAAAAGCTTCGGCTGTGTGCTTCACTTTTCACGACGCCGCGCGCCGTTTCCACCGGCGGCGGCGACTGCCAAGACGTCTCCGTATAGTGCGTATCCACTAGCCTCGTTCTCTGTAAATTCGTTCTGATCCTGGATTGGCCTTTTGTTCCTGTTATTTTTACTCCTGATTAACCCGCTCTTGACTACGATCACGCCTGACAGTTGGCCATGGATAAGATCTACGTTGGAGCGATGGAGCCCAGAAAATGCCTGATGAAGTAGAAGTGATGACTCTTGCTCTAATTTACTGAGAGGACTAGACACAAGCAACTAACTATCTAAAGTGACATAATATCAGACATTTTAGTGAAATGTCCTTCGTCCCTCGGAACGCACCTGAAGCCTCGACTGTCATTTGTGGAGCCGTTTCTTCAGCAGTTGCCGTTGAAGCGCCTCCTAGGTCTGTGGCGTCCATCATTAAAACTTTGCGCTCAAGTTTCGACACGTTTTTAAGTTCTGTTGCTTAATTTTGAAATTGGTGGGTGAAAACCGAATCATCACAGAGAGCATGGAGTATTAATATCCACGTGCTAACGCACACACACAGACTAGTTGTTTTTTACCTTTTTCTGCTTCGTCTTTTCTAATGTGGAATACAAAAAGCCACTGCTCCGGTCTGAAAAAAAACAGCCGCAAGGGTAGGTCTTCTTGTGGAATTTGTTCGAAAGAGTCAGCGCGGCCCTGGACGCATAGTACAATAGAAGGAACACGGATGGGTTTAATGATGGGTCAGTAAGAGTCTGACACTCCCTTCCACCCAGAGCTGAAGAAGTGATTTGATGATTTCCCATCCCCTTCAGGTTTAAACTGTCAGTCCCGGTTGGTTTTTATAGATCTTTGACTATGGTTACGGCTAGTCAGGATCCCGAAATTCAGATCCAGTCTAACTAAGAGGTATCGTGTACACTGTACGGTGTTACTCAGTAACTGGGTTGTGGAGGTCAGATCAGCAGTCGCTTCATGTAAACCCTGGTTTTCGGCTGCATACGGTTATAATTTGCCATGGTTAATACTGCATCCTCGTGCCGAAGAAGAGATTACAATGCATATTTTTGTGCCCCAGCCGTGGGCCCTTTAAGGGCTGATTATGTAACGTTGGATTAATATGAATAACAATAGTTATAAATTCATAGGTATCATATCAGGAGACTTTGATTGTTTGCTGTGCCTCCGAGTCGCACCGTTGCGCGAGCCCAATTCCTTGTCCCTCTTACTCTCTCTCTGTGCTCAATCTCTTGGACTTGAATCCTGATTGCGATGTGTTCGCAAACGAAAGGAAGACGATCATTTCAGTATGACTGGAGTTCTGCGAGATGAATTTACATATAATATATCATCTATAACTAATGTAATTGGCGGAAAGCCGTTTTTGCTAAGAAACAAATAAAGTACGTTTCAGACACTTTTGTTTTTTTTTTTCTGGTGTGGTCACTGGCAGATCTAGCACGCTAGGGCTATCAACTTCTTAACAGGACTATCCTGTGGTGACCTCAAATGAATTTCAAGGCCCCCAGCCAGCGCTAAAAAGCTTGCTAGATTCTAATAAACTACTGACCGTTCAGTAAGGAAGGGAATTCAATAATCGTCTTCAATCATTTACGTAGGTACAACTAGTCACCAGTCTAACACCCTTAACCATTCACACAGCCAATCACAGCGCTTTAAATTAACGTAGGTACTACATCGCATCTATTTGAAACCAAAAAGAAAAAAATGAATGACGTAAGACTTGCAGACAGGTCCTTAAGTGATGTTTTTTAGTCAATGACACAACCAATTTATTTGTTGGTTGGCCAACGTTATGAATTCCAAAATATAATCTGTGAATCATTTTATGGGTAGCACAGTTTTGATGGCAGCTTGCATACATGTATGGAATGTTCAATTGTATGTATGTTTGTGTGTGTTACGTCGTAGTATTTGTGGCGATTGAATAATGTTTATATTTTATGTGTGTGACATTTTTCACATACTGAGAACTTCTAGAAAATGTTTTAGTACTTAAGTATGGTTCTGGTTTTAACATTTGACTTAAGTAAGTAATTAAGAATTATGAAGCAGCGCTCTATCAGTGAATTAATTATGTGAGGCTTTTACACGTCTGAATGAAAAATTGGGCAAGTGCGAGTCGGACTGGCATGCAAAGTGTTCCGAACGAATCTCATTTTTAACCGACTTCAAAAAGAGGAGGTTCTCAATTCGGTTGTATTTTTTTTAATGTTTGTTACCTAATATCTCCGTCTTTTATGAACCGATTTGAAAAGTTCTTGTTTTATTTGAAAACAACTTACCTATAGGCTATATCCCGGTTGGTCCCATTGAAATTGTATCGAAATCGGTTCGGTAGTTTGGTTTTTAAATCCATATAGCTGGAAAAAATATGTGGAAAAATCATCCATACGAAATTGCGTATTCTGCTTTCCTGTGACTTTCCAGTGGTGTTGTTAGGTGTACCATTAAAAAGTGAAAAAAGAAAACTTTTTCACAAAAAAAAACCGACTCAAAAAAAAACTACAAAGTTCAAAATACTTAACTTAATTTCGGAAGTCGGTGTTAAATTACGAAGAAACAAAGAAAAACTTTTATTGTAAAATATATTTCCGAAAAAAAAAATCAATGCAGTCGGTAGAACCGTAACATAACAAATGAGTAAATAAACTCTTGTCAAAAGCCAACCAACAGTGAAATTTGACATTTCGAAAACCTCACGCTACACTAGCGCCTCTAGCGGGGAATTCAAAAGCCCTCATTCTATCAACTAACATTTTGCCAAACATTTGCCGCGGTTTTTTACTAGTTCCAATCTGACTGCAGTGGAATACCAGTATTTGACATGGAGTAACTCGTTATCTGACTATAATCTGACCCCCACAATCTAGTAACTTGGTATCACGACTGACTGCCTTTGGTAAGATGATTATTGTTGAGGCTGATTTATTTATTCTAGTATCTTTACATCAAATCATAATTAAACATATTTACTGCGAGTGAACTGCCAAATTGAAGTGGGCACATTGCTCGCAGAACAGATGGTCGATGGGGCCGAAAAGTTCTGGAGTGGCGACCGCGTACCGGAGGACAGCGTTGGAAGGCCTCCCACTAGGTGGAACGATGACCTGGTGAGGGTCGCGGGTAGCCGATCGATGCGAGACGCACAGGACCGGTTGTTGTGGCGACACTTGGGGGAGGCCTATGTGCAGCAGTGGACGTCTTTCGGCTGATATGATGACTGCGAGAATACACCAGGGGCCTAACCACCAACTCTTAAAGCAGTATTACTTTAATATTACTTCCAGTGGGAAAGAGACGGAGCTATACGTCCTGTATAGCTCCTGTATAGCTTTTTAAGAGTTGGTGGTTTAGGCCCTGAATTACTTCCCAAAAACCTTTGAAAACTTTAAATAAGCTTCTAACCCATTAAAAACACCATTAACTTATAAATATAATTATTAATTTAAAAACGCTACATCGTTCCGCAAGTCATGGTAACGGGACTCGAACTTTGAAAGTTACGCTGCAATGGAAAAGTTTCTAAGCAAGCGGTTATGTTCATAGGAGATAGCGGAGCGACCAACAAGAAGGGATATTTATCGTGACCATTTCTTTTTTATTTCAAAACTGATCGATTGTCAATTTACGATTTGCGACGTTAGTTTTTTTTTTTGTCAATACCATAGAAATATAAAAAAAAAACAAATAGAAAAAACTTGTTTATTAAATCTATGGCCAATACAGATTCTGCGTTCTTTTCTAGGATTATTTTGGAAGGATTGGCCCGCAATGGCAGAGGGCAGATGTCTGTGGAAAAGAGAGAAGGAGCCCTTTGCCCAGCAGTGGGACACAGCAAGCTAGATTAGATTAGATTTTGGAAGGTCGCGAATCACATATTTTCACATACTATTTCACGATAGTTACACGCTTATAGAGTAAGTTATATTATATGTTATAGCGGCCATAGAAAAACACTGTGAAAATTTCAACTGTCTACCTATTACGGTTCTCTATCCCGCTGACAGACAGACGGACAGCGGTGGCTTAGTAATATGGTTCTGTTGGTTACCCTTCGCGTACGGAACCCTAATTATCATCCACTTAATAAAAAAAAACAACACGTAATGCTGGTAAGGGAGGAGGGGTAGCATAAAACGTCAGGATGTATCACCAAGGGGGAAGGTGTATAAAAGTGGCCCAAGCTTTACGGTCCCAATCCCAATGTAGGGCAAATAAATGCCTCATTATATTCAGAGAAGGCACGAGCATTAATCACCATGTTTGTGTAATGCTGATTGGCGTTATTTCAGTCCGCGAATTGGCTTACGGAAGGTGAGACCCGCAGCAGGCCTAGACAAAAAACTTTTCAGTAGCGGGAACGTCAGACGCTGACGACAAAATGTATGGGAATGACATTAGGTGTGTAATGTCATTCCCATACATTTTGTCGTCAGTGTTCGCTACAGAAAAGTTTTTTGTCTAGGCCCCCAGGATAGGTGGAGTGACGATCTTCACATGGCGATGGGTGGTTGCGGCAGCCGAATGAGATGTGTCGAGAATCAAGATGAATTGCGGATAGGCCAGGTACAGATCAGCTGATTTACCGGACTATTAGGTAAAATTAAAATAAAGGCCTACCAACTTATCCATAACTTATTCAAACGCCTAATGGTAGCCTGTGCCAGATAAACTGGCAATAAAGTACATTGACCCTTCCATAATATTCCTTCGTAGATACCCGAACAATAAATTGTTAACCGTTTTTACACGACTACGTATAAGTGTATGTTTGTTTGTATGTATGTCCGTTTCTTTGCCACGCCCTACAGCCCAAACGGCTGGACGGATTTTGACATATGAGGTGTCGTTGAATTCGTCAGAATTGTGGGTAGTGACATAGGCTATTACATTTTCAAAACTCACTAAAATGTAGGAAATAAAACATTAAAAAAAACACCACCCTCCTTCTGACGCAGTCGGGTAAAAACCCGACCGCTGGCAACGGTTAAAAAGTTCTTAACAAGTCGCTATTCAAGCAGTCTGATGCAGTTTGTGGTCTCAGATCTGTGATTGAACTGTGGTTTTTTTATATTTAGAAAGTCAATAAATGTATGTGGGTGGGTCAATGGCCGTTATTGCACATTTATCTGGCGCCTACTATAGTTGACACTTCGCGTGACCCAAGGTTTGACTTTTACCGCAGACAGTGGATAAGCATTGCCATACAACGTGGCAATGCTGTCAGTCTTTTGGCCACGCTTCCAGTCGACAGCAATGCGGACGAATTTTTTGAGGCCACATTTATGGTTTTATTTTAAATGTACTCGTAAACAGCTAGTTCAAATATATTGAAGCAAAATAGACCGCTCCGCTTATGTTAGACGCTCTGCTAGACTAGAGTGGGAGCGCCTAAATGAAAGTTGTTGACAAGATCTTGAAGTAATATTGTGAAATAATAACAGTTTTTACCTAGGTTTTATTCTGACGACGTTTTTATTTAAATTGTTCTAGAATACGGCAATAGGTACATTCTTTATGTTGTGTAAGTTGGCACTTGGCAGTGTGTCTATTCTTAAGGACTCGGGTTGTTTCCCGCATTGAAGAAATATTAGTTTGTTCTACAGATTTCGTTCCGGGTTATGTCCATTTGTGTACATGTCAGGACGTCTACTCTCTTAGCCCGAAGTCCGTAGTTTCGGCCTTAGTGTCGGGCGTTTTCTACTCCGTATCACGATTAGTCCCGAACCCGAACTGAGAATAACTGTCAAATCGTGTTGTCATTCATTCTTAGTTCGGGTTTGGGACTAATCGTAAGTCCGTAGGTGATACGGAGTAGAAGAAAACGCCCGTCACTAAGGCCGAAACTACGGACTTCGGGCTTAGACCCCCTGATTTCAGAATGCATCGCACACCGCAGAAGAAATTAAATATAACAGAACTTGGAATGTGGATGTAGCATGCAAAAATAGTCTACCTACTATAAAATTCAAAATAATGACTAAATAATATTAAAAGTTGTTGAAATTTTAAAATCTAGTGTTTAATAATGCAGTGAATAAGTATGTAATAGTTATATATGCAACTGTTGTGTATGAAGGGATATCAAAACACGAATGTGGGTTTATCACACCAAGCGAAGTGTTAATAGAAACACATGAGTGGTTTAATACCAAATTATGTACAGTTTACAAGACTTTATCTACGCCCATCATGATACGAATCCTCTATAAAAGGTTCTTTTCTAATTCATGAAATCTTGGTACTTACGCCTTTTCATATTGTTTTTCGACTTTTCTGTTAATAATTTGGTTAGAAGTCTTTTGCTGCATTAGAAATATCTGGTAGTGTGTGTTGTCAAAGTTTGTATCACTCCTTTTTATAAACAACAAAGTAATAATTTTTTGCAACAGGTACCTACTAATATCGAACAAAAATGGCGGGATACGACGTGAATTCTAAAAACCTATAACATTTTTTTTTTAAATTACGGCGCTTTGGTAGTGAAACGCGCGTGCATGACAATGTTCTTTTTTTGAAATTCATAAAGGGCACCACGAATTGAGTAGTGAGAATGTGGCTGTTTGATGAGGAAAGTAATTCCTTTGTTTTTTCGATCCCTTATCTAAAAGCGAATGAGTTGCATAATTTAGTACTTACGACATTATTTAATAACACTCGTTTGGATGATATACTATGGCACTGGTTGTTTTAATGTTGGCAATAAGCTGTTTCAGAAACTTTTATAGAGGATAGCATGTAAGTAAATAATTAACGTAGCTGCCTACCGGGCCCAAAAATCGAAGGAGTTAACCATAGACTCGAAAAGAAGAAGATTATGAACTCTGTTGCAATCTCTAATTACACTTTTTCGTTCTTTCGTGATGCGTCACTTAAAGCAAGATAACTTTAAACGAAGATGATATGACACTTCGCCGGGGGAACAATTTGGCTGACGAATACTTTCAATTTTGAAATACGAACTGATAAAATAATTTGAACGAATGTCGCAGTGACGTCACTTCCGTCTGTAGGTCGTATGCGTATGCGCAACTTTGGGTTGATAACTTGGTAACGAGTTGATGAAATAATTTTGTGGAATAAATTGATAATGGAAAGGGCGAAGTTATATCTTTGAATTAAATTGTGTTAGTAAAAACTGTTTAAATAGACTTGGTTTGAGTTCTTGCTGCTTTTAATGGTACGGACCTCGACCAGACCTCATATCAAATGAGATTGAAGCTTAGGGAGGTCGCCTACGACGACTTTTTGCATCGATTCAATAGCACGTTTCAGTAACGCCCTGCTGCTTCGCTACTTTTGGCAGTTTGTCGCATTTTCAACTGTTACTGGATCGATGCAAACGTGCGACTGTTGTTGATGCAAAGACCAACGTCAACAGACATTCACAGGAAGTTACTTTACTGCAGTGCACGACCGCATCGCTGTTGTATCGCGATTCTAGCGATACAGAATCGTAGTTACGCGAGCGAAGGTATAAGATCAGCGACAGCCTGTTTCGCAATCCTTTTGCGAATCGCTCTGGGCGACATCCAGGGTATGCCAGGATTGTGTTCGAAACGGAATTGCTCGAAAGTTACCGCGGCCGGACCGGAATTAGCACGGTCTTATTTGGCCGGGCACGCATTTTGAAAGCCTGAGTATGTCCGGCTTTATCCGGACGCCTGGCATCCCTAATTGCGGGCGATTAGAGAAGCCTATGTCCAACAGTAAACTGCTGTCCAGGGTTGCGCAATGGTCACCGCGGCCCTGGAACGAAAAGAGCATTTGGGGGACACGGCTGGGTTTTAGCCCGTAAGATGACACTCCCTTCCACTCCGCCCAAAGGAGAGAGACATTTGATGATTTCGCATCCAAGAAATTCATCCGATCTTCTGATTAATTTCGTCGCGGGATCCAAGACAGTTGAATCGTTTCTCCGGGACTCGTCGAGCTTCTCCGGGACTCGGCGTTTTGGTGGTCGCTATTGTTGATTCTGGCTTTCAGGAGTTGTAGTGGATGGGGAATGTGAGGCGGGCTTGTCCCAAAAAAAAATCCCATCTTCCATTTCAACTATGTGGGTTTGGTTTCCAGCGTTCAAGGTGAAGCGACTGTCTATCCGTCTATACCTTAGTAAGATTGTTTTAAGGGTTCCGCACCTCTATATGGAAAAACGGAACTCTAATAGGATCATTCGGTTGTCTGTCTGTCCGTTTGTCACAGTCAGATTTTCTTCGAATCTATTGGACCGATTCAGTTAAAATTAAACACGGATGTGTAACGAAAAAAGGGTCAATTTATGGAGTTTTAATCAGATTATTAAAAAAAAGTTTTTTCCAGCTGTACCGTGTGACATTATGACGTATCAAATGAAGAGTTCGTAATTTTGACTACTACGCAGCCACTCGTAGCCAACTTCAGAGGGGCAAAGTTATTTGACGAGAACTGTAGACGATGGAACGCGCGTCTAGAAGTCCCCGTCGCTCTTGACTTAACTCTTAAAGATCCCTAAATTACAGCTATCAAGAAACACAGACTATACACACATTTTCCGTTACGATTGTTATTAGATCAACGAGCAAATGTATCGATAAAACGCCTTGAACTGAAGTATTCCATGGTGTTAAATTCCACCTAAGCCACCGCCATTTCTAAGTAGGCCTCAAGACTTCGCACACAAGCAGTCAACTGCAACCGCTTTTTGTCCTACCATTGAATTGTAAATGCAACGTAGAGTAGATCGGACAAAAACGGGCGAATGAGCGAGGTAGCTTGCAGTACGCAGGTGCATCAGTAAGACAAGTCGACACTGTCTTTTTTATTGATTCTGGTTGGATGTAGGTTTATGTCGCAGCCAACTAGCTTAATTAGCCGTTTCATTAAAAGCCTAGCCGTTTAATTTAACTGCGGCGATTTTGTAGCGACGTAAGTGTCATCTTTTTTTCAATATCGTTTAATGGCTTGCCTATGTTACTTATGTGGTTGATTAAATGCGAAGTTGAAGGAAAAGGCTAGGTTTTTAATGAAACGGCTGATTAAGCTAGTTGGCTGCGACATCTACAAATACTAATATGTAAAGGCAAGTTTCCACCTGCAAGCAAGTTGCTTACCGAGCTACCGAGTTGAAATTAATATGATCAATCGCTCGATCGTAGTCCGCAATGCAATTAATTAAACTTTTGTTACACCTTTTCTTTTTCAAGGTTACACTTTTCGATATTTTGTCCATACAAATTTCGGGGGGGTATTACTCCACTGTTTGACATTATACATTAAAAGTTAAGCATGACATCGTTTTATCTCACTATTAATTTTGTCTGTACGGAAACAGAATAGTAAAATAAAAAGCCATTAAAAATTTATAAGCCAACAAAGATTCGTTTTTTTTTGCAAATTTAAGTAACTTCGGGCGTTAATAAGTAATAAAAGAAGTGTAAAATCTCAAAAACAAAGTCGGCACCGACAAACCTCACTTGTAGAAGAGTTCAATAAACATTATTTGTAATGGATTTATGCAGTGGTTTTTTCATAAAACTCAACCTTCCAATAGACTTTTTGTGCATCGTTTAACGTTGTTTTCGTTCGGAACGGTGTTTTGAGCGTTGAAACTAGACATTGTGCGTTTAGACTAGCATTTAAATGCTCATCACTGATACTGTCTCTGTCGGGCACGATGCCCGGTGAGACAGCATGCTTTTTGGCCACGCTTACCAGCGAGTTCGAGCCCGCGACTAGTTCAGCCTTAACTAATGTTGTGGTTGTGGTGTTTGTTGTAGCACTAAAATAATTTATTAAGAATGCCAAGTTAATATCAGAGTGTATGCAATGTTGAAGATCCTAATCAATAAATAATTGAACTTGCTTGCGTATTTCTTGCAAAAAAGGAACAAAGTTCAGGGTTGTAGCCACAATGATCTTTTTTAGTTAGTGTCGGTTTTTCACTGTCTCAAAATTATTCTCGTTGGGGGTTGAAAACGGGTCTACTGAGCGTATAGTCTTGTAAAAGCTCTATGACACGATCACGTGACAAAAGTAAGTCGTCGTCGTCGAAGCTCACCGTGAAAATGTACTACCATTTTCACGGTGAGCTTCTATAAAATAGACATGCTGATTTTAATTTTAATCCCCAAATAGCAGTGTCATTGGTCTTATTATAGGTATTTGTAACGGCTTATTTGCTCGGAGTTTGGATTTTTGCTATTGTAATGACGATCAACTTACCCCCTACCATATGACGTGGGATTTTATAACAGTTGTAATGGCTTGTCTACAGGAACATCCATAATTTCGAGGAATAACCGTTATGTTATGTCGATCTTTGACTATAGTCTGCGTAATCTTAAAACTTACGGTGTAACTTGTATTACTGACTGTACTCGACTGTGGCACTCGTCTAGCGGTTTCTAAACCAGCTTAGGGAACGCGCAAGGAAAGTCACGGGATACGACTTAGTATCTAATACTTGTTTTACACATAAATATTACTTACATACATTTTTATTTTTTAATTGGAGAACTTCTAGTATGAGCTGTGTTGAATTACGATGGAGCAAATATCTAACTTTTACAAGGCATTTTTCTGTATCACTACTTCGAAAACTGAGCGCAGGAGCTGCACGGCCCAGTACCACCATCTCCTTATACTATTGTCCTACGTTCTGGTTGTTTTCGAGTCCATAGTGTCCTTTAAACAGTCTGTACGCAGTAGGCGGCCACGTTTATATCAGCATCTGTTGGCATTCATTGAGGCCTCAATGGTGCAAGTGTAAGGGCAATTGGGGCACTCCAACAAGTGGTCCAAGGTATGGACTGGGGTGCCCCACTCACATTTAGTGTCAAACTGGTCTGTTAAATACATCGTACTTCCAGGTGTACTGTAGAGTATCATCCGTACGCTATAAACGTGGTCACTAACTGAGCACAAACTGTGGAAAGAAAGAAGGGCCACCATCGACGTGAAAAGAAGAACAACTCGAGATATTATTGTAGTAGTCTTCATAAGTTTGTCGCTATCCAGCTAAGCTTTGGCTGAAGCCTGAAAAGTGTCCCCTTCCTGATGAGTCGTGTAACGAATACGTTGTCAATGAAACCTTTACTGACGGAAATTGATTTTTAATTGCGACTATATTGTGTCACCATTCTCCCTATACATCTAGGTCGAAATAAAAAGACTTTGGAGGGAGAGAGAGCGATTTTAAGTTTTCTATAGATCGTGAAAAATTACTCTATCTTTCCCCCTGAACTCTTTTTCGAAAATATTCTCTATTAACTATTTCGACCTAGATATCTAGCGTATGCATACCAAGTTTCATTAAAATCGGTTCATTCATTTCGATAAATAAGGACTTGAAAGTTTGTATGAAATGCCGTACGGTGTAAAGGCTCGTAAGCTCTGAGTGTTAGGCTTAGCCTCCATGAGCACATTGGCCATATGGCCCCGCTATCAATGGACTCTTGTATCATCTCTGTCGAAACACGTCCACTGCTGGACATGGGCCTTCCCCAAGCGTCGTCCAATCGCCCGGTCCTGTGCCTCTCGTTGTGAAGTCGTGTGGCTGTTATTATTCAGCCACAAGTCCTGTATTCTGAGGATAGTGGTGATACGAGAGAACCTAAATGTCGCTACCAACTTATTATCGCGCCTTGTATAAAGTGGTGGGTCTGTACACATTGTGATATGTGTACAGCTATGTCCTCTGCAGTCTAAAACATGCAGCCTAAGTGACCTTTGGCTGCCACCGAGGACTGCATGGAACTGTTAAAAATGACTGTCCCAATGGTTTTAGACTTTCAGCCTAATTCAATCCCAAATCATGAGCCTGAATCTAACCGTATGGTCCGTATGCAATCTCATTCTAAGTAAGTATGTCTTATGCTACCACAGTATCGTCAGTCGACATACAATGGCCGCGCGTTGGTTTTGCATGAATAAACAAGCATTTTTACTGATTGATGTATTAATGCGTTTTGAAATTTTTACTTTTACGCATTCCACTTGATTTGCTATTGTCTGTATAGGTACTATTAGTTTCTTGTGGGTACTCGATGAAGATGGATGAGTAGGAGCTCGTTCCAGGCAACAGTTGTCGAGTACGGTCTCTGGATTGGTGACCATGATACATCGGGCCTGCGGACGGCGAGCGTTGGGTGGATCGTTGTCCTATCAAAACCAGGCCCGGGTCTACGGCGCGCTGTGTTCCACCGCCGCCTCAAAGAGATGTCAGCATAGTAGACGGGGCACGTTAGGGCCAGGGGTTCTACTCTCTAAGCCCGAAGTCCGTGGTTTCGGCCTTAGTGTCGGGCGTTTTCTATTCCGTATCACCTACGGACTTACGATAAGTCCCGAACCCGAACTAAGAATGAATGACAACACGATTTGACAGTTGTTCTTAGTTCGGGTTAGACCCCCAGAGCCTGGCAGGGTTGCGGAACGACAGTTTCTGCGGCCCTGCGACGCAAAGGGCATTAGGAGGAGCACGCATGGTTTATAGTCAGTAAGAGTCTGACACTCCCTCCCGCTCCGCCCTGACCAAAAGGGGTCATTTGATGATTTCCCATACTTAAAAAAAAAACTATTTTTTACCATTCCGTGTCTTAGAAACCATGTTAAGCCGATGGTCCCGGCTGTCTTTGTAGATCTTTGAAAGTCTTTATGGTAGCCAGAATCCAGAAACCCTGACACCAGTCTTGTTACGGAGTATCGTGTTACTGGAATGTGGAGGTCTGATTGACAGCATATTCTGTGTGCCCATTGAGGGCCCTATCTCACTAGGACACCGTGGTGGCGGCCACCGGTCGCGCCACCAACAAAATGTATGCAGTGTGTTGCCACTGCCACCAGCGGGTGATTCGGTTATAGCAGGTCAATTTTAGACGAAAAATAACCTGTTGGTGCTAATTTGTACCATGAGCGCGCCTAGTTGCAGGCAAACCAGCGATCACGTGACCTGAACCAATGAGCGACTAGAGTCCGTCCAACGAAAGAAGTCCCGCGGAAATAAATGGAACTAACAAGATTTGTTAGATGATAGCGTACAGTCGCATGGAAACTAGCGCCGCGGTTGCGGAACTTCTTTCGTTGGACGGACTCTAGCAGGTCAAAAGTTGATTTTGATAGAAATGCTATGGTACAAAAACAAAACCTGTCAGGTTAAAATGCTGTGGTGAACTGAAGTGAACTGCCTTGCACTTGGGAAGTAATTTAAATGTTTATGGTAGGCCCCCTGGCCTGGTGGGTGATAGTTAAGAGCGTGTACGCCGTATGTCATTTCATACAAACTTTCATGTCCTTATTCTTCAAAATGAATGAACCGATTTTAACGAAACTTGGTATGCATACGCTAGATATTCAGGTCTAAATAGTTATCAGAAAACATTTTTGAAAAAGAGTTCAGTGGGAAGGATATAGTGATTTTTCACTTTCTATAGAAAACTTAAAATCGCTCTCTCTCTCCCTCTGAAATATTTTTCAAAAATGTTTTCTGATAACTATTTAGACCTGAATATCTAGCGTATGCATACCAAGTTTCGTTAAAATCGGTTCATTCATTTTAAAGAATAAGGATTTGAAAGTTTGTATGAAAAACCGTACAGCATAAACGCTCTTAAGAGAATCTGGGCAGATGTTAGCGATTCATTCTCAAAAAATGCTTTTTTAGTTCCATTATCTTCGTAGTGGAATTGTTAAACAGTCATTCACATTTTTTTTTACATACATCTGATATAAAAAATTCAAAACAAAACGTGCGCTATCAAGCACGTTTGTTCGACAACAAACCTTTTGATTTCGATGTCCTATCATTTTGACCGTGGAGAGGTTATTTTAATTTTATCTTATTTTTGTTTAATTTTGAAGAACAGTGGGGTAGGTTATGAGACGTTATCGGTCAAATTAATTGTTAATAGCACATTAAGATATCGAGGGCCAAGGTATTTTGAAAATAGTTGCCGTTTGACACGTGTTTGTACCTACATTGTTTTCAAAATCATGGTCTTCTTGACTAACTCACTTTGTTTCTTCTTTCATTACGTCCTTTCCTTTATGGGGTTCCCTCATTATCATCATCATCATATCAGCCGAAAGACGTCCACTTTTTTTTTTTATTAGTTTTGGGTTTGCTCTTGACTCTAGTCAATGTCAGATATGACAGAGACAAAGTCTACGATGGAGCGAGCTTACCCAGAAGGAGCCTGTTCACTCTAACTTTGAAGAGATTAGGGCTGCAAGCTTTTGGAAACACAGACGCAGGCAGAGAGTTCCACTCCTTTGCTGTGCGCATTATAAAAGACGTTTGGAAATGCTGCTGGAAATAGGCCTCCCCCAAAGGCAGGAGGGTTGCCATAAGCGTCACGCTTGGCAGGCGGGTTGGCGATCGCAGTGTAGCTGTTGCAATGTACAGAGAATGGCGCTGCCCATTCTCTGGTGAGTTCCTTCTGGGGTTCCCTCACTAGTCCTCCGCTGTCAGTCCGTCTGTCTGTCAGCGGGCTGTATCTGTATCTACTTATACTAATATAATAAAGCTGAAGAATTTGTTTGATTTGAACGCGCTAATCTTTGGAATTCCTTTTTGTATTATGACAGCCACATTCATGAGGAAGGCTATAGGCTATACGGGAAGGGGTAATTTCAACGGGAAAATACGGGATATGCGCGTACGAAGTCGCGGGTAAATGCTAGTTAGATAGACAGTTATTAGTTAGACAGATGATATATTCATAGAGTGTATTTTATTGCCACTAAAACAAGATATAATTTACAATAAAAATGTGTTTTTTTTTTATGGTAGGTGACTGTGAGCGATTCGTGTCCGATTCGTACTAGGCTGGTTTTTGTTAGTTGATGACTAGTACAGACGCCATCACATCAAGCTACCCAAAACTGTCAAATTTTCCCAATCATCCTTGAACCTAATACGTTAGCGATAAAGTTCAAAATCTATTAAAGAAATTTGACAGATTGCTGTAGCTCGATCTGCTGGCGTATGAACATTCCTGTAGGATAATTTTCAACTTCCACGCTTTGCAGTTGCTAGTGGAGAAGCAGGATACCGTGAAATAATGTATTGCACAGGCCCACTCCTGCGCATTCCTCAAGAATTATAGCCGAGGTGCCCGAGGTGTTATCATCGCAAACAAATTCGTTGGTTGGCTTTTGGTATCTGAAAGGTTACGCAGACCTTGAAAAGTTACGTGACTTCTCGTCTCATTCATATCAAATTATCAATACAATGTCATAGTTATTTTTACGAGATGACAGACGAAATCGTGTTGTTAAAGAACTTTTTTTCTGCATGAAAATAGTTATAATTAATGTAAATGTCATCCACATTTACATTAATTATAACTCTTTCAAAGAGAGGAAGAAAAGATGGATGGAGTCTTGAGAATAGAAAAAGAAGTTCAAAAACTAAAACCCGACCACAAAAAATTCACGTTCTAAAAAGCATGAAACAAGAAAACATGGCCACTGTTCTGGCTTTCAGGAGTTGAAATGGTTTGGGAATGTGTGGCGGGCTTGTCCCAAAAAAAAACATAGCAGCCGGAGTTTGGAAGAAGTGGGAGGCCCCCGTGCTTCAGCAAACAAGTGAAGCTGTTGGTCCTGTGCCTCATCTCACCCGGCGAAGGCCTGGTTGCCGTCCCATCGGACTATGAGAGTACCTAAAAGAGCAGAAAGTGCATCTGTAATATGAGCACACATTTGTCTACTATAATAATATCTCCTGCGTAGTATATGTAAATAGAAAATCCCCGTTGAGTTTGGATAGGATTAGATGCATTTCGAAAAAAATAAAACCAAAATGGCAATGTCATTTGTTGCCGTTTTATTTTATATTTTATAGTCCAGTCAAATAAGCATTAAAATGGGTCAACCTCGGAATGAGAGATAATAAATCGTATTATATACCTTCATTTTATCCTCCATATTACTAGCCTACTTATGCCGGTAAAATTTATACCAAATACCTAATGAATCGAATCTTAATGCAAAACATTGTTGTTTTAGATTTTTAATAGCTCAACTTAGTTTTGAGTAAATCGATAAAATGCTTCATATTTGGCAATAAATTGGAAACATTGTGTCGTCGCGCTTCTCTTTCTTTTCTATACAGTCCGAGAGTAACCGAGTTTTTGCTGATCACAGCGCCTTAAAGGTATATTTTTTATTTTTATTTTATTTTACAGTTTTAGGAAAACGTACAGCTAAACATTTTCACACGAGTAACAAAAATAAGGCGAATTATAAGTTTTCACAGATAAAAGAGAGCTTATAAACAAAAATATGTGAGAGGGTAAACAGTTTCAGTAAAAACAGTAACATTGTAAAACAAAAATACAATTGAATTGAGAACCTCCTCCTCTTTTTTTGAAGTCGGTTAAACATGTAACTCAAACAGAGCAGATTTTAATTAATAAATTAGTTTACGTTATATATTTACCGAGATTCACGGTTGACCATGTATTACAGTGTGGCTGAGCGCTGCGCGCTTTCCGCTCACTGTCTCCAAAACGGTTGAGCTCATGAAAAAATGTTCAGAACGAATACTGTTGCAAATTTTACGTTCTACAATTTTGATCAGAGGTGTTAATATCATTGGAGCTATAGTAACCGAGATAAACCGATTTTTGAAACCTTTGACCTTCAATATCTTACGACGCAGACACGAGATTTTATGAGACTTTTGACGCATTCAGAACGAAATGATACTAATATACGAGTTTTAAGCTTATTATCTCACATTCCGAGATGAAACCCTTTTTTGACTGGACTGTTATGATAATGAATGCTTTTATAACTTATGTATCCCCGGTCGTCGGGAGTCGCTGGGCGATTCCCGGCCACCGTAGGCGCGGGTCTTTGGACGGCGAGCCACCCAACGCTCGCCGTCCGCAGACCAAAGCCAGAATCGGGTCGACGGCGCATTGTGTTTTACGCGCGCCTCAAAGAGATGTCAGCACAGGAGAAGGGGCCCTAGCTAGATAGGGCCAGAGCCTGCCAGGGTCCGGATTTTGTTCCAAAGCGTTACCGCGGCACTGGAAAGCAAAGGGCACTACGAGGAGCACGGATGGGTTTTAGTCAGTAAGAATCTGACACTCCCTCCCGCTCCACCCAGAGTGGCAAGTAATTTTTTGATTTCCCATCAATTAAAAAAAAAAACTTATGTATATACCTACCTAACGTTGTGTCATAGAAGTACCTAAATTGGGTACTTACGTCCGCTTATAAGTTATAACGAACAACTAACCAACTGCATGCATAGACTAGATTAAAAACCAGAATGCCAGGCAGCCTCACTTGTTTAATTATTAAAACTGCGGTTCGATTCAGCAGTGTGATTCTGTAAACATGTCGAAATGAACACTTGGATGAGGTGCACGACAGGTGAGTTGTCAAACCATTCAAATAAGATAGAATGACAGCTTACTTGTCGTTCACTCCGCCTAGATGTACACCACGAAATGTCGACAGAATCAACCGGCTGTAAACATGTCGAAGTAAAGGCTTGGGTGAAGTGATCACGAAGTGAGCTGTCATTCCATCTAGTTTGTATGGTTTGACGGCTCACTTGTCGTTCACTTCTCCTAAGTTTTCTCTTCAATTTTTTTACAGTATCGTACTACTGGAAACTGCGTCTTTCCCATTTTGTTTTTGCCTCGTTTAATGTTAAATCTGACGTCTGTTGTCAAAAAAACCACAAATATTTTTGTGTAACGTTTGATTGTGTTATCTGGCGAGTATTGAATAAGTTGGCAGACGTATGAATATCTAATCGCTCTATTCACGCTAATGATTATTATGTTATTGACGTAGGTTTTCGTAAACAAATACACTTGATTAACTAAGAAAAACGGAGAAAGTACCGTTTCCGCACTTAGAAGGCCAATTCTCGTACTTAAAAACCGGTCAAGAACGAGTCGGACTCGCGCACCGAGGGTTCCGCCCTCGGTGCGCGAGGCGAAGGCGAAGCGACTCGCTCTGACGAACGCAATCGAATACGTTAAAAAACTCACACTAAGCCCTCAAACCTCCACAACCCATTAACTGGGTAACAAGGTACTACTTGGCAATACTGGGGTCAGATATACTGGCATCTGACAATCCGTAACGATTGCCAAAGATCTACAAATGACAGCCAGGAGCAAAGGCTGCACACACACTAGTGCACTATAATATTTCTTGTGTACTTGGCTAGAATGGCTGTTCTCCGATGAGGTTGGCAACCGTTCCCGAGATTCAATCGGCAGGATTATTATTATCATCCTTAACTCCCGCATTTTTTAGGGTTCCGTACCCAAAGGGTAATAACGGGACCCTATTACTAAGACTCCGCTGTCCGTGGCCAGGCTGTATCTCATGAACCGTGATAGCTAGACAGTTGAAATTTTCATAGATGATGTATTTCTGTTGCCGCTATAACAACAAATACTAAAAACAGAATATAATAAATATTTAAGTGGGGGGGCCCACTTAAATATTTATTATATTCTGTTTTTTCATACGACAAACGTGATTTTTATGCCGTTTTTTATTTATCAATGGTACGGAACCCTTCGTGCGCGAGTTCGACTCGCACTAGGCCGGTGTTTATTCCCACAAAATCAAATAACAATAAGGCCTATTTTCCTTTGATTGCAAAGACTCCCAAGCTAGACAGTACGTTCCACATCGTAGTTTTTACATCATTTCATAGAAATAATGAAAGTGTATCAGCCAACAACTGTGAACTGGTAAGAAAATTGTACACACGCCAGCATATCAAGCTACCCGATACTGTCAAATTTTCCCAATCAACCTTGAACCTAATGCTGTAGTGGTAAAGTTGAAAATCCATTAGAGAAATTTGACAGATAGTTGTAGCATGATGTGCTGCCGACTGTACTAGACACGTTCTACGCGCTTGCGACATTTCTGAGAAAATGTAAGTACTTACGAATGCAGAGAAAAAACGCAGTTCAATGCGGAAAGTATGCCGTTGTTAGCCTAATTCAACTTCTGAGCATTGGTGGCTAGAAAAACTAGGTGGGATTTTGACCTGGTTTTAAAAAGAATGTCGTTCAGACACTTGTGCATAAGAAACTCATGCATGAAGACAAGTGTTATATGTAACTTGTGACGGTAAACTGTTGTTCCGTAGCTAGTATAAACCGAAAAAATCATGTGTATACCTCCTTTGATTTTTTAGTTTATTTTATTATTGTAATAGCGGGAATAGAAATACACTCTGTGAACATATGAATTATCTAGTTATTAGTGTTTACGAGATGCAGAACGCTGATATACAGACAGAAGGACTGTTTTCCGTTGGTTTTTAAGAAATGTAATAAAAACTATTTCTTTTATTTTTTTTTTATTGAGGAATGGGCTTGCTCTTGACCTCGATCCCGCCTGATGGAAAGCGATAGATGAGGTCTATGATGGAGCGAGCGTGCCCAGAAGATGCCTGTTCACTCTTGCTTTGAAGGCAGACGGGTTATATGTGGAAGGGAACAGTCAAATACAATGTATGGTACATTTGATTTGAAAGTAGTATTGACCGTCTTTCGCCATTCATTGTGCGCAGTAGCTCGGAAATTATGATGCAATTGGACTGATATTTACATCACTTTGGATAATACTTTGATTCTTAGATATTTTGCCCACTTATGTATTGTTACTAAGCATTTCTCGCCCCATTCTGTGACATCGTCTGATTTCAATAACCGAGAAGTCGCTCAGCTGCAACTTATTGTGGACTACCTCAGCGATCATCTTAGCAGTATCTGTATGAAAACCAAGCGTGCCATTTTTTGACTACCTACTATGACGTCAACACTAAACACTATTAGGTGATGGGAAAATCAAAACGATTCAAAGACCACGTGTAGCACCTAACTGACCTAACCACGTAACTGACACTTAACTGACGTACGACTAGCGTACACCGATGCAAATTGAGCGCGAAAGTGGCGGCTTACGATTTTTTATCGTAAGCTGGGCACCGAAACGGTCACACGAAGTAGTTGCTCTTGCGTTATCTATGTCTATATATATCTGTGGTCCTCTTTCAACAACTCTATGCAACAGCAAGATGTTCCTTCGTTTATTGTTGTTGTTAGCTTCGTGTTTGACCACTATCTCACCTGAGGCCCTAGACAATGTGCCATTCAATTAGCGAATGCGACTGTCGAAATGCTAAAATGTATGAATTTGATCACGTGACATTTCGATGGCATCTGTCAATTCCATACACGCTACCGTTGACAGAATCTCACTTGTTTCAAGCTCATGGCTTGCAAGCTTCATTTACTAAGCCTCGCTCAGCGCAAGCGATTCTATTGGTTCTTAACAAAAACATCCCTCGCTACGCATCCTCGCACATCTCTGGTGGAAACGCAGCCTTAAGGTCAAGAGTGAGCAGGTTACTTCTAAGCAAGCATGCTTCATATGTCAACGGTAGCGTGGCGAAGGCGATTGTTAATACTTCAAAAATGTATGGGATTGACAAATGCTTTCGAAATGTCACGTGATCTAATCCAATTGGCATTTCGACAGTCGCATTCATTAATTGAATGGCACATTGTCTACTAAGACCTCAGGTTGTAGCTAGCAGGATTCGTCCGCGCCACCTATTGAAAGAAAGAAAAAGCATTTATTTTGTCACAAACGCAGGGCACACACAAACAATAGTGACACACGAAATAAAAAAAAAAAGCAAAGAAAACTGTTCCCTTCTTAATTGTTGCATTGGCTGCTTTGGTAAGTAGATTTAGTGATTGTAAGCGCGTAAGGTCAGGCGGATTGATTTTGAATGTAGTTGGTACCAGAAGGAGACATGCACCGACCCCAAATAAATTGACATAGAATGGGATAAATGAAGGAGCCTCCTTGTGTAGCGCAATTTGTTCCGTCAGGCACTCAACTGAAGCGAGCGCTCGGCGCATACTGGACAGTGCCACCAAACTCCTTATAAGACTGGCCAATCCTTCCCTTGCGGTAGTAGGCCGCCTGGTTCCCGACCACCCTCCCACCGGAGTCCGGCGTCAAGCAGCCTGCTGTTTCGTCGATGCGTAGGAGTACCAGTGCCTCAAGGCAACTTCTGGGCTTGCTCGCTCCTTCATCGCTTTCCATCAAGAGTGAACCCATTCATAAAAAAATACTAGTATTCAGCTGCTACCGATTAGAATGAAAGCCAATCCCAACATTGTTGGAAATCGAGAAAAGGTTAGGCACTCCAGGCAGACTGATCACTAGAAATTACATTGCATTACCATCTGGTGGCCTGTTGGTCTAGTGGTTAGTCAAAGTCAAAGTCAAAGTCAAAGCATTTATTTCAAATAAACCATTTACAGGTACTTTTGAATTGTCAGAGTCAGTCAGTCAAAAACATGAAGCTATTTACACGTTCCAAAGCGTAGATCTCTATGGAGAAGAACGTGCAAGAAACTCCACGGACACTCTTTTAAACCATTTTATGATTTACAATAATCCTGGTTACATTATCTTTGTTGCTTCTATATGTGAGAACAATGTAAAGGAAGAGAAAAAAAAAAGAATTCTAAGTATCAAATAAACTATTGAAATAAGCCAGCGACAGCTAAGAGATGACCAGTCTCCACTGATGGCGCCCGTTCACGAACATGACGCGTGCATCAGCACCATTCAGCTCAACCATTTTGAAGGGAACCGAATGATCCGATACACGCGCCACCATCAGCGAGACATTCGAGTGAGCATGACAAACCCTCAACTGCCCCTGCTCATTCATGTCAAACAAGAAAACCATCTATTAACATAAAAAGGCTCCATGGTCCTCACATTTACAGGATTCCAAAATAAAAAATGCTTCTACTTTATATAAAACTATAAATATCAATTGGTAAGAACAGAAAAGTAAAAGTGTATTCCAAACATTATAGAAATGTGGAATATTATTATTATTAAACGTAAAAAGTAAAATAAAAAAGGGTGAGCATCTCCTCCATATATAAAATCCTAACTAGTGGAACCAAGCGGCTGAGGCTGTGGAGCAGGACCGGCATTTAGCCAAGCATTTTTATCAAGGATATAATCTTCCAGTTTATAATATGCCTGTCTACATAGTGTGCGTTTAATGCATGTTTTAAATTTTCTCTCATTCAGTCCGAGAATATCATATGGTATTTTATTATAAAATTTAACACAGTACCCCATAAAAGAAGTGTGTACTTTAGCCAATCTGAATCGGGGTTGATCTAATTTGTTCTTATTTCTAGTATTAAAATTATGCCTGTCACTAATCTTACTAAAAAGATGGAGATTTTTCCGAACATACATTATATTTTCGTATATGTATTGACAAGGTACCGTCATGATGTTAATATCTTTAAACAGTTCCCTTAGGGAATCGCGCCGACCCAGATTATATATGGCTCTGATGGCTCTTTTCTGCAGAATAAATATAGATTCGATGTCTGCAGCACGTCCCCACAACAAGATACCGTAAGACATGATACTATGAAAGTAACTAAAATAGACCAGCCTCGCGGTATCTATATCAGTAAATTGACGGATTTTTCTGACAGCATATGCTGCTGAACTTAGCCGTCCCGCAAGAGATGTTAAATGAGGACCCCATTGCAGCCTTGAGTCAAGCGTGATCCCCAGGAAAACCGCGTTTTCGACGAATTCAAGTTTCTCTTTGTTCAATACAATATCGCAATTATTACTTTTGATATTCGGTAAAGCAAATCTAATACACTTAGTTTTTTTCCCATTTAATACTAAATTATTAGCAGTGAACCAATTTTGGACCTGCTGTAGGGCTTTATTTACTTTTTAGTGACCCTGACTGCTAGGACGGAGGTCGTGGGTTCGATTCCCACACAGGACAAATCTTTGTGCGATGAGTACGATTATTTGTTCTGTATCTGGTGTGTAATTTATCTATAATATGTATGTATTTAGAAATATATAAGTGTCTTTATCAGTTGTCTGGTTGCCATAGTACAGGCTCTGCCTAGTTTGGGATCAGATGGCGGTGTGTTGATTGTCCCAAGATATTATTATTATTATCTAGGGCAGTGCATGTGCATACCCTTCCAGGATGAATCGAAACCAACTATTCCACTCAAAATCCCTTCAAGAACTCCAAAGCCCTAAGTAAGTAAGTAAGTAAGTAAGTAAAATTTTCTTTGTTTAAACATGGTGTACATGATACAAGCAAGATAACAATAAAATACAGAAAGAAAAGTTCTAACATGTTCAGCCGCATATCGTGGCGTACAAATTGGTAGGAAGAGATGGTGCATGAACCGTGCCAATATTCATCAAAATTACATTTAAGACACTTTGTAGGTACTTATTAATTCACTAAAAATTATTATATCTCAGCAAGCATTTATAGATAAAAATGTCAAAGTTAAAAATGTCAATAATGAATGTCAAATAAGTAGTCGTTAAATAAATTAGTCAATAAAATATGAATTACTATCATTAAATGTCCATACTAAATTACAATTATTCCAAAAAAAAAGAAAATACAATTACCACAACATGCCAAAAATACAACATCGTCATCTCAAAAACGAAGAAAAATTGTCCTCCTTCATAAACTCTGCTATACTGTAATATGCTCTTTCAGTTAATAGACTCTTTAATTTACTTTTAAGGGTAGATATATTTAATGTTCTCCATGATTTCGGCAATTTATTAAAAATGGTCGGAGCCATGCAAAAGATGCTCTTACGCATAAGAGTCGTTTTAGCGCCGTGCACACAGAGTTTGAAATTATCACGATATAATTTCAAACTCTGTGTGCACCCATATCCCTAGAACATTCTTACCTCGATAAATCTATTCCACACCAAAAATATTTTGTCAAATAGTCGAAAACTAGTCGCGTTATCTGTCATAGTTCGCTCTTATCTCTCACATTAAGTACCTACTTGTTATCGGAATATTTTTAAAACTGTTTTCGAAAACTATTTTTGATAAGGTATCGCTGGACCACGTAATCGTTTTTAGGGATCCGTAGCCAAAGGGCGCTTTGCTGAGACCCTTTTAATAGGCTTGCGCTGCCGCCGTCTGTCTGTCACAGACTATACCATAGCTATGGAGCCATACCTGTCTTTTGAAAACTGTTCATCGGGAAAATCAGTTAACATAGGATCAGTGTTGCTATGAATAATTATTTAGAGCAGTGACCACGTTGTTGGTCTCTTGGTCGTCAAGCGCGACTGCCGCGACTGAGCGTAGGGTTCTGGGTTCGATTGCTAGGTCGGGCAAAAAGTATTACAGGGAAAAGTATTTTTAGGAATTGCACAGTAGCAAGGGCTGCGAAATTTGTACCCCCCGTGCCCCGGGAAGCACATGTCGCCGTTGGTCCTACGCTTGGGGGCGCTTGGGGGTCAGTCGCAAACCGTCAAAAAAGCCTTAATTTTAATACATTTTTGACAGATTGCGATTGAGATGCGAATGTGAACGTTGTTTGAAAATTAGTAGAGTTGCCACTCGGATCTCAACTCCCGAGTGACGGATTCCCGTACAGTTCTCGTCAAATAACTTTGCCCCTCTGAAGTTGTGTCGAGTGGCTGCGTAGTAGTCAAAATTACGAACACACTGCAACTGCGCATGCGTAAGAGACATGGGGGCGGGGCGCGATTTTATGTCTCAGTCGCTCATTTACGTTCGATGCATGCTTGCGTCCCGCTTGCTCCCGCCTACGTGACTGCACCTGCGCGATTCGCTTCGATTTTTGCAAATGGCTAACTTCAGAGGGGCAAAGTTATTTGACGAGAACTGTACTATAGTAAATGCTCCATCCTTCTGTACGGAACCTTTAGCGCCCGAGTCTGAATCACACTTGACCAGTTATTTTCGAAATTACAACGATAACAGGGTTCAGAGGGTCAAGCCCTTATCGTGTACACAAAAAAGAGTTATTTGTAGTTTACTACTACAGGAAAAATAACATGATTGCTCATGTGTGATAGGTTAATAATTCAAATAACTTGACGCCCGAATAAATATAATCAAACACATAGATCGTACGCAGAATGTCTGTTTTTGGGGTTCCGTACCCAAAGAGTAAAAACGGGACCCATTACTAAGACTCCGCTGTCCGTCTGTCTGTCACCAAGCTGTATCTCATGAACCGTGGTAGCTAGACAGTTGAAATTTTCACAGATGATTGTATTTCTGTTGCCGCTATAACAACAAATACTAAAAACAATAAAATAAATATTTAATTGTGGCTACCATACAAGAAACTTGAATTTTTGCCGTTTTTTAAAAAAAAATTACAATATAATACTGGCTATATTATGAAATACCTAAAATCATTTCATAAACTGGTCGGACAAATTATGGATTAGTGATCAATTATATCTGGATACGACACGACGTAACTATGCGCTTGCAAATAATGCGTATGAAAAATGCATGCATATTCCCTATTTGCAAGCGCCGTCCAAATGTCACGCATAAATACTTAGACTAATGTTTAAAACGAGAATGTCACGTGGTCAATCCCAAACATTTGGCAATCTTTTTCTCTGGTAGAATATCATTTTGTCTATTGCTTCTTGATACGTTTTTGAAAGGTGTTGAAGTGATTTAAAATAAGAAAAAATATCCTCTTCTTAATTTTTGGAAATAACGAAATTAAATTTAGAGTAGGTTCGTGCAAATACGTAGTTCTGTGTTAGACAAGTAAACACCAAAATGTGTGAAGTACCTAATAAAGATTAAACTGACGTTATTTTTCAAGGTTACCTTTTCGAGCTTGTCCAAAGGTGGTATTTACTTGAAATAGTTAAAATCTGTTAAAATAAATATTATCCAATCATGTTCATTTTTAATTTGATTCTTCAGGGGCCCAATTTAGGCGACATTGTTTTTTTGTCAGTCTGTATTCTGTTTCGTACACTCTTAAATATGACCACGCCTTTCTGGAACACCCTGTAGACACCATTCCCAACGAGAGATTATGATAATAGGGCATTCCTCAATTTATCAAGACGTACTAAAAATATAAAGATTCTTAATGGAGAAAAACGGGCAAAAAAACTCCATAGTTAGGTACTCTTTTCAAATAAATGTTTTACAATTTGGTTCATTAATTAATTTACTTTATGTAAGGACGATGCACGAAGATTATCCTAATAAGAACAATGTAATACCAGCACTCTGCGATAGCATAGTCGACGGACTTTTCTGAGTTTGTGCAATTTACACCAAAATCTCAAAAACGAGCCGGTTCTGAAAAAAGCAACTCACTACTTGTTATGATCAAAACTTTCCACACAGTCAACAACTTCATAAATTAAATTTTTTGAACCGTTATCGATGGAAAAATACTGCAACAAGTCGGTTGTTTACTGACGACTCATTAACCGGTCGGTTTGGTAGAACGTGACAACTGACAGTCGCTTGAATGGTCCAGACCAGTGCATCTTTACCTGTGGCCCGCGGGCCGCATGTGGCCCACCAAGCTTCTCCGTGTGGCCCTGTAGCCTAGCACACTATTGACAACAGCAAAAGCTCGGTCACTCTCGGTACTGTATAGAAAAGAAAGAGAAGCGCGACGACTAAATGCTTGCAATTTATTGCCAAATATGAAGCATTTTATCGATTTCCTCAAAACTAAGTTGATCTATTAAAAATCTAAAACAACAAAGTTTTGCATTAAGATTCGATTCATTATTTGGTATAATTTTTATCGGCTTATGTAGGCTAGTAATATGGGATTATTTTTTCTAAGGTCAAAGTTAGAGGTAACTTTGACGATCATTACTATCGAGGATTTTATTTTTAAACATGTTTCGGAAACAACAGTGTTCTTTGAAATATAGTTAAAATTAACATATATTTTTTCTGCAGCTTGAAACTAAACAGATTTGGCTAAAATTTCGTGAGGAAACCAGCAATTTTCTAGTTTTTGCTGTTCACAGCGCCTTATGTCAGTGCATCAATGTGTATTTGTCTATACTGTACTAGTTAACTCCTTGACGATGTGCTGAGACTATTTCTTTACCCACTATCAACTTGAAAACGGTCCTTTAGTCACAAATTCAAAAGTTTCATTCATGTAGATACTATTAAATGTAGATTTTTGCCGCCCATCATGACAATAGTATAAAGTCTAATGTGACCCTGAGAGATAAAAGGTTGAGTATGGTTGAGGATTTCCTCCGTTAAAAAAAAAAAAATGGCTGATCTAGTAGCTGATTTTACTACGGTTGACACTTCGTTGGCTGATCTAGTAGCTGATTTTACTACGGTTGACACTTCGTTGGCTGATCTAGTAGCTGATTTTACTACGGTTGACACTTCGTTGGCTGATCTAGTAGCTGATTTTACTACGGTTGACACTTCGTTGGCTGATCTAGTAGCTGATTTTACTACGGTTGACACTTCGTATAATGGTCACCTCCTGTTTCTCCGCATACTACTTCTTAACCACTCAACTAAAAATGCAGTTAAATGTGAGTGCGGCGTCCTCCGTCTAAAATATGGCCGACTTGTTGGAGTTCCCCAAGTAGTCAAGAGCAACATAGCATAGTTGGGAAAAGGCTAGGCAGCATTGATTGGTTCTGTCCCGATGACAATTAATTTTTATTTATGAGAACTATGACCTGATGCTCCATCTTGAGTTGGCTCCACGAAGTAACTCCTTAACGGTCAACAGTAGAGACACGAAATTTTGCATGACCTAGTTGAAGGTTGTGGCAATCCACTGGATGGGACACGCACAGGACTGGTCGATGTGGCGACACCTTGGGGGAAGGCCTATGTCCAGCAGTGGACATCTTTCAACTGAATGATGATGATGATGATTCAATTTTAATAAAAATGACAAAAATATGTGCAATTTTAATGTCGTTTGACGACACGGTTGGCGCAGTGGTTGAGCGATTGGCTGCTGCGCTGCGTGTCGTGGGTTCGATTCCCGCACGGGGGAAATATTTGTATGGCCTACAGAAAGTTGTTCCGGGTCTGGCTGTTTGTGTATGTGAGTTTGTATGTAAACGCAGGGTGCGATACAGAATAAATTCCTAGTGTGGGGCAACGTTTTTAAAATAAAGAAAGTAATAAAGTTCGTATTATAGTTTGTTTTAAAATGTTTTTTTTTTTATTATAAGTAAACTTGACTTTGACGACACGGTTGGCGCAGTGGTTGAGCGATCGGCTGCTGCGCTGCGTGTCGCGGGTTCGATTCCCGCACGGAACAAATATTTGTATGGCCTACAGATAGTTGTTCCGGGTCTGGCTGTTTGTGTATGTGACTTTGTATGTTTGTAAACGCACCCACGATACAGGAGAAATTCCAACTGTGGGGCAACGTTTGTTAAAATAAAAAAAAAATAAAGTAAAAAAGTTCCAGTTTGTTTTAAAAATGTTTTTTTTTATTATAAATTTATTTTCCCTAGTAATGACGTATTTTCTTTTCCTCTGTTGCAGGTAAAACCTTACCACCGATGGACTACATTCCAAACGAATTAAACAAAAACTAAATGTACCTAATTCTGAAATTATAGAACTAAGAACTAGTATAAATTATAAGAAACGAACTCTTGACCAAATTTTTCTACCAAACTTAGAATTCTCACCCATGACCTGCCTTTCCAATACCAAAGTGTTAAAATCTATTTATTTTGAAGACTTGTCTCTATGAAGATGATGCCTCAACAGTACTGTTTGAGGTGGAAGCATCACCACACTAATGTGCAGAATATGTTCGCCCAGCTGCTAGAAAAAGGTTGGTATTCAAAGATTATTTTTGCTTCATCTTTATCGTGTGGGCAGTAAGGTCTAACGACCCCACACACCCTAGTCAGATCCTTTACATTTTCTAGTAATGAAAAACGGATCATAATTTGTTTTTCAGGTACCGTAGTGACAAAGATCAAAAAAGAAAGTTCAATGAACTTTATTCCAAAATCTGGCGCGCCTACCCTAGCTTCTTGCTAGTTAATAACAAAATTACAAAGGGGCGTGAACACAAAACACTTCAAACATAAAATTATACTTAATATTCTTGAATAGTTACCGAGTTTTTATTACGTACTCAAACTTCTGTTTAACATCAATTTTAGATAATGGTCGTGACTAGACTATGAGATAACTTTTTGGCAATCTATAACATTGGAAAAAATCGTACTGACGCAAACTTTGAAACTGTATAATCATGACGTCCACTGCTGGACATGGGTCAAGCAATATACAGGGTCTGCTAAGGTTGCGGATTGTGTTCGAAAGAGTTACCGCGGCCCTGGAAAGCAAAGGGCACTACGAGGAGCACGGATGGGTTTTAGCCAGTAAGAGTCTGTCACACCCTCCCGCTCCACCCAGAGCGGCAGGAGTTATTTGATGATTTCCCATCCATAAAAAAAGAAAGCAATAGACAGGCTGATTTTTTCAAATGGGTCTCTTTGTCTCCTTCTACAAATTATTTATTTTTGTGGCGGAACATTGCTCACTCTATTCCTCTATGTCTATGTGCTAAACTAATGAATAGATGATGACTAGCACCGTGTAAAAAACACGGAACCGAGTTAACAAATTAAAAAACGAAATCCATTTATATTTAAAAAAAACCAGAATGAGTTTTTTTTTAACCAATACCAAGTCAC
Organism: Melanchra persicariae; assembly: GCA_947386135.1. NCBI lineage: Eukaryota > Metazoa > Arthropoda > Insecta > Lepidoptera > Noctuidae > Melanchra > Melanchra persicariae. The sequence continues at coordinate 6,580,373 of OX376673.1, read as the reverse complement.
GTGTTTTTCCAAAAATAAAAAAGAACCTTCAAAAAGCCCCGATGTATGATACTTAATTTGGTTTTCGAAAATGTTCACCAAAATCCGGTTCTGACGAAAATAAATAAAACTGGTTTCTATTTTTAAATGTTATTGGACACGTGAGGCTTACAATAACTCGATTCAACGCTGGCTGACATTACCTTCGAATTTGATTTGAATAATATTAATTTTTAATTAAGCTAAAAATAGGTTTTGTCGATTTATTTTTGTGTTCGTTGCAGATACTTTAAATATGTTATTATGTGGGTTTCACCATTTATTTATAGATTTATTTGAAACTTTTAAAGCTTCTAGCAAGTTTTTTTTTTTGTAAGGTGCAATCTTGTGTATGGTTTTTTCGCGCAAAGGCAATGTCTATATAAAGCCAATTAATGTCTATGGATGAAGTAAATTACTATAAGCAAGACTACTATTGACGTACACATCAAAAAACTATTAAAAGGCCCTACCCTAACGTAGTTACTTTTAAAAATATTTTTTTCTGCATAGACAAAATGGACGTTATAGAAATAACTGCTGCCCACCTCTACACGGAAGTAAATTAACACACTCAAAAAAACTCAACTATAACATTTAAATTATAGCAAAAAATCAAATTTGAATAGACCAAAATGGCACATGTAAAAAAAAACTCGAAAATATCAGTATCTAATAGGAAACACACTGCAAGGTAATAATGATGCAAGTTTTTTTTCGTTTAGATAAAAATAGATCTTATAAATTGGTATAATGAGGTTGTGAATACCGAAAACAATTAGTGATGGTATGAAAAATGTTACTAAAATTATTGATGGGCAGTAAAGTTTTCTTAGGGCAGATCTTCCTTTCCACAATCATCATCTGCCTATCCTTTTCCCAACTATGTTGGAGTCGGCTACCAGTCTTAACAGGATGCAGCTGAATACCAGTATCGTTCATGGAGCGTCTGCTTATCTGACCTCCACAACCATACCGGGCAACACAGATTTTCTGGCTTCTGACTACCTTCACAACTGTCAAAGATCTTGAAATGAAAGTCGGGAGTCCGGGAGTAACGGCTTAGCATGCATCCAAAGAGTGCATGACGATGTCAGCAAAAAAAGTTCTAGAAGTTTAAGAACAGATAAACTTGACGCGCTTTTAAAACATCCGTATAAAAAGTGTGATATTATTGACCTCGGGCAATAAAGTCGTCAGTGTATTAGGCACAGCACGTCGAATACTTGTTTCAAATCATTTTCGTAACGAATTACGTAACACGTTGAATATATGTCTTTTTGTAAAGTTCCTCTTTTGAAGGTCAAAATTATTAAAATATTGTCTGCGTTGTTTTCATTTTCCAAGTAATCATCATCAGCCAAGCCTTCCCAACTATCATAATGTTGTGGAGATCGGCTTCTTGTCTAACCGTGCCTATCTGCCCTCCACGAGCTTACAATACTTCTTGGCATGACTGGTTCAATTAAATTCCATCAGAATGGCAATTCTACTATTTTTTAAGCAACATTCACATTTGCATGTCAGTCGCAATCTGTCAAAAATGTATGGAAATGAAGGCTTTTTTGACAGATTGCGACTGAGCTACGAATGCGAACGTTGCTTAAGGCGCTGTCATAGCAAAAACTCGGTCACTCTCGGACTGTATAGAAAGAGAAGCGTGTTGACACAATGCTTGCAATTTATTTGCCAAATATGAAGCATTTTGTCGATTTACTCAAAACTAAGTTGAGCTATTCATAATCTAAAACAACTAAGTTTTGCATTAATATTCGATTCATTATTTGTTATAAATTTTACATATGTAGGCTTAATAGTAATACGGGATTTTTTTTTTAAGGTCAAAGTTAGAGGTAACTTTGACGATCATTTCTATCGAGGATTTTATTTTTAAACATGTTTTGGAAACAACAGAGTTCTTGGAAATATAGTTAAATTCAACATATATATTTTTTCTGCAGCTTGAAACTAAATTATTTTAGAAAACCAGCAATTTATTCAGTTTTTGCTGATGACAGCGCCTTAAAAAATAGTAGAATTGGCCCTCAGAAGATTGACTGGAGCGATTGAGCAGCATTGCTATTCGATCGTTCATTTTCATTCAACAGTTGGCTATTGTATGAATTGTTATTTCATGTTTTTACTTGAATTTAATTGTTTTGCATTCCTTTTGTTCTTATTTGAAAAATAGCTCATTTAAATAACAAAAAAAAATATACTTGGCAGTTAAGATTATTAATGACAAACTTAGGATTTTCCCGAAGTTATTAACTATTTGGTACACAAATTCCTTCGCTTAAAAACTAGTGTGCCCACATTTTTTTGTATTTTGTTAAAATTCGACGTTTTTATTTTTCTTTTAACAAAAAGGTTTAAAAAATCTCATTGTTTCTTTAATGGTGCGTTCACACGGGCAATGAATATTAATCAAAGAAAAAATTATAAGCAAACCAGGGGCCTAACCACCAACTCTTAAAGCAGTATTACTTCAATATTACTTCCAATAGGAAAGAGACGGAGCTATACGTCCTGTATAGCTCCGTCTCTTTCCCACTGAAAGTAATACTGCTTTAAGAGTTGGTGGTTTAGGCCCTGGTCGATTGTGACGTCACGACGTATCAAGCAATAATAGGTAACGGCAGCAAGCGTAAATATGGCGATAATTATGTTTTGCAATGACAACATTGATTATGGAGCAACTCCAAGAAACTAGGTAGGCAATACACGAGTAAAAAAAACAAGCAAAATGGAGCATTTAGAAACAATATTGCCGAAACAATTGCCGCATTTTATTGCAGTTGCTGAACATTGCTCGTGTAAACGCACTAATAAGTTACTACTTAGGTATGTATAGTTATTCCGATTTAATTTATCTTGTCTATTATCTAAATAGTATAAAAAAATCGTTGTCTGCTTCTGTCTGTTTCTCCTTTCACTACTTCTAAACCACGCAACGGATGATGATACGGTTTAGTCACTAATAGAAAGAGTGATAAACAAGGAGTTTTGTGTACGTACAATGCCCTGTGCGAAGCCAAGGCGGGTCGCTAGTTTATAATAAACTTAAAAAAATGTCATTTCTGGGTTGTAACATTCGGATTTCGAATATTCGGTGACTGATGTAGTGATGACTTAATCAGCACTTTAGTAAGTCTTGATAAATTGAGGAATGCACTATTATCATAATCTCTCGTTGGGAATGGTGTCTACAGGGTTACAGGGTACTGAGGTTTTTTTTGGTAGAATATTTTGTAGCCATCAAAAATAGGATCAGTACGTACTTTAAAAGTACGTACTGATCCTATCTTTGGGGGATTTAATTAATACCACTGATGATGCTGCAATTAATGTAGCCACCTACTTGGCCCAAACAATCTAAGTAGTTAACCATCGATTCGAAAAATAGATAGGAATAATGATACATAATTTGGTATATTAATCAACTAGAGATATAATACACGTAAATATTATATAGGGTGTTCCGGAAAGGTGTGGTCATGTTTAAGGGTGAGGTTGGGTAGCTGATATGCATCAAGGAATAAATGTCAAAAATAAAAAACGATGTTTTTTTTTTCAAAAACTTCTACCACTAAAAACGAGTAAAATTCTACTAACTTCCGAAGAAATAAGTTTTCAAGCAGTCTGATGCAGTTGGTGAAATCAAATCTGTGATTGAACTAAAGTAAATACCACCAACTGTAAAAAACTGTTTGAAAAATCATTTCTTCGTAACTTTTTAGTCGTTTTTTCTGGTCGAATTTTTTGAAAAAGTTCACATTTATGTTTTGATTTTTGTTCCTTAATGTAGGTAGGTAATATCCAATACCCAACATCACCTTAAATATGACCACACCTTTTCGGAACACCCTATATAATATTTACGTGTATTATATCTCTAGTTGATTAATATACCAAATTATGTATCATTATTCCTATCTATTTTTCGAATCGATGGTTAACTACTTAGATTGTTTGGGCCAAGTAGGTGGCTACATTAATTGCAGCATCATCAGTGGTATTAATTAAATCCCCCAAAGATAGGATCAGTACGTACTTTTAAAGTACGTACTGATCCTATTTTTGATGGCTACAAAATATTCTACCAAAAAAAACCTCAGTCCATCTCTAAAATTAACTTCATGATTAAACTAAAAACTGCTGACATTTGGAATTCCCGGGTCTTGAGCGCGTTTTTGCAGCAATTTGAAAAGATAATTCCGTAACGAAAAAAAAAAAACTTAAGATGTTTCATAACCGTCTAGACAAGTGAATGACTGAACTGGCATCTTGGGGTGTTACCAGCAACTCGTTTTATACTTTAAGAGGTGGTTTTAGGTTTTTTGTCTTGTAAATAATTAATTTAAATGTATAATTTGTACAACAATCGAAGATAATACTTCAAAATAATTAATTTACCTACTTCTTTGGATAATATTAATAGATAAAAAATAACAGTTCGCTTTAAACTTGAAACGGAAGGTATTTTGTTTGTATTTTGAATAATTTAAAATTATAGCAAACCAGCTTCTGTCAGCGGCTACGCCCGTATGAGAGAGACAAAGCAATCGTCTGATTATGGTCGACGCCAGATAAACTTGCAATACAGTACATAGAACTTTCCCCAATGCCCCTTCGTTGATATCCGAACAATAAATTATGAACCGTTTTTCATTACTAGAGGACGTAAAGGATCACGATAGAAGTCGATAAATGTATGCGGGGTAATGACCGTTATAGCAAAACTATCTGGCGTCGACCATAGTGGCTGCCTTTGTCCAGAACTCTGATGGGACCATGTAACAGGCTTATTACAGGAGTGGATTAATTCTGATAGACATTAGTCTTATAGAATATTAGCTTTTGCCCGAGGCTCCGCCCGCGTGGATGACGTTTATCGCGTAAAAAGTCCTTCTCATCCCAGGCTATATATCTGCCAAATTTCATGACGATCCGTACACCCGTTTTAGCGTGAAATCGTTGCAGACAGAGTTACTTTCGCATTTATAATATTAGTAGGGATGACTTGTGTGACCACAGCTCCTTATGCAGCCTTATGCTGGGTCCAGAGTTCCACACGATATGAACTTTGGTCTGTACAGATCATGAACTCTGAGTAAAAAATAATCTAGATCACACTGCCAAATTGTCTATTGTCGACTGTTGCTTTGTTGCACAGACAAAATTCTATAGAAGTAAATGGAAGTCTGTCTTTTCTGAATATCCCTTATTTCTCCCTTTCTTTCTGGTGTTTTCGGAGGGTATTCGCTCAATCCATTCCCTATGGCCTATGGCACATATTCCAAAACGTAAACTCCAATTCAACTCGAAAATGTCGAGCACGAAAATGTCAATGAAAGCTTGTCTTATTGATGTTTTCGTACTCGTGAGTTGAGCAAACAAATGCAAAAACTTCAATTTATGACAAGCTCCGATGGAGTTGAAGTTCGAGTTGAATTGGAGTTGTCTATGAGCCGTAACTCCGCGAAACTCAAAGTTTATCAGAGGGGCAATTCCCGTTATTTTAAGGAATGTTCGCATTCTAATATCAGTCAATCAAAAACACCTTTTCCGACATTTTGAAAAGTTTCTGACATTGATGGTTACCGGGATGAGATTGCGACTTGAATTTGAACGTTTTAAATACGAGGCCAGTGTTTTGAGGTGTATTTTAACCTAAAAAGACGAAGGAGGTTTCTTGATAATGAACATGTAGGTATCTGTCGCAGCCAACTAGCTATATCTGCCGTTTAATCAGTGGCCTAAATGACAACCAGCCAACGCGTTTAATACATTTAATGAACGGGCTGGCACATGCTTGGGTGGTTCATAGAATAGGGTAACCGTAAAAGGTATAATGTGCAGTAATATGTGTATAATGTGCGTATAATATGTGGTATAATGTGCGTATAATGTGTGGTATAATGTGCAGTAATATGTGCAGAAAAAACAAGATTTTATGTCATAAAATATTTCCGTGGATGGAGCCAACTGTATTAATTTATTAAAATTATGTAGAATATAATGTGTATCAATTATATGATTGAACTTTTTTTAGAAACAAGATCTCGTTTTTGAATGATTTAATTTTTTTCTAGAATTGACTAAAATTATATTTTTTTTTTATACTCAGGGGTTTTTTGTCATCAAATCCTTGAGTGAAAACGTGAGGAGTGTCAGACTCTTACTGACTTAAACCCTTTAGAGTTCCTCCAAATTTGCGTTCCAAGGCTCCGGTCAACTCCGGTGACTCTATCGAACTTTCCTTGCGTGACACGGAGAACCGTCAACGGTTGTCAGGACCAACCGCTTGGTTTGAGTTGTAGAAATGAGAAGATAACTAAGTTGACGAAAATATAGTTGGGAAAAAGATTTGCAGGTTTACTTAAATCTTCGTCTCACTCTAGTCTAGTTTGCCCCGTATCATCTTATTATTTGGCAATGAATATCTTGTCAGAACTGGTTTTTATAACTACTAATCTGATGGAACCACACTTAATATTGTTACCATCCAAAGAGTCAAAATCACAATAGATAGATTAAGTATAATTATAAAATCCAAATGTATTCTTCACCGAAAATGACCTTGCGCGCCAAAAAACCGGTTTTCGGTTTTAAAAATAGAAACACCAAAAATAAAAATTACATGTGGCCAGTTCTTGGAGCTCGCTTGCCGTTTCACCTTCAAAAAACTAGGTATTTTTTAAATTCGAAAGGTGGACAATACTTGGCTATGATTGGTCGGCTTCTGACTGCCATCGACCGCCTCTGACCGCCCACTTAATGAAAGAAAAATATACAATTTATGTAATACACCAAAATTTATGCACACAATCACAATTTTGATATACTGTGGACATGTATTTTTAATGCTAACAGGAAAATCTGTAGGTACTTACATGATAAGTTTGATTATAATTACGTTTTTATATTTTTATTCAGAGGTAAATTAAATGCGCATTTTAAAGCTACTTAATAACAAAACAGAAGATGGTGTGATATATTTTTGAAGTTTCTTTCAATAAACTCTTTCATAATAAATTCGTTATCGTCTATATTTGCACTCTCACGTAGCTCATTAAATCGGATATTCTCAAGTGCATCATCAAAGGTTAAGGAGATGTTCTACAAACAATAAATTATATTCATTTATAACCTGTATGCCTTGCACTTTTAGACACTTTTTGATATATAAAATTTTGTGATCATATAAACTTGGCGAGGATCATCATCAGAAGGGTCGGCTTCCAGTCAAACCGGATTCAGCTAAATACCAGTATTTTACGTGAAGCGACTGCCTCCCTGACCTCGACAACCCAGTAAACTGAGTAGGTAACACTTCCTGGCGAACTTTGCTAGGAGCAATGTCACATTTTCAACTTACCACTGGGTAAGGTAAAAACCACAAAAACGAGTCCTGCCCTTAAGAGCGTGTACGCCGTATGTCATTTCATACAAACTTTCAAGTCCTTATTCTTCATTATGAATGAACCGATTTTAACGAAACTTGGTATACATACGCTAGATATCTAGGTCTAAATAGTTATCAGAAAACATTTTTGAAAAATAGTTCAGGGGGAAGGATATAGTGATTTTTCACTTTCTATAGAAAACTTAAAATCGCTCTCTCTCTCCCTCTGAAATCTTTTTCAAAAATGTTTTCTGATAACTATTTAGACCTGGATATCTAGCGTATGCATACCAAGTTTCGTTAAAATCGGTTCATTCATTTTGAAGAATAAGGATTTGAAAGATTGTATGAAAAGCCGTACCGCGTAAACGCTCTTAAGCTGGTACATTTTTGGCTGGGTGTAGCATGTCGTCTGCCGGTCTACCCATACATCTGTTTTAGCGATGATCTCGGTATACAATAATGGTTTCCTACTTCTAGCCAAACTATCTGTAACACAATCCATCCGTAGCTTTTCCCACGTCCGATATTTTCTTTCTCGACATGTTACGATTTCAATGTAGCCATGGTTTTCGCTCATTTGCAAATGATGCCCGAAATGACCAACGTACGGTTGGCACACATCATGTTTTTATTTATTTTTTACGAGGGGAAATCCTCATGGATGTCTGGAAGGGTCTGTCAGACTCTTACTGACTTTAACCGCCCCGGTGTTCCATCTTCCACCAACGCCAGGGATCGTGGGAACGTATATACGCGTCTTCCGTAATCCCCGGCTGGTGCCTGCCCGCCTCTACGGGCCACCTCAGGTCAGCGGGGGGAGTGAGGTGTTTGACTCCCCCGCGACGTCAAAGAGGCGCGCGGGAATGCCACGCGCCACCTGGGGTCCGGATGAATGGGAGGCAATGGACATCCCCAAGACCGCCACCCCTGGATCCAGTTACCAGAGACCCGGCAGGGGCATGAAGTTGGCTACGTATACCCTCCTCTGACGCTTGCTGCGGGCCAGGAGAGAGGTCGAGATCTCACTCTCCCTTTCCGCAGCCTCTTTCTACGCGATAACTGTTTCGCAGTAGGAGACCACCGCATCCCAGGACTCCTCGCTGCCGACCATAAAACGGACTACGGCCAGCAGCGAGAGGTCACTGCCTACCACATAGACGAGGGCAGGACGCGGCTCCTTCCAAGCGTCACACTCTGCCAGCATATGCCGCGCCGTGTCCTCCCGACAGTCGGCGCAGTGGTGACACCGAGCGTCCGGCTCCCTGCCTATGCGAAACAGGAACTTCCCGAAGCATGCCCCGTAAGGACCTGTGTCACACGAAACGACAGGGAGCCGTGCCTTCTCCTGAGCCAGAGATCGAGCACTGGCCAGATATCCTCGATAGTGACGAGGATCACGCCCTTTCTGCGTGATCCTGTCCAGCCATTCCGCCACCAGGACCTCGCGCAGCTGCGACCGACGCAGCTCGAAATGTCGCTGCATCAGTCGCTCTCCGCGCGCTTGTGTGTCCTCGCGCCACCGATGCAGTGACGCGAGGAGTTTTGCCGCCTGCATATCCCAGGGCGGAGATCTGACAAGCGCGCAAGCCGCCTCGTAAGAGATCGTGCGATAACAACACAAATAACATTATTCAAGGCGTACTGTCAGTCTTTTTATACGTGCAGCCTATGGGTGAAGCATACGCAGAGGACTTACAGTGCCCTGCGCGTCCAATACAATAACGCGTTCAGGATGTTGATGGGGTTGCCACGCTTTTGTAGCGCATCAGGTATGTTTGCAGACGCTGAAGTTGATGGGTTTCAAGCGATACATCGCAAAAGAATAGCGTCTCTGATGCGCCGCATACGGGGCAGCCCCAACAGCTTCCTGCAGCTAATTGTAGGGAGAATGGACATGGAGTGCTGCTTCATGAAGCATTGGACAAAACTACATCTACGAGTAGTGCGGTCTTGATCCAGTGTTTCCATTGTATTTGTATATTATTTATTTGTTATTTGTATTAAGTATATATTAAGTTAAGTTTTACTATGAAAAAGACGGATGAAAATAGATTGCATGTAGCGGAGCTGAGAATGTTAAGATGGATGTGTGGAGTAACGAGAATGGATAAAGTGAGAAATGAGTACATTAGAGGTAGTTTAAAAGTGGCGCCAGTGACGGAAAAGTTGAAAGGTAACCGCTTGTCCTGGTATGGTCATGTGAAGAGGAGGGATGCAACGCATGTTACTAAAAGGGTTATGAATATAAATGTGGATGGATGGAGAGGAAGAGGAAGGCCAAAGAAAAGATGGATGGATTGTGTGAGGAGCGTTATGAAAGAAAAGGGAGTTAGTGATAGTGTGACGGCTGATAGGACAGAATGGAGGAATAATAATAAAAAGAATGGCGTGTTGCGCCGACCCCAATTAACATGGGATAAGGGCAGGAAGATGATGATGTATTAAGTACATATTATTTTAAAAAGACATGTATGGATGATCGCTATCTGAAATAAATAAATTGAATTGATAACCCCTGATGACTCCGACGGCTAATCTTCTGGAAACACAGGCGTGGTATTCTATTATATTATTCAGCAATGTTCCCTAAAATTAACTGGGTTCATGAAAACGCCTTACTCATTCCCTTAAACACTACTAATCTTGATGGACAGTCTAATTATTGTAATCCTCGAGCAACGCTCAAAGGGCGGTGAACTTAACCTTGATTCCTTATAGATAAACAGTGTAACGTCACCGTCACGCTTCTATCGGCTAACGGGTAGGCAAAATTGTACGGTTGGGCATTAGGATGGTTTACTGTTATAAATACCATGGGTTAATTGTGAACTACAACTGACTTGTATTGTTTCAGAACGGTTCTGCGATGTGACACTGTACTGCTCTCCAAGCTTCGCCACCCAGGTGGCGGGGAAAGACACCGTCGAACCTCAGAACATACGGGGAGTGTCCCTAAGAGCACACAGGTGAGTGAGATAATCTACATAGGATTTATTAAAATAATATAATATTAGTAGTCCTTCATGCCTATTACGGCCATGGCGGCCAGTCTCAACGGAGTCTAGCCATCGCCGCGTAGAAGTAACATTTTTTCTTTTGACTTTATGACTCCCAGGTTGTAGCTATGAAGAAACAAAGACTCCGGCAAGTGATTCTACTTAGAAGAGTGTGCGCATTAACTCCACGGCGACCTGATCCCACCATCGGGTCTTTTACCACTGGAATACCAGACGTACTGCTGGGTACCATCCGCATTCGGTCGATATCCCGACTAGTCGTACTCAGCGCATCGCCAAAGCGTGGAAATCTCTGCCAGCGTCTGTGTTCCCTTCCACATAAAACCCGTCTGTCTTCAAAGCAATAGTGAACAGGCATCTTCTGGGCACGCTCGCTCCATCATAGACCTCATCTATCGCTTTCCATCAGGCGTGATCGAGGTCAAGAGCAAGACTATTCCTCAAAAAACTAAATTATTTTATTATTATTGTTGATAGGCACGCGCCTGACCACTATCTCACCTGATCGTAAGCGATGATGTGGTCGAAGATGGAGCACGCTTGCCTAGAAGTAACCTATTCACTCTTGACTTAAAGACTCCCAGGTTGTAGCTATCAGGAAACACAGACTCTGGGAGTGAATTCCACTCCTTAGCTAAAACGTTTTGGGAACACATTCATTGTGCGTACACAATGAACATGTTCCCAAAACGTTTTGTACGTCAAATGCAAGTTTTTTCTAACCAAACCACACCGAACTTACCTTTCGTTCCATCAGAAGGTTGTCTGTAAAATATTGCTCTGTGCGTTAAACCCACCCATTGCACATTTGTCTTATAAATGTTTGTCCTGTGTTTATTATGAGGTGTACAATAAAGTACCTATATGAATAGATAAGCTATCAAAATCACTGGCACATCAGAAGAGGATATAATTAATTATAAAATTGACACGATATTAATATACACCGCAACTAGGTCAGACTGTTATAGACTTAACGAAAATCAATACATGAGCGAATACCCCGCGAACTTATGTGTGAAATATTACGGGAGTGAAATGTTTTACATTATAGCATGCCTGTATCCGTGATGAGATAGGCAGAGGTGTAGGTGTGGTGTACAAATAGTTTTATCTACACCAATGCTATAATCCTCTATAAAAGTTTCTGAAACAGTTAGCTTAATGCCCATGATATTAAAACAACCAGTGTCATAGTAACCGTAATATTATCCAAACGAGTGTTTAAAATGTTGTACTAAATTTCTAAAGGTTAATTCGAATTCACGTCTCCATTTTTGTTCGACATTAGTATTGCAAAAATTAATTACTTTTTTGTTTACAAAAATGAGTGATACTTACAAGCTTTGATAACACCACATATTTCTAATGCAGCAAAGGACATTTCTAACCAATTATAACCAGAAAAGTCGAGAAAACAATATGAAAAGGCGTAAGTAAGTACCTACCAAGATTTCATGAATTGGAAAATAACCTTTCTTTATTATTTATTCAATAAAGGATTCATATTTCATATCATGGGTGTAGATAGTGTAGTGTAGTCTTCTATTCACAATTAGGCATTAAAACACTCCCAAAACCTACATTCGTGTTTTAATACCCCTTATTATACAACAGTTTCTCGCTCACATCTCATAAGGGAGTGTTCTTTGGCAAATTGAACGCAATATTATGTTAGATAGTATTCAGGTAACATCTGGAGTTGTTTACTATGAATTCAGAACTTTCTGTGCGTTCAAGCGATTTTGCCGTACCTACTACTGGAATCAAAAGTAGCTCACAAGTTAGGACCCATTACCTAGTATTAGTGTTAATGTATAATCCGTGGTGCTTGGCAACTGGGCTTGAACAGTTTTATATGTCCCTTGATGCTTAGTTGGCCTAGCTCTGTTCTGTCTCCTGCTTGATAAGGATTTCGTTGCGGAATCCGAAAGTTGAATTGTTTCTCCGGGACTCTTCGAGCTTCATAAACTCTGCGTTTTTCTAAAAAAAATGGGTAGGGTAGGTAGGGTGGGTAGTCAGGCAACGTCTATCCGTGTGTCGTCTAAGATACTACGTGTAACAGAATGAACGCTACAAAAATGTATTGTATGTCGACAAAATGTACTGAACTGCTGTTATTTTATATATTATATTATATTTTATGCTGGTAGGTCCCATAGTAAAAGTTGTTCATAATGATGAGTACAATGACCCCGTTTTAGGTATTGGGTTCATTCTGTTACAGCGTGTATTAAAGCTATCTCCCCATCCCCCAGGGTGGTGCTGGCAGCATGCTCGGAACTGCTGGGCGCGTTGCTGGGCGCGCACGAGGCGCAAGGCGAGCCCGTGCTGGTGATCGACGGTGCCGAGCCGCGCCATCTGAAGGCACTGCTGGACTACATGTACACCGGCGAGATGAATGTGCATCATGTGAGTATCTCCCCATCCCCCAGGGTGGTGGTGGCAGTCCGCCACATACGAACCACAAGAGGACCTGATGCCACAGAAATACATCCTGCAATCAAAGTTCTTCGTGCGATTTCTACATTTACAACAGCCCTAATACAAACATCGGGCAGTTGCCCACCAGGTGGTCTACTCTATATGCCCGAAGTCCATAGTTTCGGCCCTAGTGTCGGCCGTTTTCTGCTTCGTATCACCAACGGACTTACAATTAGTCCCGAACCCGAACTAATAATGAATGACAACACGATTTGACAGTTCTTAGACACAACAGCCGTGGTTGAGGGAGTTTTCACCCTGTTCCGCATACCTCTGTACCGGTGGCCCTCGACTTAATCTGATTGTGTGTCAGTAATGCTTACTGTTTCATCTTAACTTTGACCTATGGACATGGTGGTGTAAGCTGTTAATATACGTTGGTTTATTTTCTTGCGCCTGTAGTCCAGAAGGTTTCTTGAATAAAAACGAATGTGTTTTATTCGTTTTCAGTCTCAGTTAGCGAGCCTGCTGAAGACGGCCGAGGAGCTCCGGATCAAGGGCCTCACAGACATCCGGTGGAACAACAAGGATGAACCGCCTGATTCCGAAGCAGGTATGTCATCATCGATTTGCACTCATTCGCCTGACGCCCGACAAGTCCTTCATTGTTACACGTTTACACCCTTCTTATTTCTAAACTCCTAAAATATTTTTGTATGGTGTACAATAGATAAAAGAGTGTTTCTATTTTTTTTCTACCTATGTCTACAAAATTATTTTTTTATCACCATCCAAGTTTCATCTAGGTATCAGGTTCTTCTTCTTTCGAGTCTACGGTTAATTCCTTGGATTGTTTTGGCCATAGACATATTTTTTCTGTGTCAATGGTTTGGGCAGTAGGTTATGGGAGAACAGAAAAAAACCTAAATGTTTGATCTTAACATATACAAAATCAAGTAAGTACTTACTTGCAGTAAAAAACAGAATCAAAATGATAAAAACTTTCAAGACATTGTTTCCCTTCCGCAAAATCCCCGGCGTAGACCGTGCCATCTAGTGTTGTAAATTCGGAACTTATGAATGCTTAAAAACTGCTGACGCTTCTCTGTGCTGCTGTATAGTCGCTCTGGGGAACGTGAACGGCGCAGTTTGCGCCATCTAGTGATGTAAATTCGGAACTTTTACCAAGTAAAAACTTGACATAATATTTGACTTGACATTGACACTAAAAACATACGGTAAAATATACAATGATTACAATACATGCAAAAGCTGTAAAATGATTAAATACGGAGTGAAAAAGTGATGTTTCATTAGTGAAAATGCATTGTTGCGTATTTGGATGCACAAATACATCAAAGCGTAATCCAAATGTTAAATTCTATACCTTTCCAAGGAAAAATACTCTCATGCCATGGATATGTGAAAAACGACAAAAATGGATTGACGCAGTAAGAGAGCATACGTAAGTCAAGTTTTTAAAAGTATTCAGAAATTACTCATAGTGTTATTTGTAAAAATAACTGAGCTATGTTGTTACGATACATGCAAACTAATCTGAGTACACAAACATAACCTCAAATAAATTTGTTTCAGCAAAAATCCAAATAAGTGGCTTCCATCTAGTACTGCTAAAATATGCAGCGCTCACTTTATTGACAACAAAAAGTCTGAATATCCTACGCATCGGTCATTTATTCCTACAATTTTCCCTGTAGGAAAAAGTAAAAAAATATTGGATGAAAAAAGACAAAAATATCTACGTGAATTGCAACGAAGAGAATCATTAAAAGTTAACAGTTTTGAAAACTCCTTGCCAGAAGTTAGTGCTAATAATAGCTTTCAAACCGAATTTATAGAGGTAGAAGTAAATAGTTTTGAAAAATCCTTAGCCGAGCTTAGTGCTAAACATAGTTTTCAGTCCAAAGAACCAGCTGAACGAAGTGTTGGTTGTCAAAAAGATGATTCATCAAATGAAAATCAGACATTATCATACTTTTTCTGCAATTTGACAAATCTGAATGGTGTCTGCACGGCTGAAGTTCAGGTTAACATTGTACCTAAATTAACGGCAGATAAAAGCTGTGAAGCAAATATTCCCACAGATACCAAAGTTAAGCAGGAATTTATTTTGGACCATCTCAACCAACGTTCAGAAAGGATGCTTTGCCCAGGATTCCATGGGATAACTTCATTGAAAACGGAAGACAATCATATTAGTTCAACAGGTGTGCAGTATAGCATTTGCAGTGTTTAGTATGCTTATGAATTAAGTTCCTGATTTTAAGACCTCCACTATGAAATTAAAAACGTGTCAATTATGTTTTTCAGAATTGAGTGTGATATGCTAAATACAGTGAACAATAATGTATGTAGAATATTTGAAGAACAACTTGTTTTTGTTATAGAGCAAGTTCCCAGCTGGCAGACATTCCTTTATACCTGACTACGGCAAAGCCAAAAGGGAGGGTTATGTTTGGAGTTACAAAATGTGAGGGATTGGGATAGAGTAGTGTAGTGTTAGTATGTAATGGCCAATTTTTGATGAATTACAATAAGTTTGGTTGAAGTACAAAAGTAACATAATTACATTTTTTGTGCAATAGTGAATCTCAAAAATCCAATTATGAAGGTGAAAGCGCCAGGGCAGCCCGCGCAATTCGAATTTTCCTACGTTTTTTGTAATTTGCAGGTCAGTATCAGGTTGTATGTTGGTCAAAATATGATTCGCGGCTGTAGGAAGTACGTATTTACAGAACTGTAATCATTGAAATTATCAATACAACTCCTTCAGTTAGAAATGATGCCAAATGTTATGATTTCATGAAATACTACATTTGGCATCAATTCTAACTGAGAGAGTTGTATTGATAATTTGGAACGCTGACCTACAAATGGCAAAAAAACTTAAGAAAATTTGAATTTCGCAGGCTAGTCTGGCGCTTCCACCTTAAACATAATTGAATATAACGACCAACAACCTGGTGAGGGTCGCTGGTAGCAGATGAATGCAAGACGCACAGGACTGGTTGTTGTGGCGACACTTGGGGGAGGCCTATATCCAGCAGTGGACGTCTTTCGGCTGATATGATGATGATGATGAATATAACTTGCTTTAACAATAAGTTGTGGAAATAAAATGTCTATACTTTTTTTCCGATTTATACATGTTTTATTTTACTGAGTAACAGAGGCATATAATACCAGTTTTTCCAAGAACTACCATAATACCTACTTACTGGATTGTGATGTTAGGCAGATACCCTATTGCACCATTCATTGGTGGTATTCATTAAGCCACCCTAAGTGCAGTTTTATGTGGACTTGGGGCACTCCAATATGTGGCTCATGTTCTGAGGGTGGCAACGCTCTTACATTGGGTATCTGACAGGATTATAAAACCCCATTTCGCCTAGTTCTGTCTGTACTTAACTCACCCACGCACTTTCGAAATAGGCATTAGATATCAATCAAAGATACGATTTATCCGAAAATCAAATCAGAAAATTGAAAAAAAAAACTCCTGTTCCCTACATTTTCTTGAGATATGAACAAAAGTAAACAGATCAGTTCTTTTTTTTTCTTTTTAGGGTTCTAAATC
The DNA here is from genome assembly GCA_947386135.1 of Melanchra persicariae. Classification (NCBI taxonomy): domain Eukaryota; kingdom Metazoa; phylum Arthropoda; class Insecta; order Lepidoptera; family Noctuidae; genus Melanchra; species Melanchra persicariae. The sequence goes on along the minus strand of OX376673.1, from coordinate 6,563,902 downwards.
TTTATGGAAAAATGGAACCATTATATTTAGAATCACTTGGTTGTCTGTCGGTCCGTCTATCTGTCTGTCCGTCTGTCACAGCCAATTTTCTCCGAATAAAAAAATTTCGAACCCTTTTCAACTCAATCGGTCCAGTAAGGACCGATTCAGTTGAAAGGAGTTCGAAATTTTTTTTATAAGATTTGGCTTAGCTCCCCGCCGCCATTTTGGTTTTTTTTATTAAAATTGCGGCGCACGATCTAACATGCATAGACCGATAATATGAGAAGACGACTCAAAACAAACAAAACTTGTCAGCAATAGGGGGTCTAAAGTGTCACGTTGCCGAGATAAAAATGCATTCACAATGTGAAAACGATGCAGCATTAAAAATTAACTTTTTAGGTTCTTAAGGTGGAAGCGCCTGGGTAGCCCGCGAAATTTAAAATTTGTCTGACTGAGAAAGTTAAACTGAGAAAGTTGTATTGATGATTTTAATGATTACGGTTCTGTAAATACGTACTTGCTACGGCCGCAAATCATATTTTGACCAACATACAACCTGATACTGACCTGCAAATTGCAAAAAACGTGAGAAAATTTGAATTTCGCGGGCTACCCTCCACCTTAAATGCATTCAATAGTATTCAATTAATAGTTCCCAGTAACCAATTTTTATGACAACCACTTACGTTACACGGATGTGTAACGAAAATAAATAAATGTTGACAATGGGATCACTTTTTGGGGGACATTTTGGAAAATTAAAAAAAAGTGTTTCCAATTGTACCGTGTGGCATACCAAATGAAAAGGTGTTTTTTTTTTTTTTAGAGGATGGGAAATCATCAAATGACCCCTCCCGCTCTGGGTGGAGCGGCAGGGAGTGTCAGACTTTTACTGACTAAAACCCACCCTTAGTCCTCCTAGTGCCTTTCTTCCCAGGGCCACGGTAACTCTTTCGAACATATTCCGCAACCCTGGCAGGCTCTGGCCCTGGCGGGCCCCGTCTCCGTTGCTGACTGCTCGTTGCTGATGCAGGCGTCAGTCACTGCGCCTTGCCCAGGAGCGTCAGTTCCTGAGAGGCGCAGCGACTAACGTACGTCTGGAGGAGGCGGAATGGGGCCATTACTGGCACTCCATTTCAGCCCCCTCCCGAGCAGTGGCAGCGGCGGCGACGGTGGCGGCGGCTGCGGCGGAAGCGACGGCAGCGGCGGCGGCGGTGGAGGAGGGTTTTCTCCTCGATCCGGCCCTGGCGGGTGGACCGCAGGCTTTGCCCCCAGCCCAGTGATCGGCCGGCTTGCCAGCTGCCGCACATGCGAAGCAGTGCGGCGCGGCGTCGCACGAGCCGGCCCTGTGACCGGGCTGACCACAGCGGAAGCAGTGGTCACTGCGGTCCACCTCCGAGGTGCAGAGTGCTCCGACATGGTTGCCAACTTGGCAACGGAAACACCTCAGAGGTCTGGGCTCCAGCAGTTTCACCTGCGCGGAGACCCAGCCCACCAAGAGCCTTCGGCCCTCCGAGATTTTCTTGGCCGCCGACACGGGGCAGCTCACCACTACGGTTCGCATGCCCGTGTTGTCAGGACGGATGGTGCCCACCTTCACCTCCTCTGTAGAGCACCCCCCCGTCCTGACGACGGCGGCCAACACCTCCTCCTCCGTGACGGAGTCGTCCAGGCCCAAAATGCGCATGTCTATGCACTTCGTGGGCCTGGACACTCGGACGTCATCCGCGCCCAAGGACGCCCTAAGCCTTTCGGCTAGAGCGTCCGCGGCCGGACCGCTGTCTGCTCCAGGGACCTCCAGCATCCTGGCCCCGGTCATGGTGACCCTGAGCCGGAGACCCCCGACGATGTCAAGCTCACCGAGGTTGATGGCCTCCTTGGCCTTGGTGAGCGTGTTGGCATACGTCACGCCCCTCTTCACCGCGTCCGGCTGCAGCGTTATTACTACAGCCGCGGTCTTCGGGGCGCGGAGCGCAGCCGCGACGCCTCGCGGTCTCTGCCGCCGCCTTCTCTCCCGTCTCTTTGCCGCCCTGGCTGCCTTTCCCGCCTTCTTCTTCTCCCCGGCCACTTGCCATTCGGCTTGAGCCGGGGGAGGTTCAGAAGGCGAGGAAGCCGGGGGGGCTGCTGCACAGCTGGCGCAGGAGCCTTTGCCGTCCGTGCAGCCACCCCACCCTTCCTCTTCCTTCCCGGGGCCGGGTCCGGTTTTCCCGACACCGGCTTCGCGGGTGCCGGCCCGGACCCTTTGTCCTGGCCGGACGACCCCGGTTTGGCAGCCACAGCGGCCGCGTAGGAGTCCGCTTTATTGCGGCCTGGGTCCTTCGCCGCGCTCGCCGCCAGCGGGGGGCGCAGGACGATGCCCTCCAGGACGGAGAACCGTGCCTGGAAGGCAGCCATCTCCTGCCGCACCAGGTCCAGCACTCGGCCCTCCTGCGGCACGGGCTGGCCATCCCCCCTGCGCCCCCCTTGTGGCGCCCCCTGTGAGCCGGCTCCCTGGAGCCTGGCCAGGTCTGCTCGGAGCCCCGCATTCTCCCTCTGGAGGCGCTCCGTGGCGGCAGCCAAGCGGGCGACCTCCGCCCGCAGGTTGGACATCTCGTCCACCGGAGGCCCACCTTGGTTAGCCTCCGCTGCCGCCAGAATGGAGGCCATCGCCTCGCTTATGGCCTTGTTCTTCGAGGAAAGTTTCCTCTTCAAGGCCACATCGCGAAGCGCGGCCTCCGCAGCAACCCCCGCCCCCTCGGGTCCAGAGCTCGCCGAGCTCACGGTCACCAGGTCGTCGGAGTCCAGCTCGGACTCCGACTCTACACCCGCGTGACGCTCAAGCGAGCCCCCCCTCCAATATAGCGCGCCTCTTGCCGCGCTCCGCCCGACCGACGCTTTGTCGGGCGAGCCAAAATCGAACCCGATCATGTCCTCAAAGGACGGCTTGGATCGGGGGCCTCCTCGGCCACTGTTGCACTTGGCAAGCGGAATGTGGACAGCACTGTTGCCCCCCCCAGAATACGAGGGGCTTGACGCGCGAGGCGTGGCGGATTCCCGAACTGCTGTGCAGTCCGGACCGCCCTGGGGTACGTTATCTCTTTTAGTACTGTCCATGGTATCCTTTTTGAGGGTGCGGTCCCTTTCTCCCCTCCTCTCTCCCTCTCTCTCACTGCTTGCTCGCTGCCCTCACAGTCACGTCTGATGATCAGACGCGTACCAGAGAGCAGCGAGCAAGCCAATGAGACGCACACCGTCCGAGGACCCGAACACTGCTCAAGTCTCCGAACGGTGTGCCCCTCTTGTGTCTCTCTTGGTCTGGTCTCTCACTTGGGACCTTCCGGCATGAGTGGCTCTACCGGCAAAGCCCCCCAAGATCACTGAGACACGCAAGCCCCACCACGACGGCAACGTGGAGACACGGTTGGTGGGGAATGAAAAGGTGTAGTGTTTAAGTTTAAGAAATCTGATTTGACAGCTGAGTAGAGAGGGATAGAAGATCGCATTACCACTAAGTGCGAAAGAGATTTACCTCGGTACGTTTTGCCGCCCACTGCGATATTGATACAATTTTTACTAATAGAAAGAGCGATAAACGATGAAGGTTTGTATGAACCCTTACAAATCCGGGGCGAGTCAAAACAACTTCAAAATCTATACTAACTCGTTTGCCTCGTGGTGTTCGTCATCATCGTCATCTACAGCCCGACTACGCCCACTGCTGAGCATAGGCCTCTCTTTTCTTGTATTGAGGCAGCTAATTAGCTTTATCAGCCGTTTCATTGGCGGCCTAGCCTTTTCATTTAAATGCGCCGATTTTTTAGCGACCTCAGTGACATCTTTTGTTCAATATCGTTTGATGACTTGCCCATGTCAGTTATGGCGCAGTTCAATAAGGCTAGGATTTTAATGAAATGGCTGATTAAGCTAGTTGTCTGCGACATTGACACAAGAAAAGAGATGCCTATATAGGCCCCCACGTTGCCGTGCTAGCCTCATCCAGGTTCTGACCGCAATGGCAACAAGGTCGTTGCCCACCCCGACGCCGGACGACGTAACTTCTTCCAATCCGTGGTGTTAATCTTATGTTTTAATTGTTCTCAGGAATAGTAACAACAGCCACAGCGACCCCGACCGACCCGAAGCCGTTAGAGAAGCACCCTGAAGCGAGGCCAGTGCCGAAACAGTCACCGAAGCACGCGGACATTGAACCCGAGCCGAGACACGCGAGGAAAGACGACAGCGACGGAGAAGTCAAGTATAGCGAGAGGTTTAATGTTAATGGTAAGTGACAATGTTTTAAAATATCTTTTTAGGGGTACAAACCTGGGGGCTACTCTCTAAGCCCGAAGTCCGAAGTTTCGGCCTTAAGGGCGGCCAACCCGTCATAGTTTTCATACAAACGCTCTTACGTGATTATGCCGTTGTAACACATCTAATCTTTGGTATCTGGTTAAGGTATCTTATGCACTATATCTAGGTTTCAATGCGAGTAAAAAAATAAAATTTGGAGAAATAAATTCAGTATAAGCCTCCAAAAATCTGCTGTTTTGTACAATTTTACCTGAACTTTGGCCGTACATAACGTACTCATAAATTATAACAGTAAAGAAAACATCTTGATAGAAACCTTGCATATGTAATGGAGATTCTAAATGAATAATATTTATTTCACAAACTTGTTAGGCTTATTCAAAATCACGTATTTCCTGGATCAAGTTTTAAGAAATTTTTTAAACACTATTCTCGCGTTCTCACTTGCTTGTTAGTCAACTACATTGCGCTGGATGAAACAACAAGCTTTTCGACCATGCTCGCGTTGGCGATAAACGGACCGGGACGGGCCCTCTTAATGTCGGGCGTTTTTTACTCCGCATCACCTACAGCTGTCAAATCGTGTTGTCATGCATTCTTAGTTCGGGTTCGGGACTAATCGTAAGTCCGTATGTGATGCGGAGTAAAAAACGCCCGACACTAAGGCCGAAATTACGGACTTCGGGCTTGGAGAGTAGACCCCCAGTTGCGGATTTTGTTCGTAAGAGTCACCGCAGGCCTGGAACGCAAAAAGCACTAGGAGGAGCACAGATGGGTTTTAATCAGTAAGAGTCTGACACTCCCTCCCGCTCCACCCAGAGCGGAAGGGGTCATCTGATGATTTCCCATCCTTAAAAAAAATGGTTACAAACCTTACAAAACTCCAGAATCTCTAGTTTTAGTACATGGAGGACTTACAGCTAAAAAAATCAAACAAAAAAGGAAACCACAGTCACCAGGAAGCCAATAACAAATCCTCAATTTTATATCTAAACTAGCTTTTACCGGCGACTTCGTACGCGTATATCCCGTTGTTTCCCGTTCCTATAGCCTTCCTCATGAATGTGGCTATCATACACAAAAAGAATTTTCAAAATCGGTTCAGTAGATCCAGAGATTACCCCCTACAACCTCACAAACTCACAAACTTTACCTCTATAATGTTAGTATGGATAAATAAATACAATTTAATATTATTTGTTCACAGGCGGCCCACCACCTCTAATAAAACTACCGATCAAAGACAAATCAAGTCCGATCAAGAGAGAACATTCAGATTCGTAAGTATAAGTTACTACCTATATCTAAAATCGAGACAATTTATCAAATTTTGCAACAATAAACTCTAATAAGTACCTATAAAGTTCAAATTCTATTGCAACTCATACTTTTATGGCCACTTTTATTACTAAAATCGATTCTTGAGTTGGTACAGATGGATTAAAAAAAAACAATCGACGTTTATATTCAAGTATACAGGGGCTAGAGACGGAGCTATACGTCCTGTATAGCTCCGTCTCTTTCCCACTGGAAGTAATATTGAAGTAATACTGCTTTAAGAGCGTTTACGCGGTACGGCTTTTCATACAAAGTTTCGTTAAAATCGGTTCATTCATTTTGAAGAATAAGGACTTGAAAGTTTGTATGAAATGATATACGGCGTACACGCTCTTAAGAGTTGGTGGTTTAGGCCCAGGTTGATCCAGAAATGCGTGGCCATATTAAAGGGTGATGTTGGATAGCTGATACCTATACTGTTGCAAAAAATAAATCTTATTTGCAAAATAGTTAGGCAAACATCATCTAAAACTATTCCAAATTCCCAAGTTGATAGCATTAGTAGTGCTTGGGATACGCTCTGTGACAATCGGACAGACAGACTGAGTCGCACCATAAGGGTTCCTTTTTACTATTTTGGTACAGAACCCTAAAAACGACTAAAGAGTTCCGAATAAATTACTTCGCAAGCAGTTTATAGAGTTTTTACAGTAGCCGTATCCTCTCCGGGGATCCTTTGCACCCCTTGCATCGTCGTAATTTTGACCGTTACCGGAGTCAAGGGTAGACGCAGTGCCGGGCACTAGGGGCCATTTTTTCTTTGTGCTTACCATTTGGGGGGATTTGCCATAATCGCCACGCTTGGCGGGCGGGTTGGCGATCGCAGTTTAGCTGTTACAATGTACCTACAGAGAATGCTGCTGCCCATTCTCTGGTGAGTCCCTTAGTCGCCTCTTATGACACCCACGGGAAGTGATGGGATGGTGCTATTCTTTTACGTCCGACACCATACGGAACGGGATGGGTCTATAATGTCTATAAGATATAATGCCACATTTCAAAAGAATGTTTCTATAGCGGACAACCTGGACAGCAATCGGTTAAGAGGTTTCCAGATTGAACTATCTGCCGAAGCGTTGGTGTCTGAAGGGGTTTTATAAGGGGAAGGGCGAGTTTTCTTCAACTGTTCACATATCCAGTATCAATAAGTGTGTGTATTGTTTTCAGAGACAGTCCCAGCCCAAAGCGACAGCGGCGAGCAAGCCCCACGGAACACACCGACGATGAGACGCTAAATCCTATGCCTAGTATTATTAAATCGTAAGTTATTTGAGCTTTAATATTAACTACAAAACACATACCTACTGTTACGCGCCAGAATTAATGCCGAGTACATAACGTTAAAAGTTACTAGGTACTAGCGCCATCTAGTATCGAGTAGCAGAACTAGTAGAGTCAAGATCCTTCTAGACATTTCGATGCTAGAACATTCTAGAGTTAAGATATCTGGTATCCGGTATGTACTCGAACTTTCTAGATGTTTCTATACTAGAAGGTTCTGGAATTATTTGCCGACCTATATAAGGCCCGCATAGCCTGCGACCGAGTCAGTATTGAATTTGCGATACAAGCGACAACTTCGAGAGCGAACTTCGACTGCGAATTAAAGTGATCAGTAGTGCAATTGTGATTTATAATTAGTGAGTTTAAGTTGTAATTAGTGTTGATTAATTAAAGTGTCATTTTGGTTATTTTATCGGCTGTTTTTATTGTCACGAACCCTAAATTTCAATCAACTTTGGGTGATTGGAAGTGAATTATTAGGCTAGTACTGGGTCGTTGACGATTTTTCCGTTAACGAAACGTCAACGTTGATTTACGCTCGTCAACTTGTCGATCAACTAGTTAAATTCGTCAACGAGTTAACGTGTACTAATATCAACTTACAAAGAAAACCATTTTCAACATTGATTTGAACGGATGTTTTTATTCAACGCTGCAACGTTCAACGAGTTTGTATTGATGAGTGATTTGTATTTGAATGAGTCTGAGCTGCATTTACTGACCTGGTAATAATGCTAATTTAGAAACATTACACTTAATGTATATGTTGTATTCTCTGCCCATCAACGTTTCTGCTATTCAAACTCAAATTAAGAATCTATTAATCAGTGTGTAAACTAGTCACATAGTTATTTTTTTTTTTATAAATAGGGCTGTTTATATTTACTTTAAGTACTCTATTCAGTCAGTCTCATGAAACTGTATATGAAGTCGCAATTTCTGTAGGTTTTCCTCGTAATCTATCAAAACGGAGTTGTTCTGTACTTTAAAAAGTCACCCAGTAAGCATGTTTGCATCTTTATTACTGTTTATAACACACTGCAATAAAAAATGCACTGTTTACATCACAATACTATGAAATGAATAAAATAAACATACCCCTATTCTTATTTTTACAGAGAAAGCATTCAAGATTGGCAACATGGGAACTTAGTAAGTAACTTCATTAATTTGTAGAAATGTGCCGAATATTTTGTCCTTTTTTTTTTTTTTTTTTTTTTTTTATAGGATGGGAAATCATCAAATGACCCCTCCCGCTCTGGGTGGAGCGGCAGGGAGTGTCAGACTTTTACTGACTAAAACCCACCCTTAGTCCTCCTAGTGCCTTTCTTCCCAGGGCCGCGGTAACTCTTTCGAACAATTCCGCAACCCTGGCAGGCTCTGGCCCTGGCGGGCCCCGTCTCCGTTGCTGACTGCTCGTTGCTGACGGCGCGTTTGGAGTGAACGCGCCGTCGACTCTGGCCTGACCTGATCGGACAGCGAGCTACCCATTGCTCGCTGTCCGCAGGCGTCAGTCACTGCGCCTTGCCCAGGAGCGTCAGTTCCTGAGAGGCGCAGCGACTGATGTTCGTCTGGAGGAGGCGAAATGGGGCCATTACTGGCACTCCATTTCGGCCCCCTCCCGAGCAGTGGCAGCGGCGGCGACGGTGGCGGCGGCTGCGGCGGAAGCGACGGCGGCGGCGGCGGCGGTGGAGGAGGGTTTTCTCCTCGACCCGGCCCTGGCCCTGGCGGGTGGACCGCAGGCTTTGCCCCCAGCCCAGTGATCGGCCGGCTTGCCAGCTGCCGCACATGCGAAGCAGTGCGGCGCGGCGTCGCACGAGCCGGCCCTGTGACCGGGCTGACCACAGCGGAAGCAGTGGTCACTGCGGTCCACCTCCGAGGTGCAGCGTACTCCCACGTGGTTGCCAACTTGGCAACGGAAGCACCTCAGAGGTCTGGGCTCCAGCAGTTTTACCTGCGCGGAGACCCAGCCCACCAAAAGCCTTCGGCCCTCCGAGACTTTCTTGGCCGCCGACACGGGGCAGCTCACCACTACGGTTCGCATGCCCGTGTTGTCAGGACGGATGGTGCCCGCCTTCACCTCCTCTGCAGAGCACCCCCCCGTCCTGACGACGGCGGCCAACACCTCCTCCTCCGTGACGGAGTCGTCCAGGCCCAAGATGCGCATATCTATGCACTTCGTGGGCCTGGACACTCGGACGTCATCCGCGCCCAAGGACGCCCTAAGCCTTTCGGCTAGAGCGTCCGCGGCCGGACCGCTGCCTGCTCCAGGGATCTCGAGCATCCTGGCCCCGGTCATGGTGACCCTGAGCCGGAGACCCCCGACGATGCCAAGCTCACCAAGGTTGATGGCCTCCTTGGCCTTGGTGAGCGTATTGGCATACGTCACGCCCCTCTTCACCGCGTCCGGCTGCAGCGTTAAGACTACAGCCGCGGTCTTCGGGGCGCGGAGCGCAGCCGCGACGCCTCGCGCTCGCTGCCGCCGCCTTCTTTCCCGCCTCTTTGCCGCCCTGGCTGCCTTTCCCGCCTTCTTCTTCTCCCCGGCAACTTGCCATTCGGCTTGAGCCGGGGGAGGAGCTGAAGGCGAGGAAGCCGGGGGGAGCTGCTGCTCAGACGGCGCAGGAGCCTTCGCCGTCCGCGCAGCAACCCCACCCTTCCTCTTCCTTCCCGGGGCCGGGTCCGGTTTTCCCGACACCGGCTTCGCGGGTGCCGGCCCGGACCCTTTGTCCTGGCCGGACGACCCCGGTGTGGCAGCCACGGCGGCCGCGTACGACGCCGCCTTTTTTTTTTGGGCTGGAGCCTTCCCACTCGCCGCTAACGGGGGGCGCAAGACGATGACCGCGCCTGGAAGGCAGCCATCTCCTGCCGCACAAGGTCCAGCACCTGGCCCTCCTGCGGCACGGGCTGGCTGTCCTTCTTGCGCCCCCCTTTAGGCGCCCCCCTTTAGGCGCCCCCTGTGGGCCGGCTCCCTGGAGCCTGGCCAGGTCTGCTCGGAGCCCCGCGTTCTCCCTCTGGAGACGCTCGGTGGCGGCAGCCAAGCGGGCGACCTCCGCCCGCAGGTTGGACATCTCGTCCACCGGAGGCCCACCTCGGTTAGCCTCCGCTGCCGCCAGGATGGAGGCCAGCGCCGCACTTATGGCCTTGTTTTTAGAGGAGAGTTTCCTCTTCAAGGCCACATCGCGAAGCGCGGCCTCCACCACCTCCGGAAACCCAGCCCTCCGAACCCGCTCCTGTCCGGAGTCATCCGGCTCACCGCCGGAGGACTCCGAACCAGGAGCCCCACGACCGCCATCTTCGGGGGGTCGTCCAACATCCTTGGAGGCAAGGACTCTGCCCTTGCCTCCCTCTCGGCCCGTACCCCGCCTGCTGGTGGAGATTTTACGGGCCGAGGCCACCTCTTCGGTGCCGGACGACCCCCGGTCCTCCTCTGATCTGGGCCGCTTGCGGAAGGACCTAGAGTCCTCCGCAGCAGCCCCCGCTCTCACGGGTTCAGAGCTCGCCGAGCTTAAGGTCGCTAGGTCGTCGGAGTCCAACTCGGACTCCGACTCTTCACCCGTGCGACACTCAAGCGAGCCCTCCTCCCAATATAGAGCGCCACTTCCCGCGCTCTGCCCGACCGACACTTTGTCGGGTGAGCTAAAATTGAACCCGATTAGTTCCTCGAAGGACGTTTCGAATCGGGGGCCTCCTCGGCCACTGTTGCCCTTGGCAAGCGGAGTGCGGACAGCCCTGTTGCCCCCCCCAGAATACGAGGGGCTTGACGCACTAGGCGTGGCGGATTCCCGGACTGCTGTGCAGTCCGAACCGCCCTGGGGTAGTTTCTCTTTTCCAGGCCTGTCCATAGTTTCCTTTTTGAGGGTGCGGTCCCTATCTCCCCTCCTCTCCCCCTCTCTCTCAGTGCTTGCTCGCTGCCCTCACAGTCACGTCTGATGATCAGACGCGTACCAGAGAGCAGCGAGCAAGCCAATGAGACGCACACCGTCCGAGGACCCGAACACTGCTCAAGTCTCCGAACGGTGTGCCCCTCTTGTGTCTCTCTTGGTCTGGTCTCTCACTTGGGACCTTCCGGCATGAGTGGCTCTACCGGCAAAGCCCCCAAGATCATTGAGACACGCAAGCCCCACCACGACGACAACGTGGAGACACGGTTGGTGGGGAATATTTTGTCCTTAACTGTAAATCCTAAATACTTGGAAAAATTAGTCAAGCTGTCAAAAATAATCTTTACTTGTACACCAACCACCTAATTGTTTATTAAAAATTTACAAGGATATACTGGGTAATTTTTTTTCCAGTGCGCAAACTTTAAGAACCACTTCTGGCAAAAAAAAATTTGAACTTCCCATACAAAATTGTCATCAACTGACCACAATTTGTATGGGAGACTCAATATTTTTTTAGGAATTGACTATGGCTTTCTTGGGGAAAGTTGTTCATTTACATGGGCAGAAGTGGTTCTCAAAGTTTGCGCACTGGAAAAAAAGTTATCCAGTATAGTCAATCTAAGCCGGATACTAGGCCAATCTAAGTCGGATACTCGATCTATCTAAGCCAAATATCCGACCAAACCAAGACGGGTACTCGTACAATCTAAGCCAGATATTTAACCAATGAATCTGATATTCGGTTGGGAAATATAAACCGGACTTTACAATATAATTTACTAAACATTAAAATATAAAAATTAAAATATAATTTACTAAATATCCGTCCAAGCCAAGCAAATTTGGCCCCGCTAAGGCCAGCCTGCCAGGATTGCGGAATTGTTCGAAAGCATTACCGCGACCTTGGAACGCGAAGGGCATTTGAAGAAACACGGGCGGGTTTTAGTCAGTGACAGTCGGATACTACCTCCTGCCCGCAGCAGAAGTCATTTTAAAATTTCCTATTTAAAAAAATGCGAACCGAATATCCGACCGATCTCCCCCACCAGTACTAAAGTCAGCTGTACGTTCCCTGCTCTTCTATAGCGAGTGTATGAACCCCAGGACATCAGCGCCGAGCGGGTGGTGGGCTGGGGCATGCGCTCGGCCTCGCGGTCCACCTCCAGGGACGGATCGGAGGACGAGTGGGCCGATGCGCCCGCGGACATCGGCTCCTTCCTGCATACGAAGCTGAGAGTGGACGGCGATAATAGTGCGGGTAACATTTGTTTTAACATTATTGAACAATTAGTACCTACACCTAACTTATACAACGTGTAACAGAATAAATGCAATATATCTTAAGGGGTCATTGTACTCATCATTATGAACAACTTTTACTATTGGAGCAACCCCTAAATCGCAAAAAAAAATCGGTGGTTCAGTACATTTTGTAGAGTTGCGTGCACAAAAATATATGGGGCAGTCAATTTTTTTTTCGCGATTGCAGTGTTGGTCCCATAGTGAAAGTTGTTCATAATGATGAGTACAATGACCCCTTAAGAGGTATTGCGTTTATTCTGTTACACGTTGTATAAATGTTTGATTTGTTTATGTTCTTGCACCACCTATTTTCGTGTACAATAAAGTATATTCTATCTATCTAGACGAGGAATCGAACGAGAGCGTCCCGAGCGCGCGTGCCTCTGCGCCGGCGTCGTCGTCGTCGTCTGCGGCGACGTCGTCTGTGTCCGCCGCAGAGCTGCGCGTCGAGCTCGCTAAGGCGCAGCTGTCGCAAATCACTCTGAAGCGTAAGTAGACTTTCTGCCATCTGCCTAGCCATTTCCTATGTGCCCGATGGCATCTAGAAGGAAGGATAGAATCAAATACTAGTATACATATTACACAGAGCGATAGAGTAGAAATGTGGTGCCCCACTTGTTACGGCTTGCGACTCACGAGTTGTAGGTCGTGGGAGCAAATGTATGCAGGCGCTTTGCTTTGTGTTAATTACATCTCTGGTTCACACTCAGACGAAGGAAATCGGCGTGTCCTATGGTAGACACTAGATAAATGTGCAATAACGGTCATTGAACCACATACATTTATTGACTTTCTTAATATCAGAAATAAAGACAAAGCTGTCCTGAATACACTTCTATCGTGATCCTTTACGTTCTCTAGTAATGAAAAACGGTTCATAATTTATTGTTCGGGTATCTACGAAGGGATATTAGGGAAAGGTCAATGGACATTATTGCAAGTTTATCTGGCGGCTACCATAGAACCAATAATTAATTTAAAGACATCCACCAACCTGCTCAGAGAATGTATGCAAAGTTTTCGGACACCCATATACGGACCTACTACGGGAAACCTTCCTTTGACCTGTGTTTTAAGAGCGTGTACGCCGTATGTCATTTCATACAAACTTTCAAGTCCTTATTCTTCAAAATGAATGAACCGATTTTAACGAAACTTATCAGAAAACATTTTTGAAAAAGATTTCAGAGGGAGAGAGAGTGATTTTAAGTTTTCTATAGAAAGTGAAAAATCACTATATCCTTACCCCTGAACTCTTTTTCGAAATTTTTTTCTGATCACTATTTAGACCTAGATACAGTTCCCGTCAAATAACTTTGCCCCTCTGAAGTTAGCCATTTGCAAAAATCACGCAGGTGCAGTCACGTACACGGGAGCAAGCGGGACGCAAGCATGCATCGAACGTAAACGTAAGACAGAGACATAAAATCGCGCCCCGCCCCCATATTTCTTACGCATGCGTAGTTGCAGTGTGTTCGTAATTTTGACTACTACGCAGCCACTCGACACAACTTCAGAGGGGCAAAGTTATTTGACAAGAACTGTATCTAGCGTACGCATAACAAGTTTTATTAGAATCGGTTAATTCATTTAACAAAATAAGGATTTGAAAGTTTGTATGAAAAGCCGTACCACGTAAACGCTCTTAAGCCTCTCGATAACTAATAGAAGTGTGTTTCACCATGTGTAGCGGCAGTAGGACCCAAGTCAGGTCAGACCGACCCGCGGTTCACGGACGTGGTGAAGTTGAGCGACTACCTGCAGCACGGGAGGCGACCGCAGTTCTGGGAGGAAAACTACGTTCGAAGGGTAAGAATACAGCGTTTCCTGAAGTGAATATTTGATTGTGATGAACTTTCGCCCTAGCTTGTATTTATTATTGATAGGCACGCGCTTGACCACTATCTCACCTGATGGTAAGCGATGATGTGGTCGAAGATGGAGCACGCTTGCCTAGAAGTAACCTATTCACTCTCGACTTAAATACTTGTTATCCAATAGGAACATGTACACGGTGTTTACTGTGTTCCTATTGGTTAAAAAACCAGCTACGTGCGAGTCGGACTCGCGCACGCATGGTTCCGTACCATTATCTATAAAAAAAACGGCAAAAAAATCACGTTTGTTGTATGGGAGCCCCACTTTAATATTAATTTTATTCTGTTTTAGTATTTTTTGTTATAGCGGCAACAGAAATACAACATTTGTGAAAATTTCAACAGTCTATTTATCACGGTTCATGAGATACAGCCTGGTGACAGACAGACGGACAGCGGAGTCTTAGTAATGTAGTAATAGGGTCCCGTTTTTAACCCTTTGGGTACGGAACCCTAAAAATTAGGGCCAAAGTAACCAGACTTTACTGTATTAGCGGCACCTCGGCTTCCTGTGCTACAAAATGTACCTAGCTGATTACTAGTTTTTAGGGGTAGTGACTCCATATCTTATCTTTAAAATACGGATACTAGGTACCTAAACTTGATGCATTGTGCAAACGCTCTAAATTAATCGTCTTAGAATTGAAATCAATCAAAAGTCATTTAAACAAAAAGGCAAGTAGGTTTTGTAAAACTTCAACATAGAGACAGTTTCCCAAAATGCCTCCCGTCACCACTTCCTACTGGGAAAAAGTCACATCTGTCTGTGAAGTCATAAGAACTTGAATTTTCCTATCCTCATTGCTAAAGATTTCTTCTGTGTCCTCCAGGTGATGGAAGCAGTCCGTCTCAAGGAGTTGGAGATGAAGCAGGCGGCAGAGATCCTGGGCGTCAGCTACGGTACTCTGTACGGGCGATACAGAGACGTGTACGGATGTATCAACAGGCCCTACCGGTAAGCGATGCTAGTTGTTTTGTGTTAAGCGATTTTATACCCTGTGCGGTGTAACTATAGGTACCGTTTTAGCTTGGCAACATCGGACATTGAGCCCTTCTACTCCTAGCATCAGTTTACTGCAGCACTCTACGGATATATCAACAGGCGCGAGACCAGTTCCTTCTTGTGTCAGGCGATTTTAGGTCCTATGCGGTGGTACTATAGGTACCGTTTAGCTTGGCATTATCGGTCATTGATCCCACGTACTACTAGCGCAAGCTACGGCACTGTATGGGCGATACAGAGACGTGTACGGATGTATTAACAGGCCCTACCGGTGAGCGAGAGAAGCTGTTTATCAAACTGATTCATAAAATAAATCTTACCATTTATGCCAGTCACTGTAGACATATAAACGCGCAATAATAGGACTTTGGCAAGCCAAAGAATCCTGTAGGTATTTATATTTGGGCCAAAGTAGCCTGAAAATAAAGATTATTATTATAAATGCCGCCACAAAAACCAATGTAGCAAAATCTACATCACAACAATAGGACCCGCAACGCCACCTATCCTGACAGCTGCGAACTAACAACGAAATCCTGAATCGCGATACCAAAGTTTACCGTGCGATTTGAACAGATACAACAGCCCAAATATCAACTATCGGGCATTTGCCCACCGGACACAGCAACCGTCGGAGGATCCTCCCTTTTCAATGGAGGTATGCGGGACTTTACTCTCTGTTCCGCTACCTCCTTATCTCCCCATCAGAGGATTTTTTGACTTTGCTTGTGACTTTCAGTAACCAAATATATGGTTAAAATTCAGAAGCTTTGGTCTTTTAAATCGTAACTTATTGCTTTAATAAACTACCAAAAATGTCAAAGAAATTTTGTATTTATCCATATTCGGGCGGTTTTCTGCCTGATCTGGCTGTTTTATCAATCTTTGAATTGGATAATGCATTTTATGAAATATTTTTATTTATTTAATGGATACTAAAAGGAACCCGAATATTCCACAATTGTTCCCAAATTAAATATTATAGACTGGTAATACAGGTTTTGATCACCTACCACAGGCATTTCACGACCAATGTAATGTGTGTCTGTTTGTTTATGCCATAATAGTCGTTTATGCAACGGTCATATAAAAGAGGTTATTAAAAAAAACACGAGTGTGGGTTTATCACACGAGTGTTTTACTACCTAATTAAATGTTGCATACATTATTTTATCTTCACTCATACAGTTGAAATAAAATAAAGTGAACAAAATATGTGATAAGGCGGATATTCTCATTGCGTAAGACTGCGCAACGCGCGCATCCATAGACAATGACAATATTTTTCTACATTAAGTCAATGAGCCCATACGCGACAATAATTTAAAAAGAGTTTGCTTTAAAAATTAAAATAGTAGTTTATGCAACGACCATATAAAAAGGGTTATTAAAACACGAGTGTGGGTTTATCACACGAGGCGTAGCCGAGTGTGATAAACCATCACACGAATAAACATCACACGATAAACATCACACGAGTGTTTTAATACCTAATTATATGCCGTTGCATACACTATTTTATCTTCACTCATACAGTTGAAATAAAATAAGTGGAAAAATAGTTAATTCCAATATGGCGGATAATCTCATTGCGTATTCGAATCACTGCGCAGCGCGCTCAAACATAGACAAAGATAAAAGCTGGCTCATTGACTTAAGTCAATGAGCCCGCGCCAAAAATTAAAAAGAAAAAGTGTGCTATAAAAATTAAAAAGTTATTTTATGATGCAGTTGTTTAAAAATCGAAGGAAAATGTTGAACTGTAATGGGTTTTTTTTTAAATTTTACTTTTTCACGAAAAAAAAGTATCGTATTTATACAATATTTTTTAATTCATATTTGGAACATTAACTTGTGAGTGTAGATAAAAAAATATTATAACTATTATTTTCATCAAACCAAACTAAACCTTACTGCTTTCAGAATAACAAACGGTAGCTCATCGTCTCCTCTGACCCCCAGGGCCGTGCGGGACTTCTGGCAAGCCAAGGGTCCCTCGGAGGTGCTGGACCGGCTGCAGCGCGGGGAGATGTCGCTGGACTCTGCGGCGCAGGCCCTGGGCGTCAGCATCAACAACCTGGCCGCGCATCTAGCTGACTTCGGGGTGCCGGAGAAAGGTATGACAGGTAATTAAAAAAAACAAAAAGCTTACACTGAACTCCAAAACCAGATACTCGGATTGGCTACAAACGCTTGCAAAACTACACAAACCAAGTCACAAATTCCCTATCCATTTTTTTATCTGTGGGAAATCATCAAATGACTTCTTCCGCTTCGGGTGGAGCGGAAGGGAGTGACTCTTACTGACTAAAACCCATCCGTGTTCCTCCTATTGCCCATTGCATTCCAGGGTTGCGGTGACTCTTTCGAACATATTCCGCAACCCAGGGGGTCTACTCTCCCGAACCCGAACTAAGAACAACTGTCTATTCGTGTTGTCATTCATTCTTAGTCCGGGTTCGGGACTAATCGTAAGTCCGTAGGTGATACGGAGTAGAAAACGCCCGACACTAAGGCCGAAACTACGGACTTCGGGCTTAGAGAGTAGACCCTCTGGTCCATATCCATACGTTTCGATGTGTGGCGGTTTGTTGACGTTTTATAAGCGCGTGGCTCTGGCTTAAAACTATCCTTTTTAGTTAAATACAATAAAAAATAAGTGTTAATACTTAATTTCTCTATTGTTGGTTTCTAGAGTTCGAGCCGATCCCCATCGAGATGGACCCGTCGCTGAAGATGCGCTCGCGCACCTACAGCGCCGGCGCCGCCAAGACCGCGCGCAAGCCGCCGCCCGGCACTACCACCACCACCACTAATGTAGATAAGGTATGTTTGTAGCTAGACTGTCGATACTCTCACGAATTAATAGGAATGTTTCCTGAGTAAAAAAAATATTATAGTTAGTCCGTCAGGTAGATACCTGACGGACTAACTATAACACACGCCTGCACTATAATACGTCCCGCGCCAATGGCTCCGTTGAGCTTATCCGCCATTGACGAAATCGGTCAGGACTATATGTCCATAATAACTGTTAAAAATGTACAAATGTCAGCTTAACGTGCTATCAGAGGCACGGAGGAGTCTTGATATGTCTCGATGGTCACTCATCCACAGACCGACCTCAGCAAGTTTGCTTAACCTTGAAAATCGATCCTTGCCGCAGTTATTATTGATTAAGAAAATCACAAGTGATTCTATTTAAATACAATTAGTTGATAAACAGATGTTGTCACTTGTCACCATGTCGATTATCTACTAAGAATAACAAAAGCTTCTTTATGTCCTCAGCCGATGAAGAAGATCCTGGTGGGCACCACGGTGACGGACGAGGAGCCCATCCCGGCCACCGTCATAGCCACCGCGCATGACAACAGTAAGCCGGCCGCACCGTCTGCGACCACCAGTCAGTATCACTTCATTATATTTTTTAAATCTCATTAAAATTCGGCAAAATGCGAGTCCATCTCGCGTATGAAGGGTATATAATACTATGTTCTTTTATTATTTGTTTTTATAGCGGCAACAGAAATACACACTGAAAATTTCAACTGTTTATTACGGTTCATTAGATACAGCCTGCTGACAGACTGACGGACGGACAGCGGAGGCTTAGTAACGGCTTAGGGTCCCGTTGGCCGCCAGTAGCGGGTACTTCGCGTGCCCGATTCGGTGCCAGCTTACGTACAAAAATCGTAAGCCGCCACTTTCGCGCTCAGTTTGCATCGGTGTACGCTAGACGTCAGTTAGATGTCAGTTATTATGTGGTTAGGTCAGTTAGGTGCTAAACGTGGCGGCGACTTTGAATCGTTTTGATTTTCCCATCACCTAATAGTGCTTAGTGTTGACGTCATAGTAGGTAGTCAAAAAATGGCACGCTTGGTTTTCATACAGATCGTGATACTTGCGTTATTTATCCATATATCTGTGGTCACAAGGTCCCATCTGTCTCTGTACCAAAATTCAATAAAATCGACGACGATCGACGATTTGTGCCCGGTTTCTGAGGTACTGTAAAAAAAACATCGGCGGCTACTGACCTAAATAGTCTTAATTAGTTTTTTAAAAATACCCCCCAATGGGGGTTTAGGGGGTGTTATAGCTTGTTCTGAATAAAGTTAGTATTGAAATACTTTTCACCTCAACAGCTGGAAAATGGCCGACAATCCGCGTGGCTTCCATCGACTCGCTCCGCGGGGGCGACGCCCCCCCCGCGGCCCCCCCTGCGGGCTCCCCGGCGTCGCCCTCCGCCCTCATGCGCACGCGCCCCGACCTCACCATCGTGGCGGCGCGGCGCCCCGACAAGCCCGACGAGGACGCCTCGTGATGCCGGCCTGCTGCCCGCCCGCACTACTGACCCGTCTGCACCCGTACAGACGTCACTCAACTCTAACACCAGTACATAGTACTGCTACCCGGTGTGCCCTATCGATTTCCTAGTTTTCTGTAAGTTGTACTGGAATATGTTGATCTTTTACACAGCACCTACACGCCTAGCCACTGCTAGAGACGGCGTTGTCGAAATATTTCGTACAAACCAGGTGTGTCATACTCATAGATATTGTTGGCCCGTTTAAATTTGCAAATTACAAAAAGTATATATTTTATACCAATCGATTTAATATACAAAAATCAATTACTTACAAAAATATTAACAAAATTGATCAAGAAAATATTGAGATATAAATGAATTATGCTTTCGGGAAAACGCCGCTTTCTATGGCAACTGTTTGGATGTATTAGACTTTGACGTCAGAGTTTGTCAAACTTACCTTTCTAATTATGAAATTTGAAACTTTATAACTTTCCCGATGAAGGAGATCATAGATTTAATTAGTTTTTTAGTTTGCAATTAAAAAATGACATAAATACTCCCTATTCTGACTATGAAATATATTATTTGTGGTCAGTGGTACTAGCAAGGGCATTAATATTGTAAGCAATAGCATCTCTAATCGCTGCCGGCCAGTGTGTTCAAAACAGGTCAACATTTCCATACAACGGTTGTTGAAAAACAAATGCATTGCGACTTGCTATGAACGTTTTCACGCTGCAAGTTAGCTTGCGCTAGTGGATTCAACACGTCTGTAGATTTCTATCTCACGAATGTGTTAGACTTGACAGTTTCTTATCTCAAAATGTGTCTGTTTTTATAAACAAAATGATTTTTTCATCACCATCAAAATTGTTCAATGCATGAGGTACTAATCAAAGACACTGCAAAAATCAACCCTTGAAAAAGAAAAACGATTGTTTTTGTTCCGAGAACTTGAAACAAGGTACAGTTCGCGTCAAATAACTGTGCCCCTCTGAAGTTAGCCATTTGCAAAGCTCACTTGGTACAGTCACGTAGCCGGGAGCAAGCGGGACGCAAGCATGCATCGAACGTAAACGTAAGACTGAGACATCAAATCGCGCCGCCATAATCCCCGCCCCAGTGTTGCCAGTCGGGTCTTGTCAGAAATTACCTGAAATATAAAAAAAGTAACCTTTTTGTAAAAAAAATAACCTTTCATATTTTTTTTACTGTAAAGGTATTAAAATTTGTAAATTGATACTATAAATATTTTTTTTACTGAATATTATCTGTATGTCTGACTGCACCATAGATATGTATATTAAGCAGGTACAATAACGGGTTGTAGTACAAAGTTATTGTCAACCGGACACAGTCACACGCCATTGTTCATGGCAAAACGAAAGCCGCACTCAAACCACAATATTTTTCACAATCTGACAGTATTTTTGATAAAATTGGTAGACTAATGTGTTAACCAGCTGGTTAACAAACAATATGGCGATTCTCGGCAGGTAGCGCGCGGCGTTTCAAGACGGTCGGGAATGCTATTGCTATCTCTTTTTGTCACATGAAATATTTCCATTAAAAATGTTGAGTACAAGATGGGCTACTCTATACAACTTAATAGAAGTTATCTAGGTAAACTATATCTATGGTTTTAGTTCTGCTGCTAACGAAGCCTATTGTACAGACGCCAGCAGATCAAGCTACAAAAATCTGTCAAATTTCTTGAATAGATTTTCAACCTTATGCTTAAAACGATTAGGTTCAAGGTTGATTGGTAAAATTTGACAGTTTCGAGTAGTTTGATGTGCTGGTCTGTACCAACATGAAAAATTCTAAAACGAACGTTCCGTTTCACGTTGCTTTTATGTAAAAAATAAAAGTTAATTCTACAAATCCGAAAAATCACCTAAAAGTAACCTTTTCATTAGTGTAACCTTAAAGTAACCAATGCAGTTCAAAAATCACCTAAAAGGTTACAAAAGTGACCTTCTGGCAAGACTGCCCCGCCCCCATGTCTCTTGCGCATGCGCAGTTGCAGTTTGTTCGTAATTTTGACTAGTACGCAGCCACTCGTAGCCAACTTCAGAGGGGCAAAGATATTTGACGAGAACTGTAGACAACAGCATTTTTTACTGTGTCTGAAGATGATCAAAAACTCAGTTTGTTAATGAATGTATATTATCCTTTAAATATTCCCTAAAAATTGCCGCGACAGCACGGGTCGGGTCTTAATTAAATGAGTTAAGCTATGACCAAACAATACTTAATACTTAGAAGAAAAAAAACTTTTTCATACACTCTGAACTTTATTATATAAAATAATAAAGAAAGACGAATTCCTTAATCTCAGAACATATTATAAAACAAACGGAATAAATGATTATTAGTTTATTTTAATTTTTGTATCCAAAAATGTTGACAAAACTGACAATTTCAGCGTTTCATCTTGAATAATGTTGACATATTTGGATATTGAAATGAAAATTGACGTATCTGTGTGTTTGGTAAACAAATTTGACTGTATATAGTTCTTACTAAATAATTATTCCCTATTATTCTTTAGAAATGTTATAGCAATCTAATTAATCCGAATTCGGGATAATAATCAAATTTTGTAACAACAAACTCCATGCCACATGTTACTAAGTTCAAATTACATTGGAACCCTTTTTTTGGGCCTGTTTTTTTTTTTTTTTATTTATGAATGGGCTAGCTCTTGACCTCGATCACGCCTGATGGAAAGCGATGGATGAGGTCCACGATGAAAGCGAGCGTGCCCAGAAGATGCCCTGAGGCACTGGTACTTCCACGCGTCGACGAAGCACAGCACGCTGATTGACGCCGAACTCCGGTGGGAGGGTGGTCGCGAACCAGGCGGGTGCCAAAAACAAATACACATACAAATATAAATAGTAATTTAACTAAATACACAATGCAGATTGAAATACTCTCGAATAATCAATTCATGTTTAACAGTAGGTAAGTACGTCACTTTATTGAGCCCACTGCAATTTTTAGTGGGCCTGAAATTATTCTTCGAGTTGAAAAAATTTGGTAGAACTATAGACAGTCGCCTCAGATGTTATTTTACTAATGATTATAATGAAAAAATAATTATTTTTGACTTAGTCTAGAATAGTGAAGATGACTGAAGTTTTGGGCTGTTGTTTCCAAGTCTTTTCACAGACCGACGCATAATCTCTTAAGTTTCTAAAGTCGAATAGTATTACACTATAACAATAGATTTAACCAAAACAGTTTAGCAGTTTCTTAGATATAAGCTCACATACATACCAACAAAATTTAAAAACAACAGCCTGTATAAGCCGGAAGACAGATTAAAACAGGATACACATTTCCATAGATTAAACTAAAAAAAAACAAACGAGTATTATAAAAAAAATAACTCAAATTGTATTTAGATTAAAATATTAATAGTTGTAATATATAATCATTTTTTATTAATATATTATTATAGATTTAGATAAATATATAGTAGAGAAGTATATTAGAATATACATACATATTAAAATATATATTTTTTATCACTTGCTATAACTAGAGGCCTTCTAAATGAAGACACTGTAAGTAAAATATAAAATAGGGCTTGTATAGGACGTATTAAAATTAAAACAAACTTAAAAGATAATATTTTACAGCTGATTATTTCGCTGGCGTCATAGAGAAGTGTCGATACACTTCTCTCTATCTATGATATGGATCTAGGCTTTTTCCCAACTATTTTGAAGCCGCTTCCACTCTTAACTGAATACAAAATACAAGTATTTAGCTGCTAAATACTTGTAATTTGTATGGTGTGAATACGTAGCTGACCTGCATAATCCAGTTGCTAGTATAATAACCTCTGGTAATGCAGGTAGACTTTCGGGCTTCTGACTATCTGTAACGACTGTCGAAGACCTACAAATGACAGCCGAGACCAATGGATGGCCACGACATGGCCACCGACCTCGACAAGCGTCGCATAATGTTGATCAACCCGTGCAGCTGTATTCACAGCCACGAGACCCTTCTCACTGATAAGGTGTCATATCTCGCTGGTTAATCAGCTAAGAATATTCAAGCTTGTTATATTTTTAATATATCCTGTATGGCTACAGTTATTGGTACCATTATAACTTAAACTCCTCAACGGCGTATCAATTTGATAACCCAATAATATGTGTAATGTATCCTCAAATATATCAACAGCTATAATTTAATACTGGCGTTTCTAAGGATAGGAAGAAAAATCGCTGTTCAATGATTGATTTCATCCTCTGAAATATTGCGAAAGAATATAAATTCTGGTAAAAGCATTACCCTTTTTGGGCTTCGCCACAGTACGATAAAGTATATATTTCAATAGCTCAGGTACTCTTACAATTTTACCTTTTGACAAGTCATTGTTTTTTGACATTGATTGTAGCTGAGATTATAATGCAACTTGAATGTCAACCAAAATTTATTAGAAAATGGCGAATGAGTGACATCTGATTCTACAGTGTTATCTATAGAAGTGCTAGTATTAACATTAAAACCTGAAAACCTAAAAACAAATTTATATTTCCTCACTAGAGCGAAAAAATAATTATATGATACAAGAAAAAAAATAATATATATTTGTATATGATAAACTAAATAGCTGTCGAATTCATGAAAACCGTCGTTTAGCGTAATTTAAGTAATTATTATAAGTATAAGTTGTAGATATTACGCGAATATACATTATATATTAATAATATATTTATAAAACTACCTTGTTCCTCTGCAGTAGATATTAATACTTATTATTATGTCGGGTTTTTGTGAAAGCGGGTAGCTATATATATCTAAAAAATACAATCGAATTGAGACCCTCCTCCTTTTTTTGAAGTCGGTTAAAAAACAAACTAGTTTATGCCAGCGGCTTCGCCCGCTTGATGGTCGAAAATTATACCACAGGAACGTAA
Organism: Melanchra persicariae; assembly: GCA_947386135.1. NCBI lineage: Eukaryota > Metazoa > Arthropoda > Insecta > Lepidoptera > Noctuidae > Melanchra > Melanchra persicariae. The sequence goes on along the minus strand of OX376673.1, from coordinate 6,539,681 downwards.
TGTCCAGGCATATCCAGGTATCATCAGCCATATAATGTCCAGATATCATCTTTATTATTTGTTTATGTGAAAAAGAAAAAATATGTGTCCTACATTTTTTGATAAACTAACTGACGGACCAATTAATTTTATAGGTTACTAATATTAGCCGTTAATTTTGATAGACAACCAAAAATGATCATTAAGAATAGAATGATCATTTTCAGTTGTCTATCGAAAGTTAACGGCTAATATTTTTACTAAATAAGACATGTTTTAACCTCAAGTAAAATGAGATAAGGTTGTATTGTAAATCGGGCTGGTTTCCGCAACTCCACGACTAAGCGCGTATTTTGCGTGCAGGTGGGACAAATGTTTCATTCGATCCACCCCAGCTCCCCAAGGAAGGCCAGTAACGCCTTGGTGTTACTAACTATGTCACAAAGGGTACCTGGGTTTCCGAAGTACTTAGCCCTGTAATCGGCGACTACCGGGCAGCTTAGAAGCAGGTGTGCTGCTGTTTCATCCTCCTCCATGCAGGCTCTGCAGAGTGGGCTGTCAGTGACTCCTATGACATAGAGGTGTTTATTAAAAGTCCCGTGGCCAGTTGTGACGGCTGTGACTGTACGCAACTGCTGTTTAGTCAGTCTTAGGGCTTGTTTCGTAAAACGGTCATCAATGGAGGGAAGTGCCTCTTTGGCCTGCCTACACTCACCATGGGCAGCCCATAGTTTGTATGAGATAAGGTTAAGAAAATCATGATTTTTTTATTTGCTACCTGCTAACACATACTCGGCAGTTTTATAAAAGTTATTAACATTAATTATTATTTGTTAGGTTTAATATCGTTTCATGTGTAAAGAGATTCATTAAATTACAGTTTTTTTATAATATCCAATAATATATCACCGATATTATTCTCAGTAGCAGACCGAAGACTGGTTTCGTAAGACATAAATTGCGAAATTCCGTTATCTATAGGCTGCCTTATCCTTCAAGGAATACAGACTCAAGTATGGTGTTATACTTTTAGTATGTCCCACTGCTGGGCAAGATACGAGAAATAATGATGACCAATAATCGACATTATTAAGAAATTAAATATATTTTTGGATAATATGAATAAACTAAACTCATTTCCTTTGATATATCACTTACTATTGATTTAATGTATACAGTGACGAATATATCTGTTACTAGATGCGAAAACTAACAATTGTTAAGAAAAATAGATAAAAATTGCTTGCATCTTAAAAAAAACTGGATATAAATGTCCCTGTATACAATATTACTTTTGTATGATATGTTCAATTTTAGAGCATTTTTTGTTATGAATTTTTAAAAAGTGACTAGTAATCATAATTATCGTAACTTTGTCTACGTCAAATGGTAAAACTTATTTTTAATGACTGTTTTTAACAATTAATATTTCTAAATTGCTCTGAAATTGACTATTCCATACATAAGTCCTACTCTGACCCACCCTAACGAAATTGTATTATAATAATTATGAAGGAATGCGATCATTATTTTTTATAATTTATCCAAATCGATTGGATGTCTTGTACCAAATTGTCATTGTACTACTATTTATATTATTAAATAATAATAAGTTTTTGTTATCAGACTCATAGGCTAGATCTAGTATTTATTAAGAAAAGTTTTTTTATAATTATTATTATTTAGTGGAGTTTTTTTTCAGAAATTGTTAGTATTTTCTATGGATTCGTTTGAAAACTCATTATGTTTAGATTTATATTGTTATTGTAAGTGTTTGTCACAATTGGTTCTGTGTGTATGGTTCAGGTTTCGGGTATTTGCTTGCTGTTTTAAAGATATTTTTATAAACATATTTTTATCTATTCCGCGAATGTGAATGATTATGAACTTGTTTTGTAATCCTTTAGGTGTTAAATTTACAATGCAAGTAGAAGAGTAATATTATATCGTACTAAAATTGACTTAATTGACATGTTCTAAAATTCATTATTATATATGTAGCAATAATATTGTTTAGTATTATACAATACGCGTTTCAAGGAAAAAGATGTCATGTTCAAGTAGTTTAGTGTTCAATAATATTATAAAATTTATACAAGCAATAAATATTAGGTTAATATTTCAAAGGGAGCAAGCAAATGTCCCGGACCGATAAAAGGGCTATATAAGTCGCTAGTAAAATCGTTGTTTTTTTATCAAAATGTTATTTAGAAAAAGTTTCCATTATACTTGAAATATTAAGTAATAACTTTTTATAAATATTTTACTTGTTTTTTAATCACGGAGATATTGTTATTTCTTATAATTGGTTAACCATATTGGTAATAAAAATAAAGTAGTTAGATCTGTTAATAATTTAACTAAATAAATTATTTAATTGAAAAATTGTGTCTTTGAGATTGTAGTTTTGAATAAAAATGTACTTCACTGCCGAAATCGTGGGCCTGTAATAAAATAGGTATAATGAAAATCAAGAGGCTTTACAGATTTATTGAAATGAATTTTTTTTAGGTTTTTTTCGACCTCATCGACACAAAAATTAATAGTTTAAATTGTCATCAATGCAAGGATGCGCTGTTTCGAAAGCCTCATGTAATATCTTGCATGCAAAACACTACCGCTTAAAAGTATTTCACCACCTAGCAAAAGATATTACTTCAAAGTAATTTTTAATTATTCACTATCATTTACTATTTATTATCATCATAACATAATTGCAATGTACATTTATTTCAATTTTAGACTCTGTGTGCACCTTTGTTAGGGTTTTTTAAATGAAGGCCTCACAAAATCTAGATGGCCAAATACTTCTGAGCGGTATTGTGCATTATGTTTCTTTTACATTTGTCTCGAATTTCAGTTGTTTAGTAACACAGCGTAAATATATCGTCGATTTTCCAACATAAAACACAAAATATGAATGAATTATACTTATGAATATCTTTTGCAACAGCGCGTCGTGTTTCTTTATAGGTATTTCATGTTCTTTGTAGTTCAAAATGTTTTAACAAAATATCTTACGCCCTGAATGCAATGACTTTAGTTAAAAATATGTATTTTTCATAAATTAATGTATTCGTTTTGTTATCGCGTTGCCGCCATCATAACAAAACATAACTGTTAGGAAATTTAATAAAAATTAAAAGTTAATCAAGATTTCTTGTTTTATTTTATAATTCAGAAAATGATTGAGAATATAATTTAAAAACTTATAGATAAGTACTATAATACAAGCTAGTACAAAAGATACAAGCATCGAAAAATTTGTCCACATCGCTGTCAACGGGAACAGTGGCCAGAATACTGGCCGCATGCATAGCCACGTTGAATGGCAATGCTGATTCGTTGGCCAAAGAAAAGGCCAGCCCTCTGGTCACGTGAAGAGTCGACTAATTTCTTGCTAATTTCACGAATAACTCGATGATCACTCGGGACCCCATGGTCCTAGTGTTTCAATCCGAAACATGTCCGTGACTACGGCAGGACCCCGAACCCCAATCGCTTCCATATTTGGTACTTGAGCAACAAAATTGGTACCTCAGTAGTTTTCGAGAAAATCGACTGAAGGTGGTCCTGCGGTAGTCACGCTCCTTTCAGCAGGATCGCCATGAGCGCAGAAAAAGGCTACCGCTATTGTAAGTATGCAAATAATTAGTACCCTTAAATGTGTCCGTTTCGATGGCGCGGCCACGACGTTTTTTTTTTTAAAAATATGCCACGATTTTGTAAAAATTTGTAAAAGTAGACTCCCAAAACCATAAATTTGTCAAAGCTATGGTTAAAAAGCTATAAGGGTTTGAACGTGGCCGCGCCATTGAAACGCTCCGAACCGCGCGGCCACGGAGATCTTTAAAACTAAACATTGCAGAGACCTGAAATTTTGGTAAGTAACAGATTGAATTTGTAAAAAATTTATAAAAATATAGAAAAAAATCCTGGGCTTATATTTTAGGAGCTGTGAGACTAATACGCCATGGCTGCGCCATTGAAAACGGTGAAAAACACATTTTCGCCGATATCTCGCTGAAAAAGCAACGCACACGTCTGAAGTATTTTGTAAAACCCAGATTTGAATTTGTCAAAACTAGTAAAAATAAAACAAAAAATCCTAGGTTTATATTTCAGGAGCAATAAGACTAATGCGCCATGGCCGCGCCATTGAAACGGTGAAAAACACATTTTCGCCGATATCTCACTGAAAAAGCAACGCATACGTCTGAAGTTTTTTGTAAAACCTGGATTCGAATTTGTCAAAACAGGTAAAAATGAACAAAAAAACCCATGTTCAACTATTTTACTAGAAATTATCTGGATTCTAAATGAAATAAAAGTGAAACGTTAGTATACAAAACCATGTTTATTTGTTTAAAAATCGTTGTTTGCTTGCTGAAAATACTGGTTTTGAGTAGACGTGCGAAAACCATAACAGATAACTTTGCATAGCGTTCGTAATGACTAAGTATAAAATAGCATAATTTGATGAATAAGACTAAGATTAAATTCTGCCAGAAATAATCCCCGTAATTAAGTCATGTATTCTAACATTGAATAGCAGAAGCGAACGAAACGCGCGGGTGCAGCGCGGGAGACGAATGCTGGCTGTCTATCCAATGTAGTGTATAATCTATGTTTTTAGTTTGCATATATCTATGTATGTTACTCGTGTACTTAAATACCAATCCCTATTAATAAATGAGTGAGTTATCAACGAGCAGTCAGAGCGTTTTACTCTTCTCGAATACCCAACCTTACATGGCGACCCTGCCATGTTTGGTGTTGGGTTGTCGGGTCGCAATGCAGGCGCACGTTGCGTGAGGTACAGACTCTGGTTCTCCGTAGTTCGTAGCCGTCCAAAAAGAGATATCCCGCCGTCACACCCCGTCTTCCCCCGCCAAAAGCTTTCTCTCGATTAGTCGTCGTTTAACTTTCAGTTAATTCGTACGTAGTACTTGTTGGTGTTTTAAATTTTGGCATTCATTTTTATTTCATTTAGAATCCTTAAGATACAATATCTAATAAAATAGGTGAAAAGTTATCTGTAAATAATAAGCCATGGTCACCCTATCGTCATATTCAAGACGTATTTAAGATTCCGTTCTACGGTTCCTGAAATGTTAATGGGTTATTTTTGCGCATTTTTACCTGTTTTGACAAATTCAGATCTATATAGGTTTTACAAAAAACTTCAGACCTCTGCGATGCTTTTTCAGCAAGATATCGGCGATTACGTATATTATCTACACTCACAACGTAATGTTCCAAATATGAGTTCAAAAACGAATGCATAAACACGTAGGTACTTTTTTTCGTGGATAGGTAAAATTTTAAAAAATAGTAGTTTATGCAACGTATGCAATAAAAGGGTTATTAAAACACGAGTGTGGGTTTATCACACGAGGCGTAGCCGAGTGTGATAATAGCATCACACGAGTGTTTTAATACCTAATTATATGCCGTTGCATACACTATTTTATCTTCACTCATACAGTTGAAATAAAATAAGTGGAAAAATAGTTACTTAAAAATAGTTAACCATTACAGTTCAACATTTTCCTTCGATTTTTAAACAACTGCATCATAAAATAACTTTTTAATTTTTATAGCACACTTTTTCTTTTTAAGTTTTGGCGCGGGCTCATTGACTTAAGTCAATGAGCCAGCTTTTATCTTTGTCTATGGATGAGCGCGCTGCGCAGTCATTCGAATACGCAATGAGAATATCCGCCATATTGGAATAAACTATTTTTCCACTTATTTTATTTCAACTGTATGAGTGAAGATAAAATAGTGTATGCAACGGCATATAATTAGGTATTAAAACACTCGTGTGATGCTATTATCACACTCGTGTTTTAATAACCCTTTTTATATGGTCGTTGCATAAACTAGGTACTATTTTCACCGTTTCAATGGCGCGGCCATGGCGTATTAGTCTTATAGCTCCTGAAATTTAAACCTAAGATTTTATGTTTTATTTTTACTAGTTTTGACAAATTTGAAAAAAACAAAACGCCGTGATGAGTTTTGTTTTTTATAAGTGGCCTAAAATATATTCTAAAATTATTCTTATACCTAATTTTTTTAGTATGTTTTCTTATCTATAAATCAAATCATTCTATAGATTTTAGTGCAGTGACCAGTGACGGGTAGGATTATTTGATATTTCAAGTTACTACTGGCAATACCGCCGATAAATTGTCAATCAATACCATAAAAAAATCCTTACACAAAATTAATGCTTACATGTGTTTTTTTATACGGATGGTAATTAATGCCAAAGATAAACACGTCAAAACTTTAATTTATTTCTCGGCGACGGACTACTACCACTTTTCGAGCTTAGGTATGTCTCTAGCAATTAGGTTGCAGGGTTGCGGATTTGTTCGAAAGAGTTACCGCGGCCCTGGAACGTAAAAGGCACTAAGAGGAGCATGGGTGGGTTTTAGTCAGCATTTAGGTTGAAAGTGGTCCCCTAGGCTCTATAATTAACAACCTATTTTATTTTCAGGTGGGAAAAGGTACTATAGCATCAACAAGACTGGGCAGACGATGTGGTTAGCTATTATCGAACAATTAAAAAAACAAGACATACTACCAGCTGTCGGTTTCACGTTTTCACATAACAGGTACTTAATAAACATTATTTTATAGTTTTTCTAGGTTTTTCTTCAATGAATTTGAGAAAAAGCGTGAGTTTATTTATGTAAATGGAATATTAAATTTGGTTTATACATTATTATTAAGATAAGCTTCGCATTCCTCACTAACTCAACAACGTATGGCTCTTCAGTGTGTGGCCTAAACGTAGTCCATACTTGTTAGGGTAGTTACTCTACATTTGATTCGACAGTATTTGTTGAAGGACAAAATCGACTTGAAGCAAGCTCCTTCCATTTAACCGATTAACGCCGAATCGAAAAATTATGTAGCATTGATGCCATGTCAAATTGTTCTAGATTAAACATTACTGAGCACGTCAAATTAAACTTACAGTCAATAAGGAAGGTATTTGTATATAATTTGATCCCAGATGTGATAAGAATGCGGAAAGATTGATGTCATTAGACTTGACTACTGACATGGAAAAGCTTCACACCAATTCGTTCATTGAAGATAGCCTGCAAAGGCTGGAGGAAATAGACAGAAGGATACCACAGGTAATAACTAGTTATATATTTATTTTAATTTCAATAATGGCCAGGGCCAAATTGTATTGATCATTAAATGGAGCAGCCTAACTTGATATAATGAATGCAAAAGTTTCACGCGTAATTCGCTAAACCGATTTTGATGGATTTTGATACAGAGATAGATGGGACCCAGGAGCTGGTTATAGAATGCTTTTTATTTGCGAATCTTTATATTAACGGAGCACAGCTTTTATATATTGCTTTTGAATTCCAGGTTATAGTATTACAAAGGTTATTAGAGAAGGGCATAGCGGTACATCACAGTGTGATACTTCTTGTGTTGAAAGAAATAGTTGAAATATTGTTCCACTCCGGTTTCGTAAGTACATAAAATGCTCAAATAACCACATTAATACACTTTACAAACGAATTTGCAATCTACACTTGTGTATTAATAGGTCAAAATCCTTTTAGCAACGGAAACGTTCGCGATGGGCGTGAACATGCCGGCGCGAACTGTGATATTTGACGAAATGACTAAATTTGACAACACGGACAGCAACGGAAACGGACAGCAGCGACGTTGGAACCTGCTGAATACACACAAATGACTCATAGAGCCGGCAGACGAGGTACGTTTTAATCTGTTGCCTGTTTTGATATATATCAGGTATATTGTTTCAGTCCCCACACATACAGAATCAATCAATCTGTCTAGTCTTTTACATTACGTTGGGGTCTGCTTCCAGTTAACGGATGACAATGATATTATTGTAAAGTAAACTTAATTCTTTTATAATAATCACATTATCCCGACATTCCTAGTAAATACTTCACATATGATTTGCGACTTTAATCAAAAGGTAATAAAGAAGATAATATTCAATTGAAATTTAAATACGTATTTATCGTCCGTACAAAAATAACAGCCTGTTATTTAATAACAGATATTTAAATCTGTTATTTTTTTGTAACAGTAACAGTGTTATCAGATATCGTGTTTAACCTGTTACACATCTCTAAAGCAAACCATCAGAAGCTGTCAGTTCAGTACTTGTCATGTCATTAGTCTTTTTAATTTGCTCCGCAGGGAAGGCTATAGTCTTTTGTCCAAATTGCCTAGTCTTACGGGGTTGGGTTTAGTATCGTTTGGCAGGAGGTGGGGGGTAAAAAGGGTTAAAGCTGGTAGGGGTTGGGTCCCCGATTATAACGCTAGCACTTTTATTACAAGGTAATGCGTATTTTTCGCGAAATGTTGCTAACTTCAAATCCGATAAAAGCGAAAACGAAACTGGGTGATTGACAAACAAATGTGGTGTAATATCGTGCAAAATCGATAAAACGGAACGTAAACAAAGGATGGTATAAAATTTACGTCATGTGTCACTGTCATTCGTTTTCGATCATTCCGTTTCTCCTCGAGTTTTGTGAATGTGTTCTGTTTTTCTTGGTATTGTTGTGGCTTCTTTCGACGAACTTGGCTTCTCCCCTGGACTTGAATTGTTTGCCTTTACGATTGACCCACGCTTGCACACTGGACACCGAGGTTAAAATTTCCATTATGGGCCGGTGATTTGGGGGGGGAGGAGGGGGGATTGGGGCTACCCCCTCTACCACCCCCACCATCCGGAGCCCCATGGTTATGGAGATATCCATGGTTAAAGATTTTAGGATAGAATTAAAATTTCGTATCCAGTAGCAGAAAGAGGCAGCTGGGAGGGGGTGAGGGTGCCCCCCTCCTCACTGGCACCACTATCATGAAAAGGTGTCTAACCGTTTCCAAAAATAAAGAAACATTTTTTGAAGCCTAACCCTCTTGCATCCTTAGTCCTCTTAATAGCAAGTCGGCTCAAGGGTTTAAAAAAAAATAGTCGGGGTGCCCCAAGTCCCGAGCTCGCTTCGCTCGCTCTTGCATCCTAAGTCCTACTAGTAGCTAGTCGGGGATAACCATTTTTCGAATATAATGAAAATAAAACACAAGGAATTTTATTATTACATTCACAGCTATAGCAAAATGGCGTCGCTTCACGTTCCATTCCACAGTGTAAAAAAAATATTGTTAATTTTTGTTACAAAAAGTCTATGTAATTGCATGATACAGCCCGGTTATTCAGCACATTAATTACCCACCAAATTTAATATGTGAATACGTGAAAATAAAATTATATAAAATGTAAATTATATAAAAACCATGACATTAAATTGAATAAAATACACCTCTACCATGAACGGAACGTGACATGTCAACTTAAACGTAAATGTTGCGCACATTTTTAAGTTGCTAACCTCAAAACTGAACAGAAATTCTAAAGAATATAAAAACTCCACAAAATAAATGGATAATTTTTATTTCCTTTGAAAGTACGACATCACCCCTCTTTTACATCCAATTTATGCTATCATACAAAATGTTTTGATGCGCAACCACGGCCAGAAGAAAACTGAGCAATCTCTTTTGGTCCCCAAATTCACTTTTTTTTGATTTCGATGTTTCCATGGAGAAAACTGACAACGCTTAATTATTTTTAAAAAAATCAGCTGTTCAGTACATTTTCTCGAGTTAAGAGCAGTCGATTTTATTTCGCGATTTCGGACTTGGTCCCATAGTGAAAGTTGTTCATAATGATGAGTACAATGACGCCTTAAGAGATATTGTGTTTATTCTGTTACACGTTGTATAGGTGCCTATATTGATTTCAGGAACAAAAGTTTCCTGGACCAAGAAGGAAACTTCCAACAAAAACAGTACAGTTAAGCAGTTACACAGACACTACACTACAAACAGGCGGAAGATAGCATCTATGAGTGAGCTACATAAGCTTATCGCGCTATTTCCTGCTGCCTCCAGCGCCGGTGGACCGCCGATGGACCGGATGGATGAATGACGCCTGACAAGTCTCGGCGGAAGATAGCATCTATGAGTGAGCTACATAAGCTTATCGCGCTATTCCACATCATCACTGCTGCCTCCAGCGCCGCTACATCCAGCGAACCCGGTCCTACTACATCAACCTTGCCAGCAATCACAGCTACATTGCCTAATACCGCAACCCCAAAAGCAAAAGTTGTGAGGAAGGCCCGTCGTTGAGTTTGAGTTCCCAGATGAATGCTTGCAAGTTTTACATAGCCGTGTTTTTGCAAGGTAGTGAGTAATTTCGGTACACTAATATCATGTTTTCCTTTGTAAATGTACCTATAGTTTCTACTGTTTTGTTACAATTTATTACTCTTATCACTACGAATAGCTGACGGTACATGATTTTATTTATTTTTAGATTTAGACATTTGATTGACGTCTGTCAGTTTTAAAAATAGTTAACGTTTCGTTACACTTTGCGTTTATCGTCGACGTATTTGGTTGACATTCTCGCTTGCTTACAGTCTGTCAAGAAAGTCATGAAAAAAAGGAGGGCGCCACCATCATTTACATGGTATCCCTATAAATTTCGACTGAAAGGTTTTGATACTTTTTTTTATAAAATAGTAATTAATTACTGATTTATTATTAGTGTCCCTTTATTGCCATGTGGATTATTTGACACTCATCTGGTTTCCGACACTTAAGGTACAAAAAAAGTTTTGACATTCATGATAGTGATGAAAAACATTCCTCTTTCAACTGATTTCCATTCAAATGACATTCTAATTGTTACGTATTCTATAGTTTGTGATGTTTATTGCTTGATTTTTTTATAATTTTGTTAATAATAAAATATAGAATATAATACAATTATGTGTGTGTAATAAGAATATTTATTTTGACCAACCCTTGTTTTCGCCCTTTCAGCTATTAACATTTATCTACCACAAAGTTCGATGGTTCGCCTCTCTGCGCTGCAGCGCTGCCGTCTCAACATGACCCTGGTAGAATATATCAATATTCTAACTGCATAAAAAAAATAAGCATTTATAAGATATTTTTTATTATTCAGAATCCAAATAATCACTGTCGAGGTATTCAACTCCCGAAATGTTGCCTGAAACTCCTGCATAATTAAATTCATACTCAGTATCAGTATCATTTATTGCATTCATGTAGTTTACAAGTTGTTACAAATAGTTTAAAGGTATCATACATGACCCTGCTAGGGAACAGCAATGTTAGTATTTTAATTAAAATATTAGTACTACAGTTTTACAACAATAAAACAATGAAACAAATCACTCTGTGCTTTTATAAAGATTTAAAACATTTAGTATAGTCAAATTAGGCCATTTTTTAATAAAGATTGGAATAAATTCTCCGGAGAGGCAAAAATGTTTCTGATGGTTTTGTATGAGTGAAAAATTGAGTATAAAAAACAAATTGCATTTAGCACCCCTACGGAAGGGGGTGAAAAACTGTGAAAACTGTTTATTGTTCATAACTAAGCAGAGCATACAGTTGTACTCATCGTAATTTTTTATACGCTTTATTACACCTCAATCGACATTATTACATTTTATTTATTTTAATCAGACCAACGCAGCGTTAGAAAAAAAATAAAATATCTATAAACATGATTTTTGGTCATTGCGGCTTAGGGGAAAATCGTGTAGTTTTGTAAACTCAGGAAAGAGTTAGTCATTTTGGCCTAAATACATAATTGATTTTGCACCCTGGTGTGACATACGGAAATTAGTTTTTCACGTTTTTCTGCCGCTGTACTTCGGGGGAAATTTTGGTTGTTTTGAGAATCATCACAATCATATAATTTGGTTTCCTTTATATTTGCACCAAATAAAAAATTAGCATTTTTATATGGAACATACATTTTTCGTGTATTGTAGTCATTGCCATTGAGCAACTACGCTATGGAAGAGACAAGCGCGCGACACGGAATAATAAACTGACAAGATAGTGTAGTCGAATTAGCAAAAAGATTGGACTTAATTCGTGTAGTTGTAATTTTTTATGGAATCATTAGAAAACATGAATATAAGTCTCCTCTGAGTTTGCACCATTGCTGTTATGTACGGAACATCGTTTAATGTTAGGTATTAACATTAAAGTCTCATTATTTAGAATTTTAATTAATAACTAACTATTTTATGTTTATATATATGTAGATACCCCTTTGTTGTATAATTACTTTTCACCAAAAAAGTTGTGAGGTGTATGAAACACTAATAAATTTAAAAAAATCATTTGCGGCTCTAGGGAAATTCAGTCTGTTGGTGCAAACTCAAAATAAGCTTTTTAGAGCATCATTAATACCCAGTTATTTTTGCACCCTTTTGCACCCCTTGGAAACTAGCATTTTACAATATTTACAAATTGTACTTCGGGGGAAATTAGTGTAGTCATGATTTTTATAATATATATAGTATTCTACATATACTACATTTGCACCTAATAAAAATAAGAAATATACCACGGGAAGTTTATACAGGAAGCGTGGTTATATCGTAGCGTTCGCAGGGCAAACGCGGGGTTGAAGCAGGACGCGGGGCGGGCGCGGGAGCAAAGCGTAGATTTTGAACTATCATATTTGTGGCAAGAAGCGATCCGTGCGTTACGCAAATTTATTATTTGTCATTTCCTTTTATATTATTTCACTAACTGTGTTTGTTCAATAAATGTGAAAAATGGATTATGCAAGAGCTGTGGATTGAGTGGATGAGAAAGTGGACAATTTTAATAGGTGTGTTCTTCACCTTATTGAAACACATGCACCTCTGAGGGCCGTCCGTGTTAAGCGCCCACCCGCTCCATGGATTAACCCTGGAGTTCGTATGGCGATGAGACGGCGTGACAAGGCCTTTCGAAGATATAGAAGAGATCGCAGTGAGGAGAACTGGAACCTGTACAAGATGGCTAGAAACCGCTGTAACCAGATGGTAAAAGCTTATAAACGCCGATACCTTTGTGAAAATGTCCTTAACTCTTCACCGGCTCATATATGGAAGTTTCTCAAATATCTCGGCATAACAAAGTCCTTCCCCAAATGTCATTTCTTCTAACGTGTCCTTGAGTGATTAGAATAACCATTTTTCTTCGTCGGATATGCTTGTAGATGCCGTTAAAAACAAAACTCTTCTTGAGATTACTTCCACGCAAATCTTACTTCCCGATTCTTTCTCTTTTTCCCCAGTGACCGACCCTGAAGTCCTCAAAACCTTCAATGCAATTAAGTCCAAGGCTGTTGGCTGTGATGGTGTCAGCAGAACTATGATATCCCTCATAATTAAAAGTATTTTCCCTATTATCACACACATTATCAATGCCTCCCTACAAACTGGAGTATTTCCCACAATCTGGCGTAAGGCCATCATAATCCCTCTTCCTAAAATATCAAACCCCAGTTTATTTAATCACTACAGACCAATCTCCATTCTCCCTTTCCTATCTAAGATTTTGGAAGCAGTTGCTCTTAAACAAATATCTACTTTTGTGTTTAGGAATAATCTGTTATCCCCTTTCCAATCAGGTTTTCGGCCTGGCCACAGCACAGCCACAGCTTTGCTTAAGGTTACAGAAGACGTTAGGAATAGCCTGGAGAACTCAAGATTAACGGTGTTAGTTTTAATAGATTTCTCCAATGCTTTTAACACCGTTGATCACGACATCCTCCTGGCTATTCTGTCTCAAATTGGGGTTTCTTCGTCGACACGGGATTGGTTTTCATCATATCTTCGTGGTCGCCAGCAAGCGGTCCGTGCTGATCAGAAATTTTCTGAGTGGTGCGCCCTGAAAACTGGCGTTCCACAAGGCGGTATACTCTCTCCACTTTTATTTTCTCTTTACATAAACTCTATTACCACTATTCTCAAATACTCCTACAATCTGTACGCTGATGATCTACATGTCTACGCGCAAACTGACACTGCCAACCTGGACAACTGCATCTGATTGCTGAATGCTGGCCTTCTAGCTTCTAGCTATCAGTGATTGGTCAAGCAGATTTAGGGTTACAGTCAATGTCAGTTAATGCCAGGCTATCCTGATTGGCAGAACTTATTTTTTACGTAACTTGGACACCAGTCAACTACTGCCGCTTACTTTCAACAATGCCGTCATCCCTCTTTCGCCACACGTTAAAGACTTAGGCCTAAACATTTATGACAGGTTAAGTTGGAATAAGCAGATTGCTCAGGTTAGCCAGAATGTAACTTACTCTCTGCGATCTCTCTATAGATTCTAGCATTTTCTTCCTTCTAGCACTAAAACCACTTTGGTTCAATCACTTGTGCTTCCTATAATTGATTATGCTGATGTTTGCTACTCTGATCTATCCCAAGAACTTCTTAACAAAATGGATCGACTACTTAACAACTGTATTCGTTTCATTTTTGCCCTTCGTAAATATGATCACAATTCTTCATTTCGTTCTCAGCTTAAAAGGCTGCCTATCCGTCAAAGGAGATCCCTCAGATCCCTCTGCATGCTCTTCACTATTATGAATGATCCTTGTGCTCCTGATTATTTAAAACAATATTTTAAAGTGTTGGGCAGTTCTCACAGTATTAACCTTCGAGCATCCAAAAACTTACTCCTTCATATTCCTTCTCACCGCACCGGGTTTATGTCTAATTCCTACGCTATTTCAACCATTAAACTCTGGAATCCCCTTGACATCAAGAAGGCTGAGTCGAAATTTTCCTTTAAGCGTAAAATCTGAAGACACTACTTAAAAGCCTGTCGTTCTTAGTTTGTCTTCGTCATTATTATTATGACTTCAGATCAGAACTTTTAGTATATTAAATCATATTTATTACTTTATTCTGTTCTGCGAGCAATGTGCCCTGCCCACTGCCACTCTAATTTGGCGATCCTTCGGGCTATGTCGGTAACCTTGGTTCTCTTGCGGATATCATCATCCCTGATTCGATCACGCAAGGAAACTCCGAGCATTGCCCTCTCCATTGCCCTTTGGGTGACTTTAAGCTTTCTGATGAGGCCCATTGTGAGCGACCACGTTTCGAGTCCATAGGACATCACTCGCAGAACAGATGGTCGATGGGGCCGAAAAGTTTTGGAGTGGCGACCGCGTACCGGAAGACGCAGCGTTGGAAGGCCTCCCAACAAGGTGGACCGATGACCTGGTGAGGGTCGCGGGTAACCGATGGATGCGAGACGCACTGGACCGGTTGTTTTGGCGACGCTTGGGGGAGGCCTATGTCCAGCAGTGGACGTCTTTCGGCTGATATGATGATGATGATGATTACTTTATTATTTTAGCTTGTATATGTATTTTATTAGTACCTATTATGTTACCAGCTGCGGTTTCGCCCGCGTGAATATCGGAAATAGCAAGGTTTCCTTAATTTTTTTGTATTTTTTTTACTCTGGAAACACCCACCCTACACCTACCTTACACCTACCTTACACCTACCCTACACCTACCCTACACCTTCCCTACACCTTCCCTACACCTACCCTACCTACATAATTATACCAGCTCAAAAATACTATGACACGTTTCTGGTCTCCTGGTACTTGATGTTTCTGGTCTCCTGGTACTTGTGAATCTGAAGTACTAAGGCAGCAGCGCGTAACAGCTCGTTTTTTATGTGTGTTCATGGCGGTCTGGAAATCAACTAAACAATCTGATCGTAGGAAACCACCCGTCTTGTGATACTCGCCCGCCAAGTTTGCGGGCGAAAATCCAATGGCAGCTGCTGCTGTGGAACCGCACAAAACTGCGGTCTCGTGAGTTCTTAGCCTTATTCCTACGTTACTTGATGACGTAGAATAATCAGCATTGTCACAGGGTCTATAACTCGAAAGACAAATAATTAATTTGAAACAAATAAAGGACATGCTTGCCTGCTGTTTTATTTTTCGATTAGAAACAAGCTGCTTTTGCATTAAAAAAATCTTTAGATTTGTATACTATTACTTACAAACAGAGCATTCATAATCAGAAAGTACTACTTCCTCGTAAAACACATCCCGCAACACAACTACGCGCTTATGCACGTGGCGACGACGCTTCTTGTCAGTTTATTATTCCGTGTCGCGCGCTTGTCTCTTCCATAGCGTAGTTGCTCAATGGCAATGAATACAATACACGAAAAATGTATGTTCCATATAAAAATGCTAATTTTTTATTTGGTGCAAATATAAAGGAAACCAAATTATATGATTGTGATGATTCTCAAAACAACCAAAATTTCCCCCGAAGTACAGCGGCAGAAAAACGTGAAAAACTAATTTCCGTATGTCACACCAGGGTGCAAAATCAATTATGTATTTAGGCCAAAATGACTAACTCTTTCCTGAGTTTACAAAACTACACGATTTTCCCCTAAGCCGCAATGACCAAAAATCATGTTTATAGATATTTTATTTTTTTTCTAACGCTGCGTTGGTCTGATTAAAATAAATAAAATGTAATAATGTCGATTGAGGTGTAATAAAGCGTATAAAAAATTACGATGAGTACAACTGTATGCTCTGCTTAGTTATGAACAATAAACAGTTTTCACAGTTTTTCACCCCCTTCCGTAGGGGTGCTAAATGCAATTTGTTTTTTATACTCAATTTTTCACTCATACAAAACCATCAGAAACGTTTTTGCCTCTCCGGAGAATTTATTCCAATCTTTATTAAAAAATGGCCTAATTTGACTATACTAAGAAGCGTCGTCGCCACGTGCATAAGCGCGTAGTTGTGTTGCGGGATGTGTTTTACGAGGAAGGAGTACTTTCTGATTGTGAATGCTCTGTTTGTAAGAAATAGTATACAAATCTAAAGATTTTTTAATGCAAAAGCAGCTTGTTTTTAAACGAAAAATAAAACAGCAGGCAAGCATGTCCTTTATTTCTTTCAAATTAATTATTTGTCTTTCGAGTTAAAGACCCTGTGACAGCGCTGATTATCCTACGTCATCAAGTAACGTAGGAATAAGGCTAAGAACTCACGAGACCGCAGTTTTGTGCGGTTCCACAGCAGCTGCCGTGGGATTTTCGCCCGCAAACTTGGCGGGCGAGTAGGTATCACAAGACGGGCGGTTACTTACGATCAGATTGTTTAGTTGATTTCCAGACCGCCATGAAAAACGAGCTGTTACGCGCTGCTGCCTTAATACTTCAGATTCACAAGTACCAGGAGACCAGAAACATGTCATAGTATTTTTGGGCTGGTATAATTATGTAGGTAGGGTAGGTGTAGGGAAGGTGTAGAGTAGGTGTAAGGTAGGTGTGGGGTGGGTGTTTCCTGAGTAAAAAAATTACAATAAAAATCAGGAAACCTTGCTATTTCCGATATTCACGCGGGCGAAACCGCAGCTGGTAACATAATAGGTACTAATAAAATACATATGCAAGCTAAAATAATAAAGTAATAAATATGATATACTAAAATTTCTGATCTGAACTCATAATAATTATGACGAAGACAAACTAAGAATGACAGGCTTTTAAGTAGTGTCTTCGGATTTTACGCTTAAAGGAAAATTCTCAGCCTTCCTGATGTCACGGGGATTCCAGAGTTTAATGGTTGAAATAGCGTAGGAATTAGACATAAACCCAGTGCGGTGAGAAGGAGTAAGTTTTTGGATGCTCGAAGGTGTGAGAACTGCCCAACACTTTAAAATATTGTTTTAAATAATCAGGAGCACAAGGATTTTTCATAATAGTGAAGAAGAGCATGCAGAGGGATCTGAGGGATCTCCTTTGACGGATAGGCAGCCCTTTAAGCTGAGAACGAAATGAAGAAATGTGATCATATTTACGAAGGGCAAAAATGAAACGAATACAGTAGTTAAGTAGTCGATCCAGTTTGTTAAGAAGTTCTTGGGATAGATCAGAGTAGCAAACATCAGCATAATCAATTATAGGAAGCACAAGTGATTGAACCAAAGTGGTTTTAGTGCTAGAAGGAAGAAAATGCTTGAATCTATAGAGAGATCGCAGTGAGTAAGTTACATTCTGGCTAACCTGAGCAATCTGCTTATTCCAACTTAACCTGTCATCAATGTTTAGGCTTTAACGTGTGGCGAGAGAGGGATGACGGGGGAAAGTAAGCGGCAGTAGTTGACTGGTGTCCAAGTTAAGTAAAAAATAAGTTCTGCCAATCAGGATAGCCTGGCATTAACTTACATTGACTGTAACCCCAAATCTGCTTGACCAATCACTGATAGCTAGAAGGGCAGAATTCAGCAATGAGATGCAGTTGTCCAGGTTGTCAGTGTCAGTTTGCGCGTAGACATGTAGATCATCAGCGTACAGATTGTAGGAGCATTTGAGAATAGTGGTAATAGAGTTTATGAAAAGAGAAAATAAAAGTGGAGAGAGTATACCGCCTTGTGGAACGCCAGTTTTCAGAGCGCACCACTCAGAAAATTTCTGATCAGCACAGACCGCTTGCTGGCGACCACGAAGATATGATGAAAACCAATCCCGTGCCGACGAATAAACCCCAATTTGAGACAGAATAGCCAGGAGGATGTCGTGATCAACGGTGTTAAAAGCATTGGAGAAATCTATTAAAACTAACACTGTTAATCTTGAGTTCTCCAGGCCATTCCTAACGTCTTCTGTAACCTTAAGCAAAAATGTAGATGTGCTGTGGCCAGGCCGAAAACCTGATTGGAAAGGGGATAACAGATTATTCCTAAATACAAAAGTAGATATTTATTTTAGGGCAACTGCTTCCAGAATCTTAAATAGGAAAGGGAGAATGGAGATTGGTCTGTAGTGATTAAATAAACTGGGGTTGGATATTTTAGGAAGAGGGATTATGATGGCGTTACGCCAGATTGTGGGAAATACTCCACTTTGTAGGGAGGCATTGATAATGTGTGTAATAATAGGGAGAATAATTTTAATTATGAGGGATATCATAGTTCTGCTGACACCATCACAGCCAACAGCCTTGGACTTAATTGCATTGAAGGTTTTGAGGACTTCAGGGTCGGTCACTGGGGAAAAAGAGAAAGAATCGGGAAGTAAGATTGGCGTGGAAGTAATCTCAAGAAGAGTTTTGTTTTTAACGGCATCTACAAGCATATCCGACGATGAAAAATGCTTATTCTAATCACTCAAGGACACGTTAGAAGAAATCACATTTGGGGAAGGACTTTGTTGTGTGAGATTTGAGAAACTTCCATATATCAGCCGGTGAAGAGTTAAGGACATTTTCACAAATGTATCGGCGTTTATAAGCTTTTACCATCTGGTTACAGCGGTTTCTAGCCACCTTGTACAGGTTCCAGTTCTCCTCACTGCGATCTCTTCTATATCTTCGAAAGGCCTTGTCACACCGTCTCATCGCCATACGAACTCCAGGGTTAATCCATGGAGCGGGTGGACGCTTAACACGGACGGCTCTCAGAGGTGCATGTGTTTCAATAAGGTGAAGAACACACCTATTAAAAATGTCCACGTTCTCATCCACTCAATCAACAGCTCTTGCATAATCCATTTTTCACATTTATTGAACAAACACAGTTAGTGAAATAATATAAAAGGAAATGACAAATAATAAATTTGCGTAACGCACGGATCGCTTCTCGCCACAACTATGATAGTTCAAACTCTACGCTTTGCTCCCGCGCCCGCCCCGCGTCCTGCTTCAACCCCTCGTTCGCCTTGCGAACGCTACGATATAACCACGCTCTCTGTATAAACTTCCCGTGGTATATTTATTATTTTTATTAGGTGCAAATGTAGTATATGTAGAATACATATTAAAAAAATCATGACTACACTAATTTCCCCCGAAGTACAATTTGTAAATATTGTAAAATGCTGGTTTCCAAGGGGTGCAAAAGGGTGCTAAAATAACTGGGTGTTAATGATGCTCTAAAAAGCTTATTTTGAGTTTGCACCAACAGACTGAATTTCCCTTGAGCCGCAAATGATTTTTTTTAATTTATTAGTGTTTTATACACCTCACACCTTTTTTGGTGAAAAGTAATTATACAACAAAGGGGTATCTACATATATATAAACATAAAACAGTTAGTTATTAATTAGAATTCAAAATAATGAGACTTTAATGTTAATACCTAACATTAAACGATGTTCCGTACATAACAGAAATGGTGCAAAGTTGCAAACTCAGAGGAGACTTATATTCATGTTTTCTAATGATTCCATAAAAAATTACAACTACACGATTTAAGTCCAATCTTTTTGCTAATTCGACTACACTAATTTCCATGTTTGTGTATTCCCAGCGGAAAAGTGTCGTTTTTCTTAATTTCAGTTAAACAGATATTTAGTGTATGACGTCGTGTAAATGTGTATGGTAAGTACGAATTTGTGCATCCAACCATTGGGGAGTTATTCAACAAAAACTGTTTCCGCTGGAACTACGTCATCCCAGCGGCACTTTTTTTTTCCTATGGACGTACAAGAAAAAAAATACATGCAATAATTAGTGTGTGACGAGAGGTAAATGTGTATGAAATTTGTGTGTCTTAAAACTTCGAAGATATTCAAGTTTCCGCTGCGCTGACGTTTGGCTATTTGATGGAAATCATATAAATCGGTTTAGTGCAGAGTTGATTTTTTTTACGCACGTTGCTATGAATTTGTGTATAATGTTTGTTAAAACAGATTTTGAAAAAAGCATACCGTTTAGGAGATATACACGTAAAGGTGAAATATGGTTATTAGGTCCAAGTACGTAAAATAGGAACTTTAGAGCCTAACTTTTAACGTTTATTTGTATCTTGTAAGGGTCTAGAACGTCTTGCCAAGTTTCATTTATGTGCGCTTTGTAATTAATGAGCAATGGCATAATTTACTACGAATGGACCACTATATTTTGTGACATCCGATTGTAGGACTTTTTAATGGAAAAGCAAAATAAAACATATTCCAATATTTAGTGTATTAATTCAACTATTCATATGTAAAATTTCAGCTCATTACGCTACATAATTAAAGAGATATAATAAAAATACCAAAACAACCGAATTACATAGATAAACCGACCAAGTTTGAATGGCTACAAAAAAGCGGCCGTGCAGTACATAGAGCTAACGTTCTAGAATTTCCAGTGTTTTACCGTTATTGGACTAGTACAGGTCGGTACACAATTCTTGACCTGGCTCGATATGTTTCGAAACGCTTTACTTGGCATCACTATTACCGTTGCGTTTATATTATTTAGGGACATCGAAATTGAATCGTTCAATTTTAATTAAAACGTCATTCGAAATGTGTCGAGCCAGGTGCCAAGTTAACGCGTACGGGTAGTAGTTATGTGTCTTCTTAGCGCGCTTTACTTAGTCCTGATCTGTGATTCTGTGATTGTAAGACATACTTATTTGTTGCTGTAAAAGCTCGAAGGAGAAGACCAACTTCCGAAAATTTACTAGTAGGTACTTAATCCCTAAGATTTACCTATACATAAGTATTTGAGCTTTTACAGTAGGCAACGTATTTCTTATTTATAAAAGACAGATTCTTTATATCCATGTGTGGTGGCGTTGTTAGCGGCACAATAAATCTAACAATAATTTGATTTTATTTGATGTTATTATTACTTTGTTAGTAACATTTTTTAATTTTAATAGTCAGTAACTAATAAATACTTTTAAAAGTACAAAGTTAATGCAGTTGTTTTATTTTCTGCGAAACGATTATGTACGCGCCTGTACGAATCTATTAAACACGATTATGATACTATACTGGAAATTCTAGAACGTTAGCTCTATGTACTGCACGGCCGCCATTTTGTTGCCATTCAAACTTGGTCGGTTTATCCATGTAATTCGATTGTTTTGGTATTTTTATTATATCTCTTTAATTATGTAGCGTAATGAGCTGAAATTTTACATATGAATAGTTGAATTAATACACTATATATTGAAATATGTTTTATTTTGCTTTTCCATTAAAAAGTCCTACAATCGGATGTCATAAAATATAGTGGTCCATTCGTAGTAAATTATGCCATTGCTCATTAATTACTAAGCGCACATAAATGAAACTTGGCAAGACGTTGTAGACCCTTACAAGATACAAATAAACGTTAAAAGTTAGGCTCTAAAGTTCCTATTTTAAGTACTTGGACCTAATAACCATATTTCACCTTTACGTGTATATCTCCTAAACGGTATGCTTTTTTCAAAATCTGTTTTCACAAACATTATACACAAATTCATAGCAACGTGCGTAAAAAAAATCAACTCTGCACTAAACCGATTTATATGATTTCCATCAAATAGCCAAACGTCAGCGCAGCGGAAACTTGAATATCTTCGAAGTTTTATGACACACAAATTTCATTAAAACATACACATTTACCTCTCGTCACATACTAATTATTGCATGTATTTTTTTCTTGTACGTCCATAGGAAAAAAAAAGTGCCGCTGGGATGACGTAGTTCCAGTGGAAACAGTTTTTGTTGAATAACTCCCCAATGGTTGGATGCACAAATTCGTACTTATAGTGCGTTTCATCGTATATTACCTATGGCGTTATGTTGGCAGCAATGTTTTACAGTGTTTCCACATTACCTATAATAACCTACCTCAAAGTAAGGGTGATTTGTATGTTTTAGTTAGATTCTTACATATTTTCAATTTTTTTTATTCTTATCATATTAAAAATCAGCACAGTTATAAAATGATAATTTAATTATTTTTATTATAATAATGCTCAAAAAAAAAAATTGTGTTTGGAGTAGTTATGCTCATCCAACGGACTTATACCCGAGCGGTCGTCGTCATCTTCATCTTCCATATCATCCTCGTCATCAAAGTGTCACTATCGTCTCCCACTTCAATGATAAACCTGTCCATCTCGCTATCAATAACTGGACCATCTGCGTAATATTTTTCTTCCACTTTTTTCACGTGCTCACATTCTGCAGTTCATTCTTCATCTAGTTCGATTCTTTTAGGCCGGGGACCGCTTTTGCGAGGTGTTGAAACCTTAGTCGACGTGCTGGCTGCGACTTCACCTTCTTTGGTGATTTTAAACACGGTTTTTTCGGATACACCTAAAACATATATTTCGGTTTATTGTCACAATCATACATAAACCAATAAATTCAATAGAAAATTGCATTTTAAGTTGTAAATTTTATTATCTGCTACTGGTAACCCTATTTTCACTTACCTGTAAGGGCGGCAACACGAGCCTGAACACATCTTAAACGAATTAATGAGGCATCATTACGTTTTTCACGTTCACAAAAGTTCTTCACCTTTAACACCATCATTCTTTCACCACTTTCCAAAGTTTTGGGCATGATTTCAGTCGGAAATCAAATGAAAGTAAACAAAATCTGCGGGAGCGTCTTCTCGTGCCAATGACTTTGACAGACAGGGTGTGCCATCATAACGCCATAGGTACTATTTGTTGAAACGCACTATACCATACACATTTACACGACGTCATACACTAAATATCTGCTTAACTGAAATTAAGAAAAACGACACTTTTCCGCTGGGAATACATACACGCTCCGAACCGCGCGGCCACGGAGATCTTTAAAACTAAACATTGCAGAGACCTGAAATTTTGGTAAGTAACAGATTGAATTTGTAAAAAATTTATAAAAATATAGAAAAAAATCCTGGGCTTATATTTTAGGAGCTGTGAGACTAATACGCCATGGCTGCGCCATTGAAACGGTGAAAAACACATTTTCGCCGATATCTCGCTGAAAAAGCAACGCACACGTCTGAAGTATTTTGTAAAACCCAGATTTGAATTTGTCAAAACTAGTAAAAATAAAACAAAAAATCCTAGGTTTATATTTCAGGAGCAATAAGACTAATGCGCCATGGCCGCGCCATTGAAACGGTGAAAAACACATTTTCGCCGATATCTCACTGAAAAAGCAACGCAGACGTCTGAAGTTTTTTGTAAAACCTGGATTCGAATTTGTCAAAACAGGTAAAAATGCACAAAAGAACCCATTTTCAACTATTTTACTAGAAATTATCTGGATTCTAAATGAAATAAAAGTGAAACGTTAGTATACAAAACCATGTTTATTTGTTTAAAAATCGTTGTTTGCTTGCTGAAAATACTGGTTTTGAGTAGACGTGCGAAAACCATAACAGATAACTTTGCATAGCGTTCGTAATGACTAAGTATAAAATAGCATAATTTGATGAATAAGACTAAGATTAAATTCTGCCAGAAATAATCCCCGTAATTAAGTCATGTATTCTAACATTGAATAGCAGAAGCGAACGAAACGCGCGGGTGCAGCGCGGGAGACGAAGGCTGGCTGTCTATCCAATGTAGTGTATAATCTATGTTTTTAGTTTGCATATATCTATGTATGTTACTCGTGTACTTAAATACCAATCCCTATTAATAAATGAGTGAGTTATCAACGAGCAGTCAGAGCGTTTTACTCTTCTCGAATACCCAACCTTACATGGCGACCCTGCCATGTTTGGTGTTGGGTTGTCGGGTCGCAATGCAGGCGCACGTTGCGTGAGGTACAGACTCTGGTTCTCCGTAGTTCGTAGCCGTCCAAAAAGAGATATCCCGCCGTCACACCCCGTCTTCCCCCGCCAAAAGCTTTTTCTCGATTAGTCGTCGTTTAACTTTCAGTTAATTCGTACGTAGTACTTGTTGGTGTTTTAAATTTTGGCATTCATTTTTATTTCATTTAGAATCCTTAAGATACAATATCTAATAAAATAGGTGAAAAGTTATCTGTAAATAATAAGCCATGGTCACCCTATCGTCATATTCAAGACGTATTTAAGATTCCGTTCTACGGTTCCTGAAATGTTAATGGGTTTTTTTTGCGCATTTTTACCTGTTTTGACAAATTCAGATCTATATAGGTTTTACAAAAAACTTCAGACCTCTGCGATGCCTTTTCAGCAAGATATCGGCGATTACGTACCGTGTGATCCTCTGTTGAAGTTTGGGTAAAGAATTTTTCAAATCGGTTGGCAAGCGACGGAGTTATGCGCGAACAAACATAAAAAAAAATAAAAAAATACAAACATCCGAATTGAGAACCTCCTCCTTTTTTAGAAATCGGTTTAAAAATAAGAGTTTATAGATGAAGTCCAGGTCTTTTTATAAAGTACTTATTATGCAGTTTTCGTTGGCATAAAGAATATTTCGTTATATTTGCTGGAAGTATTCCTCCCTAGCCGAGCCACATACTTTAAAGATTAATTAATCAAAATGAATAGTTTCTTGACAGAAAAAAGTATCAACGAAGAGTAGAGAAAAGGTACTGTTATATAAATTGATTTATGGATAGTTAATATTAAATATTGCAAAATTGACTTGCTGCAGAGTATACCTTCCAGCCGGACCACACCCTACGACCAATAACTCCTTAACTAAAGGGGTTTATTAGACCATATTTGTCGTATGCAAGGTACTCTTTAGGTAGTTTTTTTCGGGATATTGATTTATTAAAAGTTCATTATACTCTATTTAATTTGAGGTGGCGCTGCCTGAGAGCACTGCCTGGCGGCCGGACCACATAAATTGTTAGCTAAAAGGATATCTCTTGAGGTACTAAAAATATATATACACTTCTGGACACATCTATTGGCCCACCTTGTATTTTCAGTTTCGTTTGGTCCTAGCTAAAATTTTATATTAGGTCGAGCAAAAAGTTTTTATGCAGTTTTGAACCTGGCACATTCACAATTTCATTCAATAGTCTTTTTTTGAATTTCGAACACAGAATTTAAAGAAACAAAAGACAATTTGGAGCCTGTTTGTTTATATCAAACAATCGAATACTAAGAAAACTTGGTTTTATTGGTTTACTTGGATTTAATTCTTGAAAAAGTGATTGATATCTTTGGTTTTGCAACAAACATTACTTATTCTTAACATTAAGGTGAGGTTCTATCAATAATCTATGGATACTTCACCTGAAGTCGCCGCCCAAGCTGTGGCACTTATTCAGGCCGGACACAGCCAAAGAAACGTGAGTGCTCAACTTAATTTAAGTCGATCTGCGGTCCGAAATGTTTATCGGAGGTACCTAGAGATTGGCGGCTTTGTTCGTCGCCAAGGAAGGCCACGATCTCGGGTCACAACTGAAAGGCAGGATCGATTCATCGTGACGACCAGCTTGAGAAATCGTCACCTTACCTCCATTGAGATACAAAACCAACTTCGCGACTTCCACGGAGTATCTGTGAGCGCTCGAACTGTTCGGAGAAGGTTAAAAGAACGCGATATGGTACCACACAAGCCAGCTAATGGGCCCAAACTAACGCGAGCCCACCGAACAGCGCGCCTTCATTTCGCACGCAGTCATTTAAATTGGACACAGCAAGATTGGAGCCGTGTACTCTTTTCTGATGAGTCTAAAATTGTGTTACATGGCAATGATGGAAGGAAGAAGGTCTACCGACGTAAGGGAGAGCGTTTCACACAATGCTGCTTTGAAGAGAGGGTTGCTTATGGCGGTGGCTCATGGACTGTCTGGGGCGGTATATCCGCGAGCGGCAAAACTCAACTTGAGGTTGTTACAGGACCACGGCTGCCAACATTAAATGTAGAAAGGTACATTCGTGAGTGCTTAGAACCTCACGTGATACCATACGCGGACTATGTGGGCCCAAATTTCCTTTTTATGCATGATAATGCAAGAGCCCATGCGGCCGACATCGTCAGGGAATATCTTCGGGATGTGAACATCACAGTTATGGACTGGCCAGCCAGAAGCCCAGACATGAACCCCATTGAGCACATGTGGGACGAGCTAAAAAGACGTGTTAGGGCTCGTCAGCCAGTTGCCCAGACGATGCAGGAGTTGAAAACTGCCATAGATGGGGAATGGGAGATGATCCCTCAAAATTTCATAGAGCGGTTGATAAACTCTATGCCTTATCGTATGAGAGCTGTGGTAGATGCCCATGGTGGCAACACGCGTTATTAAATTAAACCTTTATTTGATAAAACATGTTTTTTATTCGAAAATCAATTGCCTACCGACGGCGCATATCCGACTTGTTAGGCGTAGCTCCATGTCGTATGGTATTCTGAATTCAAATTTAAAACAATACGATCGAAAAAGATGGTAAAATGTATCAGGTTTAAAACTGCATCAACAGTTTTTGTTCAATTTAGCAATCATATTTCGGTAGGGGCCATCGAAACCTAAACTCTAAGGTGGGCCAATAGATGTGTCCAGAAGTGTATATTCCGATGAAAGTAGACTTTCGGTAGGTATTATTTCGAACTATAGCATCTGAGTACTAAACTGTGGTTTGGCCACAGAGGATCACACTTACGTACCTATTTTATCTACACTCACAACGTAATGTTCCAAATATGAGTTCAAAAACTAATGCATAAACGCGTACTTTTTTTTCGTGGATAGGTAAAATTAAAAAAAAAACCATTACAGTTCAACATTTTCCTTCGATTTTTTAACAACTGCATCATAAAATAACTTTTTAATTTTTATAGCACACTTTTTCTTTTTCAGTTTTGGCGCGGGCTCATTGACTTAAGTCAATGAGCCAGCTTTTATCTTTGTCTATGGATGAGCGCGCTGCGCAGTTATTCGAATACGCAATGAGAATATCCGCCATATTGGAATAAACTATTTTTTTTTTTTTTTTTTGTATGAGTGAAGACAAAATAGTGTATGCAACGGCATATAATTAGGTATGAAAACACGAGTGTGATAATAGCATCACACGAGTGAACGTCCGTGAATAACCCTTTTTATATGGTCGTTGCATAAACTACTATTTTCACCGTTTCAATTTATTTATTCCTCAAACAATTTACATTGTGTTAGAATTCTACAAAAGTACATTACACAATTACAGAAGCAATAATTAAATATAAATATAAAGCAATCAGAATAAATACAAAAACCGTTTCAAGTACATGTCAAACGACATGGCAATGGCGCGGCCATGGCGTATTAGTCTTATAGCTCCTGAAATATAAACCTAAGATTTTATGTTTTATTTTTACTAGTTTTGACAAATTTGAAAAAAACAAAACGCCGTGATGAGTTTTGTTTTTTACAGGGCTTGTTAACGTTACCAAATAACAAAATAATAACCGTTACATAACGTTAATTTCAATTGTGATACCATAGTAACGTTACAAAATTTATCGGTATTTGATAACATTACCAGTAATATAACGTTAAGTAACATTTAACGTAAAATACGAGAATTATCGTTTTAACGGTAAAATAATTAGTGTTATTACAGCCCGCGAACTTTCTTGTATTTTTTGCTATTTGAAGGTCAGTGTCATATTGTAATTTAATCAAAATGTGATGGGCAACAATAACAAATATATTACATAGATGTAACCTTATGAATCATTTACTCATCATCATGAACTTAGATTTGATGTGTATAATAACTAGATTTCCGAAATCTAGCTAAGAGAAAAATAATGTAATTATGGTTATAATTATGTACCTACTTACATATTTTTTACTGTCGTGAATCATATTTTGATCAAGATACAATCTGACACTGCACCACCTTACAGAGATAACCGTTTAAAAATAACGATAAAATTAACGTTAAACTACAAATAACGTTAATAAAGAATAACGTTAAAATGGTGCATAAATAACGTTAAACCTATTACCGTTATTTTAATATAACGTTAAGTCTTGTCAATGCAAAGTAACGTTATAAATTTTTAACGGTATTTAAAGCCCTGGCTTTTTATAAGCGGCCTAAAATATATTCTAAAATTATTCTTATTCCTAATTTTTTTAGTATGTTTTCTTATCTATAAATCAAATCATTCTACAGATTTTAGTGCAGTGACCAGTAACGGGTAGGATTATTTGATATTTCAAGTTACTACTGGCAATACCGCCGATAATTGTCAATCAATCAATACCATAAAAAAATCCTCACACAAAATTAATGCTTACATGTGTTTTTTTATACGGATGGTACCAAAACTTTAATTTATTTCTCGACGACGGACTACTGCGAATGTTCCCGGTCGACCACTTTTCGAGCTTAGGTATGTCTCTAGCGATTAGGTTGCAGGGTTGCGGATTTGTTCGAAAGAGTTACCGCGGCCCTGGAACGTAAATGGCACTAAGAGGAGCATGGGTGGGTTTTAGTCAGCATTTAGGTTGAAAGTGGTCCCCTAGGCTCTATAATTAACAACCTATTTTATTTTCAGGTGGGAAAAGGTACTATAGCATCAACAAGACTGGGCAGACGATGTGGTTAGCTATTATCGAACAATTAGAAAAAAAAGACAAACTACCAGCTGTCGGTTTCACGTTTTCACATAACAGGTACTTAATAAACATTATTTTATAGTTTTTCTAGGTTTTTCTTCAATGAATTTGAGAAAAAGCGTGAGTTTATTTATGTAAATGGAATATTAAATTTGGTTTATACATTATTATTAAGATAAGCTTCGCATTCCTCACTAACTCAACAACGTATGGCTCTTCAGTGTGTGGCCTAAACGTGGTCCATACTTGTTAGGGTAGTTACTCTACATTTGATTTGACAGTATTTGTTGAAGGACAAAATCGACTTGAAGTAAGCTCCTTCCATTTAACTGATTAACGCCGAATCGAAAAATTATGTAGCATTGATGCCATGTCAAATTGTTCTAGATTAAACATTACTGAGCACGTCAAATTAAACTTACAGTCAATAAGGAAGGTATTTGTATATAATTTGATTCCAGATGTGATAAGAACGCGGAAAGATTGATGTCATTAGACTTGACTACCGACATGGAAAAGCTTCACATCAATTCGTTCATCGAAGATAGCCTGCAAAGGCTGGAGGAAATAGACAGAAGGATACCACAGGTAATAACTAGTTATATATTTATTTTAATTTCAATAATGGCCAGGGCCAAATTGTATTGATCATTAAATGGAGCAGCCTAACTTGATATAATGAATGCAAAAGTTTCACGCGTAATTCGCTAAACCTATTTTGATACAGAGATAGATGGGACCCAGGAGCCGGTTATAGAATGCTTTTTATTTGCCAATCTTTATATTAACGGAGCACAGCTTTTATATATTGCTTTTGAATTCCAGGTTATAGTATTACAAAGGTTATTAGAGAAGGGCATAGCGGTACATCACAGTGTGATACTTCTTGTGTTGAAAGAAATAGTCGAAATATTGTTCCACTGAATACACACAAATGACTCGTAGAGTCTCTCCACTCCAGTTTCGTAAGTACATAAAATGCTCAAATAACCACATTAATACACTTTACAAACGAATTTGCAATCTACACTTGTGTATTAATAGGTCAAAATCCTTTTCGCAGCGGAAACGTTCGCGATGGGCGTGAACATGGCGCGAACTGTGATATTTGACGAAATCCCAAAATTTGACAACACGGACAGCAACGGAAACGGACAGCAGCGACGTTGGAACCTGCTGAATACACACAAATGACTTGAGAGCCGGCAGACGAGGTACGTTTTAATCTGTTGCCTGTTTTGATAAATATCAGGTATATTGTTTCAGTCCCCGCACATACAGAATCAATCAATCTGTCTAGTCTTTTACATTACGTTGGGGTCTGCTTCCAGTTAACGGATGACGCCGATTATAACGCTACCACTATTATTACAAGGTAATGCGTATTTTTCGCGAAATGTTGCTAACTTCAAATCCGATAAAAGCGAAAACGAAACTGGGTGATTGACAAACAAATGTGGTGTAATATCGTGCAAAATCGATAAAACGGAACGTAAACAAAGGATGGTATAAAATTTACGTCATGTGTCACTGTCATTCGTTTTCGATCATTCCGTTTCTCCTCGAGTTTTGTGAATGTGTTCTATGTTTTTCTTGGTATTGTTGTGGCTTCTTTCGACGACCTTGGCTTCTCCCCTGGACTTGAATTGTTTGCCTTTACGATTGACCCACGCTTGCACACTGGACACCGAGGTTAAAATTTGCACTATGGGCCGGTGATTTGGGGGGGGGGGAGGAGGGGGGATTGGGGCTACCCCCTCTACCACCCCCACCATCCGGAGCCCCATGGTTATGGAGATATCCATGGTTAAAGATTTTAGGTTAGAGTAAAAATTTTGTTTAAAATTTCGTATCCAGTAGCAGAAAGAGGCAGGTCGGAGGGGGTGAGGGTGCCCCCCTCCTCCCTGGCACCACTATCATGAAAAGGTGTCTAACCGTTTCCAAAAATAAAGAAACATTTTTTGAAGCCTAACCCTCTTGCATCCTTAGTCCTCTTAATAGCAAGTCGGCTCAAGGGTTTAAAAAAAATAGTCGGGGTGCCTCAAGTCCCGAGCTCGCTTCGCTCGCTCTTGCATCCTAACTCCTACTAGTAGCTAGTCGGGGATAACCATTTTTCGAATATAATGAAAATAAAACACAAGGAATTTTATTATTACATTCACAGCTATAGCAAAATGGCGTCGCTTCACGTTCCGTTCCACAGTGTAAAAAAAATATTGTTATTTTTTGTTAGAAAAAGTCTATGTAATTGCATGATACAGCCCGGTTATTCAGCACATTAATTACCCACCAAATTTAATATGTGAATACGTGAAAATAAAATTATATAAAATGTAAATTATATAAAAACCATGACATTAAATTGAATAAAATACACCTCTACCATGAACGGAACGTGAAATGTCAACTTAAACGTAAATGTTGCGCAGATTTTTAAGTTGCTAACCTCAAAACTGAACAGAAATTCTAAAGAATATAAAAACTCCACAAAATAAATGGATAATTTTTATTTCCTTTGAAAGTACGACATCACCCCTCTTTTATATCCAATTTATGCTATCATACAAAATGTTTTGATGCGCAACCACGTCCAGAAGAAAACTGAGCAATCTCTTTTGGTCCCCAAATTCACTTTTTTTGATTTCGATGTTTCCATGGAGAAAACTGACAACGCTTTATTATTAAAAAAAAATCAGCTGTTCAGTACATTTTCTCGAGTTAAGAGCGTGTACGCCGTATGTCATTTCATACAAACTTTCAAGTCCTTATTCTTCAAAATGAATGAACCGATTTTAACGAAACTTGGTATGCATACGCTAGATATCCAGGTCTAAATAGTTATCAGAAAACATTTTCGCAAAAGAGTTCAGGGGGAAGGATATAGTGATTTTTCACTCTCTCCCTCTGAAATCTTTTTCAAAAATGTTTTCTGATAACTATTTAGACCTGGATATCTAGCGTTTACATACCAAGTTTTGTTAAAATCGGTTCATTCATTTTGAAGAATAAGCATTTGAAAGTTTGTATGAAAAGCCGTACCGCGTAAACGCTCTTAAGAGCAGTCGATTTTATTTCGCGATTTCGGACTTGGTCCCATAGTGAAAGTTGTTCATAATGATGAGTACAATGACGCCTTAAGAGATATTGTGTTTATTCTGTTACACGTTGTATAGGTGCCTATATTGATTTCAGGAACAAAAGTTTCCTGGACCAAGAAGGAAACTTCCAACAAAAACAGTACAGTTGTGCAGGTGCCGCCTTTAACACAAAAAGCAATGTGTTCAATCAGAGCTTTGGACCGGATGGATGGATGACGCCTGACAAGTCTCGGCGGAAGATAGCATCTAAGAGCTGGTTCACATTAGGTCGGACCGACAGTTTTACCGGCCCGACAAACGTGTCGGATCCATATTGGCGTATGTATGTCAATAGCGCCGTTCACATTAGGGTGACCCGACCAAACTGTCGGAGCCGACACAATTACCGTACGTCCAGCCACGATTTCTGTCGGGTCGGACATAATATTGGCGTACTAGACAGTTATATTCACATTAGGTCGGGTCGGCGGCGTCTAGTGTGAACAGCAACACCCGGCAGTCGGTGAACGGCAAACTGTCGGTCCGACCTAATGTGAACCAGCTCTATGAGTGAGCTACATAAGCTAATCGCGCTATTTCCTGCTGCCTCCAGCGCCGGTGGATCGCCGATGGACCGCCGATGGACCGGATGGATGGATGACGCCTGACAAGTCTCGGCGGAAGATAGCATCTATGAGTGAGCTACATAAGCTTATCGCGCTATTTCCTGCTGCCTCCAGCGCCGGTGGACCGCCGATGGACCGGATGGATGGATGACGCCTGACAAGTCTCGGCGGAAGATAGCATCTATGAGTGAGCTACATAAGCTTATCGCGCTATTTCCTGCTGCCTCCAGCGCCGGTGGACCGCCGATGGACCGGATGGATGGATGACGCCTGACAAGTCTCGGCGGAAGATAGCATCTATGAGTGAGCTACATAAGCTTATCGCGCTATTTCCTGCTGCCTCCAGCGCCGGTGGACCGCCGATGGACCGGATGGATGGATGACGCCTGACAAGTCTCGGCGGAAGAAAGCATCTATGAGTGAGCTACATAAGCTTATCGCGCTATTCCACATCATCACTGCTGCCTCCAGCGCCGCTACATCCAGCGAACCCGGTCCTGCTACATCAACCTTGCCAGCAATCACAGCTACATTGCCTAATACCGCAACCCCAAAAGCAAAAGTTGTGAGGAAGGCCCGTCGTTGAGTTTGAGTTCCCAGATGAATGCTTGCAAGTTTTACATAGCCGTGTTTTTGCAAGGTAGTGAGTAATTTCGGTACACTAATATCATGTTTTCCTTTGTAAATGTACCTATAGTTTCTACTGTTTTGTTATAATTTATTACTCTTATCACTACGAATAGCTGACGGTACATGATTGTAGATGATTTTATTTATTCTATTTTTATATATGGCAAACAAAGCCGATGTCGACTATTCTGCCAATGTCCAAAGTAGATTGGAGAAGCAAGTGTGCATTGTTTTACTAATGAATAGAGGGAGCGAAGATTCCTGCAGAAACTAATTAAATTCTTCAAACAATACAGTTGATTACTTGTTGGGTTAGTACGGGACTGAAACAAACAAATAATAAAATTACGTAATTAAATATAAATTGTTAAAACATTTATGATTTTATTTTTTTTACATTTAGATTTAGACATTTGATTGACGTCTGTCAGCTTTAAAAATAGTTAACGTTTCGTTACACTTTGCGTTTATCGTCGACGTATTTGGTTGACATTCTCGCTTGCTTACAGTCTGTCAAGAAAGTCATGAAAAAAAGGAGGGCGCCACCATCATTTACATGGTATCCCTATAAATTTCGACTGAAAGGTTTTGATACTTTTTTTATAAAATAGTAATTAATTACTGATTTATTATTATTGTCCCTTTATTGCCATGTGGATTATTTGACACTCATCTGGTTTCCGACACATAAGGTGCAAAAAAAGTTTTGACATTCATTGATAGTGGTGAAAAACATTCCTCTTTCAACTGATTTCCATTCAAATGACATTCTAATTGTTACGTATTCTATAGTTTGTGATGTTTATTGCTTGATTTTTTTATAATTTTGTTAATAATAAAATATAGAATACTAGCACTTCGCCCGCGACTTCGTCCGCGTGGGCTTAGTAGGTACTCCACAATCTTCAACGCCCCCTAAACCCCCTTATAAAGGTTAGTTTTTGTAAAATTAAGCACAACGATTTTCATTAATTACATAGCCATTTCTACTTATTCTATAGTCTCAGGAGGCCCTAACCAATGTACCATTTAATTAGCGAATGCGACTGTCGAAATGCCAAAATGTAGGAATTTGATCACGTGACATTTCGATAGCATCTGTCAATCTTAAAATTGACTTATTGACAATCGCCTTCGCCACGTTACCGTTGACAGAATCTCACTTGTCTCGAGCCCAGGTTCAGCGCAACTGTTCACCCCGGCCCCGTTCAACCCGTCAGGGTTTGATTATGCAAAAATTGTTAGGTACATCTGTTTCAATTATCCCCCTTTTAGTTTGTTCATAGCATTCCGACATAAATTGAAGCAAGCAATTATGCCTTTTCACCTAAAATCTTAGTCACCCCTGCTTCACTCTTTAATATGAATGTAGTTTATTTTCGAAAA
Organism: Melanchra persicariae; assembly: GCA_947386135.1. Lineage (NCBI taxonomy): Eukaryota > Metazoa > Arthropoda > Insecta > Lepidoptera > Noctuidae > Melanchra > Melanchra persicariae. The sequence goes on along the minus strand of OX376673.1, from coordinate 6,504,776 downwards.
ATCCAAACATTTGTTATTCTTATTGTTTTATCGAAAACATTTAAATGCCGTGGTGTTTCAACTTCATCGGACCAAGCATTGATACGATTCTCCCCTGTTCGCTCAAGCCGCGACATTTTTCTTACTCCGAGCATGTTTATTATCGTCGTAACTTTTGAATGAAAGGTCCGATTTGAATGATTTAAAGTGTAATTTACACGGACATAATCAACCTTAATTATCAAACCATTTAAATGGATAAGGATTAATGTCATGATACTAAAATCACCATTTTTTATTTCACCATGGGATTTGCTTGAATAATATGAACAAAAAGCGGTCATGGTGACTTATCTATAATAGTTAGACATATGGTATTGCGGACTTTTTTGTAGATATTGATGACCTCTATAAAACTGTAGTACATCACTTTGCTCTATTGTCAATAGATTCCGCAGCGTACGCGATATGAGGATTTTTTCTCACACCTTGGGTTACATTATCGAAGTTTTCATACGGATCCCTAACTTTTTTGAAAATATTCTATAGCCTATGTCCATCATCGATAATGTAGGATTCTACTGGTGAAAGAATTTTTCAAATCGGTCCAGTAGTTTCGGAGCCTATTCATTTCAAACAAACAAACAAACAAATCTTTCCTCTTTATAATATTAGTGTAGAAGTGTAGATAATACAATTATGTGTGTGTAATAAGAATATTTATTTTGACCAACCCTTGTTTTCGCCCTTTCAGCTATTAACATTTATCTACCACAAAGTTCGATGGTTCGCCTCTCTGCGCTGCAGGTTTTTTATTATTCAGAATCCAAATAATCACCGTCGAGGTATTCAACTCCCGAAATGTTGCCTGAAACTCCTGCATAATTAAATTCATACTCAGTATCAGTATCATTTATTGCATTCATGTAGTTTACAAGTTGTTACAAATAGTTTAAAGGTATCATACATGACCCTGCTAGGGAACAGCAATGTTAGTATTTTAATTAAAATATTAGTACTACAGTTTTACAACAATAAAACAATGAAACAAATCACTCTGTGCTTTTATAAAGATTTAAAACATTTAGTATAGTCAAATTAGGCCATTTTTTAATAAAGATTGGAATAAATTCTCCGGAGAGGCAAAAATGTTTCTGATGGTTTTGTATGAGTGAAAAATTGAGTATAAAAAACAAATTGCATTTAGCACCCCTACGGAAGGGGGTGAAAAACTGTGAAAACTGTTTATTGTTCATAACTAAGCAGAGCATACAGTTGTACTCATCGTAATTTTTTATACGCTTTATTACACCTCAATCTACATTATTACATTTTATTTATTTTAATCAGACCAACGCAGCGTTAGAAAAAAAATAAAATATCTATAAACATGATTTTTGGTCATTGCGGCTTAGGGGAAAATCGTGTAGTTTTGTAAACTCAGGAAAGAGTTAGTCATTTTGGCCTAAATACATAATTGATTTTGCACCCTGGTGTGACATACGGAAATTAGTTTTTCACGTTTTTCTGCCGCTGTACTTTGGGGGAAATTTTGGTTGTTTTGAGAATCATCACAAACATATAATTTGGTTTCCTTTATATTTGCACCAAATAAAAAATTAGCATTTTTATATGGAACATACATTTTTCGTGTATTGTAGTCATTGCCATTGAGCAACTACGCTATGGAAGAGACAAGCGCGCGACACGGAATAATAAACTGACAAGAAGCGTCGTCGCCACGTGCATAAGCGCGTAGTTGTGTTGCAGGATGTGTTTTACGAGGAAGGAGTACTTTCTGATTGTGAATGCTCTGTTTGTAAGAAATAGTATACAAATCTAAAGATTTTTTAATGCAAAAGCAGCTTGTTTTTAAACGAAAAATAAAACAGCAGGCAAGCATGTCCTTTATTTCTTTCAAATTAATTATTTGTCTTTCGAGTTATAGACCCTGTGACAGCGCTGATTATCCTACGTCATCAAGTAACGTAGGAATAAGGCTAAGAACTCACGAGACCGCAGTTTTGTGCGGTTCCACAGCAGCTGCTGCCGTGGGATTTTCGCCCGCAAACTTGGCGGGCGAGTATCACAAGACGGGCGGTTACTTACGATCAGATTGTTTAGTTGATTTCCAGACCGCCATGAAAAACGAGCTGTTACGCGCTGCTGCCTTAGTACTTCAGATTCACAAGTACCAGGAGACCAGAAACATCAAGTACCAGGAGACCAGAAACATGTCATAGTATTTTTGGGCTGGTATAATTATGTAGGTAGGGTAGGTGTAGGGAAGGTGTAAGGTAGGTGTAGGGTGGGTGTTTCCTGAGTAAAAAAATTACAATAAAAATCAGGAAACCTTGCTATTTCCGATATTCACGCGGGCGAAACCGCAGCTGGTAACATAATAGGTACTAATAAAATACATATGCAAGCTAAAATAATAAAGTAATAAATATGATTTAATATACTAAAATTTCTGATCTGAACTCATAATAATTATGACGAAGACAAACTAAGAATGACAGGCTTTTAAGTAGTGTCTTCGGATTTTACGCTTAAAGGAAAATTCTCAGCCTTCCTGATGTCACGGGGATTCCAGAGTTTAATGGTTGAAATAGCGTAGGAATTAGACATAAACCCAGTGCGGTGAGAAGGAATATGAAGGAGTAACTTTTTGGATGCTCGAAGGTGTGAGAACTGCCCAACACTTTAAAATATTGTTTTAAATAATCAGGAGCACAAGGATTTTTCATAATAGTGAAGAAGAGCATGCAGAGGGATCTGAGGGATCTCCTTTGACGGATAGGCAGCCCTTTAAGCTGAGAACGAAATGAAGAAATGTGATCATATTTACGAAGGGCAAAAATGAAACGAATACAGTAGTTAAGTAGTCGATCCAGTTTGTTAAGAAGTTCTTGGGATAGATCAGAGTAGCAAACATCAGCATAATCAATTATAGGAAGCACAAGTGATTGAACCAAAGTGGTTTTAGTGCTAGAAGGAAGAAAATGCTTGAATCTATAGAGAGATCGCAGTGAGTAAGTTACATTCTGGCTAACCTGAGCAATCTGCTTATTCCAACTTAACCTGTCATCAATGTTTAGGCCTAAGTCTTTAACGTGTGGCGAGAGAGGGATGACGGGGGAAAGTAAGCGGCAGTAGTTGACTGGTGTCCAAGTCACGTAAAAAATAAGTTCTGCCAATCAGGAAAGCCTGGCATTAACTTACATTGACTGTAACCCCAAATCTGCTTGACCAATCACTGATAGCTAGAAGGGCAGAATTCAGCAATGAGATGCAGTTGTCCAGGTTGTCAGTGTCAGTTTGCGCGTAGACATGTAGATCATCAGCGTACAGATTGTAGGAGCATTTGAGAATAGGGGTAATAGAGTTTATGAAAAGAGAAAATAAAAGTGGAGAGAGTATACCGCCTTGTGGAACGCCAGTTTTCAGGGCGCACCACTCAGAAAATTTCTGATCAGCACAGACCGCTTGCTGGCGACCACGAAGATATGATGAAAACCAATCCCGTGCCGACGAAGAAACCCCAATTTGAGACAGAATAGCCAGGAGGATGTCGTGATCAACGGTGTTAAAAGCATTGGAGAAATCTATTAAAACTAACACCGTTAATCTTGAGTTCTCCAGGCCATTCCTAACGTCTTCTGTAACCTTAAGCAAAAATGTGGATGTGCTGTGGCCAGGCCGAAAACCTGATTGGAAAGGGGATAACAGATTGTTCCTAAACACAAAAGTAGATATTTATTTTAGAGCAACTGCTTCCAGAATCTTAGATAGGAAAGGGAGAATGGAGATTGGTCTGTAGTGATTAAATAAACTGGGGTTGGATATTTTAGGAAGAAGGATTATGATGGCGTTACGCCAGATTGTGGGAAATACTCCACTTTGTAGGGAGGCATTGATAATGTGTGTAATAATAGCGAGAATAATTTTAATTATGAGGGATATCATAGTTCTGCTGACACCATCACAGCCAACAGCCTTGGACTTAATTGCATTGAAGGTTTTGAGGACTTCAGGGTCGGTCACTGGGGAAAAAGAGAAAGAATCGGGAAGTAAGATTGGCGTGGAAGTAATCTCAAGAAGAGTTTTGTTTTTAACGGCATCTACAAGCATATCCGACGATGAAAAATGCTTATTCTAATCACTCAAGGACACGTTAGAAGAAATCACATTTGGGGAAGGACTTTGTTATGCCGAGAGATTTGAGAAACTTCCATATATCAGCCGGTGAAGAGTTAAGGACATTTTCACAAATGTTTCGGCGTTTATAAGCTTTTACCATCTGGTTACAGCGGTTTCTAGCCACCTTGTACAGGTTCCAGTTCTCCTCACTGCGATCTCTTCTATATCTTCGAAAGGCCTTGTCACACCGTCTCATCGCCATACGAACTCCAGGGTTAATCCATGGAGCGGGTGGACGCTTAACACGGACGGCTCTCAGAGGTGCATGTGTTTCAATAAGGTGAAGAACACACCTATTAAAAATGTCCGTTCTCATTCACTCAATCAACAGCTCTTGCATAATCCATTTTTCACATTTATTGAACAAACACAGTTAGTGAAATAATATAAAAGGAAATGACAAATAATAAATTTGCGTAACGCACGGATCGCTTCTCGCCACAACTATGATAGTTCAAACTCTACGCTTTGCTCCCGCGCCCGCCCCGCGTCCTGCTTCAACCCCTCGTTCGCCTTGCGAACGCTACGATATAACCACGCTCTCTGTATAAACTTCCCGTGGTATATTTATTATTTTTATTAGGTGCAAATGTAGTATATGTAGAATACATATTAAAAAAATCATGACTACACTAATTTCCCCCGAAGTACAATTTGTAAATATTGTAAAATGCTGGTTTCCAAGGGGTGCAAAAGGGTGCTAAAATAACTGGGTGTTAATGATGCTCTAAAAAGCTTATTTTGAGTTTGCACCAGCAGACTGAATTTCCCTTGAGCCGCAAATGATTTTTTTAAATTTATTAGTGTTTCATACACCTCACACCTTTTTTGGTGAAAAGTAATTATACAACAAAGGGGTATCTACATATATATAAACATAAAACAGTTAGTTATTAATAAGAATTCAAAATAATGAGACTTTAATGTTAATACCTAACATTAAACGATGTTCCGTACATAACAGAAATGGTGTAAACTCAGAGGAGACTTATATTCATGTTTTCTAATGATTCCATAAAAAATTACAACTACACGAATTAAGTCCAATCTTTTTGCTAATTCGACTACACTAATTTCCATGTGTGTGTATTCCCAGCGGAGAAGTGTCGTTTTTCTTAATTTCAGTTAAACAGATATTTAGTGTATGACGTCGTGTAAATGTGTATGGTAAGTACGAATTTGTGCATCCAACCATTGGGGAGTTATTCAACAAAAACTGTTTCCGCTGGAACTACGTCATCCCAGCGGCACTTTTTTTTTCCTATGGACGTACAAGAAAAAAATACATGCAATAATTAGTGTGTGACGAGAGGTAAATGTGTATGTTTAAATGAAATTTGTGTGTCTTAAAACTTCGAAGATATTCAAGTTTCCGCTGCGCTGACGTTTGGCTATTTGATGGAAATCATATAAATCCGTTTAGTGCAGAGTTGATTTTTTTAACGCACGTTGCTATGAATTTGTGTATAATGTTTGTGAAAACAGATTTTGAAAAAAGCATACCGTTTAGGAGATATACACGTAAAGGTGAAATATGGTTATTAGGTCCAAGTACGTAAAATAGGAACTTTAGAGCCTAACTTTTAACGTTTATTTGTATCTTGTAAGGGTCTACAACGTCTTGCCAAGTTTCATTTATGTGCGCTTAGTAATTAATGAGCAATGGCATAATTTACTACAAATGGACCACTATATTTTGTGACATCCGATTGTAGGACTTTTTAATGGAAAAGCAAAATAAAACATATTCCAATATTTAGTGTATTAATTCAACTATTCATATGTAAAATTTCAGCTCATTACGCTACATAATTAAAGAGATATAATAAAAATACCAAAACAACCGAATTACATGGATAAACCGACCAAGTTTGAATGGCTACAAAAAAGCGGCCGTGCAGTACATAGAGCTAACGTTTTAGAATTTCCAGTGTTTTACCGTTATTGGACTAGTACAGGTCGGCACACAATTCTTGACCTGGCTCGATATGTTTCGAAACGCTTTACTTGGCATCACTATTACCGTTGCGTTTATATTATTTAGGTACATCGAAGTTGAATCGTTCAATTTTAATTAAAACGTCATTCGAAATGTGTCGAGCCAGGTGCCAAGTTAACGCGTACGGGTAGTAGTTATGTGTCTTCTTAGCGCGGTTTACTTAGTCCTGATCTGTGATTCTGTGATTGTAAGACATACTTATTTGTTGCTGTAAAAGCTCGAAGGAGAAGACCAACTTCCGAAAATTTACTAGTAGGTACTTAATCCCTAAGATTTACCTATACATAAGTATTTGAGCTTTTACAGTAGGCAACGTATTTCTTATTTATAAAAGACAGATTCTTTATATCCATGTGTGGTGGCGTTGTTAGCGGCACAATAAATCTAACAATAATTTGATTTTATTTGATGTTATTATTACTTTGTTAATAATGTTTTTTAATTTTAATAGTCAGTAACTAATAAATAATTTTAAGAGTACAAAGTTAATGCAGTTGTTTTATTTTCTGCGAAACGATTGTGTACGCGCCTGTACGAATCTATTAAACACGATAACGATACTATACTGGAAATTTTAGAACGTTAGCTCTATGTACTGCAAGGCCGCTTTTTTGTAGCCATTCAAACTTGGTCGGTTTATCCATGTAATTCGGTTGTTTTGGTATTTTTATTATATCTCTTTAATTATGTAGCGTAATGAGCTGAAATTTTACATATGAATAGTTGAATTAATACACTAAATATTGGAATATGTTTTATTTTGCTTTTCCATTAAAAAGTCCTACAATCGGATGTCATAAAATATAGTGGTCCATTCGTAGTAAATTATGCCATTGCTCATTAATTACTAAGCGCACATAAATGAAACTTGGCAAGACGTTGTAGACCCTTACAAGATACAAATAAACGTTAAAAGTTAGGCTCTAAAGTTCCTATTTTAAGTACTTGGACCTAATAACCATATTTCACCTTTACGTGTATATCTCCTAAACGGTATGCTTTTTTCAAAATCTGTTTTCACAAACATTATACACAAATTCATAGCAACGTGCGTAAAAAAAATCAACTCTGCACTAAACCGATTTATATGATTTCCATCAAATAGCCAAACGTCAGCGCAGCGGAAACTTGAATATCTTCGAAGTTTTAAGACACACAAATTTCATTTAAACATACACATTTACCTCTCGTCACACACTAATTATTGCATGTATTTTTTTCTTGTACGTCCATAGGAAAAAAAAAGTGCCGCTGGGATGACGTAGTTCCAGTGGAAACAGTTTTTGTTGAATAACTCCCCAATGGTTGGATGCACAAATTCGTACTTACCATACACATTTACCTACACGACGTCATACACTAAATATCTGCTTAACTGAAATTAAGAAAAACGACACTTTTCCGCTGGGAATACATACACGCTCCGAACCGCGCGGCCACGGAGATCTTTAAAACTAAACATTGCAGAGACCTGAAATTTTGGTAAGTAACAGATTGAATTTGTAAAAAATTTATAAAAATATAGAAAAAAATCCTGGGCTTATATTTTAGGAGCTGTGAGACTAATACGCCATGGCTGCGCCATTGAAACGGTGAAAAACACATTTTCGCCGATATCTCGCTGAAAAAGCAACGCACACGTCTGAAGTATTTTGTAAAACCCAGATTTGAATTTGTCAAAACTAGTAAAAATAAAACAAAAAATCCTAGGTTTATATTTCAGGAGCAATAAGACTAATGCGCCATGGCCGCGCCATTGAAACGGTAAAAAACACATTTTCGCCGATATCTCACTGAAAAAGCTACGCAGACGACTGAAGTTTTTTGTAAAACCTGGATTCGAATTTGTCAAAACAGGTAAAAATGCACAAAAAAACCCATTTTCAACTATTTTACTGGAAATTATCTGGATTCTAAATGAAATAAAAGTGAAACGTTAGTATACAAAACCATGTTTATTTGTTTAAAAATCGTTGTTTGCTTGCTGAAAATACTGGTTTTGAGTAGACGTGCGAAAACCATAACAGATAACTTTGCATAGCGTTCGTAATGACTAAGTATAAAATAGCATAATTTGATGAATAAGACTAAGATTAAATTCTGCCAGAAATAATCCCCGTAATTAAGTCATGTATTCTAACATTGAATAGCAGAAGCGAACGAAACGCGCGGGTGCAGCGCGGGAGACGAAGGCTGGCTGTCTATCCAATGTAGTGTATAATCTATGTTTTTAGTTTGCATATATCTATGTATGTTACTCGTGTACTTAAATACCAATCCCTATTAATAAATGAGTGAGTTATCAACGAGCAGTCAGAGCGTTTTACTCTTCTCGAATACCCAACCTTACATGGCGACCCTGCCATGTTTGGTGTTGGGTTGTCGGGTCGCAATGCAGGCGCACGTTGCGTGAGGTACAGACTCTGGTTCTCCGTAGTTCGTAGCCGTCCAAAAAGAGATATCCCGCCGTCACACCCCGTCTTCCCCCGCCAAAAGCTTTCTCTCGATTAGTCGTCGTTTAACTTTCAGTTAATTCGTACGTAGTACTTGTTGGTGTTTTAAATTTTGGCATTCATTTTTATTTCATTTAGAATCCTTAAGATACAATATCTAATAAAATAGGTGAAAAGTTATCTGTAAATAATAAGCCATGGTCACCCTATCGTCATATTCAAGACGTATTTAAGATTCCGTTCTACGGTTCCTGAAATGTTAATGGGTTTTTTTGTGCATTTTTACCTGTTTTGACAAATTCAGATCTATAAAGGTTTTACAAAAAATTTCAGACCTCTGCGATGCCTTTTCAGCAAGATATCGGCGATTACGTATTTTATCTACACTCACAACGTAATGTTCCAAATATGAGTTCAAAAACGAATGCATAAACACGTACTTTTTTTTCGTGGATAGGTAAAATTAAAAAAAAAACCATTACAGTTCAACATTTTCCTTCGACTTTTTAACAACTGCATCATAAAATAACTTTTTAATTTTTATAGCACACTTTTTCCTTTCAGTTTTGGCGCGGGCTCATTGACTAATTGACTTAAGCCAATGAGCTAGCTTTTATCTTTGTCTATGGATGAGCGCGCTGCGCAGTCATTCGAATACGCAATGAGAATATCCGCCATATTGGAATAAACTATTTTTCCACTTATTTTATTTCAACTATATATCTATGATTTCAACTGTATGAGTGAAGATAAAATAGTGTATGCAACGGCATATAATTAGGTATTAAAACACTCGTGTGATGCTATTATCACACTCGGCTACGCCTCGTGTGATAAACTCACACTCGTGTTTTAATAACCCTTTTAATATGGTCGTTGCTTAAACTGCTATTTTCACCGTTTCAATTTATTTATTTATTTATTTATTCCTCAAACAATTAACATTGTGTTAGAATTCTACAAAAGTACATTACACAATTACAGAAGCAATAATTAAATATAAATATAAAGCAATCAGAATAAATACAAAAACCGTTTCAAGTACATGTCAGACGACATGGCAATGGCGCGGCCATGGCGTATTAGTCTTATAGCTCCAGATTTTATGTTTTATTTTTACTAGTTTTGACAAATTTGAAAAAAACAAAACGCCGTGATGTGTTTTGTTTTTTATAAGCGGCCTAAAATATATTCTAAAATTATTCTTATACCTAATTTTTTTAGTATGTTTTCTTATCTATATATCAAATCATTCTACAGATTTTAATGCAGTGACCAGTGACGGGTAGGATTATTTGATATTTCAAGTTACTACTGGCAATACCGCCGATAATTGTCATGTCAATCAATACCATAAAAAAATCCTTACACAAAATTAATGCTTACATGTGTTTTTTTATACGGATGGTAATTAATGCCAAAGATAAACACGTCAAAACTTTAATTTATTTCTCGACGACGGACTACCTACTGCGAATGTTCCCGGTCGACCACTTTTCGAGCTTAGGTATGTCTCTAGCAATTAGGTTGAAGGTGGTCCCCTAGGCTCTATAATTAACAACCTATTTTATTTTCAGGCGGGAATAGCATCAACAAGACTGAGCAGACGTTGTGGTTAGCTATTATCGAACAATTAAAAAAACGAAAAACTACCAGCTGTCGGTTTCACGTTTTCACATAACAGGTAATAAACATTATTTTATAGTTTTTCTTCAATGAATTTGAGAAAAAGCGTGAGTTTATTTATGTAAATGGAATATTAAATTTGGTTTATACATTATTATTAAGATAAGCTTCGCATTCCTCACTAACTCAACAACGTATGGCTCTTCAGTGTGTGGCCTAAACGTGGTCCATACTTGTGAGGGTAGTTACTCTACATTTGATTCGACAGTATTTGTTGAAGGACAAAATCGACTTGAAGCAAGCTCCTTCCATTTAACCGATTAACGCCGAATCGAAAAATTATGTAGCATTGATGCCATGTCAAATTGTTCTAGGTTAATCATTACTGAGCACGTCAAATTAAACTTACAGTCAATAAGGAAGGTATTTGTATATAATTTGATTCCAGATGTGATAAGAACGCGGAAAGATTGATGTCATTAGACTTGACTACTGACATGGAAAAGCTTCACACCAATTCGTTCATTGAAGATCCTGCAAAGGCTGGAGGAAATAGACAGAAGGATACCACAGGTAATAACTAGTTATATATTTATTTTAATTTAATTAATGGCCAGGGCCAAATTGTATTGATCATTAAATGGAGCAGCCTAACTTGATATAATGCAAAAGTTTCACGCGTAATTCGCTAAACCGATTTTGATGGATTTTGATACAGAGATAGATGGGACCCAGGAGCTGGTTATAGAATGCTTTTTATTTGCGAATCTTTATATTAACGGAGCACAGCTTTTATATATTGCTTTTGAATTCCAGGTTATAGTATTACAAAGGTTATTAGAGAAGGGCATAGCGGTACATCACAGTGTGATACTTCTTGTGTTGAAAGAAATAGTCGAAATATTGTTCCACTGAATACACACAAATGACTCGTAGAGCCGGCAGACGAGGTACGTTTTAATCTGTTGCCTGTTTTGATAAATATCAGGTATATTGTTTCAGTCCACATACAGAATCAATCAATCTGTCTAGTCTTTTACATTACGTTGGGGTCTGCTTCCAGTTAACGGATGACAATGATATTATTGTAAAGTAAACTTAATTCTTTTATAATACTCACATTATCCCGACATTCCTAGTAAATACTTCACATATGATTTGCGACTTTAATCAAAAGGTAATAAAGAAGATAATATTCAATTGAGATTTAAATACGTATTTATCGTCCGTACAAAAATAACAGATATTTAAATCTGTTATTTTTTTGTAACAGTAACAGTGTTATCAGATATCGTGTTTAACCTGTTACACATCTCTAAAGCAAACCATCAGAAGCTGTCAGTTCAGTACTTGTCATGTCATTAGTCTTTTTAATTTGCTCCGCAGGGAAGGCTATAGTCTTTTGTCCAAATTGCCTAGTCTTACGGGGTTGGGTTTAGTATCGTTTGGCAGGAGGTGGGGGGTAAAAAGGGTTAAAGCTGGTAGGGGTTGGGTCCCCGATTATAACGCTAGCACTTTTATTACAAGGTAATGCGTATTTTTCGCGAAATGTTGCTAACTTCAAATCCGATAAAAGCGAAAACGAAACTGGGTGATTGACAAACAAATGTGGTGTAATATCGTGCAAAATCGATAAAACGGCACGTAAACAAAGGATGATATAAAATTTACGTCATGTGTCACTGTCATTCGTTTTCGATCATTCCGTTTCTCCTCGAGTTTTGTGAATGTGTTCTGTTTTTCTTGGTATTGTTGTGGCTTCTTTCGACGAACTTGGCTTCTCCCCTGGACTTGAATTGTTTGCCTTTACGATTGACCCACGCTTGCACACTGGACACCGAGGTTAAAATTTCCATTATGGGCCGGTGATTTGGGGGGGTAGGAGGGGGGATTGGGGCTACCCCCTCTACCACCCCCACCATCCGGAGCCCCATGGTTATGGAGATATCCATGGTTAAAGATTTTAGGTTAGAATTAAAATTTCGTATCCAGTAGCAGAAAGAGGCAGCTGGGAGGGGGTGAGGGTGCCCCCCTCCTCACTGGCACCACTATCATGAAAAGGTGTCTAACCGATTCCAAAAATAAAGAAACATTTTTTGAAGCCTAACCCTCTTGCATCCTTAGTCCTCTTAATAGCAAGTCGGCTCAAGGGTTTAAAAAAAAATAGTCGGGGTGCCCCAAGTCCCGAGCTCGCTTCGCTCGCTCTTGCATCCTAAGTCCTACTAGTAGCTAGTCGGGGATAACCATTTTTCGAATATAATGGAAATAAAACACAAGGAATTTTATTATTACATTCACAGCTATAGCAAAATGGCGTCGCTTCACGTTCCATTCCACAGTGTAAAAAAAATATTGTTATTTTTTGTTACAAAAAGTCTATGTAATTGCATGATACAGCCCGGTTATTCAGCACATTAATTACCCACCAAATTTAATATGTGAATACGTGAAAATAAAATTATATAAAATGTGAATTATATAAAAACCATGACATTAAATTGAATAAAATACACCTCTACCATGAACGGAACGTGAAATGTCAACTTAAACGTAAATGTTGCGCAGATTTTTAAGTTGCTAACCTCAAAACTGAACAGAAATTCTAAAGAATCTAAAAACTCCACAAAATAAATGGATAATTTTTATTTCCTTTGAAAGTACGACATCACCCCTCTTTTACATCCAATTTATGCTATCATACAAAATGTTTTAATGCGCAACCACAGCCAGAAGAAAACTGAGCAATCTCTTTTGGTCCCCAAATTCACTTTTTTTGATTTGTATGTTTCTATGGAGAAAACTGACAACGCTTAATTATTTAAAAAAAAAATCAGCTGTTCAGTACATTTTCTCGAGTTAAGAGCAGTCGATTTTATTTCGCGATTTCGGACTTGGTCCCATAGTGAAAGTTGTTCATAATGATGAGTACAATGACGCCTTAAGAGATATTGTGTTTATACTGTTACACGTTGTATAGGTGTCTATATTGATTTCAGGAACAAAAGTTTCCTGGACCAAGAAGGAAACTTCAAACAAAAACAGTACAGTTAAGCAGTTACACAGACATTACACTACAAACAGGCGGAAGATAGCATCTATGAGTGAGCTACATAAGCTTATCGCGCTATTTCCTGCTGCCTCCAGCGCCGGTGGACCGCCGATGGACCGGATGGATGGATGACGCCTGACAAATCTCGGCGGAAGATAGCATCTATGAGTGAGCTACATAAGCTTATCGCGCTATTCCACATCATCACTGCTGCCTCCAGTGCCGCTTCATCCAGCGAACCCGGTCCTGCTACATCAACCTTGCCAGCAATCACAGCTACATTGCCTAATACCGCAACCCCAAAAGCAAAAGTTGTGAGGAAGGCCCGTCGTTGAGTTTGAGTTCCCAGATGAATACGGAAATAGTCGAAATATTGTTCCACTCCGGTTTCGTAAGTACATAAAATGCTCAAATAACCACATTAATACACTTTACAAACGAATTTGCAATCTACACTTGTGTATTAATAGGTCAAAATCCTTTTAGCAACGGAAACGTTCGCGATGGGCGTGAACATGCCGGCGCGAACTGTGATATTTGACGAAATCACTAAATTTGACAACACGGACAGCAACGGAAACGGACAGCAGCGACGTTGGAACCTGCTGAATACACACAAATGACACGTAGAGCCGGCAGACGAGGTACGTTTCAATCTGTTGCCTGTTTTGATAAATATCAGGTATATTGTTTCAGTCCACATACAGAATCAATCAATCTGTCTAGTCTTTTACATTACGTTGGGGTCTGCTTCCAGTTAACGTATGACAATGATATTATTGTAAAGTAAACTTAATTCTTTTATAATAATCACATTATCCCGACATTCCTAGTAAATACTTCACATATGATTTGCGACTTTAATCAAAAGGTAATAAAGAAGATAATATTCAATTGAGATTTAAATACGTATTTATCGTCCGTACAAAAATAACAGCCTGTTATTTAATAACAGATATTTAAATCTGTTATTTTTTTGTAACAGTAACAGTGTTATCAGATATCGTGTTTAACCTGTTACACATCTCTAAAGCAAACCATCAGAAGCTGTCAGTTCAGTACTTGTCATGTCATTAGTCTTTTTAATTTGCTCCGCAGGGAAGGCTATAGTCTTTTGTCCAAATTGCCTAGTCTTACGGGGTTGGGTTTAGTATCGTTTGGCAGGAGGTGGGGGGTAAAAAGGGTTAAAGCTGGTAGGGGTTGGGTCCCCGATTATAACGCTAGCACTTTTATTACAAGGTAATGCGTATTTTTCGCGAAATGTTGCTAACTTCAAATCCGATAAAAGCGAAAACGAAACTGGGTGATTGACAAACAAATGTGGTGTAATATCGTGCAAAATCGATAAAACGGCACGTAAACAAAGGATGATATAAAATTTACGTCATGTGTCACTGTCATTCGTTTTCGATCATTCCGTTTCTCCTCGAGTTTTGTGAATGTGTTCTGTTTTTCTTGGTATTGTTGTGGCTTCTTTCGACGAACTTGGCTTCTCCCCTGAACTTGAATTGTTTGCCTTTACGATTGACCCACGCTTGCACACTGGACACCGAGGTTAAAATTTCCATTATGGGCCGGTGATTTGGGGGGGGAGGAGGGGGGATTGGGGCTACCCCCTCTACCACCCCCACCATCCGGAGCCCCATGGTTATGGAGATATCCATGGTTAAAGATTTTAGGTTAGAATTAAAATTTCGTATCCAGTAGCAGAAAGAGGCAGCTGGGAGGGGGTGAGGGTGCCCCCCTCCTCACTGGCACCACTATCATGAAAAGGTGTCTAACCGTTTCCAAAAATAAAGAAACATTTTTTGAAGCCTAACCCTCTTGCATCCTTAGTCCTCTTAATAGCAAGTCGGCTCAAGGGTTTAAAAAAAAATAGTCGGGGTGCCCCAAGTCCCGAGCTCGCTTCGCTCGCTCTTGCATCCTAAGTCCTACTAGTAGCTAGTCGGGGATCACCATTTTTCGAATATAATGGAAATAAAACACAAGGAATTTTATTATTACATTCACAGCTATAGCAAAATGGCGTCGCTTCACGTTCCATTCCACAGTGTAAAAAAAATATTGTTATTTTTTGTTACAAAAAGTCTATGTAATTGCATGATACAACCCGGTTATTCAGCACATTAATTACCCACCAAATTTAATATGTGAATACGTGAAAATAAAATTATATAAAATGTAAATTATATAAAAACCATGACATTAAATTGAATAAAATACACCTCTACCATGAACGGAACGTGAAATGTCAACTTAAACGTAAATGTTGCGCAGATTTTTAAGTTGCTAACCTCAAAACTGAACAGAAATTCTAAAGAATCTAAAAACTCCACAAAATAAATGGATAATTTTTATTTCCTTTGAAAGTACGACATCACCCCTCTTTTATATCCAATTTATGCTATCATACAAAATATTTTAATGCGCAACCACGGCCAGAAGAAAACTGAGCAATCTCTTTTGGTCCCCAAATTCACTTTTTTTGATTTGGATGTTTCCATGGAGAAAACTGACAACGCTTAATTATTTTAAAAAAAAATCAGCTGTTCAGTACATTTTCTCGAGTTAAGAGCAGTCGATTTTATTTCGCGATTTCGGACTTGGTCCCATAGTGAAAGTTGTTCATAATGATGAGTACAATGACGCCTTAAGAGATATTGTGTTTATTCTGTTACACGTTGTATAAGTGCCTATATTGATTTCAGGAACAAAAGTTTCCTGGTAGTGGACCAAGAAGGAAACTTCCAACAAAAACAGTACAGTTAAGCAGTTGCCGCCTTTAACACAAAAAGCAATGTGTTCAATCAGAGCTTTGGACCGGATGGATGGATGACGCCTGACAAGTCTCGGCGGAAGATAGCATCTAAGAGCTGGTTCACATTAGGTCGGACCGACAGTTTTACCGGCCCGACAAACGTGTCGGATCCATATTGGCGTATGTATGTCAATAGCGCCGTTCACATTAGGGCGACCCGACCAAACTGTCGGAGCCGACACAATTACCGTACGTCCAGCCACGATTTCTGTCGGGTCGGACATAATATTGGCGTACTAGACAGTTATATTCACATTAGGTCGGGTCGGCGGCGTCTAGTGTGAACAGCAACACCCGGCAGTCGGTGAACGGCAAACTGTCGGTCCGACCTAATGTGAACCAGCTCTATGAGTGAGCTACATAAGCTTATCGCGCTATTTCCTGCTGCCTCCAGCGCCGGTGGATCGCCGATGGACCGCCGATGGACCGGATGGATGGATGACGCCTGACAAGTCTCGGCGGAAGATAGCATCTATGAGTGAGCTACATAAGCTTATCGCGCTATTTCCTGCTGCCTCCAGCGCCGGTGGACCGCCGATGGACCGGATGGATGGATGACGCCTGACAAGTCTCGGCGGAAGATAGCATCTATGAGTGAGCTACATAAGCTTATCGCGCTATTCCACATCATCACTGCTGCCTCCAGCGCCGCTACATCCAGCGAACCCGGTCCTGCTACATCGACCTTACCAGCAATCACAGCTACATTGCCTAATACCGCAACCCGGTCAGTGGGTAGCCTTAGGGGCGGATTTTTAGGAGTTGGAGTATATCCTTAGGGGCGCTATGAGAAGCAAAGAAAACGAAAAAAAAATTTTTTTGGTTAAAAAAATTTTTGGGACAATTTTTTTCGAAAATTTTTCAAAAAAAATTTTTTTTTTTCGAATTGGTACCATACGCTTATAGGCACCATGAGCAGTGCAGAAAACAAAATAAAAATTTTGGTAAAAAAAATTTTTTGGGACTTAAAAAATTTCTCCTTACTTTTCACCTTGAGTACGGTTAGGGGCGAACACTTAGAAAATTTTTCGAAACAAATTTTTTTTCGAATTGGTACCATACGCTTATAGGCACCATGAGCCGTGCAGAAAACAAAAAAAAAATTTTTTGGGACAGAAAATTTCTCCTTACTTTTCACCTTGAGTACGGTTAGGGGCGAACACTTAGAAATTTTTTCGAAAAAAATTTTTTTTTTCGAATTGGTACCATACGCTTATAGGCACCATGAGCGGTGCAGAAAACAAAAAAAAAATTTTGGTAAAAAAAATTTTTTGGGACGCAAAATTTTTCCATAACAAGTGGCTCTCGTTTCGATAAAGTTTCGACCCTACCTCAACTATGCTAAAAATACGCGAATTATTGGGAATTCTCAATACTCGGGCGATCCAAAGTTTTTGCTGTCGTTAGATAATTCGTTGTAGTTTGTTGTAATTTGATATTATTTAGTGTTTGTTTCTTTTTATTTTCGTTTTGTTAGTTTTTAATTTTAGTTTGTTTTAGTGGTTTTTTATTTGATTTTTTTCGTGTTTTTTTAGTTAGTAAGATTTAATTTGTTTTATTTTTTTGTCTTAGTTTTTTTTATTTTCTTATTAGTTTTCAGTTAGTTTTAAGTTAGTTTTTCTTAGTTTGAGTTAGTTTATTAGTTAGTTTGCAAAAACTATGGATCCTTTCCAGCTTATTTTGGACAGGAATTTTAGTTTGTGGAATTATGCAGCCAATATTTCCACAGAGGAAAGGGCCATTGAAGCGGCGAAAAAGTGGCTGCTTATACCAGCGCAAACGCCGCGCTGCCCGTCGTGCAGGCGGCCGATGAATGCGGAACGTAATACTAATCACAAATTGGGGTTCAGATGGCGTTGTAGAAGGGCAGGCTGCAATGTCATTACGTCTCCATTAAAAGGGACTTTTTTTGAACGTAGCAATGTGTCAATTTTGAACACGTTGAGACTGTTGCTGCACTTTTTTAGAAAAGACCAAGTGTCACAGGCTGCTAGAGACGTAGGAGTAACCCGCAAAACAGCCATTCAGGTATACCACTACCTACGTGAGGTGTGCGAGGTGGCCGAAGCTCATGACCGCGAAATGATCGGCGAGGACAACGACATTGTAGAGGTCGACGAAACCCACCTTTATACCAACAAATACATGTACCGGCAAAATATTTTAAGAAGCCTACCCACGGACGCTGCTAGGTTCCGCCGTTTGCTGCGTGACATACACCGATTATACCCAGGACTAGGAAGGAATGGTATTAGAATAAGAAATTGCCGATGTCGGCCTACTTGTCCCCGTCGGTAAACCGACTATTTTCATCAACTTCCAAAACAACTTTTTTTTGAAAAATTGTCTAAGTGTTCGCCCCTAACCGTACTCAAGGTGAAAAGTAAGGAGAAATTTTCCGTCCCAAAAATTTTTTTTACCTATTTTTTTTTTTTGTTTTCTGCACGGCTCATGGTGCCTATAAGCGTATGGTACCAATTTGAAAAAAAAAAAAAAAAATCGAAAATTTTTTTAAGTCCCGCGCCATAGCGCCCCTAAGGCTACACTCCAACCCGCAACCCCAAAAGCAAAAGTTGTGAGGAAGGCCCGTCGTTGAGTTTGAGTTCCCAGATGAATGCTTGCAAGTTTTACATCGCCGTGTTTTTGCAAGGTAGTGAGTAATGTCGGTACACTAATATCATGTTTTCCTTTGTAAACGTACCTATGGTTTCTACTGTTTTGTTATAATTTATTACTCTTATCACTACGAATAGCTGACGGTAGATGATTTTATTTATTTTTACTTTTAGATTTAGACATTTGATTGACGTCTGTCAGTTTTAAAAATAGTTAACGTTTCGTTACACTTTGCGTTTATCGTCGACGTATTTGGTTGACATTCTCGCTTGCATAGTCTGTCAAGAAAATCATGAAAAAAAAGGAGGGCGATATTGAGGTTAAATATTAAAGGTGTTACCTTAAACTAATTATAGTTTAGTAAGTTTTGTAGTTGCATAGTTGCAACACTGTTGTGTCGTTTGAATGCTGTCATGTAACGGTGTGATAGTTGTAGCGTTTAAATAAAACGATTTATTAGAATTCTTACTCAGTTTATTATTCAAACCCCTAAACCGAACAGGTTATGTGCCCAGGAACGTTGGAAACGCTGGGGCTCGATTCTGCTATTGCAATCGTGTCTCAATGACCGGTCAGTGATCGAATATTTGACAACTTTGACAGTTTTTGTATGGGAAATGTGTCAAAAGTTTGACGTTATACGTCAAAAATCGATCATTGACCGGTCATTGAGACACGATTGCAATAGCAGAATCGACCCCCTGATGGTTTGTAAAATTGAGTAAAGAGCAGGAATTTGAGAAGTCGAAAAATTCTGTGACAAGCGTCAGAAAAAATTCGAACATGGAAGTCTCAAATTCAATGAAAGTTGAGAAATTTAATGGAAATAATTTCAAACAGTGGAAATTCCAAATGAAATGCGCATTGCGAGCGAGAGGTTTAGATATATATTCTCCTAAACCTGCAGAACATTTAGCACAATTGCAATAATAATAATAATATAATCGATGTTACCATTCCACATGACGAGAACCTCGTCAAAGCTGAGAAAGAAAAACAAATCAAGTATCTTGACTTAGCGCACGAGGTTGTTGACATTTGGAATGTGGACTCGGCTGTCATTGTGCCGATGGTCGTTACGGCCAACGGCCTGATGGCCAAAAGCTTCGACGACCATCTGTCGAAGTTGGCGTTGCGCAGTTGGATAAAGGGCCTGATACAGAAGGCAGTACTCCTCGATACGGCTCGTATTGTGAGGAGGTTCCTTTCTCTGAAGCCCTAACCACCGGTAGCTTGGACCTCGCTCCCGACACCGGCGGACTACTATTTTTTATATTTTTAAATGTTTTTTTTATTGTTTTTATAGAAATATTTAAAAATGTAAAATATATGTGAATGAATGAATAAAGAGAATAATAATAATAATATTTATTTCCAAAAAAACTTAATACTACATTACAGGCAATGTGGCAAAAATTTCAGTTTAGGCAAAGAGATTAGCGTCTGTAGCCGAACTAGGCATAGCCTGTATTTCGGCTATCAGCACCATTCCCCTCGACTTTTTACAATTAAGAATAGGTGCCAAGCAATGGAAGCATAAAAAGAATAATTAAGTTAAATACTACAGTATAATAGTTGATAAGTATATACTCTATAGCCAAGCAGTTTGTAAGAAGGTAAGTACATATTTTTAATTTATTATTACTTAAAAATGGGTTTGGTGTGTGAGTATGGTGTGTTTGTTTTAAGTACCATGCGAGGACATGCACCTGAATACACAAGGCACATCCGAGGACATTTTCAATCCGAGGACCTTTTTGTACGTCCTCGGATTGACCCGACCATTTCATCGTATTCGCCATTCGATTTTGAGCCTTTCTATATACTTAATAAGGGAAACTTGATGTCGACCTAGGTGGACCTCGGTTTGATCGCGGAAATTCATGTTCACATTCCGAACGTGTGTGAGCTCTCATAATTTTTTAACACACTTCATTTACACTTCAGTCATGTTTTAAGTACCTTGCGGGGACTTATGTGTTATTCTTCACACATATGTCCTCGGATGGAAGTTTTTCCACGCAGTGTGTTTAAAAGTCCTCATATTGATAGCTTTTCCGAACACGTGTATTCAGGTCCCCATTTGGATAGATTTCCATGTGTATTGGCTTTTAATTGTTTAAAAATTGTCTGATTTTATAAAATCACTTCCTTCTCGAGTGCTCAAAATCAAATCAATCTACAGAGGCTTTAAACTACGTAACAATTAAATTGGGTTATTTTTCCATTGTATTGACCATTTGCATGGAAATACGTCGTATTCACAGTACGAGACCAAAAGCTTTTGAAACTCTAGAACCATATCCATTTTTCTTTGGATGTGAAATCATCAAATGAATTCTCCCGCTCGGGGCGGAGCTTGAGCGCGACTGCTGACGCACAGGGCGTCTCCTTCGGCGGCTGGGACGTGAGGATTGCCTCTTCCTAACCCATCTCGCCTCCTCCTTCGCTTGCATTTCTGTTTTGCAGAAGGAGGTGACTGTTTCCCATGCCCTCTCACTCCGGACCATGGATTGGACCAGGGCCGAACGCGAGAGGTCACCATTGCCGATCGCCAGATAGTGTCTCATTACGATCCACACAATGGTGACAATTGGGTGTTGTACCGTGTCCGGTGAGGACCTGCGTCAGATGGAATACGAGGACGTCGTGGCGCCTCTCTAACCACTCCTCAAAGAGTTGAATTTCTCGCCACGATTGTGGCGGGCCCAGCGCTGGGTTGCGATTGCGACAGTCGCTTATTTCATACCACTATGAGATCGCGCCGGAGCTTGCTCCATCGTTCTGTTATTTTAATTAAAGGTGTACGTAATTTTTTTTTTTATGGTTAAATCTATAGAACTCCCTTTAGCATTTAAGGTTGTTAATAGAAGCAAAGATAACACTGAAAATAAGCAATTTTTTTTTTAACTGCCCCCAACCTGGCTGTACAGCTGTAATCAATGACAATCACTGTTGCAACACTACTACATTTATTCAACCATCATCCTTATGGCTGGCTAGAAATAACAGGGCTCGGTCCTAGAGCTACCGCTGTGGAACATTGAACAACTGGATATGACTGGGCACTGCACTTCTCGACGGTGTCGATGAGATATGTTACACTGATGATACCCTCGTGACGGCCCGGGGGCAATGACACTGGCAAGCGGTAATACTGGCCACAGCAAGGGTTATGCAGGTCGTCGGAAGAATCCGGCGTTTGGGTCTCGAAGTGGCTTTGCATAAGTCCGAAGCCCTCTGTTTCCCCATGGAAACCTAGGAACAAGCCAGCTCGGGATTAACATATAGTGGTTGGTGGCGTTCGCATCAGTATCGAGCTGATGACGAAGTACCTAGGACTCGTCCTCGATAGCCGATGTGACTTTGAGCCGCACATTCAGCGGCCGGTCCCCAGGTTTATGTGCATTGTAGCTGCTCTTTCGTAGCTTGTACCCAATTTGGCAGGGCCGAACGCTTCCTGCAGGAGACTATGTGGGGATCGTGCGGTCCATTGCCTGCCCGCCTGCCATTTATTGGGCGCCGGTGTGGACGGTAAACCTAATAGCCCGAAACGCCGTGGCACTGCGAAGACCGCAGAAAGGGATGGTCATTAGGTCCATGAGCGACTGAAATTAAATAAAAAAAATAGGTAACATGGCGCCCTCAGTTTCCAGCTGATTCAGGTGCTTACTGGATACGGATGCTTTGAGAAGTACCTGCGTCGCATGAATCGGAAGCGGATGCCCGTTTGACACCAATGCGTTGACTGACCCTAGGACACCGTACAGCATACGCTGGAGGAACGTTCGGCGAGGACGCTGGGGGTGGTCTATCGCTTCCATCTTCGTGGAATGCCATCAAAGATACATTAAAAGGAGACGTCGGAGAGGGAAAGAGAGCATACCTCTCACTCCACCTGCACCAGAAAGGCAGCCGTGCGTCGACAGGAGCTCAACGATTTCCGGGCACCATGAGGAGGGGATACCATGAGGAAAGAGGCGTCGAACTTTGGGCGAAGTCGTTGCCTGACCAGTGAGGCCTAAAGAGCCATTGAGCAATATGTTATGTGTATGCCTTTTATGAGAGTATGTGCTGCTGCGGTCGTTGGATCAGCCACATTAGGTGATGGTGTGCGACGATGCTAGTCGGGGATGCACTTGAACAATATTGTCTTTCGAGCTCCAGAAATATGGTAGCAGTAGTTCTCCTCTCCGTTTGAGCTGTAGCTATGTATTGCTATGAAATATCAACAAAAAGCACACAGAGTTTCAAGACGCTACAAGTAACCTATGAAGAGTTGTCTTACATGGAGACAACTCCAGCAGTAGCGACAATAACATCACCATAACAGATGTATTACTATGAAATTTAATATCAACAAATAGCACACAAAGTTTCAAGACGATACAAGTAACCGTCGAGGAGACAATTCCAGCGAAAGCTTCATAAAATCACCATGATTATAATATTGTTATATCACACTTACATTTTGAACGTTTGTCAGTTAAAATCAAATTAGGTCCTCTGATGGTACTTAAATCAAGAACTTGACGTGTGTGAATAGAATTGCCTACATAAAGATAATTCAAATATTATTACGGTAAAATTATAAGTGTGTAAATAGTTTGTATTGGAAATTTTCAAAAGGTCCTCGCTTTGTACACCGTCTACTCGGAAAAACGTCCTCGTATTGTACATGAAAAGTCTAATACTGCGTCCTCACATTGTACAAGAAATGAGAAAAAGTGTGTTAAATTACGTCCTCGCATTGGTGTCCCTAGTCAGATGGTTAAGGTCCTCGTTTGGCTCACACACAGGTCCTCGGATGGTACTTCCCAGGCGGGTTTTCGAATGTATTTAGGTCCTCGCATTGTTCATAGGAAGTCATACCAATAAAAGATTGAGATAGCGCTATACGAATAGGCTCATCAACCTAAATATTGTTTTCTCTTTCTTTCTGTCTTGTTAATAAAGTCGTAAGTCGTCGTTAACCTGGTTTTCTAGAAGGTCCTCGGATGGTGACTTACAGCTATAGTCCTCGTATGGATGTCTGTACAAGTAATGGTGTGTTCATATGTGTGTACCTATATGGTGTGTATTTATGAAAATGAGTAGGTGTGTGAGTGGTGCATGTGTATGAGTATATGTAGGTGTGAGTGTGAGTGTAATTATGTGGTGAGTATGTGGGTGTGAGTGCGCTTGAGTGTATGTTTGTATGTAAGGGTGAGCTGTGTAAAGTGTATATTTTTATCTGTGCTCCTAAATATAATTTTTAGTGTGGGATCAATAATAGATGTTCAGTCTCGTCATAGCTTAATTTCTGCAAATATAGGCATACTTTTAATTTGCATTGTTTTCTAGTCAATGGGTATATGTGTAATATTTTATTAAGTTTATTGTAAAGGTAAGGGCTTAGAAAACTTACAAATCTTTTACCAAAGTTTGTTTTAAATGTGGATATGTTGTCACATACATGATATTTGCGACGTCTCTGTAATAAAATTGGGTTGTAGGGCTGTTTGTTGTGTTCTAGCAGGATGACTTTTAGTATAAATAACTGTCTTACTGTCAAAACCTCGCACAACTGGAATAGTGTAACAGTAGGGAATCGCATTGGTTTAAAAGTGCTAACCTTTAGTATAGCTCTCTGGGCGACCTCAGCTGCCTTTATAGTGGTTTTGCAAATACCTCCCCATGATGAAATGCAATAGTTAAAAAGCGACTGACACAGAGCCTGATATATTCGCTTCAGCAGTTCAGGGTCCGCGACATGACGTAGGTTTTTAAATACGTAAATTAATTTTCGTACTCTATTACACAGAATTTTGACATGTTCTTTAAAGTTGAGGTTATTATCTAAAGTAATACCAAGATATTTTAGAGTATTAACGCGTTCCAGAGGTGAACATGCGCAACTATTCACAGAAATGCACTCATGTGAAACAATTTGTAGGTTGCCGCGCAATACTCACCGCCTGCCTAATACTGAAACAAATATACTTCGTTTTCTCAACATTTAAAGTTAGTATGTTTTTCTGCAGCCATCCCTTAGTTGTATCAAAGCCATTTTGTGCGATAGTGAAGACCTCTTCCCAACTATCACCCGTAAACACCAATGCCGTGTCATCCGCGAAAGAAATAATTTCACCTTTGGTAAGTTTAAGACTGGTAAGCTCATTAATGTATACGAGGAATAAGGTCGGCCCCAGTATACTTCCTTGAGGCACGCCATGTGTAACTGGCAGGTGTGTACTTTTTTGTTTATCCACTCGGACACACTGAGTTCGCCCAGAGAGGTAGCTATTGAAAAGCTCAAGCTGCGTGCCCCTGATACCCAGTGCCTCCAGTTTGTTGAGTAAGAGGGGGACAGAAATCGTATCAAATGCCTTGGCCAGGTCGAGAAAAATAGAAAGACATTTTTTCCCTTTGTCCAGGTTAGAGCTAATAAATTCTATAAGTTTGTTCACAGCCTGCTCTGTAGATTTTCCTTGCCTAAAACCGTATTGATTTACTGATAGCATATTATTTTTTTCGAGATATTTTACTAGACGGATGTTTATAATTTTTTCTAAAACTTTGGAAATTGCGGGTAGTATGGATATCGGCCTGTAATTGTTAATACGACTTCTGTCCCCGTTCTTAAAGATTGGGCACACTTCTGATCGTTTTAGGGAACAGGGAAACACACCAGAACTCAAACAATCGTTGAAAATTTTTACTAGAGGTTGTACAAGAAAATTTTTGTGTTGTTTTAGGAATCTACTGCTGATATTATCACATCCTGGTGCACTCTCAGTTTTTAAACCCATGATAAGATGTCCAACCTCGAATTCATCTGTCTCGGTTAAGACGAAGGAATTCGGAACATTTGGTAAATTATCCTGAGTGTTTTTTAGTAATGAAGTATTCCGGGAATTCATATTTTGTTGACAAATTTTATCCGCCAAACCCACATTTATAAAATAACTATTTGCTTTGTGAAGTGATTGGTGAGGAGAAAATGAGAGATATAGTAGATCTTTATGATGTTGTGTTGTTTTAGTTGTGTGTGTGATGTTTTTGATAACTTTCCATAACTTTTTAGTGTCGTTTTGTGCGTTCATGATTTGTTTTTTTTCGTACGTTCTTTTTAATCTTCGTAACAGGTTATTACAGAAATTTCTGTAACGTTTGTAGGTCATTTTCAAGACTTCGTTATCCGGATCAATGTTAGCCTTTTTGTGTAGATGGTCTCTGTTTCGCAATGGAACAAAGATGACGGCATGTCGATGTTCATTTTGACATCGTCAATGAATCTTGACCAAATTGCTTTAATAGAAAACTGCGATAACGCTAAGGATGTAATGAGTAAGTTGGAAACGATTTATGAGCATAAATCAGAATTCAATAAGATGATAATTCACGAAAAGTTCTACCAATATACATATTGTTCGAGTGACAAAATGGCGCAACATGTTTCAAAAGTTGAGAGTCTAGCAAAGCAACTCAGAGAATGTGGTGAAAAGTTGAGTGATACCGCTGTGATAACCAAAATATTGAGTACACTACCACCTGCATATTGTTCTCTACGGCAAGCGTGGTTATCACTTGACCCAGATAATCAGACCATACAAAATTTAACATCGCGATTAATTGATGAAGAAGCAAGTTTAGAGAATAATGAGAAAGATGAGACTGCTTTAGTGATTACAAAGAAAAATTCAAAACATGTTGAACGTAATGGGAAGCCTGTTAATGCCACCACAAGCAATGCAATGAACTCTAGTCATAGATTTGTGTGTTACAACTGTAACAAAAGAGGTCATTTCGCAAGAGATTGTAGAGCACCCAAGAAGTCTGGTGGTAAGTACCAAGAACAGCTTAATATGTTAGCATTTAATGCAGAGAAGACCATGTGGCAGCGCGCACGTGTTGCGCGCGCGCCGCACAACATTACACTGGAGTCTTCGCTGCGTGCCACCTATATTTATAGCTTCGGTGTCAAATAGATCGCATCGTCCGCGCTCCACAAAACTACACATTCTGTGCTTCACCGCTATTGGTGGATTAATTCTACTTGGATTGCTCACCAAGTACAAATTCCGCCATGACGATTAGTACATAGGTAGGGACAATATTTAATAAAGAAGTTCACTATATCTTATAAACTAGTGTTTTAATTGTTCGCCTACCTTAACCGCCTAATCGCCAAAGTGGTGACCCCGAACGAAGCAACCGCAACAGAACTATGCCGAGTGACACTGAACAAGCCGGTATGGAGTCAGCAAGAGCAAGCTCAGCGCAACCCCAGGATGTTTCACTATCACCACAGCAAATCGCCGGTATCTCACTATCCCTGCGAGTACCACCATTTTGGCGTGACAAACCGAGATTATGGTTCATTAGTTTTGAAGCAGCCACCCGCGACCTCAAGAAAAGCGAGTCACAGAAGGCACAGATGGTCATCGCTCAGCTACAAAAAGAAGATATCGAGCAAATATGTGATTTATTGTACAACCCACCTGCCGACCGTCAATACAGCGTCATAAAGGATCGTCTTATTTCTGTTTACGAGGAATCAGATGGCAAGCAGTTACAGAAGCTACTCTCTGATATGGAACTGGGAGACCAGAAGCCAAGCCAATTACTCCGTCGCATGCGCAATCTCGCTCACAACAAGGTGCCCGACAACACACTTCGGCTTATGTGGATGAACTTGCTACCCGCACACGTTCGCTCAGTACTTGTAGTAAGTGACACTATAAGTAAAGATACAGCACTCGAAGAACTAGCCAAACTCGCCGACAAGATGCTTGAACAATCAACCGAAGCATCAGCAGTGTCCGTCGCATCTGTATCGACATCCCAGCAAGCACAAAACCAACCTGTAAGCATACAGAATCTCGTTGAAGAGATAAAGAAATTGCATTTGGAAATCGCCGAACTCAAGACATCCTACCGCCGCAGCAATCACGACCGCTCGCGCTCAGCGACACGGCGACACTACGGCGGCGGCGGACGCAACGCGCACCGACACCATTCGACGTCACGAACTCGTTCTCGCTCATCTACGCCGTCGGCACATTGTTATTACCATAGGCGATTTGGACAAAACGCAAAGCGGTGTACAACACCGTGCACTTTTAATAACACTATGAAGACGGAAAACTAAAAGAGGCGTTGGCAGTGGCGGAACCAAACGTCGACAAGAAGTCCTACCGCCTATTCATCACTGACAAGACGACATCTATGAATTTTTTGGTAGATACTGGTGCCAATATATCCGTCATACCAAAAAGAAAAGGAACCCAATCAACGCCGCTACCATATCAACTTTACGCCGCAAACAACACAATTATACCAACATATGGTGAGAAGACAATGGAGCTCGACCTTAATCTGCGCCGGCCATTTAAGTGGAAGTTCGTAGTCGCCGCTGTTACGAAGCCAATAATAGGTGCAGACTTCCTCACCTATCACGATTTACTAGTCGACCTACGAAGCCAGCGACTCATCGACAATGTCACGAAGCTCACCTCCAAAGCAACTGGCCGTTATACTAGTATGCCTACTGTCAGCAGCATCAATCCACGGCAAACATTTCACGACATTCTCGCCGAATTTCCTGGAACCACCCGCCTATCTTCAATGAAACTTAACCCGAAGCATAAAGTGGAACATTTCATTGAAACAACCGGCCCACCTATACACTCCAAAGCAAGACCCATACAACCGCATCTGTATGAACGAGCTAAGAAGGAATTCGAGAACATGATCAGTCAAGGCCTGTGCAGACCCAGCAAAAGCCCTTGGTCCAGCCCATTACACATTGTTCCGAAGAAAAACGGAGACTTGCGAGCATGTGGAGACTATCGACGTCTCAATGCCGTAACGAAACCAGATCGCTATCCAGTCCCAAGGATTAAGGATTTTACGTACCAGCTCGCCGGCAAACAAATATTCACCACGCTTGATTTGAACCGAGCTTATCAACAATTGCCCGTTCGTACCGAAGACATCGAAAAAACTGCAATAATCACACCATTCGGCCTATTTGAATTCCCAAGAATGTGCCCAGGTTTGAAGAACGCAGGACAAACCTTCCAAAGATTTATTCATGAAGTACTGCGTGAACTTGACTTCGTATATCCATTCATCGACGATCTGTTACTAGCCTCGGAAGACGAAGATACGCACAGACAGCACCTACGAATAGTTTTAAAAAGGTTGGACGAGTATGGCATAACAATAAATCCAGCAAAGTGTGTATTTGGCCAACGCGAAGTAACATTTCTCGGCTACAAAGTATCAGCAGAAGGTCTACAGCCGCCTGAAGATAAGATAAAGGTTATCAGTGAATATCCTAAACCAAAAAACATCGAGGAGCTGCGAAGATTCTTAGGAATGCTCAATTTCTACCGAGATAGCATACCTAACGCAACCGCTATCCAAGCCCCACTACATACTTACTTGCACAACACCAAGAAGCGAGACAAAACATTAATACAATGGAACGAGTGTACATCTCAAGCGTTTGAAAATTGCAAGAAATGTATAACAGAAACAATTTGTCTGTCGCACCCGCATCACTCAGCCCCACTAGGACTGATGTGTGACGCATCCGATCGATGTGCTGGCGCCGTTCTTCAGCAGCAAGTCAATGGAAAATGGCAACCACTTGGCTATTTTTCAAAGAAATTCACACCGGCTCAGCAAAATTACTCAACGTACGACAGAGAACTTCAAGCAATCTACATGGCTATCAAGCACTTTAGAAAAATATTTGAAGGACGTGAACTTATAATATTCACTGACCACAAGCCACTTCAGTACGCCATGCAAAAGATCTCGTCAGATACAGAGACACCGCGCCGACGAAGACAACTATTATTCATCAGTGAATTTACGAACGACCTACGTCACATAAGCGGGCGAGACAATGTAGTCGCTGACGCATTATCACGCGTCGACGCAATCAGCTGTCCGAACCCGATCGATTACGAAGCTCTCGCTCAAGCACAAGCAAAAGACGACAACATAAAAGAAATTATGAAACAAACAAACATCCAAATGAAGAAAATAATGCTACCTGGCTCATCTCAGCATATCTACTGCGAAACCACAACCAACGACGTTCGCCCATACCTGCCACTACAGTTCCGTATTAATGCTTTCAACGCTATTCACGGACTCAGCCATCCCGGTATACGAACTACGAGAAAGCTCATTCAGAGAAGATACTTCTGGCCATCCATGAACACAGACGTGAAAACATGGGTTCAAACATGCGTCGCGTGCCAGCGATCCAAGATTCAACGTCATACAACAAGTGCCACAGCTACATTCGAACAGTCACATCGCTTCGATCATCTCCACGTTGATGTCGTCGGTCCCCTACGAATATCACCTACTGGTCATCGCTACGTCATCACAATGATTGACCGTGCTACACGCTGGCCCGAAGCACACGCTGTGTGCGACATAACAGCTGAAACCGTTGCCAAGGCCATTTATGAAGGATGGATTGCAAGATTCGGCTGTCCATCAAAGATAACTACAGATCAAGGTCGACAGTTTGAAAGTCACCTATTCACCGCACTCACCAGATTGTTTGGGATACAGAGGACAAGAACTACGCCGTATCATCCACAGAGCAACGGCATTATAGAACGATGGCATCGCTGCATGAAAACCGCACTCACAGCACGTCTCAATAACAATAGCTGGATAGAAGAATTACCCACCGTATTGTTGGGACTGCGTGCTGCAATCAGAACCGACACAGATGTAAGCGCAGCCGAACTAACATACGGTCAAAATCTACGTCTACCGGGTGATTTCTTCGTGACGTCACAAGCAGTGACAATGGACAGCAACTACGTCGAGAAACTGCGATCATTAATCGGCAACATACGTCCGGTACACGCACAGTCGCATAATACTAATCGCCCTGTGTTTGTACACCGTGACCTAGAAACATGCAAACAAGTGTTCGTGCGAGTCGATGCAGTGAAAAAGCCATTACAACCGCCTTACGACGGGCCATACGTAGTATTACGCAGAGATAGCAAAACATTTACGCTACAACTTCCCGGAAGAACAGCAGTAATATCGATCGATCGTCTGAAGCCAGCTTTTACCATGTGTAACGCAGAGGCAGCCACCGCCTGCGACGCAGCGAAAAAACCTACAAATGTAAACAAAACATCGCGCTCCGGTCGAGTCATCAAACCACCGGTACGCTTCGCTTGAGGGGGAGCACTGTGGCAGCGCGCACGTGTTGCGCGCGCGCCGCACAACATTACACTGGAGTCTTCGCTTTTTTTTTTTTTTTTTTTAGGTATGACCACTAGCAAGTTAACACACGTGGGATATTAACTGCTTAACCGGACTAACCTGTGGTGGCTTCAAATGAATTTAAAGCCCCCAGCCAAGGCAACAAAACTAGCTACAAGCTAAAAACACTACTGACCGCTCACTAAGGGCATTCCCTGTGGAATACGACCTCGGCTTAGCGGCGTCAGTTTGGGACAGCAAGGGACAATCAGGCTGGGTCGTTTGTGCCACCTATATTTATAGCTTCGGTGTCAAATAGATCGCATCGTCCGCGCTCCACAAAACTACACATTCTGTGCTTCACCGCTATTGGTGGATTAATTCTACTTGGATTGCTCACCAAGTACAAATTCCGCCATGACGATTAGTACATAGGTAGGGACAATATTTAATAAAGAAGTTCACTATATCTTATAAACTAGTGTTTTAATTGTTCGCCTACCTTAACCGCCTAATCGCCAAAACCACATCATGTGTTCATGAAAATGATGTGTGGATTTTGGATACCTAGCGGACCGTCGGCTCACATGACGTACCTACAGACGTGATTTTTTCTGTGAATTTCATGAATATCATAGTGATGATAAGAACAGAACCGTTAAACTTGGAAACAAGCAAAATGTTCAAGTTTGTGGTAAAGGTAAAATATTAATTAGAGAAGAAAAGTAAAAGAACAGTGGAAAGAAAGCATATTAGAAGATGTAATATATGTGCCTGAATTACGAAGAAATTTGTCCTCTGAGGGAGTGGCAACCAGACGTGGTTATGTAATCATGATAGATAACAAATCTGCTTTAATAATGAGAAACAATGAAGTAGTCATGTGTGCACATCTCAAAGAAAACAATCTTTTTGAGTTGGAAATTCAAACAGTTGTGCAAGAAAGCTGTAATATTGTCCAGTCAGATATCAAAGTGTGGCATGAGCGCCTCGGGCACCTAAATGTCAAAGAAATTCAAAATATGAGTAAAGCTGGTGCAATACCTGTAACATTGACAGGTAATGATAAGTTTATTTGTGAGGCATGCCAGTATGGCAAGCAAGCCAGGCTGCCATTTAAAAAATCAGAGCGAGGCACATATCAAGCAGGAGATATAGTTTATAGCGATGTTTGTGGACCTATTGAAGAGCCTTCAGTCTCAGGAAAGCGTTATTTTGTTTTGTTTAAGGATGGTGCGACTAGTTACCGTCATGTCTATTTCCTTAGACACAAGAGTGAGGTTCTTGAATATTTCATTAAATACAATGCTATAGTGAACAATCAATTCCACCATGATGTACATATTTTACACACAGATAATGTTGGAGAGTATTGAACCATGAATTTAAGAATTTCCTGGAAAGTAAAGGAATAACTCATGAGTGTACTGCCCCTTATACTCCACAGCAGAACGGGAGAGCTGAAAGAGAATTACGAACAATTATGGAAAGCGCAAGGTCAATGCTTTATGCAAAAGATGTTCATATGAATTTGTGGGCTGAAGCTGTCAGCTGTGCTGTTTATTTATTAAACAGAAGTTCATCAAGTCAATCCATAAATGTTACACCTTATGAATATTGGTTTAATCAAAAACCAAGCTTGAAACATATCAGAATATTTGGCTCAGTGGGATATGTACATGTACCAAAAGAAAGAAGAAAGAAGTTAGATAAAAAAAGTATGAAAGTGATATTGGTGGGCTATGAGCAAGAGAACTATAGAATGTATGATCAAAACACAAGGAGGATAACTGTGTCAAGGGATGTTCATTTTGATGAACACAACAATGCTATGGAATCAAAGCAAAACTACGTTGAAGTAAAGGTAAATGAAATTGAAGTGGCAAACGACCCTGTGCCGTTACCTCAAGAAAATGTATCGAATAGACCTGATTCTGTAGACACTTCATCTTCTGATAGGATGGTAAGTTTAGAAGATGGTGATGAGACATATTGTCCACCTAGAGGCGTGACAATAGAAAAAACCAGAAATGTAACTCTAAGACCTCGAGTACAAAGGAATATGGAACTGAACTTAATTGAAGTGGAAATACCAAGTACTTATAAAGAAGCTGTTACTGGATCTAACCAACATAATTGGAAGAAAGCCATTGAAAGTGAGCTTAAATCCCATGAGGACAACAACACATGGACAATCACAAACAGAACAGAAAAGAAGCCTATAACATCTAAATGGGTATTCTGCATCAAGAAAAATAGTAAAGGAGAAATAGAGCGGTACAAAGCGCGTTTGTGTGCCCGTGGTTTTACTCAGGTTAAGGATTTGGATTATAAGGAGACATTCTCACCTACTACCAGGTATGATTCAATTAGATTGTTGTTGAGCATAGCAGCAAGAGACGATTTAGAAATGGAACAGTTTGACGTGAAGACGGCTTTCCTGTATGGGGAGCTCGCAGAAGAAATATATATGGAGGTGCCAGAGGGTTTTAAAGTGGACTCATCTAAAGTACCTATGTAAGTAAATAAATCTTTATATGGCCTCAAGCAATCTTCACGTTTTAACTTGGCCAAGATTTATATGTGAATATATATGGTAAATAAACATACATTTAAAAAAATTACTTGTTGTTTTAATCCTTTTATTACTTCAGTTTTAATATATTTCTACAATACTTATTTTCTTTGTAAATAAATATCTCCATGGGCTGAAACTGCCTAGAGCGGCCGCTTTTAGAGCTGTCAAACTAACTGAACTGTCAAAGATCTACAAATGACAGTTATAGCCTGTGCAGAAGAGGGACTTTTCTCCGCGGCGTAGAAAAAAGTACGCTCCGCGAATAAAAAATCCGCCGCGGATTTACCGCGTACTCAATGCACACGGTGAGCGATTATTTGCACGCTATGAAAGCAAACATTTCGCGTACTAAAATCCACCGTGTGCGTTGCTTCACCTAGTCACACGAGTTCAATTTTTTTTCGGGGACTCCCACGTACTTTAGTCCGGTCCGCTCCCTGCATGTCCGCGGATATTCGGGGGACTTTTTGTACGGCGTACTTTTAATTCCTCGTTTGCGTTACTCGATACATTTGTAAGCGATCTATTTTCGCGGACGAAAAAGTCCGCGGAGAAAAGTCCGTCGTTTGCGCAGGCTATAAATGTGGTACAAACCCTGAAATCGCAAAAAAAAACTGATGTCATTATAGAAAGACACTAATGAAAAAAAATATTCAAAGTCAGTCAGTTACTCGATAAAATGTAGCCCGCGACCAACTGCAGTGCTTTTAACCCCTTGTGTCCCTTCCCTTCCCTCCCTTCCACAATCTCTTGTGTGTTACCTAATATAATTGTTATGCACTATAATTAACCTTTCGTAATTAGAGACACAATAGAAAAACAAAAATCGCGCGGTAGCCGGCTAACGCAATGTTTGATGAAATAAAAACATGGAAAGAACTAAATTACTTGTTACAGTTATGCCAAAATTATAATGATCCAAGTTTAAAAGTATACATAAGTTACCAATGTACAAGAAGAAATGTAAGAAACTGGTATCGATATCGATAATTTTTGGTTTTGATTACTTATGTGCTTCCCTAGCAATGGCTGCCATCTTTAGGACCCAGTCTACAGTAGGTATGCACGTTTATTTTGTAGGTATTTCTGGTCCATATTATTCTAGGTCTTTGGCTAATAGTAGTTCCCAAAACATTCATTTCATGACTTTCTTGACAGACAATACTTATAAGTGTGATTTCGAACTTTTGTTTGTACTTTTATTTTTTTGTTTTAGTTCTATAACGTAACTTAAATTGCGTTAAAATCTCTTCCATCTACAGCGTTTAGGTGGTTTTATTAGTTGAGCGTAGCTAGTTATTTAGATTTTAATTTTTTTAATTTTTTATATTTGTGTTCTTTTTTTGCTTTTTATTTTTTTTTCGTGTAAGTACATATTTAGTCTGTTTTTTATATATATTATTTTATCATATATTTGCAACTATGATCGATTGTAATTTCGATGACGACTTTTTCTCCTGTTCTTCTTCTTCTAGCAGCTTCCTTAGTGCAGCAAGTGGTTCCTCTTCTCCTTTGAATCTTGGTGATCAGATTTCCTCCTTGCTCTCCCACTACCCCAATAACCTCTAAACCTAAATTGCACCCCTTCTCTTTTGGATCTTATGATTGTTTCTAAAACTAATAATGTGTCTGTCCACGGTCAGCTTACTGCCTGTTTTTCCTATCACGATTTAATCTTTATGTCATATAAGATTCGCAAGCCTAAGCGCAAGCCGCAATATATTTTCCTACGGAACTACAAGAGCATGAACATGGAGGCATTGCTGCGTGATGCTGGTAGCATTGATTGGACAGAAGTTTTCGAGAGTTCTTCTATCAACGATATGGTTACAATTTTCAACAGTAGAATACTAACTCTATATGATCGGCACGCCCCCATGCGTCGAGTTAAAGTAAAATATGTTCCAGCTCCCTGGCTCACTCCTGCCATTAAGGACACTATGGCCAGTAGAGATCGAGGTAAAAGGAGGCTTAAGCGTTGTTCTTCCGAGCGCAACCTGTGCTCTTACAGAGAACTGCGTAATCGCTGCAGTCGTATGTGTAGAGATGCAAAAAGACGCTACTTTCATAATTCTCTTGACAACCGGAACTCCTCTGAAGTTTGGAAGTTTCTGAAAACTGTCGGCATTGGCAAGTCTGCTGTCGTTTCTAGCAATGACACTGACGTGTGTGCTCTAAACCAACATTTTTCTCTTCCTCCTGTTACTTTGGATCCACACGTCAAATCAGCAACTTTAAATAAGCTTTCCCGCTTGCCATTGCCACCGTGTTCTCCTTTCACTTTCAGTCCTGTGAGTGAAAATGGTGTCAAAAAATCTGTTAGTGCTATCTCCTCTTCCGCTATTGGCAATGATAATCTTTGCTCAAGAATGATCTTTCCTATTCTCCCTGCGATACTTCCTGTTTTGACCCACATGTTTAACTTCTCCTTGTTTTCCTGCACAGTTCCTGATGCTTGGAAACAAGCCCATATCATCCCATTACCTAAAATCCCTAACCCGGTCTCTGTGACCCACTTTAGACCTATCTCCATTCTTCCTTATCTCTCTAAAGTTCTTGAGCACATTGTTCATCAGCAACTTTCTCTATTTCTTTTTAGCAAAAATCTCCTTAGTCCTTTTCAATCCGGCTTTCGACGTGGTCACAGCACTGTCACAGCTCTTTTAAAGGTTACTGACGACATCCGCTGGGCTATGGACCACAAATCTCTGACTTTACTTGTACTTCTGGATTTCAGCAGCGCTTTCAACTCTGTTGACTTCGATATCCTTCTTGGGATCCTTAAATCTTTTAATTTCTCTTCTTCCCTTATTAGATGGTTCGACTCCTACCTTCGAGGACGCTCGCAGCGGGTGCGTCTTGACGAATCTTTTTCGGATTGGTGCTCCCTCACTGCGGGTGTGCCGCAGGGTGGCGTTCTCTCTCCTCTTCTCTTTTCTATCTTTATTAACTTCGTCACTAAAGTTATCACCTCTAACTTCCATCTCTATGCCGACGACCTGCAGCTTTACCATCACTTTCTGAGGCAAGATGCGGAAGCCGCTGTATCTGCCGTGAACAGTGACCTGATGTTAATTGGGGAGTGGTCGCGGTCCTTTGGACTGCAAATCAACCCCAAGAAGTCTCAGGCTTTGATTATCGGTGGCAGGTATATGCGGAACAGGCTGGATATTGCGACGCTGTCTCCACTCTGGTTGAATGGTGTTCAGATTGAATACGCAAAGTCGGCTAAAAACCTGGGGGTGATCATGGACTCCTATTTATCGTGGACTAACCATATCGCTGAAGTCAGTCGCAAGGTGCACTACACATTTCACTCGCTGAAATGTCTCCAGAGCTTTTTGCCCTTGAACACCAAAATTTCCCTCGCCCAAACTCTCATTCAGCCCATCATAGACTACGCTGATGCATGTGACGATGCATGATGAGGAGCTTTTAAATAAACTTGAGCGTTTGCAAAATATTTGTATTCGTTTTGTGTTCAATCTTAAAAAATACGATCATGTCTCAGGATTTCGCAAGGTACTCAAGTGGCTCCCTATTCGACTTCGCAGGAACTCTCGGATATTGTGTTTGCTATTTAACATCCTTCACAACCCTAAAACGCCTTCCTACCTGCGAGAACGTTTCTCCTACTCCCGTCCTTCTGATGCACCCTGTAGGACCAATCTTAGAAATCTCCTGAAATCCCCTCCCCACTCTACCGATTTTTACTCCTACTCCTTTACTGTGCACGCGGTACGGTTGTGGAATGCACTGCCGCCTGACATTAGGGACTGCAAAACTTAGTTTTTAAGAGACGAGTGAAAGAACACTACCTTTCGTTACCGTCATAGTTGCATATAAGTATATATTCTTATTTATCATAGAATACTATTTGGTATATATTATTGTGTTGTTAATTTTAGTCATATTTATGTATTGTATGCTATATTTTTAGTTTATTGTTTCAATTATTCTACCTTTAATTCTTACACACGGTGTCTACATCTCTTTTATTGGACTCTCCTTTCGCAGGTATAATGGAAGAGATTTCTTTAGAAATAAGCATTACCTTTGTACCTATTTTTCTGTTTCCTTCTTATTTACTTTTTTTTTTGTTTAATGTGTGTACATAAACTCTTAAATAAATTGTTAAATAAATACTTAAATAATGCCAAAGATAAACACGTCAAAACTTTATTTCTCGACGACGCCGGGACCACCGGCTTATACGTGTCTTCCGAAGCACGGAATCATCTTATTATTTATCAGTCAATCAGGTGATTCAAGCCTGCAATGTCCTAGTCAAACTGGAAAACAACTTTACAAAGTATGCTACCCGTGGGAATCAACCCCACGATCACCCGGTCACAAGGTAAACGCCTAAACCACTCGACCACGGAGGCACTAATTAGTACTAATTGTTTACTAAATATGGAAGCTATTGGCGTTCATGTGGTCCTGCGGTAGTCACGGACATAAATGACTTCGTTAGATTGTAGACTACCAAAGACATCTCGGTCTTTGGGGGGGTTTGAGCCCCTTACTCCCCCCCCTGGATCCGCCATGGTTACCATCATTATTCTTAAAGGATACACGAAAGGTATTCAAAATAAAATCCATAAGATTACAGTAAATAAAAAAATATAATGACAAATTAGTTGACAAAATTTCAAATATTTACAAATACCAACCATTTTCACAGATATACCAATAAATTAGATTTAACACAAATAACGTTCATAGAATGGATACAAGTTTTCACTGTTTCATGACATGACAAACATATTTTTTACTTGAAGTACGAACACCACCCTTATTACTTCGAGATAGGGACGCCTTATTTCATCATTAACGTGCGGTTACAAAAATATAGATTTGTCAAAAACAGTCAATCCTTTTAACATTTTTAAGTCAATTGTTTGAAGAGGTTCACAAAATTACCCATTTTGAAAAAATCGATTCACAACTAAATTATTCGTCAACATATCGGAAATGCGAAGTTTTATTTAGACAGTTAAAACTCCCATAATAATATATTTTTAACATAGGCGAAAGAATTTGCCAGTATAATAGTGTATTAAACGATCATACTAAGAAGTTGATCCTGCGCCTGGATTTCTCCCCAGTCGTGTCGTGTTGCCGTCCCATCGGGCCACGATAGTGCACTTGTGTGTACGCACACTTGAGCACTATATTATCTCCTGCGCACTTGGATAATCTCCGTTGAAGTGCTGTTGAACATGGTTTGAACCTGAGCAAATTATCTTGCTAGGATTTATTCTTAATTTGATCGCATAATTAATAAATTTTGTTAAAGCAACCACTAAACTTAGTTAGGACAACATCACTTCTAGACATTTGTGACAATTTTCTAATACAACAGTGCATCATATTAATATTAACAAGATTATAAAAGCATTCTATGTGCCCGTTGGCCTGTCCGTCAGTCTCGTCAAAAAGTATTGTTTTACCCAAATACCTACTCGATTGCTAAGGTCAGATATGCAGACGTTCCATGTAGAATATAATAATACTTAGCTGCATCCGGTAAGACTGGAATTCCACCCCATGATAGTTCATTGCAAACCGTAGTCTAGGTATACCCAAATAGTGCCAGTTAAGTTTTTATGTTTTGAATAATCTTGTCAATGTTACTTGTTGTCTAAGAGACTTTTAACATGAATAACATTTATTATATGTGGTCCAGTGCATAGTCTAAGAGATAGATACTGGTGTGTTATATTTATCTTCATTTTAACATTTTTATATTGGCAATATCACACAGTTCTTCCCAATAGGTTGAAAGGTACACCATTGATTTTAAAAAAAACCTTTTAATTATTTAATCTTTATAGTAAGACTTCTACTTAATAAATATTACACACCAAATATCCGTTCATGTGCAAAAATATTTTTGTTTGTATTTTTTTTCTTTACATTTTTCTTAAAAATTCAACACTTATATTACCTATGTACTTACAACCGCCTTTAGCTATTTATAAATATATTATTATATAGACGAGATTATTTTCATAAAAATATATTATATTTTCCATAACAATTGGACTTCAAAAGCGATTTATGGGATGTTAAATATTGAAATATACTTTCGTTAGAAAGGCATAATGCACGGACAGGACATGCCATTTATACTCAACATCCCAAGTTTATTTCAGAAAATTTTCCCTTTATTGCTAAGAAAAAAAGCTGTGTTGTGAAATATTCAAATTATTATTCAGCAGTCAAATAGATCATCCATATCAATAAAATCCTATTTATATTATTAATTTGCACCTCGAAAAGAAGTTGAAATAAAGCATTGCGCTAGGTAAACATGGGTATATTAGGTTTCCATAGCCAGACGGCAAATACAGAAGCCTTGATATATTTAGTAGTAAAACATATTAGTATATTTTGCTAAAAATATATATATTTATTCGTTGCAGTCTAATCGTAGCATAAGTCTGTTTCACTCACACAATAACTGTTCGGGATGACGCACGAGACTATCGACCATGATCAAAAAACTCCTTTTATTTTGTTTTAAAAAAAGTTTTTTGGAAAACAGTCGATAATTGCATATGCCATGCCTATTATCATTAAATCATAGCACTTATAACTACAAATCAGTTTCGATAAGCATTTTACACTATATTTATTATGAAAACGTCTTTTTAACACCACACGAAAATGTTTCAAACGTTATTTTCCGCATGCGTTATTAAAAATATCTGCTATGTAGTTTCAAAGTGCTGTATTCGTCAAATAAACTTTATTTTACTGTAAAACATTTGTATTATCAACTTAAAACAGATCTAACATACTTAATTTATAGATTTGAGTACTTGAGAGCTAGTTATTTCTGAAGAAACACTTTTTTCTTTAAAAAAAATACCCATTTTTATTATCGTTACAAGAACTTAGAAGCCGAATATTGAAATTTCCTAAGCGGTTAGCTTTACAAGTACTCTTAGAAACCCTGGACATAACAATAAATAAATGATAGGTACATGGATGTAGCCAGATTGGGGCAGTTCTAATGCAAACTTATTATGTGACATTGGGTGTTGACCATATTTATGTATCAAGAATTTCTGGAAAATGACCCAAATTG
The DNA here is from genome assembly GCA_947386135.1 of Melanchra persicariae. Taxonomy (NCBI): domain Eukaryota; kingdom Metazoa; phylum Arthropoda; class Insecta; order Lepidoptera; family Noctuidae; genus Melanchra; species Melanchra persicariae. The sequence continues at coordinate 6,464,119 of OX376673.1, read as the reverse complement.
GATTGCTGCGAAAGAACTATCATCAGTTTTAAAATACTGGTATTGACGGTGATCGTCGTTTTGTCTTGATAAATTTAATTTGGGATATATTTACCAGAATTCTGGATGGATTCGGTCGATTTGAAAATGGCATCTAATCCTCAATCTGGCTACAACCACGGATGGAATGGAGGCGTCGGCTTTGTATCAACATTTTTACTTATTATCCCACTACATTATTTATTTATAATATTTATAGTTTAAAAGTTCTAAAAGCCATGGATTGGAGGCATGTTTGAATATGGAGATTTTGTTGTTGCCCTCTCTAGTGTTAAATTTTTTTTTTTTTAATATTTCGTAGTCGTTCGTTATTTCAAAACTAAGTATTTGCATTATATTTATTCCCGGGTATTAATATAAATATCGATTATGAATGTTCAAGCCCATCTTAAAACTTTACACACAATAATAACGTTATTAATTTAAATTTACTCGACAGCAAATTACGTTAATATTTTTTACGTGTTAAACAGTTTGCGCCATACAGCTCTGCCACCCAGAAACCAGGCTTGCCGCTGCTGTTTCTGGCGGCAAACTTATATGCCGCAAACTGTCTCTAGTGGGACTTTCAATTCACTATTTAAGTTCTATGTCTGCTCCAATCCACGGCTATCAGGAAGGATTTAGTTTAAGGGCGACATGTAAGTGATGTCGTCCCAAGGATGGCGGTACAGAGGCTGCTTCATGCGCTTCTGGTCGAGGTAGTGTCCCACGAGCCCGATGGTGCGACCGAGGACGAATAGGGCGTTGATCGAGCCCATCGAGATGTAGTTGTTGCCTTCCTCCCTGTTCACAAAACAAATGGTCAGTTAGTTTAGACATTATAAATTTATAACATTTGGGGCTAGTTTTTTATACGTAGTTTCCCATTGGTTAAACATCTTGGGCAAGTTAAATGAGTTTTTCGACCAATCCTTAGTTTTAAAATAATATTTATGAACTAATCTGTCACCTATGTACATATTAGTGACCACAAATTCTACTTACTGTGTAAACAGCTGGCAGTGCCGGAACATGTCGACCATGGCGGCGGCGACGATGCCGTCCACGTTGAGAATGAGGTTGGGCTTCTTGCGCGTGGTGATGGCCTCCACGTCCAGCGCGTAGCGCGTCACGGGCCACGCGGGCCAGCGAGACGTCACGTACGCCTTCAGCTCGCGCACCCGGGAGTCGGGGTTGTTGATTGATTTTACTCTGCAAGAAGATGAAGTATAGTTAGTTAAAAAATGATTGGAAAACAAAGGACGTACAAATAGGTACTCAAGATTTAGGCTTGTTGGTAGTTGATTAGGATAGTTTAAGAACTAACAATAAATAAGTCTTTATAAATAGGTAATTAGTATTCTTATACAACGTGTAACAGTATAAACGCAATACCTCTTAAGGGGTTATTGTACTCATCATTATGAACAACTTTCACTGTGGGACCAACACTGAAATCGCGTATTGTTCCATTAAATTTTATGTTTAGTTTTTATGTTTATTAGCTACTATCAAAATACTAGAATGATATGTACCTGTGTCCGATGCCCATGATGAGCTCCCCCTTGGCCCGCTTCTCGTTGACGAACTCCTGCGGGTGCTGGCCGCGGTCGTAGGCGGCGCAGAAGTCCAGCGCCGCGCGGTCCAGCGCGCCGCCGAACCGGTCGCCCTGACCAGACCAACATTATAACTCATCCATCTAAACTGCACGCTAATTGTAGTGGTATGGTATTTATTTTTTGCCATTTCAAAATGATGAATATTGTAACAAATCGATAAAAAATTATAAAGCGCATCAGTTTTAATAAATATTGTACCATCGCGTGACGTAACCCGAGTTTTTCAACGCACTGTATATATAGTCTTCAATTTTTGTTAAAGTGAAAAAAAAATGTGTCCAATATTTTTTGAAAATTTGTCTGACAGACTAATTCGATTTTTTCAAAAAAGTATCAAATTGTGTAATTCATAAGATCACAAATTCATTCGCAAGCGTACTGAATTCTAGACCCGTTGCAAACAGACTTCTTGCTAACCTAAGTTCCACTAAACATTTGTATAAGAGGATAACGTGGTCGGGTGTGTGACAGTACTCACAATTGTCAACAGTCCGCTGACGACGGAAGAGATGAGGTCCTTCCCGGCTCTGGCGGTGACCATGGTGTTGTGTGCGCCTGACACGGCCGGCCCGTGGTCCGCCGTCACTATCAGCACCAGCTCGAAGAACTTCGACGCCCATTCGGGGAGTTCGCGTTGGAACCTAAAACGTAAAAATATTTTTAAATCATAATTGGAGAAAAAAAGTTGTATGGCAACTGCATACAACTTCTACGAAAAACGGATTGTGGTTCAAAAACAGCCGCATTGATCGATTAAAGCCAAGGTGTCATATCATGCCTCTGTTGCGGAATTTATTCGAGAGAGTCACCGCGGCCCTGAACGCTGACTCCAGGGCGGAGGACATCCATCAGGATATATTGTACCACGAAAAAGAGGGCTTGCCATGCCTCAGAATGCAAGTTTATCTACTGGTCTAAGCTGTAATCGTTTATCTTTGTCCGCCTTCACGCCACTGCCACTCCAGCACCTGACTGATGGGCACGCCGCAGTACGAGAGCTCGTCGCAGATTGTGCTGATGAAGCCACTTACCATAGCAAGCTGATGGTGCCGCCGACGCCCAGCTGCCGCTCCAGCACCTGACTGATGGGCACGCCGCAGTACGAGAGCTCGTCGCAGATTGTGCTGATGAAGCCACTTACCATAGCAAGCTGATGGTGCCGCCGACGCCCAGCTGCCGCTCCAGCACCTGACTGATGGGCACGCCGCAGTACGAGAGCTCGTCGCAGATTGTGCTGATGAAGCCACTTACCATAGCAAGCTGATGGTGCCGCCGACGCCCAGCTGCCGCTCCAGCACCTGACTGATGGGCACGCCGCAGTACGAGAGCTCGTCGCAGATTGTGCTGATGAAGCCACTTACCATAGCAAGCTGATGGTGCCGCCGACGCCCAGCTGCCGCTCCAGCACCTGACTGATGGGCACGCCGCAGTACGAGAGCTCGTCGCAGATTGTGCTGATGAAGCCACTTACCATAGCAAGCTGATGGTGCCGCCGACGCCCAGCTGCCGCTCCAGCACCTGACTGATGGGCACGCCGCAGTACGAGAGCTCGTCGCAGATTGTGCTGATGAAGCCACTTACCATAGCAAGCTGATGGTGCCGCCGACGCCCAGCTGCCGCTCCAGCACCTGACTGATGGGCACGCCGCAGTACGAGAGCTCGTCGCAGATTGTGCTGATGAAGCCACTTACCATAGCAAGCTGATGGTGCCGCCGACGCCCAGCTGCCGCTCCAGCACCTGACTGATGGGCACGCCGCAGTACGAGAGCTCGTTGCCTCGCTCGTCGCAGATTGTGCTGATGAAGGCGGCTGGCTTCCTGATAATTCCTAGTTTCTGGAATGATTAAGAATAGTTTTAGAAAAAAAAATGGAAGATATACTTAGGGCCTTAAACTTTTGATTCACATTTGACAACTATTATTTAACTTGCTAAGGGGCCCTGCCAGGGTTGCGGATTTTGTTCGAAAGAGTCACCGCGGCCCTGGAAAGCAAAGGGCACTACGAGGAGCACAGATGGGTTTTAGTCAGTAAGAGTCTGACACTCCCTTCCGCTCCGCCCAGTGCGGGAAGAGTCACTTGATGATTCCCATCCAAAAAAAAAGAATTGAATTGAAACATTCTTTTACGGCCGCTTTCTATAATAAATCTCAATCCCAATCTTGATCCCGATCCTTGTCTGTAACCAATCAAAGGTGAGGATTGTGTGGTGAAGGACACAAACTCGGCCGTTGATTGGTTACAGACAAGGATCGGGATCAAGATTGGGATTGAGATATGTTATAGAAAGCGGCCGTTAGTGTTGCATAGCTCATTTATCGAGGTAGGCTATAGGCTATGTAACATCAAGCTAGGACTAATAGGAGTGGAGCATTAAATAAAAATGTAACGAAGACGAAGTTGCGCGGGTTAAGAGCGTGTACGCCGTATGTCATTTCATACAAACTTTCAAGTCCTTATTCTTCAAAATTAATGAACCGATTTTAACGAAACTTGGTATGCATACGCTAGATATCCAGGTCTAAATAGTTATCAGAAAACATTTTTGAAAAAGATTTCAGAGGGAGAGAGAGAGCGATTTTAAGTTTTCTATAGAAAGTGAAAAATCACTATATCCTTCCCCCTGAACTCTTTTTCAAAAATGTTTTGGTTACTATTAATTACGTGCACGGCGAAGACTGGCATCTAGTGTTGCAAATTTACAACTTTTTCCGTATAATACTTGAGGTTGCCGCCCCATATACGACACAATCAATGTCAAATACAGCTGCGTGCGACTGTACCAATAAATAGACAAAATGACTTACTCTCGCCCAGTCGTAGTCCATGGGTACTTTGGGAGGGTCTACTTCCTCCTTCACTATGATCTTGCCTTCCTTCACCAGTTTCAAGTACACCTGGAGGACAATAAATGCATTAGACAGAGTAAAAGATGCTATTTGTCAGATTTAAGATTTTACTTTTTGAACACTGCTTAATATTGTGTAGAGTGTAGGTATGTAATTCAGGCTGATTGATGTCCATGTTACTGGAAAATTGCAAACTCCGTAAGATTGTAATCTTGATTTGATTATAATTTCTCAATATATTGTTACGTGCCAGAATTAATGTCGGGTACATAAAGATAAAAGTTACTACTAGCGCCATCTAGTATCGAGTAGCAGAACTAGTAGAGTCCTTCTAGACTTTTCTATGCTAGAACATTCTAGAGTTTTCTATGTCTGGTTGGTCCGGGCCGGTATGTACTCGAACTTTCTAGATGTTTCTATACCAGAAGGTTCTGGAATTATCTGCCGACCTATATAAGGCCCGCATAGCCTGTGACCGAGTCAGTATTGAATTTGCGATACAAGCGACAACTTCGAGAGCGAACTTCGACTGCGAATTAAAGTGATCAGTAGTGCAATTGTGATTTATAATTAGTGAGTTTAAAGTTGTAATTAGTGTTGATTAATTAAAGTGTCACTTTGGTTATTTAATCGGCTGTTTTTATTGTCACGAACCCTAAGCTCGTAACAATATTATGAAAAAAACGTTTTTTATTCAACAATGCCCATCCAAATTCAATAGTTACTAATATATCCGTGTCTTATTTACAAAAAAAAAAATAGTTTACAATTTCACGCGTCATTTTACAATCTTACGGCGTTTGCCATTTTCATGTCACAGCCACAACTCTGGCACGTATTTTGCTTATAGGTTTAACAAATATGTTATTCGTTCCACCCCAGCTCCTGCAGGAAGGCCAGCAAAGCCTTGGTGTTACTGACTATCTCACGGAGAAGTACTCTCCGTGAGATATTAGTATTTTGTCTTGTATACAGTATCCTCCTCAATGCAGGCTCTGCAGACTGGGCAGTGTGGTGTAGTGGCCATATTTGTAACAAGAACGACATCTCACCTTATTAACAGCATCCCCGAGCGTGTCGAAGGAGTTGGGCACCTCAGCGCCGTAGGCCTTGAGCGCGGCGTTCTTGGCCACCGCCTTCTCCATGGCCGAGCCTGCCAGCGAGCCCGCGTGCCCGAACTGTACCTCCGACGTGAACATGTCTGTGCCAAGAGGATTACATTACTACACAATGGAATGGGGTTATTTTCAAGCCGATGTTAACTCTTTAGACTGTTTGGGCCTAGTAAGTGGCTACGTCAAGTGCAGCATCGATGGCATTTATTAAGTCCCCCAAAGTGCAAATGTATAGCCACATGGGGTATTCTTACGTGTGGCATGTTCGAAACGTTCTTGAAGATCGAATGTTGTTTATGTAACCTATCTACACCTTTTTACTTATAATATCATTGATAAAACCCCATTTCACTAAGTTGTGTTTGCAGTAGCCAGAATGAATAAGAATAATTTATTGTTGTAATTTACATTCAATGCATTGATTCCTGAAACTCACACTAGGATTCCCTGTGTCGTGAGTTCCAGGCTCCTTAGTTCCGTTTACATTTTTATTGGTACACAAATAATAATATATCCGTTACAAAAAAGAAACCAAATATAATAAAATCTACTCGTAATCTAAAAAAAGGAATAAATAATGACAATTCAGAACTTTCCAAATAGGCCACTGCAATTCGAGACCTGGACTGCTTTGTGGGTTTAATAAAGTCGTGAAGTGGTTGATACATCTGGTGTTTAGGTTTTATGATCAAAGAGTTGACAGAAGCAGGACGAGCATAAATTGGTCGCCTGAGTAACATGTTTGATCTAAGGAAAACATGTTTAAAAGGTTGTCAAATTTTTAGAAATCTATTGTATTTTTCGCCGTCTGTTGTACCACGTCTCCAGCATAGAGGTTGCACGAGGTTCGTATGGCCAGCTGTACGTACCAGAGCAGGTGCCGATGCACCAGGCCACGATGGGCTTCTTGATCTTGCCGTCGCGCACGGCTCGACACACGTGGTACTCCTCCACGCCTCCCACCTCGCCCAGCAGTACTAGCATCTTCACGTTGGGGTCGGCTTCGTATCTGTAGAAAAAAATGCAGTTTTATTAGGTGGAATAAACGGATAAACGGATTATTAGAACGAATATTGATTGTCATTGTAAAATTATGTCCATAAATCGTGGCTACACCTAGGTGATGTTTCAATTATTGCCATGTCACGGTAAAGAGTCGTAAAAGTTTTATGAGATGTACGACCTCATAAGTGGACAGTGCGGCAGAGGAGAGGTGTGCATTGTGAAGGCACAAACAGCCTACGTCTCCACATTTCATCACCCCGGCAGATCATCTACCTTCTGGATGTGAACATTGTAAACTGCAGTGGGCAATCTGGAAATCTCTTAACCGATTGCGGACCGAAAAGAAGAATATCACGGTAGTGTGGCCGTAGCAAGACCGAATGTCGCTTGTCTCGGAGCCTCAGGTCTTACCAAGGGACACCGTGTTGTCCAAATACCAACTAGGTAGTTAAATCATGTATTCTGGTATTCGAAGCCTACATAACTATCTAGACTTCGAATATCAGTATTTTCTAGGTTAGGGGGAGAGATGGAATGCTTCTTCATTTTTTTATTAAGGAATGGACTTGCTCTTAACCTCGATCACGCCTGATGGAAAGCGATAGATGAAGTCTGTGATGGAGCGAGCGTGCCCAGCAGATCTGTTCACTCATGCTTTGAAGGCAGACGGGTTATATGTGGAAGGGAACACAGGCGCTGGTAGAGTTCCACACTTTGGCTGTGCGCATAATAAATGTGGAGGAGAAGTGTTTCTTCTACTTTTCGAGTCGATGATTAACTCCATATATTTTTGGGCCCAGTAGGTGGCCACGGCAACTGCAGCGTCGGTGGTATTCATCAGATTCCCCGTAGTACAGGTGCATGGGCACTTGGGGCACTCCCAACGTGTGGCTCATGCTCTGAACAGCAAGCTATTTTATTTATTTATTTTCTCCCATCAATACAATGCACACAAAACAACCGTTATTCAAGCAATGAGGATGGGAGACAGGAGCCCATACTAAGTAAAACCTGTGCTATGGGACTCCTGGACTCCTAATCTCGGACAATATTATAAGATCTCAGGTGAAGGCAGGAAATACAGTAACAGGGAGCACTAAAGCTAAAAATTATACAAGAAAAAAATAAGAGAAGTTTTGTTGAGTTTGTGAATTTGTTGGTGGGTGTATGTCGCATGTGTCGTGGTTTTGTGGGTGTGATGAGTAATGCTTGTATGAGCTTTGTTGTGTGTGTGTAGTGCATGTGTGTTATATATGCTATGTGTAAGGATTGCTTACCTCAAGAGATGATCGATGAAGGTGGTCCCGGGGTACCTGTCGCCGCCGATGGCGACTCCCTCGCACACGCCGTCGGCGTCCTTGGAGATGATGTTGTTGAGCTCATTGCTCATGCCGCCTGAGCGGGACACGTACGCCACGCTGAACATAAATAACTTAATTGTTAGCAATATAATAAATAGTAGAGAATTGTATACCATGCAGTGAATACAGAGCATAGCGTAATCAGCCTATATTCCCAAGGGTGGGTCACCAGCCTTCTCTGCGTGACAGGGAGTACAAAGGATGAAATTAAAATTCTACTGTATGCCACTGACTCCTCCCTAAACGGCTGGACTGTTTTTGATGTTTTTTTTTGTGCGTTTGTGTGGGTCTCTAGATAGTTTAAACTCATAATTGGAACCGGTAGGTGGCGTTGTGATCGGATCTAGTTTTTTATTGTTAGCAAAAAGCTAAATTTCGTGATGGAAAACGTAGGACGGAACCGCTAGTTCTGCTATAAAATTGTCATTGACAGGACACAAATCTCCGAATCAAAGTTATTGAGAAAATCCTATACAACGTATACTAGAATAAACGCAAGAAACGGGGTAATAAAGGGGTCATTGTACTCATCATTATGAACAACTTTTACTATAGGACCAAAACATAACTCGACAAAATGTACTGAGCAACTGATTTTTTATCGCGATTTCAGAGTTGGTCCCATATTAAAAGTTGTTCATAATGATGAGTACAATGACCCCTTTATTACCCCGTGTATTGCGTTTATTCCGTTACACGTATAAAACCCCAGTAACACAACAAGCTCTGTTGTAGTAGCAGTTCACTTTCATTACACGTCGCCCAATATAATAACGCACCTTTTTCTATAGCAACAAAGTTTTATTTCGTTTAACTGAAATAACAAGACAGCACATTAATAAAATAAAGTACAGTTCTCGTCAAATAACTTTGCCCCTCTGAAGTTGTGTCGAGTGGCTGCGTAGTAGTCAAAATTACGAACACACTGCAACTGCGCATGCGTAAGAGACATGGGGGCGGGGCGCGATTTTATGTCTCAGTCTTACGTTTACGTTCGATGCATGCTTGCGTCCCGCTTGCTCCGTCTACGTGACTGCACCAAGCGATCTTTGCAAATGGCTAACTTCAGAGGGGCACAGTTATTTGACGATAACTGTATAGCTGACCTGCCAGGCCTGTACAGCTTGCTGTCAATGATGTTGTCGATCATGCCGGCCGTGTTGCCGATCTTGAAGCAGCCCGGCTTGATGCCGCCCACTGTGGCCGGCCCGATCACGTTCACCTGTACGGAAATATAAAGATTGCCTCACATTTTTCTCGTCAAAATACTAAACAAGATCGTACTATACTGAAGGGGCAGATAGCTCAGTCAAGAATTTATAAATTTAGATAATTTTATTATTCGGGGTCAATAATTTGTATGTGCGTGTAATGATCTTTGGAAAAGTGTACAGAGAGAATAGAGTACTTTTATATACATTTATCAAAACCTAGAGAGAAGATTTTTTTGTGAGTTTTAAAAGTTAGGATAAACAAAGCCAGCACTAATTGCGTGTGACGTCACTCGCAAGTCACGCCATAGTGTAGATGGGACCGTGGAGACAATTTTAGGCTTCCTTTTTTTTTTTGGGAAAATCTATATTAACTCGAGCGTAGCCGCGGGCAAACGCTTGTATAATCGAATGTACTTACGCCACGTGTGTCAGCCAATTTGATGATCTTCCTGGTCATGTTCTCCGGGATACCTTCGGCGATGATGACCACCGTGTTGATCTGCGGATGCTGCATAGCCTGAAACACGATAAACAACATATTAGAAACCATCGCGTTTGTAATTCCTGAATAAGTGAGCAGAGAAGTACAGTGCAACTGCTTTTCGCCAGTGGAAATGTTCAAATTCAAATTATTTATTTGTAAAACATAGGTACAATATAATAACATCTAATTCTAATGTCAGGATCGCTATGTACCTAATGAGCACACAAATTTTGGATACATATTGGTAATACTTATTTTTTTTTATGCATTGTATTATTTAAATCACTATTTATGCAAGTATATATATATACACTATTTATACCGTTCAATAGAATTGAGCTTAATAAATCGGTCATTTCACTCACACAATAACATACTTAATTATTATTTATTTAAATTGCCTGTTAAAAATTCACCAATGGAATGTATATTATTATGGCGTAATAGTCGAATAGTATGTTATTTTATTTATTTGTGAAAGTAAATCTTTGTGGATGTACCAGGCAGGACAAGCATTCCAGGAAACACCACCCATTGGAGATATGCAAATTTTCGCAAGAGCGGGTACCCATCACGTCACGGAACACCAGCCTCTAGGTCCCTGAACTGCAGTGGCCTATTCGGAAAGCTCTGTATCGATTCCGTACCGAAGTAGGCCGCTGCAATAATCAAGCGAGATGGAGAATTACCTGCATGGTACTGTCATAAGCTGAGCGAAGTGACGCGAAGTTGACGAGTACGGTAGCCTCTTGGTGCTTACGCATTGACACGTCCATGTCGGAGTACACTGTAATAAAGAATACAACGTTTAAAATCCGTGTTCGATAGACCGACACACTTCAGTAGCTGCTCAGTCTCACCAATAAAATAAGTATACTGTGCTTTCTTTGTTAGTTTGATAACGTTTTGATATTGTTATTCGCGATTTCAGTTTTAGTCCCATTAGTAAAAGTTGGTCATAATGATGAGTACAATGACCCCTTATGAGGTATTGCGTTTATTCTGTTACACGTTGTATTTTCTCCAACAGGCTGAGAGTATTTTGTCGGAAACTAATCTACAAGGTGATCTGGCACCAGTCTTGCCTAGGGTTACTCAATTATCAGGTATGGAGGTGAGACCGGTAGTCGCTCGATGTAATATACTGTCTTCTGTTTGACTGGAACCCGATCACAACATAGTTGGGAAAAGGCAGGGACACTGAGTCCAACCAACCATGTCAGAGGCCCTTGAGGCGGTTTAGAAACTCTGACACTAGGGTGTGTGGGGTCGTTAGACCTTACTGCCCACACGAAGAAGAAGAAGACTGTGAGTCATCATCTGCCTAGCCTTCATTATCATCATATCAGCCAAAAGACGTCCACTGTTTGTCATAATCGCCACGCTTGGCAGGCGGGTTGGGTATCGCAGTGTAGCTGCCCATTCTCTGGTGAGTCCCTTAGTCGCCTCTTACGACACCCGCGGGAAGTGATGGGTGGTGGTATTCTTTTACGTGCGACACCATATTGAATGGTAAGCCTAGCTTTATCCAAACTATATTGTGGTCTGGTTCCTGTCTAACAGAATACCACTGAATGACAGTTTATTATATTTTTTTTTTTTAGATTAACTTTGCCCCTAGGAAATTCTCTTGTATCGTGGGTGCATTTACAAACACATAAACTTACATACACAAACAGCCAGACCCGGAACAACTATCTGTAGGCCATGCAAATATTTGTTCCGTGCGGGAATCGAACCCGCGACACGCAGCGCAGCAGTCAATCGCTCAAGCTCTGCGCCAACTGTGTCGTCGATATTAAATGGATCAGCTGCGTATCTGACCTCCACAACCCAGTAACTGGGTAACACGGTACTTCTGTGCAAGACTGTGTCAGATTTTCTGACTTCTGATAATCAACGGCTTAACGTGCTTTCCGAGGTACGGAGGAGTCTCGGTATGTTAAGATGGTCACCCATCCACATATTGGCCGCGGCAAGCATTGCTTAACCTTGAAGATCGATCTATGCGGCAGTTATTGTTTAGCCATGAGCTCCTCCTACCTTATTAAAAGTAAGAACAAAGTATCTCACCAGGTATGAAGACCTCCTTGTTGCCGAAGTAGTACTTCTGCTTGTGGTCGGCGGTGAAGGGGTACACGATGGCCACGACTGAGGGCTCCGCGCGCCGGCAGATGTAGTCGAAGTCCAGCATGCCCTGTGGGGGTACACTCATTGTCACTTTAGCTTTATATTTCGATGACTTCTCAAGTGTATATCCCGTAGCCTTCCTCATGAATGTGGCTATCATATATAAAAAGAATTTTCAAAATCGGTTCAGTAGATCCAGAGATTACCTCCTACAACCTCACAAACTTTACCCCTTTATAATATTAGTATAGATAAGTTCAGTGGCTCTGGAAGGTATATTGCACTTCTTTCCAAAAAAAAACCTAGGAAGAGAAGCGTCTGTTTTCGGACCTGTATTTATATTTTTAACTTCATACTGTGTGACTTTAAGCGTTATTTGAATTTCTTCATAAGGAACTTGTGTCTTTTTGTTTTAAAAATACTGCAATCTGCCACGCTCTGATATTCTGTAGCCTCTGATTCCCGACTGAGAACACACTACTTCTTCTATTCAACCAGAAACTGGAGACTGATTATATCCTACTAATATTATAAATGCAAAAGTAACACAATGTTATTGTTTTAAAACTCAAGTTTCTTTTCCTTTGATGAAATTTGTTACAGATGGTATAGATTAGACCTTGGAGCAGGACATAGGCTACATTGTTTTTACTTTGGAAAGACGCTGGAAGAAGCTGGTTTAGGTATATTTGATTTGTAGGTCCTTTCACGCAGCGACGAAACATGTCGTCATAACTGGCTAACGATCGTACGAGTTAACGATGCGATTTCGTCGCGCGATGAAAATGATCCTGTGCTCGAGCGATGATTTGCAATCTTCAAAGAAATGTGTGTGTTTGATTTCGTATGATCGTTAGCCAATTACCACTTTTTCTACCGGAAAACTGCATAGTTTCTATAGAAATGAGGGTGAAAGCTTACCTGAATGGCCCTGTTCTGCATACCCCAGATGATAGCCTTGGTTCTATCGCTGAAGAGCGACATGACGGTCGTCACGTTTTGCCCCAGGTCCTGTCTGGTGGGCGCCTGCGAGCACACCAGGTCGAGCAGTTTGTGGGTCAGCTCTGGAAGGTCGATCTTGGGTTTGGGCTGTAAGACACAAAAAAATCATAGATAATTAATTTTATTTAATGGATTGGTGATTGGTTTACCTTCATCAGACCTGCATTATTTAAATGTGTTGTTAGAGGTGTTATGTAGACCTCTAGCTTCTGGATACGGAGCTTATTACACTTCTGGTTGGTTCAAGAATTTCATAAATATCAACAGCAACTATTATACAATTATTAAGGAAACATTTTTTCTTATTGTCCTGTTTTACTCTATATCAGCAACAGAATATCACCCATAAATATGATTACGTACTTCTGGAACTCCCTATAGAGGTATGAGGAACAGCGTGTGAAGTCCCGCAACCTTCATTGAAAAGGGAGGATCCTCCGACCAGACGAGTAAAGGGTTGTTGTCGTGATGTTATGTTAAAATCGTGCGGAGACCTCTGATATCACGAATTCACGATACAGGACTTGTATGAGGTCAGGTCTTTATGTAGTTTGTATCTAGCGGTAGAGATGTCGCTACAGGCTTTCAAAAAATCATCCAAAGCTACTCACACAAGGCGCAGGCTTAGGCAGCTGCTTGGGTGCGTAGTCGAGCTGGTGCTCCTTAGGAATAGGCGACTGGCCCAGCGCCAGCCCCACGATGGCCGTCATGTTGCTCTCCGGACCGAACACGTACAGCGGGATGCGGAGCCGGTGCCCTACTTCGCGCATTTGCCTGGAAACGAGGAAGAAAGTATTATTAAATATGGTTTTTTAATTAATTCTATTCTATTTCAGCTCAAGACAGGCATCGCCGATGTTGGTAACAAATCTGTGATGCTGAAGCAGGATGATCGGGTCACATTTACTGGATGCACGGTAATTGGTCAGGATCGTGACGCGGTGGGCACTTGAAGACGGACGTCGTTACCGAAGCAGGCACAAAGAACATTCTATAAGTGAATGGTACGCTTGGTTTGTATCGGCCGCGGAAGCGTCTCGGTGAAGAGGAACTCGTAGCTATTGCTTCAGCTTTTATTGAGGCCGCTTCGCGGATGGTTTAGTATCCATATACCGGGATACCTTCATGAAAAGCAAGTTATGGACGCGTTTCCAAATGGATAGTCAAATCATTACTTTTTTACACAAAAGTATGTTAATTAAATAAAATACTTTGCATTCTTAAAATGTTTTTCCCATGAATAGTTGATAGATGTACATGGTACGATTCTGAACTATAAATATAATTTTAGATAAGTACATTTTCAAACTGTACCTGTGTGTATGTAAAAAAGTAATGATTTGACTACCCATTTGGAAACGCGTCCTTAAGCCGTTGGTCTCGGCTGTCATTTGTAGATCTTTGACGGTCGTTATGGATAGTCCAGACGCCAGAAAATCTGACAGCATATATCGTGTTGACGGTGGAGGTGAGCTCGTGAGGCATGCGCTCCATGTAAAATGCTGGTATTCAGCTCCATCAACACAGTTGAAAAAACTTGAATTGTTGTTACCTAAGTCCCTCCTGGTAGTTAGGTCCTCCTCGGCGCACGAAGATGGTGATGTTGTACTGGATGAGCGCGTCCTTGTACGTCTCCATGGCGGTGATGATGCCGCGGAACGTGTCCGCCACGTTCGTGAAGTTGGCGATGCCGCCGCCGATAATCAGGACCTGAGGATAAAATGACACGATTTTTTTAATATGCTGGTCTGTGAACGATTTACTTGTGGACTGTTTTTAAATAACATATCATTTTATGCATGAATAATTTCAACATTAACTGACTTAAAAGAGTGTCCATTATTTTGTGTTTCTTGTACATTTTGAAACGTCTAACTTCATGTTTTTGACTGATCAACCTCTAGAATTCAAAAGTGCCTATAAATGGTTTATTTGAAATAAAAGCTTTTAGTTTGGAGTTTGGAGTGGACCCTTAGAATGAAATGGTAACTTAAAATTCCTGTTACTTCTGATTTTGCTATAAACTGACCTTTCAAAGGATTCTTAAACCCTGTAGTGGAAAAGAGCCTAAAGTATACAATGTGTAACAATGTAAAACAAAAGAATAAACTCAATACCTCTTAAGGGGTCATTGTACTTATCATTATGAACTACTTTCACTATGGGACCAACACTGAAATCGCGAAAAAAATAGTGCCCTAGTTAGTATATATGTCGCAGCCAATTGGCTTAATCAGCCGTTTGATTGGCGGCCTAGCCTTTTCATTCAAATGCACTGATTTTTCAGCGACCTAAGTGACATCTTTTGTTCAATATTGTTCGATGACTTGGCCATGTCACTTATGTCGCTGTTTAAATGGCGCAGTTCAATGAAAAGGCTAGGCTTCTGAAACGGCTGATTAAGCTAGTTGGCTGCGACATATATTTTTTTTGTATTTATTTATTTACTTAAACTTTATGTACAATATTGGTACATGGGCGGACATAATGCAACAAGGCATTCTCTACCAGTCAACCTTTGGGTTAAAAAGACTACACTGTATTTATGAATGGACTAGCTCTTGACCTCGATCACGCCTGATGGAAAGCGATAGATGAGGTCCATGATGAAGTGAGCGTGCCCTGAAGATGCCTTGAGGCACTGGTACTCCCACGCGTCGACGAAACACAGCAGGCTGCTCCCTAGAGTATTGTCCTAGAAGGCTGCTAAAGAAAAGAGAGTGTACCTTGCCGTTGGGGTGCTTCTCCCTGCACATGAGGCTGAAGATGGTCTTGGCGTAGTCGGCGGTCTGCATCTCCGTGGGCGCCCCCGAGTACTCCCCGTAGTTGGCCAGCTCGGCGGCGCCGCCCAGCTCGCACACGGTGTCCGTGTACACCACGGAGGCGCCGCCGCCCGCCACCATGGTCCAGATGCGCCCCGACTTGTTCAGCACGGTCAGCTGCGGACGGACATTACTTATTAAGCTTCTATCGCGGGCCTTGAACGTGGACACCGACTCCAGAAATTCCGTAACGAAAATAACCTAACACCCCCCACTCCGACCGGGACAGCGGTGATACTTTTTGTTTCTATGACGATCTGTGTTCTTAATTTGAAAGTTTTGTTTTTTTTTTAAATTATTTTTTTAAGTTGCGAGTGGCATTTTTGAGCTGTCAAATGCAATGTGACCTCTTTAGAACTTTTTGAGGTTGGTGCCCTATTTATTAGTATTGCTACTTTCCCGCGGTTTTGCTTGCATAATTATTAAGCTATTGCAATAGCTTTACCGCGGCAGTCTCCGAGTGCCACACGTCTTTTTATTATTCCTCAAACAATTAACATTGTGTTAGAATTCTACAAAAGTACATTACACAATTACAGAAGCAATTATTAAATATAAATATAAAGCAATCAGAATAAATACAAAAACCGTTTCAAGTACATGTCAAACGATAAAAAGCACAATAACAACCATGTGTATTCCAACTAACGTAAATCAACTGAGAATTTAATGTCCATTTAGTTTACTGTTTACAGATGTCCAAACCATAAAGAGATCAAAACCTAAATTTAATTAAATCAAAATTAAATGTCAAATAGATATAAATTAAATGTCAACCACATAATTATCGGGTGTGTAACGATTGACATAATAACAAAATATCTAACGATCACATGACAATGACATAATTTCAGTTAACATAATTTTGTTTAACATAACGATCAGTTGACATAATGAATTTTTGATATAATTTAATTTCACCTAATTTCATATGACATAATGAACATTTCCTATAATGCACATTTCACATAATATTAATTTAGCATATTATTCATTTACTATAATATTCATAATCTCTAAGTAATAGTAAGAATTTAGGTCATTTGATATTATGTCATATGAAAATTATGTCATATGAACGTTAGTTCAAGTGAAATTAGAGCATTTGTTATTATGCCAAACATTACACACCCATAATTATCACATATTCACTGGAAATATTTCATTCTAAACATTGCCCGCCAAAAATGCAATCATTTTGATTATGACTTATCCTCTCACATATAATGCATAACACCGTCCACGCATCTGACACTGCAGTAGGCGTGCGCCCATCACCTGTCCTGCCGACAACCAATCACCGCACTTGGCGGAATAGAACGCGTTACGCAAGCGCAGCTGATTGGCTTATTTGCATGTGTGTTCTTTCGTTAATTTGTCAATGTAGTGAAGTTTGGTGCTGAAATTCTAGTTGATTTTGTTCACAGTTCCGCTTCCTTACTTTTATTATTCCTAAGTCTTACTGTAATCTATAGATAAAGAACTATTATCTTGTTAGTTTTTCCATTTTTTAGGCACAGTACTTTCGGAGATATGTCGGCAACGGTAACTTTTTTTTCTAAAATCTTGAATAGTGATGAAACGTTCATGTACAAAGACGAGCTTGAGGTTTCTCCCAGCAAACAAGACTATTTATATTTAAATTATGAAAATAAAATAAGTATTTGAAACTCTCACAATAAATCATTTTATTTTATATTAAAGATTTATTTATTAACCCACGAACAGAACACACACACAGTTACAGAAGTTCATTTATGTATGTAATAAATTTCCACAGAATCGGTCCAGTAGATTCGGAGAAAATTGGCTGTGACAAACGGACAGACACCTAGACGAGACACACAAGTGATCCTATAAGGGTTCCATTTTTTACGGACGTTTGGAACCCAAAAACGCTGACGTCACGATTTTGATCTGAAGGATTGTCTGGAGAAGATACCAGATAAAGGTAGTTGGAAAAACATGGGGGGTTTTGATCAGTGGACAGTATAGGCTAATTTAAACAAAATAAAACTAGTGTAAACAGACATACCTTCAAACTAGCCCCACTCTTGGCATCCAAGTCCGCAATATGCGCCTCCTCAGGGTACGCATCCCTGCCGAAGGGCGGCGGGAAGGTGACCTCTCCCCAGTTCTTGGCGCAGATGAAGTCGGCGGTCTGGTCGAGCTTGGCGGCCAGGTCCAGCAGGTAGATCCTCTCGTTGGTGACCACGATCGGGTTGATCTCCATGTACGTGAAGTACAGCTCTACGTACACCCGGTATAGAGCCAGGATGAAGGTTGTTAGCAATCTGCGGAGACATGGAAAAATGTTGAATTTTATTTGTATGATACTTGGTTTGATAAACGATGTGTTAAGTCTTTCTTAAGTCTTAGTCTTTGAGTAATAGAAAGATATCACGTCAGAGGACTTAGGAGGGACTTAGTGTACAAACGCTTATTAACATTTAAAAAATACAATAATTCAGTTTTAATCAATATCGGGCCTGAGACAGGGAGTCTACTCTCTAAGCCAGATAAATCACTCCATACAAAATGTTCACTACCTACTGCTGTAATAGCCTAGACCCTAGACGATGCGAACGAAAATGTACCTAACCTTACAAGCGTAACGTGAGTTTTGCTTTGTAGCAGCGCGCCGCCGCGAGGTTTGTGAATTGCCAGGTCTGCCTCTTTCGATAAAGATATCAGTGGATATTTGTTGTTACACTTTATGAAATAATAGAACAATAAAATGCTTTTTAATGTTTCAGCATGAAGAGATGCCACGAATACGAATGAAATACGACATAGAGGAAACTGAAAACACTGGCTGTCGGCAACCCACTGAGAAATGAGCCGCGTGCGACCCGGCGCCGGCGGCCGGTAGGTAGTTACATAGTCCACACTAGGAATTTCTCCTGTATTATGGGGGCGTTTACAAACATACAATCTCACAAACACAAAAAGCCAGACCCAGAACAACTATCTGTAGGCCATACACATATTTGTTCCGTGCAGGAATCGAACCCAATCGCTCAACCACTGCGCCAACCGTGTCGTCAACACAATATTTTTTTTATTTTTTTTTGTCTATTCCTTCCCACTGCAGGGCAAAGGCCTCCCTTTCTTTCTTCCATTCTTCTCAGTTCTGGGCTAGTGTGGACCAATCCTGTCGATACGCGTCAAGCTTGTCCCGCCATCTTCCCCTGGGTCTGCCGCGATGCCGCCGGACATTGTGCCACAGAAGTGGCAATGTCGCCTGTGGTTTGTACATCAAGTGCCATACATTTAAATATATGATTTTTTCTGGGAATTGAAATTTTAGTTACCTTTTCATCGCAGCTGATTTAATGTTTTTGAGTAGTACTAGCTCAATGTCTTCACCAGTTGGGAAAGTGTCTACAGGTACCTAGAAAAACCAAAAAAATCTAATTATAAATTTGATAATATTTGTGGACACAAAGGCATCAGCACATGTCGTGCCCGGAAGTTAGGTTTTCTGCCTAACAAGTTGTGTTGGACGCGATATAAGATTTGAAATCTAGGGGGAAGTTTTAGAAAGATACTATCACAGATATGAGAGTAATCTAAACTATAGTAGGCGCCAGATAAATTTGCAATAAAGTTCATTGCCCTTTCCTTAACTTCTCTGCGTAGGTACCCGGACAATAATTTATGATATACTAGCAGCGCGCCGCAGTTTCACCCGCGTAGTTCCCGTTCCCGTGGGAATACGTGGATAAAATATAGCTTATGTTACTCCCTAATAATGTAGCTTTACATTGATGAAAGAATTTTTGAAATCGGCACAGTAGTTTTTGAGTTTAATCTTTCCTCTTTATAATATTAATAAGTAAAGATTATACTAGAAGATAATTATTACTAGAAAAAGTAAAGGATCACCATAGATGTCGATTGAAGACAGTTTTTTGTCATTATTTCTGTTTTCGGAATTAATATCAATAAATGCAGGTGGGTTCAATGACCGTTATTACAAATTTATCTGGTGTCGACCACATTTATACATCATTGTTTGTTTATACGTTTGTTAAGGTTAATTCCTGGAAGTACTGATTCATTTACTGAAATTCTCTTGCTAATAAAACCCCTATATTGCAGAGCGTCAATGGTATTTGTCTGAGTTAGTCCGGTTAAGCAGTTAATATCCCAAGTGTGTTAACTTGCTAGTGGTCATACCTAAAAAAAAAAAAAAAAAAGGTATTTGTCTGAAAAAAAACAAAATCTATACGCAATACTTGTGGGATAGACCACTAGAAAACGCTGGTTTTAAATACAACGGGTAACAGAATAAACGCAATACAAAGGGGTCATTGTAAGTCCCAACCACATAATCGCGAAAAAATAAATCAGCTGTTCAGAACATTTTGTCGAGTTGTGCGCACAGAAATGAATGGGACAGTCGATTTTTTTTTCGCGATTTCAGTGTTGGTCCCATAAAGAAAATAGTTCATTATGATGAGTACCATGACCCCTTAAGAGGTATTGCGTTTATTCTGTTACACTTCTTATATTAACAACAAGTCAAGCAACACAAGTCGAGGTATAGAAAAGGATGGGTGGCTCACCTCAAGACGGAGCGCTAGGGCGTCCACATCGCCCACATCCACTCCTCCCTGGTGATGGAACAGGATCGTGTCGGAGCGTCTGCCCGACATTATGTTCAGGTACATTTCTTCGCTCTGTGAAAAGAAACGAAGAAAAATAATGAAATTATGTGTAAAACAAGCAGAGAGCACGTCTCATGGTACGTGGTCTTTGACGCTGATGATGATGCGCCTTCATACCCAGAGATAGAGCACCACCCATATCTTGACCCTTACACTAAAGTCTCTGCCTAGCCTCTTCCCAACGATGTCGGTGTCGGCTTCCAGTGGAACTTGATACCATTATTTAAGATGACCTCCACAACCCAGTACTGGGTGATACAATACCCTTACCAAGACTAAGTGTCAGATTTTCTGGCGTATCACTCACTATCCGTAACGACTGCCAAAGATCTACCAATGACAGCCGGAACCAGCGGCTTAACGTGCTTTCTGATGCACGGAATATTACTTTACAAACAATACAATAAACAATACTGGACCCTAGTGTTAAAAGACACCTTGAATAGTTGATGTAGCTAGACAATATGCTTTCATTTTTGTCTTATTTTCGTAGACAATATTACGCAAATAGTCTGACTCACATTTGGTTCTGTTTCTAAGGCGTGCTGCACATTTGCAAGGTTAGGCACAAAAACTACGTCGACCTGAACAAGTGTGTAGCGCGCCAAGGTGAACAGCAAAACAAAAAAAAATAGTGTACTTACAGCATCGTGCTTGACAAAGGGTTCGACAATGAAGTGCCTGAGCTTGCCCATCGCAGCCCCGACCTGCTGCTCCTTGCCGATGTGTTCGCTGAGCCACTTCCTGACGTCGGTGGCCGACTTGTTGACGCCTACCAGGCCCAGCTTGCCGCGCCGCTTGATCAGCTGGTCGGGCTTCACTACCAGTTGCTGCGGAAGACAAATTAGATGATTATTACTAGCTGCTGCAGCTGGGCAAAGGTTATCATGCCCCATTCCATCCAATTTCTCTACCTTCCAGATAAGATAAGATAAGATGATAAGTCTTTATTTGCCTTAAACATGGTATAAAGTTGTTACAGTCAGGTATTAATATAAAGTCCACATGTTTAGCTTCTAACTATTAATTAATAAACTACAAAAATTTTGCTACTACAATTAACTTCGTGAACTAGCATTTTCTGGAAGAAATAAAAGGCTTTTTTATTTTTTTATTATTTATTTATTAATTGTAATTCAATGTCACAGATACAAGGTCAATACAATAATTAAGTTGTTTTATCTCAGCATTATCCGAAATGTCAAAAGTCCAAAAATTCATAGTTTAAAAAAAATCTTTAATGTCATAAAACATATGTCCAATTCCTAAGGATGCTATTCAGGTCATCCTGCCATCTCCATCGCGAATAATAAGACTAATAAAATACATAAAACATGACACTTGAATTCCACGAAGGGTTATGCAGGAGAGTACTTCTTATCCAGGGTTGCGGGATTGTTAGAAAGAGTTACCGCGGCCCTGGAAAGCAAAGGGCATTTGGAGGAACTAGGGTGGTCAGTAAGAATCTGACAGCCAGAGCGCCAGGAGTAATTTGATGACTTCTCATCCAAAAAAGCAGTACTTAAAGTACACCCACATTTGGTTAATTATGTTGGCTGAGGTCCCACGTGACGGGTGCAAGCTTACTACCATCAACCGAGCATAGATGCTGGCTCTGGGTTCCTTCAGAAATCCTTCAAGAATTCAGTTGGAAAATTTGCCCTTTGCCCAGCAGTGGGACAAAAAATTCTAGATATATTTCGAACGATATAAATAAATTTAGAATAAGGGAGTTCGAAATCTATGAATAACCTAACAAAAATGTTAAGATAAGTATTTCGTTTTCTTGAAAAATTGTTCCGATTTGGCCCGGACTATCGATATTCAAAATCCCCGCATAATGCCAATACCCAATAAACTTGAGATTCCCCGGAGTATGGGGAAATCCCCACACGTTGGCAACGCTGTACAGAAACTGACAAAGTGTCGTTCTTAGACAGCTTCACAATTTCACACTAGAGGCGCTAGTTAGAATCTTTGCATCGCCAGTAGATAGTTAAGCTTTTTTATAGTGCACCTGATGGTAAGCGATGACGTGGTCAACGATGGAGCCCGCTTGCCTCTAGTAACCCATTCAATCCTGAGTAAAGACCCCCAGGTAATAGCAATCAGAAACACTTCCAGGCTAGGTCTAGGTTGCCATACGGATGTAGATAAATAAAATATGCTGATGCAACCAAATCGAAAACAAAGAATCGTCATTGTACTAATTAGATAGAGATAAATTCGTAATTTCATCAAACAAACCAGATGTTACACAGATAATGACGAGAAGGTTTTTTGTTTAGTATTGCTCTTTTGATAAGAAATTAAGTAAGTAATTATAATAATGATCAGCGAAGTCATTTAAAGAAATCAGGCGTGGTATCAGGCGATAACAGGTTAGTATTTGATATTAAATCAAACGACTCACCGTAACGTACCTAATCAAGTTAGTGAATATGCGGTTTTTAGGTAATTATGCAAAATAATGGCTACGTTAAACAGGTAATAGATACTTTGTTGAGGTTTGGCGTTAGTCGTCAAATGACGAGGCCTGATTCCCTAAATGAACACCTGTGTTTAATGATAAAGAAATTATAGCTGAGTAATCGGAAGTATTGTAATCATTCACTAAGGGCCAATTTCACCAATGAAACTGAACGCGATCAGCGCATAAACCACGTTTATGAGCTGTCAGTGTCATTATTTTTCTATGGAATATTTACACTGACAGCTCTTGAACGCAGTTTAGATGTATTGATCGCGTTCAGTTACATTGGTGAAATCCGTTCATAATCTGCCCTAATCAACTACGTTGGGGTCGGCTTGCACTCTAACTGGGCGCAACTGATCTTTTCGAGTCGATGGTTTCGAGCGTTTACGCCGTACGGAATTTCATACAAACTTTCTGGTCCTTATTTTTCGAAACGAATGAACCGATTTTGACGCTAGATATCCAGGTCTAATTATTTAGTAGAGAACATTTTCGAAAAAGAGTTCAGGAGGGAGAGAGAGTGATTTTCCATTTTCTATAGAAAACTTAAAAACGCTCTCTCTCTTCCTCTAAACTCTTTTTTGAAAATGTACTCTAAAACACAAATTATACCGAAAATCCTGAGACTACATTGGGTATTTTACGCTATTCCACATAGTATCGGATTCGGCGACTCACGCCCTCTGGAAAAATTCGGTCTGTAAAATGTATGGTTATACGCGGAAAGCCCTCAGTAAGCTCTGCTTAGCCTTGAAAATCGAGCCATATGGCTGCAATTCTTTAGCCATGGGCCTCCTTAAACAGCATACAGTTAACCCAACAGAAGCATATTCATAGAACATAACTTTTAGGGCGTTTTTAGCAGAACTACCAAAGAAAATCATAACGTCGTAGGTGTTAAAATCAATAAGTCCATTTCTGGCGGTTATGACATTGATGCCGTTTTTACTGCGGTATAATAATCGTAAACAGCTAAATATAATAAATATTTTCATAAATATTTAATCTAATCGAAAAAACTGTATTATTTCACATAGCTACTAAAAACATTATTTAATAACTTGTAACACTTTAATCACCAATAAAATGTTTTTGGTATATATGTGAATTATACAGTTTTTTCGCTGTCCTGTAAAGTTGCTAGCTGGAATAACTTCTTACCTCTTTGGCCAGCCATGGGTTCTTGCCAAGCTCATCTTCCCAGATGGTGCCCTGTTCGAAGGTGGCGAAACGACAAGGCACCAACGCTGTGCCGGCCGCTATGTGCCTGAAAACATGGTAACATTAGTATCAGTATCATGAAACCTATTTCAGTATTTATCTCATACGCACACATATGGTTTTCTATTTTTATTTATATATATGTCGCAGCCATCTAGCTGAATCAGCCGTTTCATTAAAAGTCTAGCCTTTTCATTGAACTGTGCCGTTTAATCAGCGACATAAGTGTCAAAGGCAAGTCATTAAACGATATTGAACAAAAGATGTCACTTAAGTCGCTAAAAATTCGGCATATTTAAATGAAAAGGCTAGGCAACCAATTAAACGGCTGATTAAGCTAATTGGCTGCGACATATATATATTTTATGTAGGTTTTTTACGATGAGCCAGGATCGTCACAATGTGCTGCTACCAACGATGCCGTGGAAGTGGTAACGTTTTGGGCCACCTAAATTTAATCGACTGTCGTGCCGGCGACACGCAGAAAGAGAAGTAAGTAAGATCATATTATTGTAGATTTCTACTGACTCAACGCGGCCCCAGCTGCAAGTAGCTCGCTGAGCAGACAAGCTCAGCACGACCGTCATTCCCGTGCTTTTGGATGGATTTGATCTTGTGTCTTTGTGACTCTCGTATTTTAATTTTTTAAAGCACATTTAAGATTTATGCAAGTGTAATGTGTCCTTCTGAAAATAATTAGTGGGGCAGAGTTGATGCTAAAATTAGTGTTTTTAGAAAGTCTATGCGCTGATTTGGACGTCACTTGGATGAAATGATGTTAAAATTTTACGAAATGCTTCGACTGGTACAGAAATTTCGAATTTATACCACCCAGGATTCACCACATAGCACTGTATTTAGAGAGATAAGGATCACTTTTTTTTTTTTTTGTGAGGTAGTCGTGCCCTAAAACTCCGCTTGACAAATCCGAAATTTCTGTACCAGTCGAAGCATGAACATGAGTTGGTTTCTGTAAGGGGTGTAAAGAAAAACTGTCTTAAGAAAGGATTTTTGTTACCATGAAGTCTAACGGACAGTTGAAAATTATTTAAACAATGATAATATGAAAGAGAACATTAGGTAAAAAATCACTGATACGAGTGTAGCATATCTTCCATTTTCGAGCACAGTTAAAAATAACATCGTAACTTCATGTTTAAAAATACTTTCTGGTATCATCATAATTTAGATAATTTAGTCATAATTGCATCACAAGAAATCTTAAAAAACATACTTATAGAGCAGCTCAGTAAACACAATAAAATGACAAACATAGAAGTTTTCCATCTGGTAAGAATTAGCCTAATTATGCAATCACAATTTTATTTTTACGCTTACACTGTTAGTCTTTAAGTCAAGAGTGAATAAGTTACTTCTAGGCAAACGTGCTCCATCTTCGACCACATCGTCGCTTACCATCAGGTGAGATAGTGGTCAAGCGCTTGCCTATCAATAATTAAAAAAAAAAAAAAAAAAACAATGCCAATAATAATTTATTGTTTGCCGTAAGAATCAACTAAAATTAAGTTACTAACTCACAGCTGGCTTATTCATATTTTTTTACCCTTATGCTTAATTTAAATACTGACTAGCCAAAGTCAAAGTCAAAAGTCCTTAAGAGCGTGTACGCCGTATGTCATTTCATACAAACTTTCAAGTCCTTATTCTTCAAAATGAATGAACCGATTTTAACGAAACTTGGTATGCATACGCTAGATATCCAGGTCTAAATAGTTATCAGAAAACATTTTTGAAAAAGATTTCAGAGGGAGAGAGAAAGCGATTTTAAGTTTTCTATAGAAAGTGAAAAATCCCTATATCCTTCCCGCTGAACTCTTTTTCGAAAATGTTTTCTGATAACTTAAGAACTAGATATCTAGCGTATGCATAACAAGTTTTATTAAAATCGGTTCATTAATTTCGTAAAATAAGGATTTGAAAGTTTGTATGAAAAGCCGTACCGCGTAAACGCTCTTAATTCAAACTAGGCTGAAAATAAGCACTTTTTGAAAGTCAAAATTTAGAGAAGACAGTCCCCCAAAACGCTCAGCCCGTCACCACTTTCTAGTGTTTTAGCTGGGAAGAAGTGGCGCAACAAACTCTCCAGCAACACATTTTCAGATCTAGCATCTTTAAAGAATTAAAATTTACAATCGGCTAATAAGTATTTATGTATGTGTCGCAGGCAATTAGCTAAATCAACCGTTTAATTGGTGACCTAACCTTTTCATTTAAATGCGCCGATTTTTCAGCGACCTAAGTGACATCTTTTGTTCAATATCGTTTAATGACTTGCCCATGTCACTTATGTCGCTGATTAAACGGCGCAGTTCAATGAAAAGGCTAGGCTTTTAATGAAACGGCTGATTAAGCTAGTTGGCTGCGACATATGCATAATAAAATTATGGTTTAAGTTTTTCTGAACCCGGCCTGGATTATGGTGTGGAATTTTTAATATTACTATGGCCGAAGTAACTCAAGGAGATTTGGTTGTATTTTTTAAATGATTGACAAGTTTGTCAGGTCGGAGGATCCTCCCTTTTGAACGGACGTTGCGGGACTTTTTCACCCTGAACCAACCGTGGCCACCACCAGAAAAGCACCGAGTCAATAAAGCTCGACAACACCTGGAAGAACGATTCAATTGTTGCTGGATATCTTCGTGTCGATGGCAAAAACAGTTCATTAAATTTTATGTTGGGCCCAGTAGTCAGCAACGGTAACACGTTTCGCTGACGCAGCCATAAGGTCCTCATTCCCCCGTGGACGAAACGTGGCCCATGGACTGAGGAGAGACGCCACACAAAAACTGAAGATCGGAGTCGTCACTACGGCCAACCTGAGTGTGGAGCATAGTTAGAGTTTTCAAAGTCTGCCACAGCAAAGCGTGCCCAGGTGAAAGGTTCTCCGAGGCAGTCGCAACTCTTTTGTGATTAATTTCGTTCTGGGTTCAGTAGACAGTTGGCTTAGGATGTGCTAGTTTCATTATGAACTTACCTATTAATAAGGTCCTTGCCGGTCGCCTCGTATATAGCCTTGGACGACATGTTTGTGTGCCTGTGTGTTCAACTGTTACTGTATCGTTGCAGCCCACGTCATAGGGATGGTAGTTTTTGCTGTGGACAAGAGAAAACTATAGTTTAGTTTATGGTTTACAGAGTATGTTAATCTAAGCAGAGAACAACCTTACAGGAGACCAAGGAGGGGCCAATCACTAAAAAAGTACTGTAAATTATACTATGCTTAGGTTTATTGCATGTTTCAGGATGGCTCATCTTTAAGTTTTGAGCTCGAATGAGCCCTAAAATACTTTACTATCTATTGGACATAAATACATCGCATAAGTATTGATTCTTATATACGTTATAATTAAATTGTGCACGAAATTACACTCTACAGGCTGACGACTTAATGAGTAAAATTCCTTCATTATTTTTATCGGTATTTGCGGTTGTCAACAAACATATTTATGCAATAATAATAAACATTATGTTCAATTATGTAATAATAAACATATCAATAAACCTACAGGAAATACCTAACATTGGCAGTCAATTAATTTCCGGGAAATAGTTTCAATAATATTAATAACGGTTATTATTCGTTCCCGTATAGCCTAAGCCTTCCTCATGAATGTGGCTATCATATACAAAAGAATTTCCAACTCCGACTGGTAGTTCCAGAAATTAGTGCGTTCAAACAAACAAACTCTTCAGCTTTATTATATTAGTATAGATATAACATGTATCATTGAAATACCAGCTGGAGCGTAAGGAAAGGCAGTAATTTATAAATCGGCCATGGTTTTTCTCGGCCTTGTCCTTGCAGGATAAACGACGAAATTCATGCGAACAAAGTCGCGGGCGAAGTGCATGTTTTTTTTTATATAGGTAAATATGCGAAAGAAGGAAACGATTAATAGAATTTTACAAACCACCGCTTGCAAGTGTAAGTGCGGTGCCTCCGTCCAAAATATGGCTGACGTGTTGGAGTGTCCCAAATGGCCTTACACCTGGATTGAGGACTTAATTAATGCCCGGCTGATGCTGCTATAAACGTGACCACCTACTGGCACAAACTGTTTAATTAAGGGTCACCATCGATTTGAAAAGAAGAAGATGAACCAGGATAATAAAATTATAGAGCTTTTAAGGGGTAAGAAGTCCCATACTGTTAGAGTTGACCCTTTGGTCTATCTTTTCATTGCGGATTGTTTTCCTGGGGCAAGTTGGGTTCCGTACACACCGTAATACAATATTTCTAAGGTCTATCGTGCGTGAACGTTACATTAGGCGGGAGAAAATGCGATCTGACTCTATAGAAGTTAAGCCCGTCATGTCAAGGTATAAGGAAACTGGCTCTTATACTTTGTTGTGTATTTTCAGCAGGTATTAATATTTATATTCTTAATAATAAAATGTTCAGGCTCTCGTTAGGCAGCTGGATCAAGGTCTTGATTCAGAAAGCAGTACTTCTCGGTGGGCTACTATTTTTTATATTTTTAAATATTTTTTTATTGTTTTTGTAGAAATATTTAAAAATGTAAACGGCACGGATTTAGATGAACAAACGAGACAAAAATGGTGAAAAAATCATGTCACATATTGATTGCGAGACCCGTGGCACAGGTTTTACTTAGTATGGGCTCCGGTCTCCCATCTTCAAACATTTATTCAATATTTCCGCTTTCTTCATGTTTCTTGTGGGGCAAATAAACAAATGATAATTATTATTATATCTAACACAAAAAATGGCTACTACTAAACCATCTTATTTCCTAGCCAAACTAGAAAATAATACATCTTCAAAACAGCAAAAACGTCAACAAATTTCGAATTTGGCGCACGCCTCAACAATTGGCCGGCCAGTTCTCAAACGGCCTCTGATTGGTCGGACCGCGTGGTCTGATCGCCTGATCCGATCTTGCTTGCGTATACGTCATCGCTTTGCATCAGCTGAGGTGGAGGTACACCCAACGACGTATTAAGCTGTTCTTTCCAGTATAAGCTGACCTCTTATTCTACAAAAAGTCTATGCAGTGCGAGGTTAGTTACAGCTGGAATGTTTAGCTTGAAATGTTGTGTTTGTGTGTACGTAATTGTGACCTAGTAGCACGGCGGGTTTTCTTTTGCCGTTTTATGTATGCCGCGTGGCGTACATTGATCTTTTATTATATTTTAAGTTTTTATTAAGTTGTTAGGTAACTTAAGTATTTTTTTATTATTTCAAGTTGATTATATTCAGTAAGGAAGGGCCTTGACTATTTAATTGTTTCTTTTTTTAAGAACTTAAAATATTTATTTGTTAAGAACTAAAATAATTTATTCTGAGATGATTTTAAAATTAATTATGAAGGAAGGGCTGAATAAATATTGTCAATGTACACCGGTGCAAATTAAATTACCTAGTTAGCGAAACTTATGACGATTAAAACGTTTTTTTAAATTACAGCTGAGCACGGGGTCAACGACCGCTGGGTATGGTTTCGTAGTTTCGCTACCTAATTTAATTTGCCGTGATTTTTATACCAGCTGGACATATCAGATATTAGATTATTGCTATTTGATTTTAATACGTAAAATGACTGTAAATAATATCATTAAGCGTTACAGATATAGTCTATTGTTTAGTATTATAAGTTACACGGCGTAACGGTGAAACCAATAAGATTAATGAGTTTAGGTCTGCTTTTAAATTAAATAAGAACAATGCATCGGTAACGAAAATCACGTGGGAGCCCCACTTAAATATTTATTTTATTCTGTTTTTTAGTATTTGTTGTTATAGCAGCAACTGAAACACATCATCTGTGAAAAATTAAACTGTCTAGCTATAACGGTTCATGAGATACAGCCTGGTGCTAGACGGACGGATTTTTACCCTTTGGGTAGGGAACCCTAAAAATGAATTTTCCCTTCTTTCAAACCACGCAGGCATTACACCAAAACGCCATTTACGAGAACAATACCACTTATTATCGATTTATAGATCAATATAAGCATATAATTAAATAATTGTTGAACAACCTTCAGGACGTGTCTTAATGTCACGCCGATCAGTCCTTGATCTTGAACGCAGTTGCCCTACATTATTGTTGATGACTGACGAGTGATGTGATGACTCAGTGGATGATAAATAACAAGGATTTTTGTCTATGACTTAGACCAATCGATATTTGGAGATGATACTGGCTAAACTGGGAAAATCTAAACTAATATTATAAAACTGAAGAGTTTGTTTGTTTGTTCCGTTGAACGCGCTTATCTCAGGAACTACTGGTTCGAAATCTTTTAGTATGGGATATTTTTAAATGCACATCTGTATAATTTTATGCATACCAGAAAAAATAATGCTGTGCAAAAAATCCCAATTGATTAGAAAACATGTCTAACAAAAAAAACTAAAAAAATCATCCAAAACGAGATGACCTTTTTATCGAATTCACACCAAAAATGTGGTTCATACATCGGATTTATGATTTATAAAACAAAAATACGAATTGTTTATCAAAAATACTAACTTGCACTCTAAATTGCACTTCCCTGAAATAGCAGGTGGTTATCATGGTTACAATAGTAGCCGGTCATTGGGCACCCCGACTCGGACAGGTTAGGTCAGAAGGGGATGGCGGGGTCAAGTGAGCGAGCGAAGCGAGCGAACAGACCCCGCCATCCCCTTCGTGGTTATTTTTTTTTAAACCACCCAGAAATATCATTAGCCAAATATTCGTTCAGTAAAACAGTTCTGCAAATACCATTAAACAGTATATCGAATTTGATTTATTTAGTGTGCATAATTTGAGTGCAAGTCAGTATTTTTGGTTTAACTTTGAAATATTTTGATCGAAAAAAGGGAATATACAGATATCGATTTAAATACATGCCTTTTAGTATTCGATAGCCCATTTACCGAGAAAGGCTTAAAGCTCGTTAAAATTCTACATTTCGGTTTAAAGAAATTTATTTCTCATCAGAACTTATAGTCCGCTAGTAATGAGATACAAAGTATTATATGATAATACAGTACAATACAATTTCCTCTAGAGTATTAGAAGTTATAATGTACATACAAGTTTCTTAAGCAGTGGCGTAGCTAGACTCCAAGGGGCCCTGTATCAAACGTTTTAGAGGGCCCCCTTTTTACCCGACTGCGAAGATGACCGCAAATGCAGGGTTGTTTTGTTTTACGATATTTGCGCTACTAGCACAAAACTGTAGCTCATATCATCATTATTAATTTATCCATTCATCATCTGCCTAGCCTTTTCGCAACTATATTGGGGTTGGCTTCCAGTCAAACCGGATTCAGCTGAATACCAGTATATTACGTGGAGCGGGCCTCTTGTTACTAAGATTGATGAATGATTTAAGGTAGCAGACAATATTTAATGTTTTGGTTCAATACATCGGGGCCCCTGTATAATTGATAGGTACGGCAGATATGGCGGTAGCTACGCCCCTGTTCTTAAGCTTATTTTTAAATGTATTCACGTTATCGCACTCTTTTATCGACGGCAATCCATTGAACAGCTGTGCTCCTTCAAATAATATGGTCTTTCTACCGTAATTAGTGCGTACGCTGATGAATTCCAGTTTGTTTTTATTTCTATTTCTCAGGTTATATGACATTGTTTTTTTCTTTAATTGTCTGTTAGTTTGTATTGAGTTGAGACATTATAATAAATGAAATTACAGAAGCCGTGCAGCAAATAAAAATGTACGATACCCTTATTTATGAACTTATTGCCGTAATAAAACGATACACCAATTATATTTATCAATGAAAATCATGACACATTCCTGATATAATCGCGTGAGCATCGTACGATACGGAAAATAGTATGGAGTTTGACCTACATAGATTTGCTTTACGAAGTCAATCTGCCTAGCCTTTTCCCAACTATATTGGGGTCGGCTTTAAGTCTAACCGAATTCAACTGAATACCAGTATTTTACGTGGAGCGTCTGCCTACCCGACCTGAATAACAGCCGCACGGGTTGATCATCAAGGTTAAGCAACGCTTGTCAAGGTTGGTCTGTGGATGGGTGACCATCTTAACATACAAAGTTTTCTCCCTGCCTCAGAAAGCACGGGTCCCGGCTGTCATTTGTAGATCTTTGGCAGTCGTTAAGAATTGTCAAAAGCCAGTAAATCTGACAAGTCTTGCCAAGAAGTACAGTGTTACCCAGTTAATGGGTCTGGTAGACAAGCCGCTCCACGTAAAATACTGGTATTCAGCTGAAGCCGGTTTGACTGGGAGCCGACCTAAATATAGTTGGGAAAAGGCCAGGCAGATGATGATGACTGCCTTTCTGACCTGACCACAACCCAGTTACTGAGTAACACGGTACCCCTTGGCAGAACTGGAATCAGATTTCTTGGCTACCTACCCTTGGCTTGACTATGAGTGAAGATTATCAAAGATCTACTAATGTCAGCCGGGACAAATTGCTACACACACTTCATCCTACAGAAACTTCTCCCTCTCTGGGTGGAGCGGGAGGGAGTGTTAGACTTTTACTGACTAAAACCCATCCGTGTTCCTCCTAATGCCCTTTGCGTCTCAGGGCTGCAGTAACTCTTTCTATCAATTCGATCCGCAACAGATCTTCATAGCTGGATCTTCTTTGGTTAAAGTTATTAAAACATTATCCTCAATATTATCGCATGAGTGTCGTCAGGCCACGATACGACATGCGACATTGAACTTGGCTTGGTCTGATAGCCGCGCCTGCTTCACTTCCTTAAAATAATCATATAAGAAGTAGGTACTAACTTTCACCCGCGACTTCGTACGCGTATATCTCGTTGTTTCTCGTTCCCGTATACTAGAAACAACGGGATATACGCGTACGAACTCGGTATAGCCTATAGCCTTCCTCATGAATGTGGCTATCATACACAAAAATAATTTTCAAAATCGGTTCAGTAGATCCAGAGATTACCCCCTACAACCTCACAAACTTTACTCCGTCTTCTTTTATTTCGTCCGTCTTTGTTATACTTTAACTAGCTTCATCATGCGAGTTCACTCCCAAGTCCACATTTTGGGATAGAAACAGCGATAAACGAAAAAGGTTAGTGAATATAAATTGCACCCGTGCAAAGCCGACTGCTAGTTTCCATGTACTTGTATGAGTAAATATATTTGATGTAGGTATTGAACTTTGTACATAATAGTAATGTCTTGATGAGACGTTAAAGACATAATGACTATTTTTAATGGGTAATAAATTAAGCGACTATGAGGAAAAGGCAGGCGAATGGTATGCCGTCAGTCTTCCGTGTGATAAAAATGGCTGCCATTTTCTAAAACACAAAATTGATAATTAAATTAAAAGTTTATCCTAAATCTGTGCCTTTCATTAGGTCATGTAAACAAAACAAGTCTGACTTAACGCTACGAGTATAAAGGGTGTGCAAAGAGTGCGTGGTCATATTTAACAGTGTTGTTCTATATCTACGATTAGGAAAAAAAATATCAAATAATAAAAATACAGTTCTTTTTTCGAAAAATTCCAATTATAGCGCAAAATATACTAAAAAGTTGAAAAAAAAAAAACTTTTCAAGCTTTCAAAGTCAAATCATTTATTTCAATTAAACCATTTACAGGCACTTTTGAATTGTCAAGGTCGGTCAGTCAAAGAGGTGAAGCTATTTGCACGTTCCAAAGCGTAGATCTCTATGGAGAAGAACGTACAAGAAACTCCATGGACACTCTTTTGAATCAATTAATTATTACAAAGTTGTGGTTACATTGTTCTTGCTGAAATTATTCATAGACATGTGAGAACGATGTAAAAAGACGTGCACGACAAAAGCAAAAAAGGAACAATTCAAAATACTAACTACTAACAATTAAAACAAACCGTGGCAGTTGAGAGATGACCAGTCCCAGCTGACGGAGCCAAATGATGAATGAAACACAAACTGCACCATCAGAGAGACTTGAGTGAGCATGACACTCCTAACAGCCAGGGCACATTAAAGTCTTACCCAAAAATGATAGTTTGACTTGAAGGTACACAGTACTCACACATGTGCCGTTAATGCATGAAATTATACAATGCAAAATTAGTTCTTTCTGATGCAGTTGGCGGTGTTTATTTTAGTTCAATCATAGATTCAATGCAACCAACTGCATCAGACTGCTTGAAAATGGTTTTATTTGGAACTTTTTAGTCGTTACTCGAGGTCACGTTTTTTAAAACATTTCAATATTTTTTATTTTGATATTGTTTCTGTCGCAGCTACAGAACACCACCTGTAAATATGACTCGCGCCTTTGGAACATCCTGTATAATTGGTGGCGATCAATCTTTTAATTGGTTATGATTCGGACATTTGCGAAAATGGCAACTATATTTAATAAGTCCATCCATGTGAACTGTATTAATGAGTGACTAATAAATTATTGTTTCTATTTATATCGTTGAAGCAGATAAAATACTAAAGTGTCGTAATCATTCATTCACTGAAGTGCCAAGGACGTTGCAATATGAGGAAAATAAACAAATTAAACACGTGAGGAATAATGAGATAAATAATAATAATAAGAAAGGAGCATTTAGCATAGTTTTAGCGTATTCAGTGGTTAATAATTAAATTCTAAGTGGGTGAGTGTAGACCAAGAGACGATCTTGTCTGCATAGTTAGAAGACAAGTCTATCTTTAGTAGGAGTTCTACTGAAGGGTCAACAAAAGCAGAAGACAGAAGTGTATGGAAATGTGTCTGCTTAATATGATTTGAAAGGATCATACGGTATTTTTATTTTATTTGTTAGGGACAAAAAACAGTTACACGCCAAGCTTAACTAGCACAATACTGAAAATACATTTATACACAATCTACACAACATTGTCTACGAATTCACAAAAGAAGAAGAAAACAGACAAATAGTGTGCATCGTGAAAGACTAGTTAGAACAAAAAGAAAGAGAAAAATTTGTATACTTAAGAATTTAGTAACTCTATTGCTCTCACCTTCAAACGATGTTTGGAAAGAGTAAATATGTCAAGCTCCATAAAGTGAGCGTTGTACGCATCAACGAGGCGACGGCCGACGACGAAGAGGCACGCGCACCCCAGCGTTAGTGCTGCACGAATTTGTGTGGAATAGTCGAGGCAAACGTACCCCACGAAGCATGACAGATCTAGGTACTATGTTATGTAGACTATTTGATAAAGGAATGCAGTCGAATCTATTATTGCATATACCATGCAGCATCATTACACCCAGAAGACATTATAACGTTTCAGTAATTGTTCATAGGAGACTTTGGGACGATAACATTAACGGTTACCCATAGATTTAAATAGTAAAGACAAGGCCGATAAAACTCCGAATGTTTGCTTATACGCAGCTTAGACCTCGACAACGCAGTAACTGCGTAACACGTTACTCCTTGACTAGACTGGTGTCAGATTTTCTGGCTGTAAGGACCAAAGAATGACAGTAAGGACCGACGGCTTAGCGTGCTTTCAGAAGCACGGGAGTGTCTGTATGTATTAGAAGGTCATTTATCCACGTATCCACCTTAAAGGTCGATACGTGCGGCTGTTATGCCTTAACCACAATATAATAAAAGACTATTGTTTTGCACGTGCATTTATACACACACAAAAATAGTAAACGTGTCATAACAGTTAAAAACCCTGTCATTGTTATGTCTGAATGGAATTTCTTTAACAGTAATATTTTTATGTTAATCGATGCAAAGAATGTTGATTGGTAGGCGTGTTTCACGCAAACGATTTGTCGCAGGGGAATGGAAACTATATTTTTTTTTTATTCTTTAAATTTTAACGTGCCACAATTCAGGCGAACAATAGGTCAAACTCACGGCGAATCGCGGATCGAGACAGTTGAGGATTTCTTTGATTGCGCACAGCAAAGGAGTGGAACTCTCTGCCTGCGTCTGTGTTTCCAAAAGCTTACAACCCTAATCTCTTCAAAGTTAGAGTGAACAGGCTCTTTCTGGGTAAGCTCGCTCCATCGTAGACTTTGTCTCTGTCATCTCTGACATAGACTAGAGTCAAGAGCAAACCCATCAATAATAAAAAAAATAAGAGACTATGGAAGAGTACTACTTTGACAGAGCTATGCCAACGCCTTATGAAGCTTTGGACCTAAGGTACAACTAAACGGCTGACCTTGTATTGTAAGGGGTGTTCCTGAATTGCGTGGTCATATTTAAAAGTGGTGTTCTGTATCAGCTATACAATTACGAAAAAATATCAAAATATTGACTTTAAAAAAAATCCGGACTCCACAAAACGACTAAAAAGGTAAGAAAATTGATAATTA
Source organism: Melanchra persicariae (assembly GCA_947386135.1). Lineage (NCBI taxonomy): Eukaryota > Metazoa > Arthropoda > Insecta > Lepidoptera > Noctuidae > Melanchra > Melanchra persicariae. Next base: position 6,427,822 of record OX376673.1, on the reverse strand, counting down.
AATTTAAAGTTTATCCTAAATCTGTGCCTTTCATTAGTTCATGTAAACAAAACAAGTCTGACTTAACTCTACGTGTCTAAAGGGTGTGCAAAGAGTGCGTGGTCATATTTAACAGTGTTACGCTACAATACAATTAGGAAAAAATATAAAATAAAAAGAAACTGTTTTTTTTTTTCGTAAAATCCAATATCGCAAAAAGTACTAAAAAGTTGAAAAAAAAAAAACACTTTCAAAGCTGTCTGATGCAGTTAGTGGTGTTTATTGTGTACTATAATTAAATCACAGATTCGATGTCACCGACTGCATCAGACATCAATGATTTTTTTGAAAACAGTCCATATTTTTTTACTTTGATATTGTTTCTTAGGTCTGTGGTCATATTTAAGGGTTAAATATGATCACGTACTTCTGGAACACCCTGTATATGCATTAGGCTTTCCGCGCGAGAGGAGAAATGAGAGGTAAACTTCTACTGCAGATCTATTAGTTTGATGTGTTTTTGTGTGGAGAGACACGTTTAGAAAACTAAGTATAGGTGCAAACTAGGTAAAACGGAAGGTAAACCCAACCAGACGAAAACGTAGACCTCTTCAAAGCCACCGAATTAGTACTCCAAAAAATTCTTGCTCAGTATTTCGTGCCTTATCAAGATCTTGATGCTAAATTCCTACTCGACCTACTTCCTACGGTCCTCAAGAGGTTTTCAGCACTCGGCAGGTTATTGACTGTTTAAAAGGCCGGCCTTGTTACGCGTGTTCCTAGCAAAAAAATAAGAGTATGTTATAAGTTGTACCGACGCGACGTCCGACACGCCTATCTGATGGGAAACGGTTACCGCATTTTAGACTTTCGACAGAAGACTATCGATAAACGTGAACCTATCAAAACTATGGCAAGAATCAACAAAAAAGGATTTAATTAACATTTTTTTGAATAGCTTTCCGATTTAATCATCAGACCCTGGGTACCACCTCGTATGATATCACTTGTCAATACATCATCAATAAACCCAAACGCGACGATGCTACCTTGTTTGAGGAGATCCTATGTCCATCTTTCGGCGGCATCATCAGACCAGCTCAATAGTACCATATTATTGCAAGTTTAAGCATAATCAGAAAAATCCACAACAAAAGTATAACCGTAGACACACATACGAACGGAGCCAGTTAATTAAAAGATTTTTAAAATATGTATCTTGCAATCTCCCTGAAGTACTGTTACGATCACTTACGAATTTCGAACAATGATAAAAAGCTACTTAGTGCTATGGATTTTTTATCCGGACAAAATGCACAGACCTCGGGAGCGTAGCAGCACTAGCAGCTGAAAAAATGTTGGCTAGACTTATTTTCTTTTTACAGAGCCCACCATTATTCACAGAACGATGGAAAATAAAGCTCATAGTGTAGAAAAAGTGACTTCGATGCACAGTTTTCCAGGAAACACTTCAAGAATTGGACAAGCATCATCAACGCTGTGAATAACGCTATTCCGCGGTTATGCGAAGCAGTCATGGAGCTATCTTTGTTATATACGATAATGCCATAACTGATATTCATCTATCTATCTATTGGGTATGGTTTCCGCACTTAGTCCTGATTTTGAATCATTGTGCGTGAACCATGGCCGCCGTCATTACAACCAGCCAACCTCCCTCCAGAAGCAGATCAGGCCTCCTAGTGTTCAATCAAATGACTCCTTCCACACCGGACGGAGGGAAAAGGAATGTCAGACTCTTACTGGCTAAAATCTATCCGTCGCGGGCAAAAATAGTTTTAGTCAACCTTAAAAAATACAGGAAAAGTAAAGTCTATATTACTTTTTTGTTTACGGCAAATCGTAAGGCGTATGACACGCTTAATGGCGCATAATGTATTCAATCGAGCGACGTCGAGCATCGTGGAAGGCGACGTCAAACAGAAGTCAAGAGGTTACGAACGTATACGCTACTCTACGAAGCTCCAGACTTGGTTTGTGTTAGTTTACCGCTTTATTAGAAAAAAACTCTGGTTATAAAGTATGGTCCAAAATTGTTAGAAAGCAGACAGCCAGCTTACTTCCGATAAGCGCTGCCTGGTAGATCAGGCAGCGCTTATCGGAAGTAAGACGGCTCAAAAACTGACTTAAAACCAAGATTAGGATTGACATGCGCTATCTAATTGTCCCGAGGTGGCATGTCAGTTCTGTGACAATAAATACTTTTTCAATCTTCTTTCAGACAATCTACATAGCCTTTTCCCAACTTTGTTGGAGTCGGCTCCCAGTCTAATTGGTTGCAGCTCAGTACCAATCTATTCGGATTGGCAGTCGCTCTGTACAGCCTCCACAACGCGGTCACTGGGTGAACCATCCCGGACGACGCTTTCTAACGATGGCTAACTAATACTTTGCTGGGGAGTTTGTTGCGCCACTTCTTCCTAGCTAAAACACTAGGATGTGGTGACGGGCGGGCGTTTTTGTGGGACTGTCTTTTTGTAAACGTTGACGTACAAAAAGTGCTGGCACTCAGGCTAATTTGAATAAATGACTTTTGACTTTGACAGATCTGATAAGCGCAATCTAGTAGTTCGTTGCCGAAAAATAGTGTGCTGCATCCAAGTAGACTAGTAACTGACGCCAATAGGTACAGTTGGGTAAAGACTACGCAGATGATAAGACGAGAGCCAGCAAGTCAATAGAAGGTGATGACTTTTGCAGACAGTGCGACCCTGCAGTTCACGAGGTTGACTACTTTTTCTTCCTTTGGGGCTAAAACCTTTTGGGGGTATTGGCCTCCTCAGTGATCTCCCATTTCTGTCTCTGGCCTCCTTTCGCCAAGATGTTTTCCTTCTTAAGCTAATCAAATCTTCCTGGAATCAATCCTTCCAACACTTCCTGGGTATTCTCTGTTGCCTCCATTGTACATGATTTGACCAGCTCTTTCATTTTTTGCAGGTGACCTAGCTGCTTCTAATTTTTTTGTGACTGGCAGAACCTGACAATCTTGTGTGTTTGCAAAAGTTAAAATCAATACCAGGTACAAAGCGGGCACACAGAAAAAAAAATGTATGAGTAGCCTTGACCCTAACAATTGAAAGGCCAAATAAAATTAAAATCCGATCCAATACAAATATTTGTATTGTATTATATATACGGCGATTGTTCTACTATGTACAAAGTCGTAATTAATAATAATTGAGAAAATGTTTTAATTGAATGCTAAAAATAACGCAGCTGTGAAGACAATTACTTTGTGGGAAATACTTAGTGATAGCTAACTTGAATTGATCCGCGTGGTAATTCTGTCAGATAGTATCAAGCCATTAATTTTGACAATTCAAAAAGTTTCATTGCGTCGATTATGTTGTCGAACAGACACTGATGAAGCAATGGATTAGCGATTTACTAACAAATCTCCAGTCAAGTTGCATTACATTGCGGGCACAGGAGGTTATATTTTATCTTTTGCTCGTTCATGACCCGCAATGTAATTAAACTTGCATGAGGGTTGCTTGCAGGTGGAAACCCGGGTTTACGTGGTTGAGTCGGGTTTACCGCTCCGTAGGCTCGCTCCAGATTCCATGGGAATTAAACATGGCCGGAAAAATATATTTGCAGAACACAGGCGTGTTGCTTGTCTATGTGTTCTTACATCGGAGAGTTCCATTTGTCACATCTAATTACTGCGATAGAAGACAGCCGCGTTTTTTAGGGTAAAAACTTAAGAGGGCGCCGAGCGCGCAGTGGCGCCCTCATCGTTTGTTTGGTTATTTCTTTTATTTTAGAATGAAAATGCAGAAAATAACCACGTTAAGTTGTGTTCCACAAGATTATACGTTAATATTATTATAAACGGTAGTTTTAAATTGTTTAGTTTTATTATAATCACTAAAACGGATAATAGTGGCCACTATTCTCCGTTTTAAATCAAACAAACGATGAGGGCGCCACTGCGCGCTCGGCGCCCTCTTAAGGCAGCGCTGTACGTCCGTCTGTCAGCGCCCAGCGGGCTATATCTCATGAACCGTAATAGTTATACAGGTGAAAATTTACCCTTTGTGTGCTAGTCCGACTCGCACTCGGCTGCCTGGTATTTTACAGTAGTAGGTACTAGTTATAATTATCATCTGTTCCAATCTTCACATCACTAAAAGATTACAACTTTAGCAAAAAAGATAAGATTTATTATGTCATTTTAGCGATGCTATCGAGAATGACTTTGACAATCACAAAACGTAAGAAAATCTTGTAGGTATCATCTTCAGAGATTACATTTTTATTTTTGCGTTTTCGAGGACAACATTTTTCCCGAGGCCTCTCACGGAGTTACTTCATAGGAGTATAAAGGAGCCCATGGTCCTCATAGTAATAGCTAGCTATCAATGAAGAAAATTTCGTAATCGGATTCTCAGCACCAACGAGAATCTGTTTTGAAATTATTACGATACGATTTTGACCAGATATATGGTTAAGTCTTCAGCGCATAGGGCACTCGTCCTATGTCTATTTAGTGACCATCGTCGACCGAATGACCTATAGTAGGGAGGCTAGGTCATGGTCCACCGGTATGCTCGCGGGCACGTCCGTCCACTCACTTTCATGTTTGTAGCGAGGTCTGGTGGACATTTACCGCCGCCATGCCCGCGGGCAACACAACGTAAATGAATTCTCTCTTTCAAAAAGGTGGTTTCAACAATAAGTTAATAACCTTGAGAGGCTAGAAAAATTACGAAAGCACAAAGCGTAACGTTTAGTATACTTATTTCCTTAATTACTTTGCTAAGTAATTATTGTAGATATTATAAATATTATACAAACGATCGTTGACTTCCTCAAAAGATCTTAGCTACATCGTGTAGTTCAACTCGATTTTTCAATGATGCCAACGTTTATAATTCCCTCATTTAGAGGTTTTTTCATGTATGGGATATCATCAAATGACTTCTTCCGCTGTGGGTGAGCGGAAGGGAGTGTCAGACTCTTACTGACTAAAACCCATCCGTGTTCCTCCATAACCCCTTTGCGTTCCAGGGCCGCGGTGACTCTTTCGAACAAATTCCGCAACCCTGGATTTTCAAAAATCTTCCTCGCTGCTTTTAGGCCCAGCGTTTAAGTCTGTATGTTGTCTGTCAGTGAACGAATTACAAGATTTTTATTAGACGAAAAGCAGTGTGCCTGCTTTCCATTTTTTTTTTATTGAAGAATGGCCTCGATCACGCCTGGTGGAAAGCGATAGATGACGTCTATGATGGAGGGAACGTGCCCAGAAGATGCCTGTTCACTTTTGCTTTGAAAGCAGACGGGTTATAATGTGTAAGAGAACACAGACGCTGGCAGAGAGTTCCACACTTTGGCTGTGCGCATAATAAATGTGGAGGAGAAGAGCTGAGTACGACTAGTCGGGATATCGACCGGTGGTACCCAGCAGTACGTCTGGTATTCCGGTGGTTTCCGTGCGGAATTGGGATGTTTGCGAGATGCACAATATTGTGGCGACACCGACGCTTGGGGAGGCCCATGTCCAATGGCAGCTCTAAGTTGAAAGTAGATAGCTGAAATGTTCACCTGACTCCTACAAAATATATCTGAGGATATATTTAAAAAAATATGCAAAACGATAATTTAGTTTAGTTGGTGTTAGTTTAATTTCGTCGGTCCACTAAACGACCTTAGCAAAATTTGATTCAAGATATTTGACAAATTAATTGACCTCCGACTTGTTAGACTAGTATTTAAAACCAATAGTAATTATAATCTAACAATGGACCACTTTCAACTTTAATAAGGATAACTACTTTTCAAACTACATTCGCAGTAGCACTGTATATGTCTGTAGATATACAATGAACTCGGACCAGTTTAAGAATTATATCTTTTCTAAGTGCCACAAGCCCACTGCCCACAAAAAGCTAAGCTAAGTTCGTTAACGCTTAGCTTCCATAATCATCTTCCAGCCTTTTCGGACACATTTTCGCAAAAATTATGATTATATTTAGTCCGTCAATTAGATTATCGAAAAATATTGGACACGTTTTTTGCTTTATCAAATCAATAAAAAAGATGAAGGTATAACGTCTTGTGACGTCACGCGCAGGCAAAAAGCGTACTTACATGTTACGTCACTCGACGTAACATGTAAGTACGCTTTTTGTACGCGTCGTTTTCAACGTACTGTATCGTTTTCATTTTTTGTTTACTTGAAAAAAGAAAAATACGTGTCTAATATTTTTTGGAAATCTATCTGACGGACTAATTAGTTTTTTTTAGTCATCTCCCTATTTGGAAGGCTGTTGGAGACAACTATATCGAGTGGTCCACACTGCAGAAGCATGACTTGGAGACGCGTCGTATTTGGCCTCGATTCTCAGTAGTGAAGAAACCACAGAGGTGACAGAGAAGAATCATCATTATCCTTAGCCTGACTCCGTAGAAATACACACACTGAATTTTTCAACTGTCTACCTGATACGGTTTATGAGATACAGCCCGCTGATAGACAGCCGAACAAACTGTTAGCTGAAGCTTAATAATAGGGTTCCGTTGGTTATCCTTCGAACATGGAACCTTAATAATTACGTCAGCTTTATGAGCTAAGCTGAAAACTTGGCTTTGCTCTTGGTCTGCTACCAGCTTTATATTTCCTGACGACATTGTCTAACCACTTCCGTTCATTATAGGAAGTACCGAGATTAATACTAGGTCATCTAGGCTAAGGTAATAACTGATTAATTATGTATATGGATACAATTTGTTCAGAGGCGGACGAATTAATAGTCGAAGAAATACAAGCTGCTAAGTATTTTTTTAGTGAATTAATGAACCGATTTTTAATTAAACTTGATAAGCTTACGTAAGTTACCTAGGCCCAAAAAAATGAGTTGAAGAGAAAGAGAGAAACTTAACTTTTACAATACAAAGTGAAATAGTCAGTGAGACTCTCACTAATGTCTTTTTTTATTTGTTTAGGTATTTTTTTAGGGGTCCGGTCTGTCTGTCTGTCACCAGGCTGTGTAGAACCGTGATAGCTAGACAGTTGAAATCACAGATGATGTTTTCTGTTGCCCCTATAACAAAAATACTACAAACAGAATAAAATAAATATTTGTGGTGGCGCTCCCATACAACAAACGTGATTCTTTTGCCGTATTTTTTTTATAGATAATGGTACGGAACCCTTCGTGCGCTAGTCCGACTCGCACTTGGCCGGTTTTTTCTTGAATTCTATTATCTCGGATACTATCAGCGCAAAACAAGCCGAAGTACTTTCTGTAAACGTAGATTATTGTAACTAGGTTTAAGCTTTTGGACAAAGGGCATAGATAATGCTTTTGTCTTTGAGAACGATCAATTTAATTAGTAGGTCTATACCTATTATTTTGTTTTTCACGCCTATGCGCGAAAAACAAAAACATGTTGTATCAGTTACTTATCTACGATTAAAAAAGTAATTATAATAATCACCGTTATGTAATTACTTATATTTAAATTATGCAATCAATAAGCCTGATTGGAATTCTTTCAGCACTTATTGAACGTCAAAAATGTACAAGACAGTCCCCTAAAACGTCCGCCCGTCACCACTTCCTAGTGTTTTTGCTCGGAAGACGAAGTGGTGTTACGAACTCCCCAGCAACACATCTGTCTGTTAAGTTTGAAGAAGTTTTATTTATTCAATAGTATATTTAAATATTTTTTGATACTAAAAAGCGGTAAAAAATAAGCAAACTCAAACCATCTAATATGAGCCTCCAAATATAAAATAATTTAATTTACATTTGTCACCTCAATATACCTAATTGACAAGCCAATTTCATTACCTATCTAATCAGGAACAACAATTAACAAAATTAAATCACACACATCTTTTTGTTTCAGCCTATCACCTGATTATAAACGATTACTTTGATATAAGATAACTTATTGTCCTAAAGTGCAATAGCATTTTATTTTATTTATCATTCCTGATAAGATCCGTGCAAAAAAGATTACAAACATTTTAACATTTCGTTGAGCAATGATGGGCCAATTAATGATGATGCATAACAAGAAATAATGGAATTTGAAATAGCGTTATTTACGTCTTCGAGTAGACGTTTTTAGGGTTCCGTACCCAAAGGGTAAAACGGGACCCTATTACTAAGACTTCGCTGTCCGTCCGTCCGTCTGTCACCAGGCTGTATCTCATGAACCGTGATAGTTAAAGACAGTTGAAATTTTCACAGATGATGTATTTCTGTTGTCGCTATAACAACAAATACTAAAAAACAGAATAAAATAAATATTTAAGGGGGCTCCCATACAACAAACGTGATTTTTTTGCTCGATATTGATAACGGCAACAGGTAGACGCTTGAAATATTCACAGAATACTTAGTAATATATTCACTTTAAAAATGAATAGTTAAATTAAAATAAAACAAATAATTGAGGGGCGGGCTCCCAAACAAGAAACGTGATTTTCTGACAATTTTTATAGATAATGGTACGGAACCCTTCGTGCGCGATTAAGAATGTCCTTCAAAATTATCCGGATTGTGGTATACAGTGTAAAACAAATTGGGGGCAATAGCGGAAAAATTTATGTGTTTTTTTGACATCAGCAAACAGCTGCTACTCATCCGGATGCTGGTTTTTCTTCGCCCAAATATGCCTTTTATTCAACGTGGCAAAGCTGCCAGTATTAAGTACACTTTTCCTATTGACAGCGAAGTGTTTTTCTTTTTTTTTTTAACCGACTTCAAAAAAAAGGAGGATGTTCTCAATTCGATTGTATTTTTTTTAGTGTTTGTTACCTCATATCTACGTCATTTATGAACCGATTTGAAAAATAATTGTTTTATGTGAAAGGATATATACTTCTCGATTGTTCTAATTGAAATTTTATCATAACCGGTTCAGTAGTTTCGTTTTTAAATCCAAATAGCTGGAAACAATATGTGGAAAAATCATTCATGTATACGAAATTGCGTATTTTTGTGTGTGTGCCTGTGACTTTCCAGTGGTGTTGTTAGGTACCACTAAAAAGTGAAAAATAAAAACATAAAAAAAATCGTCATTTTTTGGAAGTCGGTTTTTCTTGTGAAAAAGATTTTTATAAGCCTGTTCATAATTATCATCAGAAATCGTTTATGAAGATAAAATAAAAGATGCACATTTATTTCGTGAACATTAGTTGCTGAAGTTACAAGCAATTTTACTACATAGAATTCTGTCCTAAGTGATGGCATTTTCTATATTTACACCACTTACCCCATACAAATAACCGGGAAAAATCAAGAAAGAAATGACTGCATAAATAAATAAGATAAACCTGACAGATTCTAAAACTAGGTCACTGCGCAGGCAACCTTATACACAATTGACATGTAAAATATTCGTATTGTAAACTATTTACAGAATGATTTGTATGTGATTTACACATTCATTCAAGCATCCGTTTATGCCGAGAAACTCAATGGAGACACGTTGAGTCAAGACGAAGACGCACACGTCAAAAACTTTTGTAAGTATATTTGTTATACGGTCAGTCGGAAACGATTGACGGGCTGTGTGAAAGATGATGTGGTATGAAAGGGGGTGATTGCTTTTTTTTTAAAGTGATGGGAAATCATCAAATGACAATGCTCTGGGCGGAGCGGAAAGGAGTCTCAGACTCTTACTGACTAAAACCCACCCGTTTTCCTCCAAATACCCTTTGCAATAGTCTGATATATTTTATTTAAACGAATTTAACCTTACAACACTCCTTCCGGAGGTGAAACGGAATGGAAATACCAATGCGACCATTAAAGATGCAAAAAAAACCCGAGATCTTAATTGACATTTTCTGACCACAAACGAGGTTTTCTGCAAAGCATGAACAAGCGTTAAAAATATGTGTTTGACAAATTATAAATATTCAAGTTCCAATATTGATGTATAACTAGTGCCTTTTTGGAAATTTTCGAGAATATGCGGAAGCTGGGAATCGGGTGCAGTGTTCTTAGTAAAATAATGAGTTATACGCTAATATATTCTGATCTAACTAGCCTATATAAATATTATTAATCCAATGCAGGGCAAAGGCCTCCCTCTCCCTTTTCCACTCAATTCTATTTAGTGTTAGAACTGAAATAAGAGTCTCGTGCTATTATCGCTGATACATCACGGTGGACGTTTCCTTTGGGATAGATCACGGGAGCGTAGCCTCGTGTAAAAGCTATTCGATCGATGGTATAATATAGAGAAGCATGTCAGAAAATGGCAACGGAAGATCTCGAGATGATGGCTACAAGAATATCGAAGAAAAAGAATTAGTGGGCTAAGAGATACAGAGAAATGAAAAAGGTTATGAAACGATTATGAATATGAAATGAAACGATAATGTCTGAAAATTTCTAGAATAATGATTTGACTTGTGCCCCTGACAAACCTCACTGAAAGTCGTCTTCTAATAAGCGTTAAACGGTTTTCACGATTACAATATAATTGTAGTTTGAAAATACGGTACTTTTGGCGTTGAACAATAGGTCTCTGAATTATGTTCAAATCAAACAAAAAAGTACGGTAAATAATTTTCGGAAAAAGAAAATAATCGGTCTCGACTTAAATGATAGGATCAAGATTCTCAAGGCTTTTGAACATTACATAATTAAGATAATATGCTCAATGATCGTTGCTAGAGATAATTTTTTGTGTAGGTAGTTAAATAAATACTCAAAACACACATCAAATATTGACGTAAGAACTTGATTATGATAAGTCAATATAAGAGAAAAATGTCAAAGGGAAAAACCAAGTTTTGGACAAAAAAAAAAAGGGGACTAGGCAGTAAAGCTGTCAGAAAACGAATTTCAATACAAGGGTAGAAGATACGACGAATAAGCAGCCAAAAAGAGCGCTTATTTCCTCATGTAAAAGGATTAAAATACAGTCCCTACCATAAAAGAAAACGAAACCGGTTTACGGTATTGACTTATAAATAAGCAGTAAAAGAAAAAAATATCGTGGAGTAAAGATTTTCAGTCAATATTTGCATCGTCAGAGTGCAGCAGTAGTTAAGAACTCAGAAGCAAATTCAGAGTATTCTTTACCCCAACACCCACTGTGATTGATATTCTTGAAAAAAAAAAACACATGAAAAATAGTGTTTGTGAAAGATATGGTTAGGGGAAGGAAGTGAATAATGAGATGGCATTTGGTAGAGATATATGGGAAACAAATACCTAAATTGTAATAACTATAAGGGATGATGAAGAATTGAATGTCTTCCTTCAGAATTGGAAAGAGTGACACAGCACCCAGAACAGTGGAAAGAAGGCAAGGAGACTTTTGCCTAGCAGTGTAACAGAACGAATGTTAGCAATAATAATATTTTAGGAAGATAATGGAGATGAGGATAATAGGTTGACTTTTAATGAATTGTAGGTCAGGTAGGCAGCAGCTCTACATTAACTACGGGAAAACAGCTGTACCTGCCTAGATTAAAAGCCAACCCAAACCTAGCTGAGAAAGGCTAGGACGCTGATGTTGATGGAGCCGAGGGTTGCCCTATGAGAGGCTTTTCTCACTATATTTCACGGTTAAGATCGATTTCACATCAGAACCATCAAAAGAAGCTAAATTTCATGGTTTTACATACTGCTTTTATTAAAGACATTTAGAGTCCTAAATTTCATGGTTTTACATACTGCTTTTATTAAAGACATTTAGAGTCACGACCACATTAGAACCAGTAACACAAATATGGCCGAAAAGTTTTAATAACAGAGTCATATTGAGAGCATAACAGTCACGACACAAAACATGTCTATTGAAATAAGAATACATGTTTTAATAGGAGAGCCACGTCTTCTGGTACTGACTCTCTAAGCAGACAACATCGATTAATCAAGATTTTATGTCGTATTTTATAACAAAAAATTTCAGCAGAGTCAAATTTTATGACCACAATTTACTCAGATTGAGAAGTTAGCATGAAAACACATTTATTAGTATTAAAAAGCCGAGGTTAGCGACATTATTCAATGGCCCATCTATTTGTTGTACGCACAGAGTGAACTTTGGACAGTCTTGTCCAATATTTGATTCGTGACCACTTCGCAACGACACTGCTGCGACCGGTTCTCAAACTATTTGACAAACGTCTAGTTACAGCAAAGAACTTTCTTATTTTTTCCATTTTTAATGTCCCTTAGTGAAAATACGTTTTCTCTTGAACAAGCAAAGAAGTATTTTTTCCTATTCCGTTTGCGACGGCAATTTCGTAAGCATGACTTGACTTTGTTTAGAATTATTCATTTATTCCGCAAATTATGGTAAATCTTACAAAAATAAAAAACTTTGTACTGTAAACAGGTCGTAAGTATTGTTAATTTCACTGAAATGTTTCATTTTATTTGGTACAATAATTATAAACGTTGATTTATTAGGAACCACGCGTACAAAATACCAAGTTTATTGTTCCGCACACACTTTCGCTCAACGCCACCTTAGGAACAATTTACATATTCAGTGTATTAGAAGTAATTAAAACTTAAATATAAAAATAAAACACTCACTTCCAAATATCGCTGGCAAGCGATGTCAAATCCAGATAATATTCAACAAAAAATAATATATTAATTATCCACGCGCGATTATCACTCGCGATATATTTTCGAATTTGGAACGACGCGTCCGCTCTTTGCGGTTTCAAGCGCGCGACTGATATGACGAAAGGCTATAGGTAAGTGGCGTGCGCTCGCGCATACATAATTTAGTGTGGTGCGTTCCGTTCCCTCGTGGGGCTTTTATGACGGGTGCATGAACCGTTATCTCTAGGTTGGAACACAAATTATTAAGGTGATCTGTAATCATGCGACTGATATATTTTGGCAAAACAAACGTGACAGTGCATGCGATGAGATTACAGTTCGTAAAAGAAAAAAGAGGAACTAGTTTGATTTATATTATACGTTCTAATCTAATAAGCCTATCTAATTACTTCAAAAATGCTGAATCAAAGTGAAAGTTACTACGAACTTCAACGCCACTGTTCCGTACTATCAGAATATGGAAGCTGTCATCCGGGACCTAACTCTGACGTCACATGACCCAGACCATGACACTGACATTGCAGAACGGCATCGCAACACGTTTGACACTTTAGCATTGAGGTCAAGTTGAAACCAGTTCGGATAAATAGATGTTTTTCTTTGATAATATCATCTTTGACGCTAGGTTCCTATGAAGTACGTTGGCAATTCGTTGATATAAATGATGAACAATATGGGGCCAAGGGCAAACCCTTGTGGCACACCGTGTACTTTATTAGTTAATTATTGTGACCAGCATTTTTCAGAATCCAAGATTCAGGAGGAGATTGTTCTAGTATTTATAGAACCCGTTTCTGTCATTATTTTAAGGTTCATTAGTCAAAAGACCAAATTATATAATTAATTACTCAGAACGAATCAATCGTATCCTCATTCACATCATTATCAAATGGAAAACGACTTCTCTTATTGATATGGAGTTGCTGGTTTTCAACAGGGTATTGGTCAACCGACCTCATCTTAACATCGTTGCAGTTGAAATAACATCTGCTGTATCAATGAACGTCCCGAGCAGCTCCAGCAGTTACTTTGCTGACTGACTTATATTTTTTAAAGACATTAGCTATTAAGTTGTGTGGAAATCAGTTGTCAAATGTGATGCGAAGCGAAGATATGAGGAACATGTCGTGATTAATGTTTTGTTAAGTTTTACAACTAGACGGAAACCAAAGAATCGACGAACTTTGTAAATGGTGAATTTTTAAAGTGTGCGTGGATGGCGTATTCCGAAACTATGAGGAATATCGAAAAAAACAATGAGCGCTTTCCTTTAGTTTGCCATGTGTTATTACTTCTCAGAATTTGATCCTCAGTAGCGACACTTGGATGGTGTAATAATAGAGGTAGTTTTTTTTTCAAAATCAATTCGTTCGATTCCTGGCTAGGAATACAGATTTTTCAAAAATCCAACGATGCAGTTTTAGTTTTCATCAAAATCGGGCTCGAGACTCCTTTCAGTGCTTTTCGATAAGCCTCATAGTTCCGGATTTGGCCATCAGCGCCACGGTAAATACTTTGTATTTACTCCGTGATCAGCGCACACCAAATAAGATGGGACAAGGGAAGAAGGATAACAATGAGCGATTCTCACACATTTGGGTATCATTTAATTTTAAGAGAGCAAGTTCTCAGGGTTTATTATGACTTCAAGAAAATGTGTCTAAATATCCACGATTTGTGTCACATTCTACGTGACTTGTGTTTTAATATCATCAATAGTACACGGAATCCTATTGTGATGTACGAGTTATTTATTCATGAATACGCAAATATTAAATATGTTTATTTATATTGTGGATGCAGTCGGCGTATGGCTAAAGGCCTTGGGTATAGATGCAGTAGTTTCAGTTAGAAGAAGTAATGCAGCAATATTTGCAAATATGGTGACATTTGAATAATGGAGTAGCGGGTTGGAACTTAACGCAGTTATTAGTTTCTTGACTCCTTTGACTGTTTATGTACTTGCAATATCTTTTGGGATGGCGTGGCGTCACTTTGTCTGGGGCAAAGTTTTGAACATTTTTATAAAGACTTTTCAATTTAACCATTTCAAGTCCAGTCATTCCTTCTATATAATCCAGTAATTTTTAGGGTTCCGTATCTCGAAAGAAAATAACAGAACCTTTATAGGATCACTTTGTTTTATTATTATTATTCTGAGCCTGTAATGTCCCACTGCAGGGCAAAGGCTTCCCTTCCTTTCTTCCACTGTTCTCTGTCCTTTGCCACATCTGGCCAAACCAGTAATTAAAACAAAAAATAATTTAGACTAAGAATCTCTGGGGCTCAAATCAATGAAAATAATATGTTATGCAATTTAAGTTAAGAAACACACTTGGATATATCATCATCTGCCTAGCATTTTCCCAACTTTATTGGGATCGGCTTCCAGTCAAACCGGACTTAGCTGAATACCAGTATTTTACGAGGAGCGGCTGCCCACCAGACCTCCACAACCCATTAAATGGGTAACACGGTACTTCTTGGCAAGACTGGAGTCAGATATTCTGGCTTCTGACAATCCGTAACGACTGCGTAAGATCTACAAATGACAGCCGGGACCAACTTGGATATATACCTCATATTATTGTGTAACTTTCTGGTCACATATTCGTACTTCATATTTACGTGTGCATCAAAAAAACCCAATCGTACTTAACCAAATAATGCGAAGGTATGAGCATTGATTTCACAAGTCTAGCTAATAGTAATGATATTGTAATTTCCTGTAATAAAGGAATTAATTAGGTACTTTGTAATCCCTTGTACGCAAGAGCGGTTTTTACTAGTTACAAAACCATGTACGAATATTACAATATTCTGTTAAAATCGGGTCAAAGACGCGAAAATGAATAGAAACGCTGACCATTCGTATTTGACCGGAAAATATCCCAGGATATCCATCGTTTCTTTGGTCTTACCTTACTCCAAAAGTCCTCCAAATTCATATTCAAAGCCCTCACGAGATTTTCATCCTGAATGAATTAATTTAAGTCTGAAATGCACAATTTAGCAAGCCTGGTGATTAATGCTCAATGAGCAAGGCAATTAACATTGTTCACGCCTTCTTTGTGTGTGAGAAAAGGGTTTTACCCAGCAGTTACACAGTAACCGGCTGGATATTGACGATTTCGTAGCGCATCAGGGATGTTCGCCGAGTCGCAAGTAGACTTTGCGCAGAGGTTCGATTGTCAGTACCTGAACCATTGCTGTATGGTTCACCTACTGAGCAATCGAAATCAGTAATGTTTGTAATTAAATTAAATATGTGTTTGTGGTATTTTTAACTATAAGTGTTTTTGTTATTGTTTTATTATGTTTAGGTAAAATGTGCTCTATGATCCTGTTGGTCGAAATAAACGTTATTATTATTATATATTATTGCATCAGCTATTTTCACATTTTTTGTTTCGATACGATAGTAGACATGACTTATAAGGACCAATTTTATCAAACGCGTCATATTAGAAGTGGTATTATTGAAAGTAATAAAAATGTTGATTGACGTTGTCCGAATTCCAAAGTGTCTTGACTTTGGTGTTCAGACTTTGCTTTGATTGATTAGATATTATATACTATTGACGACTTTACTATCGAATTGCACTTGTATTATATTCGGTATCAAGATGACCCGTCCGCGTCGGTCAAAAGGTACAAATACGCAGACAGAGGCCGTTGGTCATAAAACTAACAAAGTTGATAGATAGAATAGACATAAGGGACTTGATAATATACAAAGCGGACAGGGCCCGCGGCCAGGGCACTGACAAGATAAAATGTATGGCGTCAAAGGAACGAAATATAGCGTCGTGGGCGCGCGACTAGACGCCAAACATTTTCGTCACAGCGTCCTGGCCGCGCTCCCGGAGCACTTTGTATATCAAGTTTCGAAGACAGGTACCGCAAAAACAGATTGCTGAAGGTAGACAAGCATGGAAAGAAGGAAGAGGGACTTTTACATGGCATAAGTCCTTAGTATTGTGTCCCCTACGGGCTCATTAATCTAATATGTACTAGAAGAATCCTAGTCTTGACATACAGCGGAACTTTCAGTTATTGATAAGTTTTAGCACTTGAACTGTGGATACTATAAGTCCAAACAATGTTAATATTATGTCAGTTTATTTGGTGCTTATTTGTGTAAAGTACCACCACCTATTTTGGTGTCTGTATGCTAATTAACTTTGATTAGCACCTCTATCAAAACAAGTTAGAAGTAGTAAAAGATTAGTAATTTCAAGCCAAATGAATGGCCTTTAAGTCGAAAAACTTCGTGCGACCTTACAGCGAATCTTTGAATTTTTAACAGTTGGCCCGGTGAGATTGTACACATCATTTTCCTGCCCTTGTATTATGTTTCCTGGGTCGGCACACACGCTTTTCTCTTCTAGTCCGTCTTTTCAATCATGACGCCATCAAGTTATAATCCTGACCATGTACATGTATGTATTTACAAATAGACCGACGTAAAGGCAAAACCAATATTGCCTTCGACCCATGCGTAGCGTTTGTACTCATAAATGATGTCTTGCTCATTCCATAGAGCAGAGAGATACTTCGGCCAGTGCTCACATCGCAGAGATTGCAAAGTCAACATTTTCCTTGGAAACTAAGGCCCATAGACCAAAACGTAAACTCTAGCTCACATCGAACCCCAACTCCATCGGAGCTTGTCGTAAATTGAAGTTTTCGTGCTCGAGAGATGAGTTTTAGCCGAGCATGCGCGTTTACGCATTTGCTTGCTCATCTCTCGAGTACGAAACGGTCAATTAGACAAGCTTTCATTGAAGTTTTCGTGCTCATATTGAAGTTGGAGTTCGACTTGAGTTGGAGTTTCCGATTTGGGATATGGGCCTAAGCGTGTCAGTGATTGTCACCGTTTACTAATAGAAAGTTACGGCCCGTGAATATTCTGAATATGTCACTGACAGATGAAACTCGTGATAAACGTGGACATTAATAATATTAGTAACTAATTGTATCTCACGGTTTCACCCGCCCGCGCTTCTACTTTTACTCTTTTTACTCAGCTTCATCCTCGTAGCCTGATGTCAAATATCAGTTTCCAAATTAGACTGGGAATTCAAGAGATTAGCTTCATAGCTTTATTAATACGACCCGCCCGGCTCCGCATGGTTGCAAACTTATAGTATTCCTCAATGTATCGCTCTTTCTATAAGCAAAAACCGTATAGAATCCGTTGCATGTATATGGAGATGGGTATTGCAGACAGAGGCAGTTAGCGTCACTCGTCTATTTCGAACTCTGTGGATCAATCAATCTGAACTTTTATAATCCTCAATCAATAGGCAATCTCAATAATATCTCAACACAATGGAAGGTCTTTAAAAATAAGTCTATAAAATCCGATACTAGTTGACATAACGACCACTATGACGTCATCAAGCGAGAGGCACAATCGAATTCAGACAGATAGAATTAGATCAAGGGTGTATCAAGCCTGGGTTTTGAACGGATCTATATTGGCGTTAGCTTTTGTCTCGCTAGAAAGCCTTTAGTTCAAAATCAATGTTCCTTGTCTTTTCTCAGCTATAATTATACGAGTATTATAGTTTTCACTTAGGATATTCGCAGAACGAAAGGCCGGGTTTTGGAATTATTTCATTCATTATTTCGACTCCGAAGTTTCAGACAGGGGTGAAACTGTAATTTGTTCCAATATATAACCAAGATCGTACTAGACGGCAAGAAACGCATGGACAGGAGCATCCTCCCTACCCCCACCTGCGGAGCACAAACGTGCTCATTAACGCAACGTCAAAAGTCCGCTCTCAGGGTCTGCCAGCGAGCAATGAAACGTAGCATGCTCGGAGTCCGAATTACAGACCGTATTAGGAACAGTGTGCTTCGTTCCAAAACTCAAATCGCAGATGTAGGCAACACAGCTGCCAAATTAAAATAGAACTGGGCAGGTCATATCTGCCGAATGTCACAGAAAAACTGGGCGAAAGTAGCCACGGATTGGGTCCCAAACAACAGGACCCAGCGACGCGAGGAATCCCAGGAGGAGATTGCGAGACGAGCTGGACTTCTACCTAAAGGATTGGGTTTGGGTAGCCCAGGATAGATCAGAAAGGTAAAAAGGAAGGGAACCCTGCCCTGCACATACACTACAGGCTTGTAATAATAAAAGAACTTTTCTACGAAAAATACAACTGACTTCCAAAAAACACTACGAAATATAAAATAGCTTTAATTTCGGAAGTCGGTGTTTTTGATTGATTCTTCGTTTTTAGACACCGACTTCCACAATTAAAGTTATTTTATACCTACCTTGTAGTGTTTTTTTTATTTCGAAGTCAAACAACCGACTTCGAAGAGCTAAACAGTTACTACATTAATATTTTTGCTAGAGTATATAAAACAGATAGGTAATACAGCAGATTCGAAGATTAAAATAGATTATGTTTACGCTATTTACTGACCTGACGAAGTATTTAACTACTATCTTGTTTTAGAGTTACTATTAGTACTATTCTCAAGCAAAGAGATTTAGAGGTCAAACTGTTATGTTGCTCCTTAATTGGCTGCAACTCTTAGTTAAGCGTAGGTTACAACATTGATACCTCCTTTGAGAATTAGATCAATGAGATGTTACTATTGTACGCTATCGATCGCCCCGGCTACAGATTTTAGGGCAAAGAGGGCAGGGAAGTAGGTGGAACAGACTGCGATGTAATGTTCCAAATCCCCAACCTACCATTCTGCCTAGCTTATTACTAAGACTTCGCTGTCTGTCCGTCCATCTGTCACCAGGCTGTATCTCATGAGCCGTGATAGTTAGACAGTTGAAATTTTCACAGTTGATGTATTTCTGTTGCCGCTATATCAACAAATACTAAAAGACAGAATAAAATTTATATTTAAGGTGGCTCCCATACAACAAACGTGATTTTGCTCGTTTCTGCTCGAAATTGATAACGGCAACATGTACACGCAGAATATTTAATATATTCACTTTAGATACGGTTGTATAGGTACGGAACCTTCGTGCGCGAGTCCGACTCGCAATTGGACGGTTTTCTTTAAGGAAGCGAAATCATCAAATGACTCCTTCCGCTTTGGTCGGAGCGGAAGGGAGTGTCAATCCATGTTCCTCCTAATGCCTTTTGCATTCCAGGGCCGCGGTCCCTCTTTCGAACAAATTCCGCAACCCTGGACTAATGGTTGGTATAGGCCCACCACCATTTAACGTCAAAGTGAATGAAAGCAACAAAACGTAAGTTAAATATTTGGTGTGGAGCACCGCGACAGGTACAAAGAACGTCAACCTTGACACCGAGCTGTCGATAGAATCAACGTTACATACATTAACGAGTTAACACTTGAAATATTTGTGAATGTTTGACCAACACGTGGCGTTTACATGCTTTTCATGAAAACATCTTCGAATATGAAAGCTTTGAAGGAAAACGCAGATGGATTTGGACATCTAAAGTCCAAAATACTTGATGTTTTCATAAAAAGCTAGGTTACAGTGTGAAAATCTTGTGCTCTATTAAAGTAGTGACGGTTAGCTGGACTAATTAAAACTATGCACAGTCTACCAGCGAAGTTCAGTGCACCTTGACGTTGACGAAATCTTTTATTGTTTATTAAAACATAAATAAAGAAGGTAGAGTCGGCAGTTAGTTCTTTATTGTATTGGTTTGGTATTCAGATTTCGGTATTAACAGACCACAAAAGCTCAGCAATCAAAGGTAAAGAAAGAGCTTCGATGACAGTTTTTTTATTTATTCTGATACAAAAACTGAGGCTGTCCAAATCATCAATAAATATATTATAAAACTCTTGCGTTACTAGTCACCAGTAACGCGAGAGTGAGTGACTGATAGGCGAAACTACTGGTCGTAGAAAACTGAAATTCGGCATGTAGGTTCCGACGAGAGCTCGATAAAATTGCTGCACTTAGACCCGAAATATCACGTGACTATCATCCACAAATCCATTCACAAAATGACAATCAATTACAAACAAGAAAAATCAGCTAGTAACATTCTACATCCCCGCATCACCTCCGCTCGATCACGGGCTACTATCCTGATAACCCTTGACACGGTTGCCCCAGGGTGAGCTCGCAAAGTCGTGTGAAAGACATCGTGTCCGCTACGACACTAGGAAATGCGTGGACGATAATAAAACTGATACCGAGACCTTGGAAGGTCGTTTGATAGCTTCAGCTAGATGGTTATGAAAGTTAGGGTGTATTTTAGCGCTTTTTGTCGTCTTAGAATGGCTTAGATTGGACCTATACTATATTTCAAAAGCAAGTATTAACGGATTTCTTTTTTGTGATGTATCAATATCGTATTTTAAGATGGTGTTCCGCAGGGCTCTTTAGTAAGCCCAAGTATAATTTGAACGGTTTTAGCCTTTACTAACCAGGGTAAAATATAGTGGGTAGGAAGGAGATAAAGGAACCGAAGATCTCAACTCAACCTATTTCAGAATTTCGCTTTACTATTCATTAGGACTTTACAAGCTCGTAACTAATCAGATAGATACACTGGTACAGTCGTGTTTCACAGGGGTCTAACAGAGTTATGGTTTGCATATTCTCTTACCATTAAGTTAAAATATTTTTATTAAGCTATCACTTTTAATAGCTGTAGTGATGAAATCAATTTCCACTTTGACAGTTTGGGCAAATTGAAAGCTAATTTTTATAAAAATCTCCCGCCCTTTCATGAACTCACGTGAAAGGAAATGCGTTCTTGGTAATAGAATAGAATACCTACATTAATATTTTGTCAAAAGCCGTTCTTTATTTTAATCTAACTTAAAACTACATTTTTTTTTATTGTAAGTACAATATCCATATGCATGCGGTGTTTACCTCCAAGTGATTGTTGCACTGATGTATTAATAATTTATTGCATGACATTTTTAACATAAAACCAGTGTGAACAATTGTTGCTGAACTAAAAAATAAATCACTGATAATGTTTTACAAGATTTTCGACTCAATTTACGATTTAAAAGCACCTTAATCAGTTCTAGTAAACTGAATTTTCAAAACGTATTTTACATTTTTACTATGTATCTTCAAATTTATGAATCATAGATATAAGAATACACTTACAGATTAATATTAAGCTGGCTTCTGTTTTATCAAATATACTATCTAGGATTTAAAATTATACAAATAACAATCAATATTATTCAAATATTGACTTGTGACATTGTGTCAGAAAAATGTGCAAAAAGTACACCCTGTCAATACTATAGTTAAGTCAATCATTTTTAAGTTGGTTATCAATTGATCATACAGTAATTTTGTTCTATACAGTAATACGAAGGTCTGAATGTTTGTTTATCAATTAAATTGACGGCACAGTTGAGGGATTGGCTTCTACGCTGCGTGGCGCAGGTTGGATGCGGCATGGAACAAATATTTGTATGGCCTACAGATATCTGTTCCACTTTTTTCAGGTCTAGCTGTTTATGTATGTGAGTTTATGAATGCAAATATAACCATAATACAAGAGAAACTTCTAGTGTGGGGAAAGGTTTTATTTAAATGAAGAAAGAAGTATCTTGAATTATTTAACACAATTGGTTCCAGTAAACTGCAAATTGATTTAAACTTACATTCTATGTTTTTTAACTATTTATTTATTTTTATTTTCATTAAATTGGTTCTCCCAGCCGATAGAGGTTAAATTGACTGAATCTTAGTAAAAAACATTAATTTATTGAAAGAATCATACTTGCAAATGCATAGTAGTCCATAAGTGAAATGGATTGGGAATAAATGGAACATTTTTATAATGCATCTAATAATGATACAGAGTTTTATTTTAACAGTCGCTTTTGATTTGCTTTTTGGTTCAATGGTGTCATTAGGTTTTTAAATTCTCATAGTATTCAAGTAGCGTAAAGGATTCCAGTTTTTGCAGACTTGGATTCTTATCTGTGCGTGGTGTAATGTTTTTCAAATTAAAAATATCTCTTTACTAAAATAATATTTTAGAAAAGAGTGCTATCGAGTAACCTACTTTCTATAGAATGTTAAATTGCAAAAAAAGTATACAAGACAACCATGTTATTCTAAAATTATAGTCTGAAATAGAGAGAGAACATTCCCGCTCCACTATTTTGATGACAAAATAAATACAGAGGCAATTTTAGATGGAAAATCGAACAACCTACTTCACGAAAGTATAACGGAAGTTCAACATCAAATAATTCGAATTCTAAATGACCTACTGTGTACTATCATCACCCCGCAATCAGTGATGAGTACGACCATCGTCTTACAATCGGATTAAGCGATCAATTCGTATAAATCAGCATTAAAATATAGATAACGCGATAAAATATAGCTTCAACAACTTTCATGCTCAAACAAACCAAATCAATGAAGTAATACTTACAGATATACGTCGGCGTGCGGCACACAGGTATAGGAACACAATTAATCACTGATAAGTAATCAAAAGATTAATAATTCAACGATATAACGACCGACCAACTAGCCGATGTCACCACGATTGACGTTCGCAGCGCGGCCATTTCCCCGATTTCCCGATCAAGTTTAGAAACTTGTTCGCCTGTATACATCGGATACGTCCGTCTTTTCCTTATTATTCTTACTTAGCAGGAGATTGACGTTTTCTAATTAGAAGAATGATATAAAATAGTAGTAATACAATGGTTGATAATGTAATAGAAGTCATTCGTTATAATCAAAATAAAAAAAATATATTTACCAAGTTGAATGAGTTTCTGAATGAAAGAAATTGACAAAGTTTTACGTTTAGTTATCAAATTGACCAAGATAAGGAAAATAAACACATGACCAGAAAAACATCTTATACGCTATCGTAGAGCAAAAATTTAATTTTCTAGTAAACTACTATTAATACGCAAACAGTTCCTACCTAGTAAACAACTATGAATACGCAAACAGTTTTCGAGAAATAGTTTTGGATTTATTTGTTTAAGACGCCGAAAATAGAGAAACTTAACGTTTTGTTTTTTTTTAATTTTTCAGTCATTCCATAAGTTTTATGTTTAAATTAAGCATTAAATTTGTTGAAATGTTGTTCCTTTGTGAGTGAGTGGAAAAGAGACGGAAAACATTTACATAGTAGTAAACATCCCAACATTGTTTGAAACGAAACGTCAAAACATCAAGTCTTGCATTGCTTTGCTTTTTTTACATTCGAAATATTTTTCTTGCAAACAAATAAATACAAGTATTCAAACATTTTGCTATATTCCGAATGGCTGTTTTGTGAGGAATTGAGTGATAGTTTAAGTACCTATTTGTTTACAGACCCAGTAAATATAGTTTAAGGTAACAAGTCCATGTAATTAAATGCAAAAATTATGGAAGTGGATGCAACAAGTCATGTTCATCCCGATTTCAAGTTTAAAGTTGATATATCTAGTCTAAGTGACTCCTGTAGAGTTTGTATGGCTCAGAGCTTGAACATGAGCAATATATTCGACGCTGAAAAAGAGAATATTATAGAAGAGATACAGTTCTGCACTGGAATAACAGTAAGTACCTACCCACTTCAAATAATATTATTCTGGGTTCTGAGCAACCTTCGTGGCTGGCCTGATTCTTTCACATCACGCCAGTTTTCCTCGGAGGGTTAGGTAGAGATCTACCTAATAATACATCTACATAGGCCACATTTGGTCTTAGTTCAAGTGACTTATAGCAGGGGCGAACCTAGTGCCATCAAAGAGGCACAAATCAAACTCCAGACTGCTAACGAAAGTCCAATAACATTGCCTGAACTGAAAATCAAATCCAGAACCTTAACATCATCAGTTAAGCTTGTGACTAAACAACAAGGCGTTCAAATTAATAGAATATTATTAAAATCCAAAAAAAAATGCATAAAATTAAATCATTTCTTATATAATTATATATTTTGTTTTGTTTTATTATTTATTTATTGTTTAGTTTTAAATCATTGTTATTTTTGATTCTGATTGCATAAAAAATAATTGTGTCACCTTTCGGGAGAGCGCACTGGATCCTGTAACATAGGTTTATCACGTAGCACAGGAGTCAGGGACTTCACTGATTTTGTAACCTTTATTATGCAAATAAAGATTATTATTATTTCCACCTTTTCAGATAAAGCAAGAAGCTGGTCTACCATCACAAATATGTGAATTTTGTCTCGTCAATCTCTCAGTAGCATACAAATTCAAAACGTCTTGCCTTGTTGCGGATGAGACCTTCCGCAAGCTCATCGTTACTCCTATCATCAAGGCTGAGCAACAAGAACTCATTGAATATGAATACGAAACAATAATCGAATATAAGAATGAGAATGACGATGATGTTGATGATGTTAAAGAAGAGTTGATTGATACGGTTTTGGATGAAAATGGAGAGAGAAAGAGTGGACGTGTTAAAGTGAAAGACAGGTAAGGTGTACTCTTTTATTGCTATTTAAATCTTGTACTGTTTATCTATTTTATTTTATTTATTTAGCTGCGTGTCGCGTGAAGTTTATTTATTTGTAAATGGACCCACAATACAAGAGAAATTCCTAGTGTGGGGCAATGTTTTTTTTTTAATAAAATAGAATGAAATGAATCTGCCTACCTTTTTCCAAATTATTTTGGGATTGGTTTCTAGTCAAACTGGAGGCCGCTGAATTCCAGTATTTTACGAGGAAGGACTGCCAGTCTAACCATCACAAGGCAGAAAGTGGGATTTTCTCTTAGGGAGTCATTTAGTGAATCATTTTAAATAGTTTGTCATTGCGCTTGAGGCTTGCAAACAATACCTATTTGCGTCATGGAGGATGCAAGTAATATTAATTTGATATTTAAATATTTACAAATCTTAGTCCTAAGAGGCTCATTGTAAACGGTCTGTGGCCTTCTGTATCTATGTCCCAGCCAATTAGCTTAATCGGCCGTTCCATTAAAATGCGCCGATCTTTTAGCCGATTTTTTTAGCGACCCAGTCACTATGTCGCTGGTTAAACGGCGCAGTTCAATGAAAAGGCTAGGCTTTTAATGAAACGGCTGATTAAGCTAGTTGGCTGCAATGTCTATACTATAATAATATAATAAAGCTGAAGAGTTTGAACGCGCTCTTCTCTGGAACTACCAGTCTGATTTGGAAAATTCGTTTTGTATTATGATAGCCACATTCATGAGGAAGGCTATACGAGAGCGGGAAATTCCTACAGGACCGGGAAAAAATGGGTTAAGCGCGTACGAAATCGCGTTTTTTTTTTTTTTTTTTAGGTATGACCACTAGCAAGTTAACACACTTGGGATATCAACTGCTTAACCGTACTAACCTGTGGTGGCCTCAAATGAATTTAAGGCCCCCAGCCAAGGCAACAAAACTATCTACAAGCTAAAACTACTGACCGCTCGCTAAGGGCATTCCCTGTGGAATACGACCTCGGCTTAGCGGCGTCAGTTAGGGACAGCAAGGGACAATCAGGTTGGGTCGTTTAATTATTTAGGGGTTATTAAAGCTAAAGGCTCAGCGGCGCGGGCTGGCTCGTTTGCAAAAGTCGGGGAGGGTTTTGAATGGGGCGTCGCGACGGACCTCGGCGGCGAGGTCGGTATACGGAACGCGGTCTGTATCTGTTTCTTCTAAGGGTGCTGGTTTCCCTACAGCTTTCCTGAATCTTTGTGATCTCGTCGTCGGACTCGACGAGTGTATGCCGAGGATTACAAAATCGCGGGCAAAAGAGTAGAACACGCAAGTGTGAAGTTCACTGCATTGTGAACCTAACTTCAGTGCAATAAGAAGTGTTTTTTTTTTCCAGCCCGCCACCACCAAGAGGCCGTCCAAGAAAGTCTGCAGCCTCAATGAAAGCGCCCCGTAAACTGAAGAAGTTTAAATTTAAACGGCTCTGCTGTGAGCCCTGCAACATGAAGTTTGATACTAAGGAGGAGAGTGATAATCATAAGAGGAAGGTGCACAAGGATAGCGAGACTTGGGTTTGTGAGGTTTGTGTTGAGATGTCTTGTTTTGATCGACTTTAAATTAACTCCACATGGGTTATGGTACTGATCTTCAGTGTCTATGCGGTATCTTTCTGCAGTCTTTGGCCCAGCCTTTCATTATGTGATACGTGAGGTCTCAATGACTTTGTCAGCGGATGGTATTGTCCTAGCTGAACACGTACAAACGAAAATTAAAATTATATTTAGCACCAATACGTTATATCCGGTAACGGACATGCGTGTAAAAACCTAAAAAATAGAAATAAAAAATCATCAGAACAGAATGGTACAAAATGAAACTTGAAAACACTCATTTTCAATGTCACCTGCTATATAAGTCGCAACCAATTAGTTTAATCAGCCGTTTAATTGGTGGCCTAGCTTTTTCATTTAGATGCCCCAATTTTTCAGCGACCTAAGTAATATCTTTTGTTCAATATTGTTTGATGACTTGCCCATGTCAGTTATGTCGCGCAAAAAAAAAAAAGCGCAGTTCAATGAAAAGGCTAGGCTTTTAAAGAAACGGCTGATTATGCTAGTTGCCTGCGACATATACATGGTAAATTTTTGAAGAGTTCGTGGATAGTTTTCTTCAAAATGACGGAGATATGAGGTAACAAACACACAAAAAAAAAAAATACAGTCGAATTGAGAACCTCCTCCTTTTTGGGAAGTCGGTTAAAAAATCGGGCTCGAGGCTCCTTTCAGTGTTTTTCGATATTCCTTATAGCGTCGGATTTGGCCGTCCGCGCACACTTTAAAATTTGACAAAATCGAATGCACGACTGGTGTAATATTATTTTTTTATCTGTCGGAGTTTGGCTTTCGAACTTAGTCCTGATGTTGGACCATAGTACGTGCTTATATTAAGTTTTATTTATTTATTTATGAATGGGCTAGCTCTTGACCTCGATCACGCCTGATGGAAAGCGATAGATGAGGTCCATGATGAAAGCGAGCATGCCCAGGAGATGCCCTGAGGCACTGGTACTCCCACGCGTCGACGAAACACAGCAGGCTGCTTGACGCCGGACTCCGGTGGGAGGGTGGTCGCGAACCAGGCGGGTGTTAGCCCTACCACCGCTAGGGAAGGATTGGCCAGTCTTATAAGGTGTTAGGTGAGACTGTCCAGGATGCGCCGAGCGAGAGGTTCAGTTGAGTGTCAGATGGAACAAATTGCGCTACACGAGGAGGCTCCTTCATGCATCCCTAAAATTTTCGGTAACGGAAGAATTAAATTAGTATTGATTGTAGCCATTGTGGTTATTTCTTTTTTGCTTTACTCGTTGAGTTTCGTTATCGTGTTACCATGCTGAATTTCTTTCATTCATTATTAATTCCACTACCATGTTCCACTTCAGATATGCGGTAAGATGTTCGTGCACCGCGCGTCGCACTACACGCACGTCAAGTCGCACCAGCCGCCACAGTACGCGTGCGACCAGTGCGACTACAAGACCTGGCACAAATACGACCTCGTCAAGCATATACGCATACATACTGGTACGTATGTCTTTATCATCGGCATCAGTTTAGCCGGGAGCCACTTTCGTACACATGGGGAAAGAAAGAAAGAAAGAAAGAAAACACGTTTATTAACCACATGTGACGCACAAAACCACAAAATTAAATTAAAACAACTTATCAACTACAACTTATAATTAAAAAAAGAATAAAAAACCCTGTTGCACTGTCCTGCGCTGTCAGGACCGGACATAACTACATCGAGTCTCTGGTCACACCATAGACAAAACAGAATGCAATTGAGCAGTTGTTGTCTATGACGTGACGTCCGACGCTGACTGACAGTGACAAAGTAAACACAACATACAGTTCTCGTCAAATAACTTTGCCCCTCTGAAGTTGTGTCGAGTGGCTGCGTAGTAGTCAAAATTACGAACACACTGCAACTGCGCATGCGTAAGAGACATGGGGGCGGGGCGCGATTTTATGTCTCAGTCTTACGTTTACGTTCGATGCATGCTTGCGTCCCGCTTGCTCCCGTGTACGTGACTGCATCTGCGCGATCTTTGCAAATGGCTAACTTCAGAGGGGCAAAGTTATTTGACGAGAACTGTACAATAAAGTAGACAATAAAAAAAAATATAATTAAATAGGTAATCTAAGATACTAAATAAAATCAAAATTGTGCGTCGCATCCGAGCTAGAATTGGTCGTTGCTCAGCATATGCCGTAACTCCGGACAAATCCAAAAGTCAACGGCGCTGATTTTCAGCAACTACCGTTCTAAGACTATATCCAGCAGAGGATGTCTTTCGGCCTCCACCAAGTATCGCCACATTTTATTATACAACGTGTAACAGAATAAACGCAATACCTCTTAAGGGGTCATTGTACTCATCATTGTGATCAAATTTTACTGTGCGATCAACACTGAAATCGCAAAAAAAACTACTAAAATGGTTTATTGTAAACTCTTAATAAGCACTGGACATTTATGAAACAAGGGTACAATAGGCGGTCTTATCGTGCAGGGCAATCTCTTACTGACAACCTTTAGTAGATGGACTGAACGAAAGGAGAAATATTTAGGTCTGTCAGAGTATACAGATTTAGACATAAAATACGTAGTTACAATTATACCTCGTTACAATACCTGTAGATTTACGACACGGTTGGCGCGGTGGTTGAGTGATCGGCTGCTGCGCCGGGTGTCGCGGGTTCGATTCCCGCACGGAACAAATATTTGTATGGTCTACAGATAGTTGTTCCGGGTCTAGCTGTTGGCACTCACGATACAGGAGTAATTCCTAGTATGGGGCAACGTTTTTTTTTAAAAGAAGAAAGGAAAGAAAGATTTATTTATTAAAAAAAAAAATCGTTTATTTCAGACCATTGCTGTCCATACTTTGTTAGTTATCAATTAATGAATTCGCTTATGTCTATGTTAGTAGCAATTTATGTCAGGGAAAATGAAAATTATGTCAACAAAATATTAACACAGAATACACAACATTAAAATTCATTACAAGACATGTAACCTAATGAGCCTTCCCACCACTGGCGATACTGGTCGATCCGCAATCATCCTTAGGATTCCGTTGCCACCACCTCAAATTCTTCGAATTAGTGAGGCTGACTTTTTGTGCATAAAAGTCATCCACTCTGGCGTCGGCAAACATGCCCGAAGCACTACAAAAACGAGGTAGCCGCACCAAAATCCTAAAGGAAGTTTACAGACAATTGTTTACATTTACACTAACATCTTACAAAATAAAACATGTAAAATCAATACACTACATAATTATTATTTCGCTTCCAGGTCTAAAAATGTACCAATGCGAGTACTGTACAGCTTCCTACTATACATCCTCCAATCTGAACAGTCACATCCGTCGTCTGCACATGAATGAAAAGCCGCATGATTGCAATATATGCCAGAGGACTTTCTTTGACCGGACCAAGTTGAACAGGCATCTGGATTCGCATCTTGAGATTAAAAGGTATGGCTAAGACCTGCCCGGATTGCGGAATCTGCCAGGGTTGCGGAACCTGCCAGGGTTGTGGAATCTGCCAGGGTTGTGGAATCTGTCAGGGTTGCCGGATCTGCCAGGGTTGCGGAATCTGCCAGGTTTGCGGAATCTGCCAGGGTTGTGGAATCTGTCAGGGTTGCCGGATCTGCCAGGGTTGTGGAATCTGCCAGGGTTGCGGAATCTGCCAGGGTTGCGAAATTGTTCGAAACAGTTACCGCGGCCTAGGAACGCAAAGGGAAAGTAAGAGTCTGACACTCCCTCCTTCGTCACTGGATAAAATAGGTCCATCATCTAACGGCCTGTTACGGTTCCGTAGCCGAAGAGTAACCAACGGAACCCGTTAAGAACTACGCTTCCGTTGTCTGTCAGACAATTCACAAAGGTACAGTTACCGGCACGTAAATTGGCAAAGATTTTCGTAGTGGGGGAAGTTCGCGCACGCACAATTTCATACATTTTTACATGCGCCAACTTCCCCCACTACGAAAATCTTTGCCAACTTACGTGCCGGTAACTGTACATCGGCATTTAAGAGGAATCTAATGGTATGCCATTGGTGAAAATCTATCCATTCGATAAGGCTACAGTGCATGCCAAAGAAATACACATACAAACATACATGCAACGTGTAACAGAATAATCGCAGGAGTCGTTGTACTCATCATTATAAACAAATTTTACTATGGGACAAAACCCGAAATCACGAAAAGAAAATCAGCTGTTCTGTTTTAGTACATTTTGTGGAGTTATCCTTATAAATGTATGAAGTGTATTTCAGTGTTGGTCCCATAGTAAAAGTTGTTCCTAATGATGAGTACAATGATCCTTTAACGGCCGCTTTCTATAATATATCTCAATCCCAATCTTGATCCCGATCCTTGTCTGTAACCAATCAAAGGTGAGGATTGTGTGGTGAAGTACACAAACTCGGCCGTTGATTGGTTACAGACAAGGATCGGGATCAAGATTGGGATTGAGATATATTATAGAATGCGGCCGTAAGAGATATTGCATTTATTCTGTTACACGTTGTATACGTCGCAGCCATTTAGCTTAATGTACCGTTTAATTGGTGGCCTAGCCTTTTCAATTAAGCTACGATTTTTCAGCGACCTAAGTGAAATCTTTTGTTCAATATCGTTTAATGACTTGCCCATGTCACTTATGTCGCTGATTAAAAAGCGCAGTTCAATGAAAAGGCTAAGCTTTTAATGAAATGGCTGATTAAGCTAGTTGGCTGCGACATATATAATATATTGCATACTTTCGAAAAACATTCCCTCCTTTTGGGGCAGTAAAAATCAACTGAATTCAAACCACAAAAAGTTGATACTTGATTGAGTTAATTTATTTGTACATTTCAGTTTTACCTAAAATCAGTTCAGTCATTCTCTAATCAACCTAGTTAACACCACATTTAGTTGATATTTCCATCTATTTACAGGTTCGAATGCGACGTATGCCACGCCTGCTTCACCCGCCGCTGTTACTGGAAAAAGCACCTCCTCCGCCAGCATGAGATCGTCACCCCCCCTCAAAGACCTGGCCGACAGAAGAGCAACCTCGTCATAGGAGACTACTTGGAAGGCAAACAGGACACCATTGCGGAATACTATGCTAAAGAAGGAGCTGTGAAGAAATTATAGCAATGTGATTTTTTTCACTGTTTAACGTGATTCGTAAGCAAGGTTGGGGCAAAGTGGAATGCCTCTGTAGGCATTGCCCCACCCAACTGCCTCTCCAAGTGTACCAAAAAGATTGAAAACACTTTTGATGTCTACTTTGCTCCAGTCATTGATTTTGCTGGGGCAAAATATACCTACTTGCATAAACTCTTCAATTTGCCCCACCAATCGGACACAAACGTGGGGCAAAGTGACATGTTCACAATGCAAATTACACTCGCGTAAACTCCTGTGTTCACCGTGCTGTGCTAATACTGATTTTAGTGGGGTAAAATCAGTTGGTCTAGCACGAGCATGAATCGATTGGTTGGCGATTCTAAACTTACATTAACTACAAGTCCAGGGGGTCGAGTCTGCTATTGCAATCGTGTCTCAATGACCGGTCAGTGATCGATTTTTGACGTATAACGTCAAACTTATGACACATTTCCCATGCAAAAACTGTCAAAGTTGTCAAATATTCGATCAATGACCGGTCATTGAGACACGATTGCAATAGCAGACTCGAGCCCCAGGGCCTCAAGTCTGCTATTACAATAGTGTCAGAATGGTCTATCATTGATTTCATAATTGTTGATTTTGACAAGTTTGGTAATCTACTAATATAAAAGCGTCATTATGCCTTTCCAATGGTCAACCACTGACACTCCATTGAAAGAAATGGCATAGAATGGTAATCTCGTACATAATGACAAATAAATGTCAGACGTATGCGGTAATCTGCTAAAATTCAGTTCCTTCGATCAGTGACCTATCATTAGAACGTCCTTGTTCAGTCATTGCTTTTCAAAGACATTGAATATTTAGAACCACGATTCTATTACGAAACCATTGACCGACCAATGATCGACTATTATGAATTTAGTAGATTACGAACTTATAGCAAAATGACAATGGGATCGTGTTGGAATGGCGGATTTATAAAAAATAGCAGACTTGGGGCCCTGGTTTCCTCACGATGTTTTCCACCACTGATGTCAGTAGTCTATCTTCATGTTGTGATTTTGTTAAGCATGAAATGTGTGGCCTTAACGACTGAGCCATCACGGCGCTCTTTGAAAACTTTTAAAGCAGTGGTATGTGTCGTGTCCGATATTAAAGCGCATTTCAGACTACGCTGTACTATTCTGCTATATATAGTACAGCATTAAAAGCCATATGCCTATACTATATAGCATTGCGTTCACATTACACGATATAATCGCATCCAAATATGAACTGCTCGTATCCACATGATCACGTCCAGACGTGTCGTTTCGTCCATCTATTTGCGGGGCGGGGGGGACGCGGCGCGCATAGCATCATAGCGCAGCGCATCGCTCAATTTCATAGCTAGACGCTATGAAATTGAGCGATGCGCTGCGCTAGCCAAAAATATATATTATAGCTAAGTGTGAACGTGTTCTAAATAAATGTATGTTGAGCGATATTGTTGTGCTTTGAATTACACTATATGCTATTATATTATAGCGTAGTCTGAAATGCGCTTAAACCATTGCCCAATGTCGGATATATTGCCCTTTCACGTCCACTGCTGAATGTAAGGCCCCTCCTATCATAAACATCATCAGCCTATACTGTTTCCACAGCCGGCGGCCTCCTCTCTGTGGGTGGGAGAGGGCCGTCATCCACCACGCGGGCCCTGTGCGGGTTGGTAGGTCATGTCTTAGAATTTTAAGTTCTATAACATACAACCTAATACTGAGAAAAACCCGACCGCCTAAATTATACGAAAAGTTGGTGACCAATCTATGATTGAACTGACCTGCTGCTTGAAAAGTGACTTGTTTGGAACATTTTAGCATTTCAATGTGTGTCACATTTTGAGTGACATAAATAAAGTTCCATTGTGTATTCTTAAACAGTGTTAGTCTCGGTGTAATCTGACCCATAAATAGAATTTACACTGTGTAAAATTTGTTTATACATAGTCGTATTATGACATCATTTTAAGCATGTACACTGTCCGATCAGAACAGGCCCGGGTTGACGGCGCGCTGTGTTCTACGCGCGCCAAACCAGCAGCAGTCAGCATGGGTCGGGGCCCGTCAGAGCCAGAGCCTGCCGGGGTTGCGGAATATGTTCGAAGGAGTTACCGCGGCCCTGGAAAGAAAGGCACTAGGAGGACAAAGGGTGGGTTTTAGTCAGTAAAAGTCTGACACTCCCTGCCGCTCCACCCAGAGCGGGAAGGGTAATTTGATGATTTCCCATCCTCAAAAAAAAAAAGTATACTGATAATGAAAAAACAATGCAATAATATTACGAACAAAATGTATTTGTGACTGTTTAGTTGATTATAATAAGATTAGGTTAAACTGAAATATAATTATAAATTATATATGTTACACCTGTATTTATTTTCGTTTTAATCTCCTTGTGATACGGTTCAAATTTACTTTAGTACAGGTGTTTCAGCAGTGCGTATTATATATTAACACCCTTGCTCGTAAAGCTGATGTAATTCCACCGGTTTTAAGCATGTAAAGCGGGTCATAAAAAACGCGTGTGTTACCAAAGCAAATAGTTAAGTTATAGTCCATACAAATTCCATGACAGTATTATTTGCCATTTCAAATATGGAACTGATTGCCGCAGCACGACTCTAGCTAGTGAGCAGCGCGCTGTTGCTATTCAAATTTCGAACTAATCGCCGCGCGGCGTCAGTCAGTAGGCAGCGCGCTGTTAAAATGGCGGGAAAGCAACAGTGTGCATTCACAGATTGACTTTAATTAAAATAAAAAAAACAGTTTATTCGGTAATTTAAAAACTTGGCTGCATGCTCTAGCGTCTTTGCCAACATTTTCACGCAGCCACGGCAGAAAATAATACTCGCGCCATTTTTCTCAAATTTTCTTTTCTTTGTACTTGTATTGTGAATATCTAAAAATGACAACTTTCAATAATGAAGATGAGCAATATATTACTTCAACTCCACCGGATATACTAACAGAAGCGCGAACCGCATGCGACAGCTTGCTGCCCTCAATATCCAAGGACAGATACATAACCACGTATGAAATTTTCTTGAAGTGGAAAAACATGAAAAATGCCAAGTCATTTTCCGAAAACTGTTTTTTTTTCTGTTTCCTCGCAAATGTGTTAAAAAACGTCGTACGATATACGTGCGTATTGGTTATAACATGCTCGGCTCAATTACGCCCTCGCCTTCGGCTCGTGCTGAAATTCCGCCTCGCATGTTATAACCATCTTAACGCACTAATATCGTAATGTACTATAAAGAACGTTTACGTAATATTATATATTAAAGAGCGTTTACGCGGTACGGCATTTCATACAAACTTTCAAGTCCTTATTTTTCGAAATATGAATGAACCGATTTTATTAAAACTTGGTATGCATACGCTAGATATGCAGGTCTAAATAGTTAGTAGAGATTTTCGAAAAAGAGTTAAGAGGGAGACAGAGAGATTTTAATCTACTCTTCTACTCTAATATTATAAAGAGGAAAAATTTGTTTGTTTGTTTGAAATTAATAGGCTCCGAAACTACTGGACCGATTTGAAAAATTCTTTCACCATTAGAATCCTACATTATCGGTGATGGACATAGGCTATAGAATATTTTCAAAAAAGTTAGGAGTCCGTATGAAAACTTCGATAATGTAACCCCAGGTGTGAGAAGAAATCCTTATATCGCGTACGCTGCGGAATCTATTGACAATAGAGCAAAGTGAGTACTACAGTTTTGTAGATGTCATCAATATCTACAAAAAAGTCCGCGATACCATATGTCTAACTATTATGGATAAGTCACCATGACCGCTTTTTGTTCAAATTATTCAAGCAAATCCTATGGTGAAATAAAAAATGGTGATTTTAGTATCATGATATTAATCCTTATCCATTTTAATGGTTTGATAATTAAGGTTGATTATGTCCGTGTAAATTACACTTTAAATTATTCAAATCGGACCTTTCGTTCAAAAGTTACGACGGTAATAAACATCGAATCGTATCAATGCTTGGTCCGATGAAGTTGAAACACCACGGCATTTAAATGTTTTCGATAAAACAATAAGAATAACAAATGTTTGGATTTTTCGAAAATAAACTACATACATAATAAGGAGTGAAGCAGGGGTGATTGAGATTTTAGGGGAGGACACAATTGCTTGCTTCAATTTACGTCGGAATGCTATGAACAAACTAAAAGCGGGATAATTGAAACAGATGTACCTAACAATTTTTGCATAATCAAACCCTGACTGACGGGTTGAACGGGGTGAACAGTTGCGCTGAACCTGGGCTCGATACAAGTGAGATTCTGTCAACGGTGGCGTGGCGTACGCGATTGTCAATACGTCAAAAATGTATAGGATTGACACATGCTATCGAAATGTCACGTTTCCAAAGCTAACCTTTATAAGGGGGTAGAGAGGGCGTTGAAGTTTGTGGAGTACCTACTAAATCCACGCGGACGAAGTCGCGGGCGAAGTGCTAGTTTTCTATAGAAGTGCAAAGTCACTATTCTTTTTTTTATTTGGAATGGGCTAGCTCTTGACCTTAATCACGCCTGATAGAAAGCGATGAATGAGGTCTATGATGGAGCGAGCGTGCCCAGAAGATGCTTTAAGGTACTGGTACTCCCACGCGTCGACGAAACACAGCAGGCTGCTTGACGCCGGTGGAAACCCTGGTCGCGAAGCAGGCGCTACCACCGCTAGGGAAGGATTGGCCAGTCTTATAAAGTGTTAGGTGAGACTGTCCAGGATACGCCGAGCGAGAGGTTCAGTTGAGTGCCTGGTGGAACTAATTGCGCTACACGAGGAGGCTCCTTCATGCATCCCGAAAATCATTCCCCCTGAACTCTTTTTCAAGTCAATATTTTTTTATTTTGATATTATTACTTTACTATATAGCAGCTAAAAAATACCACCCTTGAAAATGAGCACGCACATCTGGAACACACTGTATATCGACTTGCCTAGCCTGAACTATGTTGGTGTCGACTTTCAGTAAAACTGGAAGTAGCTTTACTTAGATTACGACACCCCCAAAAAAGTTTTTCTGGCTTCTGACTATCACTAATGACTGTCAAAGATATATAAACGGTGTGTGCTTTCCGAGGTTCGGTAGAACTTCGGTAGGTATAAAATGGATGGTCAGTGGTCATTTATGCATTATTTTTGCGACATTTTGATACTTGCAAGTAAATCAAAACCTAGAATCATGGAATTTAGCAAATATGTAAACGAAAAATTCTTAATTTGTAGTTTTATCACATAAAAATCATTTCTTGTGATTACAAAGATATTTGCAGTTAATAAAATAACTGTTTTTACAAAAAAATACAACCGGCTGCGAACTTAAAAACACTAAGTACGAAGTAGGTAGGTATATAAAATGCTTTTCGCATCCGTCGTATATAAAATACTTAACTTAATTTCGAAAGTCGGTGTCAAAAAAACAACCAAAAACATCGACTTCCGAAATTGAAATTATTCTATACTTTGTATGTTTTTTTTTTTGCAGTCGGTTGTATTTTTTTGTAAAAAAGTTTTTTAGATTCAATTTTTAGTGGTGATAACAACAATGATGACGATGACAACTGAATTGTCATTATTCCCATAATGAGTGGTTACACTATTTGCCGCTAAGGAGTTACTTTGTGTGACTTCGCAGTCCAAGTCCAGACCAGCTCGTAGTTAAATAAGTATCTACTTTGCTTTGAGATTGGCATAATATAAACCTGACAATATCTTACTTTACTACATTTTAATTGATGAGGTCACTGGATTATCTTTGAAGTTCAACGTCCCATGCAAATTCAAGATAGCTTTAACTACACCCAACGCAAAAAGAATCAGTATCGTAATTATTCTTTTTTT
The DNA here is from genome assembly GCA_947386135.1 of Melanchra persicariae. NCBI lineage: Eukaryota > Metazoa > Arthropoda > Insecta > Lepidoptera > Noctuidae > Melanchra > Melanchra persicariae. The sequence goes on along the minus strand of OX376673.1, from coordinate 6,390,270 downwards.
CATAAACAATGAAGTTATGCTCGAATAGATAACCCCAAAACCATGATTACTGCATACTTCACAGCCGGTACGCTGTGAAGTATGCAGTGCATGGTTTTATGTTATGAACTAGTGTAAACGATAAACAGACATGCGATTGCAGCAATCCCGGGAGATTTGCTATCATTTATAGAAGAGTTCAGTTACCTATCTTATAGTTACCTATAAGTTCTTCATCGCTTGCCATCAGGCGTGATCGAGATCAAGAGCCAGCCCATTCCTCTTAAAAAAAAAACAGATCTTCACCAAATTGAAATGGGACCAGTCCGGGATAATACACTTCCAAACAAAACGAAAGAATCATCAAAATCGGTTGAAAATTGGCGAAATATCGCTGAACAAACATACAAAAAAAAATCTCTCGAATTGAGAATCTCTTTTTTTGATGGCGGTTATAAATGACCGTGACGTACGTCGATGTTTGGGAGATTTTTTTTTTACTACAAATTAGCGCGGCGCGGCGGTAGTAAGTAGTATTGAAGGGCAAAATTAATTTGTCCATTCCACATGAGCGTACGACCCCGCTTGGTCTGTGGATGCAAACGCAACTGCCGCGGGGTCCTGGGTTCGATACCCAGGTCGCACAAAAAGTGTTACTGGGCTTTCGTAATAGCAGCCCGATATTTGGAGGTTGTGTTATTGTGCAACTAAATAATCCACAGTCGGGTCGGAAGGTTAATCCACCTAAATCAGGGCTGTAGACGGACCGTGTCCGTATGAATAGAACTCGTTCACACTCGTCCGTGTCTCAGTCCGGACAAGGAGGCGTGTGAACGAGTTCATTTACCTATGCAAAATCTACATCGCAACAATAAGACCCGCGACGCCCGCCGTCTATCCAGACAGCTGCGAACTAACACCGAAATCCTGAATCGCGATATCAGAGTTTGCAGTGCAATTTGAACAGATATCTACAACAGTCCGAATATCAACTATCGGGCACAGTTGCCCACCGGACACAGCAACCGTCTGGTCGTAGGATCCTCCCTTTTCAACGGAGGTATGCGGGACTTAACTCTCTGTTCCGCTAACTCCATACCTACCTGTAAAATACGAACCAATATTTTGTGAGATACGTGTGCAGCTTAGACGAGCACGCGCCTTAGGGTCAGCTCACATCAAGACTAATTTTAGTTCTAAAGAACGCACAGTGTCGTGTCTCGGTGTGCGCTGGCCTTTGATCGGCTGCTGATATCATATTTATTTCACAATTAATAATAAACTTACCACTTCTATCTTCTTTTGACACTAGGTCACAAAATATCTCACTTAGTAGGTACTTAATAGATAGAAATATTGTTTTCGGTTTTCCCGCTGCGCAACATGCTCCATGATAACTTTTATCGTCTTGTAACAGCGGTCCGGTTAAAGTTTAATATTTTCTTATGATCGACGCCAGATAAATTTGCAAAATGGCCACTGACCCACCTACATTTGTTGCCATATTTAATTCCGAAAATAGAAATAAAGGCATAAAGCTTTCCTGAATGGACATCTATCGTGATCCTTTACATTTTGTAGTGATTAAAAACGATTCATTATTTACTATTCAGGTACCTATGAAGAGATATTAAAGGAAGGGCAATGACCATAATTGCTTTATCTAGCGTCGACCAATTAACCTCTATCTCTTAAGTATATATCTTCTAATACTTTAAGAATCAAAGTCCTGGCTTACCTACCTTCGGACTGACTGACAAGGACAACGCATAACTTACACCGACGGAGCAGCCCCGGTTATATGGCAAACCGGGGCATGTGCCCCGGGCGGCAAAATTAAGATGCTTAAATTTTCGGTCTCGCGTTCGCTCGCCCTTGAATTTAACACTCTTTTAGATATCTTTTTTCAGCATGTAAGCATAAAAGGGAAGCTTGGTAGGATTTTCTTATTCCAGTTTCGAGGCTGAGAGCGTTATTATAAAGTTATTGAAAGGCTCCTAAGGATCACTAAAAATCCCTCCCTGCACCTTGATTTCGTAACTCAATTTTTTACTACACTCCTAAGCAATTTGAAGGAAATGTAGATGAATCTTCAAACATTCAACACAAAAATTCCTCATTCGTCTAGAAAAAAAATGATCCCGAAGATGGGTACAGTGGGTCTTCGAATCGTTATTATTATTATTATGAGCCTGTACTGCCCCACTGTAGGCCTCCCTTCCTTGCTTCCACTGTTCTCTGTCTTTTGCCACATCTGGCCAATACTTTCGGTAGGAGTCTAATTCATCACGCCATCTCTTCTTGGGCCTACCGCGTCGCCGTTCGAATCGTTAAGGGTCTTTTTAAACCCGATACTTAGGTAACAGTCAAATCAATCACAGACGTGAAAGAGAGAGGGGCGCCACTATCAAGTTTCTGTCTCGGTTCGGAAAAATCGTAGGTCCGGGGCTGCACTGAAGTTATGGAGGGTGTATTTGTCTTGATGCGTGCACTAGGACAGTTATTTAAAATATCTTAGGTCGCAATATTTTAATTGCACTGTCTTGTTCTTTAGGAACAGATGCCAATATCTATAGTATGTAGGTATATTACACCCGATTTACAAGTGGGAAAGACCTTTGCTAAATGCGTGGTTCACGGCAAACTTTGAATTTGTCAGCCATGTTTCAGATTGGGCCGTCTACAGAAAATGGTCAATCAGTACACTTGCATGACTTGAAACTAGGAAAAATCTAAAACGTGTGTGATGCAGCTCACAATATCTTCTAAAGGGTCACAAGAGTTATCTAAATAAGTAATGCAAAAACCTATTATTGCGACCTTTTATCGAGGGGTCTCTTATCATCACCAAAACACTTTTTACGGATAAGCCAGCGATTTGAACTACTATTTAAGGAGCGTTCATCAAGGATGGACCAGTACTAAATATTATATATACTGTGGTGGACGCTTCTCTGTAGCAACGACTTTTTATTTCTGAAGCAAAATGTGTAGAGCGCAGTGCGTGCTGGTGATAGCACTGCTCATCGGGCTGGTGCACTCCTGGGGTGAGCATCTGAACAGCTTGTATTTCTGCAAGCCTTTTTCTTTGATACTTCATAATAAATTCCAATACCCGTAATAATGTATCATGAATTATTATGGAATTGTTTTTAAATACCTACTGTTTGGCAACTACATTTTGGCTATAAATCTACTATTTTGTGGACGAAATTCAAAACTTAGGGACTTCACATTAGAGCCCCTGAGGGGCTCAGGAGGGGGCTGAAATGTAGTGCCAATAACGGCCCCATTTCGCCTCCTCCAGACGAACGTCAGCCACTGCGCCGCTCAGGAACTGATGCTCCTGAGCATGGCGCAGTGATTGATGCCTGCGGACGGCGAGCAATGGGTAGCTCGCGCGCCTTAAGGAGCAGTTACCATAGAAGATGGGGCCCGTTAGGGTCAGAGCCTGCCAGGGTTGCGGATTTTGTTCGAAAGAGTTACCGCAGCCTTGGAACGCAAAAGGCACTAGTAGGAGCACGGATGGGTTTTAGTCACTAAGAGTCTTACACTCCATGCCGCCCAGAGTGATTTCCTGTCTTTGCATAATGGCCAAAATATAAATATGCCACTGACTAAGTGCCCAGAGTGGAATGAAAATTGCAGAACGTGATTCCACTAACGCATTTGTACTTGCCCGCCGTTGTCAACAGTCAGCAGTTGGCGATAGACTCTCAGGAGAGACTGATTTCAAGATTTGAATCATTCTATTCTTTATAAACCCACTAATATCTGCTGCCAGCAGTTTCGCCGGCATGAATGTCGGAAATTATCCCAGGTGAATGTACTCCCCGGATAACAAGTAGGCAGTCTGTGTGATATTCCAGGCTGTAATCTATCTCTATGCCAAATTTAACCCAGATCCGTTCAGCCGCTCCAGCGTGATTGAGTAACAAACATCCATTCATAAATCTAAACTTTCGTATTTATAGTAGTACTAGCTGCCGCCGGCGTGGATTTCGGATATCGCGTAAAAAAGTAACCTCTATCCTTCTACATATCCCCCAGGCTAGATATATGTATATTGTATAGGTGCCAAACTTCTTTTGCAAAACACCAATTCTATGTTATAAGTATACATATTTACAAAAAACTACACAAACTGCTAAACATACTCGACCTGAACATACACGAAGTCAGATCAAAAATTACAGAATGGCTTTCCTCCAAAACTATGACAGAACAGAATCATTATTAACATTCGTCGTCTAATAATTATTACAAAAACACACACATCATCACACCATTACTTGTACAGACAACCATACGAGGACTATAGCTGTAAGTCACCATCCGAGGACCTTCTAGAAAACCAGGTTAACGACGACTTACGACTTTATTAACAAGACAGAAAGAAAGAGAAAACAATGTTTAGGTTGATGAGCCTATTCGTATTGTGCTATCTCAATTTTTTTTTGGTATGACTTCCTATGAACAACGCGAGGACCTTAATACATTCGAAAACCCGCCTGGGAAGTACCATCAGAGGACCTGTGTGTGAGCCAAACGAGGACCTTAACCATCTGACCAGGGACACCAATGCGAGGACCTAATTTAACACACTTTTTCTCATTTCTTGTACAATGTCAGGACGCAGTATTAGACTTTTTATGTACAGTACGAGGACGTTTTTCCGAGTAGACGGTGTACAAAGCGAGGACCTTTTGAAAATTTCCAGTAGAAACTTTTTACACACTTATAATTTTACCGTAATAATATTTAAATTATCTTTATGTAGGCAATTCTATTCACACACGTCAATTTCTTGATTTAAGTACCATCAGAGGACCTAATTTGATTTTAACTGACAAACGTTCAAAATGTAAGTCTGATATAAAAATATTATAATCACGGTGATTTTATGAAGCTTTCGCTGGAATTGTCTCCTCAACGGTTACTTGTATCGTCTTGAAACTTTGTATTCTATTTGTTGACATTAAATTTCATAGTAATACATCTGTTATGGTGATGTTATTGTAGCTACTGGTGGAATTGTCTCCATGTGAGACAACTCTTCATCGGTTACTTGTAGCGTCTTGAAACTCTGTGTGCTTTTTGTTGATATTTCATAGCAATACATAGTCATGGTGATGCTATGTAGCTGCTGCTCAAACGGAGAGGAGAACTACTGTTACCATAATTCTGGAGCTCGAAAGACAATATTGTTCAAGCGCACCCCCATCTAGCATCGTCGCACACCTTCATCTAATGTGGCTGATCCAACGACCGCAGCAGCACATACTCCCATAAAAGGCATCATCATCTGCCCAGCCTGTTCCCAACTATATTGGGGTCGGCTCCCAGTCAAACCGGATTCAGCTGAATACCAGTATTTTACGAGGAGCGGCTGCCTACCAGACCTCCACAACCCATTAACTGGGTAACACGGTACTTCTTGGTAACACTGGTGTCAGATTTTCTGGCTACTGACAATCCGTAACGACTGCCAAAGATCTACAAATGACAGCTGGGACCAACGGCTTAACGTGCTTTCCGTGGCACGGAGGAATCTCGGTATGTTAATATGGTATACACTCCCATAAAAGGCATACACGTAACATATTGCTCAATGGCTCTTTAGGCCTCACTGGTCAGGCAACGACTCCGCCCAAAGTTCGACGCCCTTTTCCTCATGTTGCCCGGAGATCGTTGAGCTCCCGTCAACGCACGGCTGCCTTTCTGGTGCAGGTGGAGTGAGAGGTATGCTGTCTTTCCCTCTCTGACGTTTCCTTTGAATGTATCTTTGACGGCATTCCGAGAAAACGGAAGCAATAGACCACCCCCAGCGTCCTCGCTAAACGTTCCTCCAGCGTATGCTGCACGGTGTTCTCGGGACATTCCACGCGCTAGTGACAAACGGGCATCCGCTTCCGATTCATGCGACGCAGGTACTTCCCAAAGCATCCGTATCCAGTAAGCGCCTGAGTCAGCTGGAAACTGAGGGCGCCATGTCGCTTATCCAGTCACTCATGAACCTAATAACCATCGCTTTCTGCGGTCTTGGCAGTGCCACGGCGTTTCGGGCTATTAGGATTACCGCCCACAAGGGTGCCCCATAAATAGCAGGCGGGCGGGCAATGGACCACACGATTCCTACATAGTCTTCTGGAGGAAGTGTTTGGCCCTGCTAAATTGGGTACAACCCACAAAAGAGCAGCTACAATGCACATCAACCTGGGGACCGAGTCCTAGGTACTTAGTCATCAGCTCGATATTGATGCGAACGCCACCAACCACTTATGTTAATCCCGAGCTGGCTTGTTCCAAGGTTTCCATGGGGAAACAGAGGGCTTCGGACTTATGCAAAGCCACTTCGAGACCCAAACGCCGGATTCTTCCGACGACCTGCATAACCCCTGCCGTGGCCAGTAGCAGTGCGTGGCCAGTACTTGCCAATGTCATTGCCCCCGGGCCGTCACCAGCGTCACCCGGTATCATCAGCGTAACATATCTCATCGACACCGTCGAGAAGTGCAGTGCCCAGTCATATCCAGTTCAATGTTCCACAGCGGTAGCTCTAGGACCGAGCCCTGTTGTTTCTGACCAGCCATAAGGATGATGGTTGAATAAATGTAGTAGTGATTGTCATTGATTACAGCTGTACAGCCAGGTTGGGGGCAGTTAAAAAATAATATTGCTTGTTTTCAGTGTTATCTTTGCTTCAATTTACAACCTTAAATGCTAAAGGGAGTTCTATAGATTTAACCATAAAAAAAAATTACGTACACACTTAATTAAAATAACAGTTATGTAAACTGATCCGTAAACATCCAGATTCTTATAACACTCGGGGAGACATGCAAACAAAGTATTCGTTGCGCCATGAAAACAGTATCAATTTGCCCGCCTTAAATTACATTCTTCTAGTCCATATTCAATGTCAATAAAAATATATAATAAATTACCAGTAGACATAAAACAACAAAATAAAACCAATATATTTTTAAATAAATAAAAACAATTCTTAATTAAAAAATCTTATAACACAGTAGACGAATATCTAACGGATAAATCCATTAATACATAAGTATTAATAACAGTTACTTAGTAAGTAAATAAATATATTGAGTACCTAATTACAGTACAATTACATTTAATATTATATAGTTATACTATACTAATAATAATGAAAAATCTTTAAGTGAATTCACAAATAAATAATATTAATACATACCTAGATAATATTAAATAACTAATACAATTAAATAAATAATTAATATGAATGAATGGTAATTTAAAAAACTTATTATGATACAAAATAATACAAATATAGTTAATAAGTTTTTTGTTTTATTTTATGAAAGCGCTCTTCCTCTCTCTACTTATTTAAAAAATTTGCTGTGCCCGACAGGGTTCATAATTGTTTCCATTTTTATATTTGCCACCTGTATTTGTACATTATGAATAGCAATAAACGATTTGATTTGATTTGATTTGAACAGAACGGTGGAGCAAGCTCCGGCGCGATCTCATAGTGGTATGGAATAAGCGACTGTCGCAATCGCAACCCAGCGCTGGGCCCGCCACAATCGTGGCGAGAAAGTCAACTCTTTGAGGAGTGGTTAGAGAGGCGCCACGACGTCCTCGTATTCCATCTGACGCAGGTCCTCACCGGACACGGTACAACACCCAATTGTCACCATTGTGTGGATCGTAATGAGGACACTACATGTCTTTGTAGCGGCGATCGGCAATGGTGACAGCTCGCGTTCGGCCCTGGTCCAATCCAAGGTCCGGAGTCAGAGAGCATGGGAAACAGTCACCTCCTTCTGAAAAACAGAAATGCAAGCGAAGGAGGAAGCGAGATGGGTGAGGAAGAGGCAATCCTTACGTCCCAGCCGCCGAAAGAGACGCCCTGTGCGTCAGCAGTCGCCCTCAAGCTCCGCCCAGAGCGGGAGAATTCATTTGATGATTTCACATCCAAAGAAAAATGGATATGGTTCTAGAGTTTCAAAAGCTTTTTGTCTCGTACTGTGAATATGACGTACTTCCATGCAAATGGTCATCCCCAATTTCACCATCAAGGACGAGAGTTCTGTTACAATGGAAAAATAACCCAATTTAATTGTTACGTAGTTTAAGGCATCTGTAGATTGATTTGATTTTCAGCACTCGAGAAGGAAGTGATTTTATAAAATCAGACAATTTTGAAACAATTAAAAGCCAATACACATGGAAATCTATCCAAATGGGGACCTGAATACACATGTTCGGAAAAGCTATCAATATGAGGACTTTTAAACACACTGCGTGGAAAAACTTCCATCCGAGGACATATGTGTGAAGAATAACACATAAGTCCCCGCAAGGTACTTAAAATATGACTGAAGTGTAAATGTAGTGTGTTAAAAATTTATGAGAGCTCACACACGTTCGGAATGTGAACATGACTTTCCGCGATCAAACCGAGGTCCACCTAGGTCGACATCAAGTTTCCCTTATTAAGTATATAGAAAGGCTCAAAATCGAATGGAGAATACGGTGAATTGGTCGGGTCAATCCGAGGACGTACGAAAAGGTCCTCGGATTGAAAATGTCCTCGGATGTGCCTTGTGTATTCAGGTGCATGTCCTCGCATGGTACTTAAAACAAACACACATCACACACCATCACCATCACACACACATACACACACACATTTCGAATAACCATCACCAAACATCATTAACATGTCCACACGATCCACTTTCCTCGCTATTATAATTATGTATAATGTCAATCCCTAAACATGCATGCATTGCCTAGTTTAAGAGACAGGGCTCAAAAAGTGCATAGTGCACTGTACCAGTTAAATTTTGATGATAATAAAGTTTCATCTTGTGTTTGCCCGTATATTTTGTTTACAAATGTAATCGAATGAAACGAGGGACTGTTAAGAATCACAAACGTGCTATTATTACAACGTTTCTTCTACAACACGCCCATGATGGATGACTATCACAAAGATCGCTCCGCTGCCCATTCTGATATTCCGTCATATTTATTATTATTATATTATTATTATTTCATGACGCTCCGTTCAGCCGTTTCAGCGTGAAAGCGTAACAAACAAACTCACTTTCGCATTTATAATATTAGCTGTAGGAAGATTCTGAATTTCTTTGAAACGGAGTTGTTATTGAGAAGGCTTTATAAGTAATATTCCGAGTTTAGAGATTTTAAAAAAGAACAAAACTATTACATATTTTTTTATTTTATCAGCCTATTCTGTCCCACTGCTGGGCAAAGGCCTTCTCCAATTCCTTTCAGATATTTTTGTCCCTCACCACCTCGGATCAACCCTCGCAGTAGGCGTCTAGGTCGTCTCGCCCCCTCTTCCTGGATCGAGCTCAGCGGCGCCGCCCATCCTCAGGCACCCACTTTGTGGAAGCTATTGCCCAGCGGTCACTGCGTATGCGGCTGACGTGACCCGCCTAATCCCATTTTAGCTTGGCAGCCTTTTCTCCTACGTCTTTGGTGCTCGTCAGCTCTTTTTATGATTATATACAACGTGTAACAGAATAAACGCAATAAATACATCTTAAGGGGTCATTGTACCTGCCAGGGTTGCTGATTTTGTTCGCTACCGCGGCCCTGGAAAGCACTACGAGGAGTACGGATGGGTTTTAGTCAGTAAGAGTCTGATACTCCCTCCCGTTCAACCCAGAGCGTCAGGAGTCATTTGATGATTTCCCATCCATAAAAAAGGGGTCATTGTACTCATCATTATGAACAACTTTTACTGTGGGACCAACCACGAAAACACGAAAAAATATCAGCTGTTCAGTACATTTTGTCGAGTTATGCGCAGAGAAATGTATGGAGTAGTTCTATTTTTACTTTACTAAGTCATGGACTTTTAAACCATGCAATGAAGCATAATAAATATGTTAGAATTCTAAGGCGTGACAGTGCGTCTTTACTTGCTAAAATGTTCATTTTGTTTCAGACATCGCCATAACATCAGGAGACCAACTAGTATTTTACAACAATGACGGAACCAAGACAGTCACCTTACGTTTAATCTCCCAGAACCTGACTACACTAGCTTATGATGAGGTTCACAACATGCTGCTGTACGTCGACAAACAGAACAACAACGACGCCATATGTGGTTACAACATGACTTCCACGGAACACAAATGCTACGTAGAGAGGAATGGAAGAAACATCCATAATTTGGCTTTCGACCCTGTCACAGAAATACTATTCTTCACAGATACTAAGGAACGAAGCATCAATTGGTTTTCATTGAAACCTGGATTCAAGAACAATGTTTATGGAAATCTTTTTATGAAGATGGATCTCGGGATCCCTACTGACATTGTAGTGGATAGTTGCAGAGGGTGCGTTAACTATAATAGTCGGAAAATTTATGATAATACTTACTCTGTTCTGCTTGTTAAGCACTACTGTTTTCAATTACAGGTATATTTACTGGATCAACACTCACCTGCCAACGTCTACAATAGAGAGAGCTCGTTTTAATGGCTCAAACAGAGAAGTTGTTATTAATTCTAAGTACAACATGGACCTGCACAGCTTGGCTATTGACCTACAAACAGAGAAATTGTTTTTTTATATGCCTATGAGTAAATATATATCCTTTATATATCGTGCAGATTTGAATGGCAAACACCTGGAATCATTACTGTCGTTCACATCTACATTTGGTGATGCGAATGCGCTTGATTCCCTGAATTCAATATTCATTTCAAAAAAATTCCTCATCCTTTTCGATTGGTGCCTACGCTGCGAACAGATAAGACGCCCTTGGCTATTTCCAAAGTTACATGATAATTACTATGGGGTCACTTATATTAATACTAAATATGTTGTCGGTTTAGCAGCCAATTATAAATTGAAAGAGAAAGTTCAAGGAATTTCGTATTGCAATCACGCACCTAATAACTATGTGAACAACGGCTTATTCGAAATTGCTGAAAAATATGAAGGTGTGTTTTGTGTTCACGGTACTAAAGTTAATGGCGAATCCCTTTGCAAATGCTCACCCGGGTACACCGGTGAGCGATGTGAGGTATCAGTCTGTGAGAACTACTGTTTGCATGGCAACTGTAGTTTCTCTGAATATGGGCTTCCTAAATGCAGGTAAAACATATTCTACTTCGTTTTTCGAATGACTAGTTTTTTTTTTTTTTTGGTTCATTGTTAATTTTATTATTTCAGTTGTAAGGCTGGCTATTCCGGGGAACGATGTGATGTGAACGTGTGTACTTGTTATTGCTTGAACAACGGCAACTGTTCCTTGAATGACGGCAATCAACCATTCTGCCAATGCGAAGAGAATTATGTGGGTCATCGATGTGAGGTATCAGTCTGTGAGAACTACTGTATGCATGGCAACTGTAGTTTCTCTGAATATGGGCTTCCTGAATGCAGGTAAAACATATTCTACTTCTTCTTCTGCCTCTCTTATTTAATTTCATTTGCTAAACTTAACAATTTTGTTATTTCAGATGTGAAGCTGGCTATTCCGGGGAACGATGTGAACTGAACGTCTGTAATGGTTATTGCTTGAACAGCGGCAGCTGTTCCTTGGATGAGGAGGACGAACCAGTCTGTGAATGCGCGGGCATAGGGGAGTACGAAGGTGAAAGATGCGAACTTCCAGTTGGTCGAAACGGCTGTAATATGCCAGCCTGTCAATGTGTTGGTAGTCACGGGGGTCCTGATAAAAATAAGACCTCTTCAAATTACTTAGAAGAGAGAGAAAGAAACCTAACCATAGCAGATTTATTAGAAAACTGGCGCAAGCATGCGCCACAATTTTAGTGATTCTTAGTAAAGTCCGACGCTATAAACATTGAAGTCGAGGAGGGATTTTTTGCAGTTACTTTCTTCCATGCTTTAGAAAGTAAGATAAAATTGGACATCCATAGAAATTCCGTATCTGTTATACCAATCATGAAAGGAGATACGCCAAATCCCATACGCAAAATCCCAGGCCCGGCGCAAAAGAAATGTTATATCTTAGATTTCAGAGTAATAATAATAGAAATATTGTATAGTATCACTATTGCCAAATGCGGTGCTAACTTATCTAAATTTAGGAAATAATTACCTACATACGGTAAACCTGGAAAATGTTGAATTTTAATAAATTGATTCATATTTAAAAGAGACCCAGTTTCTTTGAATAATACATTCTGAATTAATTTTTCAAAAATCCATTGATGTAGTTTTTGTTTTCATCAAAATCACCATGGGTCGGTATATGCAAAACTAACTATTATATACCTAGATAAATCTTCTAGATAAATCTTAGAAAACCTGTACTTGTTGTTTCCATGGTAAAAGTTGTTCATAATGATGAGTACAATGAATGAAAAGAATTAACGCAATAGGGTGCTATTGCGTTAATTCTGTTCCACGTTGTTTAATAAAATTAAATGAATGTTTATATTATTTTAAGATGACAGCGATGTGGAGAATAAGGTACTTCGATGCCTATTTTATTTTGTTTTCGTATATTGTTTGTATTGAATTTACTGTTAACAGGTAATTAAATATTATTTAATATTTTACCTATGTACCTTATGGTATAATGTTAGTATATGATATTTGGTTATAATACAATAAACTTCAAGCGATAAAATAAAACAATTACAAGAATTAGATAGGTATGTTTTTTTTCCATGTTTTGTCTGCGATCAGTGCTTGACATTGACACAACATAATAATAATATATACCAAATTTTCGAGTAAGTATGTTGAAAAGAACCTACCAGGATAGATAGTCCGGAGTCGTAAAGCAGTGGGACCCGAAGATGGGCAGTGGAAGCAAGTAGACGCTTTCAAACGCTGGTATGAGGACTTACAGGCGTTTACGAGAGACCAGGCGGCGAAGGTAACGCACCGTGAAGACTGGAAGGGTATGGGTCCCTTTAGCGCAATAGTTAAAAAAAGTTCCTGCCCGGATTCGAACCTACGACGCACAACTCGTTCCTAATTGGAGAACTAATGACATTTAAAAAGCATTAATGAACACCGAATTATCGAATATTCGTTCTGCCATCTCATTACAATCCATGTAATTTAATTATTGAATTTTCAATGCAATGAAAACACATTATTTTGTACAAAATTCGTGCCATATAAATAGTCGAGTTATTCAGGGATGTTGGCTATACATCTTTGGTCGACATGGTAGCAGTAACTGGTCTTCTGGTGCTGGGGTGCGCGTGGGCGGCGGTGGCACTCCCCTTCATCGATGAACGTTATTGCGGGACGACAGAGACTGGTAAGCTTCAGTTGTTCGAAAGCTTCATCATCATCATCATTATATCAACCCAAAGACGTCCACTGCTGGACATAGGCCTCCCCCAAGTGTCGCCACAGCAACCGGTCTTGTGCGTCTCGCATCCATCGGCTACCAGTGACCCTCACCAGGTCACCGGTCCATCTTGTGGGAGGCCTTCCAACGCTGCGTCTTTCGGTACGCGGTCGCCACTCCAGAACTTTTTCGGCCCCGTCGACCACCCGCTATGCGAGCAATGTGCCCTGCCCACAGCCACTTCAGTTTGGCGATCCTTCGGGCTATGTCGGTACCTTGGTTCTTTTGCGGATATCATCATTCCTGATTTGATCCCGCAAGGAAACTCCGAGCATTGCCCTCTCCATTGCCCTTTGGGTGACTTTAAGCCTTCGAAAGCTTATTCAAAATATATCAGCCGGTTGATTCTGGAAAAACACTCCCCGTGCAAAGCTAGTTGAAGTAAGTCATTCCAATAGGGTATTTTTAATGAAAAAATCTTATTAGTCAGTCAGATAGATTTCCCAAAGAATATTGGCCAAGCATTTTTCTTTTTTCACGTGAACAAAAAATGAAGACGATACAGTGCTTTGAAAACACGCGTGACGTCATGTCCTTCATATTATGTGTATGTATGAATTGACAGCTCACTCCACCTAAGCTTACACGGTGAGACGATTACAGAATCGCGCAGCTGAAATTGTTCTAAAACTTGATCAAATATATTGTGAGCAGGTGAGTTTATTGGAACTGGGATCCCGCTGGCGAAGACTATTCTACAGCCAGGGATAGCCGATTGGAAAATCCTAATTCCCGTAAGTGTCATTTTTGTCTACCTACATATTCCGACGACAAGAAATGCGACGATGCCTCGACGTTACGTGGTGGACATCTCACCCATACGAACAAAACACCCTTCCGGAATACTGCGCAATGTGTAGCGCGCTTCCATTCAAACTAATATTATCCGCTCGAGCACTAACATGTGAAAATTCCCAAATAAAAAAGAAATATCTTACGTAATAAATAATAAACATTAAACGCGGCACACCGGTGTGCCGGGCAGTGCTCGAACGGTTATAAATGAGAAAGTAACTCCATCCGTTTGTTTGTAAAGTTTACATGCTACCGCTGAACTTAGTGGCGATGCAAAGATACGCGCGCGCCTCTAGCGGCGAAATTTAGAAGTTGCCTAAGAACGACACTTGCAGCGTTGCCAACACTAATTATCGAATTCCCAGAAAATCTAAATCGAATTTCACAAAATCGCTTCAATTCTTTTTAGGAAATAAAACAAATTTCAGCTCTGAATTTTTTTAACTGATTTTTTTTCGTTTTCCACATTTAATTTTTTTGCCAAACTCCATATTTTTGTGACAAACCTTTTTCCTTTAATTACTTCCCTTGCTGTCAGTAAAAAGTATATCTGTGTGTATTTATATGATTGCGGTTCTCTGCTTTAAAATGTTTAAAGACACCAAATTTCCGCTCGATCACCGAATTTAATGAAATCCCAAAAGACATCGCGGCAGACCAAGGCGAAGATGGCGGGACAAGACATAGCAAATTACAGAGTTGTGGGAAAAAAGGAAGAGGGAGGCCTTTGCTCAGCAGTGGGACAAAATAAGCTAGAGATAAGTAGATAGATAAATTTCGAACACATCGGTCGAGCAAAATAAATCAATTTAGCAAAAAAAGTAGTAATTCGATTTAATTGCGATTTCTAGAAAAAGTGTTTTGACTAGGCTGGATCTATCGATATTCAAAATTCCCACATAATGCTAATCCCCAATTAACTTGAGATTCCCCGCAGTTTGGGTAATTATACCCACATGTTGGCAATGCACTACGAAAACTTTAAAACTGTCGTTCTTAGTCAGCTTCATAATTTTCGAATTTTCGTGTAAAAGACACTAGAGGCGCTAGTTAGAAATTTGGCATCGCCATAGATATTGAATGGACTTTACAAACGGACTTGGATACTATATAACTCGTTCCCTTGGGACAATATCCGACTTTGACGCGGGTGAAGCCACTAGCAGAGGCTGGTCCACCTTAAGATTGAAACTTACTACAATAACTACCTTTTGTTTATTTCTAGTATGTCAAGTTATTGAATTGCGTTCTATCTCTAGCAACCCTTCTCCAGTTGGGATCGGCTATTAATTTAATCTCATCCTCCCATCTCGTCCCTTGTTTTGCCAGAGATGTAACAAAACAATGGAAGATGTTAGAGGCCTATGCCAAGAGAAATACTTGACCAAGCGGTATTCTGCAACCACACTTATTATATAATTTAGACAACAATTTTACAAGTTCAAGACAAAAGACTCATTGATTGGTTAAAGTTATTGAAATTATCTCTTTTCAGGATATCCCAAACTGCCACCCAGTCGGTGTAAAAGCAATGGTATGTGACACCGACGTTATGCCGGCGGCCAGTTTTATATCCATCAACATTATCTCGGTGCATCGTCTCGGAAGTCTCTCTGGCCCAGGATCTGTGACACCGACAGTGTACTGCTTAAACTCACTGCTTAATAACAATCAACCTTTATTACAAAACAACCAGCTATTGTTGCCAAACAACCAGCCTTGGCAGAACAACCAGAACGATGTTACGTTAAATAACTTTCAGTCTCATTTGTGGGGCCAGTCTCCTCTGCTATCTTCAGGACTCACATCTCTGTCTTCGTTAGGTCAATCACACAATCCTCTGTTGGGACAATCACAGAACTCACTTTGGGGTCAATCACCCCTGTGGAGCCAATCGTCACTTCCATCCTTAAGCCTTAGCCCCTTGTCTCAATTGGCCCAAAGTCAGAATTCTTTATTGGGGCAATCACAGAACACACTTTGGGGTCAATCACCACAGTCCCTGTGGGGCCAATCAACCCTTCCATCTTTAAGCCTTAGCCCCTTTTCACAATTAGGCCAAAGCCAGAATCCTTTGCTCGGGCAATCACAGAACACACTTTGGGGTCAATCACCCCAGACCCTGTGGGGCCAATCGTCGCTTCCATCTTTAGGCCTTAGCCCCTTGTCTCAATTGGGCCAAAGCCAGAATTCTTTATTGGGGCAATCACAGAGCTCACTTTGGGGTCAATCACCCCAGTCTCTATGGGGCCAATCGTCTCCTCTATCTTTAAGTCTTAGCCAGCAATCTCTATTGGACCAAACCCAAAATTCTTTGTTGGGGCAAGCACAGAACTCACTTTGGGGCCAATTGTCCCTTCCATCTTTGACCGTCACCCCACTGTCTCAATTGGACCAACCTCACAATCCTCTGCTGGGTCAATCATCCCTGTTGTCTTTAGGTCTCACACCTCCGTCTTATTTGGGAGAAACATACAACTCCCTGTTGAGCCAAACTCCCAACAGTTTGTTGGGGCAATTATCCCTATCTTTGACCGCCACTCCCCTATCTCAATTGTCACCACAAAACTCCGTTTGGGGCCAATCATCCCTACCGTCTTTAGACCTTAGCCAGGCAACTAACAATTTATTAGGCCAATCGACTCTGTCCTTGTGGGGACAACCACCCCAACTACTTTCGAGCCAATCATCCCTACCACTGTTGCAGTTGGGTGAATCACCCCTACTTTCGAGCCAATTGTCCCTACCACTATTGGGACAGTCATCCCTACCGTTATTGGGACAATCACCGCTACTTTTGAGTCAATCACCGCAACCACTGTTGGGAAATTCACAACAGAATTTGATTGCTTCTCTTTAGATAACTGACCAGTTATTTCTAATTGGCGACGCTATATTCGTTTAAATTTTGGTCTGAATTTGTTATAACTTCCAATTTTTTTAACCTTGACTGTCTTTGGAGACCATGGCTACAACATTTTCTTATTTTTTTAACTTTCTCTAATTAAAGACGATACTTACAATCGATTTTTTACCTTTTCATCTACCAAAAAAAAAATTGATAATCAGTTCGATCAAGTCTGGCCGTATTGATAGACAATGGCCCTTGGAACGCGAGCTGAGTCGTTGCACAGTAGCATTCGTTCAATGTGATAGCGGGAGTGAGGGGTGCGGTATAACGAAGCGAGTAGCGCACTTTACAGCCACCCATACTATGAATTGACTTTAGCCTACATAATAAATTGTTTCATATATATATAATTAATGCAATAAACTGTATTTATTTTTATCTCGTTGTTTTATTGTTTGATGAATAACCCTATTAAGAGTCAAATTTTAATTAACCGCTCTCTAAGGCTCTTAAAGGTTCTCTTAATCAGAAAGATAAATATAAAACATCAATTTATTAGATTACTAGCTTCTCCCAGCGGCTTCGCCCGCGTGATAATCGGAAATAGGGAGGTTTTTTGATTTGTATTGTAACTACACCTACCCTACACCTAACCTACACCTACCCTACACCTACCCTACACATACCCTACACCTACCCTACACTTACCCTACACCTACCCTACACTTACCCTAACCAGCCCAAAAAATACTATGACATGTTTCTGGTCTCCTGGTACTTGTGAATCTGAAGTACTAAGGCAGCAGCGGCTCTGAATTTCCACTTCCTCCTCAGTCTTCATTGATCCATGCCACTTACCGGGATAAAAAGTAGCATATGTCTCATTCCGGGATATGAACTACATGTGTGCCAAATTTCATCCAAATCCCTTCAGCCGTTTTTGCCTGATTGAAACACAAACACACAAACATACAAACATACAAACATTCACATTTATAATATTAGTAGGACTAGCTTCTACCAGCGGCTTCGCCCGCGTGAAAATCGGAAATAGGGAGATTTCTTGATTTGTATTGTAACTACACCTACTCTACACCTACCTACACCTACTCTACACCTACCCTACACCTACCCTACACCTACCCTACACCTACCCTACACCTACCCTACACCTACCCTACACCTACGCTACACCTACACTACACCTACCCTACACCTACCCTGCACCTACCCTACACCTACCCTACACCTATCCTAACCAGCCCAAAAAATACTATGACATGTTTCTGGTTCCCTGGTACTTGATGTTTTTGGTCTCCTGGTACTTGTAAATCCTGTACCTGGTAATGTAGTACTAAGGCAGCAGCGGCTCTGAATTTCCACTTCCTCCTCAGTCTTCATTGATCCATGCCACTTACGGGAATAAAAAGTAGCATATGTCTCATTCCAGGATATGAACTACATGTGTGCCAAATTTCATCCAAATTCCTTCAGCCGTTTTTGCCTGATTGAAACACAAACATACAAACATTCACATCCTACTAATATTATAAAGGTGAATGTTTGTATGTTTGTATGTTTGTATGTTTGTGTAACAATCAGGCAAAAACGGCTGAAGGGATTTGGATGAAATTTGGCACACATGTAGTTCATATTCGACTGGCCTGTTGGTCTAGTGGTTAGTGACCCTGACTGCAAAGCCGGAGGTCGTGGGTTCGATTCCCACCCAGGACAAACTTTGTGTGATGAGCATTATTGTTTGTTCTGTGTCTGGGTGTAATTTATCTATAATATGTATGTATTTATAAATTATATAAGTATGTATATCAGTTGTCTGGTTACCATAACACAAGCTCTGCTTAGCTTGGGATCAGATGGCCGTGTGTGAGTTGTCCCAAGATATTATTATTATTATTATTATATTCTGGAATAAAAAATAGGCTACTTTTTATCCCGGTAAGTGGCATGGATTAATGGAGACTGAGGAGAAAGTGGAAACTCAGAGCCGCTGCTGCCTTAGTACTTCAGATTTTCAAGTACCAGGAGACCAGAAACATCAAGTACTAGGAGACCAGAAAAATGTCATAGTATTTTTGAGCTGGTATAATTATGTAGGTAGGGTAGGTGTAGGGAAGGTGTAGGGTAGGTGTAGGGTAGGTGTAAAGTAGGTGTAGGGTAGGTGTAAGGTAGGTGTAAGGTAGGTGTAAGGTAGGTGTAGGGTAGGTGTAAGGTAGGTGTAAGGTAGGTGGAGGGTAGGTGTAGGGTAGGTGTAAGGTAGGTGTAGGGTAGGTGTATGGTAGGTGTATGGTGGGTGTTTCTTGAGTAAAAAATTTACAATACAAATCAGGAAACCTTGCTATTTCCGATATTCACGCGGGCGAAGCCGCAGCTGGTAGAAGCTAGTTTATAATATTAGTAGGATTTAACTTTCACATTTATAATTTAAGTAGGATTCAGCGGGTCTAACAATCACTGCTAAAAGAATAATTTGTGCGCCCTAGTGGCTGAGCTGTGGAACAGGACCAGCATTGAGCCAAGCATTTTCATATTTTAAATCTTCCAACTTATATAATATGCTTGCCTGCATATAGTGTGCGTTTAATACAAGATTTTAATTTTGTTTCATTTAGTTCTAACTAATATAACCTACCCCATGAAAGATGTGGCTACTTGAGCAAGTCTGAAATCTGGTTGAACTAATTGGTTCCTATTTCTAGTTACGTAGTAATGCCGGTCACCTCATTTATTAATAAAAAAGGTACATCCCGTACGAGTTAACATGGCACCTGGCTCGATACATTTCGAATGTCGTTTTGAGGTCAAAATTGAAAAATTATATTTCGATGAAAACAATATGAACGCGTGAGCATCACTGTTACAGTTGCGTTTATATTATTTTCATCGAAATCAAATGGTTCAATTTAAATTAAAATGCCAAAACGTAATTCGAGCCAGGTGCCAAGTTAACGCGTACGGGTAGTAGATTCTTTCTAACGTACAGTCACGGACTTTAATTGTTGAGCCACTTTCAAACTTACCGATTTTGCAGTTTTAAACATTCACGAGATTACACGAGTAAACACGAATTAAAACCGCATGCTCGTAAACGAGATGACAAATTACTAATAATCGGAAAGGTCAACAGAGGTTGAAGAATGACTTAAGTTTATAAGTTATCAATGATTAATCCATACGTTCCCAATTTTGTCGAAGAAAAAAAAAATTTCAATGACGTTTCGGAAAGATTGTTCCAAATTAACATGCATTCGGCCATAACCATAATTCGTTACTGCTGTTTCGGCCCTAAATTAACATATTTCCTTCGAGCTTCCCATCTATGGAAGCACCCTCATCTTTTGGAAAAAATGGACCAAATTATCAAGGATACACTTTCTTCAATTTTAAATGTGGCCATGGACGACCGAACTTGGGCTCAAGCTACCCTTCCCATCCGTATGGGAGGCCTTGGCGTTCGCAAAATTACCAGTATTAGTTTACCGGCTTTTATATCCTCGGTTCATGGCACTGATAAATTAATCAGGAATATCCTAGCTTCCACACTGATTAATTTTGATGTGCCGTGCTTCACCGAGGCTATGAATGCCTGGAGACTCGCTTGCCCGAATGAAAATCCACCCGACAACCAATCATACCAGAGACGGTGGGATAAACCGCTCTGCAGAGAAATTCAGAAGAACCTAATTGCCACTTCTGCTACTTCTGCGGAGCGTGCGCGCCTGCTGGCTGTGGGTGAGTGGGAGTCGGGCCTTTGGCTTCACGCACTACCGTCGTCGAACATAGGCACCTTGTTAGACGATACGACTTTCCGCCTCGCTGCTTCCCTTCGCTTAGGCGCATCGTGTTGTTCCCCTCATCGCTGCCACTGCGGCGAAGCTGTCAACAGTCTCGGGCACCACGGCCTATCATGCAGGCGAAGTGCTGGTCGCATAGCGCGGCACGCTAACATCAACGACATTATCCGACGTGCTCTTGTTGCCGTCGGCGTTCCAGCCGTACTAGAACCCAGTGGCCTGGCACGCGACGATGGCAAGCGACCGGACGGTATGTCTTTATTTCCATGGAAGATGGGTAGGCCTTTAGTGTGGGACGCTACTTGTGTCGATACTCTTGCGCCATCCCATCTTCCTAGCTCGTCGTGCTGTGCTGGTGCTGCCGCTGCGGCTGCTGAGAACCTCAAACGGCGGAAATACAATAACCTAGTTGGCAATTATATTTTCGAGCCGTTTGGTGTTGAAACTCTTGGACCGTGGGGTCCGAGTGCTCATGCGTTATTTAAAGAACTTTGTAAACGCTTAGTTGACACTTCGCGTGACCCAAGGGCTGGCTGTTACTTCGGACAGAGGATAAGCATTGCCATACAACGTGGCAATGCCGCCAGTCTTTTGGGCTCACTTCCAGTCGACAGCGATACGGATGAATTTTTTGACGCCTTTTAGTTAGGAGTTTTCCTTTTGTATTTTATTTTAAGTGTACATAGTTAAATTAGTATTATATTGTAAATAAGTTGTAACGATTAAATCCAAGTTTAATATCCATACGTTTATAATTCAATCTATTTGAAACTGACCTCCTTTGATTTAGAGCACATTCGTTATTTCTGAAAACCTATGCGAAGACAATGACAATTGAAATGTCGATGTCAAAGATGATAATTTCAAATGGTGTATCGTGTTTTTTTGTATAGTATATACATAAGTTTAGTATTCTACTCTTTGGTATCGTAGCCGTATTTATTTAACATACTCGACTCGCAGTAAGGCCACTGAGCATTCGTGCAATGTCGAGAGATCTGCTCTTGACGTTAAGCTCATTCTCTCGTTATGTTTGATTTAAATATTAAAAAGGCAAATATCCCACGTGTCTTTTTTAGAGAAATACTTTAATGAAACACAAACTGCATCATCAGAGAGACTTGAGTGAGCATGACACTCCCAACAGCCAGGGCACATTAAAGTCTTACCCAAGAATGTCACACATGTGCCGTTAATGCATGAAATTATACAATGCAAAATTAGTTCGAGTCTATACAATGAAAAATCTATGATCTTTCAATATTCAGCGGGTCTCACAACTGCTAAAAATAAAAAATAAATTAAATAACTAATTTGTGCGCCTTAGTGGCTGTGGAGCAGGACCAGCTTTGAGCCAAGCATTTTTATCTTCAATGTAATCCCCCAACTTATAATATGCTTGCCTGCATAATGTGCGCTTAACACAAAATTTAAATTTTGTTTCATTTAATTCTAATATCTGGGGAGGTATTTTATTGTAACATTTTAAACAGTACCCCATGAAAGATGTGGCTACTTTAGCAAGTCTGAAGCCTGGTTGAACTAATTGGTTCCTATTTCTAGTGACATAGTTATGCCTGTCGCGTCGTTTATTAAAAAGATGTAGATTCTTTCTAACGTACATAATGTCTTTGTGGGTAAGATGATACGCCGAAGAAGTAAATATAGCGATCGTCGCCAAAACAACCATCGCCCCTCTGCACTAAGCGAAGCCCAGAGAAGAGAAATGCTCCGCGGATACGAAGTTGATGGATTTATACCAACGCAGCGTTACGCGGAACGTTTTGATGTGGATCCGAGAAGGATCCGAAGGCACCTTCATTCAATGGATTTGCATCATACGATTCCTGCCTACAAAGTTGATTTACACACCGTTATTTAAATTTCGATTGTACTTCAACTATTTTCAGTGATTAGAAGTTATTCCGATCAAGCAACCATATATGCGATCTAACAGTACACGGTGTAACGTAGATCACGTCATACTAAATAGGGAATCGGGAAGGATAAATGTAAATATGTGGGGTTGGATGAGCTCCGAAGGCCTAGTAGAGGCGAGCTGTTTCAACTACCGCCTCGTGCAAATAATGCCGTGAATTATATCAGCATTTTGGAAGATAGTATGCTTCCCTCGGTAAGGACTGTGTATCCACAGCACGAAATGGCAAATATTAATTTCGTTCATGATAATTGTGCCATACATCGAGCAAGAATTGTCAGCACCTGGTTTGATGCACATCCAGACATAACGGTGATTCCATGGCCAGCTAAATCCCCTGGCCTGAATCCCATAGAAAATCTCTGGGGTTTAATGGTGCAGCGATGGGATCACCGTAATGAACGAAGAAAAGAAGATCTAGCTCAACATTGCCAAGAAGTATGGGAAAACATGCGAGGGAACCAATCTGGTGCAAATATCAGTATATTTGCACCAGATTGGTTAACTCCATGGAAATACGACTGCAAGCTGAAATAGACAGCCAAGGAGCATATACTAGATATTAAGTTAGTTCAACCATATTATGTTGTTGATAAACGAAATAAAACTATTTTTTGAAATGTTTTCAGCAAAGTGTTTGAAAAAGTAATGCTCAATCAAATGCTCATTCATTTTAACATCAATAAAATCTTACACGATCAACAGTATGGTTTTACCAAAGGTCGTTGTACGACTGATGCCGGTGTCACATTATTAAAACACATATATACAGCGCAAGATGCCATAGAAATCTAATCTAATAGACTGCGTAAATCACGAAACCTTGCTACTAAAACTAGAACATTACGGTCTAGGTAAACTTGCACTCAGTTTAGTGAAGCCTTATTTAAATGACAGACAGCAGCACGTTCAAATAAACGGTGTTAATTCAAGGGGTTTAAAAGTCAAAATGGGGGTACCACAAGGCTCAATATTGGGTCCTTTCCTCTTTTTAGTATATATTAATGAGCTACTCCCATCTTTTAAAAAATCAACCACAAATGGTATTATTTGCTGATGATATTCCTTCCATTCCCTGATGATGGTCCTTAATTTTTAAGATAGATAGACGTTCTACAAATCTTGACGCCTATCTCCCAAATCTAAAGCCCTACAGCAGGTCCAAAATTGGTTCACTGCTAATCATTTAGTATTAAATGGGAAAAAACCTAAGTGTATTAGATTTGCTTTACCGAATGTCAAAAGTAATAATTGCGACATCGTATTGAACAAAGAGAAACTTGAATTCGTCGAAAACGCGGTTTTCCTGGGTATCACGCCTGACTCAGGGCTACAATGAGGTCCTCATTTAACATCTCTTGCGGGACGGCTAAGTTCAGCAGCATATGCTGTCAGAAAAATCCGTCAATTTACTGATATTGACACCGCGAGGCTAGTCTATTTTAGTTACTTTCAAAGTATCATGTCGTACGGTATCTTATTATGGGGACGAGCTGCAGACATCGAATCTATATTTTTTTTTTTTTTTTTTTTTTTTTTTTTTTTTTTTTTATTTGTGATGGGTTTGCTCTTGACTCTAGTCAATGTCAGATATGACAGAGACAAAGTCTACGATGGAGCGAGCTTACCCAGAAGGAGCCTGTTCACTCACTGCAGAAAAGAGCCATCAAAGCCATATATAATCTGAGTCGGCGCGATTCCCTAAGGAAACTGTTTAAAGATATCATGACGGTACCTTGTCAATACATATACGAAAACATAATGTATGTTTGGAAAAATCTTCATCTTTTAGTAAGATTAGTGATAGGCATAATTTTAATACTAGAAATAAGAACAAATTAGATCAACCCCGATTCAGATTGGCTAAAGTACACACTTCTTTTATGGGGTACTTTGTTAAATTTTATAATAAAGTACCGTTTGAAATTCTTGAACTGAATGAGAGAAAATTTAAAACATGCATAAAACGCACACTATGTAGACAGGCATATTATAAACTGGAAGATTATATCCTTGATAAAAATGCTTGGCTAAATGCCGGCCCTGCTCCACAGTCTCAGCCGCTTGGTTCCACTAGTTAGGATTTTATATTTGGAGGAGATGCTCACCCTTTTTTTTATTTGTTTATTTTTTACGTCTAATAATAATAATATTCCACATTTCTATAATGTTTGGAATAACCTTTTATTTTTCTGTCCTTACCAATTGATATTTATAGTTTTATATAAAGTAGAAGCATTTTTTATTTTGTAATCCTGTAAATGTGAGGACCATGGAGCCTTTTATGTTAATAGATGGTTTCCTTGTTTGACATATGAATGAGCAGGGCCAGTTGAGGGTGTGTCATGCTCACTCGAATGTCTCGCTGATGGTGGCGCGTGTATCGGATCATTCGGTTCCCTTCAAAATGGTTGAGCTGGTGCACGCGTCATGTTCGTGAACCGGCGCTATCAGTGGAGACTGGTCATCTCTTAGCTGTCACTAGCTTATTTCAATATTTTATACTTATTTGATACTTAAAATTCTTTTTTCTCTTTCTTTACATTGTTCTCACAACATTGTACTCGTTTGACTTTGACTTTGACTTTGGTTAACTATTTTTTGTAGCTTAGCACATTTTATGGCATTTATTTTATAGAACATAAATTAATTAACAGAAATAGTAAATTAAATTCATAATCAATTCTTCAAAGATGGCGGCATTAAGGTGTTATTAAAATAATGTTGATAGAGCTATCATAATTGTCCTGAACGTCATTGTCTTGGACGCTACGCGTTCGGATAAAATCGTGGGTTCGAGTTTTTCCGATGTCGAAATTACCAATCATAATTTCTCCGTATGCTAACGTTACTATGGCTACGCTAAAACAATATCGTTAGGTAACGGTTGCTTTACTTGTAATTGGTAGTCACTCTGTACTATGTACGAATATAACCGACTAAACTCGATTTCCATTACATGGCTAAAATAGGAACAGTGGCAAGTGGCTCATCAATTAAAGTCCATGACTGTACATGATGTTTTCATAGATATATTGACAAGGTACCGTCATGATGTTAAGATTCTTAAACAGTTCCGTTAGAGAATCGCGCCGACGGAGATTGTATATGGCTCTTTTTTGCAGAATAAAAATTGACTCGATGTCTGCAACCCGTCCCCATATTAAGATACCGTATAGTATGAAAGTAACTGAAATAGACTATATAGTCTCGCGGTATTATTTTCCGTAAATTGGTGGATTTTCCTAACAGCAAATGCTGCTGAGCTCAGTCGTCCTACAAGAGATGCTAAATGAGCACCCCATTGTAACCTTGAGTTAAGCGTAATCCCCAGGAAAACTGTTTTATCGACGAATAGCTGTTGCCGTCCAATTAAGAGGCTAGGCCGCTAATTAAATGATTGTTTAAGCTAGTTGGCTGCGACTTATACGTACATGCATGAATCTTCAAATAAGTAATTCATGTTAAAAGATTGGTTGATACAGGGAGATCCGAAGAAACGATTTTTGAAAGCGATAGATTTTCATTGCGGTGAAGGTGGATACCCAAGTATCAGGCGTCGTCCGACTGTGGAATGGTTTATTTAGTTTAGGCTTTTCTTTATGTATTTTGTAATAGAAACATTTGGAAAACTAACACAGACTTTTGGGTATAACAACACAGACACACACACACACAAAACACAGTGCACCGTTTGTCGGGTCGGGCAATAAAAAACAACAACAAAAAGGTATGTTTTTCAAATATATTGAGGAAATGAAAATATATATTATATTAATACAAATTGACCAAAAATATTATAAACAGTAGGCGATGAATTTAATTCATGCAGCTAAACAATCCATAAATGCCTGTCAAAGTTAATTAGCGGCTACTCAGAAACGGCCAAACAAAAGCTCGAGTTAACAAAGCAATATATAAAAATTACGAACACTCGCTGCGAAAGAAAATAAGTCTAAAATATTTAAAAGGGTACATAAAACGTTCGTTACAAGGTCTTTTGACAATAAAATGACATTGACAGGGCGCCATTGTTGGCAAACATTCTAGTAACCTGTCATGGTGGCATGCTTCATTTCAAAAAACTTTACAATAAAAAAGTGAATAACGTCATTGAAATAAACATACCAGTTGACTATGTATATTTCATTAACGTTAATCACTTTTTAATTAATGCAAAATCTAAGCAGTTACAATGTTATTCCCTGAGACTATCCATAAAAATTGCAGCTATTACGATTTGCCATTGAGGATATCTTACAGACACCTTTAATAATATTTTTTTAGACCTTAAATAGACGAAGGTAACACATGGAAGGGCTGGTAATCGGATTCAGATCTTGAACTTAATTACAGTAAACTGTAACAGCTACAGAGCCCTTAAGCTGAAGGTTTCCGTTGCGATGGACTCTCAGATGAGTCAGGTCGGTGAAAAACCCGGTTGGAGCCACATCTGCATCACACATAAATGCGTGCGTGCCAGCGACACCGTACACGCATTCCGGGACAGGCTGAAAATAATAATTGCTTTTACTGCGGATCATTGATGAATTTTTACCGATGAAACTGAAAGCGATTAGCGCTTCTAAACCGCGTTCAAGGTTGGTCTGTCAGTGACTATATTCTAAAGAAAGAAATATTTACGACACTACATCGAGCTACTAGTAGTACTATGTACCTACCTACTCATACAGGTAGGTACTCACACATAAAATAAAATAAAAATGTGACAGTGAAAACCAACAAAAACAGTGTGTGCCTCACAGCTGTACCAAAAATTCTAAGCCTCACGTCCACACATATTTTTACAGATGTGTCAGTCTGTGACTGAACGTGAGAGTTTTCGGATTTTGAAAAATAGCTAGCGAGTCGCCGGCAGCTAAAGTCAATGCGTGGGTAACTGTGCAGGAACCCAGCAGCACTAGTCAATTTCATACGGGAATGAACAAAAAGGTAGGTTACCTTTTTGTTCATTGACTTTTGTCACAATACTGTAAAAGGGAACTGAAGATTCATGCGCTTTGAACATACTTACAGGGATGGTAATGAGCCAGTCGGCAATCAAAGGTTCGAGGACCACAGGTGGTAGCTTCACCGGATGACCAGTTGGCACAACTCCTGGTGATTGAACAAAACATACGTCAAATCGATAATTATCCCTACTAATCCCGGGCTACAACCTACCAATAATTATCCCCACTAATCCCGGGCTACAACCTACCAATAATTATCCCTACTAATCCCGGGCTACAACCTACCAATAATTATCCCTACTAATCCCGGGCTACAACCTACCAATAATTATCCCTACTAATCCCGGGCTACAACCTACCAATAATTATCCCTACTAATCCCGGGCTACAACCTACCAATAATTATCCCTACTAATCCCGGGCTACAACCTACCAATAATTATCCCTACTAATCCCGGGCTACAACCTACCAATAATTATAAATGCGAAAGTAACTGTCTGTCTGTCTGTTACGCTTTCACGCTAAAACGGCTGTACGGATCGTCATGAAATTTGGCAGATATATAGTCTGGGATATGGAGAAGGACATAGGTTACTTTTTTACGCGATAACCGACTTTCACGCGGGCGGAGCCGGTGGAAATATTTCCAATCACAAGTTACATGACGATGACGATCTTATCCTCCAAATGTCTTGGGAGACTTTAGGACACAATATTACAGGATTTTGTTTGTTTGTTAAAGTGAGTACGAGGTTGTACAGAAAAAGGGACTTCTTGGAGGGACTCGGGGGAGCATCGGAACAGTAGGTAGGTAAACTAATAGGTAATAAAGGTCTAATAGGTAAGTAGGCTAATTAAAAAATGTGCGGTCGACCCATTATATGCCAGTTTAATAGTACGCAGTAACATACCCTACTGGCGATAGGGTTGCGATGCATGCCTCCATAGAAAAAATCGCACACTGCCTTAAGGACGGGTTTACAGATGGCTAGTCAAATCATTACTTTTTTACACTAAAGTATGTTTATTAAATAAAATGCTTTGCATTCTTAAAATGTTTTTCCCATGAATTGTTGATAGATGTGCATGGTATATTTACAGTTCAGAATCGTACCATGCACATCGATCAACAATAAAAAAGTAATGATATTATTTGACTACCCATTTGTAAACGCGTCCTTAAATAAAACGTATTGTGTCGACCCCTCAAAATATGGGACTGCAGCAGTAGGATAAAAAAGCTGATGTACTTACAAAAATTACAAATTACAAAGAAAAAACGAAAACTTACCGATCTGCGCTGGAGTACACGTAGAGCCCTGAGCATTGACAGTTATTGCACAGGCGAGGACCAAAAGACTTACTATGGAGAACATGTTGATTGACCAGCTAAGTGTACCCAGATATCAAAACACTGCCGCTTTATATACTTATGCCTCAAGATTTTAAGAAACGTAAAAATATTTTCTTAATTGCGTCTTAAATCTAATAATTTAATTATACGGCACATAATTAGTGCAGTAAATCTAATTGTTTTGTAAAGCAGCGCTAATTTGTAGCGTAACGTATTCATGCAGATTATTTTTTTTTATTAACCTAATGGCCTAGCCCTAGAGAGATGCTTGCCTCCATTTCTATACAACGTGTAAAAACATAATATACGCAATACCTCTTAGGGGGTCACATACACATCATTATGAACCACTTTCATTATGGGATAGAACCCGAATATGCAAAAAATCAGCTGTTCAGATTATTTTGTCGAGTTATGCGCACACAATTATCAGTCAATTTTTTTCGCGATTTTAGTGTTGGTCCCATAGTGAAAGTTGTTCATAATGATGAGTACAATGACCCCTTATAGAGAGACGATCAACCCTTCGTTATTTTATAAAACCTGAAAGTTTCCCTGTGAATGTGGTATGTTCCTAATTCAGATATGAATAACGTGACCATTTATTTTTTTTGCCAGAGCGGGACATCTGCGGAATCATGTAATAAAAAATAGTTTGTAGGGTTTTACAAGATTTTTGTTATAGAAGATAGAATAACTCAAAATAATCAAAGCAAATCAGTAGTGGCGTGAATTCTAGTTCGTATTTTTATATTTATCGGCTGAACAAATTTGTTTTACTTTATCGGGTCTTGTTTTTAGATAAGTGTGGAACTCATTACATGACATATTTATATTTATCTTCGTAATCAAAATAGCTTTCATTACTGCGACATTCAACTGTGTTTTATCACTTGTCCATATTTTGTTCATTTGAGAAAAATCTCTTATCACAGGGGCGTTACTTCCAGGCAGACACATAACGTACTCAATAATCGTGGAAAAGTTTGTTCAAATTCAAATTCAAATTCAAATTCAAATTCAAATTATTTATTTCAAATAAACCATTCACAGGCACTTTTGAATTGTCAAGGTCGGTCAGTCAAAAAGATGAAGCTATTTGCACGTTCCAAAGCGTAGATCTCTATGGAGAAGAACGTGCAAGAAACTCCACGGACACTCTTTTAAATTATTTTTCTTTACAATTTTATGGTTACATCATTCCTGTTGAAATTATACAAACATATATGTGAGAACGATGTAAAAAGAAATGCACGTTAAAGTATCCGGAGTAAAAAAATAAAAATCAACAACAAATTAAAAAAACAAATCATTAAAATAAACCGTGGCAGCCC
Source organism: Melanchra persicariae (assembly GCA_947386135.1). NCBI lineage: Eukaryota > Metazoa > Arthropoda > Insecta > Lepidoptera > Noctuidae > Melanchra > Melanchra persicariae. The sequence goes on along the minus strand of OX376673.1, from coordinate 6,359,857 downwards.
AGAGATGACCAGTCCAAACTGACGGCGTCCGTTCACGAACATGACGCACGCGCTAGCACCATTCGGCTCAACCATATTTAAGGGAGCCAAATGACCCAACACATGCGCCACCATCAGATAGACTTTTGAGTGAGCATGACACTCCCAACCGCCAGGGCAGTCAAGTCAATTAAAAAATAAATAAAAGTAGTATAAGGTTCACAGTACTCACACATGTGCCGTTAATTAATGAATTTATACAATGCTAATTACATTGAGTCTATACAATGAAAATATAATGTTTTACAGTCTTCAACGGGTCCAACAATATTTATAAATGCCAAAAGATTAGTTTGTGCGGCTTAGTAACTGTGGAGCTGGACCGGCATTGAGCCAAGCATTATTATATTCAATATTATGTTAAATTAAGATGATTGGTACAGAAGTGCTGGAATAATTCGAGCCAACGATTTTCAGTAGAAACATTCTCGGCATCCAGAGATTTTTTCATCCGTCGCAAAGTTTAAAATAAGTGAAAACTCGTCAAAGACTTTCGTATCATGGCTGCTGCTAATAAATCCTTGCGTGATAAGTAAATCCATCACTTTCTGTACCTCTTCCCACGTAGGCACTTTTGTTAAATTTGCCCATTTAAACACTTCTAGTTCTGTGTTAAATTGACACCACTGCTCCAAGTATTCTTACTTCCTTTCCTATTCTTTCCCCCGAAGTTGCAGTTCGTGTTATCTCCACAAAACGCAACAAATTTTTTATTCAAGTCATTGAAGGACAATACTTCCTTCAAATAATCGACAATAATATCCGATGTTTTTTTGAAAGCGGGACAATATCGGCCTCTCGGGGGACACCGGGACAGACTGCCTGAAAGCGGGACTGTCTCGCCGAAAGCGGGACGTATGGTCACGTTAGGTATGAACGATCCTCGACTATGAAGTTTTGGGATGCATGAAGGAGCCTCCTCGTGTAGCGCAATTTATTCCATCTGACACTCAACTGAACCTCTCGCTCGGCGCATCCTGGACAGTCTCTCCTAAAACCTTATAAGACTGGCCAATCCTTCCCTTGCGGTGGATGGGCTAATGCCCGCCTGGTTCGCGACCACTCTCCCACCGGAGTTCGGCGTCAAGCAGCCTGCTGTGTTTCGTCGACGCGTGGGAGTACCAGTGCCTCAAGGCATCTTCTGGGCACGCTCGCTTCATCATGGACCTCATCTATCGCTTTCCATCAGGCGTGATCGAGGTCAAGAGCTAGCTCATTCATAAATAAAAAAAAAAACGTTTGGATCACGGTTACTTTGATAGGTAACAAACAGGCTTTATTCCTCAAGTAGCATTTATATAAATTCAGGTTTTAAACTATAACGTAAGTATAATTACAATTCATTAAAATTTAACGGTGTCTGACACCGGTTGCAACTGCAATAAGTGTCTGACAATGGACGAGGTGGTTTATAATAAATATTGTTCCAAATTAAGTACTTAGGTAAATAAAAACTAAGCTTTATACTTTAGGATAAATTTATACCCCTTTGCTACCTGTTACCTTTCAAAGCAACCGTGATCCAAACTTCATAGTCGGGAATCGTTCATACCTGTACTAAGGACATACACAGAGAAACTCTCAGGTTTTATAAAATAACGAAGGTCTGACCATCGCGGCCTCGTGTAAGAGGTATTGCGGTTATTCTGTACCTACGTTGTAGAAGGCCATCGTAATAGTAGATTATGTACCCAGGGGATAAAGCAGTGTCTTACGTCACGGGCGTCATATTGAATCCTGAATGCAATGAAAGGTTCAGGAATTAACTCCCGAGTGCAGCGAGGGAGTTTAGAGTTTAACCCACGAGCGAAGCGAGCAATATTCCCGCCTTTTTGCGTTCCACTCGGTATTCCACTTGGCCACGACCAACTCGACGAATCTCGATTTTGTAATTTGTTTTTTTTGTTACTTTTCTGTGGTTTTAAGTATGTGCCTATTGTTAGCAACCTAATAAAATATCCGAAATGTGTGTAAACTACAGGGCTTTATTTCAGCTGAGAGAATGGGTTCGGGCGCTCAGCTGTTAAAGCATTCTGAATTTATAACGTCATTGGAGACGCTCGAGAAAACTGTTTTTAATTAATAATGGTGATAAATCGACTATAAATGTGTTTCGAGTGTTATTCTAATCCTTTAATACAATGATCCGTACTTATCCAATTATTCTTACAATATAATGTCTTTGACATCATGATTCTGTAGGAATTCGAGAATATCATCCATAAGTAAGAGTATCGAGAAAATATTTCCTGGGGCGTTGTAAGTAGGTACTATACCGCCAATTTAGCTGACTGTTGACGTTCCAAATTTAAATCACATTATTATCAACCAATCCGATCCACCAATCACATTGGTGGATCGGATTGGTGGATTGGTGAATCGCGGCACAGCTCGTCTCCGCTCCGGCCCAGTGGAACCGCAGCCTAAACGCCGAAACCCCACCTGCACCATTTAAGGCAGGTGGGTCGCGGGCGCTCAGATTCTCCAAAAAATCTCCTCGTTTTGCTTTACGCAAATGTTTACGTGATAATACAAGGGAGGCGGCGTCTGCCTTGTTAATAAGCAATGCTTCGCCTCGTGATGTTATGGCAGCCGTGGAATTGAGATTTGGCAGACCTGAGACTAATGTGGCAGGTGTTGCAGTTCAACTAAGGAAGTTATCACGTTTACCCGAAGCTTATCACGCTGAAATAATCAAATTTGCTATAAAATTAAGAACTACGTTACTGGCGTTACTGCTATAACAACAGTAAAACAAATAGATTATTTGAGAAGTCCGGAGCTGTTAATAATCGTTCTGTCCAAATTATCTACTGGTCTAGTCAATAAACCTGTACCAAAACCAGACAGAAAAAGAGACTCTTTTAATAGAATTATTGTCCAGATTTCTAATACAGAAGTTGGTAGCTAGTTGCCCCGACATAGCAATTAATGACGGAGTTGAGTAGAAAAGGGAGAGGGAGGCCCAATAGTGGGTAAAATAGGCTAGATAGATAGTTATTTTACAACCGACCTCGAAATAAAAAAAACACTACAAAGTCATGCCAGCACATCAAGTTACCCGAAACTGTAAAATGTTCTCTATCAACCTTGAACCTAATGCTGTAATGATAAAGTTGAAAATCTATAACATAATTTGACTGATTGTTGTAGCTTGATGTGCTGGCGACTGTACAAAATAACTTTAATTTCGGAAGTCGGTGCTTTTGGTTGTTTGAACTGGTGTAAACAATAAACAGACATGCGATTTCGGTAATCCCGGGATATTTGCTCATTTCATTTATTGCAGATTTCCGTTACCTATCTCCAAAGTTATGCATCAGATCTTCACCAAATTGAAATGGGACCAGTCCGGGAAAACACTATTCCAAACAAAAAAGAATCATCATAATCGGTTGACAATTGGCGAAAATATCGCTGAACAAACAAAAAAAATTGAGAACCTCCTCCCTTTTTTGAAATCTGTTAAAAAGGGAGTCATTCGATATATCCATGAGTAACCTAACAAAAATGTTAAGATAAGTAAGTACAAATCGAAAAATTTGTTGAAAAAGTGTTCTGACTTGGCCCGGACTATCGATATTCAAAATCCTCGCATTTTCCCCGCATAATGCCAATCCCCAATAACTTTAAAAAACTTTTTTTCTCGCTCTACCCAGTGCGGCAGGAGTCATTAAAATTTGATGATTTCCCATCCATAAAAAAAGACTATTACTGGAAAGAACTTTAGAATCTGAACAACTTTAGAAACCACTAGACATTTGTTCAATAAACTCAAAAATAATTCAGGTGCCAGGAACCAGACACATTTTGGCGATTTTGACATTTATGCCATTTCCTAGAGAATATGAAGATGCATAGTTTGTTTTTTTTAAACTAAATAATAATGGCCCGAATAATAATCGAAAGATATTTGAAGTGAACATGTTATGTCGCCACTTGCGACCACCCATATTCTTAAGAAAATGACTAACGCCGCATTCGTTCGCTGTGCACCGTGAGATTCGCCTTCTCAGCAATCTGACGGCGTGGGATCGAAGACTGTGCAATGGCAGCGATTTGTGTTAATTTAGTGTTAAGTGATTCACTCTTGTTTCTGACATCGAACAATTGTCGCGCATCTTAGATTTACCGATCTAATTATAATAATTGCATTAATTATATATATTAAGTAAATTATATCGGTTTTATTTGTATCCTCGACCGCAGCCGAACGTAATTGGCGCAGTCGGTAGGATACTCGCGGTCGGTTTCGCGTAAAAAGGAAGATTTCCGTAATCGTAAAGCCGCCCGTGCGGCTATCCAGTCGCTCCAGAGTATCCTGAATCTACACGTCGTGCTGTATCGAGGAATCCAGACATCGATTACGCAAAGGGGCTGATATAATGTTCATGTAAGTACATTAGATTATTTCTAGTGACCGCTTTCTCCTAGCCTGTACTAATATAATTTTCCAAAATTTTCTTTCCACGAAAATCCAGGAATACTAGGGTAGTTAGAAGTAGAGACTTAGTAATAGATTCAAGAAGAGATATTAATTTAGATACGTTATACGAGGACACAGAATCGTTTTCTGGGAAAATGTCTTTGGATTTAGATACCGTTTTTAAAGCATTACGTTTGGTACCCGACTTTGACGGGAACCCGAACGTGTTGACTAGGTTTATTCAATTGTGTGATCATTTAGTTAGAGAATATTATAATGTTCAAGGTGGTTCTGAATTAGTTAACTCTGCACTCATTAATGGTATATTAAATAAAATTGTAGGGTCTGCTGCTCGCTTAATCAATTCAAATGGTATAGCAACTGATTGGAATGGCATCCGTAAGGCATTAATAAATAATTTTGCTGACCAGAGGGATGAGACCGCTCTTTATAGCGATTTATCTCTTTTAACACAGGGCTCTAGCACTCCACAAGAGTTCTACGAACGTTGTCAGAATCTTTTTAGTACAATTATGACGTATGTTTCTTTACACGACATCTTACAAACCACTGTAGATGCTAAAAGGGATTTATATAAGAAATTAACGCTCCAGGCGTTCGTGCGTGGATTAAAAGATCCTTTAGGATCACGCGTGCGTTGTATGCGCCCTCAAAATATAGAACAAGCACTAGAATTTGTTCATGAAGAAACTAATACCATGTATCTGCAAAATCGTAACGACCGTTTGCCTGATAAAAGAATTAATAGCAATAACCAACCCGGTAATCATTTTAGAATCTGAATGCCCTCTCAGCCATTTAATATGCCCGATCCAAGGCTTAATAATTATAGCATGCCAGGACCTGCACGATTCCAATTTCCAGTTCAACAACCTCCTCAGGGGAAACCGATTTATTTCCAATCTCGCCAGTTTGGTCCGACCCGAACTCAGCAAGTGTTCAGGGCACCCCCACCAAATTATAACCGTCAGAATAACCCAGTTCAAGTAGTTCAGCAGAATTCTCCTAACCAGCCTAGTGGGTCAGCGCAACCAAGCCCAATGAGTGGGGTTAGTCATTTCGTGAGCAGACAATTACCACCTACTAACGCTTTATCTAGGCATGATTGGTACAAATCAGGCAATCCTCCTCCCAATAATTATTTCAAAACTCGGGAGATGCATTTTAGTGATTGTTTTATGGATCCTTCGTTTAATGATTTCTTTACCGAATATGACGGAACTTATTACCATTACTATGAGTATCCAGAAAATGTGTACTATGAATATCAACCATCCCCTCAGGAATATGTAGAACATCCCCAGCAGTCCGGAAGCATAAAAGAGGACGCCAAAGAATCCAAGGAGCCGGATTTTCAGAAAACTCAGAAATCCGACAAATTAAAATAGAAATAAATCTCCAAACTCAACGGTACCTTCCATACGTTCAAATTGCGTCACCTCCACTTAAACTTTTAATAGATACAGGTGCAAATCAGTCATTCCTGTGTCCTAATGCTGTTGAAAAATACTTCAGTGATTTTCCATTAAATTATTCTCCATTCGAAGTGCATAGTGTTCACGCTAAAACTAGAAACGACTATTCAATTACTTTACCAATTTTTAATGAATTTAATGATTCAAGCACAGTTCCATTTGATATCTATAAGTTCCACGATTTCTTTGATGGACTTATTGGTACCGATTTGCTAGAACAATGGGAAGCTACAATAGTTTATAAAAATAAGTTATTTACAACTAAGTTCGCTTCAAACCCTATTAGAATCTATGATTCACGTAATACTAATTTATATGAGAATATTATTCCAGCAGGTACATCTAAGTTACTAAAGATTCCGATTAACGTTTGCGATGGAGACGCTTATATTCCTGAACAATCTATTTCAAACTGTATCGTACGTGAATGCCTCACTACGGTTAAGCAGAATAGGGGTATATTAGAAGTACAGAATCCTAGTAGAAATGACATAGTCTTTTCAATGGATCGTGCAATGCCTGCAGAAGTTCATAATGTCGAGTGCACGCGCACTAAACAACAAAAGGAACGCGCGAAAGACGTGATATCGCGCCTTCGTACTGACCATTTAAATGAAGAAGAACGCATTAATCTTGAATCGTTGTGCTCGCAATATGCAGACGTTTTTTATATTGAAGGTGAACAATTAACATTCACAAATAAAATTAAACATTCAATTAAGACCACAGATGAGGCTCCAGTCTATACAAAGAGTTATAGATATCCATAATTATATTCATAGACAGGAAGTACAAGATCAGATAGGTAAAATGTTAGACCAAGGTATAATTAGGCCTTCCAATTCTGCTTGGAGTTCTCCTATTTGGGTCGTAGCTAAAAAAGCTGATGCATCAGAAAAGGCGAAGTGGCGTATTGTAGTAGATTTCAGGAAACTTAATGAGAAAACCATAGATGACTAGTACCCTATCCCCAATATAACTGATGTTTTAGACAAATTAGGTAACTGCCAGTATTTTACTACACTAGACCTAGCTAGTGGATTCTACCAGGTAGAGATGGACCCCAAGGATATCACAAAAACAGCATTTAATGTAGAACATGGGCATTACGAGTTTCTGAGAATGCCCATGGGACTTAAAATAGTCCATCCACCTTTCAAAGAGTAATGGACAACGTGTTGCGCGAACTCCAAAATACTATTTGTCTAGTATATCTAGATGACATAATAGTTTTTAGTACATCATTGCAAGAGCACATAGTTAACCTAGAAAAGTTTTAAAAAGATTACGCGAGTCTAATTTTAAAATACAAATGGATAAATCTGAGTTCCTTAAATTGGAAACAGCATATCTAGGGCATATTATAGGCAAAGATGGGATAAAACCTAACCCAGACAAAATCTCAGCAATACAAAATTACCCTTTACCAAAAACCCCTACCGAAATTAAAAGGTTTTTAGGACTTCTTGGTTATTATAGAAAATTTATCCCTGATTTTGCTAAAATAACCAAACCTTTGACTCAAAGCTTAAAGAAAGGCTCCAAAATTACACTTGATCAAAATTATGTCGAATGCTTTGAAAAATGTAAGACCCTTCTGGTCAATGATCCCATTCTTCAATACCCTGATTTTAAAAAAGAATTTATTCTCACCACGGACGCTTCAAATTTGGCAATTGGAGCAGTACTTTCACAAGGCACTATTGGATCTGATAAACCAATAGCTTATGCCTCGCGCACGCTAAACTCTAGTGAAATAAACTATAGCACTATTGAAAAAGAATTATTGGCTATAGTCTGGGCAACCAAATATTTTAGGCCATATTTATTCGGACGTAAATTTAAAATAGTGACTGATCATCGCCCTTTGCAATGGGTGATGAATATTAAAGAACCGAATTCTCGTTTAACCCGTTGGAGATTACGGTTAAGCGAATTTGAGTTCACAGTTGTCTATAAGCAAGGAAAACATAATACTAATGCAGATGCTTTGTCACGAATAGAAATTCATAATGAAGAAGCTAGTTCGATAGTAGTTAACACTTCACAAGGTGCACCTTCAGACTCAGATTCTAGAACTGAAAGCGCGGATTCTAGGACTTTAAGCGCCCATAGTGATTTAGAAAGTCCCATATTAGAAATCCCTATTTCCGACGACCCCCTTAATAAGTTTAATAAGCAAATATATCTTAATGTTGTTGGAGACATAAAAAGTAGGCCTAGTGTTTCTAAACCATTCGAAACACATACTAAAACTGTAATACAAATTTCAAAATCTAATTTAGAACAAGACGTTATTAGCGCTATTAAAGAACACGTTAATCCAAAAGTAAAAACAGGTGTGTTTATTAATCCTACTTTAGAAATGTATAATATAATACCTATAATTCAACAATATTTTAAGAACTCTGCAATGAAATTAGTACTTACCAAAACTGAAGTAGAAAATGTTAAAGATTATCTTAAGCAACAAGAAATTATAAAGAAATATCATGAAGGTAAAACCAATCATAGAGGCATTAACGAGTGTTATCTAGCATTATCACGTAGATGCTATTGGCCAAATATGAAAGAGCATGTAACGAAGTATATCAATGAATGTCAAATATGCGGGCAAGCTAAATATGATCACAATCCAGTTAGACCAAAGTTACAAATTGTACCTCCACCTACAAAGCCTTTTGAGGTTGTACATTTAGATCTGCTTAGTATTGAAACGAATAAGTATCGTATAATAGTAGATGCATTCTCTAAGTATGGTCAAGCATACATCTTGAAAGATGCTACAGCTATTAGTGTCGTTCAAGCTTTACTAAAGTTTTCCACTCATCATGGAGTGCCTTTAACTATTGTAACAGACAATGGTCCGGAATTCAACAATCAAATATTCTCTGAATTTACTAGACTGCACAAGTTTCAACATCATAAAACCTGTCCTAATACACCCAATGAAAATGGAATGGTAGAACGGCTAAATTCTACTCTGTTAGAACATTTGCGTAAATTAAAATTAGAACAGCGAGGAGAATCAATTACTAATCTTATAACTTATGCTATATTGGCATATAATAGCTCAATACATAGTTTTACAAAATGTAGGCCGATCGATATAATTACTGGTCATTTTGATCCCCGGGATCCTTTAGATATGAACCTATCGGAACATCTCTTACAACAATATATCCAGGAACACCGTAGACGAATGTCAAAAGTATACGATTGTCTCAACGACACTTCACTTCATCGCCGCACTGAAATTATCGAAAATGTTAATAAGAATCGTGAATCTGAAAAAGATTACGAACCGGAGCAACAAGTTTTTATTAGGAATCCTTTATGCCACAGGCAAAAGTTAGCAGCTCGATATACTCATGATACGGTATTAGCGGATTTGCCTATTCATATCTATACCAAAAAGAAAAGAGGCACCGTACCTAAATCGCGCCTAAAACGGGTGCCTAATAGTGCTCGTTTGTTACAGGACACTGCAAATACTACTCGTCCTGACCCTGGCCCTGGCCCGAGCAGACGAGATAACGCTCAGTCTTAACGATGGACCAGGTATTTTGCCCTTCAACCTAGGATCCACAAGAGTCATTTCACATTTCCACTCCTTTCTCCTGATTATAAACCTTGATGATATGCGCAATAGTTTAGAAACAGTTAACGAGCAATTGCAAAATTTTACGCCACAATTGAGTAATATATCACGATCTCTCTATGAACCCCACGTTAGCTATCTAGGTACTAAATTAGAAGAAATATCGGGACAGTTAGAAACACTTGAGGTAAAGCGTGTCAAAAGAGGTCTCATAGATGGTCTTGGTTCAGTAATAAAAAGCATTTCGGGTAATTTAGACTATACTGATGCATTAAAATACGATAATGCCATTACAATCTTAAAACAAAATGAAAATAATTTAGTTGCTGAAATTAATCACCAAATTAGTTTAAGTAAGCAGTGGGTTTCGCGTAGCTCAAATGTTACAGATAAAATAGTAGAAAACCAAGGTAAAATCGAAAAAATTATCAACTCTATTTTAGCTAGCAATGTTAGACATGAAACAGATACCATTGAATATGCTCATTTGGCACAGTTACTTATGATATTAGGAGACAACATAGATAATCTGTCTAAAGAACTTGACAAATTACAAAATTTATTAGCATTTATTAGGGCTAGAAGTATTCATAATTCTATATTGAACTATGCTATGTTTAAGGATATGATGAATAGATTAGGCATGTTATATAGTAAGGACCAACTTCTAGATATTAGTTTTAGAGAATACTTTGATATAATTAGACTAGGATATTATTACAATGGGAATAAAATAGTGATAGTTGTAAAATTTCCGATACTTTATCCTACTAACTTTATCCTATATAAACTATCCCTGGCCCCTAATTATGACAATAAGGTCCTGATTCCAACTTATCCTTTCATAGCGGTTCACGAAAAAGATCTATTGTACATGGAGACAGAATGTCCGAAGTATAGCCACGGTCACCTTTGCGAGGACAACTTAAGTCACCACCATGGCAAACAATCAGACTGTATCCAGCAGCTTATATTACACCAGAAAATTAATGAGTCCTGTCAATTCACATCTGTCATCTTGTCTTCTGAAGCTATGGAGCAGCTAGACGACCAACACTACATTGTAAGCTTTCCTAGACCTACGAAAGTTCGGTTAACTTGTTCTGAAGATAACTACAGAATGCTGAAAGGGAGCTACTTATCCATCATACCCAAAGGATGCGTGCTAAGAACTACATCATTTACTGCAAGCAATCGTCATGATCAAACCAAGGGAAAGATATTGAAAATCATGGACTTACCAATTATAAAGGAAAATTCGTATAATGTACCAATGAAAACTATAAAACTAGATACCACTGACCTTGGCAGTCTACAATCAAGTAACTCTGAAATCGCTCTACAAGAACCTGTAACGCTAAAGTCGCTGAACACTGAAGCCATATACCACACTACTATACCGGTATACATACTATTGTCCGGTGCATGTGTACTCATTATCATCATTATACTTCGACGCCGTAGATTGAAGCAACTACAGAAAGCCACAGATGGAAACGATATCAAAGCTAAGGATAAGGAGGCCTGCAACCCTGAGATTGAACCAGCTTCGCCATCGACACTATTTTCGACTAGAGTTTTCAAATAGTTGCCGATCTCGTGGAAGGAGATGTTATGTCGCCACTTGCGACCACCCATATTCTGTTATGTCGCCACTTGCGACCACCCATATTCTTAAGAAAATGACTAACGCCGCATTCCGCTGTGCACCGTGAGATTCGCCTTCTCAGCAATCTGACGGCGTGGGATCGAAGACTGTGCAATGGCAGCGATTTGTGTTAATTTAGTGTTAAGTGATTCACTCTTGTTTCTGACATCGAACAATTGTCGCGCATCTTAGATTTACCGATCTAATTGTAATAATTGCATTAATTATATTCATTAAGTAAATTATATCGGTTTTATTTGTATCCTCGACCGCAGCCGAACGTAATTAACACAACAAGAATGGTATTGTAATGGTAGGTAATATCTATAAAAATTTTGCAGTGTTTTCACTCTCCTGTAAAGTTGCGATTTTTGCACTTAAATGACACAGTATTTCAGCAGGTAGCTCGCAGAATTCAATATATTTATAAAAGCATTTCAATTTCTTCTTTTTTGTGTCGCAGATGACCTACAGTTACCAGTTACACTTTACAGCGAGGAAATGTATAATGGCAACATGGGGCTCGACTGATCTGGCAACACTGCCCATTTCCTGAGAGAAACGTCAAACAAAAGTTTAAGTTTGATTGAAAATTGAACTGTTCGTATATTCCGAGCGTGTTGGCCGCCAAAATAAAATAAGTTATAAATTTACATCAAGGGCCCAAAGTGTTTAATAATGTCCGATAAGTCAGATTCTAATAGTAGTTGTTCTAGTACCTCTTCTAATAAACGGCGGCTAAGTCAGATAGACGACAATATAGAACAATTAACTCAAGAGGTCAACAGTATAAATAATTTTGAGCACAGAACTGAATTAGAGTGCTCGTTGATGACTGTACGAGTGAAAAGGGAGAATTTGAAAGCTCTTGCAGCTATTGCTAAGTCGCAAGTGCTAATGGCTAACATGCAAATACTCGTGGCCGAAGGAGAACTGTATACGGACATTGAAAGATTAAAGAATGTTAAAAAAATGAGATTGAATATTGAAGCAGGTAAAGCTGTCTGTTTTTTTTTATAAATACCTATGGTAAAGTTTTTACCATGTTTAAATTACGATCGGCGATGTGAATTTTTATTTCATGTCTACCCGCCATTTTAACGGACTAACCAGTCTCTAATTTAACTGTTTTTACACGACTGCCTAAAAAAGGAGTGTGGTTAGTGGGTCACTCATCTTAGGGGCTCTTATATTAACTTATCTGTCATTTCAAATGTTGCATTGTATGTTTCGTTATGCTCAACTTTTCACGTTAACTTTATCATTCAGACATAAAAATAGTATTATATTTAAAACAAAGGTACCTACTGTGTGTTGTGTCTGCTTCTCTGCTCACAACCTAGGTATTTCTAAATCATGCAATGGATTTTGATATAGTTCTCACTAATAGGAAGAGAGATTAAGTGTGGAATCTATACATCAATACCTTTGTATTGATGTATAGATTCCTCATCAAGCATGGGAAATCATTGATCTTCCACCACAGTTACACTCTTACATGCTTTCTCTTGTACATTTCTTATTCATTCATAGCTTTCTTTCTTTTTATCTCTGGTTCTATTGAGGTTCTTACTACGTACTTAGATCAAAACAAACCAAGCTCATTCATTTGAGCTGTAGCCCATTTAAATTAGTCGAGTTGGTGGGAAGCTAGATGTGAACAGTCATCTTGACTTTCAATGCTGCAGAGCAGCACGACTCATTTTGTATCAAATGAATGTCACTATTATTATAGCACTAGGTATTTATATAGGTAATAAAATTTCAACAAAGTCCATAATTTAAAAAATAGGAGGGTCGTCTGTGCCAATGTAAAAGTTATTGAACCATTCAAAAAGTTTTTTTCTAAATCAACTTTACACTATATGTACGCTGAGATAATTAAGTAAACACTGGTAAGAACAGGTCAGTGTGCAGGTTTTTCTGACACGACTAATTTGCTGGTCTACACTGACGCAAATTACCATAAAGCTATAAAAATACCATGCAGCCTGCCAACTTAGGGAGTGATAATTTCTCAAAACATTAGAAGTGTTATGGTTCTTGTATGATGAATGCATACAAGCTGAAAATGTAGCTAATCTATTATTATTATTTGTACAAAAAAAATGTGTTTTACAGGTGCATCACAAAGGCCTACGCTTCAAGCTCCTACTGCACCGTCTACATCAACTGTGTCTATCCAAACAAAAAAAAGTGCTTTTGAGAAGAAGAAAAAAACGCACAACTCTTCTAAAAAATCTTCAGTTGAAAACACCTCTTCAAGGAAGTCTCCGGTTGACATTTCTTCAGATGAAACAGTCTTGATACCAAACATTTATGAAAACACCACATCACTTGTAAAAACATCTCAAACATCCCTAACTAGTTTCTCTCGATCGTTTGACAAAACACCAGTATCAAGATCTGATTCCGAAGTCTCACTATCTAGCTCTGTCAAAGCAGAGTTTAATGACCCGTTCACACAGTCACAAACTATGGAAATTGTTCAAAAAACTCCAACTAAAAAGCACAAATCAGACAAAAAGGGAACTAAACATAAGTCAATGAGTCAAAGTCACAGCCACAAAGCAACCTCAGTGTCGGTCGCAAAGCAAACTCAGTCACAAAATACTAAGGCTGAGTTGAGAAAAACTGTTGATACAGCATCTAAACATACCCAGTCAATTTGTCAAAAAATTGGCGCTTTGCAGAGTTTAGTTGAAAAGAAATCAATGCCTAGTGCCACTTACATGCCGCCTGCTAGACACAATAACTTGCCACAAATTGTTATTCAGCCAAGCACATCTACAATGAGTCCTGCAATTTACATAAACCCTGCTACACCAACTAACACACAGCACAACTCGCAACCCCAAGATCCTAGACCATACCGCTTAATACCATTCTACGGTGCTAAGGAATAGACTCTTTGAAATATTGAGTTGATTTCATTATCTGCCTAATTCATAAAAAAAATCTAGACTAAGACTGGATGACCAATGGTTAGCAGATTACTCAACTGAGAATTTTAATTAACAATTTACAAAAAATAAATTAACAATCTGCTTAGTGTTTTCTTTCTTATTAAGACTGCAAATTAATAGTACTGATTGACCGCTTAAATCAAGGAACATTAATTATGATTCTCTAGACCTATGTATGTTAGGCTGTCGCCGTTGACTGGCTCAAATATTTTAAGATGTTTTTTAAATGTAGGTACTTTTAAACCTTGAATGAGACAAATATATGTATATCTTGTAATTATAACAGGAAGATTGGTCTGAAAGCATGCTATTTAATCATAACATATTTTTGTAGTTCATTTTTACTTTTTAAACTGAATCTGAAAATTAGCTTAAAACTATTTTTAATAAAAAAGGAAAATCACCTGTTGACTCAGTGAAATTAAAATCATGTTACAAGTTCTATATTATGTCACTGGCTGATGTGTTTGTTTCTGGCTGAATTGTAAACTTACACCCATTCATAAAAACTTTACCATTACCTACTTATTTCAAATTCTGCATAGAAAATTTTGAATAAAGAATGGTTATAAAGTTTTTATGAATACGGCTGTTAAAATTTTTGTAGGGATAGCAAACCATTGACAATAAATAAAGGGGTCCATTGTTCATGAACACTTACAAAAACAATTGGTTTAAACTACATTCAATTTTACTTAATTCAAATGGCAATTAAATCAAATTATTAGTCTAATTTGAGAGTTGAATGTTGTAGGTTCCATCAATTGTTTTCTGCTTGCAATACAGTTAGAAGAAAAACGTAATTTCTATTTAAAAATACTGACTTTTATTAGTCAAAATGTGAAAGTTTTGTACTATGAAAGGTTTTCAGTAATTTTATAGGGAAATTATTTTTTTTTACATATCATGGCACAATAATTAATTTTTATCATTACTAAGCATAAATAAGTTCAGAATTTCATATTATAAAATATCTAAGTATGTACTTTAGAAATAGCAAAACAAAAATTAAAAGTGAGTAAAATTGAACAATTTTAAGAAATCTATTTAAAGATTATTTTTGTTGCAATTTTATTTTTTTTTCCATTTGCATGCTACAGCCCTCTGGTGAAAGAATTTGGCACTACGATGACTACATTACATATATACACATTGGTATTGTATTATTTTAAAGTACCTACTAAATTTAAAATATGTATACTTTGCTATCCCATCTCGTAGATGTGCTGTTAGAAGAGAGGTTTTAAAAATCTATTCTCACGCTAGCAACCAAGCTAGCTCTATTTTAATGTTCTTACTATTTGTTATTTTAAAGAAATGGACAGTATTTTATATGACATTTGATAATAATATTACCTACTAATTTTTTTATTGTGGTTGTGTGCTATCTAAATATTCATTTTTGACTCTGACTGTCTGTTTTATTAAATGCTTGAGTGTTTAGGCTGCTCGGTATTTCATAAAAACTTTCAATTCCGAAATATTGGACATTATTAAACTAATTTTTTGTACGGCCAATTTGTGTAACACCATCATTCTAGTACTTACTTTTTCTCAGGTATGAGGTAACAATTAAAGACCTGATTTATTTGGATGGTGATAAAAAAACAGATTTTATACACACACACAAAAAAGAGTCCTAGGTCTAAAAAGTTGTTAGTTAAGAATTATTAAGCGTTTTTATGTTTTCTAAGAGACTTAAAATAGCTCTTCCTGTCTCTCTAGATCTATAAGATTTTCAACAAACTTAAGGCCAAGGTATCTTGTGTCAGTGTGAGTGTATCATGTTTAATCAAACTGTCTATAAATTTCAAAAAAATTTTAACTCGAAAAGTTTGTATGACCATACCATGACGTGAAAAGCGTAAAAATAAGGACTGTTTGTACCTATTTTTAAAGTTGACAAAAAGTATTGAAGCTACAATTTAAGACCAAATACTAATTTTAATTGTTAAAAACTTGATTTATATTTACTTGTTGATTATTTTTAATTGTAACTGTAACATTACAAAGTAATTTTACAATAAAAGTTCAAATTTTATTATAATGTTTGTCAATTCTCTTGTACATGTATAAGAGAGGACCAATTAATGATTGTGATGATAATAATAAGTGTTGATTTCGTTTCTATTATATGTATGAAAAATTATATTTAGTTGTTTCATTTTATTCCCTGAATATAAGTACCTACCACACTGGCATCCACCAATCCGCACAGCCTGCTTTGTGGGTTACAGCTCAGTACTCTTAGAGAGGTGGCCTAAGTCCCACCACTGGAAACAATAGATTTCTAACAAAAGATTAGTCTCCAAATATCAGAATTAGTCGGTCATTGGTTACAAAGTTTTATAGGTGGCCGATCTGGAGTCTCTTCAGCTGGGCCCAAATTTAATCTCAAAGCTAGTGCACCTAGCGATGATCTGTTTTCTCCCAAACTTAGTCGGAATCAGTCGCCAAATATCAGAATCTGTCGGTCACAGGTTCAAAAGTAATAAGTAAGCGTTCCTTCTTGGCTGACCTGGGCAGAATCTCCCACAACTTTGACACATGTAAATATCACAATTCAAAAATGTAAAGGTGCCCAGTGACTGACTAATTCTGGTATTTGGAGACTAATCTCGTGTACCAGGTTTGGTGACTAATTTTTTGTTTTATAAAATTAAGATTCCTGATGCTGGCCATGCCACTGTCAGGGACACACATGGCCACCATCAGAGATTTTATTTTTGAACTAAAATATTTGTATTTGTCGAGAAATCAACGATGCTAACGGAAAGTTAGCATTAGCGTGCTCGTTCAGCAGGACCACAACTTTGAATATTGATTCCAAGTTTGAGGATCTTGTCGCTTTCCTCAAACCTACACAGAAAATTAGTACCCTGCAAGAAAAAAAATGATACCCAAAATTCGATTGGCGTTGGTGGTCCGGCGGTAGTCACGGACATGTTGACATCGATCAATGATTATTGTACTATCCGTCGATTGGTATGGTAAAATCGAGGTTTTAAGGGGCATGCGATCCTCTTCAAAAAGATCTTCGCATTTTTCGATGCGCAGATCTATTTGGAGATGAACGCAACAAGCTTTACCTACCTATAGTTTTGAACGAGCGACTTTTCTTTCTTTCTTTACCCAGTTACTACTGAATACTTATTATAATGTGAAAGTAACTGTCTGTCCTTTTCACGTACCTACTTTACGAACGGATTTTAATGCAATTTGGTACATGGGCAGACTAGGAAGGTAACTAGGTTTATACGTATAGCTATGTACTCAGCTGGCAAGCCAGCCGATCACTGGAAAGCTATTTGTGGCGCCATCTGCAACAGTAAACCTACAACTTTCCGGCTATTATGCTGGCCATACACCGTCCTGTCTACCGTCCAGTCTGCAGCGCATCCATATAGTCCACACACGTTAAATTTTGTCGTCCAGTTTGCATGATGGCGCACCTGTTGGAACCATGGCGTCATCAGTGGCGGACGATGACGTGTTAGCCATCCTAAGCTGAACGCTGAACTAAGTAAAAAAATCGGCCAAGTGCGACTCGGACTTGCGCACGAAGGGTTCCATACCATTATCTAAAAAAAAAAACGGCAAAAAAATTACGTTTAGGTATTGTATGGGAGACCCACTTAAATATTTATTTCATTCTGTTTTTAGTATTTGTTGTTATAGCGGCACCAGAAATACATCATCTGTGAAAATTTCAACTGTCTAGCTATCGCGCTTCATGAGATACAGTCTGGTGACCAAAGACTACCATAGTATACTTACTGCTGGTGACAGACAGACGTGGAGTCTTAGTAATAGGGTCCCGTTTTTACCCTTTGGGTACGGAACCCTAAAAAAGTACCTACTTATGTAGAGATTTACCTGTTGTGGTAAAATTTATTTTTTATTTGCTACAAACATGGCTCATTCCTGAAAATATTATTAAAGTCGCTGAGGACTTCTCTATAGCGCGTAGTATTTAGCGACATGGAGCTCATCACGAACACTGTGTCACGAACGTACGTACGCGCGTCTTCGCCTGCCGGTGCCGACTAACGTCATGTTCACTTGACCGCTCATACACACGTTCAATTTGACATGACGCTGCAATATTGGTCAAGTCGGCAGAATAAAATTTCATTTTTTGGTTCACTTGTCATGTAGGTACACTGATAGCCATACACCATCAATATTACCGGACGCCGCTTCAAGTGCGCTGCAAACTGGACGGTAGACAGGAAGGTGTATGGCCGGCATTATCGAATATTAGTAAGTAGTTAGTTCAGTGTAAAACTAACAGATGCACCACCACATCGTAGTTTTGGTGCAAATTTATTGACCCTAGAAACCAAAGAGCACTACGAGGAGCACGGACGGGTTTTAGTCAGTAAGAATCTGACACCCCCTTCCACTCCACCCAGAGCGGCCGGAGTCAATTGAATTGATGATTTTCCATCCATAAAAAAAGTTAAGTGCTAGACTTTAATTGTTACTATTATTCAGACTGCAATAGTATACTGGCTCTAGTATACTATTGTAGTCTGAATAATAGTAACAACAGTGAAGATGGCGCTGCGAACAAATGAAACTGGAGTCTGTTTTATCATATGAGTCGGCTAATACATCATCAGACATCATAGATTCTATTAAATTCCGCCATTTTGCTGACATCAATTAATTGAATTGCCTCCGAAATAAATAAAAAAAACAGAACAGCAAAATAAATTACCGCTTTACACACACCATTGTATGATTCTATTCAAAGACTACAATAGTATACTGGCTAATTCTATTCTTTTTATTTATTTCACGAACCACATTTTTTTTTTGGTTTGGCAGCATTATAAAGTTTCACTCGCTCTGCTCGGGTCGGCTCGGGAAAATGTCATATCTACATCCTACATATTTTTCCGAGCAGAGCGAAATGAAAATAAAAAGTAGTAACTATTATTATTTTCGTTTGTTCCAAAATAATGTTTGAATTTTCATATGTTGTTTGTTTTTGTTATATTAAATATATTTTTAATTTTACAATGTACAGTATAAATTTTTTAATTTGTTTTTTTAACGAAAATTAAACCTTATCACGTTCGTTTGTACTCCTTATTTTTCAAAAGAAGCATTGATGATGATTAATATGTTTTGTTCTATTTGATTATACAGAATTAAAAAGCATAATTATAGATTTTTGCAGTTACTACGTATAAAAGGTTCAAGGCATCTGGCAAAGTGGCAACACTGCTTTTATTAAAATGTCCGTGAATGTCACGACTATTTCCTTCCTCTAGGTAGGTACCATTGAGGTAGGTAGGTACCCATTCCTACCGCGTCGTGCAGGCCTGTGTTGCCAACTGCACCGTAATTACGGTAAAAAGTGTAAAAACACCGTAATCAGCATAGATCTACCACCTACCTTACTATTATAATTACGGTAGCAAATACACCCTAGTACCCATTGAAGATCCTAT
This sequence comes from Melanchra persicariae, assembly GCA_947386135.1. Taxonomy (NCBI): domain Eukaryota; kingdom Metazoa; phylum Arthropoda; class Insecta; order Lepidoptera; family Noctuidae; genus Melanchra; species Melanchra persicariae. Next base: position 6,340,219 of record OX376673.1, on the reverse strand, counting down.
TTTTTTTAATCCTGTAGATTGTATGACTAAAATATTTTTAGCGAGTTTGAATGTTTATCTTTACGTTGGGGTATTTTACAAAAAAATAATGTTTTATGCGTCAGGAAATCTCCCAATAGCGCGGTACCAGCTTGGAAATATTACGCGGACGAATACAGTTGTGCTGTATTATATTTGCATTTCGATGAAAACTAAGGACTTTTTATGTACCAAGTTTATTTGTTTCATAATCGACTAATATTTCATTCGTGCGCATAGCATATCAATACAAAAGAGTTTCTTGTGTTGTGTGTGATCTGACTTTTTAAATATTTGGAGAGTGATAGCGGCATCGAAAAGATAGCATAATACGAGTACCGGCTAAAAGAAAGCGTTCCAAGCAAAAGTAGGAAAAATAGGTGGTCGACGATGACGCTATGATTGAAAAACACGATATCGATGTACAAAAATATTGAAAAAAATAATAACCATTGTCTGATTCTGAATAAAATTACACTAAAAAAACTACACTAGCAACTAAATAAACAAGGTAATTCTACCGTATTTAAAATATAAATTACAACATTATTTCGGAAAATCTACAGTATTTTTAGATGAATTCTTCTACCATCCGCTAGAATTCAGAGTTGGCAACACTGGTGCAGGCAATGCCGATCGATGCCGGTTGGATTGGGCTAGGTCACAGACGTATATAGTTATTATACTCTTTGGTCACAAAGTTAAGTTGAGTAAACTATATTGAAGTATTTTGAATTGAAAAGCTGGATGCCGGCCCGGCTGGCTTGGGCTGGCTGTTGACTGACTCCCTGATAATTATATTACTTTCCTATATGCTGCTGACTCGTCGTTTTTCGGGTAAGAACCTTTTGTTGATGAAAATTAAACATAATTTAAGGTAGGCTTGTTACATTTTTATTCACCTTCTTTGAAAATACGTATGAAATCAATCGTTTCACTGTTTTTTCGCCAAATTGAAGTGGCAGTGGGCGGGGCACATTGCTCGCAGAACAGATGGTCGATGGGGCCGAAAAGTTTTGGAGTGGCGACCGCGTACCGGAAGACGCAGCGTTGGAAGGCCTCCCACAAGGTGGACCGATGACCTGGTGAGGGTCGCGGGTAACCGATGGATGCGAGACGCACAGGACCGGTTGTTGTGGCGACGCTTGGGGGAGGCCTATGTCCAGCAGTGGACGTCTTTCGGCTGATGTGATGATGATGATGATGACTGTTTTTTCACCTAATATGTCTGCCACTAAAGGAAATCGCCTACTGAAAATCTTTTTTTCAACGCCATTTAGTGGTTATTTGAACACACAATTATATACATAATTTGTGCATACTCGTATGAAAATACGTGTAACTGAGATTTCAAGGGTGTAGAATTTCATTTACCTACCTATGTAGCCAGTTTTCCCGGTTTTGTTAAATTATCACATTTCCATGAAGAAATTCGCGTGTTTGCAGACAAACTAAGACTGTCGCATCTTATGCCGTCCAATATTCAAAACGTTTAATAATAATCAATTTTCAGTGGCTTTTAAGCTAATTCAGAAAAACAGTAAAAAAATAATATGATAGCCTACTTAATCCTATGTAAGAGTGCCTTAACCTGATTGTTAATATCACTAGTAAAGGATTCTCACATGCTTCTTGTCCTTGAGTCAGTTGTCTTAATTTTTTACTTACATTTTTAATTTTTTATTATGCAGGTCGGGCAGCCATTACTGTGCTGAAGATGGTGGCAAAGTTCCAGTCAGTGGGTCGTCTCTCCAAATAATTCTACAGGTTGGTGCCTCACGAATTATTAAGTGTTGATCAAATTGTCCTTTCTATTCCATCTTCATGGTAAAATCTTATGTTCTCTCGGTTCTGTCTCCTGCTTGATAAGGAGGAAGTGGAAATGATATCTTTTCCGAGGTGTTCTTCTCTGATTATTTTTGTTAGGGATGAAAGACAGATTGAATCATTTCATTGGGACTTGTTGAGCTTCATTGACTTAGCGTTTTTCTGGTGGTTGCCACTGATTCTGCCTTTCAAGAGCTGCAGATTGCAAAAAACTGATTTTATTCATAGGTAGGTACATAATTAATTGTGAAAAAATTTGCTATGCAGCCTTGCCAATGGTAATTAATGGAGCTGCCCCGTTATGTTCTTAGTTATACAAAATCAAAAATTCAAATCAAATATGTTTCTATGTGAACACAAGTAAAAAAGATGGAACAAATTACAGGTTTATGGGTCTCTGTGTCCTGCCACAGTAGGTGGCATACAAATATTAATTTAAATTACATTAGTACACTTATAAATGTAAAACTGGCCAAGTGAGAGTCAGACTCATGCACAAAGGGTTCCTTACCATTATCTATAAAAAACGGCAAAGTGTAGACAGATAGTATGACTCAATTTTCTATTCTCATGTCAGTCATTGTCCTGCATTGATCCTCTTTGTGCCTCAACATTCTGATCCATTCAAGACGGCCTGGGTAACATTAAATCATTAGTTTAATTTATTATGACACATAATCATAACATAGTATCATGATAAATACATGGGTTAATCTTCAAAATTGCACAATGTTTACAAAGTTTGGTCCATGGATAGGTATTAATTTATTATATACTTAATTGTACACCGATAATAACATGAAAAGAAAACTACAAACTAAAAGACATAATTATATAATGGGCGGTCTTATCGCATTCCGCAATCTCTTCCAGGCAACCTGTAATGGACAGTAATTGTCTGGATATAAATTGTTTTCCATTGCATACCAAGACTTGCTCGTCTTGCTCAGGTGTTTAGTGTTTTCCGGGTACTATGTGTGCTATCTAGAAGCTGGATTGTAGAGTTCAGATAAGCAGGGTAAACACATGAATTATAATGGACTCTCATGTACAAACATGTGTGTAGCAGGTAATAATTAGGACATAAAGAGATTAATATTAGTTTTCTTTTTCAGAGAAACATTGCAAGTGCAGAGAAACATGACGAAAAGATTAATCATAAACAAGGAAAGCAGAACAATCTAAAAGAACTATTCACTTTTTCGAGGTGTGACTGGTCAACATTTGGCTGATACCCAACAAACTGCAAGCCTGAAGATATGAGCTTCTTCTAAACTTTACTAGCTGTTGGCATGGGCTGGGGCTTTTTAAATGAATTCATCACATTACAAATAGTCAAACTCAGTGGATTTTGGATAAGCATCTCACAATACATAACAGAGAAGAGAGCTGTCACATTTCAATGACAGTTGTTGCCACATTGACAGCTTCAGTAGTGTTGTTTGGTATATTTGAAGAATCAAAAATCATACATACTTTGTACTTCTTGCTATACTTCTGCAAGTTGTGGAATGAGCTGAATCCAGATTCCTGAAGTCTTTTTGGAGAGTGATATGGACCGCTTCAAAGTAAAATGGAATTAAGTCCTTGTCAAATAAACAGGCCACACATCTGTGGGACCCATGTTATTGCAGATATATGTATAGACTGAGTGGACCACTTTACATAAGATAGGCTACTTGCTTGTTTGTCTGTGTTATAAACTTGCTGATCGAAGGTTCTGCAAAGCTTGTTGATTGTTTTATTGATTGATTGGTTGGTTGTTCGTTTGGTCTTATAATATTTGTTGAAATATTCCTAAAAAAGTCAGTTTGTTGGCCATCAAAGGGGAAAACATTAGTTCTGTCTTTAAAAATAACAAAATTAATGGGGCTTCTGTTGTTCTGTGCCGTTGGAAAACAAATTTATGAAGAATTTCCTGTTTTTGAAGATATCACTGAACTTTTGGTGATATTTTTAACAAACTTGGAAAATGTTTGAACAGGATTCTGTTGTAGTCATTTTCATAGAAGATCAAAATAAGGAAGATTCTATTATTGTGATTGACATTTAAAAAGTGATATATACCTATTTATGAGAAAGTTTCTGTTTTGGTTATTGTCATTGAATAGTTCAAAAACACCATGAGGAAGTTTATTGTTGAAATTCAAAAATGTTTACTTATGGGAAAGTTTCCGTTCTGGTTATTGACATAGAATAGGTCAAACAAAAATATTTATGAAGGAGTTTCTGAAAGAAATTGTCATTGGAAAGGTCAAAAATGTTTACTTATGAGGCAGTCTCCGTTCTGGTTATTGTCATAGAATAGCTCAAACAAATTTATGAAGAAGTTTTTGTTATTGAATTGTCATTGCAAAGTTCAAAAATGTTTACTTATGAGGAAGTTTCCGTTCTGGTTATTGTCATTGAATAGGTCAAACAAAAATATTTATGAAGAAGTTTCTGTTATTGAAATTGTCATTGAAAAGGTCAAAAATGATTACATATGAGGCAGTCTCCGTTCTGGTTATTGACTTAGAATAGGTCAATCAAAAACATTTATGAAGGAGTTTCTGAAAGAAATTGTCATTGGAAAGGTCAAAAATGTTTACTAATGAGGAAGTTTCCGTTCTGGTTATTGTCGTTGAATAGGTCAAACAAAAATATTTATAAAGAAGTTTTTTTTATTGAATTGTCATTGGAAAGTTAAAAAATGTTTACTTATGAGGAAGTTTCCGTTCTGGTTATTGTCATTGAATAGGTCAAACAAAACTATTTATGAAGGAGTTTCTAAAAGAAATTGTCATTGGACAGGTTAAAAATGTTTACTTATGAGGCAGTTTCCGTTCTGGTTATTGTCATAGAATAGGTCAAACAAAAATATTTATGAAGGAGTTTCTGAAAGAAATTGTCATTGGACAGGTCAAAAATGTTTACTTATGAGGCAGTTTCCGTTCTGGTTATTGTCATAGAATAAGTCAAACAAAACTATTTATGAAGAAGTTTTTGTTATTGAATTGTCATTGGAAAGTTTAAAAATGTTTACTTATGAGGCAGTTTCCGTTCTGGTTATTGACATAGAATAGGTCAAACAAAAATATTTATGAAAGAGTTTCTGAAAGAAATTGTCATTGGAAAGGTCAAAAATGTTTACTTATGAGGAAGTTTCCGTTCTGGTTATTGTCATTGAATAGGTCAAACAAAAATATTTATGACGAAGTTTTTGTTATTGAATTGTCATTGAAAAGGTCAAAAATGTTTTCATATGAGGCAGTCTCCGTTCTGGTTATTGACATAGAATAGGTCAATCAAAAACATTTATGAAGGAGTTTCTGAAATAAATTGTCATTGGAAAGGTCAAAAATGTTTACTTATGAGGAAGTTTCCGTTCTGGTTATTGTCATTGAGTAGGTCAAACAAAAATATTTATAAAGAAGTTTTTTTTATTGAATTGTCATTGGAAAGTTCAAAAATGTTTACTTATGAGGAAGTTTCCGTTCTGGTTATTGTCATTGAATAGGTCAAACAAAACTATTTATGAAGAAGTTTTTGTTATTGAATTGTCATTAAAAATTTCAAAAATGTTTACTTATGAGGCAGTTTCCGTTCTGGTTATTGTCATAGAATAGGTCAAGCAAAAATATTTTTGAAGTTTTTGTTATTGAATTGTCATTCGAAAGTTCAAAAATGTTTACTTATGAGGCAGTTTCCGTTCTGGTTATTGTCATAGAATAGGTCAAACAAAAATATTTATGAAGGAGTTTCTGAAAGAAATTGTCATTGGACAGGTCAAAAATGTTTACTTATGAGGCAGTTTCCGTTCTGGTTATTGTCATAGAATAGCTCAAACAAAACTATTTATGAAGAAGTTTTTGTTATTGAATTGTAATTAAAAAGTTCAAAAATGTTTACTTATGAGGCAGTTTCCGTTCTGGTTATTGTCATAGAATAGGTCAAACAAAAATATTTTCGAAGTTTTTGTTATTGAATTGTCATTCGAAAGTTCAAAAATGTTTACTTATGAGGCAGTTTCCGTTCTGGTTATTGTCATAGAATAGCTCAAACAAAACTATTTATGAAGGAGTTTCTAAAAGAAATTGTCATTGGACAGGTCAAAAATGTTTACTTATGAGGCAGTTTCCGTTCTGGTTATTGTCATAGAATAGGTCAAACAAAAATATTTATGAAGGAGTTTCTGAAAGAAATTGTCATTGGACAGGTCAAAAATGTTTACTTATGAGGCAGTTTCCGTTCTGGTTATTGTCATAGAATAGCTCAAACAAAACTATTTATGAAGAAGTTTTTGTTATTGAATTGTTATTGGAAAGTTTAAAAATGTTTACTTATGAGGCAGTTTCCGTTCTGGTTATTGACATAGAATAGGTCAAACAAAAATATTTATGAAAGAGTTTCTGAAAGAAATTGTCATTGGAAAGGTCAAAAATGTTTACTTATGAGGAAGTTTCCGTTCTGGTTATTGTCATTGAATAGGTCAAACAAAAATATTTATGACGAAGTTTTTGTTATTGAATTGTCATTGAAAAGGTCAAAAATGTTTACATATGAGGCAGTCTCCGTTCTGGTTATTGACATAGAATAGGTCAATCAAAAACATTTATGAAGGAGTTTCTGAAATAAATTGTCATTGGAAAGGTCAAAAATGTTTACTTATGAGGAAGTTTCCGTTCTGGTTATGGTCATTGAGTAGGTCAAACAAAAATATTTATAAAGAAGGTTTTTTTTATTGAATTGTCATTGGAAAGTTCAAAAATGTTTACTTATGAGGAAGTTTCCGTTCTGGTTATTGTCATTGAATAGGTCAAACAAAACTATTTATGAAGAAGTTTTTGTTATTGAATTGTCATTAAAAAGTTCAAAAATGTTTACTTATGAGGCAGTTTCCGTTCTGGTTATTGTCATAGAATAGGTCAAACAAAAATATTTTCGAAGTTTTTGTTATTGAATTGTCATTCGAAAGTTCAAAAATGTTTACTTATGAGGCAGTTTCCGTTCTGGTTATTGTCATAGAATAGCTCAAACAAAACTATTTATGAAGGAGTTTCTAAAAGAAATTGTCATTGGACAGGTCAAAAATGTTAACTTATGAGGCAGTTTCCGTTCTGGTTATTGTCATAGAATAGGTCAAACAAAAATATTTATGAAGGAGTTTCTGAAAGAAATTGTCATTGGACAGGTCAAAAATGTTTACTTATGAGGCAGTTTCCGTTCTGGTTATTGTCATAGAATAGCTCAAACAAAACTATTTATGAAGAAGTTTTTGTTATTGAATTGTCATTGGAAAGTTCAAAAATGTTTACTTATGAGGCAGTTTCCGTTCTGGTTATTGACATAGAATAGGTCAAACAAAAATATTTATGAAAGAGTTTCTGAAAGAAATTGTCATTGGAAAGGTCAAAAATGTTTACTTATGAGGCAGTTTCCGTTCTGGTTATTGTCATAGAATAGGTCAAACAAAAATATTGTTACGCGCCAGAATTGATGCCGGGTACATGACGATGAAAGTTACTACTAGCGCCATCTAGTATCGAGTAGCAGAACTAGTAGAGTCAAGATCCTTCTAGACTTTTCGATGCTAGAACATTCTAGAGTTTTCTATGTCTGGTTGGTCCGGACCGGTATGTACTCGAACTTTCTAGATGTTTCTATACTAGAAGGTTCTGGAATTATCTGCCGACCTATATAAGGCCCGCATAGCCTGCGACCGAGTCAGTATTGAATTTGCGATACAAGCGACAACTTCGAGAGCGAACTTCGACTGCGAATTAAAGTGATCAGTAGTGCAATTGTGATTTATAATTAGTGAGTTTAAGTTGTAATTAGTGTTGATTAATTAAAGTGTCATTTTGGTTATTTTATCGGCTGTTTTTATTGTCACGAACCCTAAGCTCGTAACAATATTTATGAAGGAGTTTCTGAAAGAAATTGTCATTGGACAGGTCAAAAATGTTTACTTATGAGGCAGTTTCCGTTCTGGTTATTGTCATAGAATAGCTCAAACAAAACTATTTATGAAGAAGTTTTTGTTATTGAATTGTCATTAAAAAGTTCAAAAATGTTTACTTATGAGGCAGTTTCCGTTCTGGTTATTGTCATAGAATAGGTCAAACAAAAATATTTATGAAGGAGTTTCTGAAAGAAATTGTCATTGGACAGGTCAAAAATGTTTACTTATGAGGCAGTTTCCGTTCTGGTTATTGTCATAGAATAGCTCAAACAAAACTATTTATGAAGTTTTTGTTATTGAATTGTCATTGGAAAGTTCAAAAATGTTTACTTATGAGGCAGTTTCCGTTCTGGTTATTGACATAGAATAGGTCAAACAAAAATATTTATGAAAGAGTTTCTGAAAGAAATTGTCATTGGAAAGGTCAAAAATGTTTACTTATGAGCAAGTTTCCGTTCTGGTTATTGTCATTGAATAGGTCAAACAAAATTATTTATGACGAAGTTTTTGTTATTGAATTGTCATTGAAAAGGTCAAAAATGTTTACATATGAGGCAGTCTCCGTTCTGGTTATTGACATAGAATAGGTCAATCAAAAACATTTATGAAGGAGTTTCTGAAATAAATTGTCATTGGAAAGGTCAAAAATGTTTACTTATGAGGAAGTTTCCGTTCTGGTTATTGTCATTGAGTAGGTCAAACAAAAATATTTATAAAGAAGTTTTTTTTATTGAATTGTCATTGGAAAGTTCAAAAATGTTTACTTATGAGGAAGTTTCCGTTCTGGTTATTGTCATTGAATAGGTCAAACAAAACTATTTATGAAGAAGTTTTTGTTATTGAATTGTCATTAAAAAGTTCAAAAATGTTTACTTATGAGGCAGTTTCCGTTCTGGTTATTGTCATAGAATTTGTCAAACAAAAATATTTTTGAAGTTTTTGTTATTGAATTGTCATTCGAAAGTTCAAAAATGTTTACTTATGAGGCAGTTTCCGTTCTGGTTATTGTCATAGAATAGGTCAAACAAAAATATTTATGAAGGAGTTGTCATTGGACAGGTCAAAAATATTTACTTATGAGGCAGTTTCCGTTCTGGTTATTGTCATAGAATAGGTCAAACAAAAAATATTTTCGAAGTTTTTGTTATTGAATTGTCATTCGAAAGTTCAAAAATGTTTACTTATGAGGCAGTTTCCGTTCTGGTTATTGTCATAGAATAGCTCAAACAAAACTATTTTTGAAGGAGTTTCTAAAAGAAATTGTCATTGGACAGGTCAAAAATGTTTACTTATGAGGCAGTTTCCGTTCTGGTTATTGTCATAGAATAGGTCAAACAAAAATATTTATGAAGGAGTTTCTGAAAGAAATTGTCATTGGACAGGTCAAAAATGTTTACTTATGAGGCAGTTTCCGTTCTGGTTATTGTCATAGAATAGCTCAAACAAAACTATTTATGAAGAAGTTTTTGTTATTGAATTGTCATTGGAAAGTTCAAAAATGTTTACTTATGAGGCAGTTTCCGTTCTGGTTATTGACATAGAATAGGTCAAACAAAAATATTTATGAAAGAGTTTCTGAAAGAAATTGTCATTGGAAAGGTCAAAAATGTTTACTTATGAGGAAGTTTCCGTTCTGGTTATTGTCATTGAATAGGTCAAACAAAAATATTTATGACGAAGTTTTTGTTATTGAATTGTCATTGAAAAGGTCAAAAATGTTTACATATGAGGCAGTCTCCGTTCTGGTAATTGACATAGAATAGGTCAATCAAAAACATTTATGAAGGAGTTACTGAAATAAATTGTCATTGGAAAGGTCAAAAATGTTTACTTATGAGGCAGTTTCCGTTCTGGTTATTGTCATAGAATAGGTCAAACAAAAATATTTTTGAAGTTTTTGTTATTGAATTGTCATTCGAAAGTTCAAAAATGTTTACTTATGAGGCAGTTTCCGTTCTGGTTATTGTCATAGAATAGGTCAAACAAAAATATTTATGAAGGAGTTTCTGAAAGAAATTGTCATTGGACAGGTCAAAAATGTTTACTTATGAGGCAGTTTCCGTTCTGGTTATTGACATAGAATAGGTCAAACAAAAATATTTATGAAAGAGTTTCTGAAAGAAATTGTCATTGGAAAGGTCAAAAATGTTTACTTATGAGCAAGTTTCCGTTCTGGTTATTGACATAGAACAGGTCAAACAAAAATATTTATGAAGGAGTTTCTGAAAGAAATTGTCATTGGAAAGGTCAAAAATGTTTACTTATGAGGAAGTTTCCGTTCTGGTTATTGTCATAGAATAGGTCAAACAAAAATATTTTTGAAGTTTTTGTTATTGAATTGTCATTCGAAAGTTCAAAAATGTTTACTTATGAGGCAGTTTCCGTTCTGGTTATTGTCATAGAATAGGTCAAACAAAAATATTTATGAAGGAGTTTCTGAAAGAAATTGTCATTGGACAGGTCAAAAATGTTTACTTATGAGGCAGTTTCCGTTCTGGTTATTGTCATAGAATAGCTCAAACAAAACTATTTATGAAGAAGTTTTTGTTATTGAATTGTCATTAAAAAGTTCAAAAATGTTTACTTATGAGGCAGTTTCCGTTCTGGTTATTGTCATAGAATAGGTCAAACAAAAATATTTTCGAAGTTTTTGTTATTGAATTGTCATTCGAAAGTTCAAAAATGTTTACTTATGAGGCAGTTTCCGTTCTGGTTATTGTCATAGAATAGGTCAAACAAAAATATTTATGAAGGAGTTTCTGAAAGAAATTGTCATTGGACAGGTCAAAAATGTTTACTTATGAGGTAGTTTCCGTTCTGGTTATTGTCATAGAATAGCTCAAACAAAACTATTTATGAAGAAGTTTTTGTTATTGAATTGTCATTGGAAAGTTCAAAAATGTTTACTTATGAGGCAGTTTCCGTTCTGGTTATTGACATAGAATAGGTCAAACAAAAATATTTATGAAAGAGTTTCTGAAAGAAATTTTCATTGGAAAGGTCAAAAATGTTTACTTATGAGCAAGTTTCCGTTCTGGTTATTGTCATTGAATAGGTCAAACAAAATTATTTATGACGAAGTTTTTGTTATTGAATTGTCATTGAAAAGGTCAAAAATGTTTACATATGAGGCAGTCTCCGTTCTGGTTATTGACATAGAATAGGTCAATCAAAAACATTTATGAAGGAGTTTCTGAAATAAATTGTCATTGGAAAGGTCAAAAATGTTTACTTATGAGGAAGTTTCCGTTCTGGTTATTGTCATTGAGTAGGTCAAACAAAAATATTTATAAAGAAGTTTTTTTTATTGAATTGTCATTGGAAAGTTCAAAAATGTTTACTTATGAGGAAGTTTCCGTTCTGGTTATTGTCATTGAATAGGTCAAACAAAACTATTTATGAAGAAGTTTTTGTTATTGAATTGTCATTAAAAAGTTCAAAAATGTTTACTTATGAGGCAGTTTCCGTTCTGGTTATTGTCATAGAATAGGTCAAACAAAAATATTTTTGAAGTTTTTGTTATTGAATTGTCATTCGAAAGTTCAAAAATGTTTACTTATGAGGCAGTTTCCGTTCTGGTTATTGTCATAGAATAGGTCAAACAAAAATATTTATGAAGGAGTTTCTGAAAGAAATTGTCATTGGACAGGTCAAAAATATTTACTTATGAGGCAGTTTCCGTTCTGGTTATTGTCATAGAATAGGTCAAACAAAAATATTTTCGAAGTTTTTGTTATTGAATTGTCATTCGAAAGTTCAAAAATGTTTACTTATGAGGCAGTTTCCGTTCTGGTTATTGTCATAGAATAGCTCAAACAAAACTATTTTTGAAGGAGTTTCTAAAAGAAATTGTCATTGGACAGGTCAAAAATGTTTACTTATGAGGCAGTTTCCGTTCTGGTTATTGTCATAGAATAGGTCAAACAAAAATATTTATGAAGGAGTTTCTGAAAGAAATTGTCATTGGACAGGTCAAAAATGTTTACTTATGAGGCAGTTTCCGTTCTGGTTATTGTCATAGAATAGCTCAAACAAAACTATTTATGAAGAAGTTTTTGTTATTGAATTGTCATTGGAAAGTTCAAAAATGTTTACTTATGAGGCAGTTTCCGTTCTGGTTATTGACATAGAATAGGTCAAACAAAAATATTTATGAAAGAGTTTCTGAAAAAATTGTCATTGGAAAGGTCAAAAATGTTTACTTATGAGGAAGTTTCCGTTCTGGTTATTGTCATTGAATAGGTCAAACAAAAATATTTATGACGAAGTTTTTGTTATTGAATTGTCATTGAAAAGGTCATAAATGTTTACATATGAGGCAGTCTCCGTTCTGGTTATTGACATAGAATAGGTCAATCAAAAACATTTATGAAGGAGTTTCTGAAATAAATTGTCATTGGAAAGGTCAAAAATGTTTACTTATGAGGAAGTTTCCGTTCTGGTTATTGTCATTAGGCGGGTCCACACAGAGCGAGCAGCCTCGCGAGGCATTTGCCGCGCGAGGAAACGGTCCCCGAACGAGCGCGGCAGCCTCGGTAACATCGCGAAGCTGCTGCGCGCGGCAAGCCCGAGCCATTTGTTCGTTCGTTTAGTTGAGAGTTAAAACATCATGGCACCACACGTACGTGTTGCGGTGGCAGCTGTTGCTTTTATTCTTATAAATAGGATAATAAAAAAGAGAAGACAAAAAAAACTTAAACGAAGACAATATTGGATCCAGACATTATACAAAAACAGATTATATAATGGAAACGAATGTTATGGAAATGAACTGTACCAAGAATTGATAAATGATGGAGTGGAGAAAAATTTTGCTCGCATTAATGCAGAGGAGTTGGATCTATTGTGTTCAAACTTGCAAAGCAAACTTCGGAGAAATGATACGAACTGGCGTCGAGCGATAACCGTGAGAGAAAAGCTACTTTTAACATTACGGTTCTTAGCGACAGGAGATTCTTATACCAGTTTGCAGTATCTCTTTCGCATCTCGAAACAATCTATATCGAAGATTGTTCCTGAAGTTTGTGATGCCATTATCGAACATTTAAAGGATTATGTAAAAGTAAGTGTAAAAAGAAAACAATATCTTATAAATATAGTCCAATCACTTTAATTATAACCTTTACATTAACTGAACACAAATACCTAACAAAAAAGAAAACTAAAGAAAAGTGAAATTAATTTTAACGTGTCGCTCGCATTATGTTTTAGTATATTTAGGAGCCAGAGGGAGAGGAGGAATCTCTGATGGATTTTGAGGAGTCTTCGTAGGAGAAGGGGGAAGTGGAATCTTTGATTGAATTGGAGAAGTCATAGGAAAGGGGGTACTTGATGGTTGAGAAGGTAGTGGTGAGGGTGGCATCGGATCGGTGTAAGATGAAGTGTGAATGCTAGGAAGTGGGCTAATAGGTGGTTGAGGAGGTAACGGTGAGGGAGACGTCGGATCGGTGTAAGATGAAGTGTGAGTGCTAGGACGTGGGCTAATAGGTGGTTGAGGAGGTAACGTTAAAGGAGAAGTCGGATCGGTGTAGGATGAAACATAGCTCTGTGTATAATAGCCATATTGTTGATAAGCTCCTGTGTCGGCTTGAAATATTATTCCGCATATATCTTTTTTAACATGTGCCAGAGTCACTGGATCATATTTTCTCAATTCGTTGGCTATGTATTGTCCAAATGCCGAATATGAGTCACATGGCGGCTGTGGTTCAGCGCACTGCTGGAGAATCCTGAAAGCCTCGGAAAGAGTTTGGTCCGATGAATCTTCTGTGTCTTTCGCTGGTCTTTTTTTGCTTCGTTTTCTGGATCTCTGGTCCTGTGTTCTAACTCTAGATTGTGTGTTATTGGTGTCATCTTGTTGTAGTTGCTGATTTTCTATAACTTGAATATTGTCCTTATTAGGTGAAGGGTCTTGAGCGAGTTGAGTTGCGCTTACTGTTTCGTCGTTAGTATCGGTTTCTTTCTGTAAATAATATAATACACTTTATATCAATTTTAGGTGCCAGCTACAGAAAAAGAGTGGCTCGCAATTTCAAATGGTTTCCTAAATAAATGGAATTTCCCACATGCTGTAGCAGCGATGGATGGCAAGCATGTTGTTTTACAGTCTCCCATAAACAGTGGTAATGACTACGATAATTACAAATCATTTTCAAGTATAGTTTTGTTCGCCTTGGTAGATGAAAATTACAAGTTTTTATATGTAAATGTTGGAAGTAAAGGACGAATTTCTGATGGGGGTGTATTTAAAAATACAATATTATACCAAAAACTTGAAAAAAGAGAGCTCAACATCCCATCACCCACAATTTTGCAAATACCGTACTCTACCAAAGTACCATTTTATATACTAGGTGACAAAGCTTTTCAGCTGAATGAATACACAATGAGACCTTACGAGGGCAATCCAGAAAGAGGTTCAAAGGAAAGAATTTTTATCAGAGCACGAAGAGTTGTAGAAAACGCTTTCGGGGTGTTAAGTTCTGTTTATAGAGTTTTGCGTAAACCAATGTTATTGGAACCGGAACAAGCAACAAAAGTGGTCTTAGCATCAGTTCATTTGTATAACTATTTACGGAGAACATCTTCTAATAACTTTGAAGTTTCTGGCTTGTTTGATGCGGTGGGAAATGACGGGGAAATGGTAGAAGGAAGTTGGCGAAATGAATCAGAACCAACATCATTATTACCAATTCAACAAATACCACGACGGGGATCAAATAATGCCAAAGAGATACGAGACCACCTAGCAAGACATTTTATTACGAATGGAACCGTCTCATGGCAAGATAACTATCAGTAAGAAATATTGTATGTACTTACATTGTCTATAGTATCCCGCGTGGTACCTGGCTCGTTCCTATCAGACATAAATGCAAAGGCATTATATGCAAACCAGCTGGATTTATAAACGTCATCACGACCTGGAAGATAAAAGTGACAAGTTTTATAATAGTAGATAATTGTTCTTAGTAGGTAGTAAATGTGAAAGCAATTAATAAATGTATACCTGATCCTGTCAAACGACTTTTTTTTTCTCGTGATTTTTCCCGCCGGTAGGATCCCATCAATGACTCCATCTTCTTTTTTAAATCAGGAACCGGCATATTCATCTCGCGGCTAATATTTAACCAGGCATCTTCTCTAAGCCCTCTATTTGTATAATTAGGATCACTTGCATTCCATAGCCAGGTGTTTACACCATAGAGAGATATTAATTTCAAACAAAATTCTTTATCCATAATTATTATGCTCGAGCGAGGCACGAAACAGAATACGCGTGCGTCCAGAGTGCGCGCGGCAAACGACTGAGGCGCCTTTGAGCAAAACAAAAAGCCGACACTCGGTGGCTCGGCCGCTCGGTCGCTCGCCCGCGGCGGTACACCCGCTTTCCTCGGTCGAGGCACGTCTACACAGAGCGAGCCGCCTCGCGCGGCAAATGCCTCGCGAGGCGGCTCGCTCTGTGTAGACCCGCCTATTGAGTAGGTCAAACAAAAATATTTATAAAGAAGTTTTTTTTATTGAATTGTCATTGGAAAGTTCAAAAATGTTTACTTATGAGGCAGTTTCCGTTCTGGTTATTGTCATAGAATAGGTCAAACAAAAATATTTTTGAAGTTTTTGTTATTGAATTGTCATTCGAAAGTTCAAAAATGTTTACTTATGAGGCAGTTTCCGTTCTGGTTATTGTCATAGAATAGGTCAAACAAAAATATTTATGAAGGAGTTTCTGAAAGAAATTGTCATTGGACAGGTCAAAAATGTTTACTTATGAGGCACTTTCCGTTCTGGTTATTGTCATAGAATAGCTCCAACAAAACTATTTATGAAGAAGTTTTTGTTATTGAATTGTCATTGGAAAGTTCAAAAATGTTTACTTATGAGGCAGTTTCCGTTCTGGTTATTGACATAGAACAGGTCAAACAAAAATATTTATGAAGGAGTTTCTGAAAGAAATTGTCATTGGAAAGGTCAAAAATGTTTACTTATGAGGAAGTTTCCGTTCTGGTTATTGTCATTGAATAGGTCAAACAAAAATATTTATGACGAAGTTTTTGTTATTGAATTGTCATTGAAAAGGTCAAAAATGTTTACATATGAGGCAGTCTCCGTTCTGGTTATTGTCATAGAATAGGTCAAACAAAAATATTTATGAAGGAGTTTCTGAAAGAAATTGTCATTGGAAAGGTCAAAAATGTTTACTTATGAGGAAGTTTCCGTTCTGGTTATTGTCATTGAATAGGTCAAACAAAAATATTTATGACGAAGTTTTTGTTATTGAATTGTCATTGGAAAGTTAAAAAATGTTTACTTATGAGGAAGTTTCCGTTCTGGTTATTGTCATTGAATAGGTCAAACAAAAATATTAATGAAGTAAAGATGTCTCCTACTTTCCGAGGTGCGTCTATACCTGTTGCCGAAACGAGTTTGAACGTACTTATTTTTTTATTTATTTAATCTTGTTCTCTGGAGTCGATGCAGACCATTTTTGAAATCATAGATTATAAGAAATAAGCAAAATCATGTCCATATAACCCCTGCACGTTGATATTGCGATGGAACCTTGTCACAATAACAGCTGCGTGACGTCATCCACCGCAAAAAAGTACAGACAACAAAAAGGTTAATCTTCTTTTCGTGTGAGGTGTTGCCACCTCTGGTGATAAAAGTAAATTACCTAGGGTTATATATAGGTATTTGTATTATATACATATATTTATAGATATTTAATTATAAATATTTCCTACCTACTAATATTATAAACGTGAAAGAAATCTTGTCTGTTTGATACGTTTTCATTAAACCTCTCAACCAATTTTAATGGACAACTAATAAATAGAACCAAGTATTAAAAAATCGATGTTTTTTAATACAATTTAATAATTCTAGACTAATTCTTCAATTCCACTCATATTATCATCTATATCAGAATTAGTTTCAGAGTCCATTGTGTCAGATTCACTGTCGTCTGCCGTATTGATGATAAGTAATTCGTCAGTTATTCGATCTTTACGCCAGTATTCCTCTTCAAGTCTCTTCACGTGATTAACTTCTTTCTTCCAATCATCTGGAGTTATTGAAGCCAACGCACAGTGTTCGGAATGATTATTTTACGAGCTACCTTATTTTTTAAATGAAAATTTTAATTTAAATGTGGGCAGGTATATGCGTGTGGTCTTATATGAGAAAAACACATGTATTACTAAGTATTGTTGTATTTATATAGTGTGTACATATATATATGTAGTCTTTAAATAAAAAAAAGTATTTTATTAGAGTTAACTTTAAGACATTTTTAAATAGGCGGCCCTGAAAAAGGCTTTTGGCTTTTGTCTACTCGCTGTCTGCCTCTTCATCGGATGAGTGCGTCCTTTCAGGCGCTTCAGGAGCTTTCAATAATTGTAAAACTTCTGGCGCTGAAGTAACCGATTTTCTCTTAGGCCATGGTCTGATGCTGGATATTAATGGATCGGAGGAGATGAGCAGAGCATGTAGCAGGTCTTCAATAGTCTGCTTCCTTCCAATTTTTCTCGTGCTATGCTCTCTATAATAGCGCCAGTCTTTGTGTCTAGACTCCAGAGCTTCTTCGCTAAGCTGACCTATAGGAAGCACAAGGGATCCGATGACATCAGCTCCGTGAATTAATATTTTATGTACACTAGAAGGCATTTTGTACCGTTGGTACTTAGTGACGAAGAGTCTAGCCGTGTCAAGTGAATACTCCTTATAGGCCTCTGGATTTACATCGTACGAACACGAAAGCGCTTTGAGTATAACAGAGAATCTTGTAATGAGATCTTTGTCGACCCCAGTTATCTCAGCTGCGAGAGTAGGGTCTTCAAAGAATGTTAGCGCAGTATTCCCATCGTTGGTTGAGCCACTACCTTGCCTTGCCTTACCTTACTGTATCGACAAGGAGCCCAGTTCGACGACGATATTCTTCTATAATGGCGCGCTTTTTTTCTTCCACTGCTTCTTTGATGTTTTTAGACACGCGCCATGTTTTGTGTTCCTTCCTATACGATATGTGGAACACACACTCAAAACAGTCGAATATGGGCGTGTAATGTTGACAACCCAAATGCATACAAATCTTTGTTGCATGGCCTCTGAATGACCGCATCAATATCATTCATATGATTAGGTGTTGCTTTGCATATGTTGCATGTCTGGGAAGATAATATTGTCAGAGAGTGCATTGGCGGCTTTTCCATCTAGCGTTGTCTCTATTAAAATGTGCTCAATGTTGACCGTTCGATCCCCGATTTCTATTTGCGTAGGGTTCAGATCAGCTATTTGTCTGTTGATATAGTCGTCTTCATCTTTTAGAACCATGTGACTTTCCTTCAACATCTGGTAAAGTATCGGGCGGCAGAAGCGAGTGGAGAAAGATCTCGACAGGCTGTTTACGTATGAAATAGCGATCAGCAAAAACTGCGCAATCATCGCGCAGTCGACGCGCGATCAATCGCTAAACGTCAAAAAAATCCGTATTATCTAAAAATGGATTGCTAATCGTTCGCCGATTGTTATGCACTTATTGCTGCGTTCCCAGCGCCAACAGCAATTGAGTAGCAATCTCTAGAACTAAATTATTATCAAATTACGAGTTAAAAACTTACAGGTTTAACTTTTTATTTTTGAAAATGCCAGGAAAGTATTGCGTAGTACCTATACGGCTGTTTGAACTCGGCTTCATCAAAACCGGAGCTATTGTATTTTAAACTTTTTGCTGATATTGAAAGGTGATTATTTATTAAAGGTGATGATTTCTAGTTATTATTATTTAATCGTTATCGAATTACGTATAAGTCTGTGTGATCGATCATAATGAATTTGTGAACTTACTTCTAAATCATGAATGCGGCGGTTTTGAGGATATTTAAAGCTGATAGTGCAATAGTGATAGTGGTAACAAAAAGTACATCCAAGATGGGGACTGCAATAGGTATTCTATATCAATATTTTCGTCATGGGTGTCGTTTTCATGGTTTTCGAGGGTGTTGAAGCTGATAGTGCTGTCAAAATGTGTATCCAAGATGGCGGATACAATAGGTATCAATTTTTTCGTCATGGGTGTCATTTTCATGGTTTTCGAGGGTGTTGAAGCCGATAGTGCTGTCAAAATGTGAATCCAAGATGGCGGCTGCAATAATTGGTACCAATTTTTCGTCATGAGTGTCGTTTTCATGGTTTTCGAGGGTGTTGAATCCAAGATGGCGGCTGCAAAAAGGTACCTATCAATTTTTTCGTCATGGGTGTGTGTATTTTTTTATGTAATGGGTTTTTTAATTACTAGATATCACACGCATTTTCGGATTGAAACGCGGTACGGTTCGGAGCCGCTCATGAGCCCAGCCCGCGCACCACCTGCGCTGCGGCGTCTACCGCGCACCACCTGCGCTGCGGCGTCTACCGCGCGCCCACTCCGACGAGCGCCCGAAACCTTTTCGTCCAACCGCGGCGTACGCTCCCGCTAAAACTTGTAAAAGGTTCCGCCGTAATGACAAAGTTAACCTCCTCAAACCCGAGACCACTTTGTGTTTGCTAATGAAATAATTATAAGTTATTAGTTTTTTTTTATTGCATGTCTCCTATACAAGACTGGGTTTTAACATGTCAATTTTATAGTACTGGAATCAAAACGAAAAAATATGAATTAAAACATTTATTTAAACAAAAAAGTTAGAGCTACTTAGACAGATTCGTGATAGCGTTTGTAGCAATTTCGTCCTACTACAAGGCATAAATGCGTTACAAGTAGAGCAAAACACTCTTGCTTTCTTGCTTTTACAGCCTGGCATTCGGCATCTGTGATTCTCATTTTGTTCATCAATCAATGGCAAATGACCAGCCATGGCTGTCCTCAGTTGAACTGGAGGTTGAGGTATATATTTTCTTTTACGGCTGCAAGGTTGTGCTTCTTCTGTCGAGTCATCTGAATCTGCTTCGTGAATTATGTGTATCTGTTGGATCGCTGGAGTAAAATAAAGAAATGTTTTTTTTAGGGCATTCTAACAATTTAGCTTCATTCCTGTATACAAGCCATCCAGCAGCTGCCGCAAAATCAAAGATGTGGAAAATCAGATGAACAGTCCATTTTTTGGTACGTGCTGTAATTCTATAAAAACTGATGACCCTATCCAACATATCTACACCTCCCATCATGGTATTTTTTTTTTTTTTTAATCGTTGCCCCACTAGGAATTTCTCCTGTATCGTGGGTGCGTTTACAAACATACAAATTCACATACACAAACAGCCAGACCCGGAACAACTATCTGTAGGCCATACAAATATTTGTTCCGTGCGGGAATCGAACCCGCGACACGCAGCGCAGCAGCCGATCGCTCAACCACTGCGCCAACCGTGTCGTCCAAATTTGGATATACTGTTTTAGTTTTGATACTCCAACGTCTGCATTTGTTGATGGGTTCTTTGGAATCAACAGATGATGCCATTATTACTGGTTTGTTATCAAACCACTTTAGACATGCCACATTACCGTCACTGCGAACGAGTTGATCTGAGGAACCACGTCCTTGTTTTCTCAACTAGTTTTGAAATTGCAGTTTTTAGGTATGTTCGCCTGTCTAAGAGTACCTGTTGCCTGCATCTTCTTTGCACGTAATTTGTCCAGTAAATCCAATGATGTAAAGTATCTGTCCATGTATAACTTAACTCCTTTAGGCAAACTTTCAGATAACTTCAGCACAACTTTTCCGCCAATATCAAGACCTTCAGCTTCATTGGTTGTGACTTGTGAGTATTGCATCTCCTTTACCCTCATACATGAAGAAGTCTAAAGGCACACCATCTGGAGTAGTGCACACGAAGTTTTTCATACCACAGGGGTTTGGTTTTCCTCTTATGAATTGCCGCATTGATACTTGACCCCAAAAGGGTATCATCTGCTCGTCTACACTAATATGTTGAGATCTGGGAGTTTCTAGGCAAGCTTTTCTCACAGCTTTAATCAAAGGGTTAACTTTCCAGAATTTATTATGCTTGGATGCTTCATCCACCTCAAGATCATTTACTAGTTTCAAATTTGTCCGAATTTTAAAGTGACGGTCTCTAGTCATGCGGTCTGCTATCATTGCAACCCTCGTTCTGATTGCCCAATACATTCTAATCCTTGGCAAGCCCAAATAACTCATAGCTATAGATATGCCAAAAAACAATTTAATTTCTTCCTTAGTTGTGTTCAGATTTTGACCTTTCTTCAATAAGTATGTCTGGTTTGAATATGTACTTATTATTTCAAAAATTTCTTCAGGAATATATCTCAAAAAATATTCAATTGGTTCTTGTAACAAATTCACGCGACTTGCAGCTAAAGGTTGACAGTACATGCCTGGTGGATATGGAGTGAAATCATTTTCATGCTTGAAATATAGTCGACGACTTGAAGTCTGACGAGCAGCAACAGCAGCTAATGGTACGTCATCATCGCTCGAGTCGTCGTTTGATCCTTCATCCTCCGGCTCTTCCAGGCGTGGTTCAAGATCTTGACTGTCTTCAAAATCATCGTCAGAAAGGCCTTCAACGGTAGAATCATTGCCATCAAACTCTAAAATCCGTCATATGGACTGCAATACAAAACAAGTTAATGAATAAAACGATCGGATAAAAACGATTAAAATGCCTATAAAAATATTAAGTCTGAAACCCCGTGTCCCCTCTACGGGACAAACATGTACTTGGCGCGATACTCGCTACAATGTTTGCGGAAAGGATAATGCCCAAAAATATATGTAGCAAAAACCCAGAATCGATTAAAACGATTTATGTGTGGCAAGGTAGAGTATACATACTATATCCCAAATCCAATAATAGTTTTCGATTAAACCATCACCAAGTAATAAAAAATCGTAACTGATTGACTAAACTTTTAAAAGTCTATGATATTTAAAGCGGTTTTACAAACGATATTGTGACGAATTGTGCGTAATATTGAGAGAGATTTGACAGTAAAGACCATTATACGTATCTACTGATTATATATTAATATAACATATTATTTATATACATATAAAAGTGATTGTGGATTATTATATGGCTATTAACTTCATAAATGAAAACAACTGAATAGGTATATGCTATGTTCTTTTATTGATATAAAAATATTACATATTTTCTAAATCTAGGAGAACGCTATCAAAAAATGCCGCTGGCTGTTGAAGCCCTTCGTGTCTTGCAAATGCAAGGTAGTATAACATGCTTATTATATGAGCACAACTGCCTAAAGTTCGACGACCATGAATGCATGAACAAACGTATTCTACAATTGCGTCTCTACTGTTGTGACCCGGTGTATACATGATGTATGTATAGTAGGTTCTGGATCGAACATGCCGTGACTGTATGCGTCCTCTTAATAAAGTTTTCTCACCTAAGTCACCAATATTAATATGATGAGGATGTCGGTACACATATATTTCGTAAGTACCGTTCTCTCTTACATGCTCCCAACAGTACGACCGTGCTATCTTTAAATGATAGGTGCCTGCAGCGAACAAAATCAATTCGTGGTATGAAAGTCTTGGAAAATCTTGTAGGTTTGGGGGGTTTGCTAGTAATCTCTCAAACGCTACTCTTTGCCGATTCATATTTTGTTGTTCCACATAATCTGCCAGCAGGTTCGGTTTATGCATGTTGGTATTTATTATGTTGATGAACGCGTCAGAATATTGGCTGTCAGCATAAGGTTCTTGGAATGCGTTTATAAGAGCTGCGGCAATTCTGAAATCGCTCATGGCAAATGGCGCTGATTTATTAAAATAAGTGTTGCGGAATATTTTGAAATCTCTTTTGAAGCGACCGTTAATTGTCTCAACAACCCATCGGACCATTGTTATAAGTGGATTTGTTTGCATCCTCTGTGCTGAGTTGTGTTTCATGCCGCCTCTTAGATGGCGGCATGTGCGGTTCAAAACCACATTCTTCTAAATTCGGAATTACGTCGCGGAATCCTCGGTCTAAAATCAGTGCGTCGCCTGCGTTTAAAAACCATCGAATAGGTGCCTCTTCTAATGAACCATTGTGGTTATTTAATATATTCTGCATTATTGTAGCGTCTGACTTGGTGGCCGCATATGGTCCAGAGACTTCAATAATATAGCCATCTGCACATACAATAAGGAAAGGTTTAATCAAGTTTTTGTATTTGTGCAAACTATAACTCTCCCTTTGGAACAAGAAGTTAGTACTCTTCTGTAAATATAAATATGTGCCATCACATATAATTATCGCTTTGGTCCTTGGGTCCGTACCAAAAATATGGTTTGGAATTTGTCTGTTTCTTCTTACAACCTCTTCCTGCGTTATGTGGTCAAACCCCAAATGAACAGATACAAAATCTCTATCCAAGCATTCCCTTGCCAAATGTATTTTTCTCTCAAGATTCTGTCTTGACATACCGAAAACTGTTGCTAGTCGCACACCGGGCTCGCCTGTCCGTATTTTACTTAAATATGCTGCTAGGTCGGTGTTGGGTGTTTTAGACATTTCATGAAGGGATGGAACCTCGTTGAGAATACTGTTAAATTGCGTATGGTTTACTCCAGTCCAAAAATGAAGGGTGTTTTCATCAATTTCATCCAAATTCTCGAAGTTGAGTGACGATTTCTGTTCAAGAGCTTTTGTATAGATTTGAATTATATCTTGCATATACTCAGCGTTAAAATCGTTTAAGCGGCGGGATACATGTGTCGCAAAATCTTCCCAAGTGGTGTTGCCCAAATGGTTTTGGCAGATTCGAGAGAGTGGAGATATATACAAGTTATAATAACTAAGAAGATAAGCCTTTAATGTGTTAGGTACTTGACGGAGTTGAAGATTGTTGCAGTTTTCAAATATGCATCGTCTGGAAGAATTGGGCGTACGTGCTAATCCAGCAGGACTAATGGATTGTCTTGATGGTGGAATTGGTGGAGCTGGCTGGTCTTCTTGTTGTTGCGTACGACGTAATGCGTAGTCGATTCGTTGCCAACAAGGATGACAAAGTGATCTCGAACCATTAAATTCAATCTGTAACAATAGTGAAACTTGATGAAAAGCTAGCAACTCTTGTGCTAATAGCCGATCCAAAAAGACGTCATCAACGCCAAGCGTCAAGTTAATGTGACCGAGTTGTATATATGAGTTAAAGCAATTTCAATAACAGTTATATGATCTTCTGTGAACAGTTATATCTAGCCAACACTGACATTAATCGGATAAAAATACATAAAGATGAGTAACTAAAAATGTTTAGTATTTTTTAAACGGTCTATTGTTTTGAATTTCTTGTAGGTAACTATAAGTATTCAAAGTGGTACATACCTCTTGTTGTGGCCCAATGGTGCTGAACATGGACTCCACGAACGCTCTATGCGTCTCAAGGAAATCAGCCGAGAGAACATGATGCTGTCTTCGTGCCAGTGAACGGTCACAACTAACACAATGGTTGTTTCTATCCATATTCAGTCCAGAAAGCACAAATCGGTGTCCATAAATGAAAGCCAAGTTCGTCACAATAAACAGATTCAGTACCAGGGAAATGCAAGTGGTCGTCGTAAAAATAGAAATGAGATAATTAAAAATAATACGGTCGCAACGAAAGCTTACGAGGGTCTGCGCGCGGGACAGGGTCGGTCACGGTTTCGCTACCTGGATAACAACAATGGCGCGAAGACTTATACATCTGCTATCTCTTTCGTTCTCGTAAATGTAATTCCTTATCTATATTCTCCATCTCTTTCACGAGTGAGCAACAAACACAGTAACAAAACAATAAACCAGTTATTTAACGCGCCTTGCTACACAGAATTATTATATGCTGCTGACCTGTTTGGTTATGGTTTTATGCAAAACGAATAGCGTATTTATGACCTCTTACTTAAGGTCTATTTTGTTGTTCATAAATTATTTTAATCGACTCTGGGTTTTTTTTGGGCATCCTTCTTTTAAAGCAATATTTATTTTTATCTTACATACTATAAAGATGAAGAAATTTATTCGTTTTTAAACTAAAATGCGTTAATTTCAACAAAATCAATAAAAAACTTACCTTGGGCTACTAACTTCAAGCTGTCAAAAGTTTACAAAAATGAGCGCCAAACATATAGTCCGGTCAATTTAGACATTCGAAGTTACATAAAGTCCCAACAAGCTGAATTTCTGTGAAGTTGTTCAAAACATAATTATAAACAATGTCTAGAAGTTCCCCATCATTCCCCTGTAAGGAAAAAATTTAATTCAAGGTCAAAGGTCAAAAAAAAGAGTTTTTCGCGATTTTCAGCAAAACGGGTAAGTTTTATCATAAAAGTACCTCAGACAAAAATTGTAGATCATAAAATTATCTATAAAAAATGTATCAATACTTTTTTTCTTACGAGCCACCGTTTCTGAGATATAACGATTCAAAAAGTTATAAAAGTTGTTATCGTCATAATATGCACACGTTTCCACGCCACCTATGAGGTAGTGTACTTAGCGCGTTTTTTTTAACGTGATTTCCCCAGTAGGCCTACTCCACGGGTCAGTTGTGATCCTGTTTAATGTAAAACTATTGCAAAATGACGGAAATTTTCAAAGATTGTGAAAGATAAAAGCGATGTAAATGAAAAAAAAGTGTTGAAGTTTATTCGTCTTATTCGTAAGTTTCAAATTCTTGTTCTTTTTCTTGATCTTCTTCTTGTTCTTCTTCTCCTGCTTCTTCTTCATCTTCATTTTGGATGCAAGTAAATTGCGTCAATAGCGATGTATCGCATGATACTTCGTCGGAGTCAAACGAATCCTCCATTGTTTGTGATTCAATATTAGAGCACGACCGGCCTTGACAATTTGTGCATGCCAAAGAACAAGACAGTCCGACTTTTTTGCAACCACATTTAGCACTGCATCCCTTTTTGCAGTTGCAAAAAATAGTGTTCAGCAGTTTTTCCGGCGCAGGTGGAAGTAAAGTTTGAACTGGCTCTAATACAGGGTGGCCGGAACATTGACGTCCAAAAACAAAATTTAGGTCCCTCGTATCGTGGGGTATCCGAATCACCCCCATGTATGTTCCGCGACTTTTCATAGTTTTCGAGTTACGAATTTTTTTCTGATTTTTTGAGAATGATCGACCAATCTAAAAAAAAATAAAAAAAAAGTACATGGCTTTGTCGAGATTTTTTTTTTGCAACTGAATCTTCGTGAGTCGTACTTTTATGCATAAAATAATCAGCTTCGTAACTGTGATGAAAGTTATGAAAAAGTTGGTCTAAAGTGAAAAAATTACGTTCGGTAAATTATGGCTTAGTATTTCAACTTTAAATAAAAAATTTAAACAGGAAACTTCATGGTTCCTAAGTAGGCTTCAAGAATGCGCCAGACTCTCGGCTTTCATAATCATAAAAAAATTAGTACTTAATGGGGCTACTTTGGCTTAAATCGGCCTTCAAAAACTGCGAGGTAGAAAATTCTTAAAATTAGCCATCTGATGAATGTTTTTATTTTCTCGTTCCTAAGGTTAATTAATGAAAAGAATACTGAAAACTTACCAACAAATTAGTTTCAGAGGTTAGGTAAGAAACGTTTTTAGTAAGAAGTGGTTTTGAATAAAACACAGATGATAATGTGAAAAAAAAGTAATTTATTTTTAACATTTACAAAAGGTTTTCAAAGTGGCCACCACCAGCAGCAATACTCATTCTACACCTACGTAAGAAATTGTCTGGCAATTGTCTAAAAGCTTCTCTGTTCTCTCTCACAAAACGTTCAACTTCTGCAATCAACTGCCTCAGCTCTTGTTCACTTGAACAGTCTCGGGCGTATGCTATTTCCTTGTAATAGCCCCAAATGAAGAAATCGATGGGGTTGAGATCGGGTGAGCGTGGAGGCCACCTAATTGGTCCGCTGCGTCCGATCCATCTGTTGGGGTATGTTTCATTTAAGTAATTTCGGACCTGCGTTGCGTAGTGACACGGGGCGCCGTCATTTTGGAACACCATGGTTTGTCTAAGTTCGAGACTCACATCTTGCAGCAACAATGGCAGTTCATTTTCCAAAAAGTTTTTGTAGGTTTCTCCATCAAGTCTGGACGGCAGTTCAAACGGACCAATTAGTTCGCCATTGAGGATACCAGACCACAAGTTAACGCTGAAACGATGTTGAAACGTTGAAGCTCTCACTTCGTGTGGATTTTCAATCGCCCACGTGTGGTAATTATGAATATTGAATATTCCGGATCGCTCAAATCGTGACTCATCTGACCACAAAACTTTATTGAAAAATCCAGGATCCTCTTGCTCTTTTCGTAACATGGTTTGGCAAAAATCAACGCGTAATTGGTGATCTGTAGGCAGCAAAGCTTGGACTCTTCGGATGTGGAACGCGTGGTATCCTTCATCTTGAAGAATGGCTTGGATAGAAGTCCTTGGGATGTTCAGAGCACGAGCCATACTTCTCGTACTCGTAGACGGATTTTGCTGAACTTCTTCCAGCACCATTTCTTTGCGATCCGGGTTAGCTCTAGGGATTCCTTCATGACTGCCGCGTCGACCAGGATTGCGGCCTGCCATTAAAGTATTGTGCGTGTTAATAAAAACACGGTGGTCGGGATATCGCTCAGGTTGCGCCCCACCACGACGTTGAAGTTGTTCGCGATACAGTCGCGCTGCTTCATGGCCATTTCCTTGTGCAACTCCATAAAAATAATGCATTTCTGCATATTCACTTAACGTGTAACTCATCTTTTACACTTCCAAGTAAACACAGTTTAAATCAGATTGCAAAACAGAGTCCAATATACGAGCAAAGTAGTCAAACAAGTAGGCAGCGGGGTCCGTGGGCAAGCGAGTGTGGTAAAGACAAAATGGCGACACGCGTATAGCAATAAACACAATGTGAGCACGACTGAGGTACTTGTTTTGCGTTGGCTTCGGTT
Source organism: Melanchra persicariae (assembly GCA_947386135.1). NCBI lineage: Eukaryota > Metazoa > Arthropoda > Insecta > Lepidoptera > Noctuidae > Melanchra > Melanchra persicariae. Next base: position 6,312,518 of record OX376673.1, on the reverse strand, counting down.
GCGCGCCTTACTATCTCTCTCACTCTCGCCACCGAGAGTGAGAGAGATAGCAATAATTCGGTCTCTTATCCTCTCAGCCCATTGTTATTGCAGGTAAAAGAGTAGCGCCTTCGTTTACAACCCATGGTGCATGGCAAAAGATCGCGCGAAATTTTTGAATCTTAGCTTTTCTTGCAGTCATTTTTGGTTAACAAAGTATTCGTCAGATGACTAATTTTAAGAATTTTCTACCTCGCAGTTTTTGAAGGCCGATTTAAGCCAAAGTAGCCCCTTTAAGTACTAATTTTTTTATGATTATGAAAGCTGAGAGTCTGGCGCATTCTTGAAGCCTACTTAGGAACCATGAAGTCAACTGTTTTAATTTTTTATTTAAAGTTGAAAAGCTAAGTCATAATTTATCGAACGTATTTTTTTCACTTTAGACCAACTTTTTCATAACTTTCATCACAGTTACGAAGCTGATTATTTTATGCATAAAAGTACTACGTAGCTACCTAGTACAACATGCTGCTCGGTCGTATCCATCCTAACATTAGCGATATCTTCTAATTTGTCACATACTGTATTCATAGCATGCATACTATAAACCCATTTACTGATGACGCTCTCTTTTGTACTTCTCCCTCGAGCAATACCTCCATCTGTCTTCATAGCTTTCATCATCATAGACTGCTCGATTACCATGTCCGTTGAAGTTCCACAACTTAATTTGTCTGAACGTCTATCTGTAAAAAATCCTCCTGAAAACTTTTCGTAAACTTCAGGATCAATCAAATTCTGTAATTAATCCATATCCTGCAAGTAAAGGTGTGCAGATTTAGCATAAGGAAAATGTCCAGACGCGTGAAAATAAGGAAGCATTTCTTTGACGCAGTTTAAATGAGCTTTCCAATCCCCCATACGCTCAGCTCTTAGGAATTCTTTAGCAATGGAAACCATACAAAAATATTGAATCCAAAGTTTTGCAGTTGGTCCTCGTTCCTCATATTCTTTTAGTTTTTGATTAAATTTATCAAGTAAAGCTCAAGATACTTCATCGTCATTTTCAATATCATTGTATGAAAGAGTATTAGGTACCTAATATATGCTCGATATTTACGATTAGATCTGCATCCATTATGTCATTCATTTCAACTTCTTTTAATATTATAATTGCCAAAGTAAGCTGAAGTAGTGTATGAGCTCGAACAGCTCTTGCGTAAGCATGACCATTCAGCATTTTTTCTAATGATTTTGACGCATAGATTTCTGCTAGTACTTCTTTCATGCCGCTTCCTTGCATGATATGACCAATTGCTCCCATAAAAGACATCAGTAAATGAAATCCTCCAAGTCTGATGATGATTTTTGATAATTCAGAGCCCTGAGGTGCGGCTGATACAATTTCTCGAGCTTTAGCATACAGGGGCTGGTCGAAAGTCACGATGCATACAGTGTGGCCATACCGTTTTGCATTCTCTAATGCACAAAGTAAAGTCGTATCGATAGTATTATAGTTACTGGCTGGTTGGTGAATAAATGGTAAAAATGAAATTTGAGATTTAGAATAATTCGTATGATTATTTGTTAAACGTTCAATAAAACCATTCCAACCGGGTAAAGACTCATTTTTCCATTTTCCATAAAACCATACTACATCAACTTTTTTGAGAAACGATACTGTTTCAGTTCCATAAACAAAATCTTTAACATTTATTTTACTGTAGCCTACTACACCGTCATTTGTATAAGTCTGTATCGTTACATGAGCTTTTGCCTTGAAATCATTTGCTGAAAGAGTTTCTTTTATTCGTGGCATAGGTTCTTCTAGTAAAACTGAATGTTTTGGAGTAACAATTTGAATAATACCCATTATGTGGAGCGTGTTATTGCCGTCTAGCGTATTTACATTAAAATCAGCATTATCTGCAACGTATTGAATAAGAGTGCCACTTTCTGGTGGTAGGACATGAGGAGGACGATGGAAAACTGCTGCTGCCTCGTACATTATTGTATCATTATAAGAAGCACATAAACCAAAAGCCGAAAAGATTTGTATAAGACGTTTAGACCCGAACCTTCGATGAAAAAAAACTGCGAGGCCTAATTGTAATTTAGATTTAAAAGACCTTGGTCGAACAGCACACATACGGGTATTTGATACAAAAAACTGGCCAAAACCTTTTTTTGGTAATTTTGGGTCAATTGTGCCTCCTAATTATTTTTCATATTAATTTTAGTATAACCCAATCATTTCTATACCCTTTTCTCCAAAGGGACTTACGTGTGAAATAAAATCGAAATAAAGTAAAACATTATTTTCTATTTCAAGCATTATGGTGATTTATTTGTATAATAACTAATAAAAAAAGCATTTAAAAATACACAATGATTTAAAAATAACGCTTACTTTTTACATAACCTTACAAAATACATAAATGAAAAGCTATGTACAAACTGTAATTTACATCGAAATAAAAGTTAAATATACATTTTCTTGTAATATTTACAGAGAAACTTATACAGCTAATATTCGTCAGACTCGCTATCGCTATCTGCTTGATCAGTACTAGTGCCCGGGTCAGCATTATCAGTGTCAGTGTCCGCGGGACACTCGTATTCAACTTTAAGAAATTGTAGAATTTCTTGCGATAGTGGTTTCCTGTTCCTTTTGAATTGCATTCTGCTGCTGCTACTAAGAAAGACATCAGAGGTCAGAAGAAGGCGGTTCATGACATCTTGGAGGCAATCCTTTCGCGAAAACTTTCTTGCAAAGTTTTGCCTGTATAGGCGGAAATGTTTATTCCGCGACTCAGCTGCCTCCTCTGATAATTGTCCAATCGGCAAAAGAGCATGTTTGATTACCAAAGCCCCATGACACAAAACTTTATGCAAAGTTGGCGTCATGGGGTGCCAGTTGTATAACTGCACATATAGTTCGGCTGTTGACTTCAGAAACACCGAAAATTTTTCCGTGTCAATAGAGAACCCACTCGAAATAACTTCTAGAATCAACTTGAGGTTCTTAAGGAAGTTTATATCAATCCCTGTTATTGAGGCAGTTGTTACAGGATCGGCAAAGAACCTCCTAGAAGTATTTCCATCGTTAGTATTTCCAAAGCCAGCTTTCGGCACGTCTACAAGCAAGCCCATTTGCTCTCGAAAGGCCTCTTGAATCTCTTTCTTTTTATCTGCCGAAAGCTGCTTTTCCTCCTTGTTAAGCCTCCATTTTTTTATAGGTAGTTTGTAGGCTATATGGACTATGTTTCGAGAAATCTAATCCGAGCGTGCAATATTGATAGTCCAAATTTGAGCGAGTTCGAATCTATCAAACTTTCGTCGGTTTTAAGATTGTTGAAATCTTTGCTGGTCTGCTTGCATATGTAGCACTTCATTGTTGACGTGGTATTAGTTGCGGCATTGCACACTTTACCATCTACCATCGTAAGCACAAGTGTGTGCGACACCTTTATGACTTTATTGTCAGCCTCAACTTCAGTGGGGTTTATGTTTTGTGCCTGGTTTTCAATGTGTGCTATTTCGGATCGAGTCACTTCATTATTTTCATGCACAAACTGAATCCTTATAGGACGGCAAAATCGGCAAGATGAAGGAGCTGGATTCTGCCACCAAATCTTCAGTTGGCCATTCACATTACTTGTCAGTCGTAGGGGTACTAATGAGCTTATAAAAACATGGGCATCGGAGCCTGACTCATCTTGGAATTTTTGTTTAAATTCTTGTGCTTTCGAGCCATCAATTTGCAAATGAGTTCCATATTCTGCCCTTCAATTTCTGTTGCTGTCATTAACACTTCCTGGAGGTACAGGCAAAGGCGTTGAGTGGTGTGGTCAAGAAGATCTTGTAAAGTAATTTCTGCTATCGATTCGGAGACAATAGATTTAGGATAGCACTCCTTTTTCGCTCTCTGTAGGAGAGACTAACAGGGGTATATATCCTCCTGCCCATCTCTTATCACATTATATTGTTTGCGCGTTAGGTCGGCTTCCACGTATTTAATCAGTGCTTGTGTTATCGTTAACTTGCCGCTTTTTGAACTTTTGTCGGCTGAACTTATGATTTTGCGGAATCTAGTGGCTCGTGTCGGAGTCGCTGAAGCCTGTTTTATTATTTGAGACAAATCATTGTTGCCTGCGGCTCGTTCACTCATCACAGCAGCATACGTCAACTCTTCATGCGATATTTCTGATCTCACGTTCTCTGTTTTGCGCCTTTTGCTTCTTTCACTACATTCTTGGAATTCCTTAAGAGGTCGGCCGGGTTTATTGTGTCGCCAAACAGGTAGAGATATTTTTTCTTTAAGCCATTGTTCATTCGTTTTTCGGAAACGACATTCTTTGTAGCTTGCTGAGGTCCATTTTAGCTTGTAATGATGTTTAAATGATTTTAAGCAATCGCGGAGTACTTTAGTTTTGTCCTCGGGGCATTTGGTCATTTCAATTAGTTTATGCTCAAGAAAGTCCAGAGTTTTATCTAAATTTTTGTAGTCGCACTGTTTTATTACGTTAAACATATCCTCTCTTGTTATTGTCATCGATGACTCATCATGAGGACCTGCCAACAAGAAAAAATCTATGTTAAAATCAAAGAAACAAAGTGTTGTTTTTTTTAAAAAAAACTATTTTTGTTCCGAGGCTATAATTCATAGGGGCGGAAAGAGGCGGAAGGTTTTTCTCATGATATGAAATCTAGAAGGTTCAAAGAACACGATTATGTATAAACTTTAGCTTAACTATGTTTATCTGATACTTAATTTGACGAAGGAAACCTATTTTACGTGTTTTTTTTTTGCATAAAAATACTCATGACTTTATGGTACAATTAAAGAATGAAAAAGTGATCCTAACAGTAGCACAATATTCAAAATAAAGTACATACCTGTGCCTGAAGATTCCATGGTGGTTTTTGGGGTTTGCACTAAACACAACAGTATGATTAGTCTTAAACAGCAATTGAAATTTGCGAGCGCCGAGAAAACAAACGTGTCACTAGCACAACAGATGAGTTCCGACTGACGTTGAGGGCGCATGGAGCGCTCTAGCCCCTTCTGGGTACCGGTTTCTTAATGAATAGAGTGTCCCATTGTTAAAACATAACAAAGGATAGCTGCGCGGTTACTATTGAAAAATGACTTTTGGCCAGTTTTTTGTATCAAATACCCGTATGTGCGCCGGTTACTTGTCTGGGAAAGTGCGTCTGTCCCAAACTGACGTTTGCCTGACCCAAACTACTTGGGCCAGGACAAGGTGGTGGTACTGCACGAGGTATTTTTGGCATGTGTTCGTGATGGTTTTGCAGTAGCTGTTCAACTAACTGCACCTCTATTAGTCTGACTCCTTTCTTCCACTGGGGCTCACCTGTCTCACGTGCCCTGGTACTCAAGCCGCGTGCTCCACGTCCCCTACGCGGGCGCCTTGCTCGTCCACGCGGGCCTCCCCTTCCTCGCCCACGCTGCACACGCTCAGGTTGCCCTGCCTCTCGCAGGAAGAGCATATGCTCATCGGCCAGATGGTATTCGCCCAGAACACCGTCGCCGCGAGCTGGACCAGCATCCTCCTCATGCAGCGTTACGACAACGTGCCTAAAAAAAATAAACAGTAATATGATAAATCTACATATCATCTATCACAAGGAAAGGTAGATAAAGAAAAGAACAAAGATATTTACTCTGGGCGAATTTCATGGCGGGCAGGCGATGGCGAGAGCAGAGCGCGAAGAGGGCTTGACCTATCAAATAAAATGTTTTTGTTATTACAGATGTTATAACTCAAAATAAATTATTTTGAAGAAAACATGTCTTATTACTTACGGCTGCATCACATGCGGCGGGCTGGAGACGGGCATCGCTGCCGACGGGTGCGGAGGACTTGGCCTATAAAAAAAAAATCGTTTTTAAAAATACGAAACGTAGCGTAGCCACCACTACTCAATAACAAATTTTCGATGAAATGCATTTACTTACATAAAGGCAGGTGCAACTTGAATACGTGAGGGAGAGACGTCCATGGGGATTTCCTCTCCCTCCTGGGTATACAACCCGAGGATGATTGGTGGCGACCTTACATACTGAGAAAATCAAAGAACAAAATTAAAATATGAAAACCTAAAACAACAACATGACAACCACAACACAGATTGTTACATGCGATTCCAGACCATGCAATCATCACCCTTCCCAATACAAAATGTGCAAAAAATAACACTTGACCCTTCGCAATACAAAATGTGCAAAAAATAACACTTGACCCTTCGCAATACAAAATGTGCAAACAATAACACTTGACCCTTCACGATACAAAATGTGCAAAAATAACACAATAACACACCAAATTGAACCACCTATAAGTATTACTTATCTTTATCTAAGAATAAAAATGTCATCCGTTCAGCTAGCTAGAAGAAAACAAAAAAATAATTATTACAAGTGACAAAATAATTACTATTCATCTAGTATGAAAATAGAAATTATATCCTAGCTTCATCACGACAAGGTGAGCAATTTAATCATGAGAGAGAATGATAAGGATTTACCTCATGGTCCGGCCCCAGGTATTCCGGGTCGAGGTACTCCGGCTCGTACAGCTCCACCTCAGGTTCAGCTACCTGCAGGTACTCTTCCTCCTCAGGTTCGGCTACGTTTAGGTAGTCCTCCTCCTCGGGTTCAGAGAGCTGCAGGTACTCCACCTCGCAGTCATCATCCTCCGAGTCACTGTTTTCCCGGAGGAGCTCATCAAAGTCCTCCGGGGCGTCCTCGCGTCCGACATTCCACCTTCGAGCCATCACGAATCCATAAGAATATCATACACACTATGTACAAACAACAAAATAAAACTAAAGTAAATTTATAAAATAAGACAAAAAAAAATATTTTTTTAAAATTGAAAAATAATCATTCTATTTTATAATTTTTCGAAAACAATCATTCTATTTTATAATTTTTCGAAAACAATCGATGTTATCGAAATCTTTTATGGACATGACCTGCGCGGCTGCGCCCCTAATAGCCATTTAGACGGTTGACAGTTCAAGATTCAAACACGATTTCGTAACCTACACATAGAATTTTCTTCATGATATGAATGTTTTATTGAAATATGCCTCGAATACGTGTAATTATGAATTATCAATAGTTTTTACGTTATTTCCTACCTTTGCAAACGTGAAATTCGTTGGAAAATCACCAAAAATCATACAATTATAATGGCGGTCGTGACCAACTCGGAACAAGGTAAACTTTGTTTGCTCAACAAAAATGTTTTGTGATAGTATAGCATGCAAAACACTATGTACAAAGTTGCAAGAGACACTTATAAATGTTTATTTATCCACTTACCGTAGAAATAATCCCGGAAGAATCACAATATCACAAAAGTAACACGCGCGATGAGCGAGCTCAGCCGTAGACTAAAGCGTCACTTCACACTCGTTTTTTATAATGTTGCCGACTTTATTTTTTCTTTCGGTTTTTGTCTATGGTTTCAAAATATTATCTGCCATTGAGAACAAACGTTCAAAAACGATTTTATACCTTAACTTTCATAAAAATAAAGTTTAAATTAGCCGTGGTTTGCTGGATCGAAATGGTTCCACCCGGGCTCAAGGACGAAAGAGGTTAATCACTGATAATAGTGCTCATAGGTGGATTTTTATCATTTCAGTAGATTTTTATGCATTTTCATGAAAAAAAAAAACATTTTTACTGTTAAAATACTTATTTTATTAATTAATGAATACATATAATTACAATGTCTTAGAGAAATCACCCTATTTAACTAGAAGAAGACCACGGTTCTTCATCTGAAGAACCATAGCCTGACATCGTATCTGATGATGACGCATCATCATCATGTACGATGTCAGGCTCTGCCGAAAGTAACAAACCTATCGTTTCCTTCATAAAAAGCTTGGTTTTTTTTTTTTGGAATGGGTCGCATTCCTGTTAATAGCGGATCAGAACTAAGGAGTAGCCTATTCATAACATCCATGTTACAGGCTTCTCGAGAGAATTTTCTTGCGAAATTCTGGCGATACAAACGTATATGTTTATTACGTGCTTCCGCAGCTTCTTCTGACAATTGACCAATCGGAAGCAATGCTTTATCTATAATTTCAGATCCATGCATCAGAATTTTGTGCAATGTTGGCATCATGGGATGCCATGGGTAAAGCGCAACATACTGCTCTGCTGTTTCCTTGGCATAAATAGAAAATTTTTCTGTGTCGATCTCGTGTCCACTCGACAATGCTTCTAAAATTACTTCAAGGCGGTACAGACAATTTACATCAATTCCCGTGATTTCAGCAGACAATCCATGATCTGCAAAAAATCATCTGCTGGTGTTGCCATCGTTCGTGTTTCCGAAATTTGGTTTTGGAACGTCTACAATCAGACCCATCTTGACCCTGAATTCTTCTTGTATATCAAGGTTTCTCTGTTTAGCTGTTGTTTTATCATTCTCAGTTCTTAGTTGCCATTTTCTTACAGGTAGCTTATAAGCGAGATGCAGAATTGATTCGAAAAAACGAATTCGTGCGTGTAAAACAGACAGTCCAAAGTCAAGCGCTTCCGGTTTAACATCTCCTTTTTTTGTTAGGCAGTTAAAATCCTTAGAAGTCAAACCACAGTTATAACATCTCATTGTAGATGTTGTGTTAGTGGCAGCATTACACACCTTTCCATCTACCATGGTAAGCATCATAGAGTGCTTCACCAAATATGTTTTTTCTCCTAATTTTACTTGTCTTCTGCAAATCATTTGCGGCATTTTTGACATAATTTATTTCTTCATTTGTTACATCTTTGGTTTCTTTGATAAAACGAATTCTAATGGGCCGACAATAACGAGGTGAGGAAGGAGTTGGATTCTGCCACAACAACTTATCATTAGTGGAGCAAATAAGTCGCAGAGGCACAAAAGAACTTTGAAATAAATTCGCGTCGGAATCAGAATCACACTCAAATTTTTGTTTAAATTGAGCTTGTTGTGCTCCATCACACACAACCACACTTGCACGTTAAAAGTAATGACCTTCTTTCTTCTTCATCGAGCGGTAACACCTCTTCAATGCGAGTCAATAATCGTGTAGCAGTATGGTCCATTAAGCTCTGTAATTTTATTTCGACACATGTTTCGGTTACCCGATATGATTCTTTGTTTGGGTAGCACTCCTGTTTTGATTTCTGTATGACACTATAACAAGGATATAACTTTTTATTTGTATTGCGTATTATTTCATATTGTCTTCTAGACAAATCAGCTTCAACAAACATAGACAAAGCTTGTATTGGAGTCAACTGAGAAGGCGTAGCCTGTTGTGTTGTTTCGCTAAATGCCTTTTTGTATTTTGAAGCTCGTTTTGGCGTTGTCAGTATTTCTTTTAGCACTGATGAAGCATCTCTCTTACCAGTTTCACCTAGTTTTGATTGTGTAGCATATGTGAGCACTTGTAACTCAGTGTGTTTGCGTAAATCTTCCGTTTTTCTTCGTTTACTTCTTTCACTTAACTCTGAAAAACATTTATGTGGTCGTCCTGTTCGGATGGCGACTTTTGGTATAACAAATGTGCCTTCTAGCCATGTATAATTGTTTTTCAGAAATCTTCTTTATAATGAGAATCAGTCGCATCTCCTTTTAATTTCCGACTTAAAACGTGATAAATCTACTCTAATTTTTTCTCTAATTTTTTTCATATCCTCGTCAGAAAATGGGACAAATTTTAGAACGTATCTTTCCAAAAACTGTAACTTTTCGTTAATATTATTTAAATTTTCTGCCATCATAATACTAAACAAGTGTTTTCGAGTCATAACTCGGACGTTTGACGACCCTAGAACAAAAGAGTGACAATTTATAGCAACAAATAAGAAATCGATATTTTTGGTGTTTATTTTCCAGTCGGCTTCTTTAAGCTATATTTTCAAATATCGGATAAAACCGGATAACATTTTATACGTATTGTCAAGACTAAAACACAGGGTATTCGAAATGATTAAAATCAATATCGGGAAATGCCGGGAAATATAACAAAATTGCTAAAATATAAAATAAATATAAAAAATAATGCCTTTAAAACAGCACTTGCTAAAAAAATTGTACTAAATAGATTTCTGAGCTATTGTTACGAGAAAAAAATAAAAAGTATACACATTTACCTGCTTTATCGCAATCCATAACTTTCACTTTATTTAATTTGGTAACAAATATACAAATTAATCAAAACTTTTGTTTGCGCGGCGAACACCAAACATTGAAACATGCACTCAAATGAACGATCAAGTTTCGACTGACCGTCCCGCTTAATAGTTCCGGAAAAGAAAAAATGAAGTATTGTTTACGTTTCTTAGAACTATTAGCTACCTGAGTACCCTCTTTTTATCTACCTGCTTTGAATTTTATGAAATCGAATTTTGGCCGGCCAAATTACTCAAATACCCGTATGTGCGGCGGTCGAATTTCTTCCGCCTGCAAACCGCGGCGGGAAACCGCGTCGTGTAGTTTGTAGCATACAATGTCCATAAGAATTGAGTCTAGTGCGGTTCAGAAGCGGATTCCCGCGGCGGGAGAACCGCCCGTGTAGCATAGCCCTTACTAATACATTTGCGGTCTCTCCAGTTTTCTGGGCCGTCTTTAAAAAACATATAAATGTTATGCAATTTAGGTTGTACTGAATATTATGAAGGTTTATTCAAAGGTCACAATTACTCTGTTATATTACTACAGTAAATATAGGACGTGGCTGGGCGAAGGTAAGTAAGCGACTAGCGTCCTCGGCTACGGCGTTCCCTTACAATATCAGAAATGCCATTCAGCAAATCGCATCGCTAGGGTCGCTACATCACAACCCCCTTTCTCCAAAAATTTTTACATTGCTTACAATTAAAAATTTTGAAATACACTGGGTTACAATTGTGCGTACATCTCTTACACTACACACTAAATCGCGTAATGTTCCTTACACACTATCTTAAGTAATACATTTGCGGTCTCTCCAGTTTTCTGGGCCGTCTTTAAAAAACATATAATACATAAGAATCAAATCTAAGGGTAGCTGTCATAACGTCTGCTCTGCAATAATTAAAAAACACCACTAGAGCTGCAGCTTCCGTTATGACAGCGCCAGTCTAATAAATACAAAATCATAACACTTATTATAAGTTTATACATTGCCATAATACGCGATAACACAACTGATATAACCGTACAAAGTTCACAATGACAAACACATTGTTCGCTCATGACGTCAGCGAACGAGCTTTCTGAATAACACACAAACTAACCTGGATGATTCTTGTACAATTATCTTTTCGCACACTGTTTACGCGTAACCTGCATTGGTTGCCGAATGACCCGTATTTCCGGGCACTGTCGCTGTCCCAGTCAGTGTTGTCACTTCTTGTCTTAACCAACCTCTCAGTTGGCCCATGCAGCCCCTTTTTATCGCGTAACATAGCATGATTCCCAATATAACCGCGATAATGTTAAGTATTATCCCAAAATAATTCAGTTCTATTTGTTGTCCGCTGCTACCTGGGCTTGGGCTATTGAAATGTATTCTTTATGTTGTGATTGACACATGTCTATAAACATGTAGTCTTTACTTGATTTGGGCACTGCAATTAGTGAATTGTACAATGTTCTCTTACAATCTAGTCATAGGCGGTAGCGAGTTTTGCTCAACTTGTTGTTTAAGTGTCTCACTGTTGTCATTATTTCCTACACTTTCTGGTATCGTATCTTTGTTAATAATGTATGCTGGTTTTAATCTATCAATGGACACGGTTGATTGACGATCGCCTATTTGTATGTTAAAAGTCTTTTCGCTTCTGCTATTGACCTGGTACGGACCACTATGCGACGGTGTCAATGGCTTCCTTACCATGTCATTCCTAATGAATACGTGTGTACAAGTTTTCAAATCCTTATGAACGAATATTTTTCGCGATCCGCTATCCGCTCGTGACTGGGCGCATGTTATTAATAATATTCCTTAGCTTGCTTACATAATATGTCGGTAAATGTCCTACTTGCGATTTCTCTGCCTCGTGATAAAAATCGCCCGGTAGACGCACGTGTGTCCTAGAACCAATTCTGCTGAACTTACATTTTGATCGCTTTTGCAGACTGCACGAAGTCCAAACAATACCGTCGGTAATTCTTCTACCCAAGACCTATTTCCTAGTAGCCTTGCCTTTAATGCTGCCTTAAGGGAGCGATGCATTCTTTCTACCATACCATTCCCCTGTGGATGGTATGCTGTCGTACGGATCATCTTTATACCTAACATGTTCATCAGACTACTGAAAACCTCGCTCTCGAACTGTCTACTCTGATCGCTGGTTAAAGTTTTAGGACACCCAAACCTACATATCCATCCTTCGTAGATCGCCTTAGCTACTGTGTCAGCGGTAATGTCCTTGACTGAGACTGCTTCTGGCCACCGAGTAAATCTATCTATGATGGTGACGCAGTATCGAAATCCTCTTTGCACGCCGTCCGTAGTCGTTAAAGTACTATGGAAAGAGAAGTAACCCAATCCTTCGTTCCCTGTGTCATTGTCGCAGCCAATTAGCTTAATCAGCCGTTTAATTGGTTGCCTAGCCTATTCATTTAAATGCGCCGATTTTTCAGCGACGCTAAGTGACAACTTTTGATCAATGACTAACCCATGTCTGTCCTTGTTTAATGACTTGCCCATGTCACTAATGTCGCTTATTAAACGGCGCAGTTCCATGAAAAAGCTAGACTTTTAATGAATCGGGCTGATTCAGCTAGTTTGCTGCGACATCATCAATGCTGCTTTGAGCGTGCGATGTAAACGCTCAATCATACTGTTGAAGGCTGGATGGTATGCTGTTGTCCTTGCCAACTTGATTCCATACGTCTTTGCTAAGTTTTGAAATAAATGAGATTGAAAATGTCTACCTTGGTCCGTTATTACCTTCTTCGGGCAACCATACCGAGCAATCCACTCCAACGCTAATGCCTTCGTCACCAAATTAATCTCTGCGAAACGGACATCTGGTACAATTACATTAAATTTCCCTAGAGCAGATGTGGTATGCCTTGTCACCTTAGACTTCTGACATTGAATGCACTCTCTAACCCAAGCGCGAATGTCTTTTCTAAGGGATGGCCAAACAAAACGTTCACTGACCATTTTGATGGATGCCTTCGCCCCTGGGTGGCTTAGGCTGTGTAAAGACTCAAACACACGGCGTCTGTGGGTAACTGGTGGCAATGAAAGGTTTGCGCGTTTTGCAGTAGAAACAGCACAATATAAAGGATCATGACCAACGATGTATGGAAATCCGTCTTAAGTTGAAACACAATAAATCTTTATTTATTATAGACTACGCTTTATATACTATTAAATAAAAGTATTCATTTTCACACAAGTATCCGAGTTTTAAAGTAATTAAACAAATTCGGAGATAACCTAAAAATTATGTCTAAACTACTCACAACTTAAAAATGACCACAGATCACTCATGTAGGTACAAAACAACAAAGATAGTTGAAAACAAAATAAGAGAACAGCTGCTAATTGAAAAAAAAAACGTGAATAATCGTGAATAACGAATAATCGTGCTTTTTATGGCCTCGCAGCGTTGATGTGACATTATCGAAATAAAACAACTTCAGTCAGATAGAGATTTTATTTTATTAACTTAAATTTATCCCAGATGTATAGATCTGGGATAAATTGAAGTTAATAAAATAAAATCTGATTTTATTTTATTAACTTTCAATTATCCCAGATCTATACACAAATGAATAAGTTACCTACCTAATGTATACAAAGGTATAAAACACATAATATTAACAGACTTTTCATGTAGGTTGTCATTAGGTGTATTTAATGTTGCAACAAGTATACCTAATATACCTATGGATGTTCTACGTATTTGACATGTAAAATCAGCAGAAATAGCATTGTGTTAGGTACCAATTACCTTAATTATTCCTCATAATCATCAAAATAATTATCTAAATACGAAGCTGGAGCAGTTATATCGTTATAACGTCCCCAGCTCAAGAACCAAACTATAGTCATTATATGAGCGCAACAGACCACAGTTCTCTTTCCAACCAGGCAATTGCATGAGTAGCCGACTATTGCATCTAAAGTATTAGCTATAGCATCATCTTTGCTAATTAATAAATACGTAAAATAGGTGCGACTATTAACGTGTCTCGATTTAATTTTGCCTCTCAAGAGGTGTCTATTCTACCCTAATATCAGAGGTATGTCATCCTCAACCTCATTATTCACTTCGACATAATATGTACCAGTTCGACGGACATGTTCCCCATAGTACGATCTAGCTTGTTTAAGCTGGTAGGTGCCAAGGGCAAATCGCTTCAAATCATTTATTGAAAGTCGCGGAAACCTGGTTAAATGTGGATTATCCTGATCAATCATTTGGAAATTCGCTCTCCTTCTTTCTATTAAGGTGTTCTCGTTCAACATATACTGCTAAATAGTTTTCAAGTGCCAGCCTATCTTTTGCAGTTCTTACATACTCTGCAGCCTCCGGTGGATCCTGTATGGATGTGTGGAACTTATTAGTTAGCGCACAACAAATTCTAAAATCGTCCTTTAAATGCAAAGCAGCACGATTATTAAATACATGCCGAAAGAGTCTGAAATCCCTCTTAATTCTCACATTAACAACTTCTACAACCCAGCGACACATGTAGGGCATCGAGAACCGGCCCTATTTTAGGAACCGGTTCTTTCGGTTCTAAACTCAAGCCGCAACCAAGTACCCGGTTTTTTCGGTTCTTTCGGGTTTTTTCATAAATTCAAGTTAAAAAGGTTTCTATCTTTTATAAAGAATTCCTATTATCAAAACGAATAAAGGGAAAGGATCTAAATAAAACAAACTTAATTGGTAAGCATATATACAGGGTGTCCCAAAACTCAACGTCAAGCCGAAACGGGGTGACAGGATTGATCATAACCATCACGAGAAAAATCTGAAAAAAAATCTATCCCATGCAGTTTAAAAATTATGGGCATTTTAAGAAAAACCTAGAAATTTGATCAAACTGTACCATTTTTCGGTTATTGTGGTTATTCTTTTTTATTTTTGTTCATTTGAACTTTGGAAACGTAATCCTAAATAACATTTCTAGAATCCCAATAAAAAATAATGACACAATTGCCTCAAGTTTCCGAGAATTGAGACTATTTGTTAAACTACGAATTTAAAATTTTCAAGATTCGTCGACTTTGACAGGCCCTCCTATAAAAAAAATGTACTAGAGTGCCTTGGCAAGTGGCATTAAAAGTTGGCGCATTTAATCAGAATTCTAAAATGGTACAATACTTGTTAGTTCCATACAATAGAAAAGAGTAAAAAAATTAAAACCTCAAGTAACCCGATTTTTGCTATCTCATTTTACTCAGTTAAAATGTTTTTAATTCACACAAGCTCTAGGTAGGTTCTTAATTTTAAGACAAAATGATGAGAGAGATGGATAATGGGTATGTTCGCCATGAGTGAGCGAGACAGATAGTGACGCCACTTTTACCAAAGTGAAAAAAAGTTAGTAAAATTAGTAAAATAATTAGGTTTGTTGGAATAAAAGTCAGATGATAGAGAAATAACGTTTTTTATTAAAATAAATGTTCAAATTGTTTACCATCAGCCTCAATACAAGCCCTACATCTTCTTAAAAAAGATCTACTTATTAGTCGGGCATATCTTCGAGAGTTGATCGCCTCAGCTGCTTGAGAAATGCGTTCACGCAGGTCGGCTACGTTCTCAATGGGCTTTGAGTAAACTTTTTCTTTGAGAACTCCCCAATAGAAAAAATCCAGGGGATTTAAATCTGGTGAACGGGCGGGCCACGAGATAGTGCCCGAACGTCCAATCCACCTTCCCGGATATTCCTGGTCAAGGAAATCTCTTACTTGCACTGCGAAATGCGCTGGGCAGCCATCTTGTTGAAACCACATGTCGCGAAGATCTGCTAGTGGTACGTCCTCTAACAGGGTTGGTAAATCTTCTCTTAAAAAATGTAGGTAATTAGTTCCATTCAAGTTCTCAGGCAGTTCAATAGGCCCAATAATTTTACCGTTTAAAATTCCGGTCCACAGGTTTACTTTAAAACGATACTGGGATCTATCTTCTCGCATTAAATGTGGATTCTCCACATGCCACTCGTGATAATTGTGCAAGTTCATGTAACCATCTTTTTTAAATGTCGATTCATCTGACCAGAGAATTTTTTGGATGAATTGGGGATTCTCATTATGCCTCTGTAGCATTGTTCTACAAAAAGAAATCCTTTCCTGATAATCTCGAGGTAGAAGACTTTGAACTCGTTGTACGTGAAACGGATGCATTTCGGCTCTTTGTAAAATACGATGAGCAGTGCTTTTCGGTATTCCCGTTCTTTCTTCAATTCCACGTACGGAAATACTTCGGTCACGTGCGACCTCTTGCAATACTTCTTCCTGGAAAGGAAACACAGGTCTACCTCCAGCCTGTATTTGATTCGGGAAATGGCCGCCCTCTGTGAGTGAACGGTGCACATTAACAAACACGCGGTGATCCGGGTAGCGCTCTAAATTTGGATATCTTTCACGATAAAGTCTAGCGGCAGCACTTGCGTTGCATCTGCATTCCCCATAAATGAGGTGCATGTTCGCATATTCTTGTGAAGTGTAGCGCGTAGGCATGGTAGATAAAAAGGATGCCAACACAAAAGTCCAGAGAGAAGCCAAAGTTGCCGGTATGTTATCAACAAGTCCAATTCACAAAGATTCAAGTCCAAAAAGAGAAGCCAAAGTTGTCAGTACTAAATCAACACAAGCGAATACGAACGTGCGCAGTAGACGAATGAGCGAAACGTACTAACTGGTTGGTGTCGGACTGGTAGCGTAGCCATTTGCTTGGCTGAAACTAGTGCGAATGAAACAGATAGATGCCATAGCATCTATCTGTTTCATTCGCACTCGTTTAAACGACGCATCTCCGTCTCAATGCGTGGCGTCACTATCTGTCTCGCTCACTCAATTCTCGGGAACTTAAGGCAATTGTGTCATTATTTTTTATTGGGATTCTAGAAATGTTATTTAGGATTACGTTTCTAAAGTTCAAATGAACAAAAATAAAAAATAATAACCACAATAACCGAAAAATGGTACAGTTTGATCAAATTTCTAGGTTTTTCTTAAAATGCCCATAATTTTCAAACTGCATGGGATAGATTTTTTTTCAGATTTTTCTCGTGATGGTTATGATCAATCCTGTCACCCCGTTTCGGCTTGACGTTGAGTTTTGGGACACCCTGTATATATATTTTAAAATATACTCAAATTACAACATCGTTTTAAGTATTTTTGGACACAATCAGTTCTTTAAAAATAAATGATAAACATTAAAAAAAAAAAATATATCCCATATGGACTTAACAAAAACCAAACAATAAAATCATTTATTAAATTGAGCATTACGTATTGGGTTTCTTCTTTCCTAGATAAAAGGAACGTAAAAAAATAAGTGCGTCTAAAGTTTTGTCGCTTAACGACGAACGAAGGTTATTGCAGACTATCCCGGCGGAAGAAAATATACGTTCCGGCTCCACACTAGTGGGTGGAATCGATAGTGGGTGGAATCGATAGTAAATGTTGGTAAGCCAGCGATAGGTATCGTCCTCGCTGTCTCTGACCACCATTCTCAAACAGAGCCATTTCTACCCTTACAGTAGTGTTGATGTCATTTGATGTCGATGTCATTACCGCGAATACAACTTTTATTACCATACTATCAAAATTTGAATGTCGCGGGGTATCCTGGAGCATTTACCTTAATGTTGCCGAATCCCTTAAAAAAATCGTTAGTTTCTTTAAGATTCATCAATAATATTAAAATAATAACGTTATTTATTCATTTAACAGTGAAATAACAGTATTTATTCTGTTTGGATAATAAATTTGGATAATAACTTGATATTTAGCATAAAGAGTATTATAGAGATAATATTATTTCTAAATTTATTTTAAGAGAGAACCGAAAGAACCGAAACGACCGGTTCTCCGTTTTACAGAACCGATTCTTTCAGGGACCCACAGAACCGGGAATTCCCGGTTCTTTTGGAAACGGGAATTCCCGGTTCTTTTGGAACCGGGAAAAACCGGTTCCGATGCCCTAGACACATGGTTACAAAACGAGACCGGTTTGGTTGTTGTGTTGTGAATTGAAATTCATTTTCAAGTAAATATTCTGGCATGTGTGTCACAAAACCATATTCTTGTAATTCATTTATGACATCCCTTAAGAGCGTTTACGCGGTACGGCTTTTCATACAATCTTTCAAATCCTTACTCTTCAAAATGAATGAACCGATTTTAACGAAACTTGGTATGCATACGCTAGATATCCAGGTCTAAATAGTTATAAGAAAACATTTTTGAAAAAGAGTTCAAGGGGAAGGATATAGTGATTTTTCACTTTCTATAGAAAACTTAAAATCGCTCTCTCTCTCCCTCTGAAATCTTTTTCTAAAATATTTTCTTATAACTATTTAGACCTGGATATGTAGCGTATGCATACCAAGTTTCGTTAAAATCGGTTCATTCATTTTGAAGAATAAGGATTTGAAAGATTGTATGAAAAGCCGTACCGCGTAAACGCTCTTAATCCTCTGTCAAGTATAAATCACCGGTCCGGAAAAATGACCTTAGACCAGATTCCTCACTACGAAGGTTTAAACTAGTAATTGTAGCATCATTAGTGGTAGCTTTATAAGGCCCTAGACAATCAATTATGTGATCATCACAACATATCATCATAAACGGTTTAACTAGATTATCCAGGTAGCTTTATAAGACCCTACACAATCAATTATGTGATCATCACAACATATCATCATAAACGGTTTAACTAGATTATCCAGTTTCTGCAAACTGTAAGTTTGTTTTTGAAATAAATAATTAGCGCTACTTTGGATAAATACATAAGTTGCATCACTCATAACTATTGCTGGTTTAGTATTTGAAGGCAAATGAGAATTGCGGAATAATCTTTCTGGGATTATACTGTTTCTAGAAGCAACATCTTCTACGGTTAGGTGATTAAATCCCAAATGCATCTGTACAAACTGTGTAGTTAGACACTCTCTAGCTGAATTCATCCAGCGTTCTAAGGTAGTTCGAGATTTCTCAAATAGTGTAGCCAATCTTTCATTACTGTCACCAGTTCTCAGCTTAACTAAATACATGCACAAAGCAATAGTAGCATTAGGTACATACTGATAGATTTGGTATAGAATTTAATAAATTATAAAATTGATTAGAAGTCGTACCTAAGGCCTGAAACTGCGTTAAGCAGGCGCCCGCGACGAGCAACCGTAGCGTGTCTACGCGCGTGGACACGAGGGTAGGCTCCGTGGGAACGCGACGGTCCCCGTCGCGGAGACCGGATAATTTTATTTACGCAGTGTCGCTAGTTCAATTTTAACGATGTGCATGTATAGTCGATTCGGTGGAGAACTTAATATACGAGGGGTGTTAGGTCTCAATCCTTGCGGAATAAAATAATAGTGGACTGTATAGAAAATTCTGGTATATTACAATAGTTGATAGTATTACAATATTATTACAACGACCGACAAATTTTAGATTTGAATTTTCGCAAATTAAACTTTGCTGAAGATAGGACATATATTACTGTTTTAGTTTGTTCTGTTACGCTACTTTTGGACTTCCCTCCACTAAGGTAATCGTCCATGTAGAAATCTCTAGAAATTGTAAACTTGACAGATGGGTCATCCACTGTCTCCGCTAAATTTGAAAGACATTTTGTAGCCAATTAGGGAGCTGATGCAGTCTCATAAGCGACTGTGTTTAAAAGTGTAAGTTTAAAGTGGCATTGTAGGTTCTGGCCTGAATATAATTTGTTGAAGTGGTCGCTGTATAGGATTAAGCTCAATAGCTCCATACATCTTTTCAATATCTCCACATATCACATATTTATGTTGGCGAAACCTAATAAGAATCGACAATAGATCATCTTGAATTGTAGGTCCTATCATCTGAATATCATTAAGGGATAGTCCAGGTCCCTGAGTCTGCTGTTTTTATAAATTCGTCATTCCAACACGATCCCATTGTCATTTTGCTATAAGTTCGTAATCTGCTAAATTCATATTGGTCGATCATTGGTCGGTCAACGGTCTCGTAATATAATCGTGGTTCTAATTATTCAATGTCTTTGAAAAGCAATGACTGCACAATATGGTAGGTCACTGATCGAAGGAACTGTCAAAATTTTAGCAGATTACCTCATACGTCTGTCATTCATTTGTCATTATTACGAGATTACCGTTCTATGCCGTTTATTTCAATGGAGTGTCAGTGGTTGACCATTGGAAAGTCATAATGACGCTTTTATATTAGTAGATTACCAAACTTGTCAAAATCAACAATTATGAAATCAATGATAGACCATTCTGACACTAATGTAATAGCAGCCTTGAGGCCCTGATGTAGTGACAGCAGATGCATCAAAGACTGTACCCAATTTAGTTGTGGTGCTTCATTCACGGATAACCGTTTTCTTCAGTCGTAGACGTCATTGGCCGGCCAGAGCGAGGGTCACCTTCAATACTCTCTCGTCCGCGTTTAAATTCAGCAACCCAATTTTTCACAGTCGTATACGACGGAGCAGATTCCTTCAATGTTATTGACATATCTTCGTGAATCTCTTTTGGAGTTAGTATTTGATGACCGCACGTTGCTCAATTTTCTCCATTCTTTAAAAACGCTGCACAAAGGCTCACAAAATTCAGTCTAATTTAAATACAGTTAATGCTATTGCGATAGAATTTTACAATTTGACAACCAGAGAGTAAACTAATCGAATGTGGTCAGTTACATTAAAATAGTTTAAGTATTTATTATTTATTATTTTTTTATGTGTTAGGCCGCGAACTTTTCAATCCACCCTCGTATATAGCATTTAGTGACGCCATCGTTTCGTCATCTGGTACGATTTGGCCATGCTTCTTCAAAGTTTCTACGAGAATTCCTTTAAGAGACAAAAATTTTTCAAGACGGTTCTGAGGCTAATAAAACTTTGTTCACATGTTACCGGAATAAGACGAGTTTCATTGTTTTCTTTTACAGTCTCCAGTCTTTGACCAATCACTACTTGTTGTGGTCTTATGAAAGTATTTGTTTTTTCAAAATGTTGCAATCGTTTGTACTCACTACCAAACTTTTCCCAGGGTGACTTTAGTAATGGCTTAATACTTTTAATGTCAGTTTCAACGCAAGAAGATGGTATTTCATCATTTCGCGCCAAATTTTCTAATGTATTAGTTATCCCTATAAGTAGGGAGTCTGACACGCAGTGACGCAATCCTTCAAGAAATATGTCTACTACATTTCTGGGCAGATTATGGTTTGCATATAAGCTGGAAATCCGCGGGAATTGAAGAGATATGTGCTTTATTAGTATGAGTTAATAAGTGCCGCCTAAGTGAATTGAGGAAATGAAATTTTCTGTTACAATTTTCTTCAAACCAAAGTTCTATATTCAGAAGCATCGTGAGATAAAGAAGATGAGCTTTAAATGCTCCAAAAGAATCACAATTATTGTTACATAAAAACAAACTACTATAGTTTATGAATGTATGTTCCACCTTAATAGACTTTTAATATCTTTTTGGAAAAATGTAAGTGCAACTTAAACACAGTGTCATTTGGTTAAATGACAATCCGTCATCAAAGACTCCACTGAAGTGGAACCTTTATCAAATGGACTATCAAGTTTGTATAAACCTTTTTGTAAGAAAAGCAAGAGCCATAGGTGGACGATATTCAAGATTTAAAGCCCTTGTTATCTTTAAACATGAATCAATCGCAGCTTAGATATTAGGACAGTCATAAAATATATTTGGATTCACCACGATAAAATAAGATTTAATGGTGAATTTCCAATTGTTTCGAAGAAAAGCCTTGAATGTTCTGAAGGAATAAATTAAAGGATTTCTGCTTAGCCCCCTTTTTATTTGTGCTAGAAGATACCTGGTTGATATTAAGTTGAGCTAAATTGCCTATGGTACCATCTGTTGTCTTATTAACTAGTTTAAATTATTTGAAGCAACCATAACATTAGTACTATTACTAATTGTGGTGCTAATACCAGAGTACTTCGACATACTAATTATGTCTGAGTTAATATTATAAGCTAATAGCCTCGCTATTTGACGTCTAAAACTAATGGGCAGATACGCAGTATTCCTTGTCGACTTAAGTTTATCAACAAAATTGTTGATGTCAAAAAATAAAAGATTGTCACTATGGTGACTAACTAAAAAATGCATATGCTTATTAAGCATGTGTATGTAGTTATTTTGCCTATTAGATAAGTGCTCAAAGTATGGGAAAGCACACAGAATTATCTTTTTACAATTGATTTTCAAAAGTTTAGTGATAATATTAGTGATATCATCTATTTTTACATTTAAACTATTCCCTACAAATACAGTTATTATGGCATTTGGATCATATTCATTCTCAGTTATCGATGAAAGTATGCTTTGGTAGGAAGTCTGAGGTGTACAATAGTTTTGAGTTACAAAAGGAAGGCTGTTAGTAACCAATTTCCCTAACCCTCTTCCTATACTGTCTGAAAACATAATTGACTGACAACAAACCTTGCTACTAGGAGTTGATAAACTACTATTTACTGAATGTACCACTGGAGATAATTCTTGCACAATAATAGGAATGTCTTGAATGGGGATACAATCCTGAATACTCATGTCCTGGGACGGGTCCTCCGATACCACAGGCTGGAGGGCATTGAGGTTGCATGTCTTCTGACAGGTGCACTTGGTGTTGCTGAGAGTCAGTGAGTCTACTCTGTCAACCAACTCATTTGTGGCAAGGATATGTTCCTTAATTTGATTTTTTGAACTCACTTATTTATTATACAGAGACTTCAACGAATAATCAAGGGTTTGTATTTCAGACTGTAATCGCTGTGTGTCAATTTCATAAATATTTATACTGTCTTCTAATTTAATTTGATAATTGTTTAATTGATTAATTAGATTAACACGTTCTTTCCTCAGTTGAATGTTTTTGGAATAGTGTTTTTCTTGTTTCTTAAATTTTTTACACTTTTTTATGATTTTATTCAATCTTGCATATTTTTTTATTTTATTTTGACTAAGTTTATAATTACAATTTTGTTTTAATAAGGAATCTTCAGTAAGGTCTATTATCAAGGAATGAGGGTTAGAATTAGAGTGTAGTACTAATTCATTATATAAATGGTTAGTTTCCTTGACCTGAGAACATTCTTTTTCATTCTGCATTTTCAGAATATGATCCCTAGCATGAATTAATTCATCTTCTAGATCCCTAACTTTACACAAAGCCTGCTCATATAAATTGCTACAGTTGTGAAACCCGTCCGTGATCACCCGCAGTTGGTCGCGTTCATCAGCAATATCTTGATATTGCCTACTGAGGTCAACTAGCTCCCGCTTAAGGCATGTGTTTTTATGGACAACGTTCTTTATTTCCCCTTCACTCTCATCCCGCTCCTGCAACATTTGTTGACACAGATGTTTTGATTCTTGGAGTTCTTGGAGGGCCGTTCTTAGTTTCAGCTCCATATCCTGAGCGGTAGCTTTACGGATCATCACAGGCATGGTTTCAGAATGTGTTACTGAAAATAGAAATAAAGAAACGGTGAGAACTAAAAGGATAGACTAAATAAAGAAAAGCTGGACATGGAAGGGGAAAAAAAAAAAAAAACAATAATAATAAAAATGGGCAAGTTTGTGAAGTTCTGTTGAGAGAAAAAAAAAAATGCAGGCTAAAAATGTATTGGCTTAAATTGGCAAAAAAGCTATTTCTTGTTGACTTATTAGTTGCTTTTCATTGCCTAAGATTTAACTTTTACTTAATGTGGGTAGGTTGACTAGAAAATGAATGAATGGTTTATGACAGTTTTCTTTTATATTATTTACTTAATATTTATTATTACTATGCAAAATTAGGCACACTAGGTCTTAGACTAGCTAGGTACCTAATTAGAAAATAGGTATTATTATATTTTTAAAACTTGAGAGTATAAGTACTCAGCAACTTTTCATTTGCTATAGGTAGGTAGGTTACAGTTTCTGTTTATAATGGAGCATAATTATTGGAATATTATAGATCATAAATATGTGTGCAGTAAATATTGCAGTGTAAATTAGGTCTGGGGCGAATGTTTCGTCCTTCAATTTTGCTTCCACAATTTGTCAAGCAAAAAGAGACATAAACGGTGCCAGTGAGTACTGGACGTAGCTCAGAATTCTGAGCAGTGTTTATAGGTGTGGAATAGTCTGTAAATATAATTATCATAAGCAATAGTATAAAACAAAATACTCCCCAGGTTTGATGAATTCAAATCCGCAATCCAAACTTTGACAGCCGGTAGAAGATTTATCGAATTATCGATTTGTGGAAGTTATCATAACAAAAACACGGCACAAACACTGATTGACACTTAATACATTGATACTACGGTAAATAATAGATGTAACACTTAATTAAACACAGTAAATTAATATTTTAAAACAATTCATTGACGAGGTCGTTTTTTTACGACCTGTCACCAGTGTTGCCAGGCCTGCCCTAAATAAAAAAGAATAAAAGAATAAATTAGCACCCACCATTACAATGTATGGCTGAGGAATAAAGCCTTTTTTCTGTGATATTCTGGTGTCTCTTATTCATAACTAGCCTTATATAGGGTGGGCCAGAAAGATTTGCGAATTTGAAAAAAAAACATTAAAAAGCTAGGTACAATTCACATACAAATTTTTATTTCTATAAAAATTGACATCTGGGAAATTCATTTCTTAAAAATAACGTCATCCAGGTGTGCACCATCGCGATGCAAACATTCTTCGAATCTGAACTTCAAATTGGTAAAAACTCGCTGGCACATTGCACGAGGAATAGCTGCCATTTCTTCCCGGATGTTGGTCTTCAACTGGGTTATTGGAGTAGACTCTACTTTTTAGGTTTCCCCACAAAAAAAATGTCCGGTGGCGTTAGATCCGGACTTCTAAGAGGCCATGCAATGTCACCTCAGCGCGATATCAGTTTCCCAGCAAACATCTCGTTTACGACCGCCAAAGAGGCATTAGCTGTATGGCATGTCGCGCCATCTTGTTGAAACCATGTCGCACGATTATAGGCTTCAAATTGTTGCAGTTGTGGAATGAAAAAAGCTGGGCGTTTTTCAAAAAACATGTACACGTGACGAACCAGGACAGATTTTTGTGTTATTTAAATTTTACTGTAAATTCTTATCTCATTTGATTAAATATACTCTTAAAAAGTAAAAATTAAAAAAAATACATCAGTAATACGCAAAACAACGTGTCACTATTTATGTTTATGCAAGGGTTCACAGGAACGTGCTCCGGTTCGTAACAAAGGAAAAGTAATAAAATAAAATGCAAAATCTGAGTTGTTATGATAATTTGTTTTTAATATTTATTTAATAAACCTTAAAATCTTTGAACTAAAAAAATTAAACATAGATAAATCACTATAATAATCGCTTAGCAATCATTTTAATTTCGAGATCGTAACAGACGGAACTTTTGACCATTAAAACATTACATTTCTACCTACTACTTAAAATGAAATTGATAACTACACTCGCGAGCAAAAGTATGGAATCACTTACTTGGAATTGATTCCGCGCGATCTTGAGTACTTAATAACTAGTTAAGAATAGTAAAAATGGTACCACTTTAAGGCCTGAAATCCTCTGTCGCTGACGTCGGTCGCGTACCGTCAGTCGCGTAGCGCGCTGGCCATCAGCGCCCATGAAAACATCCGTAGTGCGATACCAACCGCTCCACGGTACAGGCGTCTCCAAGTGGATTTGGGATAATTATAAACTCGTTTATAAATTGTTTAGTTGCTGCAGCATACTTACGCAAGCGGAGACGACGTCAATATAGAAAAAGATTTCACATTCACCCAATTGTTGCTGATAGGGTGACGAATGGTGAATTTTCTACACTATTTGAAAAGCTAGGTCAGGACGAGGAAAAGTTCTTTAATTATTTTAGAACGTGTGTGTTGTCAAAGTTAGAAAATCACCTGAAACACTACTCCATATATCGAGAAATTATACCTCCAGTGGAACGACTTGCTGTTACATTGAGGTGAGTTACATAACACTAATTTCCATTGCTTTTTTGAGCATTTCTGTACAGAAAATCAATTTTTGATGCGTTGTAAACTTTTCTGTTATTGGCAGGAGAGACATGAAAAAATTCATGTCATCATTTTTAAAAAGTATGGCATTATCTTTGAACATCATTAGCATCTCTTTATCGAATTTGTCAGTGTCGGTCTGTTTTCTTTTTCGCTGATTTTTATTAGAATCTCGTTTATTCATTTGTATACCTACCGTTTACATTTTTAAACATTTATATAAAAAAAAATTACAAAAAACATTTAAAAAAAAAAAAATAGTAGTCCGCCGGTGTCGGGAGCGGGGTCCAAGCTACCGGTGGTTAGGGCTTCAGAGAAAGGAACCTCCTCACAATACGAGCCGTATCGAGGAGTACTGCCTTCTGTATCAGGCCCTTTATCCATTTATTAGAATGTTTATTACGAAAATTAGAGTCTGTTGAATTTTCTTGAGCAACACTTTTCTGTAATTCTGTATTTACTTCAAGTCCTGTGCTCCTTGGTATGTCCTGAATGGACGTACTTGGCTCGTCTTGATGAGATAATAATAATAATAATATCTTTGGACAACTCACACACGGCCATCTGATCCCAAGCTAAGCAGAGCTTGTGTTATGGTAACCAGACAACTGATATACATACTTATATAATTTATAAATACATACATATTATAGATAAATTACACCCAGACACAGAACAAACAATAATGCTCATCACACAAAGTTTGTCCTGGGTGGGAATCGAACCCACGACCTCCGGCTTTGCAGTCAGGGTCACTAACCACTAGACCAACAGGCCAGTCAAGTTACGCTTGGGATATCCTGATTAATTGCGCTCGGTGTAGCCTGGTTACTTTCGATGGAGTCCTCAACTTCAGCTTGGTTTTTTTTATCAAGAAATTTCATATCTTCAAAATATATGTACACCTTTTTTTACTTCCTCCTGATCCTGAGGGAGTATTTTTTAAGACATTTTTGCAATGCATATATGTATCTCTTGCAGTCTTCCATCGTTGCTGCACAATTTTTTCTGAAACAATAAATAATAAGAAAAAAGTGTAAAATTAATACATGTTACACTTTACAGATTTCTTGCGACCGGCAGTACCTACATAGATCTACATTACCACTATCGGCTTGGAGAATCAACTATTGGCAAAATCGTTAAAGAAGTGTGTACAAAAAGAACAATGGCCAGCTTAGACTAGTAAAATCTAACAAAACGGCACTTGATGAAACATGTCGTTTCATTCGCCTATATAAATATAACTACGTACGGCATTCAATATATTTTTAAAAGATGTGAGAATCAAGAAACTACGATATGTGCAGTTTTGTTTTCTACTCTTTATTAAGAGTGCACGCCAGATAAGTCTGCGCGTGGCTTGAATCGGTACTAATGCCACTTATAGTACAAACCTATTTATTTATTTGAACATAATGTACTTCGAACTTTACTTTACCAAGCAGCAAAGTCGATTGCAGACTCATTTGGCGCGAATTCTACATAAATATCTGTATTGTTGGGTTGGTTGGGTTTATCTTCATTTTGTAGGTAGATACCTACTTTATTTATAAATTATATAAGTATGTATATCAGTTGTCTGGTTACCATAACACAAGCTCTGCTTAGCTTGGGATCAGATGGCCGTGTGTGAGTTGTCCCAAGATATTATTATTATTATTCTCTTTATTTATTTTATATACATATAATTTACATTTTTAAATATTTCTATAAAAATATTAAAAAAAAACATTTAAAAATATAAAAAATTATTATTATTATTATGCATGGGCAACAAAACGATTTTTTTCGTCCATGATATGAGAAGTTTTTAAGATTCTTAAAAACATATCTGCATATTCCTCTCGAGATTATTATTTTAAAATACGACAAACAAAAACACACATTACTTTTAACATATTTTATTATAATTCTCTTATGAATACCTCGTCAAGGAATGCAGCAGGAGCAGCTACATTTTGTTCATGTCTGGCCCATCCTAGATACCAAACTATGGTCATGACATGACATGAGCACAACATCCCAGTGTGCGTCGACCAACAAGACAATTGCAGCAATATTCTATAGTGCCGGCTATCCCAGATGTATTATTATTAATTAAAATGTTTACATAATACTGTTTCTTCCCATATGCCTTGACGTCATTCTACCTCTTATAATTGAGACTTCATCTATATTTAAATCTAGATCCGAAATCCGGAGAATCCGGTATTTCTCTACAGACCTCGATTCTGTACTGCCCATGTGGAATCTTGTATGTTCTCCATAATAAGACCGCGACTGGCGAAGTTGACAAGTCCCAAGAGCGAATAATATAAGGTTTTCATATTCGAGACTTGGAAAATATAATAAATTATTTCTATCTGCAGTCATATTTACGAAATTGGAAGATCGTCTATTTCAATTATTGCTTTCTACAATATCTGCTAAATTATTATGCAAGTGCATTCTTTCGTGAATGCTGTTTACGAAACCACCAGAAACCACAACAACACGGTCAGCTCAGAAAACCGTCAATTTTTTGTTTACTTTACAAAAATACGGAGGGACGTTATCGATCGATTTATGACTTTCGATTTTTTTATGTAAATCATTTATTTTTATTTAATTCATGGCTTTACCACACACAAGTAACATCAAATTCTATTATTGGCTAAGCTTAGTATAATAATTAACGTGAGTTTATACGTTTAACATTGCTTGGGATTTAATTTCGATTAGGAAATAAAATAATCATAGACTTTAGGTGAGAGTATGGACGTCACTAGTAACAGAAGTAATTACGGATGCGTTCGGAGTTAAATATTTTATACTGCGTTCTCAAATATAAAGTAGTGTTTTAAAAAAAAGAATATCTTTATTTACCCAGCTTTAAAAAATAAGGAAGATTTGCAATAATTACATTAACAATGCACTACATATTAGTGACAGTTTCATCTCGGGAATAATTTATGATCTTTCTTAGTCCAAACTGACCCTTGTTCTTTGGGATGTTCTGCACGACGAAACTTTAAGACTGCCTTCGTCACATGAAGATTGGCTGAGAATCGCTGATGGTTTCGAACCACGAGCAAATTTTCCGAATTGTGTTGGAGCGATAGATGGCAAGCACGTCCTATTATTTGCCCTGCATTCAGTGGAAATTTATTCAGTAATTATAAAAAATATTATTCAATCGTTCTGTTGGCTATGTGACGCTAATTACTGTTTTAAGTATATTAATGTGGGTGCTTGTGAAACAGATTCTGACTCAATAATATTTAGGGACAGTAACTTGTATGCAAAATTACAAAGCAGCGAAATAAACCTATCAGAACCGAGACAAGTAGATAACAGCCGGACACTGTTTCCTTACATGATTGTAGGGGATGCAGCGTTTGGAATATCACGTCATGTTTTAAGACCATACGCTCGTAGTAATATGACTACCAAGAAAAAAATATTCAACTACCGTCTTAGTAGGGCAAGACGCTACATAGAATCTACTTTTGGTATTATGTCAAATAAATTTGAAGTATTTCACAGGCCTATGAGGACTTCATTGATTAACAGCATCAAAATTGGCAAAGCATGTTGTGTATTACATAACTTTATAAGAGTACGTGATGGATATGATGTTATTGATATTATGTCAATTGTTGGTTTAGAAAATGTTTCTCTAAACAGCTATAACATTATGAATCGAACAGGCGATACTTTAAGAGACTTATTGAAGTGAAAATACCTAGTTAAGTACAAAAAAGAACAATAACTAATACAGAGTTATTGTGCGATACCTTACAAAAATATATTTGGTGTTGCAGAATCACCCTGTATTATACTGTATAATCCAGATAATAAAAAAAACATGCTTACCAAATTATTTTTTTCATTTTCTGATAAATTTTCCGAGCACATTTTGTTCGTGATTTCTTCCCATCTTCTTTTCTTTAAATCCCGATCATTGTATTCTTCTGATGTTATATCCCAAATTGCTTTACGGCTTTCAATTTCCCGAATAAATTTCTCTGTATCGATAGTCATCTTATCAAAGTTCGGAACGCAAAATACGTCTGGCAGCTACAACTAGTGCGCGGAGACTGACCGCAGCCACATACATTCGCCTACACACGTTCTGGCTGCGCGCAGCCAGCCGGCAGTCGTGCAAACAAGCGTTTGTATTGGCTGCCGCAGCCGGGAATTCGTGGTTGCCTAGCGCGGGCTCCTATACAACGTCATATGTTTTACTGGCTGCCGGCTGCGCAGCCAGGCTGCTTAGTGCGCGGGGGCCTTAGTCACCTCACACAGTACCCACAAGAAGATTTAGGGTGGTCCATAATAAGCTGTAACCACACCGCTCTTTCCAAAATTTATTTATCATAACTAAATAATAACTGTATAATCACTCAAAGAGAATATAGGTAATAATCACACCAGTAGTAATTACATCCAGATCCATGACGGGTTTCTATGTCAGGTTCTTGGCACTCCACCGACCGAGTTGCAGGAACAAATTTGTGTTGTACTTCATAACACGACCATGAACGCATTCATTATAACTTTATATGGTAATACATTTCTTGTAATTTGTACTGTTTTATTTTATACCACAAATTATAAATTTTGTACCTCTCAACTATCGCAGACATACAGGTCGTGCTGGCAAGATTACTTCCCAGCACGACCACGCTAGAATTCCAGCTGGCATTAAAGGTAATGAAACGGGAGCACATTCATTATGAATTGTGTGTTTTTATAACTAGTAGATGAATATAATTGAAAATTGTGTATCATTTAGCAGCAATTGTGTATAGTACGATCTGCTAAAAATTTGGTTTCAGTAGAGCTGAAATTCAAAAAAATACATTACTTTTTGTATGGTTCCTCGGTCTGTTTATAAGAAGGTGAATTTAGTATTAAGATAAAAAGAAATACCAATACCTTTGTTTAATTAAGTCTCGTTGGCGAGTCTGTGGAACCTTAGCCACTCAATTAAAATACAATTTGGGTTAAGAACATTTGTAACTTCTCTTATTACTCTCGAAACTGATTGTAGGGACATCATTGTACTTTTTGTTCCACCTACTAATCTTTGGTAGCTGCCTGTGGACTAGAATGAAAGAGCCACTAAAACCTTGTACTGGGTGGCGCAAAAGTAAAGACCCTATTTTGTTCAGCTATAACATTTTTTCTAAATTAGAAAACTAGATTTAGATTTTTTTAAATGTATATTTGTGCCATTAAATTTCGTACCATTAGGATTTAAAGATGATGTCTTTTAAATGGTGACCTCCAGAGTTGATACACATTTGAGCCCTATTTATGACATTTTGCATAACTTGCCGTAACACTTCCTGCGATATGTTCGTTATTTCTTGACGAATGTTTTCTTTTAGAGCTGCGAGAGTCTGTGGCTTGTTCACATACACCCGAGATTTCAAAAAACCCCAAAGAAAGAAGTCTGGACTGGTCAGATCGGGTGATCTTGCAGGCCAAGGCAAATCGCCAAAACGAGAGATAACTCGGCCTGGAAAAGCGTCCCTCACTAAGTCCATAGTGTCGCGCGCTGTGTGTGCCGTAGCGCCGTCTTGTTGAAACCAGATGTGCTCCAGCCCCAATTCGTCCAAACTGGGTATCAAAAACTCACGTAACATGGTTCTGTAGCGTTCTCCAGTGACAGTAATCGCATTGCCTCCAGCGTCTTCGAAAAAATAGGGTCCGATCACTCTGTCAACACAGATGCCACACCATACAGTAACTTTTAGTGGGTGTAGAGGTGTTTCTTGAATAATGCGCGGATTATCAGTGCCCCAGAACCGAGTATTCTGCTTATTGACATGCCCTGAGAGATGGAAATGCGCTTCGTCACTCATAACCAATTTTGAAGGAAAATCATCCTCTTCAAGGTTGAGGTTTATGACGCGCTGGCAGTAATCTAGACGAGCTCGGTGGTCAGCAGGCAGCAGCTGATGAGTCATTTGAGTTTTATACGGGAACATCTTTAAGTCTTTCACCAAAATACGCTGCAGGGTCCGTCTGGAAATGCCCAATTGCGTGGCACGTCGCCTCGTTGATGTTTCTGGACACTCTTCCACATCTTCGCGCACAGCATCGATATTTTCAGCTGAACGGCCTGTTCTTGGTCTCCCAGACTTAGGTCTATCCAATGTTGAGCCAGTTGCTTCAAGGCGTGTGGCAAAGCGTCGAATTGTGCGACCAATCGGTGCCGGACGGTGGGGAAATCGTCGACGAAATTCACGTTGTGTTCTTATCACTGATGAATTATTCCGTAAGAACATTGACACAATTATTCCACGTTCTTGGGGAGTAAAACGGTCCATGTTTATTTTCAGTGTATTTTACATTTGTTCACTACACAATTTTCAACAACAGAATGACAGAAAATGTCATATAAAAAAAAAAAAAGTATTTTCTTTAGTGCCAGTACTTTTGCGCCACCCAGTATTTGCTTGTTATGTCGCTGCGGCGTGCAGGCTGGGTTATGAAAGGTTTCAACTCCCTAAAAATCACTTCGAAAAGCTCCTTATCTACTCGGTATTTTTTCCTGAATTCATCGTCAGTCATGGCAAACGCGTTGTCTGCGTAACGCGCCATTCGTCTCAAATTCCGTCTTTGTTTCAAATCTAACTTATGAGCACTGTCCAAAATATCACAAATAAGTTCTAATCGTGTCAGTATTCACAAAACAGTCACAATAACAAACTCGATCCCGAAAAAGTAGACTTTTTGTAATCGTTTAGCTTCACAAACACGAATTCAAACTCGATATGTCAACGTCAAAATCTTGTCAAGATTGCCGAAAAAGTGCAACTATTTAACTCGATTTCATTTGGTTCCACAAAAATCAACATCATTCGATTCCAATCGTGAGCTAGTGTAGCATTCAGGAGTGCCAAATGACATTATCCCGATCCCAATTTCCAATTCCATTTGTGATCGAGTGTCAAGAATAAGCTTGCTGATGTCGATCCAACACCTTTTGTGTTTATAGGTGATCGAACATTTCCATTACAAAAACACTTTATAATAATAGTGATAAATTCTTTATTTCGAGTAACAATGAGACTCAAATAGTGCGGACATTTCCATTACAACAACACTTTATAATAATAGTAATAAATTCTTTATTTCGAGTAACAATAAGACTCAGATAGTGTTAGCCACAAACATAAACTTACAATTGTGTTAGTCACACAACAAAATAATCATTACTTCAGCATTCCAGCTGAGATACTGGAGCAACGATTCGAACTTTATGAGACCGTACCCACGGACTGAATGTTTAGAGAAAAGAGCAAAAACACCTTTAGTTATCGTCGCAGCTGAGCACGAAATGTAGTACAAAATGCGTTAGGCATATTGTCAGCGCAATTTCGTGTGTTTCGTCGACCCTTCGAATGTCAATTAGAACTAGTGGACGTCGTTACAAAAACTACCTGTGTTTTACACAATTATTTATTAAGAACGACCACTAGTACCGCCAATACCGTCAATATTTGAAGAACAGCTAACTTTATGATCGGTACGACTACACGACAACTTACGAGCAACAAGGGAAACATTTCGTGTCAGAGTCCTTTTGTAATTATTTTAATAATGTAATTACGAGTACCTATAAATTAAACTTTAAATATAATACAACTTACCGTCTGGCATGTCTGGATTACTTATTTCCTCCACTATTCTTTTCCATACGACATCCTTTTTATTAAATTGTGATAATCCTTCGACTGTGTGTGTGTCCCAAAGTTTAGGAAATTATTTTACAATTTCATAAATTACTCCATATTCGCTACAAAATGACCGTGCGCACGACGCAAGTCAAAGGACAGCACTGGCAATGTGCGAAGAGGGTGTAGGGTAATTTGAAGCTAATATTAGGTATGATAATAAAGACAAAGTGGTAATAATAAAAATTTAATCAAAGCAATTTCTTATTTCAAGACAGATTATTTTTATTTTTGTAAAATAAATAGGTAATAAGTATTAAAAATAATTTAAAATTAAACCTTGTCTCTGTCTGATTGAATACTGTCCGAATTCTCTGATGTCACAGTAATTTCACTTTCTTCTGGCATTTCTTCATCGAAGGGGTATTTCTTCAATATTATAACTTCTGAAGATATTGTGAAGAACAGTGGTGTAGCAGTTATAACTGCTCGTATGTTATATAATGACAACCGCATGGTCAACGATATTACTGGGAAGCGACGTTTCCAGACTCCCAAAAGTCCTAAAAAAACATTAATTTTTTCATGAATTTGGTTACAAAAAAAGAAAAAAATGGTCCCATGAATAGGTAAATCTTTGTAATGTCTAGTATAGCGAAAGCTTTATAAATTTTACCTTTCAATCGTGTTTTTAGTTTTTGTGTGTGCCTCATTGTATCTTATTTCCTGGCTAGTTGATGGGTTTAACAAAACTGAGCAAGTAAGGCCGGTTTAGATAGGCACTGTTCCCGAGTAACCAGCGATTTCCTAAAATACCATCTTCACACTGGGCTGCAATAAGAGTTAGATACATCAGAAATTCACATTATCTTAAATGTTATTTAGATAGGACAATGAATCCAATAATCACCGCGTAGTGCCACGCTCGCGTCCACGAACACACTGCGCTCCCCCTTGAGTTCGCGCAAAAAACCGCTTCCAGAGCGCTCCGCCGTGAACCGATCGCGCTCCAGTTGCGTTCCGCGAACACGACGTATCCACTAGGTTTGGTTTGCGGAGCGGACGCGTGAACTAAGTGGATACCCGGCTTTATATTATCAACTACCTCGCAGTCGCAAGTGCAAAAAGGAGTGAGCATCGGGTCTTGGGTTCGATTGCCGTGTCGGGCAAAAGTGCTAAAGTGCAGGGTTTTTGCATTAAAAATTTCTTAGCGGCAGGGTAGTCTGGAATTTGGAGATGGCTGTGTGAGACGAGACCCCGTGCCTCGGAAGGCACTTAAAGCCGTTGTTCCTGAATAGAGAAGAAAAGAAAAAAAACACTAGTGCAGTCAAAAGTCTGGATCGTCTTAACTTTGATTGGCCAATATTCGATCTGGAGGACTATTATTTATTATGAACACTTACCTGGTTGTTGCTCGGGCCTAGCTGGGCATCTTCACTGCCACTGCCTAAACTGCCTGGCATTCTTAGTATTATTTCTGTTGAAAAGAACTATAAATGTTTGAAGTAACCGTGGTGGTCGTGGACTTTGCGCCATTAACTGGAAAGAAAAAGAGTATGTAATACTCTTTAAGGGTTGTGAAAGGGGTGATGAAGGTTTTAAATAAAGGATGACAATATTACTTGCTTAAAGGAGACGGATACGCTTTCATACAATTTTGGGCCTAGATGTAATAAGATGAAATTGGTGTCAATTGATAGCTACTATATTAGCAAACCATCACTGAAAATTTTGCAGATTTTGGCAATCTGAGAGCCGAGATATAAGAGATTTAAGAAAAGTGAGGTTACGTAACAATCTGTACGTAATAGCCAATTTTTGAAGGGCGATTGTTATTTTTTACTCGATTGCCGTAGGAGGGTAATGGTTTTATCAGTACCTATACACCTATACGTGCGTATATTTGTGTGTATTTACGTTTGTTCCTCTATATTTTTTTGGGCAGGTGGGAAATCATCAATGACTTCTCCCGCTCTGGGTGGAGCGAGAGGGCGTGTCAGACTCTTACTGACTAAAACCCACCTTCCTGTATTCCTTCGGTTGCCCTTTGTGTTTCGGGGCCACGGCAATACTTTCGAACTGTTCCGCGACCCCGGCAGTCTTAATCTTGCGAGTGTCACTGGCCACATTAAAATGAAAAAGATGGCGGCTTTTCGACTCCATAGGATTTTGGGGGCCCATTTTTTTTCATCCTAACTGATCGTGTGGGTTA
The DNA here is from genome assembly GCA_947386135.1 of Melanchra persicariae. Taxonomy (NCBI): domain Eukaryota; kingdom Metazoa; phylum Arthropoda; class Insecta; order Lepidoptera; family Noctuidae; genus Melanchra; species Melanchra persicariae. The sequence goes on along the minus strand of OX376673.1, from coordinate 6,276,374 downwards.
TCAAAAAAAGGGTTTTAAGTGGTGATTTCAAAAAATATAAAAACAAATATAAACCAGATGTGTCCTTCGACTGCACAACATAATTTACTTCTTGTTTATCTACGTCTTTTTAGTTCACTTAGCAGTCAAGGTTTAAAATTATTTTAATGACTTTTTCTTATAAATAATTTAGACACGATGTTAAACATATTTTGTAGAATAGGATGGAGATGATGTTTAATAAAAATAAAAATCGTTTTTTATAAATATTTTTTATTCTTCTTCAATTATAACAAGAACGTCATCTAGGAATTGTGCAGGTGGTACAATATTTTCTTGGTACCTAGCCCAACTAAGGTACCATATTATTGACATAACATGGGCACAGCAGCCTACAGTCCGTTTGCCTACGATGCAGTTACAATAATAGTTTAATATTGCTTCCCTACCTCTACGAGAGCTGTCAACTAAAATATAAACAAAATACGTTTTGCGACTTATATGTCTTGATTGAATGCGGCCCCTTAGTAGCCATGAGGAATTTGAAACCGACAGCTCTCGAAGTAGGCTGCTGTTGACCTCCCTGCACACTTCTATTACATACCCATCATTGCCCCTTACATGTTCACCGAAATAGGAGCGTGCCTGCTTTATTTGATACGTGCCTAGTGATATTAGGATGAGCTCATTATCAGTAAGCTGGGAAAATCATTCAGGTTATCGTTTTGTACAGTTATTGTTTGAAAATTAGCCCTACGCCTATTATAATTATTTCTTACAATAAATTCTGCTAATTCATTTACTTCATTCATATGAATATTTATTTGATCCAATATTTCCCCAGTATCTTCACGATCAACAATAGGAGGGTGAAAACTGTTTAAAAGAGCAGCAGCCACTTCAAAATCTTTTACAAAACTTTTACTTGCTACGTTAAAATAATTTTGCCGTAATAATTTAAAATCTCTTTTAAATCTGCCATTTACCACCTCCACAACCCAACGACATATGGTGACTGCTCTCGATTTATTTGCTTCACTAGTGGAAAGCTGTGTCTCACCCTCCTCTAATGAAGCAGGCACATAAGTCCTATATCCACATTGATACAATAAGGGCAATGAATCACGAAAGCCCCTATCCAGTATAAAAGCATCACCTTGACGGAAGTATTCCCGTAGGGGTTTTCCGTTTGAAAATTCGTTTTTCATTATATCAGCGTCTGAAGTGGTGGCTGGATAGGGGCCCAGCACATCAATTATATGGCCATCTGTACATACCATTAAAAACGGTTTAATTAAATTACGATATTTATGCAAGCTATATGTCATTTTTTGGTATGAATAATTCGAACTCTTTTCAATGTAACAATATGTTCCATCAAATATTACAATGGGCCTATCAACTCCCTCAAAGTTACCAAACAATGTTTTAGGTATTGAAAGATTTCTTTGCACAATTTGCTGCCTATTAATGTGATGTAAACCTAGGTGTCTAGGTACAAAATACTCATAGAGCAGATCTCTCACTTGGTGCAACCACTTTTCTAGAGTTCGCCTAGAGACTGTTAATAAAATTGACAACCTCTCATAAGAATCCCCAGTTCTAAGTTTAATTAAATATGCTGCTAAAGCTAGGGACGCTCTAGGTATTTCTAATAACTGAGGGACCTCATTAAACATTTGATGGAACTGTGTTTTGTTTAACCCTATCCATGTGTGAACGACATGGTCTTCCATTTCATCTATACTTTCAAAATGAAGTAATCCTGATTGTACAACTTCTTTTAAGGACATCATGTCCTGGATATGTTTTGCTGTAAAAGTCTGTACATAATTATTTCTCAAACTGGTAAGAAAATCCCATGCTTCTATAACCAAATGGCTATCACACAGACGATTATTCTCAGGGACATAATATTTATACCGACTGAGCAACATTTTTCTGGTAGAAAGTGGAACCCTGTACCTCTCTGTTCTCAGGCATCCTTCAATAAAGCACCTCCTTTCTGTTTCAATAGCTCTCATGTAATCTGGTAATACAATAGTAGGTTCTGGCTGATTTCTTCTGACTTCTTCCACTGGAGGGTCAGCAGCAATAACTTGTGCCGGTGGCTGTATTACTTCAACTGGAAGATCAACAGCACGAACTTGTACTGGTGGCTGTACTTCTTCAACGGAAGAGTCAGCAGCAAGAACTTGTTCCGGTGGCGCTGTTTCTTCAACAGGAAGGTCAACAGCAATAAATTGTACTGGTGGCTGTATTTCTTCAATTCGACTTGCTTGGGAAGAAGTTGATGGGCGAGTGACCATATGGACAGCAGCTCTGTCTGCAGCCACCCAACAAGCATGGCATATGCGACTGGTAACTTCTATCTACAACAAACAAAACATGATCATTTAAGTATTTAAAAAATACATTTGAATTACAACATTAACGCATTAAATTAGTTTTTAGCGTAAGCATTATCATTATTCATGCTTTTTCAGGTGTGTTTGTGCTGTTAGTGATCCTTTAGATCACCTGAAATCTATATTATCTCTAACCGTGAAAACCTATAATTGGCTCAATGTTATATAATCAATTTTTTTAGTTCATTTAAGTATAGCTGTTGGTTTTCCATCTGAATTAAATAAATAAAAAAATACAATGTAAACTCAGTGTGTGATTCAACTTACAGCTCTAGGCATAATCCACTCTTTAATAACATTATTCTTTGTTTTTCTTGGCCCCTACCTCTATAATAATATACATAAAAAATTAGCTGTGCACCAACTTAACCGACACAGTCTCAAGATTGTTGTTCAAGATTGGCTCCTTAAGCAGTCTTATACTGCAACAGAAGGTCTGCTGCAGGTACTGAAGTAGTTAAGCTAATCCCATAGTCACACATTTTACACACAGTCACCATCACATAACACATACCATCACACAACACACTATCACACAACACACAACACATAGGTACCACATCATATCCATTTTTATTTATTTTATTTTTGTTTTTGTAACTGCACTTAACTTTTTATTTTATATATTTTGCTTGCCTACCTTGTATTTTATTATTGGTATCATACAATGATTTTATGTAACGATTTCTGAGAGATGAAATTCTGGTGACCTGTAATACAGGTTTTTAATTACCTATCACGGGCACCAGTGTTTCACGACCAATGTGATGTGTATTCTTGTTTATGCCAATTATTATTATTATTATTATTATAAATTCTCAATTCACGAGGTGAGCCAGTGTGTAATATATGGCTGACTCTAGATGCCAGAGAACGTCCACATCGGAGACAAATACTACGGTGGCCAAGATTTTTAGCTTCACCAAGAGGTGATCTTCGAGCCAGGTCCCAGCAAGCTTGGCAAACATGGTCACTGCTGTTTACCTGAAATATGCAAAAAGTTATTAATAAGAGAAAACATGATTACTTTTACTTACGCCTAATTTTTCTTAACATTATTTTTGAAATCACTCCAAACCTTTACAAACATAAATTAACACCACACCATTACTAAAAGAGCAGAATGCCCAGCACCAACATAATTGCATGCATGTATTTCTAATTGTGTGAAGTAAGTTTTTAAGATTTAAAAGGCTTACCTTCCGCCACTTTTCCTCTGTTAGAGAATGCCCAGTGCCATCACTATTGAGCATATCGGTTAACTGCTTCCATTTTTGCTGCACATAATGTCTTATCATAAATTCAACGTGCAATGCAACTGCAACAAAATATTATCATTAAAAAATTAAAATAAAATAGTTTTTTTCTTTGAGATGGGTGAATAATTGGCAAATAAATCAGTCATTCATATATTATACAATCAAAGAGCGTGTTTCATAAGATTACGTATGAAATGCTAAGAAACAATTCTTATCTTTAGTTAGGAATAAGTGGACTTTGCATTTAATACATTTGATCCGGGTTCTTCCCTTACATCCCACCATTTTGCACCGTGTTCCAAGTCCCTCATCGTGTGCAGGAAAATGCCCAACACTGTCTCGAGCTATTTCAGCTACAGGGCGAACCTCTCCTGGTCTTCTAGGTATAATCTGCGGAATTGGGCTACACTGCCATTTGGCCGTCCTCTTTTACCAATGGAAATTTTATTTTGTAACACCAGACTTTCAGCCAGCCGACGACGAAAGTGAAGCAGCGTGAGTTGCTTATTTTTTGGTACGCCTAGCAAGTCATTGTCAATTTGGTACTCTCGGTGTGCCTGAACCACTGCTAAGTCTGATGCATGAAATATCATACGAAGAGTCCATTTTTTGATTTAATGAAATCTCTGTAGTAGCTCATGAGTTGATCTAATAAGTCAACTCCTCCCATTTCATGATTATACTTCTTGACAACTTCGGGGCGTTCGACTTCAATAAATTTCTTCCTTTTTTACACCACCTCTTAACTAAATCTTTTTCTCGAATACCAACAAAATTAGAAGCTAGATGCGTAATTCTGTTGTCTAACCACTTGACCACAGTCACGTCTTCGTCATAACTACTCACTTCTTGAGAAAAGCCTCGAGACTTTTTGTTCATTTCTTTATCTGTTACTAACGATGGGTTAGCATATCGGTTGACACGAGCTGTGCATGCAGCCATAATAGCCTTTCGTTTAAAAATTTGTAGTATATGTTACGATGAAAAGTAATTGTCAAAGTACAGCTCGTGGCCCTTGCTTTCTCCAATTCTCTTTGTGAGATGAAGGACAATAGCTGCACCGTATCCAATTTTTTTTTGTCAAATTACTATCAAGTTCTGGACTAGAGCTTTGATAAAGTATAAAATCATAGGCTTGGTAACGTTTACCACATAAAAAAAATATCTTGAGGCCCCATGTACAAGGTTTACCCTTTATGTACTGCTTAGCAACATGTTTCCCAGTGAAAGGAACTATCTACTCATCAACCCAAAGTTCTTTATCAAGTGGTAATTCCAAACATCGATTCCTAACAGCATCAAATATTGGTCGCACTTTGTAAAATGCATCATTGCAACCAGCTGGTACTCTTGTATTATCAATTAGGTATACATTATTACGTAGTTCAAAAAATCGATCTCGAACCATATTTTCTGAGAACAAGGGAATGCTTAGACCATCGTCCACTTGAGTGGTACCTAGTGAGTTCGACATGAATATTTATCGTAATAAAATGATTAGAAAATCAATAAAACGTATTGATAAAACAACATTAATTGGCAAACAAAGACACATTTAATCTACAAGTTAAAAATTGTTTCAGCATACTCGAGTCTTAAAATTCAGAAGATGTACAAACACAGTACGAAAACATCAAACATGTACTTACAATAGCCAGCAAGAACATAAAGAGCCTTAAGAACAAACGGAAAAAGCTTACCAATAATACAGTTCATCTTATAGAGAAGAGACAGACCTAGCATAGCAGTCATTCGAGTACAGAGAGCTGGACCGAAAAGTTAAGCGGAGCATCCGAAAGGATATCAGACTTTACAATACGGAATTAGCTCACTCCGCTTTAACAAATAACTGTTCATTGAGATCAGCCATGCGTGGTATGGATGTTGGCAGGTCTTTCATAACTCACTTGAAGGACAATAATGTTGTGAGACAGGGTGATAAGGCAAAATTAATCGAAATCTGCACACAATTTTACAAAACTTTATATTCAGTCGACGACACTACTTTTCAACTTGGAAATGATGACTACTTATGCCCTGATAATGTTCCTGTGATAACTGGTTTTGAAGTTCATAGGGCTCTCAGTGGTGGGGACGGCATCACAACCGACTCACTGCGAGTGGGGGAGCCAGTTTTACTGCCACATATTTGCAATCTTTTTAACACTATTTTAAAAACAGGTATTTTTCCTACTAACTTCTGTCATTCCAATATTATTTTATTACATAAAAAAGGAGATAAATCCGATATAGAAAATTACCGTCCTATTAGCCTTGTCTCCCACTTATACATAGCTTTCGTCAAAGTCCTCGAAAATCGCATTTCCAGCCAACTAGACCATCACCAACCTCCTGAACAGGCTAGTTTCCGCCGCGGCTTATCCACCACCGACCATTTACACTCTTTGAACCAGTTGATAGAAAAACACTACGAATCTAACTTACCGTTGTACCTTGCGTTCGTAGACAATTCCAAAGCATTCGACAGTTTAACACATGAAGCCATTTTTACAACACTTTATAAACAAGAATTTGAACCTACTTATGTTAAAACTACTAGAAAGAATTTACCTCCACAGTACAGCTGCCATACGCTTAGACACCACCGGCCCATCCTTTCCAATTCGAAAAGGGGTCAAACAAGGCGATCCGCTGTCTCCAAAACTCTTCACAGCAACGCTTGAAGAAGTCTTCCAGAAACTAGACTCACTGGGGAGACAAGGGCATTGTCGTTGGAAATAGAAGATTGACTAATCTCCGCTTCGCCGACGACATTGTCCTTTTCTCCACTTCAGCAGCTGAGTTAAGCTTAATGCTCGAACAACTGAGCCAGGCAAGCCTCGATGTCGGACCCAAAATGAATATGATAAAAACTGACCAACAGCACGAAGCGCAAAGTAGACATTGAGGGTGTTGAGGTTGAATATGTCCATGAGTACATATATCTCGGCCAAATAGTCTCATTCCAGGCGAGACAAGATAAAGAAGTTGCTAGACGCACCGAAAACGCCTGGAAGAGCTATTGGTCGATGAAACACCTCATAAAAGGACCCCTTCCACTCTGCCTTAAAAGAAAACTCATGGACATGTGCATCCTACCCACCCTCACCTACGGAGCACAAACGTGGTCATTAACGCAACGTCAAAAGTCCGCTCTCGGGGTCTGCCAGCGAGCAATGGAACGAAGTATCCTCGGAGTAAGGGTTACAGACCGTATAAGGAACAATATACTTCGTTCCAAAACTCAAATCGCAGATGTAGGCAACACAGCTGCCAAATTGAAGTGGAACTGGGCGGGCCATATCTGCCGCATGCCACATGGAAACTGGGCAAAAGTAACCACGGATTGGGTCCCGAACATCAGGAACCGGCGACGCGGTAGACCCAAAAGGAGATGGCGAGACGAACTGGACTCCTACCTAGAGGATTGGACTCAGATTGCTCAAGACAGATTGAGGTGGAAAGAAAGAAGGGAGGCCTTTTCCCTGCAGAGGGACACTACGGGCTTATAATAAAAAATAAAAGGGAATGCTGATGGTTGTTTCCCAGAATATTTTCAAACAACGGTAACTAAATATACCACAGTGGCCAAATGTAAGCCGAATAAAATAAATAATTCTTCCGCAGTGGTAGGTTTCAATCTGGGCCTATTGGAAAATGTTGCGTATAAATTGGTCATTTCAGCCATAGTTAAAAATAACTGTTTTGGCACGTACCTGAAATAATAATCCGCTGGAGCTTCGACTCTAGGGTCAACTGTTGCCAGGTGGGCCACCATGTAGGAGCTCAATGCACCTCGGAGGTGGACCGCAGCGGTCTATGTTTCCGCTGCGGTCAGCCCGGTCACAGGGCCGGCTCCTGCGACGCCGCGCCGCACTGCGTAGTCTGTGCGGCAGCTGGCAAGCTGGCCGACCACTGGGCTGGGGGTAGGGCCTGCGCCCCACCCGCCAAAGCCGGAAATAAGAGAAAGCCCTTCGCCACCGCCGTCTCTGCCGCGACCGCCGCCACCACCGCCGCTTCCTCCGCCGCCATAGCCGGTTCCACTGCGGCTGCTGCTACTGCAACAGCCGCAGTAGAGCCCCTACAACGGGCTCCGGAGGGGGCTGAAATGGAGTGCCAGTAATGGCCCCATTTCACCCCCTCCTGTTGAACGTCAGCCACTGCGCCGCCCAGGAACTGATGCTCCTGAGCATGGCGCAGTGACTGATGCCTGTGGACGGCGAGCAATGGGTAGCTCGCCGTCCGATCAGAACAGGCCCGGGTTGACGGCGCGCTGTGTTCTACGCGCGCCAAACCAGCAGACGTCAGCATGGGTCGGGGCCCGTTAGGGCCAGAGCCTACCAGGGTTGCCGATTTGTTCGAAAGAGTTACCGCGGCCCTGGAACGTAAAAGGCACTAAGAGGAGCATGGGTGGGTTTTAGTCAGTAGAAGTCTGACACTCCCTGCTGCTCCACCCAGAGCGGGAGGGGTCATTTGATGAATTGCCATCCAGAAAAAAAAAAAAAAAAAAGGGTCAACTGTTATTGGTGGAAACCAATCTGATGTTATTGTGGTTACAAGTTCCCTGTGTCTCCACCTAATGTTCTGCTTAGGCGTAACATTCCGTAGAATGTTTTCATTAGAAATGTCTACTTCTGTGGTCGGCGGTACTTCGGGTACTACTTCATTGGTGTCAGGAATGTATGCTTCCTGATCAGTATTATTATATTTATTATTCCGATCCAGGATGAGCTAGCTTCACAATCGTCCGAGTCAGGTGGGAATACTTCTTGTTGGGTGTGATTTATAACATCTGCACCAACTCGGACAGACCGCATTTCCCTTTCAGACGCTAATCCAATCCTTTCTTCGTCATCTTCGTTGCACTGGGTACTGCAATTATATATCTAAGTCCACCATTTATCACTCCAATATTACTAAGTCCAGAGATTAGAAATACGTCCATTTTTTTATATTTTATTTGGAGACTCCTGTTACATATATCGTTTTGATTATTTTAATAAATAAAACTATTAAGTTGCGCTATAATATGTCTTTAAATTGATTTTTTTAACCAACACATTATTTCAGCTGACATTTAAACCATAAAATTACTACTATCTCAAATGTCACTTTTAGGACTTCTTTCTAAGAAGGAAAATGTCTGTGACACGGTAATAGCTCGTTACAACACTACAACTTCAATAAAAAAATACAGCCGAGAAGTTCATGTAAAAGAATAAGCGCAGAAGGTATCCATTGAAGATAAAAAATTAAATTAAAAAAACCCCCTTTGCGAAAAATAACTTTTAAGTAGTTTAAGAAACAACCTATAAAAAGTAAAAAATAATTATCCTTATTTTTGGGATAATTATTTAAACTAAACTAACCCATTCGGCGATAATTCAATTTTATGCCAAAAATGCCTTACATCATTTTGGAAAAGAGCTGATAGCTCTTCAAACCGCTGGACCGATTACCGTTACCAAACATACCTAAGAACCACCGCAAGGAATATGGCTTTCGAATGAAAAAAACCGCATCGAAATCGGTCCATCCGTTTGACACACACAGACATCGACGTCAATCTTTTTTACACCCCTTTTTTTTGCGTCGGGGGTTATAAATATGGATTTTTAGTAGATCTATAAAAAAGTCCGCGACAGCATTATCTCTTATAAATATGCCACATTTAGGCATATTTATAGACAAACAAGAAAAGAAAAAAGAGGAAAATAAAGGACCGTGCAATGAGCCCGAAGAGGACGGACAAGAATGTTCGTTTTTAAATGCAAGTGTCAACGCGGCCTTTGCATTTAAAGAAGACATCAAGAAACTGGACAAAGTTGCTCATTTGCAATTTTCTGCCTTAAAAGTTTTTGAAGAACACGGACAGGTGATAAAAAGGACAACGAAAGAATTATTCGATAAAATAAGAAACGGACAAAGTATTCCGGAGAGTGAATCGCAAGCATTTAAGTGGCTTCAGGACGAAGCAACAAAGATGTACCACGAGCTCATTAAGTACAGAACGCAAGTAGATGATATTCAAGAACAACTGCAGAGTTGCCAAGACCTTATTTCAGACCATATTAGTGACCAGACTCCACCTCCTCCATTTCAAATCACTTTCTCCAAACAGAGCGACGGCAACAGACCGCATAGGACAGCTCCATATACACTTCACACACGTTTTAGTGAATTAACCTCTAAACTGCCGGACATGTGAAAAATCCATCCATTCGTACTGCCCTTTTTGAAGCTTCGGGTTAGATTTTACAAGTTTGGGCAGCTCTTTTCTGTGCCTTCGTACGGTTCCTGTAGCAAAGATGCCATTCTCATAAAGATATTGCATTATACTGTAGTCACAAAAGAAATTATCAAATGTCACAATGACATGAAATTCCTCCAATGCTTGATCTATCAGTTTCTCTGTCAACATCTTCACAACTTTGAATCCTAATCCTTCTTCTGTACCCACTTCTAATTTTCCAGTGTAGATGTAAAATTCGTATAAGTAGTCAGTATTACTATCGCATCGGCACCATACTTTGTAACCCCTTTTGATGGGCTTGAGGGGCATATACTGCTTCATCGAAGACCGCCCTTTGAACAAAATCATAGATTCATCAATACTTTGAGATGAGGAATCTTTGGCATTCTTTTGACAAGCGTGATTTATAAGATCCAACAACGGGCGAACTTTGTAAAGTTTGTCATATTTCTCACTTGACCTTTCTGGATGTTGGGTGTTATCGTTTAGATGTAAATGTTGCAATATTTTCTTGAAACGTTTTATAGTCATAATGCCTGCGATTTCGTCTACTCGGAATCCAGGGTCTGTAGACCAGTAAAGGTCCACCGAAGGCAGGATGTTGTACCCCATTATTATAAAAATAGCCAAGAAAGCCTTCAGTTCCTTTTTATCTAATTTTGTCCAATTTGCATCATTCTTCTGTTCAGCATATAAGTTTGTTTGATATATTATCAAATCATATACCTCATCAGTAAAATATTTTTCAAACAAAGTCACAGGCAAGCGTACGGCTGCTAAACATTTTTTCGGGCTGCAATGGAATTTCATCGTAAACGCTAGGGTACGGTCGAAAAGGTGGTCCACTTAGTCTTTTTCCATGTTTCCTCTTCGCCATCTGAATCGTCAGTTTCTGAATCTGAATGGGTATTATCTACTGGAGATGTTGATCTTGAAGTAGTCTGCTGCGTACTAGTAGAACTGGGTAAATCTTGGGATCTTGTTACTCGTGTAGGGCGATTATTTTGAATAGAAGGTTGAAATTCAAAGGATGCTGGACTATCTGGATGAGTATTATCTACTGGTAATTCTAGTCTTGTCCTTGAAGTTTGCTGCGTACCAGAGGAACTAGGTAAATCAAGGGCTCTTGCTACTCGTCCAGGGCGATCACTTTCGACTGATGGTTTAGGTTGACATTCAACAGAGGGTTGAATTTCAAGGGATGCTGGGCTGTTAGGTGGATCGGGTGTAGGTGGTAAAGGTCCTTCGTTAGGCTCATCAAAGTTTTCTAAGATCCTTTGAAGTTTTGCGGTACTTATTTGGATAGTCTCTTCATCAGATTCTAAATTGTCATCTGACACTTCGGGATCGTCGGGTAAACCATAAAGCTCATTTAATTCGTTGATTATATCCAAATCTTGTAGTACCTTTCTACTCATTTTCGAACAAATCTACAAGAAACAAAAAAATAACATTTACATGTGCCAAGGCAAAGGGAATATTTTTCCCACCACAACCAACCCATATAATCAAATTATGCTAATTCCCAAGTTGAAAATATGCCTAAATTTTAATTGAATAAACATTTGTCTTTAGAAATAATATCATCTTACTGTTTTTGAATCGCAGAAAAAGAAGATTTATAAAGATTTATCTTGTTGTACAAAAATTCACCAGTTTTTCACATTGAGAACGTCAACCGAAGAAAAAGAAGTATGGCGACCTGTCATCACCATAGATAAAAATATTGAATTAAAAGTCAATTGAAATATGGCCATGCGAATAAAAACCGTACCTTTACAATCTAAGCCAAAAATATTGGAAAAAGTTGGTGGGAAAAATATTACCTCCTACCCTACCGCCTTATAAAGGGTTAAATGCAAAGGCCGCGTTGACACTTGCATTTAAAAACGAACATTCTTGTCCGTCCTCTTCGAACTCATTGCACGGTCCTTTATTTTCCTCTTTTTTCTTTTCTTGTTTGTCTATAAATATGCCTAAATGTGGCATATTTATAAGAGATAGATATAATGCTGTCGCGGACTTTTTTTAGATCTACTAAAAATCCATATTTATAACCCCCGACGCAAAAAGAGGGCCACGGGTGGCATTTTTGGCATAAAATTGAAGTATCGCCCAATGGGTTAGTTTAGTTTAAATAATTATCCTAAAAATAAGGATAAGTAACCCATAATCGGAGTGGACTTATTCTACCCTGGGGGCCATAGGCCATAAAATATACATAATTTCCAGCGTCGTGTTTTTCGGGATACTGAGTACCTGTCGGAAAGTTGGTCAAAAGTATCAACTCCACTTTTTGTTTTGTTGTAGAAATCCACCATCTCAGGCAAAGTTACAGTTTTATCCTTATCAGGCGAAGTGTGCATTGTAGATATTAAATATACTATCTTATTTTTAGTGCCATTAGGTGGACAGTATGATAATAAAGTTAGGGGTCCACTAAAAGCGAGCAGCAGAATTTTTTTAAAATACAGATTTTTTTTTGAATAGCGGTGGGATTTTTTTTTATTCTGTCTCAGGGTTCCAACAACAGGTTTTTTTTTTTCTTGCAAAAGAGTAGTTGCCGATGGTATGGATGTGAACCAGTTGTCACAGGTTAGGTTCCGGTTTGATCCGTGAATAGGTTGAGTCAATGTCTGCAGGTAATAATCAGCAACAGGTTGGTTCCTAGGCGTTGATTCTCTGCCCAAATATACTTCACCATTGATCATGTAAGATGTTTTAGCATCACAAAGTAATACTATCTTTAGTCCGTATTTGTCTGGCTTATTAGGAATATACATACGAAATGGACAACGCCCGCGAAACCCCAGAAGTCATTCATCAATCGGTTGGAACATACAATTCTGTAGACTTCTGTATTACATGGTCAAACAGTTCTCTGACTGGTGCAAGACGGTCATCTTTGTGCCTATCCTCTCTTGTATTTCTATCGTCAAATCGTAAGCAATTTGTTAGGAACTCAAATCTTGAACCAGACATTGTAGCCCTAAAGTAGGGTACTCCTATATCTTTGTCAAACAATTCCTTTGTAGTTACAGCATTCATGTTCAAAACACCAGACAAGTAGTAGAAACCAATCAGGGCTCGTAATTCATTTGCCATTGTGTCACGTGTAAATGATGATCGAACGCTGCCTGGACCTTGATCCTCATCGAAATTGTTACGATCGCCTTTATGTTTTTGTCTTTGTAGGCTTATTTCTACGTTAGTATATTACACAATACGTTCGATTGTAGTTCTATCGAAAAACAGTGACCAAACCTCTATTACAGAACAAATATTTGTCGCAGGCCCCTGACAACCTGGTGGATTCAATATTATATTGCGTCTAGGAATCCGTGATGAATTTGGTTCCTTTCCATTCCATTTATATTTATTTGCACCATATAATCTTGTCGGCACTTCCAATACTTTCAGTAAATTCTGTGTATCACTTTCTTCAGAGTCGGATGACACCGGTTCATGAAAGTCTTGGATAATTTGGTCTAATTCGTTATCAGACATATCACCTCCAACGTAATGATCATTTTCGTCATCCTCTTCGAGCAGTAACTGCTCGAATTCATTTTCAACCGCTACACTTCGACTAGTACTCGCCATTTTCTTACAGAAACTGTAAAACCTAAAAACGACACAATGCTATAAAAAAACAAGAATTCACAGAAATTAACACCATACATAAACCGTCGGTTAAAACCCGCCCACACCATAACACTATACATAATTACTAGCTGTCCCCTGCGGCTTCGGTCCCGTCAACTGGCTACCTACCCTACCTAACATTTTGGAAAAATGATTTCTCTTTAATACTTATATTTTTATGTTTTTAATATTATTCTGCTATTCAAAGCGGAGACAAATCCAACAAATCAGTTACCACGAAAATCGGTCCAGCCGGTCTCGAGTTCCTTAGCTAAATAAACCTTAGGAATTGTCTAAAATAAATTTCTTCCAAATCAATCAGAGAGCACTATGATTTATTTGATAGAAATCTACCTACTGGATTTTGATTAAACCAATTTCCGAGTATTATTTAATTATTACAACTCGTAATACAATTCATTTTTAACATTAAAAGATTGTCATTTTTTACAATAACAACCATTCCAAAAAATAAGCATGACACCTTTTTTTATTTATAGGATCTATGCTGTCTGTCACCGGAACGTTCTCGCCTCGCGGTAGTCATGTTTCGCCGGTAACGAAATTATAGCGCGATTCAGGAATCGACGCTCACCTAACAACGCCATCTAGGGACGCGGAAGCTAAACTTTCGTTGTCTAGGAAAAACAATGCCGCGCTCATAGCTATTTTAGAAATGTATTAAATAACAAAAAAAATCAGTGTATTATTGTGTTTTTATCATTGGCTTGCAGTTATTTTAATTGTACCTATATTTTGCTTATGAAATACGAACATATACTTAAAAAAAATGTTTTTTTTTATTAATTCAACCGATTTCGGAATAAAAAAACACTACGAAGTACAAATTAACTTTAATATGTATTTCAGTAGGTGTTTCTGGTTTGTTTTCTTCGTTTTTTGGAAATGAAAGCAATATTTTAATTTCTAGTGTTCCGGTTCCGTAGGAAAAAAAACCAAACCATTCTACGTGACAAAGCTGCCAGTCTTCAGGGCACGTTTTCGAATGACAGCAATTTGGAGGAGTACTTCAACACATACGCGTACTTTGCAATTTCATATAATATTTACTTAGTAATGGTTGTTACTTTTACGTCAATATAAACTAACATTTAAATCTTATTAATGCGAAAGTTGAATGGATGGATGTTATTCAATCACGCCAGCACGGCTGAACGGATCTGGATGAAATTTGGCACAAATATAGATTATAGTCAGGAACTGCTTTTATTCCGAGAGTAGATACGTTCCCTTGGGAAAATGTTCGACATTTACTTATTATTAATCGTACTCGATTTCATTTTATATTATAAGAACCTTTTGCTACTTTAAAACAATCTTTTTGAAAGTCCTGCAATTCGCAAGATCCCATTCATTAATAACTGTTTTGATTTTTTGGCAAAAAAATCAGTATATGTTTTGTTTATTTTATTTAAAGAAAACTCACAGCTATATATTTGAATATGCCGTACATTACACAAGACGCTTACACACCAGTCACTACACTGTAACTAACTGTTAGTATATTTATATGGCAGTTTAAACCGCTCCAGCCCCGGCGCGGGCGACACACATAATTTACGCGTTTTAATCTGTATTAATACTACTATTATGCAAGGTTTTTTATATAACTTGGAATTTTCCCATGTCCGGCAGTTTAGAGGTTAATTCACTAAAACGTGTGGAAGTGTATATGGAGCTGTCCTATTATTCCTGTTCATAGGAGCTGGCCTATGCGGTCTGTTGCCGTCGCTCTGTTTGGAGAAAGTGATTTGAAATGGAGGAGGTGGAGTCTGGCCAGTAATATGTTCTGAAATAAGGTCTTGGTAACTCTGCAGTTGTTCTTGAATATCACCTACTTGCGTTCTGTACTGAATGAGCTCGTGGTACATCTTTGTTGCTTCGTCCTGAAGCCGCTTAAATGCTTGTGATTCACTCTCCGGAATACTTTGTCCGTTTCTTCTTTTATCGAATAATTCTTTCGTTGTCCTTTTTTTCACCTGTCCGTGTTCTTTAAAAACTTTTAAGGCAGAAAATTGTAAATGAGCAACTTTGTCCAGTTTCTTGACGTCTTCCTTAAATGCAAAGGCCGCGTTGACACTTGCATTTAAAAACGAACATACTTGTCCGTCCTCTTCGGGCTCATTGCACGGTCCTTTATTTTCCTCTTTTTTCTTTTCTTGTTTGTCTATAAATATACCTAAATGTGGCATATTTATAAGAGATAGATATAATGCTGTCGCGGACTTTTTTTTAGATCTACTAATAATCCATATTTATAACCCCCGATGCAAATAGAGGGGTGTTAAAAAGATTGACGTCGATGTCTGTGTGTGTGTGTGTCTGTCTGTGGCATCGTTGCTCTCAAACGGATGGACCGATTTCGATGCGGTTTTTTCATTCGAAAGCCATATTCCTTGCGGTGGTTCTTAAGTATGTTTGGTAACGGTAATCGGTCCAGCGGTTTGAAGAGCTATCAGCTCTTTTCCAAAATGATGTAAGGCATTTTTGGCATAAAATTGAACTATCGCCCAATGGGTTAGTTTAGTTTAAATAATTATCCTAAAAATAAGGATACTTATTTTTTACTTTTTATAGGTTGTTTCTTAAACTACTTAAAGTTATTTTTTGCGTAGGGGGTTTTTTTAATTTAATTTTTTATCTTCAATGGATACCTTCTGCGCTTATTTTTTTACATGAACTTCTCGGCTGTATTTATTTTTGAAGTTTAAGTGTTGTAACGAGTTATATCGTGTTACAGACATTTTCCTTCTTAGAAAGACTTACTTACGGGTGGCCCAATTCAAAATAAGTCCTAAAAGTGACATTTGAGATAGTAGTAATTTTATGATTTAAATGTCAGCTGAAATAATATGTGTTGGTTAAAAAAATCAATTTAAAGACATATTATAGCGCAACTTAAGTAGTTTTCTTTATTAAAAGAATCAAAACGATATTTATGTAACAGGAGTATCCAAATAAAATATCAAATAAATTGGACTTATTTCTAATCTCTGGACTTAGTAATATTAGAGTGATAAATGGTGGACGTAGATATATAATTGCAGTACCCAGTGCAACGTTTAAACAAAATCAGCTTATCATTCTACTTCTTCTTCAAAATTGAATTCTGCAGTCAAGGGGTCCTGAGTTTCATTAAATAAATCCTCATAAAAATATCTTTCCGATTCAGGAACAGATTCTAGCAGCCGTTTTATATCTTGCAATTTAGCAGCCTTTATAGTTAAGGGTTCATCGTAGCAGTCATCGAGCTTATCATTGATTAATCTGCAGTAACCGACCTTATATAATGAAAACGGCTTAAAATCCTCACCTTTCATAGACATAGCAAACTCTGGTTTTCCACTTCTTTTGAAAACAACTCTACGGCATTTGGATATTCCAGGCAGACTCGCTTTTATTCGTTCATCGTACAGTTTTTTTATAGTCTTTTACTTTAAGAACATCGTGAGGGCTACTTTCCTGCATCAAACTTTTCTCTAAGAATAATATTTCAAATTTGTTTGTATTCTTACTATTTTTAATAAGCTCAACATAATATTCAGTTGTATGTATTTTGTCATATTTCTTCCTTTTTCTTTCGATAAGAGCAAAATCACGATCAATAGGCATCATTGAGTGTCCTGGTATCGGGTATGTGACTGTTATTTTCTCAAAAATTCCTTTCGCGCACAGTTGATCCAAAAAGGTGAATATATATCTATTCTTGTTTTGACTATAACAGTTGTCACAATAAAGATCTAACTGGTGTTGACTTGGAGTTTTGCTTTGGTTATATAATATTCCAGTGCAGTTATTACCTCATTGGGTCCTTTGCGTGCGTAATTCTCAGTAAATAGAAACATTGCTGCAGTATTTTGCTTATGAAATACGAACATGTACTTAAAATAAATGTTTTTTTTTTATTACTTCAACCGATTTCGGAATAAAAAAACACTACGAAATACAATTTAACTTTAATATTGCAGTAGGTGTTTCTGGTTTGTTTTCTTCGTTTTTTGGAAATGAAAGCAATATTTTAATTTCTAGTGTTCCGGTTCCGTAGTAAAAAAAACCAAACCATTCTACGTGACAAAGCTGTTAGTCTTCAGGGCACGTTTTTGAATGACAGCAATGTGGAGGAGTACTTCAACACATACGCGTACTGTGCAATTTCATATAATATTTACTTAGTAATGCTTGTTACTTTTACGTCAATATAAACTAACATTTAAATCTTATTAATGCGAAAGTTGAATGGATGGATGTTATTCAATCACGCCAGAACGGCTGAACGGACCTGGATGAAATTTGGCACAAATATAGATTATAGTCAGGAACTGCTTTTATTCCGAGAGTAGATACGTTCCCTTGGGAAAATTTTCGACATTTACAAAATATAAATCGTACTCGATTTCATTTTATATTATAAGAACCTTTTTCTACTGAGCCATCCTTAAAGGATGGCTCAGTCCTTTAAAAAAGTCTTTTTGACAGTCCTGCATTTCGCAAGATCCCATTCATTAATAACTGTTTTGATTTTTTGGCAAAAAAATCAGTGTATGTTTTGTTTATTTTATTTAAAGAAAACTTACAGCTATATATTTGAATATGCCGTACATTACACAAGACGCTTACACACCAGTCACTACACTGAAACTAACTGTTAGTATATTTATATGGCAGTTTAAACCGCTCCAGCCCCGGCGCGGGCGACACACATAATTTACGCGTTTTAATCTGTATTAATACTACTATTATGCAAGGTTTTTTATATAACTTGGAATTTTCCCATGTCCGGCAGTTTAGAGGTTAATTCACTAAAACGTGTGTGAAGTGTATATGGAGCTGTCCTATTATTCCTGTTCATAGGAGCTGGCCTATGCGGTCTGTTGCCGTCGCTCTGTTTGGAGAAAGTGATTTGAAATGGAGGAGGTGGAGTCTGGCCAGTAATATGTTCTGAAATAAGGTCTTGGTAACTCTGCAGTTGTTCTTGAATATCACCTACTTGCGTTCTGTACTGAATGAGCTCGTGGTACATCTTTGTTGCTTCGTCCTGAAGCCGCTTAAATGCTTGTGATTCACTCTCCGGAATACTTTGTCCGTTTCTTCTTTTATCGAATAATTCTTTCGTTGTCCTTTTTTTCACCTGTCCGTGTTCTTTAAAAACTTTTAAGGCAGAAAATTGTAAATGAGCAACTTTGTCCAGTTTCTTGACGTCTTCCTTAAATGCAAAGGCCGCGTTGACACTTGCATTTAAAAACGAACATACTTGTCCGTCCTCTTCGGGCTCATTGCACGGTCCTTTATTTTCCTCTTTTTTCTTTTCTTGTTTGTCTATAAATATACCTAAATGTGGCATATTTATAAGAGATAGATATAATGCTGTCGCGGACTTTTTTTTAGATCTACTAAAAATCCATATTTATAACCCCCGATGCAAATAGAGGGGTGTTAAAAAGATTGACGTCGATGTCTGTGTGTGTGTGTGTGTGTCTGTCTGTGGCATCGTTGCTCTCAAACGGATGGACCGATTTCGATGCGGTTTTTTCATTCGAAAGCCATATTCCTTGCGGTGGTTCTTAAGTATGTTTGGTAACGGTAATCGGTCCAGCGGTTTGAAGAGCTATCAGCTCTTTTCCAAAATGATGTAAGGCATTTTTGGCATAAAATTGAACTATCGCCCAATGGGTTAGTTTAGTTTAAATAATTATCCTAAAAATAAGGATACTTATTTTTTACTTTTTATAGGTTGTTTCTTAAACTACTTAAAGTTATTTTTTGCGTAGGGGGTTTTTTTAATTTAATTTTTTATCTTCAATGGATACCTTCTGCGCTTACTTTTTTACATGAACTTCTCGGCTGTATTTATTTTTGAAGTTTAAGTGTTGTAACGAGTTATACCGTGTTACAGACATTTTCCTTCTTAGAAAGACTTACTTACGGGTGGCCCAATTCAAAATAAGTCCTAAAAGTGACATTTGAGATAGTAGTAATTTTATGATTTAAATGTCAGCTGAAATAATATGTGTTGGTTAAAAAAATCAATTTAAAGACATATTATAGCGCAACTTAAGTAGTTTTCTTTATTAAAAGAATCAAAACGATATTTATGTAACAGGAGTATCCAAATAAAATATCAAATAAATTGGACTTATTTCTAATCTCTGGACTTAGTAATATTAGAGTGATAAATGGTGGACGTAGATATATAATTGCAGTACCCAGTGCAACGTTTAAACAAAATCAGCTTATCATTCTACTTCTTCTTCAAAATTGAATTCTGCAGTCAAGGGGTCCTGAGTTTCATTAAATAAATCCTCATAAAAATATCTTTCCGATTCAGGAACAGATTCTAGCAGCCGTTTTATATCTTGCAATTTAGCAGCCTTTATAGTTAAGGGTTCATCGTAGCAGTCATCGAGCTTATCATTGATTAATCTGCAGTAACCGACCTTATATAATGAAAACGGCTTAAAATCCTCACCTTTCATAGACATAGCAAACTCTGGTTTTCCACTTCTTTTGAAAACAACTCTACGGCATTTGGATATTCCAGGCAGACTCGCTTTTATTCGTTCATCGTACAGTTTTTTTATAGTCTTTTACTTTAAGAACATCGTGAGGGCTACTTTCCTGCATCAAACTTTTCTCTAAGAATAATATTTCAAAGGACCATGCAAAAAAATGTATGGGCTGTGTCCCATCCCATCAACAGACATGGGACAAGTTTCAATATCATTATTACGTCCCATGAAAAGTCAGTACCAATTTTTAGTTCGGAATTCGACGGGGTTTTTTTTTTAAAAAGACTTTTGACAAAAATAAAGTATTTTTATTTTAAAATAAAAAATTACATTTTAGACGATAATTACAAAAAGCAATTGTTCAACTAGACATTTTAAGTATTAATAACACAAAAACAATTGTGCAAGTAGACACTTAATAACAACAGAACTATTATCCAGACAAAAATAACGTTATATTATTCATCTATTATAATAGTCGATAACATTGCCGCTGGTAGATTAAAGTCGATATGTCGACCTTTGCCCATATACCATATAATTGATATTATATGGGCACAACTTCCAACCGTACGCGCCCCTGTTAGGCATGTGCAATACCACTGTTCAATAGCACGTCTGCCAGTTTCACTTCGGTTTATTAATA
The DNA here is from genome assembly GCA_947386135.1 of Melanchra persicariae. NCBI lineage: Eukaryota > Metazoa > Arthropoda > Insecta > Lepidoptera > Noctuidae > Melanchra > Melanchra persicariae. The sequence continues at coordinate 6,255,657 of OX376673.1, read as the reverse complement.
TGTAACAATAATAAACGCGCGATCTAACGTGTCGAGATTGTATTCGTCCTCTAATTAACCAGACATTATCTTCTCGAATATTATACCTTGGCAAATCAGTTAGCTGGTTTTCTCGAAATAATTCAATATAATAAATTCCATTCCGAATATGTTCCGCACAGTAGGATTTTGCAAGTTTTATATGGTAGGTCCCCAAGGCGAATAAAATGATATCATCATCAGTCAGTTCTGGAAAGTCCTCAAGATGTGGCATGGTGGCCTCCATCGTCACAAAGTTAACTCTTTGTCTGTTAAGATTTTTGCCTTCGACATAATTTTTCAAAAGGTTAGGTTGATGAACCTTAGTTTGAATTATTTCAAAGAATTCCGGCGCAAGCCTGTGGTCTGTAGCAACACGGTAATTAGCATTTATTAATGATGCTGCTATGCGGAAATCGACAAACATGTTTGGCAAAGCTCGGTTAAAATAAGTTTGTTTTAATAACTTAAAACGGTTTTTGAATTTGCCGTTAACCGCCTCCACAATCCATCTACACACAGTCACCAACCGAGAATCATTTGCCTTTTCTGTTGATAGCTGGGTCGCGTTCCTGTCCTTGGTAGGTGGCATGTGAGGTTCATAGCCAAGGGACTCAATATCATTAATACTGTCCCTGAAGCCCCTGTCCAAAATAAAGACGTCCTCTCTGTGTAGTAACCAATGTAGTAAGTGCTCCTCGTCATTCATTATGTTCTGCATAATAGTTGCATCTGATGTTGTTGCAGGAAAAGGGCCTATGACATCTATGATATATCCATCGCTGCTTACTAAAATAAATGGTTTCAATAAATTGCGAAACTTGTGGAGGCTATAAGTTTTTCTTTGAAATAAATAATTAGTGCTTTTTTCAATATATACATATGTGCCATCTGCGATAATAATTAACTTGGTGTTGTTTTCATTTCCAAAAATATGTTTGGGCAAAAATAGATTTCTCTCTAGAAGCTCATCTCTAGAAATATGACCTATACCAAGATGTCTTGGTACATATTGACCTGTCAAGCATTGTCGCGCTATTTTTAGGCGATATTCAAACACTTGACGTGTTACGCCGAAAAGCGTAGCTAGTCGCTCGTTAGGTTCTCCAGTTCGTATTTTCGTTAAATAAGCTCCGAGAACTGATCGGGGATGTCTGCATTTTTCTGCGAGCGATGGCGTTTCTTCCAAAATGACGTTGAACTGCTCTAAAGTGAATCCAGTCCAAAACATAAGTTCACTATTATTCAGTGAAGATAATGTTTCAAAATCGAATCTTGACCTATTGTTGATTGCTTCAATTAACATGTTTGTCATGTTACTAAAAAATGAAGCATTAAAATAATGTGTAACATTTACATTATCCAGTAACTCTTCAAAATCATAGTTATTTAAATGTTCTTCACATATTCGCGAACTCGGTGGAATATATAATCGATAATGACCAGTGATCGGAGTAGGTAGATTGATTTTTGGTACTTGTATCATAAATGCACACAGAAAGAATAACATGGATAAGCCATTTTCCCGGAAAGTAATTCCGGTATTTCCGGATTCAATTAAATATTGTTAATGTTGGTAGTGATATTATTCCTACTCAATTCAAAATTTAAAGGAAGGTATCAAAACTAAATTAATTCATTATTTATCTGTTGAATAATAAAAACAATCGAATTCCGATCGAAGCTTTAATTTTTATTTTTTTATTTTTAGCCTTTTATGGCTAGAACTTTTATAGATAGACATAAATTGTTGCACTTAAATTTAAATATTTTCATAGTGGTCATGGTAATTTGCATTAAGGGTAGAATAAATGACGGGGCCCCATAGAGGGCCAATGCCTGCTGGGGTCGTGAGACTGTTCTAAGGATGCACCACGACTCTGAAACGTAAAGGGCATACGAAGGAACAGGTTGATTTTAGTCAGATTTTAGGACCAAAAAAAAGGGGTAGAATAAAGAAAAAAGATAAAAATCAACATTGTTTATTGTTAAATATGCACATTTTACATTTATTCACATTTTTAATCTTCATCTATTACAATGTCAGCATCCTGGTAATCCTGATCTTTACAATTAAAATATATAACTATGAGTTTCTCTATATTTTCTATTTTCAACCTATTTCTTTTAACATCTAAAGTCCATTTATAAATGGAAAAAGACCGTTCTACATCTGACGATGTCAAAGGAGCAAATTTAAAAAAAGGTATTAAATTATGTGCTTCATTTTTTTCAATGGCCTCACTATATTCTCTAAGTGTGTCTAAATCTGGGTTTCGTTCCATAACACGTTCTATTTTATTTTTTATATTTTCTGAATTGCACTGATTTATAGCATCTCTGACGTTGTCAAATGCTAAAAGTGAATCTGTCAACGATAAATTATGCTTTTGCAATTCTTTTAAAGACAAATGAATTATAAAATAATTGTCTTTAATGTAATTTAAATCTTCTTTTAAATTTTCTTTTTCTATAATATTTTTTGCCTCTCGAATAGATACCGCATCAGAACTGCTTAAACAAGATAATACTTCTTTTATTTTTTCAAAGTTTTGAGCGTAATAAAATGCTGCCTCTAACCAAGTGCCCCATCTTGTAACAACTGGTTGGGGAGGTAGCGGCAAATCTGGATATTTTTCTTTTAAAATTTTGACTCTACTTGGGGCTTTCAAAAATACCTTTTTAACATTTGCTATTAAAATGTTAACATCGTGATATTCTAACCTAATTTGCTCAGATACGCGATGAAGAGAGTGGGCCAAACATGTTACGTGCTTCATTTCAGGTAAGTATTGTTTTAAATTTCGTCCTGCAGACAGCATATATGCAACGCTATCAGTGCAGAGGACAAGAATGTTACCTACCTTCGATTCAAAAGAATCTTCCCAAAAGTTTTCCAAACATTCTAACACAAATTGCGTGATTGTTTGTCCATTAACTACAGTTAGCATTTTACATGCTACCAAATAAGGTCTAGTCAAATTGCTAGGATGTAATGGTTTTATTAAAAAATGGACTATATAGCGACCTAAAAAGTCTGTCGTTTCATCTAATGATATCCATAGTTTCTCATTTTTATAATTTTGCCGAATCGAATTGATTTTATTCTTAAATAACTTGTCCAAGTAAACTTTCCGTAACTGTGATTCATCTGGCAGAGTACGATTAGTACACGTACAACAACAGGTACTACACATATATTTTTTAAAGAAATCTTGAAAAGTAGTATTTTTCATCTGAGACCACGGAATATTGCACAAAATGAGAAATTTTATAAGATCGAAATAAAATTCCTTTTCGGGCCGCTTAAACTTTCCCTGGTGTACTGCTCCTTCGATATGTCTTTTAACGTTTCCTTTATTTATGGTTTTCAAATGGCTTTCGCATTTTGAACAGTATATTGTACCACTAGCGTGATCGTAAAGTAGTTCGGGATGACCGGATATCCATTTTTCTACAGTTTCAGCCTTGACGTTTGCCATATCTGAACTCTGTTGTAGAGATGGAACCTCGTATATATCACCTAAAACAAAGACATGAAAAAATTACATTTTATTTAGTTTATTTAGCTTACTCCGTTTGTATTATTTTTCGTGGATCAAATTTAGTCATTGAAATTTCGCCCTCTTCCTGTCAACCGATTGATCTAAAATTTGGTATTCGCCTTTGATTCTGGTGACAATACAATTATGTATATTCAATATTATTGTCAATCCAAAATGGCTGCCGCTACAAGATGGCGGACAACTTAGTTTTTTTTCAATCCCATCAATATGGGTATCAAATGAAAGGGCTTGTTACGTAGAATATTTTGTAGAGAAGTAGATAAGGCCTATAGTAATTTATTTTACCAATACATTGCAAGAGGACACAGGGCATTCAAATTATATACGGATTCCAGTAAAATGTCGGTTAATAGTGGAGTTAGCTGAATTGCGACTACATTACTAGAATATCATAATTTTGTTTCGCACTAAGCTCACTGGTTCATACTCTATTAAAGATTTAACAATATTAAGACTCATGGTATGTTCAGCAGGTTAAGCGAACAAACACAATACTAAAAATATTCTTATAGTACATCCAAACATGCTTTATACTCCTTGTAACTAGTAAAATATTACTTACCAAAGCTTGGTTTAAATATGTAGATCCAATTCAATAGTGAAAAATCCGAGTCCGTATATTCGAGCCAAATCGTGGTTTAGAGCAGATTCCAGAAGTCAGTATGTACACAAGCCAGGGTCAAGTAACGTTTTCACAACACAGTAACAAACAAAGATGCGCACTCTACGAACCGAAGTAAACGAGTGAGCTACCTGGCATGTCGTCGGCGGGCGTACGCATTGTTCTGATAACCGGTTATTGTACCACTCATGATCCTTTGTTCTGATTGGTCGTTGGGTTTTGTCAAATCGTGACTGTGTGCCGTTAAAAAAAATATGAAGAATAATAAAGAATAATATTGCTCATTTTATTACAATTCCTACCTTTTTTTGAGGATGGCAAATCATCAAATGACTCCTTCCACTCTGGCAGAATAAAATTCCTACATAAGTTCCGGTTTTTTTTTAATAATCCACCAATTCCGGAGGAATGTCCATATTAATATATACGTTTCGGATCAATGACCCCATTTCAATCTACCTACTCCGATCACTGATAATGACATACCAAATGTAGCTTGATAGACACAGGAACTCGTCGTAGATTTTCATGTCTACATTGCCTATACATACAGAGCCGTGAAGTGTTCGGTGCACGTACGTAATCGCGAACATAGAAACGAGCATCATCCTCTGGATTGTCCTGAGGATCATTGGGGGCTTCAGCAACATTGGGGGCTTCAGCAACATTGGGGGCTTCAGCAACATTGGGGGCTTCAGCAACATTGCGGGGTTCTTGATTGTCAGCATCTAAAATTATTTATTTATTTATTACTAGCTGTCCCGGCGAAGCTAGACTGTACTTAGTGATGAAATAATTTATTTTGATAAGGATTAATAGCACAGATGTAATTACCTTCTACAATGGGAGCGTTCTCAAGACGTAGTTGTCCACCGTCATTATTATTGGCTCTCTGCCAGCATCTATGGCATACTGCCATTACGTTATTGAATACTACCTGAAAAGGGAAAAAATGAAGATATCAGCATATGTGTGTTTTTGTAATAAGCAGAAGTATTTTTTCTGTGTTATATTGATTATATCGGTGTTATATGTGTGCTTGTCAGTTGTCTAGAACTCGGAACACAATCTACACTCACTTTTGGACTAGACTATAAAAATATTAAGGTGAGATTAAATAATTATGCAGGTAAAAATATCTCATTCCTCATAGGAATTATGGCCGGACGATTGAGTCGTTCCTAACGTAAGCTATACTTTAAGTGCTATATTTCTATTCAAGCAATTCTAAAATGTATCATATAGTATCGTAGCAATGTTCTATCTGCTTATACAGGGTGTCCCGTAAATAATGGATCAAACGTAACGGGTAGGTAGCTTACCTCATTTCCAACAACTAATTTGAACAGTAAAAAAAAAACCCATAAGGTAACCAAGATAATTTTTTTTTTCGATTTTTACTATTTTCTGTACCAGCATTCAGTGTTTTTAATGCTGTTGCTGCAAATGGTATCATATTTAGGTGTGATTTTTGTCATACATTTCTGAATAGTTTACTAGTGTTATAAGATACCATTTTTTTAAATAACATTTTATTTGCCTTAGAAAAAAAATCTTGAATTGAAAAGTTTTGTTTTTAAGATGAAAAGACCAGAATTGGAAAAATTCTCCTGTAAAAAAATTGTATGACACCGAAGTGTACCATTATTTTAAAAACTTGTACAATTACTAAGGTTTGCAGATTGGTATAAAACTTACGCCTAGTCTTTGTCGTTACAAAGATATTGCTATGAATCTGACAGAGGTGCAAAATTACGAAATAAAATAAAATTGAAAAAGTGTGCACAATTCAACTATTTTCTTAAAAATGTTTAGGTATCTCAGCGTATGAAAAAACTTAATAGGTTAAATTAAAAAAAAAATACAAATAAATCGTTTATTTTGTTTTTACAGTAAATGTTCAAACTGACGTCCCCCTACGAGAATGCAAAGTCTGCACCTCCTAATAAAGGAAGCTCTTATCCGACGGACAAAATGGCTGTTGTTTATTTCTGATACAGCAGATTGGATGCGCTGACGTAATTCTTCTTCCGACGTTATTCGTTGTTTGTAAACTTTGTCTTTTAAACATCCCCAATAAAAAAAATCTAAGGGATTTAAATCCGGAGATCGCGGAGGCCACAAAATTGGTCCTAATCGGCCGATCCATCTGTCAGGGTAAGTTTCATTGAGTTGCGCCCTTACTGCCGTCGCATAGTGAGCGGGGCATCCATCATTTTGTAACCACATTGCTTGCCGCACGTCTTCTGGAATATTTTCTAATAACGTTGGCAACTCATTCCTTAAAAAATGCAGATAGTATTCGGCGTTTAGAGTTGCTGGTAGTTCAAAGGGCCCTATTATTTGCCCATTTATTATTCCTGCCCATAAATTTATTTTAAATTGATGTTGGCTCCTGTCCTCTCGCATCAAATGTGGGTTTACCAGCTGCCAACTGTGCAAATTATGCAAATTGAGATATCCATCTCGCCGGCATGAAGACTCGTCACTCCATAAAATTTTATTAAAAAACTGTGGGTCCGCCCGTATCATTCTAAGCATCCTTTGGCAAAATGCTACTCTTTGCGGGTAATCACGTGACGTCAGCGTTTGAACACGTTGCACGTGATATGGGTGCAACCGGTGCCTTTTTAGAACTCGATGTACCGTCGATCTTGGAATACCTGTGCGTTGCGCTATGACGCGAATTGAGACCGACGAATCTTCCTCGATTTCTCGAATAATAATTTCGTCATTGACTTGTGACGGTCGCCCTTCACTGGCACCCCCAACTCCGGTGCCAAGAATTCTTCCCTCAAGAAGCGCGTTATGCACTCTAATGAATACGCGATAGTCGGGATGTCGATCCCGGTTCGGGTATCTTTCACGATACAATCTTGCGGCCGCCCTGGCATTACCTCTTGCTTCTCCGTAGATAAAATGCATTTCGGCATACTCCCGTGGCGTGTACTCGTAACGAGGCATCGTACTACTGCACACACGTACAACCACACACAAACGATTGTTTTCGAAGTCCGTAGGATTGCCAAGTCATTCATCCAAAACACAAACAGTTCCAAATCGTTAGGCAAAGCAAAGTCCAAATACACCGCACAAGTTTAATTTTAAGGAACACAACAGTTAGGCACAGCAGGAGCGAAAGTAGTCTGACGTACGTATCAACTCGAAGAGAGATTCGTGTCAACTAAACAAATAAAATCAAGCAACATTACCAAAAATACAAAAGCGGCGCTATCTATCCCTTTCACACTGAGTGAGGTGCAACTCCGCAGGTAGCGGTCCCAAATGCCGAACAGATGACGTCATCGGCTCGGAATTACGCTACACGCTTAACCACATGCTTAGATTACAAGCATAAGCCATTACGAGAAAGAAAAGTTAGATTGTACCATTTTAATTTCTGTTCTGTCTTCTTCATCACATTCATACGAGTAGCAATATCTTTGTAACCGCAAGGACTAGACGTAAGTTTTATACCAATTTGCAAACCTTAGTAATTTTACAAGTTTTTAAAATAATGGTACACTTTGATGTCATACATTTTTTTTACAGGAGAATTTTTCCAATTCTGGTCTTTTCATCGTAAAAACAAAACTTTTCAATTCAAGATTTTTTTTCTAAGGCAAATAAAATGTTATTTAAAAAAATGGTATCTTATAACACTAGTAAACTATTCAGAAATGTATGACAAAAATCACACCTAAATATGATACCATTTGCAGCAACAGCATTAAAAACACTGAATGCTGGTACAGAAAATAGTAAAAATCGAAAAAAAAAATTATCTTGGTTACCTTATGGGTTTTTTTTTACTGTTCAAATTAGTTGTTGGAAATGAGGTAAGCTACCTACCCGTTACGTTTGATCCATTATTTACGGGACACCCTGTATATTCTAACTACATGACACTTATTCTTATTCATTATACGTATTCTACATAATATCTAAAAGTTATCGATGTATGTATAATAAATCAGTAAATAAATACAATGACTGTGACTTACTTGTGTCAATCCATTTTGCAAAATGTAGGCCGCTAACTCAGGACTACTATGAAGCAATGTTTCTTGTAATATATGTCGTCTCTGTCTTAAAACAGATCTAGGACACATTACACATTGGCGTCCAGTCTCCATATTTATAAATCACAGTCCATTAAACGTGCCGGGGTCATCGAGTAGCAATCAAAAGGTCCAATAAACAAGCAGAGGTTAGTAATAGTCGCAAACAAGCCGATAACGCACAAATAAACAACGCGAACACAGCAGAACGTACTAGCCACGACTGAGGGAGGTGCGCGGGCGCAGGCGTCGAAAGGGTGCGGTCGGGGTAACGGAGCAAGGAGGGAGGGTAAAGTACGTCTTACGGCTGTTCTCTCTCGAGTTTTTTTTAGTTAAATAGTACATTTTTAATTCGATTCTTAATACTTAATAAAACTGTATAAGTATAACATATTTTTTTTTATTGCACGATAACCCCATATCCTACAGTGATGTCGCCATAGTAAAAAATAATCATAATGTCGAGATGTATTTAATGAGATATGTTTGGCATCTGTTGATGATATGGGACGATTTTTTGCATAGTCCTTTGTTTGTATTCTTACTATTTTTAATAAGCTCAACATAATATTCAGGTGTATGTATTTTGTCATATTTCTTCCTTTTTCTTTCGATAAGAGCAAAATCACGATCAATAGGCATCATTGAGTGTCCTGGTATCGGGTATGTGACTGTTATTTTCTCAAAAATTCCTTTCGCGCACAGTTGATCCAAAAAGGTGAATATACAATATCTATTCTTGTTTTGACTATAACAGTTGTCACAATAAAGATCTAACTGGTGTTGACTTGGAGTTTTGCTTTGGTTATATAATATTCCAGTGCAGTTATTACCTCATTGGGTCCTTTGCGTGCGTAATTCTCAGTAAATAGAAACATTGCTGCAGTATTTTGCTTATGAAATACGAACATGTACTTAAAATAAATGTTTTTTTTTTATTACTTCAACCGATTTCGGAATAAAAAAACACTACGAAATACAATTTAACTTTAATATTTCAGTAGGTGTTTCTGGTTTGTTTTCTTCGTTTTTTGGAAATGAAAGCAATATTTTAATTTCTAGTGTTCCGGTTCCGTAGTAAAAAAAACCAAACCATTCTACGTGACAAAGCTGTTAGTCTTCAGGGCACGTTTTTGAATGACAGCAATGTGGAGGAGTACTTCAACACATACGCGTACTGTGCAATTTCATATAATATTTACTTAGTAATGCTTGTTACTTTTACGTCAATATAAACTAACATTTAAATCTTATTAATGCGAAAGTTGAATGGATGGATGTTATTCAATCACGCCAGAACGGCTGAACGGACCTGGATGAAATTTGGCACAAATATAGATTATAGTCAGGAACTGCTTTTATTCCGAGAGTAGATACGTTCCCTTGGGAAAATTTTCGACATTTACAAAATATAAATCGTACTCGATTTCATTTTATATTATAAGAACCTTTTTCTACTGAGCCATCCTTAAAGGATGGCTCAGTCCTTTAAAAAAGTCTTTTTGACAGTCCTGCATTTCGCAAGATCCCATTCATTAATAACTGTTTTGATTTTTTGGCAAAAAAATCAGTGTATGTTTTGTTTATTTTATTTAAAGAAAACTTACAGCTATATATTTGAATATGCCGTACATTACACAAGACGCTTACACACCAGTCACTACACTGAAACTAACTGTTAGTATATTTATATGGCAGTTTAAACCGCTCCAGCCCCGGCGCGGGCGACACACATAATTTACGCGTTTTAATCTGTATTAATACTACTATTATGCAAGGTTTTTTATATAACTTGGAATTTTCCCATGTCCGGCAGTTTAGAGGTTAATTCACTAAAACGTGTGTGAAGTGTATATGGAGCTGTCCTATTATTCCTGTTCATAGGAGCTGGCCTATGCGGTCTGTTGCCGTCGCTCTGTTTGGAGAAAGTGATTTGAAATGGAGGAGGTGGAGTCTGGCCAGTAATATGTTCTGAAATAAGGTCTTGGTAACTCTGCAGTTGTTCTTGAATATCACCTACTTGCGTTCTGTACTGAATGAGCTCGTGGTACATCTTTGTTGCTTCGTCCTGAAGCCGCTTAAATGCTTGTGATTCACTCTCCGGAATACTTTGTCCGTTTCTTCTTTTATCGAATAATTCTTTCGTTGTCCTTTTTTTCACCTGTCCGTGTTCTTTAAAAACTTTTAAGGCAGAAAATTGTAAATGAGCAACTTTGTCCAGTTTCTTGACGTCTTCCTTAAATGCAAAGGCCGCGTTGACACTTGCATTTAAAAACGAACATACTTGTCCGTCCTCTTCGGGCTTATTGCACGGTCCTTTATTTTCCTCTTTTTTCTTTTCTTGTTTGTCTATAAATATACCTACATATGGCATATTTATAAGAGATAGATATAATGCTGTCGCGGACTTTTTTTTTAGATCTACTAAAAATCCATATTTATAACCCCCGATGCAAATAGAGGGGTGTTAAAAAGATTGACGTCGATGTCTGTGTGTGTGTGTGTCTGTCTGTGGCATCGTTGCTCTCAAACGGATGGACCGATTTCGATGCGGTTTTTTCATTCGAAAGCCATATTCCTTGCGGTGGTTCTTAAGTATGTTTGGTAACGGTAATCGGTCCAGCGGTTTGAAGAGCTATCAGCTCTTTTCCAAAATGATGTAAGGCATTTTTGGCATAAAATTGAACTATCGCCCAATGGGTTAGTTTAGTTTAAATAATTATCCTAAAAATAAGGATACTTATTTTTTACTTTTTATAGGTTGTTTCTTAAACTACTTAAAGTTATTTTTTGCGTAGGGGGTTTTTTTAATTTAATTTTTTATCTTCAATGGATACCTTCTGCGCTTATTTTTTTACATGAACTTCTCGGCTGTATTTATTTTTGAAGTTTAAGTGTTGTAACGAGTTATACCGTGTTACAGACATTTTCCTTCTTAGAAAGACTTACTTACGGGTGGCCCAATTCAAAATAAGTCCTAAAAGTGACATTTGAGATAGTAGTAATTTTATGATTTAAATGTCAGCTGAAATAATATGTGTTGGTTAAAAAAATCAATTTAAAGACATATTATAGCGCAACTTAAGTAGTTTTATTTATTAAAAGAATCAAAACGATATTTATGTAACAGGAGTATCCAAATAAAATATCAAATAAATTGGACTTATTTCTAATCTCTGGACTTAGTAATATTAGAGTGATAAATGGTGGACGTAGATATATAATTGCAGTACCCAGTGCAACGTTTAAACAAAATCAGCTTATCATTCTACTTCTTCTTCAAAATTGAATTCTGCAGTCAAGGGGTCCTGAGTTTCATTAAATAAATCCTCATAAAAATATCTTTCCGATTCAGGAACAGATTCTAGCAGCCGTTTTATATCTTGCAATTTAGCAGCCTTTATAGTTAAGGGTTCATCGTAGCAGTCATCGAGCTTATCATTGATTAATCTGCAGTAACCGACCTTATATAATGAAAACGGCTTAAAATCCTCACCTTTCATAGACATAGCAAACTCTGGTTTTCCACTTCTTTTGAAAACAACTCTACGGCATTTGGATATTCCAGGCAGACTCGCTTTTATTCGTTCATCGTACAGTTTTTTTATAGTCTTTTACTTTAAGAACATCGTGAGGGCTACTTTCCTGCATCAAACTTTTCTCTAAGAATAATATTTCAAATTTGTTTGTATTCTTACTATTTTTAATAAGCTCAACATAATATTCAGTTGTATGTATTTTGTCATATTTCTTCCTTTTTCTTTCGATAAGAGCAAAATCACGATCAATAGGCATCATTGAGTGTCCTGGTATCGGGTATGTGACTGTTATTTTCTCAAAAATTCCTTTCGCGCACAGTTGATCCAAAAAGGTGAATATATATCTATTCTTGTTTTGACTATAACAGTTGTCACAATAAAGATCTAACTGGTGTTGACTTGGAGTTTTGCTTTGGTTATATAATATTCCAGTGCAGTTATTACCTCATTGGGTCCTTTGCGTGCGTAATTCTCAGTAAATAGAAACATTGCTGCAGTATTTTGCTTATGAAATACGAACATGTACTTAAAATAAATGTTTTTTTTTTATTAATTCAACCGATTTCGGAATAAAAAAACACTACGAAATACAATTTAACTTTAATATTTCAGTAGGTGTTTCTGGTTTGTTTTCTTCGTTTTTTGGAAATGAAAGCAATATTTTAATTTCTAGTGTTCCGGTTCCGTAGTAAAAAAAACCAAACCATTCTACGTGACAAAGCTGTTAGTCTTCAGGGCACGTTTTTGAATGACAGCAATGTGGAGGAGTACTTCAACACATACGCGTACTGTGCAATTTCATATAATATTTACTTAGTAATGCTTGTTACTTTTACGTCAATATAAACTAACATTTAAATCTTATTAATGCGAAAGTTGAATGGATGGATGTTATTCAATCACGCCAGAACAGCTGAACGGACCTGGATGAAATTTGGCACAAATATAGATTATAGTCAGGAACTGCTTTTATTCCGAGAGTAGATACGTTCCCTTGGGAAAATTTTCGACATTTACAAAATATAAATCGTACTCGATTTCATTTTATATTATAAGAACCTTTTTCTACTGAGCCATCCTTAAAGGATGGCTCAGTCCTTTAAAAAAGTCTTTTTGACAGTCCTGCATTTCGCAAGATCCCATTCATTAATAACTGTTTTGATTTTTTGGCAAAAAAATCAGTGTATGTTTTGTTTATTTTATTTAAAGAAAACTTACAGCTATATATTTGAATATGCCGTACATTACACAAGACGCTTACACACCAGTCACTACACTGAAACTAACTGTTAGTATATTTATATGGCAGTTTAAACCGCTCCAGCCCCGGCGCGGGCGACACACATAATTTACGCGTTTTAATCTGTATTAATACTACTATTATGCAAGGTTTTTTATATAACTTGGAATTTTCCCATGTCCGGCAGTTTAGAGGTTAATTCACTAAAACGTGTGTGAAGTGTATATGGAGCTGTCCTATTATTCCTGTTCATAGGAGCTGGCCTATGCGGTCTGTTGCCGTCGCTCTGTTTGGAGAAAGTGATTTGAAATGGAGGAGGTGGAGTCTGGCCACTAATATGTTCTGAAATAAGGTCTTGGTAACTCTGCAGTTGTTCTTGAATATCACCTACTTGCGTTCTGTACTGAATGAGCTCGTGGTACATCTTTGTTGCTTCGTCCTGAAGCCGCTTAAATGCTTGTGATTCACTCTCCGGAATACTTTGTCCGTTTCTTCTTTTATCGAATAATTCTTTCGTTGTCCTTTTTTTCACCTGTCCGTGTTCTTTAAAAACTTTTAAGGCAGAAAATTGTAAATGAGCAACTTTGTCCAGTTTCTTGACGTCTTCCTTAAATGCAAAGGCCGCGTTGACACTTGCATTTAAAAACGAACATACTTGTCCGTCCTCTTCGGGCTCATTGCACGGTCCTTTATTTTCCTCTTTTTTCTTTTCTTGTTTGTCTATAAATATACCTAAATGTGGCATATTTATAAGAGATAGATATAATGCTGTCGCGGACTTTTTTTTAGATCTACTAAAAATCCATATTTATAACCCCCGATGCAAATAGAGGGGTGTTAAAAAGATTGACGTCGATGTCTGTGTGTGTGTGTGTGTGTCTGTCTGTGGCATCGTTGCTCTCAAACGGATGGACCGATTTCGATGCGGTTTTTTCATTCGAAAGCCATATTCCTTGCGGTGGTTCTTAAGTATGTTTGGTAACGGTAATCGGTCCAGCGGTTTGAAGAGCTATCAGCTCTTTTCCAAAATGATGTAAGGCATTTTTGGCATAAAATTGAACTATCGCCCAATGGGTTAGTTTAGTTTAAATAATTATCCTAAAAATAAGGATACTTATTTTTTACTTTTTATAGGTTGTTTCTTAAACTACTTAAAGTTATTTTTTGCGTAGGGGGTTTTTTTAATTTAATTTTTTATCTTCAATGGATACCTTCTGCGCTTATTTTTTTACATGAACTTCTCGGCTGTATTTATTTTTGAAGTTTAAGTGTTGTAACGAGTTATACCGTGTTACAGACATTTTCCTTCTTAGAAAGACTTACTTACGGGTGGCCCAATTCAAAATAAGTCCTAAAAGTGACATTTGAGATAGTAGTAATTTTATGATTTAAATGTCAGCTGAAATAATATGTGTTGGTTAAAAAAATCAATTTAAAGACATATTATAGCGCAACTTAAGTAGTTTTATTTATTAAAAGAATCAAAACGATATTTATGTAACAGGAGTATCCAAATAAAATATCAAATAAATTGGACTTATTTCTAATCTCTGGACTTAGTAATATTAGAGTGATAAATGGTGGACGTAGATATATAATTGCAGTACCCAGTGCAACGTTTAAACAAAATCAGCTTATCATTCTACTTCTTCTTCAAAATTGAATTCTGCAGTCAAGGGGTCCTGAGTTTCATTAAATAAATCCTCATAAAAATATCTTTCCGATTCAGGAACAGATTCTAGCAGCCGTTTTATATCTTGCAATTTAGCAGCCTTTATAGTTAAGGGTTCATCGTAGCAGTCATCGAGCTTATCATTGATTAATCTGCAGTAACCGACCTTATATAATGAAAACGGCTTAAAATCCTCACCTTTCATAGACATAGCAAACTCTGGTTTTCCACTTCTTTTGAAAACAACTCTACGGCATTTGGATATTCCAGGCAGACTCGCTTTTATTCGTTCATCGTACAGTTTTTTTATAGTCTTTTACTTTAAGAACATCGTGAGGGCTACTTTCCTGCATCAAACTTTTCTCTAAGAATAATATTTCAAATTTGTTTGTATTCTTACTATTTTTAATAAGCTCAACATAATATTCAGGTGTATGTATTTTGTCATATTTCTTCCTTTTTCTTTCGATAAGAGCAAAATCACGATCAATAGGCATCATTGAGTGTCCTGGTATCGGGTATGTGACTGTTATTTTCTCAAAAATTCCTTTCGCGCACAGTTGATCCAAAAAGGTGAATATATATCTATTCTTGTTTTGACTATAACAGTTGTCACAATAAAGATCTAACTGGTGTTGACTTGGAGTTTTGCTTTGGTTATATAATATTCCAGTGCAGTTGTTACCTCATTGGGTCCTTTGCGTGCGTAATTCTCAGTAAATAGAAACATTGCTGCAGTATTTTGCTTATGAAATACGAACATGTACTTAAAATAAATGTTTTTTTTTTATTAATTCAACCGATTTCGGAATAAAAAAACACTACGAAATACAATTTAACTTTAATATTTCAGTAGGTGTTTCTGGTTTGTTTTCTTCGTTTTTTGGAAATGAAAGCAATATTTTAATTTCTAGTGTTCCGGTTCCGTAGTAAAAAAAACAAAACCATTCTACGTGACAAAGCTGTTAGTCTTCAGGGCACGTTTTTGAATGACAGCAATGTGGAGGAGTACTTCAACACATACGCGTACTGTGCAATTTCATATAATATTTACTTAGTAATGCTTGTTACTTTTACGTCAATATAAACTAACATTTAAATCTTATTAATGCGAAAGTTGAATGGATGGATGTTATTCAATCACGCCAGAACGGCTGAACGGACCTGGATGAAATTTGGCACAAATATAGATTATAGTCAGGAACTGCTTTTATTCCGAGAGTAGATACGTTCCCTTGGGAAAATTTTCGACATTTACAAAATATAAATCGTACTCGATTTCATTTTATATTATAAGAACCTTTTTCTACTGAGCCATCCTTAAAGGATGGCTCAGTCCTTTAAAAAAGTCTTTTTGACAGTCCTGCATTTCGCAAGATCCCATTCATTAATAACTGTTTTGATTTTTTGGCAAAAAAATCAGTGTATGTTTTGTTTATTTTATTTAAAGAAAACTTACAGCTATATATTTGAATATGCCGTACATTACACAAGACGCTTACACACCAGTCACTACACTGAAACTAACTGTTAGTATATTTATATGGCAGTTTAAACCGCTCCAGCCCCGGCGCGGGCGACACACATAATTTACGCGTTTTAATCTGTATTAATACTACTATTATGCAAGGTTTTTTATATAACTTGGAATTTTCCCATGTCCGGCAGTTTAGAGGTTAATTCACTAAAACGTGTGTGAAGTGTATATGGAGCTGTCCTATTATTCCTGTTCATAGGAGCTGGCCTATGCGGTCTGTTGCCGTCGCTCTGTTTGGAGAAAGTGATTTGAAATGGAGGAGGTGGAGTCTGGCCACTAATATGGTCTGAAATAAGGTCTTGGTAACTCTGCAGTTGTTCTTGAATATCATCTACTTGCGTTCTGTACTGAATGAGCTCGTGGTACATCTTTGTTGCTTCGTCCTGAAGCTGCTTAAATGCTTGCGATTCACTCTCCGGAATATTTGGTCCGTTTCTTATTTTATCGAATAATTCTTTCGTTGTCTTTTTTATCACCTGTCCGTGTTCTTTAAAAACTTTTAAGGCAGAAAATTGCAAATGAGCAACTTTGTCCAGTTTCACCAACCAAGAGTAAAGTTCTTGGTTAGCCTAAAACATTGATATTTGTTATACTATAAGGTATCTGTACCAGTGATGGACGGTTTAAGGTCGACGAAGTAAGTATAAAATTTCCAAAAAAAAAAGTTGCGGGCCGATTCTTGCAATGGTTGTAGATAAAGTTGGTTACGGATTTTTAGCATCTTATAAGAGAATACTACATTTATTCTAGTAATTTCCACAAACATAAAATTACGAAAAAAAAATAGGCTTAAAATTATTAGATTGACGCCTAGTTATGCACAGTGTTCCGGCAATGGACACCTAGTAATAGACACTTGTCAGATACAAATAAATAAAAATATTGTTTATTTAGAAACAAATATTAAATAAAGGTTCTTATTAATCATAAAATAAAGTATTACTTTATTATGGTAAATCAGTATAAATCACAATGTAGGTATGAATAAGGATGTAAACACAGGTTTTATTTGTTAAAATTGTGTTACTTTTACTTTGCTTAAAGACTATATTGGTTTATTATGAGATCTCAAATAAGATTCTTAAAATATCTAAACTAATTCTTTCACATCAATGACATGCGAAAAACAAAAATATTGTTTTGGCGTTTATCTAGGAAGAAAACCACTGGCAGTTTTATTTTGTATTCAATAAGCCAGGGGTGAAAGACGCACCCGACAAAGTGTCGGTCGGGCAGAGCGCGGGAAGTGGCGCTCTTTATTGGGAGGAGGGCTCGCTTGAGTGTCGCACGGGTGAAGAGTCGGAGTCCGAGTTGGACTCCGACGACCTAGCGACCTTAAGCTCGGCGAGCTCTGAACCCGTGAGAGCGGGGGCTGCTGCGGAGGACTCTAGGTCCTTCCGCAAGCGGCCCAGAACGGAGGAAGACCGGGGATCGTCTGGCAGCGAGGAGGTGGCCTCGGCTCGCAAGATCCCCACCAGTAGGCGGGGTAAGGGCCGAGAGGGAGGCAAGAGCAGAGCTCCTGCCCCCAAGGAGACTGGCCGGCGAGCCGAGGAGCTCGCCGATGCTGGACGACCCCCCGGAGATGGCGGTCGCAGGGCTCCTGGTTCGGAGTGCTCCGGCGGTGAGCCGGATGACTCCGGACAGGAGCTTCGGAGGGCCGGGTTTGCGGAGGTGGTGGAGGCCGCGCTTCGCGATGTGGCCCTGAAGAGGAAACTCTCCTCTAAAAACAGGGCCATAAGCGCGGCGCTGACCTCCATCCTGGCGGCAGCGGAGGCTAACCGAGGTGGGCCTCCGGTGGACGAGATGTCCAACCTGAGGGCGGTGGTCGCCCGCTTGGCTGCCGCCACGGAGCGCCTCCAGAGGGAGAATGCGGGGCTCCGAGCAGACCTGGCCAGGCTACAGGGAGCCGGCCCACAGGGGGCGCCTAAAGGGGGGCGCAGGGAGAACAGCCAGCCCGTGCCGCAGGAGGGCCAGGTGCTGGACCTGGTGCGGCAGGAGATGGCTGCCTTCCAGGCGCGGTTTTCCGTCCTGGAGGGCATCGTCTTGCGCCCCCCGTTAGCGGCGAGTGGGAAGGCTCCAGCCCAAAAAAAGGCGGCGTCGTACGCGGCCGCCGTGGCTGCCACACCGGGGTCGTCCGGCCAGGACAAAGGGTCCGGGCCGGCACCCGCGAAGCCGGTGTCGGGAAAACCGGACCCGGCCCCGGGAAGGAAGAGGAAGGGTGGGGCGGCTGCGCGGACGGCGAAGGCTCCTCACCATGACCGGGGCCAGGATGCTCGAGATCCCTGGAGCAGGCAGCGGTCCGGCCGCGGACGCTCTAGCCGAAAGGCTTAGGGCGTCCTTGGGCGCGGATGACGTCCGAGTGTCCAGGCCCACGAAGTGCATAGATATGCGCATCTTGGGCCTGGACGACTCCGTCACGGAGGAGGAGGTGTTGGCCGCCGTCGCCAGGACGGGGGGGTGCTCTGCAGAGGAGGTGAAGGCGGGCACCATCCGTCCTGACAACACGGGCATGCGAACCGTAGTGGTGAGCTGCCCCGTTTCGGCGGCCAAGAAAGTCTCGGAGGGCCAAAGGCTTTTGGTGGGCTGGGTCTCCGCGCAGGTAAAACTGCTGGAGCCCAGACCTCTGAGGTGCTTCCGTTGCCAAGTTGGCAACCACGTCGGAGCACGCTGCACCTCGGAGGTGGACCGCAGTGACCACTGCTTCCGCTGTGGTCAGCCCGGTCACAGGGCCGGCTCGTGCGATGCCGCGCCGCACTGCTTCGCATGTGCGGCAGCTGGCAAGCCGGCCGATCACTGGGCTGGGGGCAAAGCCTGCGGTCCACCCGCCAGGGCCGGGTCGAGGAGAAAACCCTCCTCCACCGCCGCCGCCGCCGCCGTCGCTTCCGCCGCAGCCGCCGCCACCGTCGCCGCCGCTGCCACTGCTCGGGAGGGGGCCGAAATGGAGTGCCAGTAATGGCCCCATTTCGCCTCCTCCAGACGAACGTTAGTCGCTGCGCCTCTCAGGAACTGACGCTCCTGAGCAAGGCGCAGTGACTGACGCCTGCGGACAGCGAGCAATGGGTAGCTCGCTGTCCGATCAGGTCAGGCCAGAGTCGACGGCGCGTTTCACTCCGAACGCGCCGGAAAGAGCAGTCAGCAACGGAGACGGGGCCCGCCAGGGCCAGAGCCTGCCAGGGTTGCGGAATTGTTCGAAAGAGTTACCGCGGCCCTGGGAAGAAAGGCACCAGGAGGATTAAGGGTGGGTTTTAGTCAGTAAAAGTCTGACACACCCTGCCGCTTCACCCAGAGCGGGAGGGGTCATTTGATGATTTCCCATCCTATAAAAAAAAAAAAAAAGGGGTGAAAGACGTTCGTGATATACTTATAGAATGTGCTGCTACACATCCAACCACTTTCGGATTTACCTATAGCCCATGAGTTTGGAACGCTTTCTGCAATATGCTTTGGAACTCGCTCGTATGCAAAAACGACCATCGGCGGTGCTAATTGTCCTGCTATATTTGCAGTAATGAGCACAGTAAGATTTTCTTTTTCGTTCCCTGAAAAGCTATATACATTTTTGTCGCCTTTTTTCACCAAGACATGACCAGGGTTTGGATTTAGAAAGAAGGCACTTTCGTCCATGGTGAATACTCTCGTGGGATCCTTCATTACGTCGCCAAAACCTTGGTTATGTTAATAATCACCAACTTCAGAAAACTAGCTAGTTATTTGTTTTTCGGTTTCAGCTTCTCAAGATGTTGTCAAGTTTTGAGAAAGCCTTTCAGATACTTCAGGGTGACGTTTAAGAAACGCTTGGTACCATTTGCGCCCTGGTCTACCATCGGTAAAAGGCGTCTGTTTATTATTTGATTTAAAAATCGCCTAGACACTGTCCAGTAGCTGTTCTGACATAGCGAATAACCATTTTACTAAAATGTTTTTTTTTCTACTTTCGTCAATATTGACGATGGACCCATAGAACATACTGCCGGACTCTTACCAGTTCACTTATTGTGTAAGGTTATTCGTGGTACGCCATATTTTTTGACTGCAGAGCACACGCTCTCTCCTTTTTTTACTGCTTCCAAAGCATGTTGCATTGGAAGCAGTAAAAAAAGGAGAGAGCGATAGAGAGTTGCGGTGGTATATAATTTTTCACCGGCGCCATGACTGTAAGAAAGATCTTGTTTGTAGTACCTACAGTAATGGAATGAACCAGTGATGGACACTCCACTAATGAACACGTCTGTCCATTACTGGTAAAAAGCTTTATAAAATCATCGCAAAAAATATTTCATTGACTTCGAGAAATAAATCTAGAATCGACTATAATCTTTAAAAAAATGCACTGCACTAGTAATCGACACAATGTCCATAACTAGGACATGTCATAATAACAGGTACTATATATGGACATAGCAAAAAAAAAACAAACGACGTTATTGTTTGCAGTACTTTTAAGTAAGATTGTTTGGAAAAGAGGTTAATTAAGCCACAAACTTATTATTTATTCATTATTACCTTAATTGAATTGACAAAAAAACTTATCAGCAACTTACCTCGCTATCAAACTCACTTAAAAAACGATATCACTAGTGACACGCGCTGTTTTCTTTCCACCATTTTGAAACTGAACCACAGACATACATCAGCTGTCAATATTTTGACACTTTAATCCCTTTTCTCTGTGGTAAAGTATTGCCAGGTAACAAAAGCGTTGTAGAATCCTTATTTTTTAGGACTTAACCAAAAATGTTCATCACTGGTTCGCTGTCCATTACCGGTGCACTTACCTCCTTCCTCATGATTGTGAATATCATATATTATACAAAAAGAAGATAAATTTTTCTTTGGTATTTTAAAATTAGATCCTAATTAATATTTAAGTGAAATGAGGGTGTAATTGTGTGGGTTGCACAAAAAAGGGAAGACAGTGAATTGGATAGCGATTCCTCACAAATATAGCAAGAGAGTAGGAGTTTTAAATCACGTTGTTCAACACATTGAGATTTAATGAGCACATTTCGAGAAGAAATAAAGGCCATGCACACCTTGTCACCATGAAATAAGAACAGGATCAGAAATATCTGTATTACGGAGATTAAAAAGAAGGTACAGGTCGCGCGGTGGTTTAAGATCGCTCGAGGAAAGTAGTGGGGGCAATCGGCGCATGTGTACAATCACGCACAGAAATTCTTTGTGTGCTATTAATTATTTTTTATTTCCTATTTTTGAACTTTAGTAACTAAACATGATAACACTAGTTTTTGCTTGTAATTTATCTTGCAAGTAGGTAAGTTCTGAAAAAAATAAGAAAACAAAAGAGTTATAATATTATATTTAATACGTAAAATCACAGGAAAATAATTCATCCGGCAGTGGTGATATTCCTTCCATTTCATCTTGGGATGTTGAAGTAGAAGGTTGAGGATGGAAGCACGAACGTAAGGGCACTTCGTTGTCGTCAGACATTTCGGAGTCATCATCATCACTCTCTTCACTGTCGGAGCTGTCATCAGTAAGTAACACGAATAATAAACTGTTCTGTCATAAGATCTATGATGTGGTCACTTTTTGCGTATTCTTCTTCTACAGATTTGGTTTTATTACACAAGATCTCCCACTCTCTTGCTCCCATTAAATTAACTAGTTCTTTGACAAGCTCAATAGCATTATTGAGATTCCATTTCACGTTTTTGCTACCCACATACTGTTTGATCATAGACCATGCCATTTCGATAGGGTTGAGATCAGGGTGATACGGAGGCAGTCTCAAAATGTTGTGATTGTGTTCAGCCAAAATCTTGTCGTTTTAAATTGCTCTTTGTGTGTTTTTATTAACTGAAACAATTGTGGTTTTAATATTTCATCATCGTATGGTATTCCTTTTTCGGACAGCCAGGCTTGCATATTTGCTTTTCTGGTGTTTGATGTGGGTGCAAGGTCATACTGCTTATTATGATAGGAAGCGTTATCAACCACGACAACCATCACGACAACAATAATATGCTTGCCTGCATAGTGTGCTCTTAACACAAGATTTAAATGTTGTTTCATTTAATTCTAATATCTGGGGAGGTATTTTATTGTAACATTTTAAACAGTACCCCATGAAAGATGTGGCTACTTTAGCAAGTCTAAAGCCTGGTTGAGCTAATTGGTTCCTATTTCTAGTGACATAGGCCTGTCGACTCGTTTATTAAAAAGATGTAGGTACGATATTTTCTTGGTATCTTGCCCAACTGAGATACCATATTATGCACATAACATGGCACACAGCAGCCTATAGTCCTTTTACCAACAATACAATTACAATAGTAGCCTAATATTGAATCTCGTCCTCTTCGACAGCTGTCAACTAAATTGAATAATGTTTAAATTAATTTGATTCATGATTTCCCCACTGTCTGTTCTGTCAGTTATGGGAGGGTGAAATCTATTCATCAGAGCAGCAGCCACCTTAAAATCTTTTATTAAACTTTTTGAAGCTTTAAAATAACTGCCTAAATAATTTAAAGTCTCTTTTAAACCAGCCATTCATAACCTCTACAACCCAACGGCAAATGGTGACCTATTGTAGTCTTTGATGGTGACTGCTCTCGATTTGTTTCCGTCATGTGTAGACAGCTGAATTTCACCCTGCGCCAAAGAAGCAGGCACTTGTCCTATATCCACATTGATTTAATACTGATAATGAGTCTCGGAAACCCCTATCCAGTATAAATACATCACCATGTTGGAAAAATTCCCGTAGTGGGTAATTTTCACTTAAAAAATCATGTTTTATTATATCTGAATCTGACGTGGTGGCTGGATAGGGGCCCAAAACTTCACATTAATATGGCCATCTGTGCACACCATTAGAAAGGGTTTGGTTAAGTTTCTATGTTTATGTAAACTTTTTTTTTTTCTGATATAGATAATTAGAATTTTTTTCTACATAGCAGTATGTTGCACCAAATATAGCAATGGGCCTAGAATCTCACTCAAATAAAGCACTAGGTATGGCTAGGTTTCTTTTTTTTATTTGTTCTTTAGTTATGTGTTGCAAACCTAAATGCTGGGGCACAAAATGTTTATTAAATATCTCACGGGCTTGAAATAGCCACTTATCTACTGTTCTTTTAGATATTTAGAATAATGTTGCCAACCTTTCATTTGAGTCCCCAGTTCTGAATTTCATAAGATAGGCTGGTAACACTGAGGAACTGTTGCGAATTTCTAACAATTGTGGCACCTCATTAAGTATTTGATGGAACTGAGCTTTAGTTAACCCAATCCAAGTATGCACAACATGGTCTTCCATATTATCAATGTTTGCAAAGTTCTAAAAACTTTCTTTACGAGACTCTTAAAGGTGGGTACTGACCAACGTTACAAGGTGTAATGTAACATTCGCATCGAGCGTGTTACTCATCGAGCATGTTACGCAGTGTCCTTAAAATCGACGTAACATGCTCGTCAAAACTCTGTGCTCCGTCGCCGCCAGTTCACTCCGAGATGGCCGACAGCGAGGACGTATTGGGAACTTTGATTCTACTTAGTTATTGTTTCATCCAAGTGAAGAAAAAGAAAAAACGTTACTGGACATCAAACTTATTTAAAAATAGAGGCGTATGTGGTGGTTTGTCATTGATAGCAATATTAAAAAACCAAATGATTACTGGACAGTATAAAAACTTTGTACGCATGTCTCCGATTGATTTTGAAGAACTATTGAATTTAATTGGACCAAAAGTACATAAAAACGATACAAATTATAGAAAAGCTATCAGTGTCACGGAACGGTTAGCACTAACGCTTCGTTTTTATGCTACAGGAGATTCCTATACTAGTATGCAATATCTTTTCAAGATATCAAAACAACGAATAGGATTTATAGTGAAAGAGGTCAGCGAAGCCCTTATTGGAGCATTAAAAGAATATGTAAAGGTATGTATTATGTATGTATTAATTCAGAAAATGTAGTCATTACATATCAAATTAAATTAAATCACCAAATTCTGACATAAATTGTTCACTCATAGCTGGTGACCCATAGTCATTTTGATGGGACGTATTTGATGCAGGAGTTTCAGGGCTTTGCTGTGGCTCATAGTCATTTTGATGGGACGTATTTGATGCAGGAGTTTCGGTCTGTGGCATCGATGAGACTCTGGAAGTTGTTGGTCGTGTAGAGTAGCCTGAATAACTGTAGCTGTTCATTCCATTTCCAACATAGTCATACTCTCCGCGATCAGCACTGAACAATATATTTGATATATAATGCTGCACATGTATTTTTGTTGTCTTTGAATAAGATCGTAATTTATTTGCCAAAAACATACCATAGGCTTCACATTCGTCAGGTCTGTGCGAAGTGGCCTCCGTTTGCTCGGTTCTCTTTTTTAATATATTTAAAGTAGATACCATTATCTCTTCTGGGCTTTGGGCTACTGATTTCTTCCTTTTTGGAGGAGGAGGGCAATCATTGTCGCTTTTTTTGGCAGACGGAGGGCAATCATCAGGCAGTTGTTCTGAAGCACCTTCATGTCCATTTAGCTGAAAATAAATATTAATTATTATTTCAGACGCCAGAAACACCGGAGCAATGGCTGGTTGTAGCAAATGACTATGATACTTTGTGGAATTTTCCACATTGTTTAGGTGCAATCGACGGTAAACATATTTTACTGCAATCACCGATCAACAGTGGCAGTGAATTTTATAATTACAAGGGTTTCTTCAGCATCGTATTACTGGCAGTTGTTGACGCGAAATATAACTTTTTGTATGTAAATATTGGGTGTCAAGGAAGAATATCTGATGGAGGAGTTGTCAACAACTGTGTTTTAAACGAAAAACTAAAAAATAATGCACTAAACCTCCCTCAGCCCACTGCGTTGCCAGCAAGAACAGAAGAAATTCCATTTTACTTCGTTGGCGATGAAGCTTTTGCTCTTTCCCAAAATATGATGAAAGTATATGCAGGATATCATGAACGTGGTTGTAAAGAAAGAATATATAACTACCGACTTTGCAGAGCTCGTAGAGTAGTGGAAAATGTATTCGGCATATTGTCAGCAGTGTTTAGAGTTTTGCGGAAACCAATGTTGTTAGAACCGAAAACCGCGACATCTGTCGTAACAGCAATAACATCTCTCCACAATTTTTTAAGAAAAGGTAATAATGCTCATGTATATACCCCTGCAGGTAGTTTTGACGAAGAATTGAACGGCCAGGTCAGATTAGGAAACTGGAGAGAAGGTAACAATGATATGACTAGTATGTTACCCTTGCAAATAAGACCGCGAAGGGCTACAACATCTGCTCACAATATTCGTAATGAAGTTGCTGAATACTGTATTCAGCAAGGGTCTGTAAGTTGGCAAGAAAATTATGCTTAAAATGGACTTACAGTATCTGTTGTGTCACGAGGTGTATTTCTATCCAGTAGAAATAACATGGATTTGTAAGCGAACCAAGTGCTGTGGTAAACTTCATCTGCACCTGAAATTTAATTTGTAATTAATATTGAATTATTTTAAATAAAAAGAAGCACTATACAGATTAATACCGAGTTTATATTGTTTTCCCCACACTAGCTTGGAAACACCTACTTCCCTCACTAATTTCCACCCCCCCTACTATAACCCGCGTTAAACTTAATAAATAATTACGTACCTTTTCCAGTACCAGTTGATTGTTTAGTTTTCTGTTTTTCCCTCCTCAATGATGCCAGTAAACTTGTCATTTTCTTTTTACAGGCTTCTCTTTCGCTGTCGAGTAACGAAGCCAATCTATCCCAAGCGTCTTCTTTCTTTAATTTGTTATAATGCTCTGGGTGAGCTGGGTTCCACAACAGTGTTTCTTCTTTGTATTTTTCAATAAAATACAAAGTTTTTTCTTTATTCCACTCCATGCTTCTTGAAACTTGATATAATTACGAGAGGAATAACGGGTGATCACTTGCGATGTCCACGTGCGCTCGTGACGACTCGCAACGGCGTACTGACTGAACCGCGTAACAGTCAAAGGATTCGCCAAAAAACCGACAGCCGGGTGGAGCACTCAAAGCGAGCAACGAGCGGCTCGTTGCTTGCTGGTTTTCCCGTAACACGACGTACTGACTGCATGAATGCTCGCTGTGTAACACGTTACATTACGCCCCGTAACGCCGGTCAGTACCCAGCTTAATGTCATCATATCTTGGATATGCCTCGCAGTAAATTTTTGTATACTCTTTTAACTATCGAAGAAATCCCTTGCTTCGAAGACTAAATGGACATCACAAAGTCTATTATTTTATGGCACATAATATCCATGCAAATTGAGTAACATTTTTCTTGTTGCTAGAGGAACTCTGTAACGTTCAGTTCTCTAACATCCTTCTATGAAACACCGTATCTCTGATTCAACTGCCCTCATGTAATCTGGCAATACAATTGTTGGTGCTGCGTGCTGCGGTCCTGGTTCCACAATAGGGGCATCTGGTGAATTTGGTTGGTCTAAGGGTACCTCGTTACCTTCATTTTGTTCTTGTTGAATGGAAACAATTACAGGTTCATGCAGATTGTTGTCTTGATTTCCACCCAATTGTCCATCCGAAACATCAACAGACGATAGGGCTGACGGTGACGGACTCTGCGAGGAAGTCAAGAGGCCAGTTCCCATGTGAACAGCAGCTCTATCAGCTAATATCCAACAAGTGGCATATACGATCCGCCTCACCCACCTATAACAAAAGTATAATGAAATCCACAATTATTAATATCAGATCAGATAATTATATTTTTTTTAAATACTTTTTATTGTACACGCACTTATAATGTTGACATTGGAATTTCATCCAAAAGCCAGTTTAACTCCGAACTGATTTTTCTAACAGGAACTCTAACTGCGATAGGTTTGATTTCACACAGTAATAAAGATGAAATGATTATATTTATTGTAATAATAGTGTGAAATTGAACGCATTTCCTACTCCTGGTCTCCTTTCTCCTACAAGGTTCATGGTACCCATGAAATAATCCTGTGATCTAATCGTCACTGGAGTCCAGAACGAGTTTAAATCTCCTTGGGGCAACTCGTTCATCAGCCCATTGTCCTGTTCCGAACATACGATCAGGATTCCTAAGTCCAGTAGCTGAATTGCTTACTAGTATACGCTGATGACCTGGTGCTTCATAGTCGATGGTTGCTCCCTCGGAAAGCATCTTTACCTCCTTCCGTGCTACAACTGATGTAAAGTTTTTGACTCTATGGACGTCGTGTTCAAACTGTTCGTAGTCATATCCAGCCGGCATAAACTCACCGGGGTTCAAAAGAACAGGAAATCCCGGATCGGCGGGTGGTTGTTCATGGCGACGGCGTACACCGACGCTTAGCGGTTGGTTCCAGTTTGCAAACGGCAAGGCATTCAAATCATAGAACGCCTGACGTTCATCCTGAGGGGTAGCTGGATTAGCGACTCTATCTACAATCGCTCTCAGGTTGGAAAACAATATCCCTAATACATTATCATTGGAACATTTTACGTAGTAGGCCTCACCTTCAAACTCAAAACTCCCAACTCCTGCAAACAAGTTGCTCAATGGGTAAAAGGTCACGGCCATTGACTTAACTACGTCTCTCTCTTCAATGCTGAGGCGTGGGCGGTAAAACTCACCAGCTGCAATACCCATGGTATCAGGACTATTGTGGATAATAAGCCTGATATATTGGTGATAGACCGACTAGAGCGTCGCGCAATGATTGTTGATATAGCAGTCCATCATGACGAGAACCTCGTGAAGTCTGAGAAAGATAAACAAATTATCTTGACTTGGCTCGCGAGGTTGTCGACATGTGGGATGTGAACACAGCAGTCATTGTGCCAATAATCGTCACGGCCAATGGCGTAATTGCCAAGAGCCTCGACCAACATCTCAAGAGGCTCTCGTTGGGCAGCTGGATCAAGGGCTTGATCCAGAAAGCAGTACTCTTGGACAAGGCGCGTATCGTTAGGAGGTTCCTCTCTCAGGAGCCTTGACAGGACTACTATTTTTTATATTTTGAAATGTTTTGTTTTTAATTTTTGTAAAAATATTTAAAAATATAATTTACGTACTTCTCAGTGAAGTTAAAGAAAAACTAACTCATTCGTATACTCATCTTAGAAAAAGCATACCAGCCGGAGAACGATTAGTTGTTACATTGAGGTAAGTGAAACTCTAAATACATAATATTTTTATTTATTCAAAAAACTTATAAAAACACAGTAATTTAAGATAAAAGGAAAAAACAATTCTTTATTTAATTATTTGTAATTGTTTATGTAACTAATCATAGTTGAATCATTCTCCATTTGCATGGGTATGTTATGAATTAAATTTTGACCGGATGAATCCTGAACATGCAATTCATATTCTACTGATTGTTGATTATTTATTTTCATTTTGGTACAGGAATATGCATCACTGGTACCGATTGTTGGATATTATTTTCTACAGCTTCCATTTCAGCCAAAATGAGATCCTGAATCTTCGATTTTAACCTTAGTTTACGCCTTAATGGAATATTTTCCATATAAGGCAAAAGACTCAAAAAACAATAAATCGTCGCTTTTTTCTTTAATACTTTTCCTCTCAAGAATCTCAAGTTTCTTCTGTTCTATTGATCATTATTTTCGGTTCTGCGCATACGAATTTTCTTTCTTTGTGATGTTTGACCATAACTTTAAGATTCGAGAGTGTTACTTGTAATTGTGTCTGAAGTAGAATTTGTCTGCACAGAATTTGAATTCTGCAGCAGCTCTTCTATTGTTGTGTCGGTTGTTGTAGAATAATTATCACAATTATCTACACTCAAATTAGAATCTCTAACGGAGCTCTCGTTCTTCTTGCTCTTTAAAAACAATAATTGATCGTAGCCACGTGCTTTTACATATTTTATCAGCGCTATCTCCACTCTTTGGCTTATCAATTTTTCCACATTCTTTAAAAAAACACGCTCTCAGATTTTTCCATGTGGCTTTTACTGTTTTAACTGAAACAAAAACCAGCAGTTATTATAATGTTAAGTATTAAGTATACCCACTTACATTTCTTTTTCAGATATTTGGCTACTGGAGAATCCTATAGGTCTCTTGCTTTTCATTTCCGTTTAGGTCGCACTACAGTTTCTGAGATTGTAAGCGAGACATGCAACATTTTGTGGAATACACTGAAAGACGAATACATGCCAATTTCAACGATGGAGAAATGGTACGAAATTGCAGATAAGTACTATTACAAGTGGAATTTCCGAATGGCCCGCCTTCTCCTTCACTAGCATTACTGCTTGGCCTAAGGTGGTGACGGCTTCCCATGCCTCCTCGCTCCGGACCATGGAACGAACCAGGGCTGGACGCGAGAGCTTGCCGCCGCCGATCGCCTCGATGAGGACACGGCGGTGCTCCGCCCAAGCAGGGCAGACCTCCACCGTATGCTCCAGCGTGTCCTCCGGGCGATATTCACAGCAACTTAAAACACTCAGAATTTCCTCCTGCCGAATCCGAAACAGATACTTTTCGAAACAACCGTGTCCGGTGAGAACCTGCGTCAGGCAAAAGGTGAGAACGCCATGGCGCCTCTCCAGCCATTCCTCAAAGAGAGGCACTATCGCCGCAATTGTGGCGTGCCCAGCACTGGGTTGTGACAGTCGCTGACTCCATACTGCCATGGTATCTTGCCGGAGCTCCGTCCGCCACGCTGCAATTTGCCGCGGCAGCGGGGTTTCGCCCCGGCGTAGCGTCTACGCGCCGCGCGTGGACGTGCGCGAGGGCTTTGCCTCCAGATCCCATGGCGGCAATCTTGCAAGAAGGCTTGCCACCTCGCTCGAGACCGTGCGGTATCCCCGGGCCAGCCGGAGTTCAAGCACATGATTGTCAACGACCATTCTCGAACCAAAATGAATTTCACACTTTAAAACATAATCTCGAAACGTAGCAAAAACGTCTGATTTATGAGCTACTATGTAAGTCGCACAGTAGTGTGTGTATTCGTCGACAAAAATTACTAAATAGTTTTTGTCGTCAAGTGTTGATTTAGGAAAATGACCTCTTGCGCCGACGCTTGCGCGGGTCGTACAGGTTGCGTTGAAAATACATTATTACGGCTGATATTATTTCCTCGCCTGTTACCACGATGTTAATATCGGCTATTGTAATATTCTCCTGTGAGAAATTTCTACCGCGGTAAGAATCCTGAAATGACCTTCTGTAACCACGGCGGTTATAACTATTAAAAGATCCATAATTGCGGCCACGTTGACCTTGACCCCTAAGTCCTGAAAAAGGTGTAAACTTACCTCGACCTCTTCTCGAATACTGCATGACGTCTGGCTTAGAGGACGTAGAAGGCGTTGATACATCCTCGTACTTAGCACCTTGTATGGCGTCCTTGAGATTACTGTAGTTGCGAGCGGTCACTATGGTGCTTAGCCTTGAACTTTTCAATCCATCTGAAAATCTCTTCATGGCCACTTTCTCATTTAATGGCTTTAGAATCGCGAACTTTGACGAATCGCCGTCTGCCTGTGAGATGGTTAAATCGGTGAAAAGTTGTTCTAATTCAGAACCGTACTCGTCAATTGACCTAAAAGTTTGGTTCAAATTTTGGAGGCGGGACTGAATAGTAGTAAAAGATTTTGTAGTTAATAAATGTTTCCTTAAATCCTGAATTAAACTAGAAACGGTGTCATAGTTATCCGATAAACGGAGCTTAGCGTTCTCAGATAGATGACCGTTTAATTACGAATTTTATTAAAAGCTTTTGTCCCAAATCGTCTAACAAATCCGCATACATTTCCACTGCATCAATCAACCGTTTTGTGGTATCTTCCCTACCATCCATAAGGGGAAATAAGTTACACGTGAAAGGACTCTCAGAAATAACCACAGTTAATCTTCGAAACTTATTTATTAATCTCACAACTTATATTTATCAAAACTTATTTATTCAACTCAATCTCCACGGTACAACAATACCACGAGTCTTCACTACCATCAAACACCCGCTCCCTTCAAAAGCCCTCGGATCTCTGCCGAGCGACCGAACTGTTGCCACCAGTGTCCAGTGCAAATCGCTTACGTCTCCACATTTTATTTCCATCAGCATATTCGCCGTCAGTATGGCTAGTGCAAACATTTTAAACCGTAGATCGATTTGATTTCAAACCGTGTAGTTTCAGGTATTTTAGTGAAACCTTACACACGCCGTGCCGTGCGAATGTCGAATTCCATTCTTACTACTTTTCCTTCACTAACAGAAGAACACAATTTACTTATCTTTAAAAAATATACTCTTAATATTATCAAAAGTAGTAGATAATTGTGTCACTAATTCGGGTTTTAAATCATGCGATATTTTAGAGTATAATAATAGCGCTTCACTGTATAATTTCTTAACCTCTCTCAACTTATTTATCGCAATAGAACCCTTAAATCTAGCTTTTCTTTTCTATATCAAACATTTACTAATGTCAACTAAATCATCATATTATATTCTGCTAAAATCATCGGCCATAATCTAAAAATGTTATGATGATCGTCTCTTTTCTCGTTTGAGTAGATTGACACATGATTTGTAATATGAAACCACTTATTTTGGAATAATGTCCGATTTTCTAATCGCTTGTTTTTTTTTAATAATTGTCCAAATTTTCACTCGCGATGTGACCTGGAATGGCAGGGTCGCCATGAAGTGTCGTGATAAATGAAAGACATTTGCTCTCGGTAACGGCTGGATTGATTGTGTGTTCACAGAGACTGAGCGTACACGATCTTAACATAATGCTTACTTAGCTAATCCTGAATAAGGTGTTGTTACACACATACATAATAATACTTCGATACTTGCTTACACACACTACAGGCACCACAAACATCACTATGCACATTAAATAAAGGTCGTTTTATAATTTTGACTTTGATTTATTACATGGCAAACATGCTTGTTTTCCTTCTATACAAGCTTCACATAAATTATCATTTGGTGTAACATTATTTATTTGTACATTGTCAGAATAAAATTGTTTGATTTTTATTTGCACAAACTTAGATTTGCCTAGGTGAGCTAGCCTTTGTTGCCATTATTCATAATTATTATTGTTTACGACCATATTTGATGAGCTTCTAGCATTTAAAGCACATTTTCAAGTGTGAATTTAATATCAGTTAAATTGTCCAAAGACTAACCCTTTGTTACTAGTAATCTTACCCTCGTTGTATATTTGCACGCCACCGTTATTGCTAAAAACAATTGTCATACTAGCTTATTGCATTTCCTTTACTGAAAGCAAGTAAGGAATTTCGGAACAGAAAAGGACATCCTGTAGCATTCCTTTTATACCTAAGTGGCTGGTTACTGCAATATTGCCCTTCTTCGTTGCTCTTATATGTTCCGTTCTTAGCAACTGAGATGTTTAATGGTTTTTTTCAGTTTAAAGTTTCGTGCCAGATCTTCTCCATTAATTAAATGATCTGAGGCACCCGAGTCTAAAACAAATGTAATCTCGTTTTGATCGTCAGATTCATTTCCACAGCTTCCGACCATAAAAGCAATTCATCCCGAGAAATTAGGATTTTCAGTATCCATAATATTTACAGTTTGAACTGTTCTTTTGTTTTCGGAACGTTGTTTCGGTTGCTTGTTATAATAACAGTTCTTTTGTACGTGACAAATCCTTCCGCAACAATGGCATTTTATGTTTCAGTCTATAATTTTTCGGCTTGAATGAGGTTTTATGAAACTGTCCTCGATTCGAGTTCCTTTGCATATTTTAATTTCTATAATTGTGTCGGTATTGAGTTTTAGGTTTTGCTGTAGTGTCCGCCGGTACTTCTGTAGATTCCGCCTGGAGAACTTTCATGCTTGTATCGCGTCTTTCATTGATTAATTTTATCTCATGATCAAAAAGTCTAATTTTGACAAAGGCTAAGGTCAGGATGTCCTCTCTGCTAATGTTTCAATTGCTGATGACAATACCAACATAGGTGTTAGGTAGAGTCATAAATAGATGTGTTACCTTATCCACTTCTAATTTTGCACCTGCAGCCATAAATTCGGTTAACAAGTCATCGAACTCTTGGAAGTGTTTTATAAAGGGGTTTTCTCCTTGTAACTTAAAATTCAACAACCGTTTTTTCAAAGCTAGTTGCGTCGCTATGCCTTTCTTTTCATAGATGGAATCCAGTTTCATGAAAATTTCCCTCGCTGTATTTTCTTCACTTGTAGTCCCAGCAATGAATACGATAGCTTCTTTATTATCATATTCTTAGCGATTCTTTGTCTTTTGTGCCACTCACTGTCGGGTTCTTTAGGAGTTTCATCATCAATTACATTAAGCCTTCAAGTTCATTTAATAAATTACGTATTCTAAGTTTCCACACTGTATTTGTCCCCGTCAATTTGTTGAATATTTGTTTATCCATTTTATTAAATCACTCACATATACTAAATACTTCGAATGTTATTTAGTCTAACTCACTGGGGCCCATAACCTGTTGGGCTTTTAGAACCAATAAAAGACACAGTTATAATTTCCAATAATTAATTTATTATCTTTATTTGGTAGGAGAGGTGTGTGTATTCTCGGTTGGTGCAGACGAAAACACTAACGTCTTAACTATTATAGTAAAGTTATGATTAATGTAAATAAGTACCTATGAGAGAAAGACTCTCAAACTACTCAAGTGAGACGGATATATTCCAACAATTACAACATCTGAGATAAGAATATCTCTTAATTTTATTATAGTTTTAATTCATAATATTGATTGCGAAAATAAGATTTATTATGCGGTATGTTGACATCTTACTGTTATTTGGGTTTGACACAGTTTCAAATTTATCGATAAAATAGTGGTCAAGTGCGAGTCGTAAATAAATTGTAAACCAACCAAAGTGCGTTTTACAAAACTTGTAAGAACTTAGGTTTTTAAAGGCTAGTAGGATAAATAGTAAAGATAAAATTGGGGTAAGTTAACAATGATTCGTATTGCCGAAAACGAGAGGCCTTGGGTACACTATTAGAAATGTCGAAAGCCTTCAAATAGCATGAGAAAAAACGTCAGAGGTCATTAATATCATTATTTTGCATTTTTATCGAAAGCGGTAAGTCTTATCGTCAAAATAAACCAATCAAAAATTGTAGATCATGGAATAATCTACAAGTGTTTTTTTTTTACTTTTTTTCTACGTATCATCAATTCATCACACTAGAGATATCACCATTATATTTACAATAAGAAAATAATAAAATGCACGCTTATGTTACGCAAACTTTGTACTAGCCCAGTCACTGCGGCCCTGGAACGCAAAGGGTACCGTGAAACATGCCAACTTTGCCCACTTTTTTCGAATAATTACAATTTTAATATGATTTTTCTATGGAGACCTAAGTATTTTCTTTCATCAACTACAACTGTTAAGATCTTGTGCATGTGTTACTATTGCTAGATTTACTATTATTCATCATTTAATTCAATATTTGTTCGATTTTGTTGGCGGGCAAAGTTATCTGGACTTTTAGCCAACTTTGCCCACATTGATTTTTGACGCAAATATGACCTTAATGCAGATGACATAAAAACCAGTACAAGAATTTTGGTAAAGATGGCGTTTACTTTAGGAATGTAGACGACACTATGAAAAGTTTCTTACTAAAATCACTGGGCAATGTTACCCTGACATTTTTTCTCTTTTTCATACAATCTACATTTCGCCTTTTAAAAGTGCTAGGGTTGGTACATGGTTAAAATTTTACTCTGTTTTTTTTTTGTGTTTTCTACAAAGAATGTGTTTAGGTAAATTAAATAAAAAGAAAAACGCAGGAAAATGTTTCACGCTTATTAGTATTTAATAAAAATTTAAATTACAATTAAGTAACACTTTTTTTGATAAAGTAGATACTTAGAGAGATCAAGTCAAGTAACTCGTATGTGGTAGGAAAATTAAATAAAGACTTAAACAGACATTTCTTTTAGTAATGAAA
This sequence comes from Melanchra persicariae, assembly GCA_947386135.1. Lineage (NCBI taxonomy): Eukaryota > Metazoa > Arthropoda > Insecta > Lepidoptera > Noctuidae > Melanchra > Melanchra persicariae. Next base: position 6,220,427 of record OX376673.1, on the reverse strand, counting down.
AATTACATTTCTTTTTATAGTTTTATACTGATAAAGCTAAAAAATAGAGAAATGTTATTAAAGATACTTTTTATTAGTGGCCTAAACCGTTATGTTTGAATGATTGTTTTTTAACTTATCACTGATTCACAAATTAAAGTCTGAACAAAAATAACTGGAGAAGACACGAAATTAGATTATAATGATAATTATTACTTCAGTCATGCCATGTCTATTTTTTCTAAATTTAAACACATACAATAACATTAACCACAATTATGTAGAGATATATAAAAAAATATATTAAAAGTAGGAGTTTCTTACTATTATTTTTATCCTTAAAGTAAATAATCAGAGATCAAAGTTTTTGGGGTCATTGGGATCCGAATCCACCCCGCAATAACAATATAAATCACATATTTTTCAATATCACAATTATTCATTACACTAATTATAAACATTAAGAAGACACAATGGCTACCTAATACTTAATATTTGGCAACGATAGGAACGACATGTTTTCTTATTTGTAAGAGTAAAATTCGTCGAAAAATATAATTTAAATTAAACCATAATAAAGTTAATAAACAAAATAGCTTTGTATTAAGCATTTACTGAATGTTGAAATTACTGAAATCAATATTAAAAACGATTTGACCACGTCGAGTAATCTTTGGCTTGGGTAGTATGGTAATAACATCTTCTAAGTGATCCATAGTGCAAATGTCATCAACTATTGGGTACGTGAAAGTGGTTCCGTTTTCACATTTAGACTCCTTAATCTTTCGCACAAACTTAACTGTAGGAATTTTACCGATGATTGCTAAAACGTTACCTACGAAATGCTTTAAAGTATTTTTTGTTGCGAACTGAGCAATAATCCAATCATCTTTTTTCATGTTGTCATGGTTTTCTACGAAATATTCAATTTCATGCAGTCCAAATGAGATATCCGTAGATTCGAAATTCTCTTTATCCTCTTGTTCCCGCAAGCATTCAGCAATGAGATAATCATCCACTGTTTCGTACTCTGAGTCATCTGTGTCAACTGTAAGAACTTCATTATTATCAAACATCGAGCTAGAGTCACTATCAGATGTATTCTTCCTTTTTTTCACTGAAATACGCCCTCTGGCTGACTTTTTTCCTTTAGAAGCATTTGTAACTTTCACTTTTCTGTTATTTTTCTTTCCTTTTGTAGAATTTTCTTTGTGTACTGTTTTTAAATGTTTATTTTTCTTCATTTGTAGGCACTCTGGTATATCACTTTTAGATGTAGAAACAAATGGCTTATTTTCAATCTTATTAGAAACTTCTTTCAAAACACAAACATTTGAAGGCCCTGCTTTATTGATAACATCTGAGAGTATAGTTATTTTCTTTTCTTTGACACGATCCCTTTTCACTGATCTGTTTGTGGAAGTATTTAAGTGTGATTGATCTGCAAGCGTCGATGATGTTTTTTCGATATTTACACTTTTAGATGTACCAACAAAAGGTGTATTTTCAATCTTATTAGAAACTTCTTCCGAAACACAAACATTTGAAGACCCTGCTTTAATGATAACATCCGAGAGTATAGTTATTTTACTTTTTTTGACAGGATCCTTTTTCACTGATCCTTTCGAGAATGACTTTAAGACTGAAAGATCTGCAAGCGTCGGTGATGTTTCTTGGCTATGGCTGAAGCAGGAGTTAATTACAGTGATGCAAAGCTTGCTGAGACTTCGAGGAGAAGAAATATCTTGATGCTGGGAGATAGCAAAATAATCTTCCCAATCCAAATATCTCTCATGATCCTCGTTGATGATATTGTAAGTAATACCTTGATCCTGAGAGATAGTAAAATATCCTTCCAAATCCAAATAGCCTTCTTGATCTTCGTTGATATCCTCATTTGAAACTAGGTCAGTTTTAGTTACAAAGAGGCCAGTTTCTTCATCTAAAAATAGAGAGTCTTTCGTTTTTCTTTGTCTTTTTGCCACTGTAGAAGATTTATTTTTTGCTTTGGTTTTGCAAGAATCAACATTTAAATCGGAAACCGTCACCGATTTGCCTGGCTCGCAATTAATTTTTTTATTTCTTTTGACTACCATCGGCTTTGGTGCTCTAGTTTCCTTTAAATAGTCTACCAATGCTTGATCGATTCCATATGATAATATTTCCTCTTGCATTTCAGGGATCTTCTTTAGCACTTCTTGGGGATTTAACGGAAATACTCCTGATGCTTTAAATCCACTTTTGATGTTCTTTGTTTCCCTCATTTGAATTGCTTCAATTAATTCACGAAGCAATTTCGGAAAGTGTTTTTTGTTCAATGATGTTTGGTTTGGATTACGGAGCTTGTACTGGTACAAAATTTTACGCCAAGCTTTCTTTAAAGGCCCAAAAAATGCCACGTCTAGCGGCTGGGTGAGGTGTGTTGATCTTGGAGGGATAAATACAAATTTAATGTTATTTTGCTCGCATATCTTAACTACTTTAACGCTCAAATGACTAGACAAGTTGTCGCAAATGACCACTTTAGTCCCTGAATTTTTTTGCGCCCATGGGAGGATTATGGATTCAAAGTAATTCTCAAACATGGCACTGTCAAACCACCCTGATTTAGTGCAGTTATATCTGGTATCTAGTGGTCCTCCACTAACCCATTCTGAGTACATATTTGTTGATTTGTAAACAACATATAATGGGAGACATTCACCGCTTGCGGTGGCTGTAAACATGAGAGATATGTTTCCTTTGGTGGAATTGGCTATTCTTTCGGGATACTTTACTCCCCTCCGAAAAATGCACTTTGAAGAACCTGGATTGTCCGACAGGTTGGTTTCATCAAAGTTGACTATATTTTCTGCTGGTATGTCTTTTAATGTTGTGCTTAGATTGTCAAAGTATTCGGCTATTTCTTGAGGTCCCTTTTCAGCTCTCGCCTTTGAAATATTTTGAGTGGTTCTCACAGTCAATTTGTCAGCATTTCTCGCCAAAAATCCCTGGACCCATGCATCGCCGGGAATCTGATTCTTGAACATATGATCTCGAGAATTTTTCTTTAGAAAGTCATGAACTACAAGCTTTAGATCCACTTTAGTAAGCGGGGAGCCAAAATCGCTAGAAGCTTGTAGAACTCTTACAATTTGACTCTCTTCTGCAGCTGATAAAACAGTAGGATGACCCACTGACTTCAAATGTTTGTTTTTTATTTTATTTAATATTGTGCGTCTTGGGATACCAAGTTGCCGTTCAGCATCTCGTGAAGAAATTTGGCCTGATTCTACTGATTCACATGCAAGTTTTAACATTTCTTCAGTGTAGTTTTTATATACCCTAGATCCAATTATTCGTCTTGACGGCCTCTGGCGAATTCGAGATTTATGTTTATTTTTCTGAAACAAACAATGCAACTCTCAACAAAAAATATTAGAATTAATAATAAAATAAATACTTAAATATGTATAAACTAAATAGTTATATGTACTTAAATAATATATTAATTAAATACATTAAATACCAATTATGTTTAAAATTAAATAAGCTCAGCAGCCATAAATTAAAAAGGGAAAACACAAGATTTCGTAAAGTGCCAACCCTAAGCCTTTTTTGATGGCGGGCAATGTTGTCAATCGTAAGTCGGAACATTCCTAGATAACTTTGCCCATCATCATAACTTTAGTCTTAAAAGACCCTGAGCAACCACATTAACAGTAATATACTCTACAAATGATTTTCTATGACATGTCGTAAAGTAAACTAACCTGTGTCTTCGCCATCTCGCAGAATGTTCTTTCAAATTTGCACTAAAATTTGCCCGCAAAAACACGCACCTCACTCGACGAGTTCCAACAAGTCACTAAACGAAGTTAGCAACATACACGATTGTCAGTATTGTCATACACATAGCCTATTTTCCACCAAAGTCAATCAATGTTGCCATAATATTAAGATATTTTTGCACATCAAAGATATGCTTATACATTGTTCTTCGGGCAAAGTTTCCCTTAGGGGCAATGTTGGCATATTTCACGGTATTAGGAGCAGGGATACGTATGGTTTTTGGTCATTAAGAGTCTATAGGTTGCGAAACAGTCGAGGGGCGAGGCATCTCCATCGTCCTTTTAAAATTCCAAATGTTCGCTCTATAGTGGAGCGAGCACATTTTTGTATTTTGTTATATCTCCCTTCTGTAGAATCTTCCAACAGCATTGTCTATTGGGGTCATCATGAATTCCCGAAGTTGATACCCAGAATCTCCCGTAACAAATATTGTTGGTAAACAATTGCTGCATAATAAATTGCCACATGTACACCTTGAACTAACTATTAAATCAAGAACATATAATGAATAATGCCCTTCCAATCCCACCACACACACAGCATCACCTTGTTGCGAGTTCTAAAGTTCTAAAGTTGCCCATCGAAAGGATATCCTTTTTTGGTATATTTCTATGTACTGCCTTTTTTTTGTACAAGATGCAAGAATTAATCACTGTAAGATCAAGTAGATGGAAAAAACATATGCAAATACCATTTTTGGACCTTACTGGAATGTGAAACCTCTCCAAAAAACTGTCCATTAAGTCCACCTCCCCCCATATGCTTATTATATTCATGAACGATTTGTGGACATGAAATTACTACCTTTTCCTTTTTCGATTTATCATATCTAGTAACACTAGAAAAAAATACAATCACAAATAAAATTGTGATTGTATTTTGACATTGACGTTTTGTTTTTTTTACGTAGATACGCTCCGTTTCAACTATCAATATTTCTAGTAATAATTGTCAGACGCAAAAATATCAACACCCCACTGATTTGTGTGCTTTTTTAACCTGTGAACCGTTTGATGGAAATTTCCATAAAGATGCAATGAAGGGCAAATAATCAAAGTTATTCTAGGCTGTTCTGTTGCAGTGGTATGAAAGTTTTGAAAGCATTCCTTGATGCATAGAGGCACGGTGCATGCGGAGCATATAAATTTTGTTCCTTTCTCCTGTTTTTTTGTGCTGCAGAACCGGGCATCTCTTATAAGTGTTACTTTCTTGGGCATATGTATACCTACATTCAATAACCGAATTTCTTCCGGCACTTCGATTACCACCCCTTTCTTGCTAGTAAAGAATATACTTGGGCGTTGTTTTTTTGAGAGTAATTGTTCATCGTGCCAAACGCAGTCGAAATTCAAGGTGTGAATGTGTTGTTACAGCATGTGTTGCACTGTACGTTATGTATAAATTAATGATGGATGCATCAAATCTAAAAAAGAATAGACGCATCCAAAACTTTCGAGATTTCCTGTTGATTGGGTAAGAGGATCTGTAATGATGAAATAGATCCACCCCGTCCATGCTCATTGTCTAAGCAATTGCTTAGACAATGAGCATTCCCAAAAGCAATTGCTTTTGGGCAAAGAACTTCTACTCTTGAACCATCTTTTTGAGTTCTTTTCACGTACATAATATCCAATGGTTGATGTGCTGTGGTAAGCAATGTGACTTCTTTTGTGTCAAGTCATCATATCCGGGAGGTCTTTTCGATTTGATTCTACAGCATAAATATGTTTATCATATAGCTGTTCAAGTAAATTGCAACCAGTGAAGAAATTATCAAACGCTACTAGTGTATTAATGGGGAGGTTGTTGCTGAGTTTCATCACGACATTGTTGTCCGACTCCGGACAACAATGGCCTGTAGTAGGTTGGTAACGAGCTGGCCATCAAGCGCGTCGCTGAATTTAGCGATGTCGATAGGGGTCATAGAGGGGACGGGGCCGGGTGTAGGGAAGCCCCGAGGGAGCGGGAGCGATGCGTTGTCATCGTGGAATGAAAACAGGTTACCAAAAGTCTATTATTATGTAGCTCGTTAAAAGCCACATTCGCAGCGCGTTTCGCATCATTGGCGTCGAAGTTGTTTTGCGCACGTTCCATCGCGCGGTCAGGGAGATCTATCGCATGCAACAGTTGACTGAGCCACGAATCAACGTTTGTGTTATCCAGATGGACGTAGATAGCATCAGTTGGCATACGTATACCCCTCCCGAACGGCGCGGTAGTACCGATAGACATGAACGCCCCACGCATGCGGTCTCTTTTGTTGGATGGACAGGACAAGATGGCTTCCAGCTCGGCTGAGACCTCTGGGTCATCTAATCGCTTGATGAGTGCTTTGCAAAACGCTACGAGGGCGCTATTCTTGGTGGCAGGGGATTTAGCGGGGGGAGGGGAGGCTGACGCCCAACAACACAGGGAGGGGTAGACACGGAGCCCGAGGCATCAGTGATAAGGGGGGGGGGGGACTAAGCTCCTGTCCTTAGAGACACTTCCCACAAAAAGACCCTCCCGTGAGCGTTTCCTGTTGTTATAGCCGGGGGAAGAAGAAAGCTCAAACTCTCTGGCAGCACAACTGTCTTTGGCCTGAAGGAGCACTTAACTCCCAGGGTGGGAGCTCCCGGGAATGAGTACCCTACCTGACGAGTGCACTCAGGGTGGTGAGCCCTAAGCTTGTAAACTCACTGTCAATCTTAATGTGCAGTGGGGCCCTATGGGTTTTTTGACCAAGCTGGTGACGTAGGGGTAGACACCCAACCGTCTCCATGTGCACACCGAAAGAGAGCGGGTTTAGACATAGGGCACGACTAGGAGATCCCCCAAGGCCGCGTTCCTATTCTCTTCTGACTTTACCAAGCCCTGAAGGGGCCTAGTAGGTGTGTCGGGTCAACACCACTTGGCTTCGTTGCCACCGTTAGGTTTCCAACACGTACCACTAAACTTTTACTTTTTATGTAGTTTATGTTAAGTACCGAGAAAATACTTTCTATACTTTTTCTGTTTATTCTGTGTTTTTATTTTATTTTGGCCTGCCGTAATTCAGCTTTCTTATCGTGTGAGCAGTAAGGTCTTACGACCCCAGAATACGGACAAACGAGTAACAATTAAAGGAACTAGGTTTAAGCGGGAACCTAGGTTTTGCGAAGGAGATTCGGCGTGCGATCGGGTATGTTCGCACTAATGAGATCGGCCTTTGAACTCGCTATTAAAAGCGCCGGTCATTGCAGCCATATGGGTGCGTTCCGTCGATGCTCACAAGCCATATCTTGAACGCACTATTTACTAAATTAATTGATACTTGTATAATGTAGATATTTGTTCTTGTTAATTTATATCATTAAATAATGTGTGCTATATAAACAAGTTCTAATGAATTTATATGTGATATGTAATGTTTCTATTAATATGATTAGTCATAGATAATGCGTTCCATGTGTGTATGTGTTTATGGTAATATGAATGGAACGTGATTGCAAAAATGTCATGTGTCAAAACTGTCAAACGTGAAAATAACAAACGAAATAAACAAAGTTCAAAGACTACAATAGTATACTGGCTATAGACAGGCAACTCTACCTTATTTTTTAATACTAGGAAGTGGTCGAACTCAGCGCCATCTAGTTTTTAGTTAAGGGAACTAATTTATATAAGTAAATGTATAGGTTGGTAGGTGCATAGCTGCTGTCTGATCCTTTATGATATTAGGTAGAGAGATGAGTGTATCCGCTATATACTACAAACATACGTACTACATAAAGGAAAAAGAAACACATAATTGAATATTAAACCATTTTATTTAAAAAAACATCACACATTTTACAATAAAATTTTATGTTCGCCTTTTTCGTCCCTTATGATTAGGGTAGTGCCGGTTAGCCTTTTCTTTCATTGAATCGTTAATATTCCAGAAGGTTATTTGGCCAGTGAGAACATTATTGATATCTTTGCACCAGTTGTTTACAACAACAACACACACAACACAACACAACACGAACGTACGAACTAATTGTAACGCGGCTCAACAACATGGAGAAACGAAAGCTCAACTCAACCTGCACTGCACTAGCGAAAAAACAAAAACTCTATTGCAAAAGGAAAATAAATGCGCACGAATAGTTATACTCTCATGCAGCCATTTTCAATTCAAGTGTGGCCATTCAAAAACAAACTTTTGCACGTTTAAATCCCAAAATATTACTTCTTCATTATTAAAGCTCATAATAAAAACCTAATTATGTACTAATTCATATATTCTATTATTTTATACGAGAAGATCATGAAATTATATTATTTTTCTTGATTAATGTTATAAAGTAACTCACAGAAAAAAATATATATATTTAACCGTAGCAACACCGCAATTTGTTTCCCTTAACTAAAAACTAGATGGCGTTGTTTTCAATGAAAAAATGGAATTTTAATTTTGTTCTAAGTTGCCATAGCATGACAAAGTTGAATGTTGCGTGATATGGTCGATTGTTTAGTGTTTTAACAAGGAAATGGATCTGAAATAAGTAGACCGCTACAAAAGTACCTGAGGAACATTGTTGTTTTTGCCGAAAAATCAGCTCAGCTAGCTCAGCTTTTGCTTTAGCTTTACGAAGCTGCTCGTGAAGTATCTTCATCTCTACTTCGTGTTTTTCACTAGCCCTCATTTGGCGATCTTTGTACTCCAAAATCGAATCCTTATGACGCTGACCTGTCAGCGCCGTTGGTCTTCTTTCAGGTACAGTTGGAGCGGTTTCTGGCACAGAGGTAGGTGTGGATGTCTGTGGAGGAGTTTCTGAGACCACTTGATCTGGGTCAAGGGTTGCACCATGTGATCCTCTGTAATTTCTGAAAAGCATAATAATTTTAACATTAATCTCAGATGCATTAAGTAATAAAAGCTATATGGGTGGGGCTCACAAAATTTGTACCATAACGCACTAGAAAGTGTAACACACAAATTCGTTTGCAACATACTGGTAATTTTGTAACGCTGGAACCATGTAAAGGTTTACAGGGAAGGCACGCATATAATTACATTTATACACGTTTATTCACTCGCTAGCAAAAGTATTATCCCCTTTTGGACTCCGCTGCAGTCTGTTAAAGACAATATCTTAATGTTATCCAGTGTTTTACGTAACACACTACGTAACACACCATAGCGAACACACGAGAACACTAGTGTTTACTTGATTATAGTAGCCGCAAATTCAAAGAAAGATTGAAAAGTTAGCCATAATATACGACACAAAAAGGTATTTAATTATTATCTATACTTCATTATAATGAAAGACAAACAGTTGCCTTGAAAAATCTGTGTTTAATTACCAATTTTGGAGGGAAAAAACACTACATCATATCACTTCACTTTTGTTACAAGACTAAAATGGTTGACATTGAATTGACACTTAATGGCTGTTGTTATACGGTTTTGCCACCCTAAAAAAACAAGTTCTAGTGTGTTTTTATTACTAAACTACGAAAGCTACCGTGTAACACATTATATATATATATATCTGTGGAGTAAGCTGTCGGGGGAAACTGACCTGCCCCCTGAGATAATTGAATTGTTTAAATTTTGGTACGGCAATCAAAACAACTTTGTTAGATGGGCGGGTGCGTACTCTAATGAGTATAGACTTGAGTGCGGGGTGAGGCAGGGGGGGTTGACCTCGCCTAAGTTGTTCAATGTGTATATTAATAAGCTGATCGATGAACTCAGCAGTACGGGTGTCGGATGCATGATAGATGGAGTATCGTTTAACAATATCAGTTATGCTGACGACATGGTGCTGCTGAGTCCATCGATCGGTGCCCTCAGGAAACTTGTTAAAATGTGTGAATACTATGCTGGGACCCAGGGACTGAGGTACAATGCGAAGAAGAGCGAACTGTTAGTGTTCAAGGCGCCAAATAGAATGTATGATGTAGTGCCGTCAGTTTCGCTAGAGGGTGCTACATTAAACAGAGTAACGCAGTTTAAGTACCTTGGTCACTGGGTAACGGAGGATGGCACGGATGACTGTGACATGGAGAGAGAGCGCAGGGCTTTGACTGTAAGGTGTAACATGCTGGCACGCAGGTTTGCAAGATGCGACATTAATGTCAAAATAACTTTATTTAAGGCATATTGCCAATCTTTTTACACCTGCAGCCTGTGGACTAGATACACACAGAAAGCGTATAATGCCCTGCGCGTGCAGTACAACAACGCATTTAGGATACTGTTATCGCTGCCACGGTTTTGTAGCGCATCAGGTATGTTTGCGGCAATGCATACAGACGATTTCTTTGCGATCATGCGCAAGAGATCGGCATCCCTGTTGCGTCGTGTGCGTGGCAGCGGTAACGGTCTCTTATGCGTTGTTGCCAGTAAAACTGAGGGACACCTGATAGGAAACTTGTGTGGAAAACACGTATTCCTGTCGGATGTGCCCAGAAGATAGGTTGTGTAATATAGTGGTTAATATACTAACATAGTTTATAAGTCTATACTAACACATTTATTTGTAATTTTTGCCTGAAATAAAGATTTACTATTTTATTATTATTATTATTATTACTTGTAACACACTAGAAAATTTTATGGGACTTTTTTTAAATTCGCTGTTTTGTAAGCAATTATATTCTTTTGTGAGATTTACAAACAAAGTTCTTTGAATTATTTTGAGAATTATTATTAAATTAATTTTGAGCCCCACCCATATAAATGTTTTTCCTGTGCTTATTTCGAGGTGTAGAACAAATTAATTTTATATTTATGTAAGTATTATATTACATAATAAATAAATAGATCTAAGTTTTTGGTAGGTAGGTACAGTATTTACCAAGAACTGCATCTGAATCAATCGTAGTATCTATCCCAACTATAAGCGCTGGGACCACTTCAACGACATCAGGGTCAATGGTGGCATCACTTATTGATGGCCCTCCCCCAGTGGCCATGCTATGTTGGCGTTCTTTGGTCAACGCCTCCCTGTCTTTGTTTGATGTTCATTCAGAGCCGGCGTAGTTGTTGCCTAGAATATTAATAACAAGGTGAATGTAAATAATGCAACAAAAGAAAACAAGCCAAAATTTGTCATTAACATAATTTCATGGAACAATAGGTCAATCTCAGACAATAATAGGGTTCCTTTTGTTCTGTTACCCGATGTCACAATAATAAAGAGTAAATAATGTAATTATTTACCTGGGTGCGTGGGGATGCGTGCGGACTAGCGTTGTATTCTGCACTTATTATGTTCCAGGTCTCTTTTTTATTCGGTAGAGACGCACCATCGGTGTCCTAATTTTCAACTACAGCCTTGTATTTCTTTTAAATTTCTAAAAAGAATTTTTTCTCTATTGGAGTAAAAAATGCTTTCTATTTTCCATTATGGAAAAAAATAGCAAACGCGAGGTCACACTTTTATCTTAGTAGCGCACTGTGGGCTGAAAATCGAGCTTTGGGTCTTGTCGCAGAAATAACTGGATCTGATGAAAGAAGTAACATGTTGAGGATATCTTCATTCGATTTTTTTCTACTTTTCTTTCGCGAATGGTGTTCCCTAAATCTACGAAAGTCTGTTCCGTGACTCGGACGCTTCCTCTGATAGGCTTCCGATTGCGTTACTGGCAATGATATCTGCCCCATGTATAAGCAATTTGTGCATTGTATGGGCTGTGCACAAATTGCTGGGTACTGTGCAGGCATGTGGTACCAATTATGTAGTTCCACATAACTAGCAGCTGTCTGGTACGCATATTCTTTAAATTTTACAGCGTCAATATCTTGTCCTGAGGTTACGGCCTGTAATATCACTGCAAGTCTACGAATTAACTGTTCGTCTAGCCCAGTGATCGCTGCAGTTTTCTCAGGAAACTCGAAAAATCTTCTGGCTGTATTGCCATCATTCGTTGTTCCGGATCCTTGTTTGACAATGTCTATCAAAAGGTCTAGTTCAGCTTTGCAACGATCTTGTATAACTTTTTTTCTTGCTTGAAAGACAGCTTTGTCATTCTCTCCACGCACTGCCCATTTCTTGAGGTCAAGCCTATTAGCTATATGTAAAAGGCATTCCATGGTATTGATACGAGCGTGTAATGTTGTCAGTCCAAATTTATAGAGGTCGACAGACACTGGTCTTTCCTTCACAAAATCCAAGTTATTAATTTCTGAAGGTTTTGCTAAACAAAGGTAGCAGCTAGAACTTGATTTTGCATCTGATAGGTTGGTGCAAATCTTTCCATCAATCATAGTCATCATTAATTTAGATTCGACAACATTAGTTCCGCAATATGAGGGGCGAAGTGCCTTAATCTCGTCTTCCATCTGCTTTTGATGTTCATTAACAACAAAATTACTTTCTTTCATAAATATGAATTGCACTGGGCGACAATATGGGCCATTTAAAAGCTTTAAAGAAAGAAGTAGTCACAGCGCTTTTTCGGGCGAAAACAGGTTTAGATGGTTTTCTAATAATTTCCATAAATTTGTCAGCTGCTTCGGGGTTCTTTAGCATATACTCAATTACAGTCGCAATATTTCCCTGACCTTGTTCTCTTAATTGAACTGCAGTTGTATATGCTAATTCACTTCTTTTTCTTTTCAATTACAGTATCTATAATCTCAGTACATCATCAAAATTAAGGTAATTACACAATTAGTACTTGTAGGGTATATTGGTATCTGTTAAATGTTATGTGTGGGTATACGAAAATAAACCAGTTGTCACTCGGAACCGCAGTTTCATTAGTCGCTTCCCGCTATAATATTACATAAATACAACTGGCGACGAGGATAATAATTAAATTTGTGTGGTTTACATCGTATAAGTGTAGGACTTCAACATGCCTATCGGGAAAATTGAGGAATTTGACCTATCAAGCAAAAAGTGGTTGGCGTACATTAGACGCGTGGAACAATTCATTACCCTAAACGAGATAAAACCAGAATTACAAGTTGCAACGTTGGTGACGTTGGTGGGAGCTGCAACGTATGACTTAATGTGTGATTTGTGTGCACCTAATCATCCAGAAAATAAAACACAGGAAGATGAAGTTCTAAAAAATATTTATGATTATATTGTAAATGGCTGGCCAACAGTAGTTAATCGAAGTGAAGAAAAGCCTTATTATTATAGAAAGGACAGCCTTACTATCGACAGAGGGTGCATATTATACAACTACAGAGTGGTCATTCCTAAAGTACTAAGACAGCAAGTTCTACAGGAATTGCACGAGGGACACCTAGGGGTCGTCAAAATGAAAAATATATCTCGGAACTATGTTTACTGGCCACAATTGGACAATGAAATTGAAATGTTGTGTCGAGAATGCAGTGCATGTCTACAGCAGCGCGATGCGCCGCCGCGTGCACAGTTGCATCCGTGGGCTTTTCCCACACGACCCTGGCAAAGACTAAATATTGATTTTGCAATATTTCAAAGTAAATATTATTTAATAACGGTAGATGCACATGCTAAATGGATAGAAGTTCAAAAGATGTTAGGAACTAACGCGAACTCCACTATAAATAAATTAAGAGAACTGTTTGCACGTTTCGGAATACCATCACATATAATTAGTGATGGTGGACCTCCATTTAGCTCGTTAGAATTTACGAATTATTTAAATAAACCTAGTTAATCACACAATCACAAGCCCATATCGACCAGCCGGTAACGGGGCGGCTGAGAATGCAGTAAAATTAGTCAAACGAGCGATGAAAAAGGCAATACACGAAGGCAAGGATATAGATGCTGCGATCTACAAATTTTTTTTTCAATATCGCAACTGTGAGCACGCCACTACCGGAGTGGCACCAGCAGTAGCTATGTTTGGTAGGAGGTTACGAGGTCGATTGGACATGATAAAACCGTCCACTGAGCGTGCAGTGGAGTTGTTGTTCAATAAAATCAACATAAATCCACACAATAATCAACAAGCAATATTAATTAGGTATGTCTTTAAATAAGCATAAATGAACACAATAATTAACAATCAGTATTAATTAGATTCCTTTACATAAGAAGCTGGTAATAAGTCATTTTCTTTAAAAATGTAATAACTGTTATTTGACCATTTTTTAGTTTCGTAAGTACTTTTTTATACTTTTTATCGAAATGAATGTACTATGCCGTTTTTTTTAGGTGAAAATCCGTGAAAATTTTCTTTCCACTAATCTGGCCTTTTTAATTGAATTTGCTTCTTAAACGCCGCATAATGCTCAATTAATACTCTTTATTTACCGCTTGACCTTCCAACTATGGTAGGTCACTGCAAAATTACTGTGTTGGATGTTTTAAGCATGACTATACGTCCGCGTATTGTCGAAATCTTGAGACAGCAACACTAAAATATGTAGACGTATGTGCATACGTCTACAGTGATGACTAAATATCCCCAAGATCATGTTGACAATGACGGTCGTATGCGCATACGTTTATATGGCCCGATACGTTTTACTTTTTTTTTTTTTTTTCGTTTTCTCAAATCCTGCAATCGGCTTCACAAGCCATTAACAAATTAGTTGTGGGAGTTCATTAACAGGGGAGAACTGTTCCTCCAGTGAAGAAGCTGTCTCTTATTAAGTTAGGTCTGTTAGTGAACAAGATCCCAAATATTTTGTCTTTTAAGCCTTCTGACATTTATTGGTTCACATAATGCTGTTGCTAGGGTGTTGGTATGAGCTTTTATACGGTCTTTGTAAGCTTTCGTTCTGTGATCGACTTCCTCCTTAACAGTTTTCATTTCTGTGTACTCGTGCAATTCACTGGTTCTGATAAATAGAGGTGTATCAGTTATAATTTTGAGTGCCCTATTCTGGAACCGTTGTATGATCTCCACATTAGAGTTTTTTGCTGATCCCCACAACTCAACGCCATATGTCCAGACCGGCTTAATTATAGTTTTATATATGAGTATCTTATTTTCCATGGTGACGGGTGATCTTTTGCCTATTAGACAGTTAAGGTTTCTGAGCCGTATATTCAACTCTTCGCGCTTCTTTTTAATATGAGTTTTCCATGTTTGCTTCCTGTCAAGATATATGCCCGTTTTATTTTGATCATAATAAAATTTTAAGTCGTACGTGCATACGTCTATATGGCGCGTCGAAACTGCATCAATAAGCAAATAATATTGCTCTTACGTCAATTATACGGCTATATGGCCAAAAAATAATTGTAGACTGTCTATCTTACGGCAAATAATGTTTTGCAATTTATACAAAAATAATTAATATAAAATTATAAGAAAAATTGAGGTCATGTATTGCTTATTGTAGAATCCAATGGCATTAAAAACGAAAAATCGGATTTTTGTTCATACGTCCCTATGGTTTTAGACCCGCGATGTGTAAAGAAGAAATTAGATGGAATATTTTTTTATTCCGATACTGACTAGATGGAGAATCAGAAATAAAATGTATAGTGTGAATGCTTGTCATTGTTTCACCTAGATATTCTAGGATTGGTACAATATGAGCCCATACGGCTGAAATGTCATACTCATGACGAAGGCATTCACTCACCGTATAATAAGATTGTACTTTTTGTGTCTTCTCATCTTCCAGAAAGTATAAATACCGAAGTGTGTAAAGTAATTGTTTACGACTACCACCAAAATGAAAAGATTGTATTTCCTCATTACACTTGACTACATAATTTTCACTATAATCAACGTGCACAATGCATTCATCCTCTTGAAGATGATCTTTCAAACATTTAAAAGCCTTTTGTTGAGCAACTGTATTACCACAATGTATGAAATACTCATTCAGTAAAGATTCAAATTTATCAATACATTTCTTTGGTTCTTCTCTTGTTTTATTTTTTTGTGTAGTTCTTAATTTTTTTGCCGTACCTTGAATTATGTTTGTTTTGTCTCCTACTGCGAGTACGTTATATCGATAAAGTTGTCACATTCTTGATAACATACTGCCTTGTTCTTGCACGTTGAACAGGTTCGATGCAAGCAATCAACATAATATACGGCGCAACATAGCAAAGAGAGAAGATCTTGGGAGGTCTTGGTTGATGTTATCTTCCTCTGGTGCAATCACTGGATAATTAAATCCATGCTTATGTGCAATTTGCACAAACAAGTGTCTCGTGCAAGATAAATATATATATTGGAAATATTAGACAGTATAATGTTACTTGCATTGCATAGTTTGATTCCGCCAAGCCCGTTCCATCATCGGACCACAAGACGTACGGCGATGCGCCACCGGTACATGGTGGACATCCCACCCACACGCACAAAACGTTTTGGGAACACATTCATTATGCGTACAGCTAAAGAGTGGAATTCCCTGCAAGAGTCTGTGTTTCCTGATCGCTACAATCTAGGAGTCTTGAAAGTCAAGAGTGAATAGGTTACTTTTAGGCAAGCGTCAAAATATTGTTTTTATTATAATTTGAAAACGATTAAACGCAACACTCACTCACTTATTCTCATCATTAAATATTAAAAAAATCAAACAAATAAAAAGTTCGCGGGTTTGATCCGATTTGACACTTCTTGACTGACACTGACAGCAAAATTTTCGATACCATAACCAATATTTTTGTTTTTTAACGAATAAACAATTCGACACAACGATCGCGACAATAGTGTTAAATTGGCTAGGAAATGTTTATCGATATCTCTGAGACGATGACGAATTTAGATATCGTTTCGCTACGAAGCGATGTTACTTTGTGTAAGGACCCTGCATGGAAACGATAGTCGTGTCTCGCTAAGACGTGATCAAATATTTCTCCGCCTCGATCTGGCGGGTCATCATTGAAAGACAACATTATGGGTGGAAATCAAACAAAATATACTTCTTAGGACGCGGATCAGTTAAAAAAACTAGTGAAAAAATTAACAAATAACGAGCAATTAACTTATTTCGCGCACAAACATAATAAATGAACTTACCGAAAGCTGGAGAAACTGACTAATTACCAGTAAATAAATAGACAAACACCTTTAGAAACTCACAAAATACGCACTCACTACACCAGGGCACAGCTAGACGCAAACCACAAGCGACAAAATAAGCTCAGAATGATATTTCCGAATTTAAAAACCGGAGCGAATATTTTAAGTAGCACGCCACGGCGATCGCGCGGAGGGAAGTGAAGTGAGAATCTACGACATAGAATTAAAGGCCACCTAGGTATTTTTTTCGTAAAACGGAAAAAAAGTTTTATTTTATTTTTACTGTGGCAACACGATGAAAAAAAAAACGAAAAGAAGTATTTAGAATGGTGGTACCATTGAACACACACACATCAGTCAATCCAATGATTAAATTACTTTTTATCGGTAATTTTAAAATCACTTAGCTGCATTTGATACCAACCAAAGGATTTAACCGTTTTTGATTCTGATTGTAGTGGATATAGCTGTTTTTGTTTGCATTTTTTTGGTGATGACGTCACAAGACTAGTGATGTATACTTTAACTTTGTCTAAAGATTTTGTCATATCATAGCTATAGTCAACGTTAAAAAGATGTGTGAATAAAGTATATTCAAATGTATAACATAACCAAAATACGTGCATTTTGAAGTATTTTGAAGACCCACAAGGAAAGAAAATAATATTTATGAAAAAGTATTATTTTTAATTAAATCTTAATTATATCTTAATTATTTAAATAGTTATACTCTCAAATTATCTTCTTCTTCAACTCCTCTTTCTTCTAATAGCCGAAGCTCATCTTCGTCTAGATTATTTAACACGGCGTGGAAATATCTTAAATGTGCAATATCTTTCCAAGAGTCACCATAGTGTTTTTGAAGAAGGTTTCTGACATCTCGCAACTTTAGTGGATTCACTTCTATGCCAGAAGGAATTATTGTTGGCCGTATAGCCTCAGCTTTTTTGCCTGCTTTACACAAACTTTTGAGGTGTCCCGTGTCAGAATTGTAATACAATTCACCACGTACCAACACACTTCCTTGAGTTTTGGATCTTCGAAGAATAAATCTTTTACACTGAGAAATTTTGAAGTGGATTTGAGCCGGTGTTTTTACGATACTATGTATAGAAGTTTTCCAGTCAAGCACGGGTATATCTCGTAGTTTCGTAACTGTAGTGTTGACTGATTACATCGACGTACTCTTCTGGAGAAGTGATGACCTCCATTTTTCGAATACTTTTTTCAATATTGCCAAAAACTCGATCAGGCGGCATAAAAGAATGGCCTGTCACGGGAAACACTAGTTCCATTTGCTTTATTTGTTGATTTTCCAAAATCCAACGCATGCACATAGAAATCATAATTAAATTTTTATTTTGGCCTGCACATCCATCTGCCACTAAACGGACGTGGGTTACATTAGTCAGGTCAGTTTTGTTAAGCCTGTCGTGTACAGCGGAAGCTATTTGGTTTGAACCTTTAGCGTATTCATTTTCTGTCCAGATGTATGCAAATGTGGTGTTTTCATTCAAGGGATCTTTCGATGAACCCTGGACTACTGTAAAATTATACAGATACAGCTGTCTGCTGTAATAACAACTCTGGTCGGGCACTTTTGGAAGTACCAAATTCTTTTGGCAATCGAACGAGAACGTAATCATTTGCTCTTTTTTATCTTTGAGTAGTTTAAAAAATGCTTGTGCTCTTAGTTTGTGTATCCTTTTCTCTATCATCAGTTGGCTTTTCTTCGATGGATCATTTTCGTTTTTCAGTTTTTCTTGAAGTTCAATGCATTTCGAGCATACATCCGTCCTTGGACTCCCAAAACCAAGATTATAGTCCTCATTAAAGGTAGATCTAAAGTAAGATGGTTTTACTGGGCTGTTTGGGTGCACTTGTTTAAAAAGTTTAAATAATTTCTTAACATTGAGTTCATTAGGTAGGTATTTACGTTGCTGCGATGATCCTCTGCAATAATGTGCTTCAACGCATTTTAAAGACTTTAAAAACCCATGCACTGATTGTCTTTGTGCTGCATACTTCTGTTTCTTGTGGTCACCGCCTCTTTTTTCTGTAGGAACCCGACCAGATTTAAAAAATTTTTGCATGACGAACTGAACACGATACTTCGTTATCTTTAGTGTATTTAAAAATACTTTCTGGCAAACTGGAATTGCCTTCTTAAGAGATTTTGCGTAAATTGTGTATTTAATCGCAAAATCTCTACTTTTTCTCGTGTTTTTTACGGGCCGCTTTCTGACTGTTTTCTTCACTGAACAGCACTTTAATATTAACGCATCTTGATGATGTTTGATGGGTTTTGAGTAAAACGATCTGTGAAATTGCACGAGATCTAGTATTTTTAATTGTTTACACGCAAATGATTTGGTGTTGTGATTGCAGGTTATGTTTTCTGGCAAAGATTTCGCCGAGTACCTGTGAAACAAGTAAACGTGACCATTAGGCCTCTTTTCCATTACACGGTTGTTCAAACGTACGGTGTGTAAGCCGTACGGTTGAAAAAACGTGCTAGCTTGTACATGATACGGCAAAATCACCGCGCGAGACATTGGTAAGTACTGGCTAGTAGCGCTTTTTACTCGGGCTGTGTAGGACGTGCTGCGTCATGAATTTTCTTACGAAAAAAATGATTATAGTTGCTTATTACATATATAGGAAAAAGAAAATAGAAAAAAAAAGGGAAGTAAGGTTTTGGATACATCCGATTTTAGAAAAAAGGGAGGAATATGGCGCGTTTCATACACTTGTCAAGAATCAATTGAGAGAAGATGAAGACAAGTTTTACAATTATTTTAGAATGCAGAAAACTACATTCGACAACTTGCTCCAAAAATTATCCCAGGAACTAAAACATCAAGATACTTTTATGCGAGAGAGTATATCGCCCGCAGAAAGATTGGCTGTAACTCTGAGGTAAGTAGGTACAAAATTAAATGACATATTTTAGTTTAAAATTGTTTATTGCACACAAACAAAATTATTACATGTAATTGAATTTTAATAATTATTAATTTAAGAACAAGTAAATCAAAAAATACACTACGCTGAAAATGCTACTCAAGTGCGGTACTAAAATCGAATTCGTCTTCAATAGAAACTTGAGAATCTGCCGAGATACTTTCCGCATTTACACTATGTACAGATAATTGTGATTCGGGTCGGTAGTGGATTGGCTCTAAACCAGAACCGTGTCCAAAATCATGAGAAGACGTCTGTGGACGACTTATTCCATAGCCCGATCTAGCAGCTGTAGAATATCCATATGTTGACGATTGCGCATTTGAGGATGCTGTACCACTTAAATATCCTTGATGGCCTTGATCCCATTGGTTTCTTGATGTAGGTATATACTGAGTACACTGTCTTTGTTGAATATTTTTAATTATTGAAATTACTTGAAACTGAAAGTCTATCATATTTTCATCACTGAACTTGTCAACTGTATCAGCGATTCCCATAAAAAAGTTCATACTACGGCTTTTCTTTTTCTCATCTCGTTCTGCTGAATCCATAAACTTCATAAACCTAATGTCAACTTCACTTAGTTCATTTTTTCTTTTTTTTTTAGCCCTTTGCGTCTCACTCCGTTCAGTGTATCCCGAGCTTGATTGATTCGGGACTGCACTATCAAAATTTTCATTACTGAGGCTAGAATCATGAACATGTTCAGTCATGTTAGAATCGGTCTTGCGATGCTCAACATTTTTTTTTAGGAACATCATTTCATCATAGAACATATATTTTCTTATTTTTTTTGCTGAAGAACCAGACTTACATTCATTAATTTTTTTGTCATATTTTATCCAGCTATCTTTCATATTGGTCCACTTCTTCATCACCATTTGCCCTGAAAATAAATAAATAATAATTATTAAATTCAAAATTTATAAAAACCCCCGACCTAAACTGAATGGACCCCGACCTAAAATGGGGTTTTAGTATTTGAACCTGAACCGTTTTGTTTTATATTTCAGGTATCTAGCAACAGGAGATACCTTTACTGACCTATACTACAGCTATAGAATTGGAATAAAAACCATAAGTTGCATCGTACGTGAAGTATGCCACTACATTTGGTTAGAACTGTATAAAGAATATATGAAAATGCCATCTAAAGAAGACTGGCTACACATTGCAAGCAAATTTCAAGAATCTTCCAACTTCCCGCTGTGCTTAGGAGCGGTCGATGGAAAACACATCAGACTTATTAAGCCAATTGATAGTGGCTCGATGTTTTTAAATTACAAACATTTTTTTTCTATAGTTTTGATGGCAGTAGTAGATAGCGATTACAACTTTATATTTGTTGACGTTGGCGCCTACGGAAAGGAGTGTGATTCCAGTGTGTTTAAAGAGACCCCATTTTGGAAAAATTTAACAAACAACGGATTAAATCTACCCGATGCAACACGTTTGCCTGGAATTGACTACGATTTGCCATATGTGTTCGTTGCGGACGAAGCCTTTGCTTTGCATTATCACTTGCTTCGTCCATTTGGTGGTCATCAGCTTGATCAATTAAAACGTACATTTAACTACAGACTCACCAGAGCGCGAAGATTTGTTGAATGTGCGTTTGGCATTTTATCCAATAAATGGCGAATTTTTCACCGGCCAATGAATGTGTCCATCGATTTGGCAGTTGATATTGTGAAAACATGTTGTGTTTTGCAAAATTTTATACATAAGCAGGAAAACTTTCAGTTTCACAATGCGAGTGAAAATGAGTCCACCCTTGATTCAGAATCGGAACTAATCCAGTTACCTATCACGAATGCAGTTCGCGGAAGTTTGGCGGCTAATGAAGTTCGCAACAGATTTGCACAATATTTTGTATCTAACGAAGGTCGCCTCTCCTATCAAAACAACTATGCATAAGTAAAAAGTTAATAATTAAATATCTGTAACTTACCAAACTTGTTTTTCTCATCACCACTTAAATCTTCAAATGTGGGCTGGAAATGAATAAATATTTCTTTCCAGGAATCATATTTAAGCCGCTTATTTTTATAATCGTCGATGG
This sequence comes from Melanchra persicariae, assembly GCA_947386135.1. Classification (NCBI taxonomy): domain Eukaryota; kingdom Metazoa; phylum Arthropoda; class Insecta; order Lepidoptera; family Noctuidae; genus Melanchra; species Melanchra persicariae. Next base: position 6,198,691 of record OX376673.1, on the reverse strand, counting down.
TCTTATCCCATATTACAGGCCTTTCTTGAATCAACGTAATTAATAATTCTTGATTTATGTTCATTTTATAATAAAATCGCGAAACAGCGTATATAAGCGGTCACGAATCCGTGCGTACGTCCGGCACCGTCGACACACCCCGATAGACTGCCATACAACACTGGTGAAAATCACGCCGTGCGTAGACGCGGCGCGCCGATGGGCAGTCACGGCGCACGCGGCCGCGGCGCCGTGCCTTGGCGCCACCGTGCATGTCGACAAGCTCATATAGTGATCCATACCACACTGACGACCGTGCCTACACGCGGCGAATTAACCGTAGATTTTCACGGCGAGAAACCGTGTAATGGAAAAGAGGCCTTACTGTTATAGCCTATTTATTTTCATTGTTTGCATTATAATGTACCTCATTTAGAATACATATAACAGAATAGGAATTCACACTGAACAACAAAAACATCGATCGATCGATCGAACTCCATCAGGTTAAGTACATCACTAGTCTAGGCTCACCTGTCAGTTTTCGCTTTATTCACCTTCCATTTCTCCGGCTGTCTTTTACGCTTTTTTCCTTTCCCTGGCAATGCTTCTGCTACAGGCACTTCCATTGCACTTTTTATTTGTCGTTACACTCGTTTTTAATAAGAAAAAGATGCGAAATCCTATTTAATTTCGATAAAAATCACACCCACGCAAACACTGTTTTGTATGAGATCCGCCATCTTGTTATTTCGACAATGTAGACCTGTGATTGGCCAGCCGCAATTTTAGCTGTGTTTGTTTCCAAACTGTGTGGATTTAGCTACCTTTGGTTCTGAACCGTTTCTTTAATGTTAATGTTGGCTGGGATTTAGCTGATTTAGATGCCAAACAATTTTGTAAATTTATTCGAAATAGTATCAAGATTATGATGACATTTACAGTTTAAAAACGACTTGTTCTGGATATAGCTGCCTTTGATTCTATACCCCTCAATATTTAAAATAGGTAGTTGTCGAATTTTTAAGGACGGATTAGCAAAAAGGATTATTATATCCGTCATTTAAAATTTACATGAAAAATCATTTACATTTAAAACAATATAAAGTGACTCTACTGTCCAATCGCAAGGGTAGATTCTTATGGAGAAGAACGGACAAGAAACTCCAGAGGATTCTTTAAGTATACATTAGGTCACATAAAGTAGCTATTTCTGAACAATTTTGGAGTTATAATATTTGAAGTATTGATTTAATAATCAAACAAGAAATTATTGATATGAATAACTTTTGACAATTAATTTCTACAATTGACAATTATTGCAACTCATTAAAAATAAAAAGTGTTTTTTTTTTTAATGGATTTTTGGGACAATAGATTTTTTTAAAGTTGATGTAATCAGTGGAGTACATTGCCATATTAAGGGTTAAGTACAAATTAGGTCACATGAATTTGTAGCTATTTCTGAACAATTTTGGAATTATATATTTGAAGTATTGATTTAAAAATCAAACAAGAAATTATTGATATGAATAACTTTTGACAAAATAAATAAAAATGATTAAACTTTTTAATCGTTTTTTTTTTTTGTGAAAAAGTTTTTTATATTTCACTTTTTAGTGGTACCCCACACCTAACAACACCACTGGAAAGTCACAGGAAAGCAAAAATACGCAATTTCGTATACTTACATGGATAATTTTTCCACATATTTTTTCCAGCTATTTGGATTTAAAAACCAAACTACTGAACCGATTTTGATAAAATTTTAATGAGACTATTTGGGAAGTATACCCTTTCCAAAAAAAAAGATAGAATTTTTCAAATCGGTTGGCAAGCGACGGAGTTATGCGCGAACAAACAAAAAAAAAGAAAAAATACTTACATCCGAATAGAGAACCTCCTCCTTTTTTAGAAGTCTGTTAAAAATATGATACATTTATTGCAAGTATCGTTTTTTCTTTTGTAATCGTGTCATGGGACCTGGTGTGGTCACAGCTGTCGTAGTTTTGCGATTTCTTGAAACATGCTGTTCACTCTCGTCGCAAATACAAACTTGTCTGCGACGCGATCTGGTCTGGACCTGGCCCTGACTTGGCTCAGTGGTGGGTGATAATTAGTCAACCAAAGCCTAGGTGGCGTGGCGCCCGCGACCACTGCGGCGTGAATTTCGTGGACCCATATATTTACCCAGTTTGACGCGTGAAACGCGCGCTTGATGGGAAAACTTGGTTTTTATTTTCAGCTCGTATAGAGCTAAAATATCCTGTGGCCCTATGGATCGTGTACGCATACTTGCGCGATCTTAAAAGGGTGATCTAACTTAAAATACGGCTCATTTTTTTCAGAAATATGTAAATGGCTAGTTTGCGCATTGGCGATTTTTAAATGTTCACAACTTTATCGAAAGAATATCGCAACTTTATCGTCGATCGAATTGGCATCCATCAGAATCTCCCAATTAACCCCAGATGCGTCCTTTCTAAGCTTTTCAACGACCATCCTCGCAAAACAACGCTGGGTTTAACAATGTAGGCACCAGACTTCGCGGTTTTTTTCACGCCTACTATTTGAAAGCCGTCGTCACTAGGGCAGAGCCACTTTGGGCAAACGAAGTTTCAACGAGTCCGCATATGAGACTTTGGTATAGATATCATTGACGGGATAGTGACTGAGACCGCTAACTTCGTTTCGTTACACGATGATTTTATGACCAGCATAAAAACGATAGCCGTGACTCGCTAAGTCATATGTCCATGATGGCAGATTTATTTGCATTATTAATAGGGGACCCTTGATCATTGACCAGGTCTTTAAATTTAGTAAGGTAAACAGACGTTTTGGAAACTAAGTCGCAATAATCGGCATCGCTCCCATTAGTGGTATTTAAAATTGGCGATGATTTTTCCACGGGTTCGGATGTTTGATGAAGCCGTTTCGACCTATCATCGGGTGAAATGTATGATGGAGACATTTCGCTAAACAAACGTTTCGAATTAGTAGCGGAGGTCGCGAGCGTAAGCGACCTTAGAGTTTTCGTGTTTCTACGAAATATTTCTCCGCCTTGATCTGGCGGGTCATCATTGAAAGACAACATTATGGGTGGAAATCAAACAAAATATACTTATTAGGACGCGGATCAGTAAAAAAAAACTAGTGAAAAAATTAAGAAATAACGAGCGATTAACTTGTTTCGCTCACAAACATAATCAATGAATTTACCGAAAGTTGTAGAAATTGACTAATTACCAGTAAATAAATAGACGAACACCTTTAGAAACTTACAAAATACGCACTCACTACACCAGGGCACAGCTAGACGCAAACCACAAGCGACAAAATAAGCTCAGAATGATATTTCCGAATTTAATTTTTTTTTTTTTAATGAGTGGCCTCTCGCAGGTCAACCTAGGAGGTTGTCGACTGCTTAACCGGACTTGCCTGTGGCGGCCTTAATAATATTATTATTAAAGCCTCCAGCCAGGGCTTATTAAACTTAAAAACTAAGCGACTACGCTAAGGGCACCCCCTGTGGGGTACGGACCTCGGCTTAGGGCGTCGCTGGGGAAGGACAGCTAGGGACGGGCTGGATCTAATTAAGATTTTTATTATTAGGGGGCGAGTGTTGTTAATACTACAGGCTCAGCGGCGCGGGCTGGCACGAGCAAGGGACGGGGCGGACATTGACGGGACGGTTGCGACGGGCCTCGGCGGCGAGGGCGGAAGGACGGTGGTCGCGGTTTGCGAATTGTACTTGTTAAGCTACTACTCTCTTGGAGGAGGGTGGTGGGGTCATCGGGGGTGATTAGTGTGTGCCTCGGACGGCGAATTTTAGAGATGTGGGAGGGTTGGTATCGGGCGGCCGATACGATGAGGGGGTTGCGGTGTTTGACAGCAGTGTCGATGAAACGCTTGGTAATGCGTTTCATGAACTGCTGTATGGTGGGCACTCTGAGATCTAGATGTAGAGTCTCGTTACGGACATAATAGGGGGCTCCCGTGATTCTACGGAGGAATCGGTTTTGGAGTGTCTGCATCCTGTGAAGGTGACGAGGCTTTGCGTGTGCAAAGACAGCGCAAGCGTATGTCATCATGGGGCGAATGACCGCGGTGAACAGTCGCAATTTGCACTTGAGTGACAATTTGCTTCTGGCGACCGTGATAAAGTGCAGCCTTCCCAGAGCGAAGGCGGCGCGCGAGCGGGCCAGCCTTGTGTGCTCAGCGAAGGTGAGGTGGTTGTCCAGGGTGACTCCCAGGTATTAAGCTTGCTTCTCCCAGGGGATCGGCTTGCCATACATGGTGATCGGACGGGGGTCCGAATTTAAAAACCGGAGCGAATATTAAAAGTAGCACGCCACGGCGATCGCGCGGAGCGGAGGGAAGTGAAGTGAGAATCTACGACATATATTTAAAATAGGTAGTTGTCGAATTTTTAAGGACGGATTAGCAAAAAGGATAATTATATATCCGTCATTTAAAATTTACATGAAAAATCATTTACATTTAAAACAATATAAAGTGACTCTACTGTCCAATCGCAAGGGTAGATTCTTATGGAGAAGAACGGACAAGAAACTCCAGAGGATTCTTTAAGTACAAATTAGGTCACATGTGATCTTAAAAGGGTGATCTAACTTAAAATATGGCTCATTTTTTTCAGAAATATGTAAATGGCTAGTTTGCGCATTGGCGCTTTTTAAATGTTCACCGTTCGGATAATGCTTGCTTATAAGCGAAGTAAAAGGGACAAAGCGACTTTCATTTTTACCAATAAATGGCTTTTCTTCGTTTTTTGTATTTCTTAAATCATAAACATTGCAAGCTTGTGAATTTACGACGCTCCTAACATGGTCGTTGAAATGACTTAAAGAAGAGCTTGTAAAAACACCGGGAACGGGATCGTAGTCTGGATGTGGCCTGTATTGTTTCGTATTAAAATCTAATGATTTGTTTCCATTATCTGCCGGAAATATGTTACAGGCTTTTTCGCCCGGCACTTGTACGCTCCCAATAGAATTTGTTGTAATGTTTCCTATGTACTTCCACTTTTTTCCCTTCCTTGGTCACGATGGTTCTATTGTTGATATCGAATCCTATCGGTTCTGGGTAATTCAATTTCGCATTGAGCGTGTCTTTACTGCGCTTGTTCTCCGTGGAATTTATTTATCTAATACTTCGTGCACACAAATGAACAGAGGCGGACTTAATGCCTTAGGCATTTTCTACCAGTCAACCTTTGGGTGATGCAGAGACAGATAGTGGATCTGTATTTCTCTCGTCATCCAAGGAGCAGGAGGACGTTTCAGTTTTACCTTTCTGACTAGAGCGTGGATGTTATAAAGGCTGACTACAACATCGTTGAATTTCGCAACTTTATCGTCGATCGAATTGGCATCCATCAGAATCTCCCAATTAACCCCAGATGCGTCCTTTCTAAGCTTTCCAACGACCATCCTCGCAAAACAACGCTGGGTTTAACAATGTAGGCACCAGACTTCGCGGTTTTTTTCACGCCTACTATTTGAAAGCCGTCGTCACTAGGGCAGAGCCACTTTGGGCAAACGAAGTTTCAACGAGTCCGCATGTGAGACTTTGGTATAGATATCATTGACGGGATAGTGACTGAGACCGCTAACTTCGTTTCGTTACACGATGATTTTATGACCAGCATAAAAACGATAGCCGTGACTCGCTAAGTCATATGTCCATGATGGCAGATTTATTTGCATTATTAATAGGGGACCCTTGATCATTGACCAGGTCGTTAATTTTAGTAAGGTAAACAGACGTCTCGGAAACTAAGTCGCAATAATCGGCATCGCTCCCATTAGTGGTATTTAAAATTGGCGATGATTTTTCCACGGGTTCGGATGTTTGATGAAGCCGTTTCGACCTATCATCGGGTGAAATGTATGATGGAGACATTTCGCTAAACAAACGTTTCGAATTAGTAGCGGAGGTCGCGAGCGTAAGCGACCTTAGAGTTTTCGTGTTTCTACGAAATATTTCTCCGCCTTGATCTGGCGGGTCATCATTAAAAGACAACATTATGGGTGGAAATCAAACAAAATATACTTATTAGGACGCGGATCAGTAAAAAAAAACTAGTGAAAAAATTAAGAAATAACGAGCGATTAACTTGTTTCGCTCACAAACATAATCAATGAATGCTGGAGAAATTGACTAATTACCAGTAAATAAATAGACGAACACCTTTAGAAACTCACAAAATACGCACTCACTACACCAGGGCACAGCTAGACGCAAACCACAAGCGACAAAATAAGCTCAGAATGATATTTCCGAATTTAAAAACCGGAGCGAATATTAAAAGTAGCACGCCACGGCGATCGCGCGGAGCGGAGGGAAGTGAAGTGAGAATCTACGACATATATTTAAAATAGGTAGTTGTCGAATTTTTAAGGACGGATTAGCAAAAAGGATAATTATATATAATAGTATTTGTTCGGTAGTTAGATGAGATGATACCGTCAATCAAAACACAATTGAGTTTCTCTGTAATAAAAGATTTATATTTGTTATTTACATGTTTGTTCGACACTAATTCCAAAATATAACATTAAATTAACTATGAAAACCTTACCTGTAATAAAAGAAACGACATTTAATGCTTATAATTACAATATCAATTCTTATTTCCTAACTAACACGTAATAGTTTTCACAATGGTTCTAACACGACCACAGATACAATAAATGCCGGCGACATTGCGTTTGCTACCGTAATGGCGGTAGTGGCGCGGCCTGAATTCTAATTAAAGGAAATATATTTTCTTTACATCACCCCCCCTGGAAAAGCTAGTACTAACTAAATATTATAAAAGTCTATTATGTAGTAAAAACATATTGTTCTTTTCTATACTTCTTAGTCTTCTTCGTCAAGTGTTGGTGCTGGAGCCAATTTCGAGATGTGGAAAAAGTTTGACTCTGGTTTTTTATGGCCAGTGTTTATCCTGTAAATGGTGTTTGACAATTTTTCCAAGATTCTGTATGGTCCGATTCTTAATTCGTCCAGCTTTTTCCTATTCAGCTTGTTGCCATTGTCTACAAACACCATATCACCCACTTTGAAGTCGAACTGTTTACGATTTTTATCATAAAGTATCTTGTTGTAATTGTGAGACTGAAGTGTATTTGCTAGAGCTTTTTTTCTGTCTTGAGTCCAATCGGTCTCTGTCTTCTTTGGTTTTAGCTCATTTGGCAAAATCGTAACATCGGTACCATTTAGTAGATACGTAGGAGCGTATCCAGTGACAGTATGCTCCGTTTCATTATATTTTTTTACACAATTTTGTGCTATGGTTGTCCATGCTACTTTGGTATCTTTTTCGTTAATTTTGCATCTAATTTTATTTACCAATGTTTGATTTAATCGCTCATTTAAACCATTCGAAAAGGGTGAATTCACTGCAGTAAAAATGAGTTGAATATTATTATCTTCCAAATATTTTTTTAATTCCTTAGAATTAATACCTGGGTATTGATCTGAGAGAATCATGCCAATATTATCAGTTTCTGCGGTGTTCTTTATTAATTTTATAAAATCATTTGCATTTTGTGTTTTAGATGTCAAAATAAATGCGTACCTCGTGAAATGATCTGATAGCAGGTGTAAGTACTTTTTTGTGGACCGGGAACCTCCAAAACCTCCAATTGTATCTATAGAACATATCTCAAAAGGTTTTGTGGCCGGGCCCAAGTGTGACATCATTCCAAATTTGTTTTGTTTTCTTGATTTGTTTTTTAAACATACTGTACAATTTTTACAGGTTTTTTTTATATTATTTGTTAAGTTTTCTGCTGTATACAATGAACTTATTGTTTTTTGCATTTGATTTATTCCTAAATGACCTTGGTCTGTATGTATTCTTTTAATGAATTCTAAGCTAAATTGTTCCGAGAGGATTATCTTATCCTTTTTCTTGAATTTTTTGTAATAAACATTGTGATCTAATTTTAGTTTTTCTTTTCTGGATTGTATATATTCATTTTGTTCTTGATCTTCTAAGATATCTCTTAGTTTTATTAAGTTTACCACTTTTAATTGTTCCTCCAGATTTTCATTGGCATCTAAAACTGGATTCCTGCTCAGGCAATCAGCTTCCAAGTTGTATCGTCCTGGGGAATATTTTATTTCAAAATCATACTGTGATAGGTAGTATGTTAAATCTCCTAGTTCTTCATCTGTTCTTGATTTTATGTTCATATTCTCCAACGGTTTGTGATCTGAGTAAACAATGAATTTTCTACCTATCAACAAATGTTGCCAATATTTCACACATTCTTTTATTGCTAGGCATTCCAGATATATAGCCTTCTTTCTTTTTTGCACTTCATTCAATTTTTTTGAGAAGTATGCTACAGGTTTTTCTTCCTTGTTTTCTTGCAGCTGTTTTAGGACGGCTCCCACTCCTAGTATACTAGCATCTGTGTATATATGTATAGGTAATTTTGGATCAAAAATAGTTAATATTGGTTGCGAACATAATATTTTTTTCATTTCATCAAATGATTCTTGGCACGCTTTGGTCCAATCAAAGGCTTGTCCTTTCCTCAAAAGGTTATGCAATGGATCCAATTTTATTGCTATTTTTGGTACATATTTATGATAAAAATTTATTTTTCCTAAAAATTGTCTCACATTTTTTTGTGTTTTTGGTGTTGGAAAATTCTTAATTGATATCAAGTTGTCTTTAAGAGGACTAACTGAATTATTCTGTATTATGTGACCCAGATATTTAACCGAGTCAGCTGCAAATCTGCATTTTGAAAATTTAAGTCGTAATCCTTCACTTTTAATTGCTTGAAACAGCTGTGTTAAATGCTTGACATGATCAGAGAAAGTTTTGGAGAATATTAAAATGTCATCTATGTAATTTACTGTGAACTCTGCAAGTTTGTGTTTTCTTATTATGTTACACATTATTCTCTGAAATATTGCTGGCGAGGTTTTCAGACCAAATGGCAAACAAGTCCACTGGAAATGACCTTCTTGTGTGACAAATGCAGTTTTGTGCCTGTCCGTGATACGTAGAGGTATCGACCAAAATGCCGAGTTTATGTCCAGTGTAGAGAAGTATTTACAATCCCTTGTTTTGATCATTAGATCCTCAATAAGAGGAAACGGTTGTGATTGTGGCACAACAATTTTTTTTAGGTCACGAAAATCTATGCACAACCTTGATCTTGTGTTTTCATCTTTTTTGTAAGCTAATGTTACTGGAGCTGCAAATGGGCTATACGATTCTTCTATCAACTTTTTTATTAATAATTGTGCAAACTGTTGTTCAATTTCCTTTTGATCTTCTATTGTGCAACGATAGGGCCTTTTACTGCAATATTTTTCTATTATTAGATCAATGTGTGCTTCATAATCCTTTACTGTGCCAATGTCATATTTATCTTTTGCAAAAGCTGATTTGTTGTTTATTATTAAGTCATCAATTATTGCTTGTTTCTCATAATCTAAATGGTGTATCCAAATATTGAAATTATCTTTGTTAATGTTTTCGTTAAAGTTGATAAGGTTTCTTTTGTCATTTTGAGAATCAACAGATTTTATTTCATTTGTAATAGTTTTATTTTTTATTTTTGAGTCTCTATTTTTTTTAATTTTATTTTCTAGTATTGGTATTTTTTGACTGATTTCTAAGTTTTCATTTTGAATTAAATATAAATTTTTTATACAGTCCAGCCCAATTAGAAAATCGTAATCAAAATTATCTTGATCTATTACAAAGACATCTGTTTTTTTTTCTACATTGAAAATTTTTACATCAAGTGTTATTATTCCACTTGCTTTTTTGACGCCATTAATTGTTTTTAAATTAGTATTGTTGCAATTGCTTAATGGTTTTTGATTATGTTTCAGTAATCTTGAATTTATTAATGACACATTTGAGCCTGAATCATAGATTCCAAATACTTCAAAAGTTTTATTCAATACTAACCTTACTTTAATTAATGGCGGCACTATTAGTTTTTTGAGTCTTCACACTGTAGTTCACATTCCAATTCAGAATTATTAACGAGTTTGATTTGTTTCTTCTGAGTGATAGCGTACTCCTTTCTTTAGCTTTTCGCAGATACTACATTTTTGCAACTTTTCCTTCAATGGCTTAATATCATCTTTCTTTTTCAGATACTTTTTCTTGTTAATCAAATGTTCTAATTTACCTACTTCATTAAATAAATCTTTTGTTTCTATAATTTCTTCTTTGTTGATCCTGTCTGTTATAAAGTCTGGCAAACCGGATGCAATTAGATCAATCAAGGTCCCTTGATCAATTGTCTTTCTTACTTCAAGTAGAAGCTTCTCCTTTTTAATGGAATATTCCAATAAAGATCCTGATTGATATTTAAAAGCTATAGCATATTTGCTACTACCCCAACCCTTGTTTGCATAGGTTTCTACAAAGTTTGATTTCCATTCTGACCATTCGGATTGCAGACTATGCTTAATCATCATGGAAGCATACCAATCAGTGCATGACTTGTCTAAAAATAATCTGAAGATTTCAATTTTTTCTTCATCTTCTAGAACATCAAATCTTTTGCATTCCTTTTCAAAATTATCCATCCATTGACATGCACTAACATTCTTGCCATCAAATTTTTCCAGTACAAATCTGTCGGCTAATTTTTTTACACTTTGTTTTTCCTTTCTTTGTTGACTTTCAACTAATTTTTCCAAAATTTTCACCAAGTGATCTTCTGAACTGTATTTGTTGCTATTTGCCAATTGTTCTTGGGTAATTTCCTCTAGATATTGGTTCTCAAATATCAAGTTTTCATCTTCATCGAAGTATGTTTTTTCCATATCCGCTGTCAATTTTATCCAAACACTTCTAGTTTGATGTCTTTTCTTAATTGTATTTCGCACTGTATTGTAAGCTTTTGAGGTGAGAATATGTTTGTGAAGTGACACTGCTTCATACTCCTTAGGGATCAGGAAAACTTTATCATCTGGTGTAATAATTGAGGTTATGGCGATATAGCTTGATTTTCCGTCTTCTGTAGCTTTTGATTTGAATACAAATTTTAGCTTTTCCATTTTCTTGATAATTACAAGAAATGTCGTTTTATAATAGTATTTGTTCGGTAGTTAGATGAGATGATACCGTCAATCAAAACACAATTGAGTTTCTCTGTAATAAAAGATTTATATTTGTTATTTACATGTTTGTTCGACACTAATTCCAAAATATAACATTAAATTAACTATGAAAACCTTACCTGTAATAAAAGAAACGACATTTAATGCTTATAATTACAATATCAATTCTTATTTCCTAACTAACACGTAATAGTTTTCACAATGGTTCTAACACGACCACAGATACAATAAATGCCGGCGACATTGCGTTTGCTACCGTAATGGCGGTAGTGGCGCGGCCTGAATTCTAATTAAAGGAAATATATTTTCTTTACATATATATCCGTCATTTAAAATTTACATGAAAAATCATTTACATTTAAAACAATATAAAGTGACTCTACTGTCCAATCGCAAGGGTAGATTCTTATGGAGAAGAACGGACAAGAAACTCCAGAGGATTCTTTAAGTACAAATTAGGTCACATGTGATCTTAAAAGGGTGATCTAACTTAAAATATGGCTCATTTTTTTCAGAAATATGTAAATGGCTAGTTTGCGCATTGGCGCTTTTTAAATGTTCACCGTTCGGATAATGCTTGCTTATAAGCGAAGTAAAAGGGACAAAGCGACTTTCATTTTTACCAATAAATGGCTTTTCTTCGTTTTTTGTATTTCTTAAATCATAAACATTGCAAGCTTGTGAATTTACGACGCTCCTAACATGGTCGTTGAAATGACTTAAAGAAGAGCTTGTAAAAACACCGGGAACGGGATCGTAGTCTGGATGTGGCCTGTATTGTTTCGTATTAAAATCTAATGATTTGTTTCCATTATCTGCCGGAAATATGTTACAGGCTTTTTCGCCCGGCACTTGTACGCTCCCAATAGAATTTGTTGTAATGTTTCCTATGTACTTCCACTTTTTTCCCTTCCTTGGTCACGATGGTTCTATTGTTGATATCGAATCCTATCGGTTCTGGGTAATTCAATTTCGCATTGAGCGTGTCTTTACTGCGCTTGTTCTCCGTGGAATTTATTTATCTAATACTTCGTGCACACAAATGAACAGAGGCGGACTTAATGCCTTAGGCATTTTCTACCAGTCAACCTTTGGGTGATGCAGAGACAGATAGTGGATCTGTATTTCTCTCGTCATCCAAGGAGCAGGAGGACGTTTCAGTTTTACCTTTCTGACTAGAGCGTGGATGTTATAAAGGCTGACTACAACATCGTTGAATTTCGCAACTTTATCGTCGATCGAATTGGCATCCATCAGAATCTCCCAATTAACCCCAGATGCGTCCTTTCTAAGCTTTTCAACGACCATCCTCGCAAAACAACGCTGGGTTTAACAATGTAGGCACCAGACTTCGCGGTTTTTTTCACGCCTACTATTTGAAAGCCGTCGTCACTAGGGCAGAGCCACTTTGGGCAAACGAAGTTTCAACGAGTCCGCATGTGAGACTTTGGTATAGATATCATTGACGGGATAGTGACTGAGACCGCTAACTTCGTTTCGTTACACGATGATTTTATGACCAGCATAAAAACGATAGCCGTGACTCGCTAAGTCATATGTCCATGATGGCAGATTTATTTGCATTATTAATAGGGGACCCTTGATCATTGACCAGGTCGTTAATTTTAGTAAGGTAAACAGACGTCTCGGAAACTAAGTCGCAATAATCGGCATCGCTCCCATTAGTGGTATTTAAAATTGGCGATGATTTTTCCACGGGTTCGGATGTTTGATGAAGCCGTTTCGACCTATCATCGGGTGAAATGTATGATGGAGACATTTCGCTAAACAAACGTTTCGAATTAGTAGCGGAGGTCGCGAGCGTAAGCGACCTTAGAGTTTTCGTGTTTCTACGAAATATTTCTCCGCCTTGATCTGGCGGGTCATCATTAAAAGACAACATTATGGGTGGAAATCAAACAAAATATACTTATTAGGACGCGGATCAGTAAAAAAAAACTAGTGAAAAAATTAAGAAATAACGAGCGATTAACTTGTTTCGCTCACAAACATAATCAATGAATGCTGGAGAAATTGACTAATTACCAGTAAATAAATAGACGAACACCTTTAGAAACTCACAAAATACGCACTCACTACACCAGGGCACAGCGAGACGCAAACCACAAGCGACAAAATAAGCTCAGAATGATATTTCCGAATTTAAAAACCGGAGCGAATATTAAAAGTAGCACGCCACGGCGATCGCGCGGAGCGGAGGGAAGTGAAGTGAGAATCTACGACATATATTTAAAATAGGTAGTTGTCGAATTTTTAAGGACGGATTAGCAAAAAGGATAATTATATATCCGTCATTTAAAATTTACATGAAAAATCATTTACATTTAAAACAATATAAAGTGACTCTACTGTCCAATCGCAAGGGTAGATTCTTATGGAGAAGAACGGACAAGAAACTCCAGAGGATTCTTTAAGTACAAATTAGGTCACATGTGATCTTAAAAGGGTGATCTAACTTAAAATATGGCTCATTTTTTTCAGAAATATGTAAATGGCTAGTTTGCGCATTGGCGCTTTTTAAATGTTCACCGTTCGGATAATGCTTGCTTATAAGCGAAGTAAAAGGGACAAAGCGACTTTCATTTTTACCAATAAATGGCTTTTCTTCGTTTTTTGTATTTCTTAAATCATAAACATTGCAAGCTTGTGAATTTACGACGCTCCTAACATGGTCGTTGAAATGACTTAAAGAAGAGCTTGTAAAAACACCGGGAACGGGATCGTAGTCTGGATGTGGCCTGTATTGTTTCGTATTAAAATCTAATGATTTGTTTCCATTATCTGCCGGAAATATGTTACAGGCTTTTTCGCCCGGCACTTGTACGCTCCCAATAGAATTTGTTGTAATGTTTCCTATGTACTTCCACTTTTTTCCCTTCCTTGGTCACGATGGTTCTATTGTTGATATCGAATCCTATCGGTTCTGGGTAATTCAATTTCGCATTGAGCGTGTCTTTACTGCGCTTGTTCTCCGTGGAATTTATTTATCTAATACTTCGTGCACACAAATGTACAGAGGCGGACTTAATGCCTTAGGCATTTTCTACCAGTCAACCTTTGGGTGATGCAGAGACAGATAGTGGATCTGTATTCCTCTCGTCATCCAAGGAGCAGGAGGACGTTTCAGTTTTACCTTTCTGACTAGAGCGTGGATGTTATAAAGGCTGACTACAACATCGTTGAATATCGCAACTTTATCGTCGATCGAATTGGCATCCATCAGAATCTCCCAATTAACCCCAGATGCGTCCTTTCTAAGCTTTTCAACGACCATCCTCGCAAAACAACGCTGGGTTTAACAATGTAGGCACCAGACTTCGCGGTTTTTTTCACGCCTACTATTTGAAAGCCGTCGTCACTAGGGCAGAGCCACTTTGGGCAAACGAAGTTTCAACGAGTCCGCATGTGAGACTTTGGTATAGATATCATTGACGGGATAGTGACTGAGACCGCTAACTTCGTTTCGTTACACGATGATTTTATGACCAGCATAAAAACGATAGCCGTGACTCGCTAAGTCATATGTCCATGATGGCAGATTTATTTGCATTATTAATAGGGGACCCTTGATCATTGACCAGGTCGTTAATTTTAGTAAGGTAAACAGACGTCTCGGAAACTAAGTCGCAATAATCGGCATCGCTCCCATTAGTGGTATTTAAAATTGGCGATGATTTTTCCACGGGTTCGGATGTTTGATGAAGCCGTTTCGACCTATCATCGGGTGAAATGTATGATGGAGACATTTCGCTAAACAAACGTTTCGAATTAGTAGCGGAGGTCGCGAGCGTAAGCGACCTTAGAGTTTTCGTGTTTCTACGAAATATTTCTCCGCCTTGATCTGGCGGGTCATCATTAAAAGACAACATTATGGGTGGAAATCAAACAAAATATACTTATTAGGACGCGGATCAGTAAAAAAAAACTAGTGAAAAAATTAAGAAATAACGAGCGATTAACTTGTTTCGCTCACAAACATAATCAATGAATGCTGGAGAAATTGACTAATTACCAGTAAATAAATAGACGAACACCTTTAGAAACTCACAAAATACGCACTCACTACACCAGGGCACAGCTAGACGCAAACCACAAGCGACAAAATAAGCTCAGAATGATATTTCCGAATTTAAAAACCGGAGCGAATATTAAAAGTAGCACGCCACGGCGATCGCGCGGAGCGGAGGGAAGTGAAGTGAGAATCTACGACATATATTTAAAATAGGTAGTTGTCGAATTTTTAAGGACGGATTAGCAAAAAGGATAATTATATATCCGTCATTTAAAATTTACATGAAAAATCATTTACATTTAAAACAATATAAAGTGACTCTACTGTCCAATCGCAAGGGTAGATTCTTATGGAGAAGAACGGACAAGAAACTCCAGAGGATTCTTTAAGTACAAATTAGGTCACATGTGATCTTAAAAGGGTGATCTAACTTAAAATATGGCTCATTTTTTTCAGAAATATGTAAATGGCTAGTTTGCGCATTGGCGCTTTTTAAATGTTCACCGTTCGGATAATGCTTGCTTATAAGCGAAGTAAAAGGGACAAAGCGACTTTCATTTTTACCAATAAATGGCTTTTCTTCGTTTTTTGTATTTCTTAAATCATAAACATTGCAAGCTTGTGAATTTACGACGCTCCTAACATGGTCGTTGAAATGACTTAAAGAAGAGCTTGTAAAAACACCGGGAACGGGATCGTAGTCTGGATGTGGCCTGTATTGTTTCGTATTAAAATCTAATGATTTGTTTCCATTATCTGCCGGAAATATGTTACAGGCTTTTTCGCCCGGCACTTGTACGCTCCCAATAGAATTTGTTGTAATGTTTCCTATGTACTTCCACTTTTTTCCCTTCCTTGGTCACGATGGTTCTATTGTTGATATCGAATCCTATCGGTTCTGGGTAATTCAATTTCGCATTGAGCGTGTCTTTACTGCGCTTGTTCTCCGTGGAATTTATTTATCTAATACTTCGTGCACACAAATGTACAGAGGCGGACTTAATGCCTTAGGCATTTTCTACCAGTCAACCTTTGGGTGATGCAGAGACAGATAGTGGATCTGTATTCCTCTCGTCATCCAAGGAGCAGGAGGACGTTTCAGTTTTACCTTTCTGACTAGAGCGTGGATGTTATAAAGGCTGACTACAACATCGTTGAATATCGCAACTTTATCGTCGATCGAATTGGCATCCATCAGAATCTCCCAATTAACCCCAGATGCGTCCTTTCTAAGCTTTTCAACGACCATCCTCGCAAAACAACGCTGGGTTTAACAATGTAGGCACCAGACTTCGCGGTTTTTTTCACGCCTACTATTTGAAAGCCGTCGTCACTAGGGCAGAGCCACTTTGGGCAAACGAAGTTTCAACGAGTCCGCATGTGAGACTTTGGTATAGATATCATTGACGGGATAGTGACTGAGACCGCTAACTTCGTTTCGTTACACGATGATTTTATGACCAGCATAAAAACGATAGCCGTGACTCGCTAAGTCATATGTCCATGATGGCAGATTTATTTGCATTATTAATAGGGGACCCTTGATCATTGACCAGGTCGTTAATTTTAGTAAGGTAAACAGACGTCTCGGAAACTAAGTCGCAATAATCGGCATCGCTCCCATTAGTGGTATTTAAAATTGGCGATGATTTTTCCACGGGTTCGGATGTTTGATGAAGCCGTTTCGACCTATCATCGGGTGAAATGTATGATGGAGACATTTCGCTAAACAAACGTTTCGAATTAGTAGCGGAGGTCGCGAGCGTAAGCGACCTTAGAGTTTTCGTGTTTCTACGAAATATTTCTCCGCCTTGATCTGGCGGGTCATCATTAAAAGACAACATTATGGGTGGAAATCAAACAAAATATACTTATTAGGACGCGGATCAGTAAAAAAAAACTAGTGAAAAAATTAAGAAATAACGAGCGATTAACTTGTTTCGCTCACAAACATAATCAATGAATGCTGGAGAAATTGACTAATTACCAGTAAATAAATAGACGAACACCTTTAGAAACTCACAAAATACGCACTCACTACACCAGGGCACAGCTAGACGCAAACCACAAGCGACAAAATAAGCTCAGAATGATATTTCCGAATTTAAAAACCGGAGCGAATATTAAAAGTAGCACGCCACGGCGATCGCGCGGAGCGGAGGGAAGTGAAGTGAGAATCTACGACATATATTTAAAATAGGTAGTTGTCGAATTTTTAAGGACGGATTAGCAAAAAGGATAATTATATATCCGTCATTTAAAATTTACATGAAAAATCATTTACATTTAAAACAATATAAAGTGACTCTACTGTCCAATCGCAAGGGTAGATTCTTATGGAGAAGAACGGACAAGAAACTCCAGAGGATTCTTTAAGTACAAATTAGGTCACATGTGATCTTAAAAGGGTGATCTAACTTAAAATATGGCTCATTTTTTTCAGAAATATGTAAATGGCTAGTTTGCGCATTGGCGCTTTTTAAATGTTCACCGTTCGGATAATGCTTGCTTATAAGCGAAGTAAAAGGGACAAAGCGACTTTCATTTTTACCAATAAATGGCTTTTCTTCGTTTTTTGTATTTCTTAAATCATAAACATTGCAAGCTTGTGAATTTACGACGCTCCTAACATGGTCGTTGAAATGACTTAAAGAAGAGCTTGTAAAAACACCGGGAACGGGATCGTAGTCTGGATGTGGCCTGTATTGTTTCGTATTAAAATCTAATGATTTGTTTCCATTATCTGCCGGAAATATGTTACAGGCTTTTTCGCCCGGCACTTGTACGCTCCCAATAGAATTTGTTGTAATGTTTCCTATGTACTTCCACTTTTTTCCCTTCCTTGGTCACGATGGTTCTATTGTTGATATCGAATCCTATCGGTTCTGGGTAATTCAATTTCGCATTGAGCGTGTCTTTACTGCGCTTGTTCTCCGTGGAATTTATTTATCTAATACTTCGTGCACACAAATGTACAGAGGCGGACTTAATGCCTTAGGCATTTTCTACCAGTCAACCTTTGGGTGATGCAGAGACAGATAGTGGATCTGTATTCCTCTCGTCATCCAAGGAGCAGGAGGACGTTTCAGTTTTACCTTTCTGACTAGAGCGTGGATGTTATAAAGGCTGACTACAACATCGTTGAATATCGCAACTTTATCGTCGATCGAATTGGCATCCATCAGAATCTCCCAATTAACCCCAGATGCGTCCTTTCTAAGCTTTTCAACGACCATCCTCGCAAAACAACGCTGGGTTTAACAATGTAGGCACCAGACTTCGCGGTTTTTTTCACGCCTACTATTTGAAAGCCGTCGTCACTAGGGCAGAGCCACTTTGGGCAAACGAAGTTTCAACGAGTCCGCATGTGAGACTTTGGTATAGATATCATTGACGGGATAGTGACTGAGACCGCTAACTTCGTTTCGTTACACGATGATTTTATGACCAGCATAAAACGATAGCCGTGACTCGCTAAGTCATATGTCCATGATGGCAGATTTATTTGCATTATTAATAGGGGACCCTTGATCATTGACCAGGTCGTTAATTTTAGTAAGGTAAACAGACGTCTCGGAAACTAAGTCGCAATAATCGGCATCGCTCCCATTAGTGGTATTTAAAATTGGCGATGATTTTTCCACGGGTTCGGATGTTTGATGAAGCCGTTTCGACCTATCATCGGGTGAAATGTATGATGGAGACATTTCGCTAAACAAACGTTTCGAATTAGTAGCGGAGGTCGCGAGCGTAAGCGACCTTAGAGTTTTCGTGTTTCTACGAAATATTTCTCCGCCTTGATCTGGCGGGTCATCATTAAAAGACAACATTATGGGTGGAAATCAAACAAAATATACTTATTAGGACGCGGATCAGTAAAAAAGAACTAGTGAAAAAATTAAGAAATAACGAGCGATTAACTTGTTTCGCTCACAAACATAATCAATGAATTTACCGAAAGCTGGAGAAATTGACTAATTACCAGTAAATAAATAGACGAACACCTTTAGAAACTCACAAAATACGCACTCACTACACCAGGGCACAGCTAGACGCAAACCACAAGCGACAAAATAAGCTCAGAATGATATTTCCGAATTTAAAAACCGGAGCGAATATTAAAAGTAGCACGCCACGGCGATCGCGCGGAGCGGAGGGAAGTGAAGTGAGAATCTACGACATATATTTAAAATAGGTAGTTGTCGAATTTTTAAGGACGGATTAGCAAAAAGGATAATTATATATCCGTCATTTAAAATTTACATGAAAAATCATTTACATTTAAAACAATATAAAGTGACTCTACTGTCCAATCGCAAGGGTAGATTCTTATGGAGAAGAACGGACAAGAAACTCCAGAGGATTCTTTAAGTACAAATTAGGTCACATGTGATCTTAAAAGGGTGATCTAACTTAAAATATGGCTCATTTTTTTCAGAAATATGTAAATGGCTAGTTTGCGCATTGGCGCTTTTTAAATGTTCACCGTTCGGATAATGCTTGCTTATAAGCGAAGTAAAAGGGACAAAGCGACTTTCATTTTTACCAATAAATGGCTTTTCTTCGTTTTTTGTATTTCTTAAATCATAAACATTGCAAGCTTGTGAATTTACGACGCTCCTAACATGGTCGTTGAAATGACTTAAAGAAGAGCTTGTAAAAACACCGGGAACGGGATCGTAGTCTGGATGTGGCCTGTATTGTTTCGTATTAAAATCTAATGATTTGTTTCCATTATCTGCCGGAAATATGTTACAGGCTTTTTCGCCCGGCACTTGTACGCTCCCAATAGAATTTGTTGTAATGTTTCCTATGTACTTCCACTTTTTTCCCTTCCTTGGTCACGATGGTTCTATTGTTGATATCGAATCCTATCGGTTCTGGGTAATTCAATTTCGCATTGAGCGTGTCTTTACTGCGCTTGTTCTCCGTGGAATTTATTTATCTAATACTTCGTGCACACAAATGTACAGAGGCGGACTTAATGCCTTAGGCATTTTCTACCAGTCAACCTTTGGGTGATGCAGAGACAGATAGTGGATCTGTATTCCTCTCGTCATCCAAGGAGCAGGAGGACGTTTCAGTTTTACCTTTCTGACTAGAGCGTGGATGTTATAAAGGCTGACTACAACATCGTTGAATATCGCAACTTTATCGTCGATCGAATTGGCATCCATCAGAATCTCCCAATTAACCCCAGATGCGTCCTTTCTAAGCTTTTCAACGACCATCCTCGCAAAACAACGCTGGGTTTAACAATGTAGGCACCAGACTTCGCGGTTTTTTTCACGCCTACTATTTGAAAGCCGTCGTCACTAGGGCAGAGCCACTTTGGGCAAACGAAGTTTCAACGAGTCCGCATGTGAGACTTTGGTATAGATATCATTGACGGGATAGTGACTGAGACCGCTAACTTCGTTTCGTTACACGATGATTTTATGACCAGCATAAAAACGATAGCCGTGACTCGCTAAGTCATATGTCCATGATGGCAGATTTATTTGCATTATTAATAGGGGACCCTTGATCATTGACCAGGTCGTTAATTTTAGTAAGGTAAACAGACGTCTCGGAAACTAAGTCGCAATAATCGGCATCGCTCCCATTAGTGGTATTTAAAATTGGCGATGATTTTTCCACGGGTTCGGATGTTTGATGAAGCCGTTTCGACCTATCATCGGGTGAAATGTATGATGGAGACATTTCGCTAAACAAACGTTTCGAATTAGTAGCGGAGGTCGCGAGCGTAAGCGACCTTAGAGTTTTCGTGTTTCTACGAAATATTTCTCCGCCTTGATCTGGCGGGTCATCATTAAAAGACAACATTATGGGTGGAAATCAAACAAAATATACTTATTAGGACGCGGATCAGTAAAAAAGAACTAGTGAAAAAATTAAGAAATAACGAGCGATTAACTTGTTTCGCTCACAAACATAATCAATGAATTTACCGAAAGCTGGAGAAATTGACTAATTACCAGTAAATAAATAGACGAACACCTTTAGAAACTCACAAAATACGCACTCACTACACCAGGGCACAGCTAGACGCAAACCACAAGCGACAAAATAAGCTCAGAATGATATTTCCGAATTTAAAAACCGGAGCGAATATTAAAAGTAGCACGCCACGGCGATCGCGCGGAGCGGAGGGAAGTGAAGTGAGAATCTACGACATATATTTAAAATAGGTAGTTGTCGAATTTTTAAGGACGGATTAGCAAAAAGGATAATTATATATCCGTCATTTAAAATTTACATGAAAAATCATTTACATTTAAAACAATATAAAGTGACTCTACTGTCCAATCGCAAGGGTAGATTCTTATGGAGAAGAACGGACAAGAAACTCCAGAGGATTCTTTAAGTACAAATTAGGTCACATGTGATCTTAAAAGGGTGATCTAACTTAAAATATGGCTCATTTTTTTCAGAAATATGTAAATGGCTAGTTTGCGCATTGGCGCTTTTTAAATGTTCACCGTTCGGATAATGCTTGCTTATAAGCGAAGTAAAAGGGACAAAGCGACTTTCATTTTTACCAATAAATGGCTTTTCTTCGTTTTTTGTATTTCTTAAATCATAAACATTGCAAGCTTGTGAATTTACGACGCTCCTAACATGGTCGTTGAAATGACTTAAAGAAGAGCTTGTAAAAACACCGGGAACGGGATCGTAGTCTGGATGTGGCCTGTATTGTTTCGTATTAAAATCTAATGATTTGTTTCCATTATCTGCCGGAAATATGTTACAGGCTTTTTCGCCCGGCACTTGTACGCTCCCAATAGAATTTGTTGTAATGTTTCCTATGTACTTCCACTTTTTTCCCTTCCTTGGTCACGATGGTTCTATTGTTGATATCGAATCCTATCGGTTCTGGGTAATTCAATTTCGCATTGAGCGTGTCTTTACTGCGCTTGTTCTCCGTGGAATTTATTTATCTAATACTTCGTGCACACAAATGTACAGAGGCGGACTTAATGCCTTAGGCATTTTCTACCAGTCAACCTTTGGGTGATGCAGAGACAGATAGTGGATCTGTATTCCTCTCGTCATCCAAGGAGCAGGAGGACGTTTCAGTTTTACCTTTCTGACTAGAGCGTGGATGTTATAAAGGCTGACTACAACATCGTTGAATATCGCAACTTTATCGTCGATCGAATTGGCATCCATCAGAATCTCCCAATTAACCCCAGATGCGTCCTTTCTAAGCTTTTCAACGACCATCCTCGCAAAACAACGCTGGGTTTAACAATGTAGGCACCAGACTTCGCGGTTTTTTTCACGCCTACTATTTGAAAGCCGTCGTCACTAGGGCAGAGCCACTTTGGGCAAACGAAGTTTCAACGAGTCCGCATGTGAGACTTTGGTATAGATATCATTGACGGGATAGTGACTGAGACCGCTAACTTCGTTTCGTTACACGATGATTTTATGACCAGCATAAAAACGATAGCCGTGACTCGCTAAGTCATATGTCCATGATGGCAGATTTATTTGCATTATTAATAGGGGACCCTTGATCATTGACCAGGTCGTTAATTTTAGTAAGGTAAACAGACGTCTCGGAAACTAAGTCGCAATAATCGGCATCGCTCCCATTAGTGGTATTTAAAATTGGCGATGATTTTTCCACGGGTTCGGATGTTTGATGAAGCCGTTTCGACCTATCATCGGGTGAAATGTATGATGGAGACATTTCGCTAAACAAACGTTTCGAATTAGTAGCGGAGGTCGCGAGCGTAAGCGACCTTAGAGTTTTCGTGTTTCTACGA
Organism: Melanchra persicariae; assembly: GCA_947386135.1. Classification (NCBI taxonomy): domain Eukaryota; kingdom Metazoa; phylum Arthropoda; class Insecta; order Lepidoptera; family Noctuidae; genus Melanchra; species Melanchra persicariae. The sequence goes on along the minus strand of OX376673.1, from coordinate 6,175,768 downwards.
AATATTTCTCCGCCTTGATCTGGCGGGTCATCATTAAAAGACAACATTATGGGTGGAAATCAAACAAAATATACTTATTAGGACGCGGATCAGTAAAAAAAAACTAGTGAAAAAATTAAGAAATAACGAGCGATTAACTTGTTTCGCTCACAAACATAATCAATGAATGCTGGAGAAATTGACTAATTACCAGTAAATAAATAGACGAACACCTTTAGAAACTCACAAAATACGCACTCACTACACCAGGGCACAGCTAGACGCAAACCACAAGCGACAAAATAAGCTCAGAATGATATTTCCGAATTTAAAAACCGGAGCGAATATTAAAAGTAGCACGCCACGGCGATCGCGCGGAGCGGAGGGAAGTGAAGTGAGAATCTACGACATATATTTAAAATAGGTAGTTGTCGAATTTTTAAGGACGGATTAGCAAAAAGGATAATTATATATCCGTCATTTAAAATTTACATGAAAAATCATTTACATTTAAAACAATATAAAGTGACTCTACTGTCCAATCGCAAGGGTAGATTCTTATGGAGAAGAACGGACAAGAAACTCCAGAGGATTCTTTAAGTACAAATTAGGTCACATGTGATCTTAAAAGGGTGATCTAACTTAAAATATGGCTCATTTTTTTCAGAAATATGTAAATGGCTAGTTTGCGCATTGGCGCTTTTTAAATGTTCACCGTTCGGATAATGCTTGCTTATAAGCGAAGTAAAAGGGACAAAGCGACTTTCATTTTTACCAATAAATGGCTTTTCTTCGTTTTTTGTATTTCTTAAATCATAAACATTGCAAGCTTGTGAATTTACGACGCTCCTAACATGGTCGTTGAAATGACTTAAAGAAGAGCTTGTAAAAACACCGGGAACGGGATCGTAGTCTGGATGTGGCCTGTATTGTTTCGTATTAAAATCTAATGATTTGTTTCCATTATCTGCCGGAAATATGTTACAGGCTTTTTCGCCCGGCACTTGTACGCTCCCAATAGAATTTGTTGTAATGTTTCCTATGTACTTCCACTTTTTTCCCTTCCTTGGTCACGATGGTTCTATTGTTGATATCGAATCCTATCGGTTCTGGGTAATTCAATTTCGCATTGAGCGTGTCTTTACTGCGCTTGTTCTCCGTGGAATTTATTTATCTAATACTTCGTGCACACAAATGAACAGAGGCGGACTTAATGCCTTAGGCATTTTCTACCAGTCAACCTTTGGGTGATGCAGAGACAGATAGTGGATCTGTATTTCTCTCGTCATCCAAGGAGCAGGAGGACGTTTCAGTTTTACCTTTCTGACTAGAGCGTGGATGTTATAAAGGCTGACTACAACATCGTTGAATTTCGCAACTTTATCGTCGATCGAATTGGCATCCATCAGAATCTCCCAATTAACCCCAGATGCGTCCTTTCTAAGCTTTCCAACGACCATCCTCGCAAAACAACGCTGGGTTTAACAATGTAGGCACCAGACTTCGCGGTTTTTTTCACGCCTACTATTTGAAAGCCGTCGTCACTAGGGCAGAGCCACTTTGGGCAAACGAAGTTTCAACGAGTCCGCATGTGAGACTTTGGTATAGATATCATTGACGGGATAGTGACTGAGACCGCTAACTTCGTTTCGTTACACGATGATTTTATGACCAGCATAAAAACGATAGCCGTGACTCGCTAAGTCATATGTCCATGATGGCAGATTTATTTGCATTATTAATAGGGGACCCTTGATCATTGACCAGGTCGTTAATTTTAGTAAGGTAAACAGACGTCTCGGAAACTAAGTCGCAATAATCGGCATCGCTCCCATTAGTGGTATTTAAAATTGGCGATGATTTTTCCACGGGTTCGGATGTTTGATGAAGCCGTTTCGACCTATCATCGGGTGAAATGTATGATGGAGACATTTCGCTAAACAAACGTTTCGAATTAGTAGCGGAGGTCGCGAGCGTAAGCGACCTTAGAGTTTTCGTGTTTCTACGAAATATTTCTCCGCCTTGATCTGGCGGGTCATCATTAAAAGACAACATTATGGGTGGAAATCAAACAAAATATACTTATTAGGACGCGGATCAGTAAAAAAAAACTAGTGAAAAAATTAAGAAATAACGAGCGATTAACTTGTTTCGCTCACAAACATAATCAATGAATGCTGGAGAAATTGACTAATTACCAGTAAATAAATAGACGAACACCTTTAGAAACTCACAAAATACGCACTCACTACACCAGGGCACAGCTAGACGCAAACCACAAGCGACAAAATAAGCTCAGAATGATATTTCCGAATTTAAAAACCGGAGCGAATATTAAAAGTAGCACGCCACGGCGATCGCGCGGAGCGGAGGGAAGTGAAGTGAGAATCTACGACATATATTTAAAATAGGTAGTTGTCGAATTTTTAAGGACGGATTAGCAAAAAGGATAATTATATATCCGTCATTTAAAATTTACATGAAAAATCATTTACATTTAAAACAATATAAAGTGACTCTACTGTCCAATCGCAAGGGTAGATTCTTATGGAGAAGAACGGACAAGAAACTCCAGAGGATTCTTTAAGTACAAATTAGGTCACATGTGATCTTAAAAGGGTGATCTAACTTAAAATATGGCTCATTTTTTTCAGAAATATGTAAATGGCTAGTTTGCGCATTGGCGCTTTTTAAATGTTCACCGTTCGGATAATGCTTGCTTATAAGCGAAGTAAAAGGGACAAAGCGACTTTCATTTTTACCAATAAATGGCTTTTCTTCGTTTTTTGTATTTCTTAAATCATAAACATTGCAAGCTTGTGAATTTACGACGCTCCTAACATGGTCGTTGAAATGACTTAAAGAAGAGCTTGTAAAAACACCGGGAACGGGATCGTAGTCTGGATGTGGCCTGTATTGTTTCGTATTAAAATCTAATGATTTGTTTCCATTATCTGCCGGAAATATGTTACAGGCTTTTTCGCCCGGCACTTGTACGCTCCCAATAGAATTTGTTGTAATGTTTCCTATGTACTTCCACTTTTTTCCCTTCCTTGGTCACGATGGTTCTATTGTTGATATCGAATCCTATCGGTTCTGGGTAATTCAATTTCGCATTGAGCGTGTCTTTACTGCGCTTGTTCTCCGTGGAATTTATTTATCTAATACTTCGTGCACACAAATGTACAGAGGCGGACTTAATGCCTTAGGCATTTTCTACCAGTCAACCTTTGGGTGATGCAGAGACAGATAGTGGATCTGTATTCCTCTCGTCATCCAAGGAGCAGGAGGACGTTTCAGTTTTACCTTTCTGACTAGAGCGTGGATGTTATAAAGGCTGACTACAACATCGTTGAATATCGCAACTTTATCGTCGATCGAATTGGCATCCATCAGAATCTCCCAATTAACCCCAGATGCGTCCTTTCTAAGCTTTTCAACGACCATCCTCGCAAAACAACGCTGGGTTTAACAATGTAGGCACCAGACTTCGCGGTTTTTTTCACGCCTACTATTTGAAAGCCGTCGTCACTAGGGCAGAGCCACTTTGGGCAAACGAAGTTTCAACGAGTCCGCATGTGAGACTTTGGTATAGATATCATTGACGGGATAGTGACTGAGACCGCTAACTTCGTTTCGTTACACGATGATTTTATGACCAGCATAAAAACGATAGCCGTTACTCGCTAAGTCATATGTCCATGATGGCAGATTTATTTGCATTATTAATAGGGGACCCTTGATCATTGACCAGGTCGTTAATTTTAGTAAGGTAAACAGACGTCTCGGAAACTAAGTCGCAATAATCGGCATCGCTCCCATTAGTGGTATTTAAAATTGGCGATGATTTTTCCACGGGTTCGGATGTTTGATGAAGCCGTTTCGACCTATCATCGGGTGAAATGTATGATGGAGACATTTCGCTAAACAAACGTTTCGAATTAGTAGCGGAGGTCGCGAGCGTAAGCGACCTTAGAGTTTTCGTGTTTCTACGAAATATTTCTCCGCCTTGATCTGGCGGGTCATCATTAAAAGACAACATTATGGGTGGAAATCAAACAAAATATACTTATTAGGACGCGGATCAGTAAAAAAAAACTAGTGAAAAAATTAAGAAATAACGAGCGATTAACTTGTTTCGCTCACAAACATAATCAATGAATGCTGGAGAAATTGACTAATTACCAGTAAATAAATAGACGAACACCTTTAGAAACTCACAAAATACGCACTCACTACACCAGGGCACAGCTAGACGCAAACCACAAGCGACAAAATAAGCTCAGAATGATATTTCCGAATTTAAAAACCGGAGCGAATATTAAAAGTAGCACGCCACGGCGATCGCGCGGAGCGGAGGGAAGTGAAGTGAGAATCTACGACATATATTTAAAATAGGTAGTTGTCGAATTTTTAAGGACGGATTAGCAAAAAGGATAATTATATATCCGTCATTTAAAATTTACATGAAAAATCATTTACATTTAAAACAATATAAAGTGACTCTACTGTCCAATCGCAAGGGTAGATTCTTATGGAGAAGAACGGACAAGAAACTCCAGAGGATTCTTTAAGTACAAATTAGGTCACATGTGATCTTAAAAGGGTGATCTAACTTAAAATATGGCTCATTTTTTTCAGAAATATGTAAATGGCTAGTTTGCGCATTGGCGCTTTTTAAATGTTCACCGTTCGGATAATGCTTGCTTATAAGCGAAGTAAAAGGGACAAAGCGACTTTCATTTTTACCAATAAATGGCTTTTCTTCGTTTTTTGTATTTCTTAAATCATAAACATTGCAAGCTTGTGAATTTACGACGCTCCTAACATGGTCGTTGAAATGACTTAAAGAAGAGCTTGTAAAAACACCGGGAACGGGATCGTAGTCTGGATGTGGCCTGTATTGTTTCGTATTAAAATCTAATGATTTGTTTCCATTATCTGCCGGAAATATGTTACAGGCTTTTTCGCCCGGCACTTGTACGCTCCCAATAGAATTTGTTGTAATGTTTCCTATGTACTTCCACTTTTTTCCCTTCCTTGGTCACGATGGTTCTATTGTTGATATCGAATCCTATCGGTTCTGGGTAATTCAATTTCGCATTGAGCGTGTCTTTACTGCGCTTGTTCTCCGTGGAATTTATTTATCTAATACTTCGTGCACACAAATGTACAGAGGCGGACTTAATGCCTTAGGCATTTTCTACCAGTCAACCTTTGGGTGATGCAGAGACAGATAGTGGATCTGTATTCCTCTCGTCATCCAAGGAGCAGGAGGACGTTTCAGTTTTACCTTTCTGACTAGAGCGTGGATGTTATAAAGGCTGACTACAACATCGTTGAATATCGCAACTTTATCGTCGATCGAATTGGCATCCATCAGAATCTCCCAATTAACCCCAGATGCGTCCTTTCTAAGCTTTTCAACGACCATCCTCGCAAAACAACGCTGGGTTTAACAATGTAGGCACCAGACTTCGCGGTTTTTTTCACGCCTACTATTTGAAAGCCGTCGTCACTAGGGCAGAGCCACTTTGGGCAAACGAAGTTTCAACGAGTCCGCATGTGAGACTTTGGTATAGATATCATTGACGGGATAGTGACTGAGACCGCTAACTTCGTTTCGTTACACGATGATTTTATGACCAGCATAAAAACGATAGCCGTGACTCGCTAAGTCATATGTCCATGATGGCAGATTTATTTGCATTATTAATAGGGGACCCTTGATCATTGACCAGGTCGTTAATTTTAGTAAGGTAAACAGACGTCTCGGAAACTAAGTCGCAATAATCGGCATCGCTCCCATTAGTGGTATTTAAAATTGGCGATGATTTTTCCACGGGTTCGGATGTTTGATGAAGCCGTTTCGACCTATCATCGGGTGAAATGTATGATGGAGACATTTCGCTAAACAAACGTTTCGAATTAGTAGCGGAGGTCGCGAGCGTAAGCGACCTTAGAGTTTTCGTGTTTCTACGAAATATTTCTCCGCCTTGATCTGGCGGGTCATCATTAAAAGACAACATTATGGGTGGAAATCAAACAAAATATACTTATTAGGACGCGGATCAGTAAAAAAGAACTAGTGAAAAAATTAAGAAATAACGAGCGATTAACTTGTTTCGCTCACAAACATAATCAATGAATGCTGGAGAAATTGACTAATTACCAGTAAATAAATAGACGAACACCTTTAGAAACTCACAAAATACGCACTCACTACACCAGGGCACAGCTAGACGCAAACCACAAGCGACAAAATAAGCTCAGAATGATATTTCCGAATTTAAAAACCGGAGCGAATATTAAAAGTAGCACGCCACGGCGATCGCGCGGAGCGGAGGGAAGTGAAGTGAGAATCTACGACATATATTTAAAATAGGTAGTTGTCGAATTTTTAAGGACGGATTAGCAAAAAGGATAATTATATATCCGTCATTTAAAATTTACATGAAAAATCATTTACATTTAAAACAATATAAAGTGACTCTACTGTCCAATCGCAAGGGTAGATTCTTATGGAGAAGAACGGACAAGAAACTCCAGAGGATTCTTTAAGTACAAATTAGGTCACATGTGATCTTAAAAGGGTGATCTAACTTAAAATATGGCTCATTTTTTTCAGAAATATGTAAATGGCTAGTTTGCGCATTGGCGCTTTTTAAATGTTCACCGTTCGGATAATGCTTGCTTATAAGCGAAGTAAAAGGGACAAAGCGACTTTCATTTTTACCAATAAATGGCTTTTCTTCGTTTTTTGTATTTCTTAAATCATAAACATTGCAAGCTTGTGAATTTACGACGCTCCTAACATGGTCGTTGAAATGACTTAAAGAAGAGCTTGTAAAAACACCGGGAACGGGATCGTAGTCTGGATGTGGCCTGTATTGTTTCGTATTAAAATCTAATGATTTGTTTCCATTATCTGCCGGAAATATGTTACAGGCTTTTTCGCCCGGCACTTGTACGCTCCCAATAGAATTTGTTGTAATGTTTCCTATGTACTTCCACTTTTTTCCCTTCCTTGGTCACGATGGTTCTATTGTTGATATCGAATCCTATCGGTTCTGGGTAATTCAATTTCGCATTGAGCGTGTCTTTACTGCGCTTGTTCTCCGTGGAATTTATTTATCTAATACTTCGTGCACACAAATGTACAGAGGCGGACTTAATGCCTTAGGCATTTTCTACCAGTCAACCTTTGGGTGATGCAGAGACAGATAGTGGATCTGTATTCCTCTCGTCATCCAAGGAGCAGGAGGACGTTTCAGTTTTACCTTTCTGACTAGAGCGTGGATGTTATAAAGGCTGACTACAACATCGTTGAATATCGCAACTTTATCGTCGATCGAATTGGCATCCATCAGAATCTCCCAATTAACCCCAGATGCGTCCTTTCTAAGCTTTTCAACGACCATCCTCGCAAAACAACGCTGGGTTTAACAATGTAGGCACCAGACTTCGCGGTTTTTTTCACGCCTACTATTTGAAAGCCGTCGTCACTAGGGCAGAGCCACTTTGGGCAAACGAAGTTTCAACGAGTCCGCATGTGAGACTTTGGTATAGATATCATTGACGGGATAGTGACTGAGACCGCTAACTTCGTTTCGTTACACGATGATTTTATGACCAGCATAAAAACGATAGCCGTGACTCGCTAAGTCATATGTCCATGATGGCAGATTTATTTGCATTATTAATAGGGGACCCTTGATCATTGACCAGGTCGTTAATTTTAGTAAGGTAAACAGACGTCTCGGAAACTAAGTCGCAATAATCGGCATCGCTCCCATTAGTGGTATTTAAAATTGGCGATGATTTTTCCACGGGTTCGGATGTTTGATGAAGCCGTTTCGACCTATCATCGGGTGAAATGTATGATGGAGACATTTCGCTAAACAAACGTTTCGAATTAGTAGCGGAGGTCGCGAGCGTAAGCGACCTTAGAGTTTTCGTGTTTCTACGAAATATTTCTCCGCCTTGATCTGGCGGGTCATCATTAAAAGACAACATTATGGGTGGAAATCAAACAAAATATACTTATTAGGACGCGGATCAGTAAAAAAGAACTAGTGAAAAAATTAAGAAATAACGAGCGATTAACTTGTTTCGCTCACAAACATAATCAATGAATGCTGGAGAAATTGACTAATTACCAGTAAATAAATAGACGAACACCTTTAGAAACTCACAAAATACGCACTCACTACACCAGGGCACAGCTAGACGCAAACCACAAGCGACAAAATAAGCTCAGAATGATATTTCCGAATTTAAAAACCGGAGCGAATATTAAAAGTAGCACGCCACGGCGATCGCGCGGAGCGGAGGGAAGTGAAGTGAGAATCTACGACATATATTTAAAATAGGTAGTTGTCGAATTTTTAAGGACGGATTAGCAAAAAGGATAATTATATATCCGTCATTTAAAATTTACATGAAAAATCATTTACATTTAAAACAATATAAAGTGACTCTACTGTCCAATCGCAAGGGTAGATTCTTATGGAGAAGAACGGACAAGAAACTCCAGAGGATTCTTTAAGTACAAATTAGGTCACATGTGATCTTAAAAGGGTGATCTAACTTAAAATATGGCTCATTTTTTTCAGAAATATGTAAATGGCTAGTTTGCGCATTGGCGCTTTTTAAATGTTCACCGTTCGGATAATGCTTGCTTATAAGCGAAGTAAAAGGGACAAAGCGACTTTCATTTTTACCAATAAATGGCTTTTCTTCGTTTTTTGTATTTCTTAAATCATAAACATTGCAAGCTTGTGAATTTACGACGCTCCTAACATGGTCGTTGAAATGACTTAAAGAAGAGCTTGTAAAAACACCGGGAACGGGATCGTAGTCTGGATGTGGCCTGTATTGTTTCGTATTAAAATCTAATGATTTGTTTCCATTATCTGCCGGAAATATGTTACAGGCTTTTTCGCCCGGCACTTGTACGCTCCCAATAGAATTTGTTGTAATGTTTCCTATGTACTTCCACTTTTTTCCCTTCCTTGGTCACGATGGTTCTATTGTTGATATCGAATCCTATCGGTTCTGGGTAATTCAATTTCGCATTGAGCGTGTCTTTACTGCGCTTGTTCTCCGTGGAATTTATTTATCTAATACTTCGTGCACACAAATGTACAGAGGCGGACTTAATGCCTTAGGCATTTTCTACCAGTCAACCTTTGGGTGATGCAGAGACAGATAGTGGATCTGTATTCCTCTCGTCATCCAAGGAGCAGGAGGACGTTTCAGTTTTACCTTTCTGACTAGAGCGTGGATGTTATAAAGGCTGACTACAACATCGTTGAATATCGCAACTTTATCGTCGATCGAATTGGCATCCATCAGAATCTCCCAATTAACCCCAGATGCGTCCTTTCTAAGCTTTTCAACGACCATCCTCGCAAAACAACGCTGGGTTTAACAATGTAGGCACCAGACTTCGCGGTTTTTTTCACGCCTACTATTTGAAAGCCGTCGTCACTAGGGCAGAGCCACTTTGGGCAAACGAAGTTTCAACGAGTCCGCATGTGAGACTTTGGTATAGATATCATTGACGGGATAGTGACTGAGACCGCTAACTTCGTTTCGTTACACGATGATTTTATGACCAGCATAAAAACGATAGCCGTGACTCGCTAAGTCATATGTCCATGATGGCAGATTTATTTGCATTATTAATAGGGGACCCTTGATCATTGACCAGGTCGTTAATTTTAGTAAGGTAAACAGACGTCTCGGAAACTAAGTCGCAATAATCGGCATCGCTCCCATTAGTGGTATTTAAAATTGGCGATGATTTTTCCACGGGTTCGGATGTTTGATGAAGCCGTTTCGACCTATCATCGGGTGAAATGTATGATGGAGACATTTCGCTAAACAAACGTTTCGAATTAGTAGCGGAGGTCGCGAGCGTAAGCGACCTTAGAGTTTTCGTGTTTCTACGAAATATTTCTCCGCCTTGATCTGGCGGGTCATCATTAAAAGACAACATTATGGGTGGAAATCAAACAAAATATACTTATTAGGACGCGGATCAGTAAAAAAAAACTAGTGAAAAAATTAAGAAATAACGAGCGATTAACTTGTTTCGCTCACAAACATAATCAATGAATGCTGGAGAAATTGACTAATTACCAGTAAATAAATAGACGAACACCTTTAGAAACTCACAAAATACGCACTCACTACACCAGGGCACAGCTAGACGCAAACCACAAGCGACAAAATAAGCTCAGAATGATATTTCCGAATTTAAAAACCGGAGCGAATATTAAAAGTAGCACGCCACGGCGATCGCGCGGAGCGGAGGGAAGTGAAGTGAGAATCTACGACATATATTTAAAATAGGTAGTTGTCGAATTTTTAAGGACGGATTAGCAAAAAGGATAATTATATATCCGTCATTTAAAATTTACATGAAAAATCATTTACATTTAAAACAATATAAAGTGACTCTACTGTCCAATCGCAAGGGTAGATTCTTATGGAGAAGAACGGACAAGAAACTCCAGAGGATTCTTTAAGTACAAATTAGGTCACATGTGATCTTAAAAGGGTGATCTAACTTAAAATATGGCTCATTTTTTTCAGAAATATGTAAATGGCTAGTTTGCGCATTGGCGCTTTTTAAATGTTCACCGTTCGGATAATGCTTGCTTATAAGCGAAGTAAAAGGGACAAAGCGACTTTCATTTTTACCAATAAATGGCTTTTCTTCGTTTTTTGTATTTCTTAAATCATAAACATTGCAAGCTTGTGAATTTACGACGCTCCTAACATGGTCGTTGAAATGACTTAAAGAAGAGCTTGTAAAAACACCGGGAACGGGATCGTAGTCTGGATGTGGCCTGTATTGTTTCGTATTAAAATCTAATGATTTGTTTCCATTATCTGCCGGAAATATGTTACAGGCTTTTTCGCCCGGCACTTGTACGCTCCCAATAGAATTTGTTGTAATGTTTCCTATGTACTTCCACTTTTTTCCCTTCCTTGGTCACGATGGTTCTATTGTTGATATCGAATCCTATCGGTTCTGGGTAATTCAATTTCGCATTGAGCGTGTCTTTACTGCGCTTGTTCTCCGTGGAATTTATTTATCTAATACTTCGTGCACACAAATGAACAGAGGCGGACTTAATGCCTTAGGCATTTTCTACCAGTCAACCTTTGGGTGATGCAGAGACAGATAGTGGATCTGTATTTCTCTCGTCATCCAAGGAGCAGGAGGACGTTTCAGTTTTACCTTTCTGACTAGAGCGTGGATGTTATAAAGGCTGACTACAACATCGTTGAATTTCGCAACTTTATCGTCGATCGAATTGGCATCCATCAGAATCTCCCAATTAACCCCAGATGCGTCCTTTCTAAGCTTTCCAACGACCATCCTCGCAAAACAACGCTGGGTTTAACAATGTAGGCACCAGACTTCGCGGTTTTTTTCACGCCTACTATTTGAAAGCCGTCGTCACTAGGGCAGAGCCACTTTGGGCAAACGAAGTTTCAACGAGTCCGCATGTGAGACTTTGGTATAGATATCATTGACGGGATAGTGACTGAGACCGCTAACTTCGTTTCGTTACACGATGATTTTATGACCAGCATAAAAACGATAGCCGTGACTCGCTAAGTCATATGTCCATGATGGCAGATTTATTTGCATTATTAATAGGGGACCCTTGATCATTGACCAGGTCGTTAATTTTAGTAAGGTAAACAGACGTCTCGGAAACTAAGTCGCAATAATCGGCATCGCTCCCATTAGTGGTATTTATTGGCGATGATTTTTCCACGGGTTCGGATGTTTGATGAAGCCGTTTCGACCTATCATCGGGTGAAATGTATGATGGAGACATTTCGCTAAACAAACGTTTCGAATTAGTAGCGGAGGTCGCGAGCGTAAGCGACCTTAGAGTTTTCGTGTTTCTACGAAATATTTCTCCGCCTTGATCTGGCGGGTCATCATTAAAAGACAACATTATGGGTGGAAATCAAACAAAATATACTTATTAGGACGCGGATCAGTAAAAAAAAACTAGTGAAAAAATTAAGAAATAACGAGCGATTAACTTGTTTCGCTCACAAACATAATCAATGAATGCTGGAGAAATTGACTAATTACCAGTAAATAAATAGACGAACACCTTTAGAAACTCACAAAATACGCACTCACTACACCAGGGCACAGCTAGACGCAAACCACAAGCGACAAAATAAGCTCAGAATGATATTTCCGAATTTAAAAACCGGAGCGAATATTAAAAGTAGCACGCCACGGCGATCGCGCGGAGCGGAGGGAAGTGAAGTGAGAATCTACGACATATATTTAAAATAGGTAGTTGTCGAATTTTTAAGGACGGATTAGCAAAAAGGATAATTATATATCCGTCATTTAAAATTTACATGAAAAATCATTTACATTTAAAACAATATAAAGTGACTCTACTGTCCAATCGCAAGGGTAGATTCTTATGGAGAAGAACGGACAAGAAACTCCAGAGGATTCTTTAAGTACAAATTAGGTCACATGTGATCTTAAAAGGGTGATCTAACTTAAAATATGGCTCATTTTTTTCAGAAATATGTAAATGGCTAGTTTGCGCATTGGCGCTTTTTAAATGTTCACCGTTCGGATAATGCTTGCTTATAAGCGAAGTAAAAGGGACAAAGCGACTTTCATTTTTACCAATAAATGGCTTTTCTTCGTTTTTTGTATTTCTTAAATCATAAACATTGCAAGCTTGTGAATTTACGACGCTCCTAACATGGTCGTTGAAATGACTTAAAGAAGAGCTTGTAAAAACACCGGGAACGGGATCGTAGTCTGGATGTGGCCTGTATTGTTTCGTATTAAAATCTAATGATTTGTTTCCATTATCTGCCGGAAATATGTTACAGGCTTTTTCGCCCGGCACTTGTACGCTCCCAATAGAATTTGTTGTAATGTTTCCTATGTACTTCCACTTTTTTCCCTTCCTTGGTCACGATGGTTCTATTGTTGATATCGAATCCTATCGGTTCTGGGTAATTCAATTTCGCATTGAGCGTGTCTTTACTGCGCTTGTTCTCCGTGGAATTTATTTATCTAATACTTCGTGCACACAAATGTACAGAGGCGGACTTAATGCCTTAGGCATTTTCTACCAGTCAACCTTTGGGTGATGCAGAGACAGATAGTGGATCTGTATTCCTCTCGTCATCCAAGGAGCAGGAGGACGTTTCAGTTTTACCTTTCTGACTAGAGCGTGGATGTTATAAAGGCTGACTACAACATCGTTGAATATCGCAACTTTATCGTCGATCGAATTGGCATCCATCAGAATCTCCCAATTAACCCCAGATGCGTCCTTTCTAAGCTTTTCAACGACCATCCTCGCAAAACAACGCTGGGTTTAACAATGTAGGCACCAGACTTCGCGGTTTTTTTCACGCCTACTATTTGAAAGCCGTCGTCACTAGGGCAGAGCCACTTTGGGCAAACGAAGTTTCAACGAGTCCGCATGTGAGACTTTGGTATAGATATCATTGACGGGATAGTGACTGAGACCGCTAACTTCGTTTCGTTACACGATGATTTTATGACCAGCATAAAAACGATAGCCGTGACTCGCTAAGTCATATGTCCATGATGGCAGATTTATTTGCATTATTAATAGGGGACCCTTGATCATTGACCAGGTCGTTAATTTTAGTAAGGTAAACAGACGTCTCGGAAACTAAGTCGCAATAATCGGCATCGCTCCCATTAGTGGTATTTAAAATTGGCGATGATTTTTCCACGGGTTCGGATGTTTGATGAAGCCGTTTCGACCTATCATCGGGTGAAATGTATGATGGAGACATTTCGCTAAACAAACGTTTCGAATTAGTAGCGGAGGTCGCGAGCGTAAGCGACCTTAGAGTTTTCGTGTTTCTACGAAATATTTCTCCGCCTTGATCTGGCGGGTCATCATTAAAAGACAACATTATGGGTGGAAATCAAACAAAATATACTTATTAGGACGCGGATCAGTAAAAAAAAACTAGTGAAAAAATTAAGAAATAACGAGCGATTAACTTGTTTCGCTCACAAACATAATCAATGAATGCTGGAGAAATTGACTAATTACCAGTAAATAAATAGACGAACACCTTTAGAAACTCACAAAATACGCACTCACTACACCAGGGCACAGCTAGACGCAAACCACAAGCGACAAAATAAGCTCAGAATGATATTTCCGAATTTAAAAACCGGAGCGAATATTAAAAGTAGCACGCCACGGCGATCGCGCGGAGCGGAGGGAAGTGAAGTGAGAATCTACGACATATATTTAAAATAGGTAGTTGTCGAATTTTTAAGGACGGATTAGCAAAAAGGATAATTATATATCCGTCATTTAAAATTTACATGAAAAATCATTTACATTTAAAACAATATAAAGTGACTCTACTGTCCAATCGCAAGGGTAGATTCTTATGGAGAAGAACGGACAAGAAACTCCAGAGGATTCTTTAAGTACAAATTAGGTCACATGTGATCTTAAAAGGGTGATCTAACTTAAAATATGGCTCATTTTTTTCAGAAATATGTAAATGGCTAGTTTGCGCATTGGCGCTTTTTAAATGTTCACCGTTCGGATAATGCTTGCTTATAAGCGAAGTAAAAGGGACAAAGCGACTTTCATTTTTACCAATAAATGGCTTTTCTTCGTTTTTTGTATTTCTTAAATCATAAACATTGCAAGCTTGTGAATTTACGACGCTCCTAACATGGTCGTTGAAATGACTTAAAGAAGAGCTTGTAAAAACACCGGGAACGGGATCGTAGTCTGGATGTGGCCTGTATTGTTTCGTATTAAAATCTAATGATTTGTTTCCATTATCTGCCGGAAATATGTTACAGGCTTTTTCGCCCGGCACTTGTACGCTCCCAATAGAATTTGTTGTAATGTTTCCTATGTACTTCCACTTTTTTCCCTTCCTTGGTCACGATGGTTCTATTGTTGATATCGAATCCTATCGGTTCTGGGTAATTCAATTTCGCATTGAGCGTGTCTTTACTGCGCTTGTTCTCCGTGGAATTTATTTATCTAATACTTCGTGCACACAAATGTACAGAGGCGGACTTAATGCCTTAGGCATTTTCTACCAGTCAACCTTTGGGTGATGCAGAGACAGATAGTGGATCTGTATTCCTCTCGTCATCCAAGGAGCAGGAGGACGTTTCAGTTTTACCTTTCTGACTAGAGCGTGGATGTTATAAAGGCTGACTACAACATCGTTGAATATCGCAACTTTATCGTCGATCGAATTGGCATCCATCAGAATCTCCCAATTAACCCCAGATGCGTCCTTTCTAAGCTTTTCAACGACCATCCTCGCAAAACAACGCTGGGTTTAACAATGTAGGCACCAGACTTCGCGGTTTTTTTCACGCCTACTATTTGAAAGCCGTCGTCACTAGGGCAGAGCCACTTTGGGCAAACGAAGTTTCAACGAGTCCGCATGTGAGACTTTGGTATAGATATCATTGACGGGATAGTGACTGAGACCGCTAACTTCGTTTCGTTACACGATGATTTTATGACCAGCATAAAAACGATAGCCGTGACTCGCTAAGTCATATGTCCATGATGGCAGATTTATTTGCATTATTAATAGGGGACCCTTGATCATTGACCAGGTCGTTAATTTTAGTAAGGTAAACAGACGTCTCGGAAACTAAGTCGCAATAATCGGCATCGCTCCCATTAGTGGTATTTAAAATTGGCGATGATTTTTCCACGGGTTCGGATGTTTGATGAAGCCGTTTCGACCTATCATCGGGTGAAATGTATGATGGAGACATTTCGCTAAACAAACGTTTCGAATTAGTAGCGGAGGTCGCGAGCGTAAGCGACCTTAGAGTTTTCGTGTTTCTACGAAATATTTCTCCGCCTTGATCTGGCGGGTCATCATTAAAAGACAACATTATGGGTGGAAATCAAACAAAATATACTTATTAGGACGCGGATCAGTAAAAAAGAACTAGTGAAAAAATTAAGAAATAACGAGCGATTAACTTGTTTCGCTCACAAACATAATCAATGAATGCTGGAGAAATTGACTAATTACCAGTAAATAAATAGACGAACACCTTTAGAAACTCACAAAATACGCACTCACTACACCAGGGCACAGCTAGACGCAAACCACAAGCGACAAAATAAGCTCAGAATGATATTTCCGAATTTAAAAACCGGAGCGAATATTAAAAGTAGCACGCCACGGCGATCGCGCGGAGCGGAGGGAAGTGAAGTGAGAATCTACGACATATATTTAAAATAGGTAGTTGTCGAATTTTTAAGGACGGATTAGCAAAAAGGATAATTATATATCCGTCATTTAAAATTTACATGAAAAATCATTTACATTTAAAACAATATAAAGTGACTCTACTGTCCAATCGCAAGGGTAGATTCTTATGGAGAAGAACGGACAAGAAACTCCAGAGGATTCTTTAAGTACAAATTAGGTCACATGTGATCTTAAAAGGGTGATCTAACTTAAAATATGGCTCATTTTTTTCAGAAATATGTAAATGGCTAGTTTGCGCATTGGCGCTTTTTAAATGTTCACCGTTCGGATAATGCTTGCTTATAAGCGAAGTAAAAGGGACAAAGCGACTTTCATTTTTACCAATAAATGGCTTTTCTTCGTTTTTTGTATTTCTTAAATCATAAACATTGCAAGCTTGTGAATTTACGACGCTCCTAACATGGTCGTTGAAATGACTTAAAGAAGAGCTTGTAAAAACACCGGGAACGGGATCGTAGTCTGGATGTGGCCTGTATTGTTTCGTATTAAAATCTAATGATTTGTTTCCATTATCTGCCGGAAATATGTTACAGGCTTTTTCGCCCGGCACTTGTACGCTCCCAATAGAATTTGTTGTAATGTTTCCTATGTACTTCCACTTTTTTCCCTTCCTTGGTCACGATGGTTCTATTGTTGATATCGAATCCTATCGGTTCTGGGTAATTCAATTTCGCATTGAGCGTGTCTTTACTGCGCTTGTTCTCCGTGGAATTTATTTATCTAATACTTCGTGCACACAAATGTACAGAGGCGGACTTAATGCCTTAGGCATTTTCTACCAGTCAACCTTTGGGTGATGCAGAGACAGATAGTGGATCTGTATTCCTCTCGTCATCCAAGGAGCAGGAGGACGTTTCAGTTTTACCTTTCTGACTAGAGCGTGGATGTTATAAAGGCTGACTACAACATCGTTGAATATCGCAACTTTATCGTCGATCGAATTGGCATCCATCAGAATCTCCCAATTAACCCCAGATGCGTCCTTTCTAAGCTTTTCAACGACCATCCTCGCAAAACAACGCTGGGTTTAACAATGTAGGCACCAGACTTCGCGGTTTTTTTCACGCCTACTATTTGAAAGCCGTCGTCACTAGGGCAGAGCCACTTTGGGCAAACGAAGTTTCAACGAGTCCGCATGTGAGACTTTGGTATAGATATCATTGACGGGATAGTGACTGAGACCGCTAACTTCGTTTCGTTACACGATGATTTTATGACCAGCATAAAAACGATAGCCGTGACTCGCTAAGTCATATGTCCATGATGGCAGATTTATTTGCATTATTAATAGGGGACCCTTGATCATTGACCAGGTCGTTAATTTTAGTAAGGTAAACAGACGTCTCGGAAACTAAGTCGCAATAATCGGCATCGCTCCCATTAGTGGTATTTAAAATTGGCGATGATTTTTCCACGGGTTCGGATGTTTGATGAAGCCGTTTCGACCTATCATCGGGTGAAATGTATGATGGAGACATTTCGCTAAACAAACGTTTCGAATTAGTAGCGGAGGTCGCGAGCGTAAGCGACCTTAGAGTTTTCGTGTTTCTACGAAATATTTCTCCGCCTTGATCTGGCGGGTCATCATTAAAAGACAACATTATGGGTGGAAATCAAACAAAATATACTTATTAGGACGCGGATCAGTAAAAAAGAACTAGTGAAAAAATTAAGAAATAACGAGCGATTAACTTGTTTCGCTCACAAACATAATCAATGAATGCTGGAGAAATTGACTAATTACCAGTAAATAAATAGACGAACACCTTTAGAAACTCACAAAATACGCACTCACTACACCAGGGCACAGCTAGACGCAAACCACAAGCGACAAAATAAGCTCAGAATGATATTTCCGAATTTAAAAACCGGAGCGAATATTAAAAGTAGCACGCCACGGCGATCGCGCGGAGCGGAGGGAAGTGAAGTGAGAATCTACGACATATATTTAAAATAGGTAGTTGTCGAATTTTTAAGGACGGATTAGCAAAAAGGATAATTATATATCCGTCATTTAAAATTTACATGAAAAATCATTTACATTTAAAACAATATAAAGTGACTCTACTGTCCAATCGCAAGGGTAGATTCTTATGGAGAAGAACGGACAAGAAACTCCAGAGGATTCTTTAAGTACAAATTAGGTCACATGTGATCTTAAAAGGGTGATCTAACTTAAAATATGGCTCATTTTTTTCAGAAATATGTAAATGGCTAGTTTGCGCATTGGCGCTTTTTAAATGTTCACCGTTCGGATAATGCTTGCTTATAAGCGAAGTAAAAGGGACAAAGCGACTTTCATTTTTACCAATAAATGGCTTTTCTTCGTTTTTTGTATTTCTTAAATCATAAACATTGCAAGCTTGTGAATTTACGACGCTCCTAACATGGTCGTTGAAATGACTTAAAGAAGAGCTTGTAAAAACACCGGGAACGGGATCGTAGTCTGGATGTGGCCTGTATTGTTTCGTATTAAAATCTAATGATTTGTTTCCATTATCTGCCGGAAATATGTTACAGGCTTTTTCGCCCGGCACTTGTACGCTCCCAATAGAATTTGTTGTAATGTTTCCTATGTACTTCCACTTTTTTCCCTTCCTTGGTCACGATGGTTCTATTGTTGATATCGAATCCTATCGGTTCTGGGTAATTCAATTTCGCATTGAGCGTGTCTTTACTGCGCTTGTTCTCCGTGGAATTTATTTATCTAATACTTCGTGCACACAAATGAACAGAGGCGGACTTAATGCCTTAGGCATTTTCTACCAGTCAACCTTTGGGTGATGCAGAGACAGATAGTGGATCTGTATTTCTCTCGTCATCCAAGGAGCAGGAGGACGTTTCAGTTTTACCTTTCTGACTAGAGCGTGGATGTTATAAAGGCTGACTACAACATCGTTGAATTTCGCAACTTTATCGTCGATCGAATTGGCATCCATCAGAATCTCCCAATTAACCCCAGATGCGTCCTTTCTAAGCTTTTCAACGACCATCCTCGCAAAACAACGCTGGGTTTAACAATGTAGGCACCAGACTTCGCGGTTTTTTTCACGCCTACTATTTGAAAGCCGTCGTCACTAGGGCAGAGCCACTTTGGGCAAACGAAGTTTCAACGAGTCCGCATATGAGACTTTGGTATAGATATCATTGACGGGATAGTGACTGAGACCGCTAACTTCGTTTCGTTACACGATGATTTTATGACCAGCATAAAAACGATAGCCGTGACTCGCTAAGTCATATGTCCATGATGGCAGATTTATTTGCATTATTAATAGGGGACCCTTGATCATTGACCAGGTCGTTAATTTTAGTAAGGTAAACAGACGTCTCGGAAACTAAGTCGCAATAATCGGCATCGCTCCCATTAGTGGTATTTAAAATTGGCGATGATTTTTCCACGGGTTCGGATGTTTGATGAAGCCGTTTCGACCTATCATCGGGTGAAATGTATGATGGAGACATTTCGCTAAACAAACGTTTCGAATTAGTAGCGGAGGTCGCGAGCGTAAGCGACCTTAGAGTTTTCGTGTTTCTACGAAATATTTCTCCGCCTTGATCTGGCGGGTCATCATTAAAAGACAACATTATGGGTGGAAATCAAACAAAATATACTTATTAGGACGCGGATCAGTAAAAAAAAACTAGTGAAAAAATTAAGAAATAACGAGCGATTAACTTGTTTCGCTCACAAACATAATCAATGAATGCTGGAGAAATTGACTAATTACCAGTAAATAAATAGACGAACACCTTTAGAAACTCACAAAATACGCACTCACTACACCAGGGCACAGCTAGACGCAAACCACAAGCGACAAAATAAGCTCAGAATGATATTTCCGAATTTAAAAACCGGAGCGAATATTAAAAGTAGCACGCCACGGCGATCGCGCGGAGCGGAGGGAAGTGAAGTGAGAATCTACGACATATATTTAAAATAGGTAGTTGTCGAATTTTTAAGGACGGATTAGCAAAAAGGATAATTATATATCCGTCATTTAAAATTTACATGAAAAATCATTTACATTTAAAACAATATAAAGTGACTCTACTGTCCAATCGCAAGGGTAGATTCTTATGGAGAAGAACGGACAAGAAACTCCAGAGGATTCTTTAAGTACAAATTAGGTCACATGTGATCTTAAAAGGGTGATCTAACTTAAAATATGGCTCATTTTTTTCAGAAATATGTAAATGGCTAGTTTGCGCATTGGCGCTTTTTAAATGTTCACCGTTCGGATAATGCTTGCTTATAAGCGAAGTAAAAGGGACAAAGCGACTTTCATTTTTACCAATAAATGGCTTTTCTTCGTTTTTTGTATTTCTTAAATCATAAACATTGCAAGCTTGTGAATTTACGACGCTCCTAACATGGTCGTTGAAATGACTTAAAGAAGAGCTTGTAAAAACACCGGGAACGGGATCGTAGTCTGGATGTGGCCTGTATTGTTTCGTATTAAAATCTAATGATTTGTTTCCATTATCTGCCGGAAATATGTTACAGGCTTTTTCGCCCGGCACTTGTACGCTCCCAATAGAATTTGTTGTAATGTTTCCTATGTACTTCCACTTTTTTCCCTTCCTTGGTCACGATGGTTCTATTGTTGATATCGAATCCTATCGGTTCTGGGTAATTCAATTTCGCATTGAGCGTGTCTTTACTGCGCTTGTTCTCCGTGGAATTTATTTATCTAATACTTCGTGCACACAAATGTACAGAGGCGGACTTAATGCCTTAGGCATTTTCTACCAGTCAACCTTTGGGTGATGCAGAGACAGATAGTGGATCTGTATTCCTCTCGTCATCCAAGGAGCAGGAGGACGTTTCAGTTTTACCTTTCTGACTAGAGCGTGGATGTTATAAAGGCTGACTACAACATCGTTGAATATCGCAACTTTATCGTCGATCGAATTGGCATCCATCAGAATCTCCCAATTAACCCCAGATGCGTCCTTTCTAAGCTTTTCAACGACCATCCTCGCAAAACAACGCTGGGTTTAACAATGTAGGCACCAGACTTCGCGGTTTTTTTCACGCCTACTATTTGAAAGCCGTCGTCACTAGGGCAGAGCCACTTTGGGCAAACGAAGTTTCAACGAGTCCGCATGTGAGACTTTGGTATAGATATCATTGACGGGATAGTGACTGAGACCGCTAACTTCGTTTCGTTACACGATGATTTTATGACCAGCATAAAAACGATAGCCGTGACTCGCTAAGTCATATGTCCATGATGGCAGATTTATTTGCATTATTAATAGGGGACCCTTGATCATTGACCAGGTCGTTAATTTTAGTAAGGTAAACAGACGTCTCGGAAACTAAGTCGCAATAATCGGCATCGCTCCCATTAGTGGTATTTAAAATTGGCGATGATTTTTCCACGGGTTCGGATGTTTGATGAAGCCGTTTCGACCTATCATCGGGTGAAATGTATGATGGAGACATTTCGCTAAACAAACGTTTCGAATTAGTAGCGGAGGTCGCGAGCGTAAGCGACCTTAGAGTTTTCGTGTTTCTACGAAATATTTCTCCGCCTTGATCTGGCGGGTCATCATTAAAAGACAACATTATGGGTGGAAATCAAACAAAATATACTTATTAGGACGCGGATCAGTAAAAAAAAACTAGTGAAAAAATTAAGAAATAACGAGCGATTAACTTGTTTCGCTCACAAACATAATCAATGAATGCTGGAGAAATTGACTAATTACCAGTAAATAAATAGACGAACACCTTTAGAAACTCACAAAATACGCACTCACTACACCAGGGCACAGCTAGACGCAAACCACAAGCGACAAAATAAGCTCAGAATGATATTTCCGAATTTAAAAACCGGAGCGAATATTAAAAGTAGCACGCCACGGCGATCGCGCGGAGCGGAGGGAAGTGAAGTGAGAATCTACGACATATATTTAAAATAGGTAGTTGTCGAATTTTTAACCCTTAATTTGGCAAAGAATAAAATGCTATAAAATCCAATTTTTTTTAATGAAAATTTATTGTAGACGTTTATAGGTGTTACAGAAAAATAATGAAAAAAATATAGGAACTTTAGATTTCCTGAAAAACTATGTATGCCACAGCATACATTGCCAAATGCACATAATAGCATTGAATAAATTTGTTGTATGCCGAGGTATACATTGCCAATTACAATACAATTATAGAATATAAATAAAAAACGGTAGTAACACCCAGAAATTGCCAGCTTTTTACTAAACGCGCATATGATAGTCTTGTTGACAATTCCTAGGAGATTTTCCAGTAACAAAGCACAGACGGACCTGGCATTTCATGCATAAAACAGACGTTAGCTTCGAGCATAGTCTACATCGACCTTGAGTGGTCATATTCATAAAATGTCCAACATTATCATACCGTGATGATTGAACTGGGTTGGCTTGGGGCACACGCTTTGCTTGTTTATTAGTCTTATCACGAGTTCGTTCGGACTTTTTTAACCCCTCGTAAAGCTCAAATCTAAAATCCTTGAGGGGCATCCACTGTTTTTGGAGTTTTGAGCAATCATGTCTGTATAAAAGCCACGCATTATTGATACATATGTCAAGAATTTGAGCAAATATGCCGATGTACCAACGCCAACGTCAAAGTCAAAGTCAAAGCATTTATTTCAAATAAACCAATCACAGGTACTTTTGAATTGTCAAAGTCAGTCAGTCAAAAACATGAAGCTATTTGCACGTTCCAAAGCGTAGATCTCTATGGAGAAGAACGTACAAGAAACTCCATGGACACTCTTTTAAACCATTTTATGTTTTACAAAAATCCTGGTTACATCATTACTTGTTGCATCTATATGTGAGAACAATGCAAAGAAAGGAAAAAAATAAAAGTATTCCAAGTATCCAATAAGTATTAAATATAGAAATAAGCCAGTGACAGCTAAGATATGACCAGTCTCCACTGACGGCGCCCGTTCACGAACATGACGCGTGCATCAGCACCATTCAGCTCAACCATTTTGAAGGGAACCGAATGATCAAATACACGCGCCACCATCAGCGAGTTATTCTAGCGAGCATGACACACCCTCAACTGCCCCTGCTCACTCATGTCAAACAAGGAAACCATCTATATTATTAACAGTATAGGCTCCATGGTCCTCACATTTACAGGATTTTAAAATAAAAAATGCTTCTACTTTATATAAAACTATGTATATCAATTTTCAAAAACGGAAAAAGAAAAGTAGTATTTAAAACATAACATAAGAAAAGTGGAAATTTTTATTAGTCTACACAAAGAAGGGTGAGCATCTCTTCCAAATATCTTAACTAGAGGAACCAAGCGGCTGAGACTGTGGAGCAGGACCGGCATTTAGCCAAGCATTTTTATCAAGTATATAATCTTCAAGTTTATAATATGCTTGTTTACATAGTGTGCGTTTTATGCATGTTTTAAATTTTCTCTCATTCAGTTCTAGAATTTCAAGAGGTATTTTGTTATAAAATTTAACACAGTACCCCATAAAAGAAGTGTGTACTTTTGCCAATCTGAATCGGGGTTAATCTAATTTGTTCCTATTTCTAGTATTAAAATTATGCCTATCACTAATCTTACTAAAAAGATGAAGATTTTTCCGAACATACATTATGTTTTCGTATATGTATTGACAAGGTACCGTCATGATGTTAATATCTTTAAACAGTTCTCTTAGGGAATCGCACCGACCCAGATTATATATGGCTCTGATGGCTCTTTTCTGCAGAATAAATATAGACTCAATATCTGCAGCTCGTCCCCATAATAAGATACCGTAAGACATGATACTATGAAAGTAACTAAAATAGACCAGTCTCGCGGTATCTATATCAGTAAATTGACGGATTTTTCTGACAGCATATGCTGCTGAACTTAGCCGTCCCGCAAGAGATGTTAAATGAGGACCCCATTGTAGCCTTGAGTCCAGTGTGATGCCCAGAAAAACTGTGTTTTCGACGAATTCAAGTTTCTCTTTGTTCAATACTATGTCGCAATGATTACTTTTGACATTCGGTAAAGCAAATCTGATACACTTAGTTTTCTTTTCATTTAATACTAAATTATTAGCAGTGAACCAATTATGGACCTGCTGTAGGGCGTTATTTACGTCGTCCAGATTTGTAGAACGTCTATCTATCTTAAAAATTAAGGATGTATCGTCAGCAAATAACACCATTTGTGGTTGATTTTTTAAAAGATGGAGAAGATCATTTATGTATACTAAAAAGAGGAAAGGACCCAATATTGAGCCTTGTGGAACCCCCATTTTGACTTTTAAACCCCTTGATTTAACACCGTTTATTTGAACTTGCTGCTGTCTGTCATTTAAATAAGACTTCAGTAAGCTGAGTGCAAGTTTACCTAGTCCGTAATGTTCTAGCTTTAGGAGCAAGGTTTCGTCATTTACGCAGTCAAATGCCTTGGAGAGGTCACAAAAGATTCCTATGGCATCTTGCGCCTCTTCCCACGTTGTATAAATGTGTTTCAACAACGTGACACCAGCGTCAGTCGTACAGCGACCTTTGGTGAAACCATACTGTTGATCGTGTAAGATCCTATTGACGTTAAAATGAATGAGCATTTGATTGAGCATTACTTTTTCAAAAACCTTGCTGAAAACCGGTAACACGGAAACAGGTCTATAATTATTAGTGTCTTTACTGTCACCGGATTTAAAAAGTGGTATAACCTTACTGTATTTCATTACATCTGGAAAGACACCTTGGTCCACACATAAATTGAATATTAAAGCCAAGTATGGTGCTATGGTCTCAATTATGGACGTGCACACTTTCATAGACATTCCCCATAAGTCTTCGGTCAATTTGATTTTGATTTGCCGGAAAGCTTTGATAACTGCCATAGGGTTGATATGTTTGAATTGGAATTCAACCGTACAACCTGAAACGTTTGCTTTTAATAAATTAAGTGAGACCTCGGGTGAAGAATTTAAAGCTTCAGTAGTTTTTGATGGTATTTCGGAGAAAAAATTTACAAATTCTTGAGCTACTTCTAAATTAGAGCTTAGTGCACCATGTGCAGTCTCCAGTAAAAAATCAGCATTTCGTACTTTATTCCTACTCGTTTCATTATTGATAACTTTCCAAACTGTCTTTATTTTATTATCTGCCGATTTGATCTTGTTGCTAATGTAGAGGGCTTTTGCTACCTTGCAAGTATTTCTGAAAACTTTAGAATATCTGTTTACATACTTATTAAAGGATTCGGTGTTAATGAAAGGCTTAAGGCCATATAACTCATATAGCCTTTCCCTACTTATCCTAATACCTTTAGTCGCCCAGTCACTAAATATAAACTTAGGGAAAGTTTCTTTAGACTTCTTTTCAAAAGTTGTGTTAAATTCCTGTAGTACTACTGAAAAGAAATTATTATAAAATTTATTTGCATCCTCAATATTATGGTCTAGAACATTTAACTTATTTTGTAAGGTACCATTGAATCTAGCTAGTTTGCCTGTTGTAATTGGCCTATATTGTATTTGAATTTTTTGCAATGCAGCTTTAAACTCAAATGTTACCAATTGTCCACTATGATCCGACGGGAGGTAATTAACTATGGCTTTATCTAAATAATCACAATCGCAGAATACATTATCAATACAGGTTGAAGAAGTTGGTGTTACCCTAGTAGGTTCAGTAAAAACATTAGACAAATTAAATGATTTAAAAAGGCTTAAAAATCTGCTGCTGTTCGAATTGCTTTCTAAAATATTAATATTAAAATCTCCACAAATAATCGCGGATTTGTTACCTGCTGCAAGTTTCGCAAGGATATCCTCCATTGTTGATTCAAATAAAGCAAAGTTTTGAGGGTTTGGGGGTCTGTACACGCACACTATTACATGCTTATCCAGCTCAACACAGGACAGTTCAATGCAATGCTCCACTGACAAGCTGACAATGTCATTACGTTGCTTAAATTTTAAGCATTTTTTAACAAGGATGAGGGAACGACCGCGCAACATAGATTTGCGGTTAAAACAACTGCCCACACTATAATTTTCATAATTAATTAGCATCTGGTAATCTTTCAACCAATGTTCACTAAAACAAACAATGTCAAACATTGTTTTTTCTAAAAACATTTCAATTTCTAATATTTTGGAAGAGATACCTTGAATATTTTGATGAAATAATTTCAAGGTTTGCTGCTGACCCCCTTTTTGACATCTAGTTACTAGAGAGCAAGAAGATACTTTGTTATTGGTAGACATAACTATTCTGTTACCGGTATCCTCTGTTGTCTTACGAACTAGTTTAAATTATTATTCTGAGTTTGGCCCAAGACTTCAATATCATCACTTGGCAGTGAGTTACAACTACTTGTAGACCCCACATAAGTAAATGAATCTTCCATAGTGATACATGGAACCTCCTTCGTACAATTTGTATAAGAATTTATAGCAATAGCTCTACAGTTATTTAGGCTCGCCACCTGATTCTTAGTATTATTACTAAACAATGTGGATTTAATTACACAAGACTTCGACATACTACTTATGTCTGAGTTAATATAATAAGCTAATAGCCTTGCTATTGTATGTCTAAAACTAATTGGTAAATACACAGTATTCCTAGTCGATTTTAAGTGTTCCACAAAACTATTTGTGTCAAAAAACATAAACTTGTCACTATAATGACCTGCTAAGAAATGCATGTGTTTATTTAGCATATGAATATAATTATTTTGTCTAATTGACAATTTATCAAAATATGGGAATGCACACAATATTATTTTATTACATTTTAACTGTAACATCTCAGTTACATTGTCTGTGATATCTGATTGTTTTACTTTTAAACTATTACCTATACAAACAGTAATGTTGGTATTAGAATTATAATTATTGTTTGTTAATAATGCCGCCATAATATGTTTGTAATTTGAGCCTGGCATACAATAATTCTGTGTAGAATAACTCAGGTTGTTACTAACTAATTTACCTAAACCTCTTCCAAAACTGTCTGAGAACATAACTGAATGATAACCACTATTCACAGACGAAGAACCACCAATTTCAGGCTGTTCAACTTGAACTGAATCCTGTCCAAAATCAATTTTATCTTGTTCAATGATACAGCCTTGAGACAAATTCTCTGCCTGGGACGGGACCACCGTTACCTCAGGCTGTACAGCATCAGGGTTTGATACTGTCTGGCAAGTACACTGACACATGACTAACTCATTAGCAGCGAGAATGTGTTCTTTTATTTGTTTCTGAGATTGTACATATTTATTGTAAAGAGAACTCAATTTTGCTTCAAGTATTTTTATATCAGACTGTAAGTGCTGTGTATCAATTTCATATATATTTTTGCTGTCTTCTAGTTTAATGTAATAATTCTTTAATTTATTAATCAGGTCAACACGTTCTTTCCTGAGTGGAATACTTTTAGAAAAGTTTTTGTGTTGCTTTTTAAACTGATTACATTTTTTTATGATTCTATTCAGTTTTGCATATTTTTTCAATTTGTTATGACTAGATTTATAACTGCAGTTCTGTTTCAATAAGGAATCTTCAGTTAGGTCAATTGTGACTATTGAATGAGGGTTACAATTAGAATTTAGCAATTCATTAAATAAGTGGTTTGTTGCCTTAACCTGAGTACTTTGTTTTTCATTTTGCAATTTGACAATACAACTGTTTGCCTGAATTAGTTCATCCTCTAAGTCCCTAACTTTACGTAAAGCCTCCTCATACAAGTTGCTACAGTTGTTGAAGCCATCCGTGATCACCCGCAGTTGGTCGCGTTCATTAACAACATCTTGATATTGCTGACTGAGGTCAACGAGCTCCCGTTTTAAGCATGTATTTTTATGTACCATTTTTCCTACCTCCACCTCACTTTCCTCTCTCTCCTGTAACATTTGTTGACATTGGAGGTTTGAAGCTTTTAATTCGTGGAGAGCCGTTCTCAGTTTAAGCTCCATATCCTGAGCTGTTGCCTTACGGGTCATCACAGGCATGGTTTCAGGTTTATGTAGGTACTGAAATTAGAATAAAAGAAACTATGAGAATCTAAAGGTAAGAAAACAAAGACAGTGGGAAATGAAAGGAATAATAAAAAAAAAAAAAAATTGGGAGAAATCAGTGCAATTTAAATGGAGAACTGAGGTAGGTTGCTGAATTGGCTTTAAAAGCTATTTTTTAATTAGTTTTCTCGCTTTTTATTGCCTTTAAATTTTGATTTTCTCAATGTGGGTAGGATGTCTTGATTAAAATATACTTGTAAGATTTAATAGTTTATAGATGACAATGCAAAATAACGATCATAGGCGTTATTGTTGTTATATATTATTGAAAAATATTGGACTAAAATAACAAAAACAAGGAATCTTGATGTTTACTAAGATGTAAACAAAGCGTTATAGTCTCAATGCAGTCCTTATTCGGAGAAAAAGTTATCAAAACTTTGCGTGGATGTACTACTGAGATAAAGTGATGAATGTGTGCTATTAAAAAAAGTTAAAGTTCCCCGTTTAATTCCTTAATTCAATCGTCAGCTTGCGGTTTTTTTAGGTTACCGGTGACAGCCGGTAGGTAATAAAAACTGATTTCCTTGCTATATTTACAGGAATACAATAATCCTGGGTATTTATGGTTATATTACATTAACACAAACAATATTACACCCTTATTTTACTTATAAACTAATTAAATTTAATTTTAAAATACGGAACAAAAATTTCACATGTCACTTGGGCAGTGTTGCCACTTTTTTTTTTTCCGGGTCTTGAATGGGGTTTTGTATAAAGAAATAAGCATATCTGCTAAATCGACTCCCCCCATATGTTTATTATACTCTTTGACAATTTGAGGACATTCAACATCCTTTTTTGTTTTAGCTTCCTTGCAGTACCTTTTATTTTTTTCTACTGGCTCCGCACCTACGTACGAACTTACCAATGTCACGGCTTTGTTGTCGTTCCACCGTACTATTGCTAATCGGTTTTTATTGCAGACTACTTGAGCATAACTACCGCGGGGTTTCTTTTTCATAACCTTTTCAGAGGGCAAAACTGCTTCAGCTCCTCTCAGCCTGTTGCTCCTGACTGTTCCCAATCCAAATATTCCGTAATCTTCTCTAAGTATATAAGTAACTCCGGACAAGTAAAGAAATTGTCGCGGAAAACAAAAGCCGGTTTATTTTTTATACTTTTACACAAAGCAATGACAACCTGAGCCCCAAATCCAATGGAAGCTTCCTTATCTGTAAAAGTATGAAACCTAAATGTGTCCTCGCCACCATACAAAAGAAAATCATAAATCATGCCCGACACTCCTGCACGAACATAGTTTTTGAAGCCCCACTTGTTGGGTTTATCCTTCATATATTGACGTCGCTTACCCGCTTTGGTCCCTTTATAGGGAATCATCATTTCGTCGATGCTGTATTTCCTTTCATTATCTTGAGCTAAGCAATTTTCTCGAATTTTTTGTAATAAAGGCCTAACTTTATAGTACCTGTCGGAGTCTTGTATACTATTATCAACAAAATGCAAATTACGACGGATTTGTTGATATCGTTTTAGAGACATCATATCGGCTACGAGATGGTATCTGTACCGCAAACTCCAATAATCTGTATAAGATGGCATGCTCACTACACCCATGATAATATGTATGGTTAAAAAATCCCGCAAATCATCTTCGGTCAATCCAAGAGAATGTCCGGTTTTGGAAATTGCGTATGCTTTTGTTTGCTCCACGATATCTGCTAAAATGTCTGAGGAAAAGAACTTGTAGAAATAACCCAGTGAAGTTAGGTCTAGAATGTCGGTGTGATCTGAGCCTTCTTCTATAGTTGTCCTGTGTCGAAAAACCGCTTTTTTCCATTGATAGCTCAGAGTGAACTTTGTGATTCGTCTAGGTCGTGTAGTAGAAACAGTGGAACGTTGAGATCTGGTATTTCTGGGACGCGACTTAGAAGAAGTAGTTGCCCCCATGCGAGCTGAAGCTAAGCTAAGAGTCATAAAGCCACTTGCTGTTGGTTCAGTGGGTGCAGGCGGTGCAGGGGTTGCTGGAGTTGCAGGAGTAGTGGGAGTTGCTGGGAGTGACGGAATGTCACTCAGTATCGGCACTTTCTTACAATTAGGTTCTAGAGAAGGGCTTGAATAGACGCTTTGAAAAATTGGTGTGAGTCGAACATTTTGGCTGGTGCTGGGGTCTTCGTCATCATCCAAAATATTAAGCCTTTCCATAGAACTATCAATAGAAGGTGCAGAAGAAGTTGAATTAGAAAGTGGGGTGTGCACACGTAACTCATCATCAAGGTCAGAATGTTCACTACCGTCAGAGGGTGCATTCTCAGCAGGCACAAGCGCTAAAATTCTACCACCACGAGTTTGAAACTTTTGCTGCCGACAAAGAAAAAAAATCGTGCTATAAAACCAAGTAAACCCAAAAAGCAACCTCAAACTGGCAATGTATGCCATGACATACAAACAAAATGGAGGGTATTTCGTTACAAACTTGGCAGTGTATGTCACAGCATACATCATGTTAGTGGTCAAAATAGAACCATTTTACATAATAAAAGGTACACAATTATTATCACACGCATTCCATTACACAATAAAGTAAAAATTTTAGTCATTGCACCTTTCATAAACTATGTAATATTCATAATAATATTATAAATACCTTGGGCAGCACAGTTGACGTTCGCCGGGTAGCCATTTTTTTAAAATAATGTCGAAATTGATGTTGCTAGATGTGTATTTTAGTTTTTCTACCAAATATAGTTAGTGTTGCAATACGAAACAGCTAATTTATCACACGCACGTTGTTTTTTTTAACAAATCTTTTTTTTAAAGGTCATGTATGACAGTACATACAATGCCAAATTAAGGGTTAAGGACGGATTAGCAAAAAGGATAATTATATAGCCGTCATTTAAAATTTACATGAAAAATCATTTACATTTAAAACAATATAAAGTGACTCTACTGTCCAATCGCAAGGGTAGATTCTTATGGAGAAGAACGGACAAGAAACTCCAGAGGATTCTTTAAGTACAAATTAGGTCACATGAATTTGTAGCTATTTCTGAACAATTTTGGAATTATATATTTGAAGTACCGTAAAATGGGGCTATTTAAAACACTTTTTTCGTAAAACAAGTGTTTATAAAAATTTTAATAACTCAAATGATATGGAATATTATTTTTTTAGTAGATTACACGATAAACTATAAATAGTAACGATCGTGGTATAACTTCTGTAAATATATTTTAAGATATATTACTTTACCATTGCTATTCCAAATATCGCATCAATGGGGTTATTTGTAATCTCATTTTTTTGCCTTTTCTTACTTTTTATAGCTGTGTCAAATAAAAGTCAGCAAGCTATATTTGGAAAAGTTATAGGGTTAGAAGTGGCTTTCATTTCACTATAATTTCACTCTCTATATGCCACAGACAAGCCAAAAATTACAACTGAATATTTATTCACTAACAGATTATTGCTTCTTTGGGGTTATTTGGAATGTAATGTTAATATATCAAAGGTATTCTAAATGAAAGTGAAGCTATATTTGGAATATTTAAGGGCAAGCATGATCTATCTAATATAAATAAAAATTAATCGCTAAATGTGTTGCTAAGAGCAAAACTCGAGAAAGGCTGAACCAATTTCGCAATTTCTTTTTTTTTGCGTTCGTTCCTTTCAGGAAAAGGGTTTTATGAAAGAAAAATATAAAAAAGTTGCAAACAAAATTAAGTGGGTGAAGCCGCGCAGGACAGCTTGTTTCAAATAAAAATATATTGTGCAAAATGAGTTAGACTTGATTATTTTAAATTATGTATTTAAATAAAACAACTTTAGTCAATCACAATATTTATTCTTCTTCTACATATTAAGGTATGTAGGTAGGTACTATTTAATCACACTGGTTTCGTATTTATGTACTGACGCGATGACGCCAGCACGTCAACCTACCCCAATTTGTCAAATTTGCCAAAAATGGTAGATTGAGGTAGGTTGATGTGCTGGCGTCTGTACCAAGTTTTAAATGGGTAAGTACCTCATTAATAATTTTATTTTAAACAATGGTTTACTACAAAAGTAAGACATCTCTTGAAAGATTTTCTACAAAAAGTATAGTCATATAACTGCATTTCATAACGATTCAGAAACCGTCATCAAACGCAACTTTGTATTGACATCTTGTGTAGACAATAAAGTTCGACAGATGTCTAACTTTTTTTAAGAAAAGCCGTATAAATCTTACAGTTGGACTTATACCTAATTAATACAATTATGATTACAGTCTTCAAAGAGAAACATTACAATCAAAATTACCTAATTGGTGTCTTGGCTTTGGTATCGTTGCCATAATAAAAACAAAAACAAAAAAATAACAAAAACGATATTAGAAACATACATAAGAAAATAATATTCTTAGGTCTCATAATTATTAAGTCTTAAACTTATAATTATGAGCTATTTAAACAAATAAAAATATTCTTTTGAGAAATGGACGTAAAATAAAAATATTAATACGAAATTATTAGTAAAATGGTGTCAGCTTAGTTGTCTACAATAAAATATATAAAACTCAAATATATAAAATATAGAAATAATCAAAACCTTAGTCACTATCCATCAATGCTTTTAAAATTTCTTTTCTGTCGTTATAATAATTCTTTTTATATTTAGGTGTTTGCTTCTTTTTCTTTGGTATATTAATATAACTGCTTAGACATACAGGTTTAAGGTCCTTAAAGACTACTTTCTTGTTTTTCAACGCATTTTCTAGACTTTCTTCCTTAATAATAGTTAGTTTTTTCCCGCTCTCGAAGTAGTTTTCTTTATTTTCAATTAAATTCGCATTTTCATTGTTATCCATAACTTCACTACATTCTTTGTCATTTATAATATCTTTACTATATAGTTCCTTTTCATTAAATGCTATAAGAGAGACAGTATTATCATCATCTCCAACTACAATTTCTTCACTCCCAAACTCATCAAAGAAGACTAGAGGTACTTCATTATATTGATTATCACAGAGTTTTCTTTGAGTTTTTTCGTTTTCTTCATTTCTGGGTTTATCCTTCTTCCCGTTTTCCTTTTCATCAAAATCTTTCCGTATCTCGGTCATTGATGGTAAAGAGTTCATTACACGGTCTTCATGACTCATCTCACCTTTTATTGTATCATGTGATATGCAATTTTTTGTTTCGTCTTTTTCATCTATTTCTTCATCGGTAATCTTCCTTTGATTTTCTATTTTGTCACTATTATCTGTTTTCGGAATTATAGATGGTGAAAGATCATTCTTATTATTAATATCTGAGCTATGGTCATCGAAATCAACGTCTAGTAGGTCCGAGTCACTATGTACACTCCTTGTATCCGATACACTTGTGGTTGAAATGCTAATTTTTCTTGTATTTATTTTCCTTCTGATCTTTGCAACGGCAGAAGCCTGAATTTTACTTTTCTTGCCTTTACCTTTACCTTTTCCTTTAAAATTTGACATTGGTTTTTGAGGTTTATTTTTATTCTTATTTGGATATTCATCTTCTGAACTTATGTAGGTGGAATCAGATTCGTTTCCCCTATCTTCTTTACGAAGTGTTGTTTGTTTACATTGCCCCGAAGGTCCTGCAATGGGCTGCATGTGTGATTCTCTGGTGTTATAACCGATATTACTTCTATCTCTTTCGTTTGAAATTGTTTTATTTTTTTCTGAACATCTATTTATTGTTTTTATTTTACCTTGACGGGATTTGATAATTGACGGTTTTTCCAATCGTAATAAGTCATCTGCAGTAATGCTTTTTCCGGGTGGAACATTACACTTTCTTTTTCGTTTAGGCTGTTCATGAGCCGGGGTTGGATTTCTTAAATTTGTTAAAATTTCTATTACAGCTGAAGATGCTGTATCTTCAATTAGTTCCTCCGAAATAGAATTGTGCGGCAATCGAGATTTTGGTCGCTCAGAATTAACGGGATATAAACCGCATTTGTTAAACCCGGCAATTAAATTGCTGGCTTCTGATCCCTTTTCTCTCAATTTATTCTGCAATCTATATAATAACATAGGAAATGAACTTTTTACTAAAGTTTTATGTTTAAGTCCTTTTTTTTTTTTTTTTTTTTTTTTCTAGGATGGGAAATCATCAAATGACCCCTCCCGCTCTGGGTGGAGCGGCAGGGAGTGTCAGACTTTTACTGACTAAAACCCACCCTTTAGTCCTCCTAGTGCCTTTCTTCCCAGGGCCGCGGTAACTCTTTCGAACAAATCCGCAACCCTGGTAGGCTCTGGCCCTAACGGGCCCCGACCCATGCTGACGACTGCTGGCTTGGCGCGCGTAGAACACAGCGCGCCGTCAACCCGGGCCTGTTCTGATCGGACGGCGAGCTACCCATTGCTCGCCGTCCACAGGCATCAGCCACTGCGCCATGCTCAGGAGCATCAGTTCCTGGGCGGCGCAGTGGCTGACGTTCAGCAGGAGGGGGTGAAATGGGGCCATTACTGGCACTCCATTTCAGCCCCCTCCGGAGCCCGTTGTAGGGGCTCTACTGCGGCTGCTGCAGTAGCAGCAGCCGCAGTGGAACCGGCTTTGGCGGCGGAGGAAGCGGCGGCGGCGGCGGCGGTCGCGGCAGAGACGGCGGTGGCGGAGGGCTTTCTCCGATTTACGGCTTTGGCGGGTGGGGCGCAGGCCCTACCCCCAGCCCAGTGGTCGGCCGGCTTGCCAGCTGCCGCACAGACTACGCAGTGCGGCGCGGCGACGCAAGAGCCGGCCCTGTGACCGGGCTGACCGCAGCGGAAACAAAGACCGCTGCGGTCCACCTCCGAGGTGCATTGAGCTCCTACATGGTGGCCCACCTGGCACCGGAAGCACCTCAGAGGTCGGGGTTCCAGCAGTTTGACCTGCGCGGAAACCCAACCCACCAAAAACCTACGGCCCTCCGAGATGGTCTTGGCCGCCGACACGGGACAGCTCACCACAATAGTGCGCATGCCCGTGTTGTCAGGACGTAGGGTGCCCGCCTTCACCTCCTCCGCTGAGCACCCCCCCGTCCTAACGACGGCGGCCACCACCTCCGCCTCCGTGACGGAGTCGTCCAGGCCCAAGATGCGCATGTCGACGCGCTTGGTGGGCCTGGACACTCGGGCATCGTCCGCGCTAAGGGACGCCCTGAGCCTTTCGGCTAGAGCGTCCGCGGTTGGGCCGCTGGCTGCCCCGGGGATCTCCAGCATCCGGGCCCCAGTCATGGTGACCCGGAGCCGAAGGCCCCCCACGATGCCTAGCTCACCAAGGTTCACCGCCTCCTTCGCCTTGGTGAGCACGTCCGCGTACGTCACGCCCCTCTTCGCCGCGTCCGGCATGTTTAAGTCCTTCAGTCCTCTTCCAGTGTGTCAATACATCGCGCCAATATTTTTTTAAAGGTGCGTAAAATGCAACATCTAATGGCTGAAGTAAATGAGTGGTTTTAGGAGGTAAGCAAACGAACATAATATTAAGTTCCTGACAAATTTTTAATACGGATTCGGAAAAATGTGAAGATAAATTGTCTCCAATTATCACTTTTCGGCCAGTTTTTGTTCTTGCATATGGTACTATGACGGTATTAAACCAGTCCTCAAAGCACGTAGAGTCGAACCAACCACTTTTCGATCTGTTGTACCTCGTCCCTTCAGGCCCTCCTTCTAGCCATTGATCCCATAAATGATCTGCCTTATAAACAACGTATATGGGCAATAACTGTCCATCGGCAGTGCCAGTAAACATTAAAGAAATAGATGTTTTTGTAGTGTTGATTACCCTTTCAGGATATTTGCAACCTCTCTTAAATAAATATTTCTTATGGCCCGGGTCATCAGTGAGATTAGTCTAATCATAATTAATGATACAATCAGGAGAGACACCTTCAATAGTATTTTCATAATGCGAAAAAAAATCGTCTATTACAGCAGGTGAAATTTTGGCGCGGTCACTTGTGATATTTGATGCATTACGATTGGAAATTTCACCTTTATACCTAATCATGAAATTTCGCGCCCAATCTACACCGGGCATATTGTCTTTTAAACTGTAGACGGTTTTTCCTAGTTTGTTCAAGTATTTTTGGGCATATACGCGTAAGTCTGTAGAATCTAGTGGAAACCCCCAATTACTCAGTATTTGTATGTATTTTATGAACGCCATCTCTTCATCTTTTGAAAAAAGAGTAGGGTGTCCGGCTTTTTCTTGTGTGCAATTTATATTTCGACATTTTCTGCTTAATGTACTCTTTGGAATGTTGTATTCATTAGCCGCCTCAAATAATTTCAGTGAGCCATTTTGAATTTCTGCTATTGCGTTTTGCAAATCTTCTTTGCAATAGCTCAGATAAGGTGAATAATTCTTACCGTTGCGTGCATTAGTAAATTTTCGTTGGTAGGTCCGCACCATATTAAAGTTGATATCTGTAGCAACAATAAACATTATAAATAAAATATTTTTCCCTTTGTAATTCCGAAGCATTTTTCCGTTAAATAAATACGCAGACGTATGTTCGTAATTTCGTTTAATGTTATCGTAAATAAATAAAAGTATATAGAACAAAAAAAAAGAAATCTAAAGAATAAGTAACTATTGATCATTCAGGTGTGACAAACAACCATGCAGGAAATGTTCTTTAATTTTTTACAGTACAGTATAGGTAAATTATTTTCTGTGTAGGTATGCCGAGAAACATCTTGCCCTTAACATGCTCAAAATGCGCAATTGGGACTATTTGGAACTATGATTAAATTCCTTGGCAATTTGTAACACGCTTTAAAGGGGCTATTTGAAACTTCGTTCCAATTAACCCCAAAACAGAAACCAAATAGCCCCCCATTTAGAAAAATCTAAATATATGCCAACTCGAAAAAGATAAAAACGAACAAATAGAAACACTGAAAAGCGCATAAAACACACTATTACTTAGTTTATTCAATTTCTTACATACCTGTCCAGATTTTGTGTATCAGACGTAATTTATCCAGGCACGAAATACACCAAAAACACAACACTTTTTAAAATTACGAGCTGAGCCACGTAGAAAGCCGTTATTTGTCAAAATTCCTTTGTGACATTGACATTAGTTGCTACTGTATTGCCAGGTGGTAAAATATAATTCCTACTATTCTCAGATATAAATATCCACACGATCAAAACTTTTTTTTCGGAAATCCCAAATAGCCTCGCGAGTTGTAAATAACCCCATCTTACGGTATTGATTTAAAAATCAAACAAGAAATTATTGATATGAATAACTTCTGACAAATTAAATTAAAACTATTAAACTTTTTCTACGGTTTTTTTTTTGTGAAAAAGTTTTTTATTTTTCACTTTTTAGTGGTACCCCACACCTAACAACACCACTGGAAAGTCACAGGAAAGCAAAAATACGCAATTTCGTATACATGGATAATTTTTCCACATATTTTTTCCAGCTATTTGGATTTAAAAACCTAACTACTGAACCGATTTTGATAAAATTTAAATGAGACCATTTGGGAAGTATATTTTTCAAATCGGTTGGCAAGCGACGGAGTTATGCGCGAACAAACATAAAAAAAAGAAAAAATACTTACATCCGAATTGAGAACCTCCTCCTTTTTTAGAAGTCTGTTAAAAATATGATACATTTATTGCAAGTATCGTTTTTTCTTTTGTAATCGTGTCATGGGACCTGGTTTGATCACAGTTGTCGTAGTTTTGCGATTTCTTGAAACATGCTGTTCAATCTCGAAATATGTTACAGGCTGTTTCGCCCGGCACTTGTACGCTCCCAATAGAATTTGTTGTAATGTTTCCTATGTACTTCCACTTTTTTCCCTTC
Source organism: Melanchra persicariae (assembly GCA_947386135.1). Lineage (NCBI taxonomy): Eukaryota > Metazoa > Arthropoda > Insecta > Lepidoptera > Noctuidae > Melanchra > Melanchra persicariae. The sequence continues at coordinate 6,137,579 of OX376673.1, read as the reverse complement.
CTTGGTCACGATGGTTCTATTGTTGATATCGAATCCTATCGGTTCTGGGTAATTCAATTTCGCATTGAGCGTGTCTTTACTGCGCTTGTTCTCCGTGGAATTTATTTATCTAATACTTCGTGCACACAAATGAACAGAGGCGGACTTAATGCCTTAGGCATTTTCTACCAGTCAACCTTTGGGTGATGCAGAGACAGATAGTGGATCTGTTTTTCTCTCGTCATCCAAGGAGCAGGAGGACGTTTCAGTTTTACCTTTCTGACTAGAGCGTGGATGTTATAAAGGCTGACTACAACATCGTTGAATATCGCAACTTTATCGTCGATCGAATTGGCATTCATCAGAATCTCCCAATTAACCCCAGATGCGTCCTTTCTAAGCTTTTCAACGACCATCCTCGCAAAACAACGCTGGGTTTAACAATGTAGGCACCAGACTTCGCGGTTTTTTTCACGCCTACTATTTGAAAGCCGTCGTCACTAGGGCAGAGCCACTTTGGGCAAACGAAGTTTCAACGAGTCCGCATGTGAGACTTTGGTATAGATATCATTGACGGGATAGTGACTGAGACCGCTAACTTCGTTTCGTTACACGATGATTTTATGACCAGCATAAAAACGATAGCCGTGACTCGCTAAGTCATATGTCCATGATGGCAGATTTATTTGCATTATTAATAGGGGACCCTTGATCATTGACCAGGTCGTTAATTTTAGTAAGGTAAACAGACGTCTCGGAAACTAAGTCGCAATAATCGGCATCGCTCCCATTAGTGGTATTTAAAATTGGCGATAATTTTTCCACGGGTTCGGATGTTTGATGAAGCCGTTTCGACCTATCATCGGGTGAAATGTATGATGGAGACATTTCGCTAAACAAACGTTTCGAATTAGTAGCGGAGGTCGCGAGCGTAAGTGACCTTAGAGTTTTCGTGTTTCTACGAAATATTTCTCCGCCTCGATCTGGCGGGTCATCATTGAAAGACAACATTATGGGTGGAAATCAAACAAAATATACTTATTAGGACGCGGATCAGTAAAAAAAAACTAGTGAAAAAATTAAGAAATAACGAGCGATTAACTTGTTTCGCTCACAAACATAATCAATGAATTTACCGAAAGCTGGAGAAATTGACTAATTACCAGTAAATAAATAGACGAACACCTTTAGAAACTCACAAAATACGCACTCACTACACCAGGGCACAGCTAGACGCAAACCACAAGCGACAAAATAAGCTCAGAATGATATTTCCGAATTTAAAAACCGGAGCGAATATTAAAAGTAGCACGCCACGGCGATCGCGCGGAGCGGAGGGAAGTGAAGTGAGAATCTACGACATATATTTAAAATAGGTAGTTGTCGAATTTTTAAGGACGGATTAGCAAAAAGGATAATTATATATCCGTCATTTAAAATTTACATGAAAAATCATTTACATTTAAAACAATATAAAGTGACTCTACTGTCCAATCGCAAGGGTAGATTCTTATGGAGAAGAACGGACAAGAAACTCCAGAGGATTCTTTAAGTACAAATTAGGTCACATGTGATCTTAAAAGGGTGATCTAACTTAAAATATGGCTCATTTTTTTCAGAAATATGTAAATGGCTAGTTTGCGCATTGGCGCTTTTTAAATGTTCACCGTTCGGATAATGCTTGCTTATAAGCGAAGTAAAAGGGACAAAGCGACTTTCATTTTTACCAATAAATGGCTTTTCTTCGTTTTTTGTATTTCTTAAATCATAAACATTGCAAGCTTGTGAATTTACGACGCTCCTAACATGGTCGTTGAAATGACTTAAAGAAGAGCTTGTAAAAACACCGGGAACGGGATCGTAGTCTGGATGTGGCCTGTATTGTTTCGTATTAAAATCTCATGATTTGTTTCCATTATTTGCCGGAAATATGTTACAGGCTTTTTCGCCCGGCACTTGTACGCTCCCAATAGAATTTGTTGTAATGTTTCCTATGTACTTCCACTTTTTTCCCTTCCTTGGTCACGATGGTTCTATTGTTGATATCGAATCCTATCGGTTCTGGGTAATTCAATTTCGCATTGAGCGTGTCTTTACTGCGCTTGTTCTCCGTGGAATTTATTTATCTAATACTTCGTGCACACAAATGTACAGAGGCGGACTTAATGCCTTAGGCATTTTCTACCAGTCAACCTTTGGGTGATGCAGAGACAGATAGTGGATCTGTATTCCTCTCGTCATCCAAGGAGCAGGAGGACGTTTCAGTTTTACCTTTCTGACTAGAGCGTGGATGTTATAAAGGCTGACTACAACATCGTTGAATATCGCAACTTTATCGTCGATCGAATTGGCATCCATCAGAATCTTCCAATTAACCCCAGATGCGTCCTTTCTAAGCTTTTCAACGACCATCCTCGCAAAACAACGCTGGGTTTAACAATGTAGGCACCAGACTTCGCGGTTTTTTTCACGCCTACTATTTGAAAGCCGTCGTCACTAGGGCAGAGCCACTTTGGGCAAACGAAGTTTCAACGAGTCCGCATGTGAGACTTTGGTATAGATATCATTGACGGGATAGTGACTGAGACCGCTAACTTCGTTTCGTTACACGATGATTTTATGACCAGCATAAAAACGATAGCCGTGACTCGCTAAGTCATATGTCCATGATGGCAGATTTATTTGCATTATTAATAGGGGACCCTTGATCATTGACCAGGTCGTTAATTTTAGTAAAGTAAACAGACGTCTCGGAAACTAAGTCGCAATAATCGGCATCGCTCCCATTAGTGGTATTTAAAATTGGCGATGATTTTTCCACGGGTTCGGATGTTTGATGAAGCCGTTTCGACCTATCATCGGGTGAAATGTATGATGGAGACATTTCGCTAAACAAACGTTTCGAATTAGTAGCGGAGGTCGCGAGCGTAAGCGACCTTAGAGTTTTCGTGTTTCTACGAAATATTTCTCCGCCTTGATCTGGCGGGTCATCATTAAAAGACAACATTATGGGTGGAAATCAAACAAAATATACTTATTAGGATGCGGATCAGTAAAAAAAAACTAGTGAAAAAATTAAGAAATAACGAGCGATTAACTTGTTTCGCTCACAAACATAATCAATGAATGCTGGAGAAATTGACTAATTACCAGTAAATAAATAGACGAACACCTTTAGAAACTCACAAAATACGCACTCACTACACCAGGGCACAGCTAGACGCAAACCACAAGCGACAAAATAAGCTCAGAATGATATTTCCGAATTTAAAAACCGGAGCGAATATTAAAAGTAGCACGCCACGGCGATCGCGCGGAGCGGAGGGAAGTGAAGTGAGAATCTACGACATATATTTAAAATAGGTAGTTGTCGAATTTTTAAGGACGGATTAGCAAAAAGGATAATTATATATCCGTCATTTAAAATTTACATGAAAAATCATTTACATTTAAAACAATATAAAGTGACTCTACTGTCCAATCGCAAGGGTAGATTCTTATGGAGAAGAACGGACAAGAAACTCCAGAGGATTCTTTAAGTACAAATTAGGTCACATGTGATCTTAAAAGGGTGATCTAACTTAAAATATGGCTCATTTTTTTCAGAAATATGTAAATGGCTAGTTTGCGCATTGGCGCTTTTTAAATGTTCACCGTTCGGATAATGCTTGCTTATAAGCGAAGTAAAAGGGACAAAGCGACTTTCATTTTTACCAATAAATGGCTTTTCTTCGTTTTTTGTATTTCTTAAATCATAAACATTGCAAGCTTGTGAATTTACGACGCTCCTAACATGGTCGTTGAAATGACTTAAAGAAGAGCTTGTAAAAACACCGGGAACGGGATCGTAGTCTGGATGTGGCCTGTATTGTTTCGTATTAAAATCTAATGATTTGTTTCCATTATTTGCCGGAAATATGTTACAGGCTTTTTCGCCCGGCACTTGTACGCTCCCAATAGAATTTGTTGTAATGTTTCCTATGTACTTCCACTTTTTTCCCTTCCTTGGTCACGATGGTTCTATTGTTGATATCGAATCCTATCGGTTCTGGGTAATTCAATTTCGCATTGAGCGTGTCTTTACTGCGCTTGTTCTCCGTGGAATTTATTTATCTAATACTTCGTGCACACAAATGTACAGAGGCGGACTTAATGCCTTAGGCATTTTCTACCAGTCAACCTTTGGGTGATGCAGAGACAGATAGTGGATCTGTATTCCTCTCGTCATCCAAGGAGCAGGAGGACGTTTCAGTTTTACCTTTCTGACTAGAGCGTGGATGTTATAAAGGCTGACTACAACATCGTTGAATATCGCAACTTTATCGTCGATCGAATTGGCATCCATCAGAATCTTCCAATTAACCCCAGATGCGTCCTTTCTAAGCTTTTCAACGACCATCCTCGCAAAACAACGCTGGGTTTAACAATGTAGGCACCAGACTTCGCGGTTTTTTTCACGCCTACTATTTGAAAGCCGTCGTCACTAGGGCAGAGCCACTTTGGGCAAACGAAGTTTCAACGAGTCCGCATGTGAGACTTTGGTATAGATATCATTGACGGGACAGTGACTGAGACCGCTAACTTCGTTTCGTTACACGATGATTTTATGACCAGCATAAAAACGATAGCCGTGACTCGCTAAGTCATATGTCCATGATGGCAGATTTATTTGCATTATTAATAGGGGACCCTTGATCATTGACCAGGTCGTTAATTTTAGTAAAGTAAACAGACGTCTCGGAAACTAAGTCGCAATAATCGGCATCGCTCCCATTAGTGGTATTTAAAATTGGCGATGATTTTTCCACGGGTTCGGATGTTTGATGAAGCCGTTTCGACCTATCATCGGGTGAAATGTATAATGGAGACATTTCGCTAAACAAACGTTTCGAATTAGTAGCGGAGGTCGCGAGCGTAAGCGACCTTAGAGTTTTCGTGTTTCTACGAAATATTTCTCCGCCTTGATCTGGCGGGTCATCATTAAAAGACAACATTATGGGTGGAAATCAAACAAAATATACTTATTAGGACTCGGATCAGTAAAAAAAAACTAGTGAAAAAATTAAGAAATAACGAGCGATTAACTTGTTTCGCTCACAAACATAATCAATGAATTTACCGAAAGCTGGAGAAATTGACTAATTACCAGTAAATAAATAGACGAACACCTTTAGAAACTCACAAAATACGCACTCACTACACCAGGGCACAGCTAGACGCAAACCACAAGCGACAAAATAAGCTCAGAATGATATTTCCGAATTTAAAAACCGGAGCGAATATTAAAAGTAGCACGCCACGGCGATCGCGCGGAGCGGAGGGAAGTGAAGTGAGAATCTACGACATATATTTAAAATAGGTAGTTGTCGAATTTTTAAGGACGGATTAGCAAAAAGGATAATTATATAGCCGTCATTTAAAATTTACATGAAAAATCATTTACATTTAAAACAATATAAAGTGACTCTACTGTCCAATCGCAAGGGTAGATTCTTATGGAGAAGAACGGACAAGAAACTCCAGAGGATTCTTTAAGTACAAATTAGGTCACATGTGATCTTAAAAGGGTGATCTAACTTAAAATATGGCTCATTTTTTTCAGAAATATGTAAATGGCTAGTTTGCGCATTGGCGCTTTTTAAATGTTCACCGTTCGGATAATGCTTGCTTATAAGCGAAGTAAAAGGGACAAAGCGACTTTCATTTTTACCAATAAATGGCTTTTCTTCGTTTTTTGTATTTCTTAAATCATAAACATTGCAAGCTTGTGAATTTACGACGCTCCTAACATGGTCGTTGAAATGACTTAAAGAAGAGCTTGTAAAAACACCGGGAACGGGATCGTAGTCTGGATGTGGCCTGTATTGTTTCGTATTAAAATCTAATGATTTGTTTCCATTATCTGCCGGAAATATGTTACAGGCTTTTTCGCCCGGCACTTGTACGCTCCCAATAGAATTTGTTGTAATGTTTCCTATGTACTTCCACTTTTTTCCCTTCCTTGGTCACGATGGTTCTATTGTTGATATCGAATCCTATCGGCTCTGGGTAATTCAATTTCGCATTGAGCGTGTCTTTACTGCGCTTGTTCTCCGTGGAATTTATTTATCTAATACTTCGTGCACACAAATGTACAGAGCTCTCCCTTGGTCGCTGGGGGGCTCCCGTCATCCTCTTCTTTTTTCCCCTCTCTTCCTCTTCCTCCGTCCTGTTGTGGAGCTGGCTCCGCCGCGTTTTGTGGGCCCGTTGGCTGCCGCCATCAATAACGCGCCGCCCGCTTCTTTCGGCCTTTCTCTTTCTTGAACTCCTGGGCGGCGCGAGTTCGTCGCTGTTATGGCAACAGTACTCGCCCGCCTGTTCCGTAACTCCCTCTGATATACGGGACATATGGCATGCCGGATGCGCGCCCTCGCAGTTTGCGCAGGTGGCGGGCTCCTCTCTCGGGCGCGGGCAGTCTCGGGCCGTGTGCCCTTCGCCGCATCGGACACAGGCTAGCGGGCGATGGCATTGGTGCGAAGAGTGTCTGAACTTTTGGCACCGATGACACTGGGCGGGCCCACGTTTTCTCTGCCATGCCTCAATCTTGACCCCCCTCGTTAGAAGGAACTCGGAGGTTTCGAAGATTCTTCTGACGTCTGCTGTCTTTTTCAGCACGGCGTAGAATACGCAGCCGGGTCGTCCTTGACGTGCGTGGATATGGCGCACGTATGTTGGCTCGTATCCTAACGAGCGGAACTCATCTTCGATCTCCTGGGGATCGGTGTCTGCGGGCAACCCCCTGATGGCTACCTTCATTTGTTTTTCCTCTGGTAGGGAGTAGGCAAACCAGCTGATCCCTTCTTCTCTCTCCAGGTTAACCAGGTACCGCTGGACCTGCCGATATTCCTCTTTAGACTCCGGTGAAAAGCGAACGCCGGAGCCGTAAGGGCGGACGTTGGGCGACCGGCCCAGCTTGGCGGCGAGGGCCCTAAAATGGTGGGCCCAGTTTGGCAATTTTTCCACTACCAGCGGAGGGTAGCGTGGCCTTTTATTTACCCCTTTGTTCCCCGGGAGCGCGTTAGTCGCGGCCGTACCCGGCGGGGGGGCTGCCTCGTTTTTGCGGGTAGACTGAGAACTGTGGGTAGTGTTTAAATAATTGTATCGACTACCCCCTCAGTTGTCGGCGTTGGGCTTGTGAACGGCAAGCGGCCGCCTCGGCCCCGCGGTGGCGGGTCGAGGCAGTAGCGCTTTGCGTCTTCCTCCTCCTCGTCCGTGCTGCGGCGGCGTCGTTGGGCTCGGGTTTCGTCCTGCTGGTGCTCGTAATCCATGTCGTCCTCCTCGGCTTCCTCTTATTCTTTTCGTCGGCAATGCCGCTGCGCCCGCCAACAAACATCGGGGCGCGGCCGACGCGGTGCGCAGAAATGTGCGCGCGGCGGACGCGTACGGCGCGGCGTTCGAGGCGGGCGAAGCCCCGGGGGGCACGAGTGGCGGCGCGCGAGGTGTCGCGGGCGACGCGGTCTGCGCGTAAGTTCGTGCCAGCAGCGCGGCGGGGAAGGAGTCTCGGGCCGGCGGCGCGGCGCTACGGCCAGTTCATAGAGTATAATAATAATATCGGTAAAGAGAGCCCTCTTCAGGCTTTCTAAGGCAATCATGTTTGAACACGAGCTCCATCTGGATATTGGATCCGAAACTAATCACAGTATATATACCTACCTATACCTAGATAGTACTATAGCGGCTTCTTCATGTTGTAGCAAAACCAACCCAACACAATTTATTGTGTTAACTGTGTTTATTTATTGTAAAATCTATTTACAATAGATTTTACAATAAATAAACACAAGTTGGAGGAACAGAGGGCTCGGCTCGACAACTTACTGGAAGGAGGGAGGTTTTCACAGCGAAAATACACAAAATGGAACAGAGAACTACACAAGAAGTAGCCGCCATCGCGCCATTTTTAGAAGTAGGAAGTGGTGTGACAACTTAAAATGTTACAAATTAGAATATTTATGTATCAAATTAGAATATTTACATGTATGATATTTTTATTTATTTGTTTAAATAAGTTATTTGTGTTTTTTTTTAAATGAACGCTTTTTTAACCTTCGGCCCGTCGCGCATCTTTTAATAACGCGGTTAGTCGTGTGGGGTCCCCCTCAAAACCTCAAGAATAAAACGCCTATAAAACACCTTAAAACTTGTGTCTTTCCAACTAAATTAGCAGTTTGTTATTTATTTATTTAATGACAATAAAATTACAAAAAAAATGCCAAAAATATTCATTTATTTACTGTTTAAACTTCCAATCTAAAATTAGGAGCATACATTTCTCTCTTTGAGATCACATCACAGAAAAAATATTTTTATTCTAATTAAATCAATGAACTTTAATTTATATTATACCTATATGAGATCACATAAGAACAATCAACATTGTAAAAGAAAATTTGGCTCGCATCAACAAAAAAAAAACACAACTTTTATCAAACTAAATCAGACTAATTTTCCGTTTGGACACAGTCAGTAGGTACATACCAGTTTAGTGTGTGTAGGGCATATGTTACCCTTGCAAAAGTGGCAGATTGATTTGAATTTTCTATCTGTTCATCTTGGACAATATATGCAGCCCTTCCTCATAGGAGCGATGTCGTTTCCATCAGGTTGAATATTCTGAAGCTGGGGTATGAATCGCCTTATAATCTGTTTCAATTCCCGAGGCAAAGTTGAAATACCTAGTGGCCCGCGATTGCAATTGAGGACGGCACAATTCAAATTCCAGTGTTTTCAAGAAATACTTGCGTCCCATTTTATTTTCTTGAATTTTATAACTGCCATTTCTCTCTCTTTTTTTTTGACAATATATTTTTCAAGGGCTCTTCATCATCATCACTATACGAACTTTCCAACTCCATCTGCTGTTCATCAAACGATTCTAAAACCTGATCCGGTTCCTCTAAAGGTACCTCATGTTGTTCTGTAGGCACCAAATCTTCACATTTTTGCTCCGAATCCGTGTTATGCTTACTTCTTTCATCCAGACATGTAGCGACTTCATCTTTTTCCTCCTCGCCACCGCAAACATCTTTAGATTCATCTTCTAACCAACTCAATATACGTCGTTGTTGTTTATCACACATTTTAGAAGTAAATTATAATTCAATTATAATGTAAAATAATAAAAAAAATAAAAAACACAATGTTACAAAAGAAATCAAACAATTCAATTTTACATACGGGGTTCGTCACGTGGGGTCTTTTACGGCCCTCGCGCCTAAAAACGTCTGTATCTCACTGCGCTGGCTCGCGAACAGAAGTTAGCGGCGATGGGCGTTAACTATAATCTAATTTCGGAGGGTACCTGAAGAACTAAAACTCCTGGATAGTTTTAAATATGTTAATTTTACATTTTTCTAACACCTAGGCTTTCAAAGACCCCATGCGACGGGCCGAAGGTTAAAAACACTGAATATCTAAAATATTTTAGGAACAAATATTTTTAAGAATGCAGCGCCATCTGTAAAAAAAAATGAGTACTAATGATAGTTTTCGTTACACACCCAAGTAACAGATGGAGCTACCATCTTTTAGAAATGTCATTTATTAGGCTCTGTCCCCCCCTGGGCCAGTTGCTTGCGCGTGCGGCTCGGAGGCGCGCGTCGACGGAGCGTGACTCGTATTCGCGGCGATTTGTGAGTGCGCATAGCACTCCGCCGCGGGGCGCGCGGGCACAGCTTGCACTTGGCGACTTGAACACGGTGATGGTGCCGCGTTTGTGCTCTGCGACTTCGGCATCGTTGTTAACGGTGAGTCGAAAAAGGGGCTCCTCCTGCGGCTGTGCGAGCGAACTAAGTCCGAACTCACAGTCGTAGGGTAGACAGTAGAGCGCGGTCCGTGCGGAAAAGTGGGTAGGTGGTGAAAGAAACCAGTACGCGTATTATCACTGGACCACTGGCTAATCCACTGAGGAGCGCGTCGAATGGACGCAGAATATATAGCACTTAAATTTTGTCTAATGTAATTTTGTCTTATTAAAATTGTTAAACGAAAACTAATGAAACGTATTCATTGTAGATCGAATTTTTATATCATATTAGTTTATTTGATAAAATTGTCTTAATTTGGAATATAATGGACGTTGAATCAAGATATTAATGATGGCTTAAATTAGGCTTTCTTTACGATTTTTTCCTTAAAAACTCAAGGAATTTAAAGGAATTCTAGAACTCCAATAAACAAGTAAAACATTCAAAGTATCTTTAAGTAATTTTAGCATTTATAAGAATAGAATGTAACAATGTGAATTTGAGCGTCAAAGTTCCATCGTAAACAGTTTTTCTTGCAAACTGTGTTCGTAAAATATTTATAGTAACTTACACGAAAAGAAGAAAGAAAATGTGTAACTCCAACTTACAAGAAACCGAATGGTACTATCGTAATTCTTAAACAAATAATTAAAATATCTTACTACTGCTGAAAATTACTGCGTCAAAGATCATGAATTTGCGTAAAAAATGTTATAGGACTCTTAACATGCAGTGAAAAGAATACTTTTCGGATAAAATTTTCCAGAGTGCTTGCATACCTTCGATTGTTTGTACAAAATGTTTTACTGATGGTACAGACAATTCAATTAAGATATTTTTTTTATTGACAAAAACTTTATAGTTTTTAATGTTTTATGGCATTTTGCCAGAGTATACAGCGTGTAAGGGACATCGACGCACAAACGGATACCATGAGTCCAGGACATGATTCTAGACCCCCCGCGTTGGAATTTTTCGTCGGCTTTTTCCTCATTTTTCAAATTTTTTCAGCTGTTTTTTTTACTTTAGGGTAGGTTCAGATGACAAGCGCTCAGCGCGCGTTGAACGCGGGTTGAATTTTTGTATAGTGTTCACATGGTGCGCGCTTGTCAGGCGTTAAACGCGCGTTGTTGCGGCCAGTTTGAGTTCTACATTTGTCGAAGATGGACGTAGAAACAGTTTTATCGGTGATTTTATACAGACGGCAGAAACGACACAACAGAAGACGGAGATATTGGGTTCACCCAATTTTGTCAACCAGGCTGACTGAAAGTCAGTACATTATTTTATATCCTAAGTTAAGGCAATTTGAGCCCAAATTCTTTAACTACTTCAGAATGTCCATCAAGTCATTTGATGACTTACTGACTCTCATAAACGATGAACTCGTAGCAGATAAAAACGCTGTGCGATATAGCATTTCACCGGAAGAAAAACTCATAATTACATTGAGGTAAGTTTTTTAATAATCAACATAATCTATAAATCAAATAAATCAAATCAACTTGTTTAGGAACAATTTTTTTAAAGAAAAAATAACATTTTGTTACTCGCAGAATAACTGTAACTCTGATTCATTGCTGACATTAGTTGGTGCTGGCGATGGAGTAGGTGGTGTTACTGGCGATGGAGACCCCATTGCTGTAGTATAACCATAATGTGCAAAATTATTTGACACACTAGACTGCTGTGATCTATAATCATGATAACGAAAGCCTTCAACAGAAGCTGATGACTGATGACGCTGCTCTTGTGATGAATAATTTCTTCGTTGTGATACCGGGTAATTTTGATTTTCATATGTCTGTTGTTGTGGTCCTTGAAATTCATTTTGGTTTTGCAAAATTAAATTATAAATGGCAATTTTAGTTTGAAGTCGCCTATATTCCGGAATTTTTTTAATCTCTTTAACGAGTGACAAACAAAACAGCTTGTCTTCATCGTCATCTTCTTTTGGATGAGACACATTTTTCTGTGCTAAACTCTGCTCTAATATGTTTGCAAATCTTTCATCAGCAGGATTTAATTTTTGTTTTTTTCTTGAAGTAGATTTAGGACTCTTAAAGCCAGAACTTATTTCTACTTCAGCAACCTCTGACGAAGTTGATGCATTATCTGCATCGAAACTACTTTCTGTATCTTTGTTGGCAATTGATGCCTGTAGAAATCGTAGTCTATTATAATGAATATATGTCGAAGTTTTGGAAGCTCCTGATCCAGATTTGACAGTCTTTATTTTCTTCACCTCTCTCATATAATTATCCCGTAAACTCTTCCACTTTTTTTGCAGGGATGACGCTGAAAAAAAAAACAGTATTTAGTAATAGTTTATGTTTGTTTCCAGATATTTGGCCATTGGATGTTCATTTGGGACATTAAGCTACGACTATAGAATTGGCAAATCTACTGTGGCTACTATAATACCACATGTATGTGAAACTATTTGGAAAAAATTAAGGCCCGTTGTTATGAGTGAACCAACGAAAGAAAAGTGGTGTGAAATATCCACGATATTTGAAAAGAACTCAAAGTTTCCCAATTGTTTGGGAGCCTTGGACGGGAAACATATACGGTTAATCCAGCCTGAACACACGGGTTCTATGTATTATAACTATAAAAAATATTTTTCGCTAGTTTTATTGGCGCTAGCGGATGCAAACTATTGTTTTGTGTGGGTTGACATAGGTGCCTACGGTAAAAACAGTGACTCAGGTATATTCAAGAATTCTTCATTGTACAAAAAGCTGACAGAAAGGTCATTAGATCTACCTGAGCCAAAGGCATTGTTAATACAAAATAGACCGACAACGTTGCCATATGTGATAGTGGCTGATGAAGCTTTTGGCATGATGGAGAATTTAATGCGTCCATATGGGGGAAGGTCACTAACTTATGCTAAAAAAATATTTAATTACCGTTTGACATTAGCACGCCGGTATGTTGAATGTACTTTTGGCATAATGTGCAATAAATGGCGCATTTTACACAGGCCGTTAGATGTTAACATCGGTTTTGCAGAAAAGATCGTAAAAGCGATATGTACACTAAATAATTATGTCAGAATCAGGGATGGCTACAATTTTGAAGACACACTTTATACGCCACCCCTGGAAAATCTAGCCTCACATTATACCGGACGTGCTGTGCGACAGGCGGATAATGTTCGAGTACATTTAACAAACTATTTCATTAATGAAGGAAAAGTAGATTGGCAGGATCGTTATATTTAACTTGTAACACAAACCGATTGTAAATGTAAATAAATATATATACTCACATAATATTTTCTTCTTTTCTTCATTGTCATGTCCTTCACAAAATATAAGGACGAGTTCTTCCCAAGCCCGTCTTCTCAAATTCTTATCTGAATAATCGCTACTTGTCATGTCCCATATCGCAGGACGTTTCTCTATTTCATCAATTAATAATTCCGTATTAAAAGCTTCGGTTTCCATTTCGGACGATTTTCGGACGAACTTGACGAACCCTAAAATACGTCTATCCGCGTCGAAAGCGCGCGCTCAACTGAACGGAAACATAGAAAACCAATGATCTCAAAGCGGCGTTGACGCGCGCTGACAACAGTCGAGCGCTAGCGCAGCGTTGAACGCGCGCGTTACTAAAACGCGCGTTAGCATGTGTACGGCCTGAATAAAATGTATGTAGTTGTAAACGCGCGTTATCAAAACGCGCGTTGAGCGCTTGTCATCTGAACCTACCCTTAGACTGTTCATAATCGTTATTCTTTCCTAACCCAACGTGATTTTAAATAAAAAAACAATGTTTAGGGGTGAGTTAGCTAGTTCATTAGTTTATACCTACATCATTACCAGATCTCAATGTACATACTTAAAACCTTTTTTTATCAATCCTTATCGGAATCGTGATTTAAAGACCTCCATTTCTCTTAACTTCTGCATAAACAAGTTCCATCAGTAGGTTAGGTATTTCTGAGTGATTAAAATGAGTTTATGTGATATCATTGTAATCGGCGATATTCGTACCTGCATTCAAAGTGGGTTTAGTAGTTCATTAGATAATACCTACGTTACCGGATCTCAATGTACTTCTAAGCTTATCGAAATCTTTATCGGAATTGTGATCACAGGAGACTGAGCTTTTGGCTCCTTTTTTTTCTCTTAACTTTTCCTTAACCCTTAAATGCATGAATTAATAAATTGTACTGAAAAAAATGGTTTCAATTCTTTTGAAGCTGTGAAAAACGGGAAAAATAATAAAAAAAATAACAATTAATATTTTATAGGTTTTTAATAAAAAAATCAAGTTGATGCATTTTTGGGACATTATGCAAAATAGACTTAAAAAATGCTTTTATTAATTAACTGTGGAATAAATTGAAACAATCGTTTCCTTTCTTTGCACAAAGGAATACATTGCACTTTGTGCATTTTACAGAGCTCTGTAGCTTACAGCCAGGTCTCTTGCACCTCATGCGTTGGTCGGTTTTAATTTGGCTATGACCAAGATTGTCTAACCGAACGTCAGACGGTGGAAGAACCTGGCACCCTTTCTTTCTTTTTGCCTCTATGGTTTCAGTGATGCTGCTGTTGCTAGGACGTCCTCTTGTTGGCTGGGTCGTAGTACCATAGGTACATAAGACATCAGCCAGCTCTGACAGATTTTTCAGCTTCTTTGGATCTGCTCCTTTTCTTGTCTCTACAGTTTTGTATAGAACCCAAGAGTTTATAATAGTTATCCTCATATACCATTTCCTGGTCTTGACTTTTATTCTATATCTGCCCAAAAATGAATCCATGAGATCAACGCCCCCCAAATGGGCGTTGTATTCTTTGACTATTTTTGGGCAGTCTATAATTATTTTTTTCTTTTCTGTTTTGTCATACCGTTCGATGGACTGTATTGGTTCAGCTCCTACGTAGGTCGAGAGCAGAACTACTTGTTTGTTATCTTTCCAGCTCACTGAAGACATGTCGACCCCATCAATATGTGTAATATATTCTACATACGACCCTCTTGGCACTTGTTTTTTCATTACATCCTGCTTTAAGGGTAATTTACATTTCTTACCTAGGCGGTTTCTTTGAACAGTTCCTACACATTGTATTCCTTCTTTAGCAAAATAATACATCAAGGGCAATGCGGTATAGAAATTATCATGGTATATAATGTGATTAGCATGTCTGGGAATTATTCTAGCAAGTTTTATCATTGTTTGTGATACAACACCTATATCAGGCTCGTTAGGCAAACGATCAACTTTTTCTTTGCCAGCGTAAATTATAAATCGATAAGCAAAACCTGTCAGAACACAATACAAATAATTTAAAACCCCATTTATGGGGTTTATTAGGCAAATATTGTTTAAAAAATGGCCCATCTTGGTGGCACACATTTGCTCATCGATGGATAAGCGCTGACTGATTGGAATGCTGGAAAACTTGGTATTGAGATGTTGAACTACAGGGCGTAGCTTGTGAAGTCGGTCATGCTGGGGATGATCTATTGGTAGGTGTTTATTGTTATCGTTGAAGTGAAGTACTCTTCTTATTTTTTCAAATTTATTGACAGGCATCGCTTTTATAATTGCCTCAAACCCGTGCTTGTTAGCCCAGTAACCACGTACACTTGGATAGTGGTAGACACTCATATAAATCAAGATTCCCAGATATTTTCGCAGTTCTCCTAATGTTATGACGTCAGGTCTATCAGGTTTCTTTTGTACAGCATAATTATTTGTTTCAGTAACAATTTGTGAAAGAAATTCTTCAGTAAAAAAGTAGGAAAAAAATTGGAAAGGTGTCTGAAGGTTCATCAAACTTTCAGGGTATTCTTCAGTTCCATTAAATTTTATGGCATTTTCGTTGAATGGCAGAGGTTGGTTTTTCCATATCAACCTCTGAATGTCTAAAGAATGTACCGGTGCATCATTATTATTTGAAGGAACAGCATCCGCTATTACAATAGGAGGATCGGGTATAATTTCTTCGTTATTATCATTAGACCTAGCCTCACCGTCGTCATCATCATTTTCTAAAACATCTGTAGCAGCATACCATCGCCACATGTTCGACGCGTGCGGCCTCCACCGCGCGCGCCGCCAGACTAAACTGCGCGCGGCCGGCACCCATATTTATAACTTCAGAGCATTTGGTTCGGCTGCGCCGTTCGTAACAATATTCTTACATTAGTTATAAGCGATGTGATTGGTCAACTAAATTATTCGTATATGTCGCCTAAGTACTACTTGTGTCCCTTAAAATTAGCATGTAAATAGAGCGAATTAAATCATGCTTATGCTACATCAAGCTAGTGTTATCATTTTCCCTGACATAACACTACAGTGGTGACCCCGACAAAAGAACAACGCAACATGACCAGCGGAGGACAAGAACTCTCGGGCGTCTCAACTGCGCTTCGTATCCCGCCAATCTGGCGAGATAAGATACGGCTATGGTTCGCACAGTTCGAAGCAATCATGTCTCCACACAAGAAAGGCGATCAAGCCATGTACGAGCTAGTCATCGGTCAACTCGAACGGCAGGACCTAGATGAAATTACCGACATCATTCTCCACCCACCTGAGACGAAGCGGTATGAAATGCTGAAAAGTCGCCTACTGCAAGTTTATGAAGAATCCGAGCAACGTCAAGTCCAGCGTTTACTTTCCGAAATGGAACTGGGCGACATGAAACCATCGCAACTTTTACGTCGCATGAAGAACCTCGCCGGCGACAACATCTCCGACTCGGCGCTCAGGATTATGTGGACAAATCACTTGCCACAATCAATTCGTGCAGTGCTTGCCGTCAGTGACAACATTGCCAAGAAATCCGACATCTATGACCTCGCTATGATGGCAGACAAAATTTTGGAGCAGACCCAGCCACAAGCCATCGTGTCCGCCGTCTCCACGAGCACACAGGAACCTTCTCGTAGTAACGCAACACTGGAAGAAAAAATCGACATGCTTACGAAAGAAATCGCAGAACTAAAAACAAAACAACGCACGCATCACAGTCGAAAAACATTTCACCGCTACCGTTCAAGATCACGTTCATGGAGCTCGCCCAATCGACCACGCGCACACCGCGCGTCCCGCAGCAAGACGCCGCACCGAGCCGACCAATCAGACGTCTGCTATTATCATCGGAGATTTGGAAAGCAAGCACAACGATGTACGCGGCCGTGCAGTTTTGATAATTCGCCCACTGCCCCGGAAAACTAAAACCAGCGTTGGAAGAGGCGGGACCCGGCGCAAAAAATACATCATACCGCCTATTCATAACAGATCGAAATTCACGATTGTCATTCCTAATCGACACCGGCGCGAATATATCTGTCATACCACGAAAAGCAGGAATGAAAGCAGCGCCAACCGACTTTCACCTGTACGCTGCGAACAATACCACCATACCCACCTATGGTGAGAAGTCACTACAACTGGATTTCAATCTACGAAGACCTTACAGGTGGAATTTCGTCATTGCTGCAGTCAGCAAGCCTATCATCGGCGCTGATTTCTTAAAGCATCATCAACTCCTAGTCGACATCGCCGGCCGATGTCTCATCGACAAAATTACGAAACTCACCGTGAAGGCACCGATTTCGTACTCCTCCGAGCCAACAGTACGAAGCATTGACGTGGAACAGCAGTATCACAAGCTGCTCAGCAACTTCCCCGACATCACCAGACCATCGTGCACTAAAGAAACGCCCAAACATCATGTTGAACACCATATCGAAACCACTGGACCACCACTTCACTGCAAAGCCCGACCCTTACCACCACATCGATACTTAGCAGCAAAGAAGGAGTTCGAGATCATGATGCAGCAAGGACTTTGCCGACCAAGCAAAAGCCCATGGTCCAGCCCGCTACACGTCGTACCCAAAAAGAATGGTGACATTCGTGTTTGCGGCGATTACAGAAGATTAAATGCCATCACTATACCAGACAGATATCCAGTACCACGTCTCAAGGATTTTACCAACCACCTGCACGATAAAAAGATTTTCTCAACATTGGACCTCAACCGTGCATATATGCAACTACCCGTTTGTAAGCCTGATATTGAAAAGACAGCCTTAATTACGCCATTCGGATTATTCGAATTTCCTCGAATGTGCCCTGGCTTAAAAAATGCAGGACAAACATTTCAACGATTCATCCACCGTGTGCTAAGTGGATTGGATTATGTATTTCCATTTATTGATGACGTCATCGTCGCATCAGGAAACGAAGAACAGCACAAGAAAGACCTAGAAGTTGTCCTACGCAGATTAGATGACTATGGAATCACAATAAACCCATCAAAATGTAACTTCGGCAAAGAAAGCGTCAAGTTCCTGGGTTATGAAGTCTCGAGTGAGGGAATCAAACCACCGATTGACAAAATCAAGATCATCGCAGAATATCCCAAACCAGAAACCATTGATGACCTACGTCGATTCTTGGGCATGGTGAATTTTTATCGAGACAGCATTCCAAACGCCGCACATATTCAAGCACCTCTCAATACATATCTACACAACTGTAAAAAGCGTGACAAGACCAAGATAGACTGGACTGCATTAGCAACAGAAGCTTTTGAGTCATGTAAGGCCAGCATCCAAAAAGCAGCCTTACTCGCTCACCCATCACCGACCGCAGCGATGTCACTCATGTGCGACGCATCTAATACGTGCGCAGGAGCCGTACTACAGCAACGCGTCAATAACAAGTGGATTCCCCTCGGCTATTTCTCCAAGAAGTTCTCAGAAACTCAGCAGCGATATAGCACATTCGACAGGGAATTATTATCCATCTATATGGCCATCAAGCACTTCAGAAATACCTTCGAAGGAAGAGAACTGATAGTCTACACCGATCACAAGCCGCTCACATACGCTATAAACAAGCCGCCGTCCAATAGCGATACACAGCGACGAACGCGTCAACTCTTGTTCATCAGTGAGTTTACAACGGACATACGACATGTGAGCGGTGTGAATAACGTGGTTGCCGACGCACTATCACGCATTGAAACAATCGACATTCCTACGATCATCGAATACAACAAACTAGCTCAAGCTCAAGAAAATGACTCATCGTTACCTACGCTACTAAAACAAAAAAACATACAGCTCAAGAAAATCGTCGCACCCGGAACAAACAAGTTGATATGGTGCGAAACGACAACAACAAACATACGACCATACCTACCAGATGACTATCGTCGCATTGCATTCAACGCTATTCACGATACCAGTCACCCAGGAATACGAACTACACGAAAAATGATGCAGCAACGTTTTTTTTGGCCGTCAATGAACAAAGATGTCAGTAAATGGGCAAAATCATGTACTCCGTGCCAACAGTCTAAAGTCCAGCGACACACACATAGCGACAGTGACCACTACCCACCAAGTGAGCGATTTCTCCATATTCACGCTGATATCGTCGGAAAGTTACCCACGTCTGCATGTGGACATCAGTATTTACTTACCATCATCGATCGACAAACACGCTGGCCCGAAGCGATACCAATGCGAGAAATCACAGCAGAAACCGTCGCAAGGAAAATATACGAAGCATGGATAGCCCGTTTCGGGTGCCCTAGCAAAATTACGACTGATCAAGGACGACAGTTCGAAAGCCAGTTATTTAACGAACTCGCAAGATTACTGGGCGCAGAGAAGACTCGTACTACTGCCTACCACCCGCAGAGTAACGGGATAGTTGAGCGCTGGCACCGTTCGCTAAAGGCTGCACTTATGACGCGACTATCAAATAATAACAAATGGATGGATGAACTACCTACCGTGTTACTCGGTCTACGGGCAGCTATTCGAACCGACACAAATACTAGTGCCGCACAATTAACGTACGGACAAGCATTACGTTTACCCGCCGAGTTCATAACTCCATTATCATCTAAGTGTACAGTGAAGATGAACCATACTTATGTCGAACACCTACACTACGTCATCGCGCAACTTACGCCGACATACCAACCGCATTCCAACGCGCGGTCTGTGTTCGTGCACGAAGACTTGAAGACATGCAAATCTGTATTCGTACGCATAGATGCAGTCCGGAAGCCATTGCAGCGCCCATATGAAGGTCCGTATTTGGTTGTCGAGAAGCATGAAAAGTATTACAAGCTACAACTGCCAGGACGTACTGCCAATATATCGATCGACCGACTGAAACCGGCTTACACCTTAAACACGGACAATCATAACAGCAGCTACACGAATAACTCGACGCCTGCTACCACTGATGACCGCTCCATTGACCCACCGAGAACCAGATCTGGCAGACTCATCAAGATGCCAGTACGCTTCGCTAGGGGGGGAGCACTGTAGCAGCATACCATCGCCACATGTTCGACGCGTGCGGCCTCCACCGCGCGCGCCGCCAGACTAAACTGCGCGCGGCCGGCACCCATATTTATAACTTCAGAGCATTTGGTTCGGCTGCGCCGTTCGTAACAATATTCTTACATTAGTTATAAGCGATGTGATTGGTCAACTAAATTATTCGTATATGTCGCCTAAGTACTACTTGTGTCCCTTAAAATTAGCATGTAAATAGAGCGAATTAAATCATGCTTATGCTACATCAAGCTAGTGTTATCATTTTCCCTGACATAACACTACACATCTAATAAATCTTGTTGGGTAGGATAAAAATCAAGTTCGTCACCGTCCGACTCGAAATCGTCTTCAGAAATGGCGCCATCTTCTAGCTGGCGCAACCAAAACTCAATGTCACCATCTCTCCTATTATTTTCTGCCATTTCTAAAACAAAATAACCAACCACATGCATACCTCACCAAAGCAAAATAAATAAAATCACAAAATGTATAGCTTCAAATAGCAGTAGTAATTTTTACCAATAGTGCATGCTGTCCCATTTTTGCATCAAAACAAAAAAGCTTCCTGTTCATATAACAATTATGGTAAATTGAAAAAAGCATAAGTTATTGTATAAATAATAGTCATTACCTTTAGAAAACAATTTTATTTTCTCCAAAATCAGCAAATAACTTCGTGATATATGTCGCCAAAGTGCACTCAACTCAAACCTATTTGAGAAACGCGCGCCAAAAAGTGAAATGTCAATCAGCCACAGATAACAACACAAAATGTCACTAGTTGAGTTATTCTATTGTTAGAGAAGGAGCAAAAGAAACATTTCATACAGCCTAATGTATCAAACACAAATATTATGGACGGATATTGGTGGTTTACTTTGATGATTCTATTTTGGGACACTATGCGTTTAAGGGTTAAAAACATGTTCCTACCATCAGTCGGTAGGTATTTCTGAGTGATTAAAATGATTTTATGTGATATTATTGTTGTTGGCAATACGCGATATGCGTAGGTACCTACATTATGAGCAGCGCGGCGCCGACACAGACCTGTGTATGTGTGTTTGCAAGACGTGTAGATGTAGACAGTGACGTAGGTACTATGTTAACCATGTACAACGCTCTCGCGCGTTTAGATCGCATTGTTCCCAATACATTGCGCGCTCAAAAATGTCAATTTCTGTAACCGATCATTAGCGAGATTAATGACTTCTACAATTTGGTTAATGGCATTAAGTGTTGTAGCCTTTTCGTGAAGTTTGCGTAACGATGTCCCAAACACCCTGTATATTTATAGGTAAGAATTTAATTATAAGTATTTTTTATTAAATTACCTGCTAGTATTATACACGTGAAAGAAGTCTTGTCTGTTTGATACATTTTCAATAAACCTCTCAACCTATTTTAATGGACAACCAATAAATAAAACCAAGTATTAAAAAATCAATGTTTATTAATACTAGGGATGTAACGATATATGAATTTGCCGATACGATACCGATACCGATTATCGAGGAAAATAATCGGCGATATCGATACCGATATCGATGGCTTAGTAGTAAATAAGGAATGATGTACTTTATATGCATAAAACTTACTTATGTTACACAGAATAAATAGGTACTCCATTCTGTAAAGTGTGGTAAAAATGGCAGTTAAAAATAATGAAAAAAAAGGTAAAATATCGTATCAACATTTATTTGGGTAACATTTATCAAGGAATCAAATCAAAATTAAATCAATATTAATAATCAAAGTTCACTTTAGGAAGATTTTTGTTAAGGAAACAAAGTTTATTCAAATTACTAGCAGATAATCTGTTGCGCAAATCATTTTGTATGAGGCCTGCAGTTGAAAAAAGACGTTCTGAGGGAACTGAGCTCATTGGGTAAGATAAATATTTTTGTGCAAGCATTTTCAATTTTGGGTATTTATCTTCATTGCTCCAATAGTTCTTTGGATCTTGTTTCATTGGAATATTTGGACATCTCGTATAAGATTCCACCTCTTCTTGCTCAGGATGACTGAACATGTTTGATAAAGGTTCCTCCTCTTCTGCTTCTTTAATCAAACTGTCACAAGCACTCCAGATACCTGAGAAAGTTTCATCTTGCTTTTTTTGTGACTCTACACGCTCTACAGGAACATGTGTATCCCCGTTTGTAATTAAGGAGATAAGTATTCTTTTCGCTTCAATGCTTGTGGATTGTAGAAAGAACGTACGCAATTTATAGCGCGGATCTAGTGTTGTTGATAAAATAAAAGTTTCCTCACTCTCTAGATAATCAAATCTGTCATTTATTCCAGCGATCAAAATCTCTAAAAAATTATGATATTCTGGGCTGCTGTAACTGTCGTCCGCGGTCTCTTGATTATTTTTGATCTGTTTTAAAACTTTTCGCAAACTGTTAATGAGAGGTATAGCGTCAGATAAGCAAGCAGATTCTTTACTTATAGATTTTGTAGCTTCTTCAAAATAATTCAAAGTCGAAACAACTTGTTCCATCAATAGCCATTCTTCTGTAGACAATTCAGTTCTACATTTCACATGAGGCAAAGAAGCTTGAATTGCAACTCGTTGCTCTAAAAGTCTTCTAAGTGCATGAAGGGTTGAATCCCAGCGAGTAACGACATCCTGAATAAGAACGTGACAAGGAACGTTATGAGATTTTTGCATTTCTGTTAGGATTTTGCGACCTGACGTTGAATGACTGAAGTGGCCAATAATAGATCTCGCCTTTGTAATCATGGCATTTATTTTCTCTTCAAAAAACGCATCCTTCAGCACTAATTGTAAAGAGTGCGCCATACATCTGATACGTTGAACTCCCACTAGTGTTACAGCAAGCCCCATATTCGGTGCATTATCTGTAACTACAGCACGTACCTGTTCGCTGATGTGCCAATCTTGAAATAATTGACGTAAGTTTTGAGCTATGTTTTCAGCGCTATGATTTTCGCCTTCAAAAGGAAATACTTCTAGGCAGTAGTTCTTCAACTCAAAATTTTTATCAAGTCCGTGAGCAGTCACACTTATAAAGTCGTAAACGGACGAAGAAGCATCGCTAGTCCATAAGTCAGTCGTGATAGTGATGTGCGGAAGTTCATGCAAAAGTTCCATTATTTTGGTTCTTACACGGCAGTACATGTCTGGTATTACATTTTCCGAAATATGGGGACGGGAAACCATTTTGTATTTCGGGCAAAACTGCTTAATAGTGCGTTGAAACCCCAGTTTATTTACCAAGTCAAACGGTTCCATGTCTACACATATTTGTTCAGCTATTGTTTTCGTGATCGCTTTTGCCCTAGGGTCATCGGTATCATACATGACACTTTTTTGCAGAATGTGCTCCAAAGTAGCTTGTTTTTTAGGCGGCGGACCACCGTCGGCGCTTGAGGTACCTGGGATGTCTTTTTCCAACTCCTTTTCGTGATAGCGCTTCACGTGTGTCCACATGTTAGTTGTCGTGAAACCCTTCGATGAAACTGCTTTGCTACCGCGAGAAACGCTGACATTGCAATATAAACAAGTCGCTTTTGTGTCATCATCCTGTTTTATTTGAAAATGATTCCATATACTACTTCTATGTTTTAAAGGAGTCGCCATTTTATTTATCGTACGTAACTGTATTACAGTCCTCACTTCACTCAAAAACAGACAAAATCACGAATAGCGGTGACGAGACAAGGTAAATTCGCCGAAAAACAATGCAAGTATTATTACATTATTATATTATTATATTACAACGCTGTGCCAAAACTAAGTAAACACTGACGAGCGACGACCGTTAACCGCGTGCGTTGCCGTTTCACTGGCGGGCGCGTCCTTCGCCCCACCGCCCTCTAAGACGGGGTGGCAACATGGCCGCGAGCGCGTCGCGCGTTGCCTTCGTTCTTTTCGCGCGCTTTTCAAACTGTATCGGCTGTATTTAAATCGGCGATGCCGATGTATCGGCCTGCCGATTACATCGGCCGATATATCGGTATCGGTATCGGTATCGTTACAATACAATTTAATCATTCTAGACTAATTCTACTATTCCACTCATATAATCATCTGAATCAGAATTAGTTTCAGAATCCGTTGTGTCAGATTCACTGTCCTCTGCCGTATTGATGTTAAGTAATTCGTCAGTTATTGGGTCTTTACGCCAGTGTTCTTCTTCAAGTCTCTTCACGTGATTAACTTCTTTCTTCCAATCATCTGGAGTTATTGAAGCCAACGCCTGCAAGGTCAAAGATTCAATCTTGCTTTCTAATTGTTCCACATTCTTTTCTGAAACTCTCTGCTTAACTAAGTTCCAAATGTATTCGATAGGATTGAGGTCGCAGTTATACGGCGGCAATCTTACTACTTAATGGCCATTGTCAGCTAACAATTAGTCGATTTTATAATTTTTCGACGGTTTATGCTGTTTTATTAATAAATATAACTCCAAATTTGTGCAAGCATTTGAAAATTCGATGTTGTGAGCTTGGAGCAACTCAACCATCGCCTGTTTTCTGAAAATCATGTTGGGCGGTTTATTTTCTTCCTTACTATGATAAGGTGCGTTGTCCATTACAATCATTGAATTTCTTGGTATGTTGGGTATCAGTTTTTCAGTCAGCCACTTTGTGAAATTCTCAGCGTTCATTTGATCGTGATAGTCCCCGGTTTCACTTCCCGCGTGCACTATTATCCACCGGCGGCCAGGGCTATCATTCCTTCTCACTCCAACATCGGTTGCCGTTTGCCAACATTTTTTTACAGTGTAGTGTGCGTGTATCCATGTTTCATCGGGATAGATAAGAGGTTTTTTGTTTGCACCTTGCTAGTCATGGTCTTTCATGCGGCGTATATATTTAGCCCTCCACGCTTGAATTTGGGGTCTTTCTATTAGAGCCAGTCTTTTCTGGTAGCATCTTTTAAATTGATATCCTAAATCACTTTTGATAATTTTCCTTAATGTTGTTTCACTTCCTGTATAATTAAGGTCTTTTTTTGCAGCTGCCATGATCTTGCGCATTGTAGGTATTTCTTTTCTCACAGTATACATAAAATGAATCATATTTCCTAATGCTATAAAATATCGTATAAAATGTAAAGGCAAACAATTCAAGTCCAGGGGAGAAGCCAAGGTCGTCGAAAGAAGCCACAGCTATACCAAGAAAAGCATAGAACACATTCACGAAACTCGAGGAGACACGGAATGATCGAAAACGAATGACAGTGACACATGACGTAAATTTTATAGCATCCTTTGTTTACGTTCCGTTTTATCGATTTTGCACGATATTTCACCACATTTGTTTGTCAATCGCCCAGTTTCGTTTTCGCTTTTATCGGATTTGAAGTTAGCAACATTTCTCGAAAAATACGCATTACCTTGTAATAATAGTGGTAGCGTTATAATCGGGGACCCAACCCCTACCAGCTTTAAACCTTTTTACCCCCCACCTCCTGCCAAACGATACTAAACCCAACCCTGTAAGACTAGGCAATTTGGACAAAAGAATGACATGACAAGTACTGAACTGACAGCTTCTGATGGTTTGCTTTAGAGATGTGTAACAGGTTAAACACGATATCTGATAACACTGTTACTGTTACAAAAAAATAACAGATTTAAATATCTGTTATTAAATAACAGCCTGTTATTTTTGTACGGACGATAAATACGTATTTAAATCTCAATTGAATATTATCTTCTTTATTCCCATTTAATAAAAGTCGAAAATCGTAAGTGAAGTATTGACTAGGAATGTCGGGATAATGTGATTATTATGAAAGAATTAAGTTTATTTTACAATAATATCGTTGTCATCCGTTAACTGGAAGCAGATCCCAACGTAATGTAAAAGACTAGACAGATTGATTGATTCTGTATGTGTGGGGACTGAAACAATAAACCTGATATTTATCAAAACAGGCAACAGAATAAAACGTACCTCGTCTGCCGGCTCTACTAGCCATTTGTGTGTATTCAGCAGGTTCCAGTGTACGTCGCTGCTGTCCGTCAAATTTGGTGATTTCGTCAAATATCACAGTTCGCGCCGGCATGTTCACGCCCATCGCGAACGTTTCCGTTGCGAAAAGGATTTTGACCTATTAATACACAAGTGTAGATTGCAAATTCGCTTGTAAAGTGTTTTAATGTGGTTATTTGAGCATTTTATGTGCTTACGAAACCGGAGTGAAACAATATTTCGACTATTTCTTTCAACACAGGAAGTATCCCACTGTGATGTACCGCTATGCCCCTTCTCTAATAACCTTTGTAATACTATAACCTGGAATTCAAAAGCAATGTATAAAAGCTGTGCTTCGTTAATATAAAGATTCGCAAATAAAAAGCATTCTATAACCGTCTCCTGGGTCCCATCTATCTCTGTATCAAAATCCATCAAAATCGGTTTAGCGAATTACGCGTGAAACTTTTGCATTCATTATATCAAGTTAGGCTGCTCCATTAATGATCAATACAATTTGGCCCTGGCCGTTATTGAAATTAAAATAAATATATAACTAGTTATTACCTGTGGTATCCTTCTGTCTATTTCCTCCAGCCTTTGCAGGCTATCTTCGATGAACGAATTGATGTGAAGCTTTTCTATGTCAGTAGTCAAGTCTAATGACATCAATCTTTCCGCGTTCTTATCACATCTGGAATCAAATTATATACAAATATCTTCCTTATTGACTTTAAGTTTAATTTGACGTGCTCAGTAACGTTTAATCTAGAACAATTTGACATGGCATCAATGCTACATAATTTTTCGATTCGGCGTTAATCGGTTAAATGGAAGGAGCTTGCCTCGAGTCGATTTTGTCCTTCAACAAATACTGTCGAATCAAATGTAGAGTAACTACCCTAACAAGTATGGACCACGTTTAGGCCACACACTGAAGAGCCATACGTTGTTGAGTTAGTTATTGAGGAATGCGAAGCTTATCTAAATAATAATGTATAAACCAAATTTAATATTCCATTTACATAAATAAACTCACGCTTTTTCTCAAATTCATTGAAGAATAACTATAAAATAATGTTTATTACCTGTTACGTGAAAACGTGAAAGCGACCACTGGTAGTTTTTCTTGTTTTTTTAATTGCTCGATAATGGCTAACCACATCGTCTGCCCAGTCTTGTTGATGCTATACCTTTTCCCACCTGAAAATAAAATAGGTCGTTAATTATAGAGCCTAGGGGACTACTTTCAACCTAATTGCTAGAGACATAAGCTGGAAAAGTGGTCGACCGGGAACATTCGTCGAGAAATAAATTAAAGTTTTGACGTGTTTATCTTTGGCATTATTTAGGTACCATCCGGTCCAAAGCTCTGATTGAACACATTGCTTTTTGTGTTAAAGGCGGCAACTGCTTAACTGTACTGTTTTTGTTGGAAGTTTCCTTCTTGGTCCACTACCAGGAAACTTTTGTTCCTGAAATCAATATAGGCACTTATACAACGTGTAACAGAATAAACACAATATCTCTTAAGGCGTCATTGTACTCATCATTATGAACGACTTTCACTATGGGACCAAGTCCGAAATCGCGAAATAAAATCGACTGCTCTTAACTCGAGAAAATGTACTGAACAGCTGATTTTCTTAAAATAATTAAGCGTTGTCAGTTTTCTCCATGGAAACATCGAAATCAAAATAAGTGAATTTGGGGACCAAAAGAGATTGCTCAGTTTTCTTTTGGCCGTAGTTGCGCATCAAAACATTTTGTATGATAGCATAAATTGGATATAAAAGAGGGGTGATGTCGTACTTTCAAAGGAAATAAAAATTATCCATATATTTTGTGGAGTTTTTGTACTGTTTAGAATTTCTGTTCAGTTTTGAGGTTAGCAACTTAAAAATGTGCGCAACATTTACGTTTAAGTTGACATTTCACGTTCCGTTCATGGTAGAGGTGTATTTTATTCAATTTTATGTCATGGTTTTTATATAATTTACATTTTATATAATTTTATTTTCACGTATTCACATATTAAATTTGGTGGGTAATTAATGTGCTGAATAACCGGGCTGAATCATGCATGACTTTTTCTAACAAAAAATAATAATATTTTATTTACACTGTGGAACGGAACGTGAAGCGACGCCATATTGCTATAGCTGTGAATGTAATAATAAAATTCCTTGTGTTTTATTTTCATTATATCCGAAAAATGGTTATTCCCGACTAGCTACTAGTAGGACTTAGGATGCAAGAGGGTTAGGCTTCAAAAAATGTTTCTTTATTTTTGGAATCGGTTAGACACCTTTTCATGATAGTGGTGCCAGTGGAGGAGGGGAGCACCCTCGCCCCCTCCCACCTGCCTCTTTCTGCTACTGGATACGAAATTTTTATTCTAACCTAAAATCTTTAACCACGAATATCTCCATAACCATGGGGCTCCGGATGGTGGGGGTGGTAGAGGGCGTAGCCCCAATCGCCCCTCCCCCCCTTCCCAAATCACCGGCCCGTTATGGAAATTTTAACCTCAGTGTCCAGTGTGCAAGCGTGGGTCAATCGTAAAGGCAAACAATTCAAGTCCAGGGGAGAAGCCAAGGTCGTCGAAAGAAGCCACAGCTACACCAAGAAAAACATAGAACACATTCACGAAACTCGAGGAGACACGGAATGATCGAAAACGAATGACAGTGACACATGACGTAAATTTTATAGCATCCTTTGTTTACGTTCCGTTTTATCGATTTTGCACGATATTTCACCACATTTGTTTGTCAATCGCCCAGTTTCGTTTTCGCTTTTATCGGATTTGAAGTTAGCAACATTTCTCGAAAAATACGCATTACCTTGTAATAATAGTGGTAGCGTTATAATCGGGGACCCAACCCCTACCAGCTTTAAACCTTTTTACCCCCCACCTCCTGCCAAACGATACTAAACCCAACCCTGTAAGACTAGGCAATTTGGACAAAAGAATGACATGACAAGTACTGAACTGACAGCTTCTGATGGTTTGCTTTAGAGATGTGTAACAGGTTAAACACGATATCTGATAACACTGTTACTGTTACAAAAAAATAACAGATTTAAATATCTGTTATTAAATAACAGCCTGTTATTTTTGTACGGACGATAAATACGTATTTAAATCTCAATTGAATATTATCTTCTTTATTCCCATTTAATAAAAGTCGAAAATCGTAAGTGAAGTATTGACTAGGAATGTCGGGATAATGTGATTATTATGAAAGAATTAAGTTTATTTTACAATAATATCGTTGTCATCCGTTAACTGGAAGCAGATCCCAACGTAATGTAAAAGACTAGACAGATTGATTGATTCTGTATGTGTGGGGACTGAAACAATAAACCTGATATTTATCAAAACAGGCAACAGAATAAAACGTACCTCGTCTGCCGGCTCTACTAGCCATTTGTGTGTATTCAGCAGGTTCCAGTGTACGTCGCTGCTGTCCGTCAAATTTGGTGATTTCGTCAAATATCACAGTTCGCGCCGGCATGTTCACGCCCATCGCGAACGTTTCCGTTGCGAAAAGGATTTTGACCTATTAATACACAAGTGTAGATTGCAAATTCGCTTGTAAAGTGTTTTAATGTGGTTATTTGAGCATTTTATGTGCTTACGAAACCGGAGTGAAACAATATTTCGACTATTTCTTTCAACACAGGAAGTATCCCACTGTGATGTACCGCTATGCCCCTTCTCTAATAACCTTTGTAATACTATAACCTGGAATTCAAAAGCAATGTATAAAAGCTGTGCTTCGTTAATATAAAGATTCGCAAATAAAAAGCATTCTATAACCGTCTCCTGGGTCCCATCTATCTCTGTATCAAAATCCATCAAAATCGGTTTAGCGAATTACGCGTGAAACTTTTGCATTCATTATATCAAGTTAGGCTGCTCCATTAATGATCAATACAATTTGGCCCTGGCCGTTATTGAAATTAAAATAAATATATAACTAGTTATTACCTGTGGTATCCTTCTGTCTATTTCCTCCAGCCTTTGCAGGCTATCTTCGATGAACGAATTGATGTGAAGCTTTTCTATGTCAGTAGTCAAGTCTAATGACATCAATCTTTCCGCGTTCTTATCACATCTGGAATCAAATTATATACAAATATCTTCCTTATTGACTTTAAGTTTAATTTGACGTGCTCAGTAACGTTTAATCTAGAACAATTTGACATGGCATCAATGCTACATAATTTTTCGATTCGGCGTTAATCGGTTAAATGGAAGGAGCTTGCCTCGAGTCGATTTTGTCCTTCAACAAATACTGTCGAATCAAATGTAGAGTAACTACCCTAACAAGTATGGACCACGTTTAGGCCACACACTGAAGAGCCATACGTTGTTGAGTTAGTTATTGAGGAATGCGAAGCTTATCTAAATAATAATGTATAAACCAAATTTAATATTCCATTTACATAAATAAACTCACGCTTTTTCTCAAATTCATTGAAGAATAACTATAAAATAATGTTTATTACCTGTTACGTGAAAACGTGAAAGCGACCACTGGTAGTTTTTCTTGTTTTTTTAATTGCTCGATAATGGCTAACCACATCGTCTGCCCAGTCTTGTTGATGCTATACCTTTTCCCACCTGAAAATAAAATAGGTCGTTAATTATAGAGCCTAGGGGACTACTTTCAACCTAATTGCTAGAGACATAAGCTGGAAAAGTGGTCGACCGGGAACATTCGTCGAGAAATAAATTAAAGTTTTGACGTGTTTATCTTTGGCATTATTTAGGTACCATCCGGTCCAAAGCTCTGATTGAACACATTGCTTTTTGTGTTAAAGGCGGCAACTGCTTAACTGTACTGTTTTTGTTGGAAGTTTCCTTCTTGGTCCACTACCAGGAAACTTTTGTTCCTGAAATCAATATAGGCACTTATACAACGTGTAACAGAATAAACACAATATCTCTTAAGGCGTCATTGTACTCATCATTATGAACGACTTTCACTATGGGACCAAGTCCGAAATCGCGAAATAAAATCGACTGCTCTTAACTCGAGAAAATGTACTGAACAGCTGATTTTCTTAAAATAATTAAGCGTTGTCAGTTTTCTCCATGGAAACATCGAAATCAAAATAAGTGAATTTGGGGACCAAAAGAGATTGCTCAGTTTTCTTTTGGCCGTAGTTGCGCATCAAAACATTTTGTATGATAGCATAAATTGGATATAAAAGAGGGGTGATGTCGTACTTTCAAAGGAAATAAAAATTATCCATATATTTTGTGGAGTTTTTGTACTGTTTAGAATTTCTGTTCAGTTTTGAGGTTAGCAACTTAAAAATGTGCGCAACATTTACGTTTAAGTTGACATTTCACGTTCCGTTCATGGTAGAGGTGTATTTTATTCAATTTTATGTCATGGTTTTTATATAATTTACATTTTATATAATTTTATTTTCACGTATTCACATATTAAATTTGGTGGGTAATTAATGTGCTGAATAACCGGGCTGAATCATGCATGACTTTTTCTAACAAAAAATAATAATATTTTATTTACACTGTGGAACGGAACGTGAAGCGACGCCATATTGCTATAGCTGTGAATGTAATAATAAAATTCCTTGTGTTTTATTTTCATTATATCCGAAAAATGGTTATTCCCGACTAGCTACTAGTAGGACTTAGGATGCAAGAGGGTTAGGCTTCAAAAAATGTTTCTTTATTTTTAGAATCGGTTAGACACCTTTTCATGATAGTGGTGCCAGTGGAGGAGGGGAGCACCCTCGCCCCCTCCCACCTGCCTCTTTCTGCTACTGGATACGAAATTTTTATTCTAACCTAAAATCTTTAACCACGAATATCTCCATAACCATGGAGCTCCGGATGGTGGGGGTGGTAGAGGGCGTAGCCCCAATCGCCCCTCCCCCCCTTCCCAAATCACCGGCCCGTTATGGAAATTTTAACCTCAGTGTCCAGTGTGCAAGCGTGGGTCAATCGTAAAGGCAAACAATTCAAGTCCAGGGGAGAAGCCAAGGTCGTCGAAAGAAGCCACAGCTACACCAAGAAAAACATAGAACACATTCACGAAACTCGAGGAGACACGGAATGATCGAAAACGAATGACAGTGACACATGACGTAAATTTTATAGCATCCTTTGTTTACGTTCCGTTTTATCGATTTTGCACGATATTTCACCACATTTGTTTGTCAATCGCCCAGTTTCGTTTTCGCTTTTATCGGATTTGAAGTTAGCAACATTTCTCGAAAAATACGCATTACCTTGTAATAATAGTGGTAGCGTTATAATCGGGGACCCAACCCCTACCAGCTTTAAACCTTTTTACCCCCCACCTCCTGCCAAACGATACTAAACCCAACCCTGTAAGACTAGGCAATTTGGACAAAAGAATGACATGACAAGTACTGAACTGACAGCTTCTGATGGTTTGCTTTAGAGATGTGTAACAGGTTAAACACGATATCTGATAACACTGTTACTGTTACAAAAAAATAACAGATTTAAATATCTGTTATTAAATAACAGCCTGTTATTTTTGTACGGACGATAAATACGTATTTAAATCTCAATTGAATATTATCTTCTTTATTCCCATTTAATAAAAGTCGAAAATCGTAAGTGAAGTATTGACTAGGAATGTCGGGATAATGTGATTATTATGAAAGAATTAAGTTTATTTTACAATAATATCGTTGTCATCCGTTAACTGGAAGCAGATCCCAACGTAATGTAAAAGACTAGACAGATTGATTGATTCTGTATGTGTGGGGACTGAAACAATAAACCTGATATTTATCAAAACAGGCAACAGAATAAAACGTACCTCGTCTGCCGGCTCTACTAGCCATTTGTGTGTATTCAGCAGGTTCCAGTGTACGTCGCTGCTGTCCGTCAAATTTGGTGATTTCGTCAAATATCACAGTTCGCGCCGGCATGTTCACGCCCATCGCGAACGTTTCCGTTGCGAAAAGGATTTTGACCTATTAATACACAAGTGTAGATTGCAAATTCGCTTGTAAAGTGTTTTAATGTGGTTATTTGAGCATTTTATGTGCTTACGAAACCGGAGTGAAACAATATTTCGACTATTTCTTTCAACACAGGAAGTATCCCACTGTGATGTACCGCTATGCCCCTTCTCTAATAACCTTTGTAATACTATAACCTGGAATTCAAAAGCAATGTATAAAAGCTGTGCTTCGTTAATATAAAGATTCGCAAATAAAAAGCATTCTATAACCGTCTCCTGGGTCCCATCTATCTCTGTATCAAAATCCATCAAAATCGGTTTAGCGAATTACGCGTGAAACTTTTGCATTCATTATATCAAGTTAGGCTGCTCCATTAATGATCAATACAATTTGGCCCTGGCCGTTATTGAAATTAAAATAAATATATAACTAGTTATTACCTGTGGTATCCTTCTGTCTATTTCCTCCAGTCTTTGCAGGCTATCTTCGATGAACGAATTGATGTGAAGCTTTTCTATGTCAGTAGTCAAGTCTAATGACATCAATCTTTCCGCGTTCTTATCACATCTGGAATCAAATTATATACAAATATCTTCCTTATTGACTTTAAGTTTAATTTGACGTGCTCAGTAACGTTTAATCTAGAACAATTTGACATGGCATCAATGCTACATAATTTTTCGATTCGGCGTTAATCGGTTTGTGGCGGAATATATCAAGACCACCACTAAACAACACCAAGAAAACCGCTGCCGCTTATGATTCTGTACCACGCATACAAATCAGGCGATGTCTTGTTTGTCATCGAGTGCAAACGCACTACGGCTTACGCGTGGAGCAAGCACACAACGGGCGCGTGAACATTGTATCGAGGCGGCCGGCAGCGACCTTGAGCGGCCGGGCGACAGCGTGATCAAGATTCTACCTGCGCGAGCACCGGGCGACGGACACCAGTCGTCTTCTGACTAGCTAGCTTAGCCGCCGCGCCGCGCTAACAATATTGCCTTGTTTCACCTAATGCTAAATTGCTACTGCCAGTCTGTGTTATATTGTAATTAATCAAAATATAGTAACTTCATATTTCTGCTAAATAATATTCTTCATTTCTGAGCTTTTCACCTTCATTCTTCCTGCTACGCTTCGCACGCCATAATAACCCTTAGCTGCCTTACTATACGGGTTAAATTCCCGTGTAGTGTTAGTATAGTTACCGCACGTAACTATGCTACATTGGTGACCCCGACGTGATTCCCGACGTGATTCCCGACGTGATTCCCGACGTGATTCCCGACGCGTTTCCCGACGTGCTCGCCGACGTGATCCCCGACGCGGTTCCGGACGCGATTCCCGACGTGCTCGCCGACGTGATACCCGACGCAATTCCAGACGTGTTCGCCGACGTGCTCGACCATCTGCATTGGTGGTCGTTTATCACGTTACTCAAGCCTGCAAGACATTGTTGGACGAAGAGCGAGAGTGCTGGTTGTTTACATCGGTTGCTGACGAAAAAAACAGGTCGTGGTTGGTACAACACATAAGCGGTGAGCGATTTTGATTTAATTTAAATATGGCAGAGTCGGACCCTTACGTTGATTGTAAGGATGCTCCTATTGCCTCAGGGGAGGTTGCGGCAACTGGAATGCCATTGCGCTGTCCACCATTCTACCCCGAGGAACCAGAGGTCTGGTTTGCGCAGCTTGAAGGCCAATTTATTCTGTCACGAATTAGCAGCGACACGACAAAATTTTATTTCGCGTCAGCTCAGCTTGATGCTAAATACGCCATACAAGTCAAGGACGTCATCACCAACCCACCCGCGTCGAACAAGTACGAAAAATTGAAAGCCGAACTCATAAGTCGGTTGACAGCGTCGCAAGAAAAGCGAATACAACAGCTTTTACTACATGAGGAGTTAGGTGATCGCAAGCCGTCACAATTCTTGAGGCACTTGCAAAACTTAGCAGGGCCATCAGGTGCCGCAGAGTTTGTCAAAAGCATATGGACTAACCGGTTGCCACAAAACATTCAAACAGTAATCGCCTCACAAATTGCAGATTTACAGGTTGAAAAATTAGCGGAGATTGCGGACAGGGTATATGAAATCGCCCCGATGACGCCACAGGTAGCGAGCACTTCCGCTACTACAACCGCTGACTCATCGGACCTAGCGAGGCAGGTTAGCGAGCTGACGAAACAGGTAGCGACACTCACTACACGCTTATACAACACTGAGAGACAACGCTCACGC
Organism: Melanchra persicariae; assembly: GCA_947386135.1. Taxonomy (NCBI): domain Eukaryota; kingdom Metazoa; phylum Arthropoda; class Insecta; order Lepidoptera; family Noctuidae; genus Melanchra; species Melanchra persicariae. The sequence goes on along the minus strand of OX376673.1, from coordinate 6,102,284 downwards.
TCAAGACCTCGTGACAACCATCGAAGGTATGTGCGTTCTAAATCCAGGCCACGCCAACCACCTGATAATCACCCACACTGTTTTTACCATTACACGTATGGAGATAAGGCACAAAAATGTAAACAACCATGCTCATTCAAGTCGGAAAACCCGAAGGGTTGTCGCAAGTAGCGGCTAACGACTGCCCTTCTTCATCAGGCCGTTTATTTATTACCGACCGAACGACAAAAATGCAGTTTCTAGTGGACACTGGCTCAGACCTATGTGTTTTTCCCCGGTCTGCTGTCAAGATGCCCTGCAAACAATCGAAGTACGATCTAGTAGCTGCAAACAACACAGTAATTAACACTTACGGCCCCCTACAGCTACAATTAAACTTGGGACTCAGAAGGAACTACAGCTGGAACTTCACAATCGCAGATGTTTCTAAAGCCATTATTGGGGTAGACTTTCTCAGTTTTTACAATCTGTTGGTAGATTGCAGGAACCAACGCCTGATTGACAACCTTACGTCTTTATCAGTTCCTGCGTCACACTGTAATTCTGTGGACATCGCTTCCGTGAAGGCAGTGGTAGGAGACACAGACTACCATCAGATTCTACGTGAGTATCCCGAGATAACGCGACCTCCAGGTAAACAGCTACCAGGCAAACACAACACGCTACACCACATCAGGACGACACCAGGCCCACCTGTAGCATGCAAACCTAGACGCCTGGACCCTTCTCGACTGCAAGCTGCTAAGAAGGAGTTCGAGGAAATGCTTTCAAGCGGTGTGGCTCGGCGCTCGGAGAGCCCTTGGTCAGCACCACTGCATCTGGTGAAGAAGAAAGACGATGGATGGAGACCTTGTGGTGACTACAGAGCACTTAACTCGAGAACAATACCAGACAGGTACCCCGTCCGTCATATACAAGATTTCACTCACCAGCTAGCAGGCTGCACCGTTTTCTCAACCATAGATCTCGTTAAGGCCTATAATCAACTGGCGATAAATCCTGAGGACATACCAAAAACCGCGATAACCACACCATTTGGACTGTACGAGTTTCCCTTCATGACCTTTGGTTTGAGGAACGCTGCTCAAACCTTTCAAAGGTTCATTGACGAAGTCCTACTGAGCCTAGAATTCTGCTATGGATACATCGATGACATTATAGTTTTTTCAGCAACGGCTGAAGAGCACAAGGAACATCTACGCATTCTGTTCGATCGCTTAAAGCAGTACGGTATCGTCATCAACACAGCCAAGTGCATCATTGGACAGCCAGAGGTGACTTTTCTAGGGTACAGTGTGTCAGCCAAAGGCATAAAACCACCTCAATCCAAGGTGCAGGCGATCCAGGAATTTCCAATACCCAAAACCGTGAAGGAGCTGCGAAGATTCTTGGGCATGATAAATTTCTATCGCCGATTTGTCCCAAACGCAGCCCAAATTCAAGCACCTTTAAACTCAGTCCTTGCTGGTCCTACGGTAAAAGGTTCGCATCCCGTGCAAATGACTTCAGAGCTGCTGAAGGCATTCGACGACAGTAAGTCTTCGCTGTCTACAGCAACACTATTGGCCCATCCAGACGCTTCCGCAGAATTAGCAATCGTAACTGATGCATCGGATACAGCAATAGGCGCGGTTCTTCAACAACGGAAAGGTGAGAACTGGCAGCCACTAGCCTTTTACTCACACAAGTTAAGCAATGCACAAAAGAAATACAGCCCGTACGATCGAGAGCTACTAGCAGTGTACGAGGCCATCAAATACTTCCGTCATATGGTTGAGGCAAGAACTTTTGCGATATTTACAGACCACAAGCCACTTACCTTTGCCTTTAAAGCAAACAAGGAGAGTCTTCCGCCAAGGCAGTTCCGATATCTGGACTACATCGGACAATTCACAACAGACTTAAGGTACCTACCAGGCATTGAGAATGTCGTCGCTGATGCTCTGTCTCGCGTGGAAGAAGTATCCGCTGCTGTCAACTTCCAGAACCTCTCAAAACTACAGGACGATGATCCAGAGTTGCAAAACCTCCTGCGCCATGGCTCAACACTAAAATTGAAAAAGATAGCATCTTCTCATAGTGGAAACTTACCAGTGTACTGCGATACCTCCACTCAGGTACTTCGTCCTTATATTACGCCAACACTGCGAAGAGAAGTTTTCAACTCACTGCACAACTTGCATCATCCAGGGAAGTCCGCTACAGTGCGACTGGTCTCACAACACTTTGTGTGGCCAGGGATCCGCAGAGATTGTAGAGAGTGGGCAAGGCAATGTGTACAATGCCAGGCGTGTAAAATCACACGTCACACCAGATCCCCACTTTCCTCTTACCTGACCCCATCCTCTCGTTTCTCCCACATTCACCTTGACATCATAGGACCATTAAGCCTTTCATCTGATTTCAGGTACTGCCTTACCGTCATCGATAGATTCACTCGATGGCCTGAGGTGTACCCCTTGAAAGACATCACGGCGGAGACCTGCGCATCCGCTCTGGTGACTGGTTGGGTGGCCAGGTTTGGCTGTCCTGCCCGGGTTACCACCGACCGTGGTCGCCAATTCGAGAGCCACCTGTTCAAGGCTCTCACTGCCTTGTTGGGGGCAGACCACTTCCGCACCACTGCCTACCACCCAGCATCGAACGGCATCGTGGAACGACTGCACCGACAACTGAAGGCCGCCATCATGTGCCACACCTCCTCACAGTGGACTGAAGCTCTTCCACTGGTTCTTCTCGGCATGCGTAACTCGTGGAAAGAAGACATCCAAGCTACGCCAGCCGAACTCGTCTACGGAGAAGCACTTCAACTTCCAAGCCAGTTCTTATCATCAAGAGAAGACTTCACTACAGCTGACGTCACCGAGTACGCAAACCGTCTACGATGTCACATGGCCAAGCTGACTCCAAAACCTACTACGTGGCATACCACATCACCCTTCTACGTGCCACGAGATCTGCACTCTTCCTCTCACGTGTTCCTCCGAAAGGACTACGTACGACGATCATTAGAACCACCATATGCTGGACCCTATAAGGTTTTACAGAGGCACGCAAAACACTTCACCATCGAGATACAAGGGAAGCCAAATAATGTATCGGTTGATCGACTCAAACCAGCCTACTTGCTACGTGAAGAAGTAAGTGAAAAACCTATCACACCTGCTGAAACTACAACTCCATCTACAAGGGAAGAAAAGAGGACAAGAAGCGGGCGGCGAGTGAGATTCCCCGATTTTTATCGACCGTAGTTACGGTCTGGCCAGGGGGAATATGTGGCGGAATATATCAAGACCACCACTAAACAACACCAAGAAAACCGCTGCCGCTTATGATTCTGTACCACGCATACAAATCAGGCGATGTCTTGTTTGTCATCGAGTGCAAACGCACTACGGCTTACGCGTGGAGCAAGCACACAACGGGCGCGTGAACATTGTATCGAGGCGGCCGGCAGCGACCTTGAGCGGCCGGGCGACAGCGTGATCAAGATTCTACCTGCGCGAGCACCGGGCGACGGACACCAGTCGTCTTCTGACTAGCTAGCTTAACCGCCGCGCCGCACTAACAATATTGCCTTGTTTCACCTAATGCTAAATTGCTACTGCCAGTCTGTGTTATATTGTAATTAATCAAAATATAGTAACTTCATATTTCTGCTAAATAATATTCTTCATTTCTGAGCTTTTCACCTTCATTCTTCCTGCTACGCTTCGCACGCCATAATAACCCTTAGCTGCCTTACTATACGGGTTAAATTCCCGTGTAGTGTTAGTATAGTTACCGCACGTAACTATGCTACAGGTTAAATGGAAGGAGCTTGCCTCGAGTCGATTTTGTCCTTCAACAAATACTGTCGAATCAAATGTAGAGTAACTACCCTAACAAGTATGGACCACGTTTAGGCCACACACTGAAGAGCCATACGTTGTTGAGTTAGTTATTGAGGAATGCGAAGCTTATCTAAATAATAATGTATAAACCAAATTTAATATTCCATTTACATAAATAAACTCACGCTTTTTCTCAAATTCATTGAAGAATAACTATAAAATAATGTTTATTACCTGTTACGTGAAAACGTGAAAGCGACCACTGGTAGTTTTTCTTGTTTTTTTAATTGCTCGATAATGGCTAACCACATCGTCTGCCCAGTCTTGTTGATGCTATACCTTTTCCCACCTGAAAATAAAATAGGTCGTTAATTATAGAGCCTAGGGGACTACTTTCAACCTAATTGCTAGAGACATAAGCTGGAAAAGTGGTCGACCGGGAACATTCGTCGAGAAATAAATTAAAGTTTTGACGTGTTTATCTTTGGCATTATTTAGGTACCATCCGGTCCAAAGCTCTGATTGAACACATTGCTTTTTGTGTTAAAGGCGGCAACTGCTTAACTGTACTGTTTTTGTTGGAAGTTTCCTTCTTGGTCCACTACCAGGAAACTTTTGTTCCTGAAATCAATATAGGCACTTATACAACGTGTAACAGAATAAACACAATATCTCTTAAGGCGTCATTGTACTCATCATTATGAACGACTTTCACTATGGGACCAAGTCCGAAATCGCGAAATAAAATCGACTGCTCTTAACTCGAGAAAATGTACTGAACAGCTGATTTTCTTAAAATAATTAAGCGTTGTCAGTTTTCTCCATGGAAACATCGAAATCAAAATAAGTGAATTTGGGGACCAAAAGAGATTGCTCAGTTTTCTTTTGGCCGTAGTTGCGCATCAAAACATTTTGTATGATAGCATAAATTGGATATAAAAGAGGGGTGATGTCGTACTTTCAAAGGAAATAAAAATTATCCATATATTTTGTGGAGTTTTTGTACTGTTTAGAATTTCTGTTCAGTTTTGAGGTTAGCAACTTAAAAATGTGCGCAACATTTACGTTTAAGTTGACATTTCACGTTCCGTTCATGGTAGAGGTGTATTTTATTCAATTTTATGTCATGGTTTTTATATAATTTACATTTTATATAATTTTATTTTCACGTATTCACATATTAAATTTGGTGGGTAATTAATGTGCTGAATAACCGGGCTGAATCATGCATGACTTTTTCTAACAAAAAATAATAATATTTTATTTACACTGTGGAACGGAACGTGAAGCGACGCCATATTGCTATAGCTGTGAATGTAATAATAAAATTCCTTGTGTTTTATTTTCATTATATCCGAAAAATGGTTATTCCCGACTAGCTACTAGTAGGACTTAGGATGCAAGAGGGTTAGGCTTCAAAAAATGTTTCTTTATTTTTGGAATCGGTTAGACACCTTTTCATGATAGTGGTGCCAGTGGAGGAGGGGAGCACCCTCGCCCCCTCCCACCTGCCTCTTTCTGCTACTGGATACGAAATTTTTATTCTAACCTAAAATCTTTAACCACGAATATCTCCATAACCATGGAGCTCCGGATGGTGGGGGTGGTAGAGGGCGTAGCCCCAATCGCCCCTCCCCCCCTTCCCAAATCACCGGCCCGTTATGGAAATTTTAACCTCAGTGTCCAGTGTGCAAGCGTGGGTCAATCGTAAAGGCAAACAATTCAAGTCCAGGGGAGAAGCCAAGGTCGTCGAAAGAAGCCACAGCTACACCAAGAAAAACATAGAACACATTCACGAAACTCGAGGAGACACGGAATGATCGAAAACGAATGACAGTGACACATGACGTAAATTTTATAGCATCCTTTGTTTACGTTCCGTTTTATCGATTTTGCACGATATTTCACCACATTTGTTTGTCAATCGCCCAGTTTCGTTTTCGCTTTTATCGGATTTGAAGTTAGCAACATTTCTCGAAAAATACGCATTACCTTGTAATAATAGTGGTAGCGTTATAATCGGGGACCCAACCCCTACCAGCTTTAAACCTTTTTACCCCCCACCTCCTGCCAAACGATACTAAACCCAACCCTGTAAGACTAGGCAATTTGGACAAAAGAATGACATGACAAGTACTGAACTGACAGCTTCTGATGGTTTGCTTTAGAGATGTGTAACAGGTTAAACACGATATCTGATAACACTGTTACTGTTACAAAAAAATAACAGATTTAAATATCTGTTATTAAATAACAGCCTGTTATTTTTGTACGGACGATAAATACGTATTTAAATCTCAATTGAATATTATCTTCTTTATTCCCATTTAATAAAAGTCGAAAATCGTAAGTGAAGTATTGACTAGGAATGTCGGGATAATGTGATTATTATGAAAGAATTAAGTTTATTTTACAATAATATCGTTGTCATCCGTTAACTGGAAGCAGATCCCAACGTAATGTAAAAGACTAGACAGATTGATTGATTCTGTATGTGTGGGGACTGAAACAATAAACCTGATATTTATCAAAACAGGCAACAGAATAAAACGTACCTCGTCTGCCGGCTCTACTAGCCATTTGTGTGTATTCAGCAGGTTCCAGTGTACGTCGCTGCTGTCCGTCAAATTTGGTGATTTCGTCAAATATCACAGTTCGCGCCGGCATGTTCACGCCCATCGCGAACGTTTCCGTTGCGAAAAGGATTTTGACCTATTAATACACAAGTGTAGATTGCAAATTCGCTTGTAAAGTGTTTTAATGTGGTTATTTGAGCATTTTATGTGCTTACGAAACCGGAGTGAAACAATATTTCGACTATTTCTTTCAACACAGGAAGTATCCCACTGTGATGTACCGCTATGCCCCTTCTCTAATAACCTTTGTAATACTATAACCTGGAATTCAAAAGCAATGTATAAAAGCTGTGCTTCGTTAATATAAAGATTCGCAAATAAAAAGCATTCTATAACCGTCTCCTGGGTCCCATCTATCTCTGTATCAAAATCCATCAAAATCGGTTTAGCGAATTACGCGTGAAACTTTTGCATTCATTATATCAAGTTAGGCTGCTCCATTAATGATCAATACAATTTGGCCCTGGCCGTTATTGAAATTAAAATAAATATATAACTAGTTATTACCTGTGGTATCCTTCTGTCTATTTCCTCCAGCCTTTGCAGGCTATCTTCGATGAACGAATTGATGTGAAGCTTTTCTATGTCAGTAGTCAAGTCTAATGACATCAATCTTTCCGCGTTCTTATCACATCTGGAATCAAATTATATACAAATATCTTCCTTATTGACTTTAAGTTTAATTTGACGTGCTCAGTAACGTTTAATCTAGAACAATTTGACATGGCATCAATGCTACATAATTTTTCGATTCGGCGTTAATCGGTTAAATGGAAGGAGCTTGCCTCGAGTCGATTTTGTCCTTCAACAAATACTGTCGAATCAAATGTAGAGTAACTACCCTAACAAGTATGGACCACGTTTAGGCCACACACTGAAGAGCCATACGTTGTTGAGTTAGTTATTGAGGAATGCGAAGCTTATCTAAATAATAATGTATAAACCAAATTTAATATTCCATTTACATAAATAAACTCACGCTTTTTCTCAAATTCATTGAAGAATAACTATAAAATAATGTTTATTACCTGTTACGTGAAAACGTGAAAGCGACCACTGGTAGTTTTTCTTGTTTTTTTAATTGCTCGATAATGGCTAACCACATCGTCTGCCCAGTCTTGTTGATGCTATACCTTTTCCCACCTGAAAATAAAATAGGTCGTTAATTATAGAGCCTAGGGGACTACTTTCAACCTAATTGCTAGAGACATAAGCTGGAAAAGTGGTCGACCGGGAACATTCGTCGAGAAGTAAATTAAAGTTTTGACGTGTTTATCTTTGGCATTATTTAGGTACCATCCGGTCCAAAGCTCTGATTGAACACATTGCTTTTTGTGTTAAAGGCGGCAACTGCTTAACTGTACTGTTTTTGTTGGAAGTTTCCTTCTTGGTCCACTACCAGGAAACTTTTGTTCCTAAAATCAATATAGGCACCTATACAACGTGTAACAGAATAAACACAATATCTCTTAAGGCGTCATTGTACTCATCATTATGAACAACTTTCTCTATGGGACCAAGTCCGAAATCGCGAAATAAAATCGACTGCTCTTAACTCGAGAAAATGTACTGAACAGCTGATTTTTTTTTAAAATAATAAAGCGTTGTCAGTTTTCTCCATGGAAACATCGAAATAAAAAAAAGTGAATTTGGGGACCAAAAGAGATTGCTCAGTTTTCTTCTGGCCGTGGTTGCGCATCAAAACATTTTGTATGATAGCATAAATTGGATATTAAAGAGGGGTGATGTCGTACTTTCAAAGGAAATAAAAATTATCCATTTATTTTGTGAAGTTTTTGTATTCTTTAGAATTTCTGTTCAGTTTTAAGGTTAGCAACTTTAAAATGTGCGCAACATTTACGTTTAAGTTGACATTTCACGTTCCGTTCATGGTAAGGGTGTATTTTATTCAATTTTATGTCCTGGTTTTTGCATCGTTTACATTTTATATAATTTTATTTTCACGTATTCACATATTAAATTTGGTGAGTAATTATTGTGCTGAATAACCGGGCTGTATCATGCATGACTTTTTCTAACAAAAAACAACAATATTTTTTTTACACTGTGGAACGGAACGTGAAGCGACGCCATATTGCTATAGCTGTGAATGTAATAATAAAATTCCTTGTGTTTTATTTTCATTATATCTGAAAAATGGTTATTTCCGACTAGCCACTAGTAGGACTTAGGATGCAAGAGCGAGCGAAGCGAGCTCGGGACTTTGAGCACCCCGACTATTTTTTTTTAAACCCTTGAGCCGACTTGCTATTAAGAGGACTAAGGATGCAAGAGGCTTCAAAAAATGTTTCTTTATTTTTGGAAACGGTTAGACACCTTTTCATGATAGTGGTGCCAGTGAGGAGGGGGGCACTCTCACCCCCTCCCACCTGCCTCTTTCTGCTACTGGATACGAAATTTTTATTCTAGCCTAAAATCTTTAACCATGAATATATCCATAACCATGGGGCTCCGGATGGTGGGGGTGGTAGAGGGCGTAGCCCCAATCGCCCCTCCCCCCCTTCCCAAATCACCGGCCCATAATGGAAATTTTGACCTCAGTGTCCAGTGCAAAGAGTACTATAAGTATAACAGGTAAAGAGTGCCCTCTTACGGCATTTTTATGCCAACTAAAGTAGACAGTGGCGCCTCTACATTTTGTATCCGAACTAATCCGGCTAGTGGTATATTGTAGGTACTGGATTGAACATTATTTGTGTCAACCACATTTCAAAGATAACAAAACTATTTTAAGCAGACACTGGCTTCATGTATAGGTTTTACAGAAGACAGGATCTGCTTTTACTAGTTTTGTTACCATTGATATGCGGTTGACTTATACCATTAGGAGACAGAAATGGCGTGAAATGATACAAGTCAAATGTTTTATTCATTTTTTATTTTTTATAAAAATAAAAAATGAATAAAACATTTGTTTATGCTTATCGTAATAAACTTGTGCTGACACTTTCGTTTCATCATCTCCATTATATGTCACTTTTCCGCTTAAAATACGATTAATGGATCTACACCAACTATGTAGCATGACCGTAATAGTTAAATTAAAAAAATACTCTTTCAATTTTTGTTTATGCATACTACATTTAAAAGGTGTATCTACTAAAACATATGCAAAGGAATTGATTGTTTCCAGTACATTTTGTTTAGGAACACTAGTTTTTAAAAAGGATTCAGTCATATTTTGTAGGTCATGGAAATAATTTTGTATGGCTTTATTTGGATAACACAACCATTTTTTATTAGCATATTCTTTAGCTTTTATAAAACTATTATTACCTATATTTTCACTATCATTATCTAATAGGTCTTGTCTGCAATATTTACATGATTTTACGACATTTTTAAAACACTTGGTCAGGACCCAACCACATACGTAATTTCTTTGACCAGCATCAGACTCTTTAGAGTAATCAATCAAAACATCGGAAGTAAAATTAATTTTGTCTTCCTTGGGAACATCAGTCGCAGCAGGTTTTTCAGTTATAAAAAATCCAAGTGATTGTAGGCACTCGTTCGAATCCTCTTCGCAATTAGCTTTTTTTGAATGCGGGGTACTGTAGTTATTTAAAAGGAGTGTTTTATATGCCCCTTCAAATGATATTGTATTTGGGGCATTGTTTCTGGCGCCATACCTTCTGATGTTCCCAAAAAAGTTTTCTACAGGGTCCTGATTAAAATTCCGTGTTAATATTGCATCATAACCAAATTTATCAAACAAGACCTTGCAAATTGCTTCCATGCCTTCAACAGTTTTAATTAATTTTTTTACAGATGGTATAGTAGTTTCCAATAATCGTACTTTATTACCAGTAACCTTTTTCTGTATAAACTTTACAGTTTTTAAAATTTCTTTGGATTTAATCCATAATTTGTGGTGTGGTGAGTGCCTTCTAATAGGCCCTTTATAAATTTTCCCATTAGGTATCGAGAAGCTACTCACATTTAACGTGTCGAACAAATTATCAATTAATATAGTTATTCCTATTAATTGTTTGCACTCTTCTGGTAAATCTCCTCGAGCTACTAAATGGTCTGTTACCACAGCGACACTGTGGCTGAAAATTTGGGTCGCGGACTTTACCCGCATTTTTCTGATTTTTTCAGGGATAACGTGTTCCTCAGTTATTTTATTTAGCAGTCGAAGTTCCCCTTTGCATTTATCTGCAGCATACACCTGCTGATAATAGTCCCACTTAACAATATTTACTTTATTATCAGAGGTGTACGCCATATCCTTGGTGAGTAAATTGTTTCTTATTCCTTTAATTAAATGGGATGCATCGAACAACGGTAAAATCTTTTGACCATTTACCCTGAAAAAATCATGGCGCCACTCTTTGCCTAGCCGAAAATACCTCGCTCTCGTCTCATTAACTAAATCTGTTATTGCCCCTACATTTACAGAGCTCTGATCACATACAGTGTTTATTATAATTAATCCTGATTTTTGTACTTCTGATGCCACACATTTTATTAAAGTTTTAAGCTCTACTTTTTCAAGAGCACTAGTAAAATAATATGCCACAGGCTGTTTAAAATTGTGTTTTAAACCTTTCACCATGAAAACTAGAGCGTGGTCGGCAAATTTGGTGTCCTTGGATGTGGCAAAACCCTCAAATGCATCTTTTTGTTTATTATAAAATATTTGAGGAGTTAGAGACATTTCATCAAAAATTAGACTGCACAAACGATCAGCAGTATCTTTTTCTTGTACAGTTTTCTTAATTTTTTCAAATACAATGGCATTAATGCCAGGATGGAGTTTAATTTGACTAAGCAAACGTTTCATTGCTTTTGTCGAAGGTAATGTAAAATATTTATAAAGTAGAGAATATGCCTTTGGACTTTTCTTATACATCGACAATGCAAGGATTTTTTCATCCATAGTAAACCGTCTACCTTTGGATTTTTTTGCCGATTGAAGTTGCATATGGAGAAAGAGCTGCGCTGGAGTTTTCAATTGACTTGCAACTTGTTGGAATGCAGCATGTTGGGATATTTTAGCAGCATTCGCCAGTCTTGATTTGAAAGACAACCCCCTCTTCCGCACGCGACTTAACTCGGACTGCAGTTTCTTAACTTTTGTAGAAAGGGCTTTCACTTGGACATAACTATATGTCAGTGAACTCTTTGTAGATGCTGAAATAAAAGAAAAGTATTATATACAAAATATTTAGATATATTATTGAATATTAGGTAGGCAGGTACTATAATACAACTTTGAAACAATCTTTACCTATGAAATTGCCATTTTGTATGAAAAAATTTAAACGAATTTTTTAGCCAAACAAAAATTATTTTGATTTGAAATGGCCAGTACTGCAGAACAGCAATTTCACTGGTTAAGACCTAATATAAGATGCGATACTATAAGAAAATAATATAAATACCCATTCTAAAAGTTTTTCTTGAAGGTCTGCTAGCCTTGCTGTAGCTGTGATCCATCATTACTCTAGATGCAGTGGCTGTGCCATGAATTGTGGCTGAAACATAATAATAGGTATAATTACTTATTATACTCAGATTTAATGAACATTATGTGAACAGAAAAGGATCAAAATAGGGTAATAAAAATCTTTTAATTCAGACAAAACAGTCCATAAGTAAGCCCTTTATGTCATAATTCTATCTATATTAGTGAGAGAGGCAACATTGTTAGGTATTTAGGTTGTTAGCTTTACCTGTATTTGTAGTATGTAATTCAGAAGGTACATTGACAAGGCTAATAACAGGTTCCCTGGCCGATGTTTCTGAAATCACAATTATTTTGATATTAGTATGTATACTGTTATATCAAAGCTTCTTTTAGTGACTAAAAGAAGCATAAAATAAGTATGGATCATAAGTTAAAATAAGCCATAACAATGTAAAGATACTGGTAAGTGTTTCTAGAATTAACAATTAGAGTGAAGCGGCATTCATGCCGCCACAAAAATCAACGTAGCAGAATCAACATCACAACAAATGAGACGGCATGAATGCCGCTACAAGAGCTTGAATTTAAAGTAATGCATTTACATCCATACTAATATTATAAATGGGAAAGTGTATGTGTGTGTCTGTTTGTTTGTCCGGCTTTCATAGCAAAACGGTATAATATAACCATTGGTATTATTAATTGTTATAATGTAACAATTGGTATTATTATAGTATAATATAACGGTATAATATATATGGATTTAATCCTGAAGGTTTATATGTACATTACATTACATTTATTACCCTAATATGTAAGTACTTACTTTTTCTATTTGGAAAAATATAAATAGATAAACATATTATTATAGATAGATTAAAACTGAATAAACATCTATACCTGTACCTATTTGTAGTTTGTAAATCGGAAGGTTGGCTGACAAGAGTTGTATCGGGTGTCATGGCTGATGTTCCTGAAATCACAAAAAAAACTATGTAATGTTAACTGAGTTTTAATCATAGAAACTAATATTAATAAAAAAATTCGTCCTCAATGCTGTAAGCAGGTAATGTACCCAAGAGACTAGCGGCATAGCCACATTGATTGGCAATATTTAGCCTCTGGCCAAAGTGAAAGCCAGCTCTTGAGTCCTTGATTGTATTATATTAAAATTAAAATGAATAAAATAAAATAAATAAAATAAAATAAAATATTAGAACAAGATTATTGTCAATTGAAAGCTAAACATTATTTACAGCATTAAAAGGTTTACAACTGATTCCGATGGTTGATTTGTACTGTATGACCGAGACCACAATAATATACGTAATTATAAAATTATGAGGTATAAATTGTTGATGAAGTAATATTCAGATGTAAAGTTTTGATAAAATTGTCATACTAACCAAGTAAATGAAGTAATGGAATTGCTAATGCATTTAACCGGTTATTACGGTTTCGATCTCTCGCAGTAAAATGAATGTCGCAGACCAACTTGGTTTGGTAATATGCATAATCACTTGCTGTTTCTAGTTTTCCACCAACAAGATTGACCCAAGCCTTGAGACGCTCAGGGAATTTAGCAGCATTTGGAAAACGATGCATTGGAACACCTGAAATTGAAAAGATAGATAAGCTATTTGAATGTCTTGCTTTAGTTTTGAATATATTTTATTGTTACCATCTATGGTAATCTGAAAGGTATTTATTTCTGTAGGTACTTTATTTTGAAGAATGCTTACAGGCGAATAACAGACTTAAATAGTATGCATAAGTAGGGACATTTTACTAATTACAAGCTACCACACAAACTCACATTACCAAGATCTGTATCATTGTTAAACCCTGGCAATTAAAAGCAACAATCAGAAGCATTGGTCAGTGGGTTGTCTTAGTGGTGAGGGATTTTGTGCATTTCAGAAATTACATGTGTTTTACACGGAGTGCCTGACTACCACCTCCATGGTAAGTCTTGGCAAGACTGGAGTCTTCTAACAATCTACCCAAATAGCCAAAGATCTGCAAATTACAGCCGGGACCAACGGCAAGGGCACAGACCAACTTTGGTAAGCATTGAAGATCAATTTGTGTGGCTGTTATTCTTTAGCCACAAGCTCCTTACACAAACATTATATATATTTGTAGACTTGTGTTCCTATTTTTTATGCTCAAATGTTCGCACACAATGTAAATTGTGTTAATCAACAAACATACTTTTATTTTCTCATGTAGGGTATACCTACCCTACATGAGAAAGAAAAAGTATGTTTGTAGCAGGCAGAAACCCCAGAACGCCTCCTGATAAAATCTTTACAGACTTCTTTAACCTCATTTACGTGCATACATCCTCGTAAATATTATACAAGTTAACTTACCACTGGGAGCACAGCCAAATGCACATAGCTTAGGCATTTTCAAAAGTTATAGCGTCCTTTCGCGAAATTGTACACACAATGTATTGCGGGGCGAAGTCCCCACGGCAAGGCGGAGGAAAGATCAACTCGACGCACTTCCTAGCAGAATTCACAACCGAAACACATACAAAAAATGGAAAAGATCTACAAACGTGAGCACACGCAGAGAGCAGTTAGGTACCATTTTGAATTTTGAACTGTCAGTGTCAGTCGTCAGAAATTATTATTTTGTTACTAGTAAAAAAAAAGACCAATATGTAAATAATATCATAATACAAAAAAACATCTTTGATGTCTCAAAATATTAAATTATATGCTCTTATATTATTAAAATATAAAATAAATATTGTTATGGTATAAAGTCATAAAATGCATTTCTTTTGCAGTGACATCTGTTGCGTAGCTTTTAAACCCAAAGTTACGGATACAAAGTGTAGATGGAGCCACCATCTTTGAAACAAAGCCCATTCTATGAGACTGTCCCCCCCCTGGTCCAGTGTGCAAGCGTAGGTCAATCGTAAAGGCAACCAATTCAAGTCCAGGGGAGAAGCCAAGGTCGACGAAAGAAGCCACAACAATACCAAGAAAAACATAGAACACATTCACGAAACTCGAGGAGACACGGAATGATCGAAAACGAATGACAGTGACACATGACGTAAATTTTATACCATTCTTTGTTTACGTTCCGTTTTATCGATTTTGCACGATATTACACCACATTTGTTTGTCAATCGCCCAGTTTCGTTTTCGCTTTTATCGGATTTGAAGTTGGCTACATTTCTCGAAAAATACGCATTACCTTGTAATAATAGTGGTAGCGTTATAATCGGGGACCCAACCCCTACCAGCTTTAACCCTTTTTACCCCCCACCTCCTGCCAAACGATACTAAACCCAACCCTGTAAGACTAGGCAATTTGGACAAAAGAATGACATGACAAGTACTGAACTGACACCTTCTGATTTGCTTTAGAGATGTGTAACAGGTTAAACACGATATCTGATAACACTGTTACTGTTACAAAAAAATAACAGATTTAAATATCTGTTATTAAATAACAGCCTGTTATTTTTGTACGGACGATAAATACGTATTTAAATCTCAATTGAATATTATCTTCTTTATTCCCTTTTAATTAAAGTCGAAAATCGTAAGTGAAGTATTGACTAGGAATGTCGGGATAAATGTAATGTCCCCGCCTAGTTCAACCTCGTTGAGCAATTTTTGGAGTTGCTTGTTCTCTGACTCCTCGTAGACGGATAACAATCGGGTCTTCAACGCTTCAAAACGCCCTGTCCTGACGTGATTCAACATTCAACATGAGTAACGATAGTCAAGAGCCGCGAGCTACGCTGTCTGAAGAGGAGATAGAAATGATTTCCGTCAAGTCTCGGATACCTCCATTCTGGCGGGACAAACCCAGACTATGGTTTGCGCAGTTCGAAACAATGGTATCGAACCAAAAGCTGAGTGAAAAATTGAAATTTGGACTTGCTGTGGCACAACTCGACAAGGTGGATGGTGAACAAATTAGCGACATCATATTATCATCAGCCAGGACAGGGCGTTTTGAAGCGTTAAAGACCCGATTGTTATCCGTCTACGAGGAGTCAGAGAACAAGCAACTCCAAAAATTGCTCAACGAGGTTGAACTAGGCGACCAGCGTCCTTCCCAGCTGCTGCGGCGAATGCGTGACCTCGCCCGTGACAAGATGCCCGACGAAACGCTGAGAATGTTGTGGATGAGCCACCTACCCTCTTCGACGAGAGCTGTATTGGCGGTCAGCGAGGAATCCAAGTTAGACTCGCTGGCAGCGATGGCAGATAAAATGAGTGAGCAGACGAAAGAGAGCAGCTCCGTGTGTTGTTACCCGTCAAGAGGGTACGCAAAGAGAAAACTACGCCGACCGAATACCTTTACGCCGCCAACGGTTCACGAATTCCCTCCTACGGTGAACGCACAATGACGTTGAACATTGGATTACGTCGACCGTATATGTGCAATTTCGTCGTCGCAGAAGTGACCAGACCGATATTGGGTGCCGATTTTTTACACAAGCACCAACTAACGGTAGACATTCACGGACGAAGGTTGATTGACAAAAAGACGGGCCTATCCGTTGTCGGCCGCGTGACTTCAACTCCAGACTCGAGCATCAACACCGTAGATGACCAGCAGCCGTATTACGATCTTCTCGCCAAATACCCAGACATCACCCGACCGAATTTGAAGCTATGTCACAGCGAAGTGGAACACCACATACAGACTACCGGCCCGCCACTATATGCAAAGTCACGACCGCTGCCACCGCACAAGTACAAGGCAGCCAAGGCAGAATTTGACGCAATGATTGAGCAAGGTATTTGTCGGCCATCGAAAAGTCCTTGGGCCAGCCCAATACACCTTGTTCTCAAAAAGGATGGCAAATACAGAGTATGCGGGGATTATCGTCGTCTCAATGCAGTGACCGTGCCCGACCGGTACCCGATTCCAAGGCTGCACGACTTCACCTACAACCTGCTGGTGAAGAAATACTTCTCCATAATTGACATGAAAAAGGCCTACTACCAAGTGAGAACTCGCGAAGGATAGGAGGATATTCAGAAGACAGCCGTTATCACACCTTTTGGGTTATTCGAATTCCCAAGGATGTGTTTCGGTTTGCGCAACGCTGGGCAAACATTCCAACGTCACATCGACAACGTTCTACGAGGACTCCCTGTTTTCCCGTTCGTCGACGATATCTTACTGGCTTCTGGGGGTCTACTCTCTTTCTCTGAAACGAAACTTCGTAAACGAACGAAATATAAACGAAGTTTCGTTTGTGACCCTACTCTGTTTTGTTTTCGGACACGCAGACGAAGTTCGGATCCATAGACTATTTTCGTGAACGAATGACATGAAAAATATTGTGTGGGTCTTTTATGATGTCATTTAAAGTAAATTCCGGTTTTTACTTCAACTTTAAATTTATAAACTATTTTGATTTATTTTGAAATTTTACATTTAAAATGTGGTTTAATAAATATTTCTTGTAATATTGATGCAGAAAGAATAATTAAATAGTTTATTTTTATATTTTTGGTGAAATTAACCGGGACACTATAAAACACCCTTTCACGGTCATTGTTAACAGACTAAATTAAAGAGTACTATTTCTTGCCACCAAATGGATTTAATATATGACAACCAAAATTGTATGTATATTCACACTCAATCTAATCACATGTCAACTTACGATTTTTTGTTTGAATTCTTTAAAAAGTTTTCAGTTTGGGTTGGGTTTAGAATCGAGTCCTCTGAATTTGAGGAATCTGCCACTGTGGGGGGGTCAAAGGGGCTTATCTCAAGCGCCCCCATGCAATTTCAGCTGCCGGAGCCGCGTCGAAATATTTTTTTAAAATATTTGAAAATCACTCTTTAGTTTTCAGTTTGTTTCTCAAGTACTTTCTCAATCGCGATAGGTACACATTCCGCCAGAAAGTTTCAAGTCGTATTGTGTCGCAGTCTGCATTTTGGGTCTCCACAAGTTTTATTTTGGATTTAAAAAATTGTAAGTAAATATCTTAAAATATACTGTCGGCGACGAGACCCCATCCACGTCCCTAGGCGCAAGTAGTGGTAGGGGCGACCATGTGAATAGGGAAATGTTGTCTTAAAGTTTGAAAGAAACTCATTAGAATTTGCTAGATTTTAAATAGCAGTTTAGGTTTAATTATTGTCTAATTAGTTTTATAAGTATTATTTGTGCATGCTAGATCCAATAAGACTCCAATATGATAGTATTTTTAGATTTTGTAAGGAAATTTTTAAGTAGAATTTTTGACGTTACGAAAAAATTACGTAAGTTGAAAATGAGGTTTTTTGTTTGTAGAGATATCGTTTTGAAATTGGTGTCAAAATAAAGGTCTCGACCCAAAACCTATTTTACAAAAAGAATTAAGTTGATAGGACTTGTAGTTTTATAGATATTAAGGAAAATGTATAGTGAAAGTTTGTTATGATGTAAATTTTGCAGTTTTTGTTCTAGAAACTTTTTATTGTGTAAAGTTAGCAATAAAATTTGTATTCTAGGTTATAGGGTAAGGTCTAACGAATCTAAATATATATATATTGAGATATATATTATATATATATATTAGTTGATTGTGCAGGCGACGTCGGTTCCTTCTACGCTCTAAACGTTCTTCACGTAGAGCAGCCTCGATTAAGAGCATTCTTGCAGCCATTTCAACCAAATTAATAACAAAATCCACACTAAAGAATGGCAAACGAAAACCAAAAGGTAACACTTTTGGTTTCGTCAATTTGAGGTTAATATTCCGAACAATCATCTGTCAAATTCAAATTTTCGTTCGCAACATTTATGAATTAGAATAGGTTTGGAGAACGTAAATGTCAAACAGTTTTCGTTCGAACGAAACTTCGGGAACGAAGGGAACTGTAGTAGGAAACACGCGAAGTTTCGATCGAAACTTCGTTTTTCGTTGAATAAGAGTAGACCCCCTGAAACCGAAGAATAGCACAGAAAAGAACTTGAACAAGTATTCAGAAGGCTTAACGACCATGGATTACAACTGAATGTAGCTAAGTGTACATTTGGCCAACAAAAACTCAACTTTTTGGGCTACACTATAACCGCCGAAGGAATTAAGCCAACTGACGAGAAGGTCGAAGCCATTAAATCATACCCTCGCCCGGAAACAGTACAACAATTACGACGGTTTCTGGGAATGATCAACTTCTATCGCAAGAATATTCCACACGCCGCCATGTGTCAAAAAGAGCTCAACACTTATCTAAAAGACTCGAAGAAAAACGACAAGACGAAGATTATATGGAGCGAGACAGCGATACAGGCGTTCGAAAAATGCAAAGATGACATCACCAGCGCCGTATTGTTGTCATACCCATCGTCAACACTATCATTCGTGCTTATGACCGACGCATCCGACACCTGCGCAGGAGCGGTACTTCAACAAAAAATCAAAGGCCGCTGGAGACCGTTAGGATTCTTTTCCAAGAAGTTCACCGACGCTCAAAGGAAATATAGCACATATGACAGGGAACTTACCGCAATGTACATGGCAGTACGTCACTTTCGCCAGACAATAGAAGACCGTGACGTCACCATATTGACGGACCACAAACCCCTCACTACTGCACTGCGAGCCAACTACAAAGATGAAATCCCGAGGCGCGCAAGATATTTAGATTATATCAGCCAGTTCGTCATCGATATCAAGCACGTATCGGGCAAGGATAACAGTGTCGCCGATGCCATGTCTCGAGTGGACACAATTTCATGTCCAACACCGATAAATTACGACGAGTTAGCAAAATCACAAAAGCAAGATGAAGAACTTAAGCAACTCACGGAAAGCGACCGTTGCACATTCAAACGAATAACACTACCCGGCTCAGCTACCCAAGTCACATGCGAGATGTCAACAAAATGTCCTCGCCCGTTCTTGCCACCACAATACAGGAAGCAAGCTTATAAAGCGATTCACGACCTTAATCACCCCGGCGTAAGAGCGACGAGAAGGTTAATTACCTCACGTTACTTCTGGACGAACATGAAGAAAGATGTCATCGACTGGGCGAGAGCTTGCGACCAATGTCAGCGAGCGAAAGTTCATCGTCACACAAAGGCACCAGTATCCAGTTTCACGCCAGTTGATCGACTAAGCCATCTACATATTTATCTGGTCGGTCCATTACCAACGTCAAACAACTGTCGTTATATACTTACGATGATCGACAGAGCAACGAAGTGGCCTGAAGCTCAGCCCATCGAGGACATAACGGCAGGAAAAGTCGCAAACACGCTATACGAAACATGGATTGCAAGATTTGGTTGCCCAGCGACTATAACAACAGACCAAGGCAGACAATTCGAGTCCGAACTATTTAAAAAGTTAATGCACCGCATGGGAATCCAGCACGTACGAACTACGGCGTACCACCCCCAATCGAACGGTTTGGTAGAACGCTGGCACCGCTCACTTAAAGCTCCCTCACCGCAAGATTAAACACGACAAACTGGACGTACGAGCTGCCAACCGTACTACTTGGTCTCCGCGCCGCATACAAGACAGACATCGGCGCCAGTACAGCAGAATTATTATTCGGAAGAACACTACGCCTGCCTGGGGAATTCTACGGTGAAGCAATCACAACAAGCAACACGCCATCGCACTTCATGAATCAACTAAGCCAAGCAATGAAAAAGGCACAGGTGCTGCGCGAAGCCAACAAAAACACAGCTGTTTTCATTCACGGCGATCTATACAAATCAACACATGTTTATGTTCGCAATGACGCCGCGCGCAAGCCGTTGACACACTTGACACCTACCTATAACGGCCCATATCGTGTCATCGATCGCACAGATAAATATTACACCGTACAACTGGAGAACAGAAGATCAAATATATCTGTCGACCGGCTGAGGGGGGAATAATGTAGTGGCCTACACAAGTACATATTCATACGAGCGCATCACACGTCCGGCCGCTTTCACAGCGCGCAGCGCACTGAGCGAGCTCCGCCAGGCGTGGCGCGCGCACCGAACGATTGCGACACCACCGGCGGCCTGCGCCTGCACTGGCGACCGGACCGAGGAGCGACAACATGCCTGCGTCGAAGACCATCGTGCACTGACTTGACGTGGTGGAAGTCGCTACGCCCCCGCAAGGGGGCGTGGCGAGCGGTCACGGGACTTTCATCCCCTGTCCGCGGGAGCACTCCGGGGTCCGTAAATACGGGCCCGTCGTTGTGTTGCCAGCTGTTCGCGACAGATAGTGGCGTGCGCCTGCCAAATAAAAATAGCAACGCACGCCTATGTGTAACTGAATGTTGTATGTACTGCAGGCGCGCCGCGGCACTAGCCGGTCACGGCACGGACCGCAGAGCCGCCTTGTGTGTGTGTGAGCAGTCATGTAGTGTGTGTACTACCGCCCAGTGCATCTGCACCGAATAGCGAGCCCGCGCTGCATTGTTCGGTGCGTGAGTTGAGCGCCTGTAGAGAAATGTATGTGTGTGCGGGTGCGGCTTGCCTATATTAACTTAGCACAAGTCGCGCGCCGCGGTGCGAGTGGGGTGGGCAGTGTTATTGTTTGAGTAAGCCGCGTGTAACCTGGGGCGACTTACTCAGGCGTCAAGTCCGGTGCGATGGGTCTTCGACGTCCGCTAATAGGTCGCGGGGCAGCCGCCTCGCGTCAGGTGGGCGCGCGTGCCAGGGCGCTAGGTGCTTGACGTGCGGCCAAGCAGATGCGTCGGCACGCGCGAACATTACCTTCGCGAGGCGCTGCACGAACTCGTCCAGGCTCTCAATCCCGAGATCGCGCTGGATAACGCTATTCCTCACACAGTAAGGGGCATCCACAATAGTCCGCAGCGCAAGATGTTGCTGCGCGCGGAGAGACTTCCGGTTCACCTCACTGGTGAGGGCGTACCAGGCGGGGGCGGCGTACGTCAAGACCGGGCGTATGTACGCTTTGTACACGCCCAACTTGACGCGCGCCGGGAGTCGGGACGAGAGCACTGGCTTGAGCAGGTTGCGGGCTACCCTGCCCTGTGCGGCGACCTTGCGAACGTGCGTCCTCATCGTGAGCCGACGGTCGATAGTCACACCCAGGTACTTGGCCCGGGGCGACCACTCGACGTCGGCTCCTTGGAGCCTCAGGCGGGGTGGGAGGGGCGACGATCCGGTAATGATCGCCTGCGTCTTACCCACGTTAACCGACAGTCGCCACTTGGCGAGCCAATCGGGGAGGAGGTCGAGCGCGCGCTGCATCTTGACGGCCGCGTACTTCGCATTCAGCGAGATGGTAATGTACGCGGCGTCGTCGGCGTACAGCGCGAGCGTCGCATCTGGCGTTGTTGGAATGTCGTCGGTGTAACGTGAGTAACACGCCGGCGACACGCAGCTGCCCTGCGGCACGCCCGCCCGGATGGGGCGGGGGGCGGACAGCGCTCCGTCGACCACCACTCTGAAGCTCCTGTGGGACAGAAAGGATGAGACCACTCTAACTACGCGACGGGGCGTGTCGGACGTGGCTAACTTGTATAAGAGGCCGTCGTGCCACACGCGGTCGAAGGCCTTCTCCATGTCGAGGAATACTGCAACTGCGTACTCCTTTTTGTTCATAGCTGACGACAGCAGGTGCAGTACCCTCGACAGCTGGAGCGTCGTGCTGTGTTCCGCCCGAAACCCGAATTGTTCAGACCTGGGGGTGATGTACGGCGTCAGGTGTCGCAGCAGGAGCGACTCGAACACCTTGGAGATGGTTGGCAGCAGAGTTATTGGCCGATAGCTCTCCGGCTTCAGGATGTTTTTCCCCGCCTTGGGCAGCATAATGACGCGCCCTTCCTTCCAGGCTGAGGGGAAAGCCCCCGTGCGCGATATCCCAGTAAACAGGCGCGCCAGGGCCGCGACCATTCGGTGCGGCAGGTGGCGCAGCACTGCGTTTGAGATACCGTCAGCACCGGGGGCCTTCTTAGGCTTCGTTCTCAGGATGGCGCGTCTAACTGCGCCCGGCGGGAAATATATTGGATCTTCTTCGGGAGCTATCGGCGTAGCGAAGTAGTCTCCAAGGTGTTGCTCGACTGCCGCGACATGTTCGTGTTCGTCAGTCGGGTTCGGGCAAAACTGACGCTCCAGGTGCTCGGCGAAGACCTCCGCGCGGTCCTCTGCTGTATACTTGAGAGTCCCGTCGCTGTTCTGTAGAGGGCGCACCGGAGCTGGGGTACTCGAAAGAGTCCGGCATAATTTAAGGAGGGAGGGCCAGTCGTCCCCCGCGTCAGCGATTCGCTCTTCCCAGCTCGCGGACAAGGTCGGTCAAGGTGGGGCAGCGTACTTGCTGCCACTGCTTGCGTGGTCGTCGAGAAGAGGCGCCTGCCTCTTCTCGACGACCATGGCACGTATCCTAGGCGGTAGGGGCGGCTGCAGCACTCTCCCCTCCGTTGGTGGTGTGGTCGTTGCCTCTTCTAAGGCGCGCTTCACGCAAGCAGTGATCTCATCGGCCAGTTGGTCAACGTCCGCGGAGTTGGCAATGGGCCGAGTTGTCGTCGTAGTCTCGATCCTTTCTGCGAATAGCGTCCAGTTAATAGATCGACGTGGCGCTGGCGGCTTCATTCGGGTCGGCATGCCCGATAGGACGATGAGCACAGGCTGGTGGTCTGACTGTAGCTCGTCGTCAATCACCTGTTGCGTGATCTGGTAATTCAGCCCCCGGTGGACAACGATGTCCAGCACGTCAGGCATGAAGAGGTGGTTGTCAGGATAGTGTGTCGGCGTCTCTGGGCCGGACACCGTGTACTCGAAGGCTTCCGCGTCTGGGAAGAGCCGTCTCCCCTCGGTGTTCGTACTGGCTGCGTTCCACGCCGGGTTTTTGGAATTTAAGTCGCCGGCGAGGATGGTAGGGTTGGTAGAGGCGAACAGTATGGCCCGCAACTCTCTGTAATCGAGGTGTGTTGCGGGCGCCTTATACGCTGCGTAGATGTTGATATCCTCGCCGACCACATGTAGCTGTACGCCCAGCGCGTACATACTGTGGAGTGACTGCGAGGGGAGTTCCTGATGGACGACTCTTCGCTTCACCAAAACCACCAGACCACGGTATCGGTGATTTAGTGCCGACCTTTCGTCCTATCGATAAACGAGATAACCTGGGAACCTAACCCTATCTTCGGGTCCCAGGTGTGTCTCGTTAATTAGCGCCACGTCGATGTCTTGGTCCCGTAGGAGGAGGCGGAGGGGGGCGACTTTGGCCTTTAGGCCGCGGGCATTCCAATGTAACATCCTCAACGGCCTAGCCATTGAAAAGGGTTAACAAAGCGGCCAGGCCGTCGATGATGACCTGCTCCGCATCTTGCCCCTGCCGGATGGCCTTGATCAGGTCCATCAGGAGGTTTATGGCGCAGGCTGTGAAGTCTTTGTTCAACTTCTTTCTGGTGCCGGCGGCGGCGCCGCTGGATTCTGGTTGGTTGACGGCGCTTCTCGGTAGCGCTATGCCGGCGCCAGAGTTGGCGCTCTTCTTAGGTTCAGTGGCAGCCTGCGCCTTTGGCGGGGCAGGGGCGGCCTCTGTGGTTTGTGGAGCTTCTTCCACAGTCCCATGCGCTGGTGGGGGGGGTCTCTCCTTCCTCTTCTTCTTACCCCCCCCTTTTGCGCCTCCTCCGCCCCGAGGAGGTAGCTCCGCGTGACGTGGGCCCGTTGGCTGCCGCCATCAACGACTCGCCCTGGGTACGCTCCTGTGTCTGCTTGTCCTCTCTTGCTTGCGATCGCGATGGTTGGGCCGTGATGGCGACAGTCCCCGCCCGCTTTTGTTTCACTTCCCGTTGAAAAACGGGGCACTGCACGCTGCACGCAGGGTGATCACCGCCACAGTTTGCACAGGTGGCGGGCTCGTCGCGTGGGCGTGGGCAGTTCTTGGCAAAGTGCCCCTCTCCGCATCGAACACAAGCGAGCGGACGGTGGCACTGATGGGATGAGTGCCTGAACTGTTGGCATCTGTGGCACTGTGCGGGCCCACGTTTGCTCCGCCATGCCTCTATTTTGACACCTCTCATGCACATAAACACGGAGGTGTCGAAAATGCTGCGCGCGTCCGCCGTACGTTCGAGTACGGCGTGAAACACGCAGCCGGGTCGTCCCTGGCGCGCCTTTATGTGACGCACGTACTCCGGCTGGTACCCCAGGGTACGGAGCTCCTCCTCTATATCCGCGGGACTGGTGTCAGGAGGCAGCCCCCGGATGGCCACCTTCATCTTTTTGTCAGCTGGCAGCGAATACGCAAACCAGCTGACGCCTTCCTCTGTTTCTAGTGCCGTCAGGTACCTCTGCACCGCCCTGTATTCCTCCTCCGACTCCGGCGAAAATCGGACGCCAGAGCCGTAGGGACGAGCGTTGGGCGGACGGCCAAGCTTGGCGGCCAGGGCCCTGAAGTGGGTAGCCCAATTCGGAAGCCGCTCCACGACCAGCGGCGGGAAACGGGGCCGCTTCGGTTTAGTCGGCGGCTTTTGTTGAGCCGCGTTTGCGGCGGTAGCGGCTTGCGGGCCGGGGGGGGGCTGCGTGTTGTGAGTTAGTAATAATCTGATGATCCTTACTTGGTTGCTTTTCCGGGGTAGCCGGTCTTGCTGGCGATGCTGGCGGCGGCGGCGGCGAGCTGCGCGCGGCCTCAGCGAACGTAGGCGAGAGCGCGGCGTTGGCATGTCGGTGTAGTTGTTGTTGGCGGGGCGGCTCGAGACAGTACCTCTTCGCCTCTTCCTCCTCGTCGTCGGTACTCCTCCTCCGTCTCTGGGGTCTCGGCTCCGCCTGCAGGTCAAATTCGTAACCGAACGATGGCGTGGGAGAGGTTGGTGAGAGCGCCTCGCGCTCTAGCGAGACTAGCGACATGCTAGAGCCGGCCCGCGATGAGCAGGCCGACATCATCGCCGGTGAGTCGCAGGCATAGGCGCGAGGTGGCGCTGGCGAGTCCGGGGTAGGTGGCGCCACTGCTGCGGCGGCACGATTTAGTCGCGGGTCACGTGGGGTCGCTCGGTCGGCTGTGGGAGCCGAGTCCGCCATCGAGAGGCGCGGAGCGGGCGACGCGCTGCGGTGCTTCGCGTGCGCTGCCACAGAGGGCGCAGGCGTCGGCGCGGCGGCGCGCGGCGCAGGTTGTGCGGTCGCGGTCGAGTGCGCCGGTGGGGCGGGGGGTGAGGGGAGGCCGGTACGCGTTGGCGGCGCAGCGGAGCGCGCTGGCGCGGGTACTCGTACCGACGGCGCGACGTTTCGTGCGGGTGCTGAGCTTGGGGCTCGCGCTGCTGGTGCGCGGCCTGGGTACGCGGCGGCAGGCCCCGGGGCCTGTATTGGTACCGGGCGGAACGACGCGGGGCGTATGGGCATGGAGTGCCGGCTCGACGTCGGCACTGGCGCAACGCGCGCAGGCGCCGATGGCGACGGCGTGCCGGGTGCAGCTGCCGTGCTCGTCTTGGTTGTTGTTGGTGCGGTGGTTGAACTCGGGTTCCTCGGCGTCGGCGTCTTCGTCCTGGATGACGCTGACGGAGCAGCTCGGACCGACCGCACGACACCGCGTCACCGATATTCGGGAGGGATGTCGCCCGGTCCAACGTCGAGCGGGCATCTTCTTCTTCTTCTTGCTGTCGCTGGGCATCTTCACGGCCCAAAGAGCCGCGAGTGCCGGGCTTCGGCATCTTGATTAAAAGCGTGGCCACCCACGACCGCAACGGTGTTTACACACCGGGCGGCGGCGGAGGCGGCTCCCTCTGTGATTGTCCAAGTGAAGTATGAGTTCACTCGACCAACCACAGAGAGAAAGGCGAGATTGCGGTCCGAGTGGTAGTTCAGATGGCAGCACTTACGTGTATGTCTTCTGGCTTGTGGTCACAGGCGAATCCACTGACTGTTGAGAGCCGTGCCGCCCGTATTTACGAGTGGTGGCGGTCGCGCGCTCACGCCATCCTCGACGCTCGGCCATTAAGCTTGGACCGTTCCAATTGGTCGTTTAACATCTCGTTCCACCACTCCTTATGATACCCTACTATGCTATAATATAAGCAATGTCTGACAATAAAATATACCAATTCGTATCCACATTCGACTTTCATTGGAGATATCCTTACACTCCTAAAATGTGATTATTATGAAAGAATTAAGTTTATTTTACAATAATATCGTTGTCATCCGTTAACTGGAAGCAGACCCCAACGTAATGTAAAAGACTAGACAGATTGATTGATTCTGTATGTGTGGGGACTGAAACAATAAACCTGATATTTATCAGAACAGGCAACAGATTAAAACGTACCTCGTCTGCCGGCTCTACTAGCCATTTGTGTGTATTCAGCAGGTTCCAGTGTACGTCGCTGCTGTCCGTCAAATTTGGTGATTTCGTCAAATATCACAGTTCGCGCCCATCGCGAACGTTTCCGTAGCGAAAAGGATTTTGACCTTTTAATACACAAGTGTAGATTGCAAATTCGCTTGTAAAGTGTAATAATGTGGTTATTTGAGCATTTTATGTGCTTACGAAACCGGAGTGGAACAATATTTCGACTATTTCTTTCAACACAGGAAGTATCCCACTGTGATGTACCGCTATGCCCCTTCTCTAATAACCTTTGTAATACTATAACCTGGAATTCAAAAGCAATGTATAAAAGCTGTGCTTCGTTAATATAAAGATTCGCAAATAAAAAGCATTCTATAACCGTCTCCTGGGTCCCATCTATCTCTGTATCAAAATCCATCAAAATCGGTTTAGCGAATTACGCGTGAAACTTTTGCATTCATTATATCAAGTTAGGCTGCTCCATTACTGATCAATACAATTTGGCCCTGGCCGTTATTGAAATTAAAATAAATATATAACTAGTTATTACCTGTGGTATCCTTCTGTCTATTTTCTCCAGCCTTTGCAGGCTATCTTCGATGAACGATTTGATGTGAAGCTTTTCCATGTCAGTAGTCAAGTCTAATGACATCAATCTTTCCGCGTTCTTATCACATCTGGAATCAAATTATATACAAATATCTTCCTTATTGACTGTAAGTTTAATTTGACGTGCTCAGTAACGTTTAATCTAGAACAATTTGACATGGCATCAATGCTACATAATTTTTCGATTCGGCGTTAATCGGTTAAATGGAAGGAGCTTGCTTCGAGTCGATTTTGTCCTTCAACAAATACTGTCGAATCAAATGTAGAGTAACTACCCTAACAAGTATGGACCACGTTTAGGCCACACACTGAAGAGCCATACGTTGTTGAGTTAGTTATTGAGGAATGCGAAGCTTATCTAAATAATAATGTATAAACCAAATTTAATATTCCATTTACATAAATAAACTCACGCTTTTTCTCCAAATTCATTGAAGAAAAACTATAAAATAATGTTTATTACCTGTTACGTGAAAACGTGAAAGCGACCACTGGTAGTTTTTCTTGTTTTTTTAATTGTTCGATAATGGCTAACCACATCGTCTGCCCAGTCTTGTTGATGCTATACCTTTTCCCACCTGAAAATAAAATAGGTCGTTAATTGTAGAGCCTAGGGGACTACTTTCAACCTAATTGCTAGAGACATAAGCTGGAAAAGTGGTCGACCGGGAACATTCGTCGAGAAATAAATTAAAGTTTTGACGTGTTTATCTTTGGCATTATTTAGGTACCATCCGGTCTAAAGCTCTGATTGAACACATTGCTTTTTGTGTTAAAGGCGGCAACTGCTTAACTGTACTGTTTTTGTTGGAAGTTTCCTTCTTGGTCCACTACCAGGAAACTTTTGTTCCTGAAATCAATAGGGGAGATCCGCCATGAAACGGACGTTTAACTTCGGAGTAATATTACGTCTTTACCTATGAAATTGCCGTTCTGCAGTACTGGCCATTTCAAATCAAAATAATTTTTGTTTGGCTAAGAATTCTAATTTCAAATTAATTTTATTTTAAAAACATGGTTTTTTTTCCAAAAGTATTCATTTGTTTATTGATTAGTGTTACATTTTCATCGCATTTCAATCTTTTTCGTCATCATGGATACGTTAAAAATTCCGAGAAATGAGTACCGTCGTGGCAGCAACGCGGCACAAGCGGCACGCAACATCAACGACGTTTACGGAGCTAACACTACAAACCAACGCACCACCTGTTATTGTTTTGCTCGCTTCCGTTCTGGAAATTTCGACCTGAAAAATGAACCTCCCGGTCGTCCGAAGACTTTGGTCGACAATGACAAATTAAAGGCGATTGTGGAAGTTGATGATACTCAATCTACGGCTGAATTAGCAGTAGCTTTCGACGTTAGCGTCAAAACAATATTGGTCCATTTGCGTCAAATTGGCAAGGTAAAAAAGCTTGACAAATGGGTGCCCCACGAACTCAATGATCGCCAGCGCGAAGTACGCGTCGAGACGTGCCTTGCACTGCTCAACAGACACACAAATGAAGGAATTTTGAACCGCATTGTTACCTGCGATTAAAAATGGATTCTGTTTGATAACCGCAAGCGCTCAGCAAGTTGGTTGGATCCTGGTTCAGCACCTAAACAATGCCCTAAACGAAAACTTACCCCTAGAAAAGTGATGGTCACTGTTTGGTGGTCTAGCGCCGGTGTGATTCATCACAGCTTCTTACCAAACGGGGTGAGCATTACTGCAGATGTGTACTGTGAAGAACTGAACACAATGATGGAGAAGCTGGCACATCTCCAACCAGCACTGGTCAATTGCTCGTCTCCGCTGCTCCTGCACGACAACGCGCGACCTCATACTGCACAGCAGACGGTCTCCAAGTTGCGACAACTGGGATTGGAAGCTCTCTGTCATCCGCCCTATTCACCAGACCTTGCGCCTACAGACTACTACTTTTTCCAGAATTTGGATAACTTCTTGGCGGGAAAAAAATTCAATACCCGAGAGGCAGTACAAAATGCCTTTGAAGATTTTTTGCCTCCCGTCCAGCTGATTTCTTTAAGAAGGGCATCAATAAACTGCCACTGCGTTGGCAATGCATTGATTGCATGGGTGATTGCTTCGATTAATACAAATAAAAAATACATGAAAAAAATTCGTTTAAATTTTTTCATACAAAACGGCAATTTCATAGGTAAAGACCTATTATTAGATATTTTAGTTAAATACTTAGAAACTCGTTAACTATCCTTAGGGAATTCAGATATATTATACTATTAGTAATACACCATATTTTAAGAAAATCAACTTTATTTTAAGGAATATATTGCTTTTTTGTATCTCTGTCGCTTGTCCGTTTCATGACTCAGGTAGCATTGACAAGGACAGTAGGTGTCTTGAAACGGACTAGGAACTAATGTGACACTATGTGTCATTTGAATACGAGACGTTTCACAAATTATGTGCTGTTACACATTTACACTTATTACAATAAGCCAAACACTTAGAATCGAAACAAATTGAGATCAAAATAATTAACAATTATAAAAAAACCACATCAAATAATCAGTCACTTCTTATATAAACATGAATTTAGGCATTAATCAAAAATATTTCTTATTTGGAATAACAAATCAAAGACTATAGTATTAGGAATAACAATAATACACTATTTCCTTATTTATGTAGTCAGTCATTTAAGATGAATAGAGGAGGAGTAGATATTAATTGATATTGTTACAAAAATAATTATTCATACCCTTCATGCCACACGTTTCGTGTGCCCATTTGTTACAAATAGCACATTTTAGCCAGTCTACATTGCTATTCAGATAAGCCCCTCTACAAACAGTGCAATAGTCATCATCATCATTTTTTTTGCTTTTTTTATGGTGATATTTGCCTTGCTTTTGCCCTTAGCCTTAGATGTAGAAGGTAAATTATACGTTGAGTCTTCAGCTCCAGAGTTATCCGATTCTTGGAATAAAAAATCCGAATCCGACGATTCTGAAGACGACTGTATCAGCTTTTTAATGTTTTTAGATGTTTCCATCTTAGCCTTCTGATTCGGTTTCTTTTTAGCTAAATGTTTTTCAATTAGTGAATCCTTCTCAGGCGTATCAGTAATAACTGTGCTTTTCATTTTTCTGGAACGGTTCTGAGTTTTTCTAGGCAATGCCTTTGGATATGGTCGGATGCATTCAGGAGATAAAACCGTGGTTGACAAATTTAATTCTGAATCTGGTATTTGTGGAGTAAAGTTAGAAGAGATTGCAGCTGATGTTTCAGCGGCATCGTTAGTAGATAGTATTTCAGCAGAAGTTCCAGGAGCATTATCCGTTGATACTTCGGTATTATTGAGCTCAACTGCAGGTCTGTCAGTGACAAAAGATGTCAAAAAATCATCTTCGGTAAATGTATTCCTATTAAATGGATGAATACCCGTTTTCTGAAATCCTGCGATCGCATTTTCCATAGAAAATGCGGCAGTGTATGCGGTGTTGGCAAATTGAGCCACTTCATAGATCGACACGGGCTTTCCAGGATTAGATAACATCCATGCATTCATGGCCACTCTATATTGAACCTTGAAAGGCCCATAAACAGAAACGTCCAGTGGCTGGTGGCGATGGCTACAGTGAGGGGGGAAACGTTAAAATGGTAATATGATTATCTCTAGCCAACGTGACAACGTCGATGGTAATGTGACTAGCATGATTGTCACATAGTACCAAACAGGGATTTTCCTCAGATGGCTTAACATATTTGACAAAATGTACCATGGCCTTGTAAAAACTCTCCTCTGTTATCCAACCACTTGGATTGGCTAAGCCAAGTGACCGTTTTGGACCGCCTTGTAAGTGTATGAATTCCTTAAAATGGTCCCTAGGAAACACAAATACCGGAGGTACAGTGCCACCCGAAGCATTTATGAAACCATGCATTGTGACTAACTGTCCTCTTTCTGCCGATGTCACCTGCCTAACTTATTTACACCCTCGGGTTGCAATTACTTTTGGTGGGTTGGTAACTGTCGAACATCCAGTTTCGTCAAGGTTCCATATCAAACGCGGTTCAATCGCCTTTTTATGCAATATGTTTGCAAGATTTTCGTAAAACTTACCAACATTTTCTTGGTTAAAAGATGTAGCCCTGAATAGGGACGTATTTTCAGGTTTGCGTACTGATAATGATTGGTTTCTTTTCATAAAACCACGAAACCAGTCCTTCGTAGCCTTTTGCCTCTTAATCCATATTTCTGGTGCGACATTATTGGCAGCTGCAAATTGGTAAGCAAGCTCCTTTACCTGGGTTGTAGTTAGTCCATAGCACATCTTCGAAGATCTTTTTAAATAACCGGCTAGTTGTTCCTCTTGTTCGCGGGAAAAAATCCTTCTATTTCCATTATTGGGATCATGATTATACGCAGTTGAAGACGTTCTAGCTTTCTTAACGATATCTGCCAAATATGATTTCGATATCTTATATGCTGATGAAACTGAGCGAATTGACTGGCCTTTTTCCAATACTTCTTCCACGACAGCTCTCTCTATTGCAGCTTTTTCTGGCCGAACTCTCTTCTTTGGCGGCATCTGAAAAATTAACAGAGATAAGAAAAAATTAGGAGTGATGAATCGGACAGCACTGACGCATTGAAACGGCCGTCCGTTTCAATGCGACACCCCCTGTCCGATTCATTGCAAACCTAACCTGTAACACATTAATAACCAAATTCCAATTAATAAGTATTGTAAAGATTATAACTCACCGTTACGTGTGTATTTGATATATTTCGCAGCAAATACGACTATCACGATTGCAGCTCAAGTTACTAAAATATTGTAAGCGACTTCGCAAATTTTTGGTTCAATTTTATAATGAAACACGTTAGCTTTCGCAACAGACTCAATCTAATTCTTTTTTAAGAGGGCGCTAGTAGTGTTGTACACGTTCAGAAATATAACATTTTGATAGACCTATACTAAGACCCCCACTTATCAAAATAAACTATAATAACACCAGAATATTTTACAAAGGTATAATGCCTAACATATCCATAAATTTATAATGTTTTATAGGACATAAGCCTTTTGTAAGAAGGTCAGCTGGCATCTCATCACTTCTAACATATGCAATTTTAACAAATTTGTTCTTGATAACATCTCTTATATAGTGATAGCGAACATCTATATGTTTGGTTCTATTATTGCACTGATTTGTTGATGCTAGCTTTAACGCACTTTGGTTATCACAAAACAAAGAAATAACACACTGTTTACCAACAATTTCATACATCAAATTTTTTAAATACACAGCTTCTCTAGAAGCTTCTGATAGAGCAGTGTACTCTGCCTCAGTACTGGACAGGGATACTACCTTCTGCTTCCTACTTTGCCATGAAATAGCACAGCCTGACAGCATAAAGCAGAAACCAGTATAAGATTTCCTGTCTAAAGCGTCACTAGCCCAGTCACTGTCTACAAAACCATGTAAATCAGTATCATCTGAAGTATATTTTAAACAATAGTTTTTGGTACATTGTAAGTATTTCAATATTATTTTTGCATAGTGCCAATGTTTAAGATTGTAACACATATTAAACTGACTAAGGTAGCTCACAGAATAAGCAATGTCTGGCCTAGTCAATACTGCCAAGTACATTAAACTTCCAATTAATTTTTGATAAGGAATATCAGATAAACATTTATCAGATTTTTCTATATTCAATTTAGGTTCAATTGGAGTATTTTGCATTTTACAATCTGACATCTGAAACTTAGAAATTAACTGCTCAATATACTGTTGCTGATCTACAGTTATTACATTTTTGTTTTTATCTAAATTTATTCTCATGCCTAGATATTGTCTTACAGGTCCTAAGTCTTTTAAATTAAATTCTGATCCTAATGCACTCTTTAATTTATCTGTTTCAATGTCACTGTTTGAAAAAATTAATCATCTACGTAGAGTGCTACAATAATTTTAAATTCACTTTTGATTTTTGTGAACAAACATGGTTCATAATGACTATTTTTAAAGTTCAATTTTATTAACAAATCTTTAACTCTTTCATACCATGCGAGTGAAGACTGTTTCAACACATAAATTGCCCTTTTTAATTTTAAAAGCTTTCCCCCACATTTGTTCACAAAACCTTCAGGTAATGCCAAATAGATATTTTCATTTAAAAAACCATTTAAAAATGCAGTAGTTACACATCTAAGTGTGTAATACTCATTCTCATTTTTACACTTTGAGCAAACAATAATCTGAGTGTTGAATGTTTTACTACTGGAGAAAAAGTGTCTGTATAGTCAGTGCCAGGTTTCTGCGAGAAACCTTTAGCCACAAGTCTTGCCCGAAAACGCACATTATTGTCCACATCAAACTTTTTATTAAGCACCCACCTGCACTTTACAATTGTCACATCACCTGGATTGTCGACCAACTCCCATGCATCATTTTCCTCAAAAGATTGCAGCTCGTCATCCATGGCACGCTTCCACTGCTCCTTCTCAGGCCCTACCAGAGCCTCTGAGAACACTATCTCCTCGGATTCTGGAACAGTACTGGAAATGCACATATTGCCAAAGCCATAACGCTCAGGGGGCCTACCACAACCTCTTAAAACAATATTACTTTAATATTACTTTGCGTTCCGCTCTGTTGGATTTTCAACGCTCGGATCAGCGCCGAGAGTTGAAAATGCAACAACAGAAATTACAAAGTAATATTAAAATAATATTGTTTTAAGAGGTTGTGGTAGGCCTCCAGGTTTTCTCCTAATACGTTTGCTTGATTCATCTGGCACCTGTTCTGGGGTTGATGTCATCTGGACTGCATTTTCTAGTATGTCACTAGTAGGAGTTTTAGTTGGTGTTTCATTGCCATCAACATATACAGAAGAATCTGAAGAGCAATCAGAGCTACATCCCTGCTAATGATGACTTTGTTTGTGGTGAGATTATACAGTAGGGTGGAGCGTTTATGTATGAAAAAAAATTTTTTTTTAGATATTAATTTGTAATAGGGGGGAAAAGGTGCATTATATTGTAGTAAAAATAAATGTGATTATTCAATTACTTTGGCCAGCATCTTCTGCCTCCGCACTGGCCTCAAACAATCTAAATTAAACTAAAAAAGAGTAGTACACATTTTACCAACTATTGAGCTCAGTTTAATGGTATATGAGTGATAAATGACATACAAACGTTAATTAAGACATTTATTGAAGAACTGCAATCAAAAACATAGTGAATTATTAAGAATAATTATTTAAAAAAAATATTAATTTGCTTTAAAATCTCTTTTTGTCTCAAATTTAGGCATTAAATTTCGAGATTCCAATTTGGCTTTTATTGCACCTAATCGTGCCTTTTCCGTGCATTGAGCCATGGCTGCCTCTGTAGTCATTTTTACTGCTCGTTCTACAGCTTGAGTATGGCACGGAAGCCTTAAAAACGTCAAATGATCCTCATCCCCAGTTTCGACGACGTGCCGAATTTCTTGGTCAGAAAAGATTTTCAAAATAGGGGGTTCTGTTATTTTTTCCTGCCAATTTATTAAATCAATGTATGTCGCAGCATTAAAATTTATACAGGGTAACTCAAACAGTCTAGTTGTTGAAGTTTGCTGCGTACTACGTGCTTTTAATATGCGCCTAGCTGCCAGTTCTCGAATATGCTTCTTGTCATCAGTTAACATTGCAAGAAGCGTGTTCTCCGGATGCGCAAAGTAACTATTTCGTTGAATGACAGGATCAATTATCTTTTTAAGATTTTCTGACAGGTATCTGGAGGCCGAAATTATATAGAAAAGATGTCGCGATCCATCCTTGCAAGAGGGCTTATTTTTAATTAGGAACCAAGATGGTGCGTAAACTTTAACAACAAATGTTGCCAGAGTTATCAGTTTCTCTGATGGTGTTTCGGTCGCTACATACAAACGCAATATTCTATTGGCACGTGTGACCCAGCGAGCATGTGAAAGTTTGCCGGGAGATTTATTTGACTAATCTTCTGGGAAAACACCTGTAATTACCGCTGTGACAATGTTATGTAAGTACTGTTGATCTGTACTCAAATCTATGGCCATTTCTGTAAGCATCTCTCCATCGATAGGTTGAAATTGTTTAAAAGGCAATTGTTCACAGGTCTCTAGTGCTTTTCCCAAAGGTCCAGAGAAAGACTTAGGCCCCGAAGTACACCCGTCGAGATGAAGAAACAAGTGTCGCAAAGGCAGTTCATTCATGTGCAGCAAACAAACTATCCACTGAAGTGGTTTTTGTAGTTTTTTCTCGAACAGTCTTATAATAACACCATTCTTTCCAGTATTCACGTTTGTGCCATCGCAGCCGATTGCCATAAGTTCATGAAGAAGTATTTCTTCTCGTGATAGAAACTCTGCTATGGAGATTTCTATTCCTTTAGCTGTCCCAACATTAGGTACCACATATCCTAGATAAATTGATCCAGGCTCTTGAATTAGTGAGATGTGTTCTTCGACAATCAAAGTCCTGTAGCATTTGCCGCTCTTTTTAATGATTTTTAACGTTTTATCTTTTCTCCCGTCAAAGTATAAAGCATTAAGTTCCGGAATTGTCACCTCATTTAATAACTTATTTCTTGTTTTAGTTCTCTGTCTGCGTAATTTATGTCTATCAATCACGTCAATTTCAGAACCAATGTCGAACAAGACAGATGATGCAATCGCGGCTGCAGCCCTATCCGATACTCCGTACCTGTCACATGTCTTCGAAAGCGTCGGAAAGTCGATGTGTGAGGATTTTTTCCTTGTCTTTTGAGAAACCTTTTCAAGTTCGATTTTATCTGATGTTGATGATGTTGCCGAAGAAGTACTAACATTTAAAACAGCCAACGAAGATGTACTCGTATTTAAAGATACATTTTGGCGGTTTTCTCGTTCATGTTTCCGTTTTAAAGTGTATTGCAACTTCTTAGTGACGATTGCGTCGATGCCGCCAATTATCATACTTCGACAGGTTCTTTGATCAATTAAAAATGCTTGCTCTTGTTTAGGAACCTTTTTATCCTTTGGACAGGTGCACTGAATCAACTCTTTGCATTTGCATGCTGAAATATCAAAAAGTAACTTACTGCTTTGCCGAAATATCTCTAATTTTTCTTCAGATAGTCTCTGCACAGATTTAAGTAGATTTTTGTATTTTATATGATAGGCTTTTAACATTTGTATGATTCTTGTTCGTGTTACTGTAGGAATAGATGCAGTTCGCCATATATTTTCAATCCTGGATGTCACTATATCTGCTATTTCCGCAAAAATTGGCTCTTTTGCTGTTTCTAACTCCAATTTTCGTTGATGTCTTGTCCATTCATATAACTTGATAACATCGTCATAAGTAGGTAGAACATTGTCTTTTAACTCACAAATATCTCCTAAAACAGGGCATTTAAACACACTCCGAGTTCTCTGCATGTTTTCAAAGAATAACAATAATTAAATATGGCCGGCACGTGGCCGATGCGAGAGAAAACACAAGCGCACTGAGCGTCGTGACGATGCGACAAGTGGTGCTAACCGCTCCCTCCGCGCTCCCTCACTCCCCTTATTTTAAATTATGAACACAAAGTGACGCTTTTATTTTGTATAATATCGAAAATAGATTATAATAGTAGTTATTTCGTAAAACAAAATTGTTCTATTAATTATTATTTATTATATTTATACGGCGTCAAAACAGGTACTAAAATAAGATATTTTTTAAAGTTCAATGACATTGCGGAGGCAGTTGCCGTAAACGAAATCAAATAATATTTTTTATGGTTCAATTTGGACATAAAACGCACCATATTTTTGCTATTAGATTGCCATATAACAAAAAAAAAAAAACGCTCCACCCTATTATACAGTCTATATCCTTTTAACATCCTCACCATATCCAACTAAAATATGCTGTATGGCTTTACTATCCCATTTTAACCGCTTCTGTTTAGGGACATGTACCATTACTTTACTTCCAAACAAACGAATGTGGCTTAGATCTGGTTTTATTCCATACCACAATTCAAATGGGGTTTTATCTAACCCTGATGCAATGGATCTGTTTTTTAAATAAGCAGCAGTATTGGCTGCTTCAGCCCAAAAACTCTTGTCCAACTTTGCATCATACAATAGACATTTAGCCTTCTCGACTACTGTACGGTTCGCTCTTTCACAAAGTCCATTCTGTTCCGGTGTATAATTATTGGATTTTTGATGAATTATACCATTATTTTTAAGATAGTTTTCAAATTCCCTGTTGCAAAATTCTAGTCCATTATCTGACCTTATAATTTTTATTTTCTTATTTTGTTGGTTTTCAACAACTGATTTAAATTCTTTAAATCTGCTGAAAGCTTCACTTTTGTGCTTCAGGAAATATATGAAAGTCATGCGACTATAATCATCCACAAACAGTATGAAATATCTTGCTCCATTTAATGAGCTTATTTCCATTGGCCCGGAAAGATCTGTATGTATTCTGTGGAGAGTCTCCGTACTTCTTTCACCAACATGATTAAAAGGTAATCTCATTTGTTTCCCCTCACAACAAGTTGTACATTGAGACTTGGTTATGTCAAAATTGTTTTCATAAGACAAACCATCAACAATATTTCTCATTTTGTTCATGTCTTGACTGTTTATATGTGCTAGCCTTCTGTGCCATAGCTTTCCACTAACTGCCGGTGCAGCCAGCATACATGTCTGTGTTTTTAATCGCAATTTATAAACACCATCTGTCAAGTCAGCTTTCGCTACCAAATTGTTGTTGTGATTTCGAATATAACAATGTTTTTCTTCAAATATGACGCTATTTCCATTCTTTATGAGCTTACTAACTGACAACAAGTTGGTTGTCAAAGTAGGCACACATAGCACATTCTTTACTGTTATGTCATAGTCTAACTCTGAAGTAATGTTGACGTCTCCGGAACAAAATACTGGTACCTTTGACTCGTCAGCAACAATAATCTCTGATAAACAAGGTGTTAAATTCATATTTTTCACCCAATCTTTGTTCGCCGTCAGGTGTGCACTTGCTCCTGAGTCTACGTACCATTCACTCTTGTTAAACTGTCCGTTCAGGAAAACAACACTGAACACACATTTACTCGTGTTTTTGTTCAACAAAGGGCACTTATTTCGATAATGTCCATCTTCTTTACATTTATAACATGTAATTATTTTTGTTGAATCTGTCTCTGATTTCACTGACTTCTTGTTTGAAAATGACGGTCGGCCATGTTTGTTTGGTTTGTTGTTAGAGTTAAATTTATTTTTGGCGGCAAATGCTGCACCACTACATTCGTTTTCACTGGCCACTTCCATGTCAAGCAACTTTGATTTAATGACATCTGCAGTTATCGAAACCCCCGAATGTTCAATTGCCATGATCATTGGAGAATACCGTTCTGACAAACCTGCTAATAATAATGATCCCACCCACTCTTCGGTGATTGTAAAACCTGTGCCATTCAACCTTTGTGCTGTCTCGACCATCTGAGTTACATAGGTAGCCATCGAATCACAATTTTCTAGGCGTATGGATATCAAATGTCGTAGCAAGGTTATTTTTCTCGAGAATCCAGACTCGTCATACATGGTCTTCAATTTTGTCCATAATTCTGCTGAGCTCTGAGTATTCTTGATGTGCACGTACAAAGTTGGATCTATCGTCAATATTAGCTTTGCCTTTGTTTTTGCGTCATCTACTGGTTTAATTTCAAAATCTGCTGTCGGCTTGATATATATAGCCATGCCTTCTAGCACCAATAGATTTTCAGCCGCAAAACTCCATTCTCCATAGTTTTCTCTGCCTTTTAACTTCGGCACACTGGCAATATAATTCGAAGTCATGTTTCCGCGATACAACGTTCACTTTTTTAACTTTCTACTCGAAAATATCTGTTAAAATCAGGAGAAGCCCATAACCTATAATGAAACACGTTAGCTTTCGCAACAGACTCAATTTAATTCTTTTTTAAGAGGGCGCTAGTAGTCTTGTACACGTTCAGAAATATAACATTTTGATAGACCTATACTAAGAAATTTACAAAAATCAAGCATATTACTGTCATGCAAAAATGTAAATGAACGTAATGGCTGCGGCAGCTGTCATTATTGTGGGTTTGTCTATGATCATCTGTGCTACCAACATTCAAATATTTATATTATTTTTGTTTAGAAATTGTGAAATAACGGTAGTGTCCGTTTCAAAACGCGTCCGTTTCATTGCGTAGTACCTACCTACGTAGTACCACCTATACAACGTGTAACAGAATAAACACAATATCTCTTAAGGTGGGTACTGACCAACGTTACAAGGTGTAATGTAAATTCGCATCGAGCGTGTTACTCATCGAGCATGTTACGCAGTGTCCTTAAAATCGACGTAACATGCTCGTCAAAACTCTGTGCTCCGTCGCCGCCAGTTCACTCCGAGATGGCCGACAGCGGGGACGTATTGGGAACTTTGATTCTACTTAGTTATTGTTTCATCCAAGTGAAGAAAAATAAAAAACGTTACTGGACATCAAACTTATTTAAAAATAGAGGCGTATGTGGTGGTTTGTCATTGATAGCAATATTAAAAAACCAAATGATTACTGGACAGTATAAAAACTTTGTACGCATGTCTCCGATTGATTTTGAAGAACTGTTGAATTTAATTGGACCAAAAGTACATAAAAACGATACAAATTATAGAAAAGCTATCAGTGTCACGGAACGGTTAGCACTAACGCTTCGTTTTTATGCTACAGGAGATTCCTATACTAGTATGCAATATCTTTTCAAGATATCAAAACAACGAATAGGATTTATAGTAAAAGAGGTCAGCGAAGCCCTTATTGGAGCATTAAAAGAATATGTAAAGGTATGTATTATGTATGTATTAATTCAGAAAATGTAGTCATTACATATCAAATTAAATTAAATCACCAAATTCTGACATAAATTGTTCACTCATAGCTGGTGACCCATAGTCATTTTGATGGGACGTATTTGATGCAGGAGTTTCAGGGCTTTGCTGTGGCTCATAGTCATTTTGATGGGACGTATTTGATGCAGGAGTTTCGGTCTGTGGCATCGATGAGACTCTGGAAGTTGTTGGTCGTGTAGAGTAGCCTGAATAACTGTAGCTGTTCATTCCATTTCCAACATAGTCATACTCTCCGCGATCAGCACTGAACAATATATTTGATATATAATGCTGCACATGTATTTTTGTTGTCTTTGAATAAGATCGTAATTTATTTGCCAAAACATACCATAGGCTTCACATTCGTCAGGTCTGTGCGAAGTGGCCTCCGTTTGCTCGGTTCTCTTTTTTAATATATTTAAAGTAGATACCATTATCTCTTCTGGGCTTGGGGCTACTGATTTCTTCCTTTTTGGAGGAGGAGGGCAATCATTGTCGCTTTTTTTGGCAGACGGAGGGCAATCATCAGGCAGTTGTTCTGAAGCACCTTCATGTCCATGTAGCTGAAAATAAATATTAATTATTATTTCAGACGCCAGAAACACCGGAGCAATGGCTGGTTGTAGCAAATGACTATGATACTTTGTGGAATTTTCCACATTGTTTAGGTGCAATCGACGGTAAACATATTTTACTGCAATCACCGATCAACAGTGGCAGTGAATTTTATAATTACAAGGGTTTCTTCAGCATCGTATTACTGGCAGTTGTTGACGCGAAATATAACTTTTTGTATGTAAATATTGGGTGTCAAGGAAGAATATCTGATGGAGGAGTTTTCAACAACTGTGTTTTAAACGAAAAACTAAAAAATAATGCACTAAACCTCCCTCAGCCCACTGCGTTGCCAGCAAGAACAGAAGAAATTCCATTTTACTTCGTTGGCGATGAAGCTTTTGCTCTTTCCCAAAATATGATGAAAGTATATGCAGGATATCATAAACGTGGTTGTAAAGAAAGAATATATAACTACCGACTTTGCAGAGCTCGTAGAGTAGTGGAAAATGTGTTCGGCATATTGTCAGCAGTGTTTAGAGTTTTGCGGAAACCAATGTTGTTAGAACCGAAAACCGCGACATCTGTCGTAACAGCAATAACATCTCTCCACAATTTTTTAAGAAAAGGTAATAATGCTCATGTATATACCCCTGCAGGTAGTTTTGACGAAGAATTGAACGGCCAGGTCAGATTAGGAAACTGGAGAGAAGGTAACAATGATATGACTAGTATGTTACCCTTGCAAATAAGACCGCGAAGGGCTACAACATCGGCTCACAATATTCGTAATGAAGTTGCTCAATACTGTATTCAGCAAGGGTCTGTAAGTTGGCAAGAAAATTATGCTTAAAATGGACTTACAGTATCTGTTGTGTCACGAGGTGTATTTCTATCCAGTAGAAATAACATGGATTTGTAAGCGAACCAAGTGCTGTGGTATTCATCTGCACCTGAAATTTAATTTGTAATTAATATTGAATTATTTTAAATAAAAAGAAGCACTATACAGATTAATACCGAGTTTATATTGTTTTCCCCACACTAGCTTGGAAACACCTACTTCCCTCACTAATTTCCACCCCCCCCTACTATAACCCGCGTTAAACTTAATAAATACACTTCTGGACACATCTATTGGCCCACCTTAGAGTTTAGGTTTCGATGGCCCCTACCGAAATATGATTGCTAGATTGAACAAAAACTGTTGATGCAGTTTTAAACCTGATACATTTTACCATCTTTTTCGATCGTATTGTTTTAAATTTGAATTCAGAATACCATACTACATGGAGCTACGCCTAACAAGTCGGATATGCGCCTTGTTAAAGGCAATTGATTTTTGAATAAAAAACATGTTTTATCAAATAAAGGTTTAATTTAATAACGCATGTTGCCTCCTTGGGCATCTACCACAGCTCTCATACGATTAGGCATAGAGTTTATCAACCGCTCTATGAAATTTTGAGGGATCATCTCCCATTCCTCTTCTATGGCAGTTTTCAACTCCTGCATCGTCTGGGCAACTGGCTGACGAGCCCTAACACGTCTTTTTAGCTCGTCCCACATGTGCTCAATGGGGTTCATGTCTGGGCTTCTGGCTGGCCAGTCCATAACTGTGATGTTCACATCCCGAAGATATTCCCTGACGATGCCGGCCGCATGGGCTCTTGCATTATCATGCATAAAAAGGAAATTTGGGCCCACATAGTCCGCGTATGGTATCACGTGAGGTTCTAAGCACTCACGAATGTACCTTTCAGCATTTAATGTTGGCAGCCGTGGTCCTGTAACAACCTCAAGTTGAGTTTTGCCGCTCGCGGATATACCGCCCCAGACAGTCCATGAGCCACCGCCATAAGCAACCCTCTCTTCAAAGCAGCATTGTGCGAAACGCTCTCCCTTACGTCGATAGACCTTCTTCCTTCCATCATTGCCATGTAACACAATTTTAGACTCATCAGAAAAGAGTACACGGCTCCAATCTTGCTGTGTCCAATTTAAATGACTGCGTGCGAAATGAAGGCGCGCTGTTCGGTGGGCTCGCGTTAGTTTGGGCC
This sequence comes from Melanchra persicariae, assembly GCA_947386135.1. Classification (NCBI taxonomy): domain Eukaryota; kingdom Metazoa; phylum Arthropoda; class Insecta; order Lepidoptera; family Noctuidae; genus Melanchra; species Melanchra persicariae. The sequence continues at coordinate 6,058,989 of OX376673.1, read as the reverse complement.
CATTAGCTGGCTTGTGTGGTACCATATCGCGTTCTTTTAACCTTCTCCGAACAGTTCGAGCGCTCACAGATACTCCGTGGAAGTCGCGAAGTTGGTTTTGTATCTCAATGGAGGTAAGATGACGATTTCTCAAGCTGGTCGTCACGATGAATCGATCCTGCCTTTCAGTTGTGACCCGAGATCGTGGCCTTCCTTGGCGACGAACAAAGCCGCCAGTCTCTAGGTACCTCCGATAAACATTTCGGACCGCAGATCGACTTAAATTAAATTGAGCACTCACGTTTCTTTGGCTGTGTCCGGCCTGAATAAGTGCCACAGCTTGGGCGGCGACTTCAGGTGAAGTATCCATAGATTATTGATAGAACCTCACCTTAATGTTAAGAATAAGTAATGTTTGTTGCAAAACCAAAGATATCAATCACTTTTTCAAGAATTAAATCCAAGTAAACCAATAAAACCAAGTTTTCTTAGTATTCGATTGTTTGATATCAACAAACAGGCTCCAAATTGTCTTTTGTTTCTTTAAATTCTGTGTTCGAAATTCAAAAAAAGACTATTGAATGAAATTGTGAATGTGCCAGGTTCAAAACTGCATAAAAACTTTTTGCTCGACCTAATATAAAATTTTAGCTAGGACCAAACGAAACTGAAAATACAAGGTGGGCCAATAGATGTGTCCAGAAGTGTAATTACGTACCTTTTCCAGTACCAGTTGATTGTTTAGTTTTCTGTTTTTCCCTCCTCAATGATGCCAGTAAACTTGTCATTTTCTTTTTACAGGCTTCTCTTTCGCTGTCGAGTAACGAAGCCAATCTATCCCAAGCGTCTTCTTTCTTTAATTTGTTATAATGCTCTGGGTGAGCTGGGTTCCACAACAGTGTTTCTTCTTTGTATTTTTCAATAAAATACAAAGTTTTTTCTTTACTCCACTCCATGCTTCTTGTAACTTGATATAATTACGAGAGGAATAACGGGTGATCACTTGCGATGTCCACGTGCGCTCGTGACGACTCGCAACGGCGTACTGACTGAACCGCGTAACAGTCAAAGGATTCGCCAAAAAACCGACAGCCGGGTGGAGCACTCAAAGCGAGTAACGAGCGGCTCGTTGCTTGCTGGTTTTCCCGTAATACGACGTACTGACTGCATGAATGCTCGCTGTGTAACACGTTACATTACGCCCCGTAACGCCGGTCAGTACCCAGCTTTACGTTTCAAAACGCGTCCGTTTCATTGCGTAGTACCTACCTACGTAGTACCACCTATACAACGTGTAACAGAATAAACACAATATCTCTTAAGGCGTCATTGTACTCATCATTATGATCAATTTTCACTATGGGACCAAGTCCGAAATCGCGAAATAAAATCGACTGCTCCTTAACTCGAGAAAATGTACTGAACAACTGATTTTTTTTTAAATAATAAAGCGTTGTCAGTTTTCTCCATGAAAACATCGAAATCAAAAAAAGTGAATTTGGGAACCAAATGAGATTGCTCAGTTTTCTTCTGGCCGTGATTGCGCATCAAAACATTTTGTATGATAGCATAAATTGGATGTAAAAGGGGGTGATGTCGTACTTTCAAAGGAAATAAAAATTATCCGTTTATTTTGTGGAGTTTTTGTATTCTTTAGATTTTCTGTTCAGTTTTGAGGTTAGCAACTTAAAAATGTGCGCAACATTTACGTTTAAGTTGACATTTCACGTTCCGTTCATGGTAGAGGTGTATTTTATTCAATTTTATTTCATGGTTTTTACATCGTTTACATTTTGTATAATTTTATTTTCACGTATTCACATATTAAATTTGCTGAATAACCGGGCTGTATCATGATGCATGACTTTTTCTAACAAAAAAAAACAATATTTTTTTTACACTGTGGAACGGAACTTGAAGCGACGCCATTTTGCTATAGCTGTGAATGTTATAATAAATTCCTTGTGTTTTATTTTCATTATATCCGAAAAATGGTTTTCCCCGACTACCTACTAGTAGGACTTAGGATGCAAGAGCGAGCGAAGCGAGCTCGGGACTTGGGGCACCCCGACTATTTTTTTTTAAACCCTTGAGCCGACTTGCTTTTAAGAGGACTAAGGATGCAAGAGGGTTAGGCTTCAAAAATGTTTCTTTATTTTTGGAAACGGTTAGACACCTTTCATGATAGTGGTGCCAGTGAGGAGGGGGGCACCCTCACCTCCTCCCAGCTGCCTCATTCTGCTACTGGATACGAAATTTTAATTCTAACCTAAAATCTTTAACCATGGATATCTCCATAACCCTGGGGCTCCGGATGGTGGGGGTGGTAGAGGGGGTAGCCCCAATGCCCCTCCTCCCCCCCAAATCACCGGCCCATAATGGAAATTTTAACCTCGGTGTCCAGTGTGCAAGCGTGGGTCAATCGTAAAGGCAAACAATTCAAGTCCAGGGGAGAAGCCAAGGTCGTCGAAAGAAGCCACAACAATACCAAGAAAAACAGAACACATTCACGAAACTCGAGGAGAAACGGAATGATCGAAAACGAATGATAGTGACACATGACGTAAATTTTATAGCATCCTTTGTTTACGTTCCGTTTTATCGATTTTGCACGATATTACACCACATTTGTTTGTCAATCGCCCACTTTCGTTTTCGCTTTTATCGGATTTGAAGTTAGCAACATTTCTCGAAAAATACGCATTACCTTGTAATAATAGTGGTAGCGTTATAATCGGAGACCCAACCCCTACCAGCTTTAACCCTTTTTACCCCCCCACCTCCTGCCAAACGATATTAAACCCAACCCTGTAAGACTAGGTAATTTGGACAAAAGACTATAGCCTTCCCTGCGGAGCAAATTAAAAAGATTAATGACATGACAAGTACTGAACTGACAGCTTCTGATGGTTTGCTTTAGAGATGTGTAACAGGTTAAACACGATATCTGATAACACTGTTACTATTACAAAAAAATAACAGATTTAAATATCTGTTATTAAATAACAGCCTGTTATTTTTGTACGGACGATAAATACGTATTTAAATCTCAATTCAATATTATATCCTTTATTCCCTTTTGATTTAAGTCGAAAATCGTATGTGAAGTATTGACTAGGAATGTTGGGATTATGTGATTATTATAAAAAATGAAGTTTATTTTACTATAATATCGTTGTCATCCGTTAACTGGAAGCAGACCCCAACGTAATGTAAAAGACTAGACAGATTGATTGATTCTGTATGTGTGGGGACTGAAACAATAAACCTGATATTTATCAAAACAGGCAACAGAATAAAACGTACCTCGTCTGCCGGCTCTACTAGCCATTTGTGTGTATTCAGCAGGTTCCAGTGTACGTCGCTGCTGTCCGTCAAATTTGGTGATTTCGTCAAATATCACAGTTCGCGCCCATCGCGAACGTTTCCGTAGCGAAAAGGATTTTGACCTTTTAATACACAAGTGTAGATTGCAAATTCGCTTGTAAAGTGTATTAATGTGGTTATTTGAGCATTTTATGTAGTTACGAAACCGGAGTGGAACAATATTTCGACTATTTCTTTCAACACAGGAAGTATCCCACTGTGATGTACCGCTATGCCCCTTCTCTAATAACCTTTGTAATACTATAACCTGTAATTCAAAAGCAATATTTAAAAGCTGTGCTCCGTTAATATAAAGATTCGCAAATAAAAAGCATTCTATAACCGTCTCCTGGGTCCCATCTATCTCTGTATCAAAATCCATCAAAATCGGTTTAGCGAATTACGCGTGAAACTTTTGCATTCATTATATCAAGTTAGGCTGCTTCATTTAATGATGAATACAATTTGGCCCTGGCCGTTATTGAAATTAAAATAAATATACAGGGTGTCCCGTAAATAATGAATCAAACGTAACGGGTAGGTAGCTTACCTCATTTCCAACAACTAATTTGAACAGTAAAAAAAAAACCCATAAGGTAACCAAGATAATTTTTTTTTTCGATTTTTACTATTTTCTGTACCAGCATTCAGTGTTTTTAATGCTGTTGCTGCAAATGGTATCATATTTAGGTGTGATTTTTGTCATACATTTCTGAATAGTTTACTAGTGTTATAAGATACCATTTTTTTAAATAACATTTTATTTGCCTTAGAAAAAAAATCTTGAATTGAAAAGTTTTGTTTTTAAGATGAAAAGACCAGAATTGGAAAAATTCTCCTGTAAAAAAATTGTATGACACCGAAGTGTACCATTATTTTAAAAACTTGTACAATTACTAAGGTTTGCAGATTGGTATAAAACTTACGCCTAGTCTTTGTCGTTACAAAGATATTGCTATGAATCTGACAGAGGTGCAAAATTACGAAATAAAATAAAATTGAAAAAGTGTGCACAATTCAACTATTTTCTTAAAAATGTTTAGGTATCTCAGCGTATGAAAAAACTTAGGAGGTTAAATTAAAAAAAAAATACAAATAAATCGTTTATTTTGTTTTTACAGTAAATGTTCAAACTGACGTCCCCCTACGAGAATGCAAAGTCTGCACCTCCTAATAAAGGAAGCTCTTATCCGACGGACAAAATGGCTGTTGTTTATTTCTGATACAGCAGATTGGATGCGCTGACGTAATTCTTCTTCCGACGTTATTCGTTGTTTGTAAACTTTGTCTTTTAAACATCCCCAATAAAAAAAATCTAAGGGATTTAAATCCGGAGATCGCGGAGGCCACAAAATTGGTCCTAATCGGCCGATCCATCTGTCAGGGTAAGTTTCATTGAGTTGCGCCCTTACTGCCGTCGCATAGTGAGCGGGGCATCCATCATTTTGTAACCACATTGCTTGCCGCACGTCTTCTGGAATATTTTCTAATAACGTTGGCAACTCATTCCTTAAAAAATGCAGATAGTATTCGGCGTTTAGAGTTGCTGGTAGTTCAAAGGGCCCTATTATTTGCCCATCTATTATTCCTGCCCATAAATTTATTTTAAATTGATGTTGGCTCCTGTCCTCTCGCATCAAATGTGGGTTTACCAGCTGCCAACTGTGCAAATTATGCAAATTGAGATATCCATCTCGCCGGCATGAAGACTCGTCACTCCATAAAATTTTATTAAAAAACTGTGGGTCCGCCCGTATCATTCTAAGCATCCTTTGGCAAAATGCTACTCTTTGCGGGTAATCACGTGACGTCAGCGTTTGAACACGTTGCACATGATATGGGTGCAACCGGTGCCTTTTTAGAACTCGATGTACCGTCGATCTTGGAATACCTGTGCGTTGCGCTATGACGCGAATTGAGACCGACGAATCTTCCTCGATTTCTCGAATAATAATTTCGTCATTGACTTGTGACGGTCGCCCTTCACTGGCACCCCCAACTCCGGTGCCAAGAATTCTTCCCTCAAGAAGCGCGTTATGCACTCTTATGAATACGCGATAGTCGGGATGTCGATCCCGGTTCGGGTATCTTTCACGATACAATCTTGCGGCCGCCCTGGCATTACCTCTTGCTTCTCCGTAGATAAAATGCATTTCGGCATACTCCCGTGGCGTGTACTCGTAACGAGGCATCGTACTACTGCACACACGTACAACCACACACAAACGATTGTTTTCGAAGTCCGTAGGATTGCCAAGTCATTCATCCAAAACACAAACAGTTCCAAATCGTTAGGCAAAGCAAAGTCCAAATACACCGCACAAGTTTAATTTTAAGGAACACAACAGTTAGGCACAGCAGGAGCGAAAGTAGTCTGACGTACGTATCAACTCGAAGAGAGATTCGTGTCAACTAAACAAATAAAATCAAGCAACATTACCAAAAATACAAAAGCGGCGCTATCTATCCCTTTCACACTGAGTGAGGTGCAACTCCGCAGGTAGCGGTCCCAAATGCCGAACAGATGACGTCATCGGCTCGGAATTACGCTACACGCTTAACCACATGCTTAGATTACAAGCATAAGCCATTACGAGAAAGAAAAGTTAGATTGTACCATTTTAATTTCTGTTCTGTCTTCTTCATCACATTCATACGAGTAGCAATATCTTTGTAACCGCAAGGACTAGACGTAAGTTTTATACCAATTTGCAAACCTTAGTAATTTTACAAGTTTTTAAAATAATGGTACACTTTGATGTCATACAAGAAACTTAATAATATTAAACCTTGGATCACTCCTGGCCTGATCCGGTGTATAAGACACAGAGACAAACTTCATCAGTCATCTAGGAGAGACCCAGGTAATAGTATCATTAATACGACCTATAAAAGATACAGGAATTTTTGTAACAATCTCTTAAAGAATTTGAAAAGGAATTATGATAAAAATGAATTGGTCAGAGCAGGAAACAATAGCAAGCAACTTTGGAAACATATTAAAAACGTCACATACATGTCAAAACAGCGTGAATCAAATTCGAGTTTATTGTTAACTAATAGTTCGCCTCTTTCATCAGCCAACCATGTCAATAACTTTTTCGTCAATGTTGGGAAAAGTCTTGCCGAACAGATACCCCAGCATTACAGTGATCAACCACCTTCCCAAGCATTGAATAATAAGCACGCACTACAATCGTTCGGACTGCTTGACACTGACGAAGACGAAATAACACGAATTATTAGTGGACTAAAAGATGACTGTGCTGTTGGATGGGATAATATTAGCAGTAAGATCCTCAAACAATTCAAGCATATCTTGGTACCTCCCCTGACCTATATTTTTCGTATCTGTTTTTCTGAAGGCATTTTTCCTAAATGCCTTAAAAAAGCAGTTATAATCCCTATATTTAAATCCGGGAACAAACTTTTGGTTAATAATTATAGGCCAATATCATTACTCTCATCAATTTCTAAAATTCTTGAGAAAATCTTAAATAGCAGGTTAGTTAATTATTTAGAAAAAAATAATTTACTATCATCTACGCAATTTGGTTTTAGAGCCAAATTATCCACAGCCGATGCGGTGCACCACCTGACTGATTATGTCTCAGAGGAACTTGGCAAAGGAAACCAGACGTTAGGGGTCTTCCTTGATCTAGCGAAAGCTTTTGACACAGTGTCTGTTTCTAAGCTCCTAAACAAACTAGAGACTATGGGAATAAGGGGAACCCCGCTGAAACTATTTGCTGACTACCTAGGCGACAGATATCAATGTGTTAGAATAGACGATATTACGAGCGATGAGCAAAAAAGTACTGGTTTTGGTGTTCCCCAAGGCAGCATTTTGGCCCCAACCCTTTTCCTCATTTATATTAATGATTTGTGCAATTTGAATATACAACATGGCAAAATTGTTTCATACGCCGACGACACGGCCTTAATATTTACCGCCAAAACCAGTAAAGAATTGTACGAATACGCTCAATTAGGTTTCAATAAGGTGACTAACTGGCTTCAAAGTAATTTACTAACATTAAATGCTGACAAGACTAAATATATTCAGTTCTCCATGCGCAAGCCTCATACTAACATTACTCATCCTCATCTGTTTGCTCATAAATGTGCACTCCACACTATCAGTACATGTGATTGTCCTTTTATCCTTCAAACAAGCAACATTAAATATCTCGGAGTAATAATATACGATACCCTCTCTTTTCGACCACATATTGAGAGTCTGGTTAAAAGAGTGCGCAAATTAATCTACGTCTTTAAAAAACTGCGAACTATTGCGGATCCAAAAGTAATCGCACAAGTTTATTTGGCCCTAGGGCAATCCGTAATCCAGTACTGTATCACTTCATGGGGTGGAGCATCCAAAACTTACTTACTCCCTCTTGAAAGAGCTCAGAGAGCCATCTTAAAAGTAGCCAATTTCCATCCCTTTCTATATCCCACAGATCTCCTATACAAATCCTGCAACGTACTGACTGTTCGCCAGCTTTTCTTTAAGCAACTGGTATTAAAACAGCACACCATGCTTACTTACAGCACCGAAAAGACCAATAAGAGACGGAATGATATTGTCTGCGAGTCCAACTCATTCTCAAAATTTGTTTTTATAAAAAGATTTTTTACTTTTTTAGGTCCATTTCTATACAATAGACTGAACAAGGATCTAAATATATATAAGTTAAATTATTATAGCTGTAAAAAGATAATTGTGCAATATTTATTAAGCATCTCGTACTTAGAGACAGAAGACCTCCTTTTTGTGTGTAAATAAAATTGTTGTGTCCTTTAATTTTAAGTTTTTATCATAGGTAGTTGATAAATTGTTATTTTATTATTAATTTTACATTAGCGCTATCTAGCCTGAAACACAGATTTCAATCTAGTTCAGGCAAATCAGCAACTGTGTTCTGTAAAATTTATTGTAAGATATTTTATTGTAAATGTGCCCTGTTGTATAAATAAACGATTATTATTATTATTATATTATTATACATTTTTTTTACAGGAGAATTTTTCCAATTCTGGTCTTTTCATCGTAAAAACAAAACTTTTCTATTCAAGATTTTTTTTCTAAGGCAAATAAAATGTTATTTAAAAAAATGGTATCTTATAACACTAGTAAACTATTCAGAAATGTATGACAAAAATCACACCTAAATATGATACCATTTGCAGCAACAGCATTAAAAACACTGAATGCTGGTACAGAAAATAGTAAAAATCGAAAAAAAAAATTATCTTGGTTACCTTATGGGTTTTTTTTTTACTGTTCAAATTAGTTGTTGGAAATGAGGTAAGCTACCTACCCGTTACGTTTGATCCATTATTTACGGGACACCCTGTATAACTAGTTATTACCTGTGGTATCCTTCTGTCTATTTCCTCCAGCCTTTGCAGGCTATCTTCGATGAACGAATTGATGTGAAGCTTTTCCATGTCAGTAGTCAAGTCTAATGACATCAATCTTTCCGCGTTCTTATCACATCTGGAATCAAATTATATACAAATATCTTCCTTATTGACTGTAAGTTTAATTTGACGTGCTCAGTAACGTTTAATCTAGAACGATTTGACATGGCATCAATGCTACATAATTTTTCGATTCGGCGTTAATCGGTTAAATGGAAGGAGCTTGCTTCGAGTCGATTTTGTCCTTCAGCAAATACTGTCGAATCAAATGTAGAGTATGGACCACGTTTAGGCCACACACTGAAGAGCCATACGTTGTTGAGTTAGTTATTGAGGAATGCGAAGCTTATCTAAATAATAATTAAAGTCCGTTATCATAAAACCAATACACAAAAAAAAAACGATAAGGAAGACATGTCGAACTACAGACCCTATAGCTTTAATTTCTGTGTTTTCGAAAATATTTGAAAACATAATTTATGAATCCATAATCAAATTTATAAATTAAAATATCATATTATGTGAAGAGCAAAAAGGCTTTCGAAAACACAAAAATATAAATATGGCAATATTTGATCTTATAAAAGTGATTATGAAAAATGTTGACAAGAAGAACCCTGTATGTACAATTTTCACAGATATGAACAAAGCATTCGATTGTGTAAAACATGATACCCTTTTGACTAAACTTAATGACTACGGTATTAGAGGCAATGTATTAAATTTAATAAAATCATATCTTACTGAGCGAAAGCAATACACAGAAATAACGAGAATATGCACTAAAACTAAACGCGAATACAAATATCTATCTACTTGCAGAATAACAAAATTTGGGGTTCCGCAAGGTAGTGTCCTTGGACCGTTGTTATTTTTACTTTATATCAACGATCTACCTCGCCATATTCATCATCCAATGGCATTATTTGCGGACGACAGCACAGCCATAATTGAATGCGTGGATAAAACGAAATACGGTAAAGATATAAACAATACACTTAAAACAATAATAGATTGGCTCAATAAAAATAATCTAGTTATTAATTTACAAAAAACCAAAATCATGCATTATTACCAGCGTCTGCAGCCAGATAATATTTTGACTAAATATAAAGACCAGAACATAGATACCACCGCAGTGGCTAAATTCTTAGGAGTACTTATTGACAATAAACTGACATGGAAACCACAGGCTGAAACAGTGTGCCAAAAATTAAGTAAAGCGGCCTATCTACTATATAACCTTGCAAAAAAGGTAAATACAAGTACAATAGTGACAGCATACCATGGTCTAGTTGCTTCACTATTAAGATTCGGTGTCATATTTTGGGGTAATTGCAGTGAAAGAGAAAACATATTTAAGGCCCAAAAACGCTGCCTTAGATCAATGACAGGTATTAAAAGTACAGAAAGCTGTCAACCATTATTCAAATCCCTAAAAATTCTAACATTTCCATCTTTGTATATACTAGAAGTGGCCTTATTCGTAAGATCGAACATACACCTGTTTACGTCTGAAGTTGATACAAGACAACATTCAAGGCCAATAAGGTCCCAATATAAAAACCAACTGTGCACAGGTGGTCATAGAACAGCCCTATCAAAAAAAAATCTTTTATCCATGGGTCCTCTTATTTATAATAAAATACCTAAAAACCTCAAAGACTTACCCACCAAAATGTTTAAAAAAGAGTTAACAAAATTGTTACTGGATAAGTGTTACTACACAATCAAAGATTTTTTAGAGGACAAAACTTTTAGTAAAAATGTTTCATAAAGTAATGTTGACATAATAATTTGTAATTCCGAAGGTTTTTGCTTTAATAATGATTGTATTATTACTATCGACATTTTTATTTTTGACATTTTGTATTATATTATTATTATTGACATTGTTTTTAGTGACATTGAATTATTATTGACATCTCTATATTATTGACACCTTGTATTATTGACAGTATTATTTGGAATGAAAGATGATTAATTTTGCGTTAAAAATGATGGGTGTTTTTTGCGTTTAATAATAATTTTGCTATTTGTTAATTTTTGTCATTTAATGAATTGTCTTTTTTTTTTTTTTTCTCTTCTTGTTTTCCGTGAACCTATGTTGAACAACTTTGCATGCCGTAAGGTAAAATGTATTGGGACTTTCCACAAAATTAACATATTATATGTATACCTACATTATGAGCAAATAAATGATTTCTTTCTTTCTTTCTTTCTTTCAATAATGTATAAACCAAAGGGGAATGCCCACCGTTCATAGACACTTTGGCCACGGGTGTCCACATACAAAAGTATATGCAAATGATAATATACAATATAAATACAATATAAAACATAATAATGATTATACACTGCGGACTTCACGTGGACTCATAAGCGATAGTAAAGAAGTCGCTGAAGAATTTGTAAATTTCTTTACTAGTATCCCAATCAAAACTACTGAAACCTTAAACTCCTCGCCCTCGCTTTCTATTGAATTATTAAAGGCGAACGTTTCAGTTTGTCCGATTGAATTTAACTTTAAGCACATAACCCCCATTGCAATAATAAAAGCATTTAAGCAAATCAAGATCAAATTGACCGAAGATCTTTGGGGTATGTCTGTAAAGGTTTGTACCTCCATTATTGACACTATCGCGCCGTATTTAGCTTTTATATTCAATCTGTGTGTGGATCAAGGGGACCCGGACCTAATGAAATACAGTAAAGTAATTCCTTTATTTAAATCCGGGGACAGTAAAGATACCAATAACTATAGACCCGTATCTGTGTTGCCAGTTTTCAGCAAGGTGTTTGAAAAGGTAATGCTTAATCAAATGCTCAGTCACTTTAACGCGAATAACATCTTACACGATAAACAATACGGTTTCACCAGGGGACGTTGTACAACTGACGCTGGTGTTACGTTACTAAAACATATCTATAATGCGTGGGAAGAGGCGCAAGAAGCCATAGGTATCTTCTGCGACCTGTCGAAGGCGTTTGATTGTGTGTGCCATGAAACATTACTCCTGAAACTGGTGCATTACGGACTAGGCAAAACAGCCTTGAACTTAGTAAAGTCGTATTTGAATGATAGACAGCAGCTAGTTCATATAAACGGCAACAATTCAACAGGATTAAACGTGAAAATGGGGGTACCTCAGGGCTCAATTTTGGGTCCTTTTTTGTTTCTAGTTTATATAAATAATTTGCCCTATATTTTACAAAATAAACTTAATATGGTGTTATTTGCTGACGACACATCTTTAATTTTTAGAATAAATAGACATGCTAACAATCTTGACGATATAAATAACGCCCTACTGCAGGTACATGATTGGTTCACTGCTAATAATTTAGTATTAAATGGAAAAAAAACGAAGTGCATTCGATTTACTTTACCAAATGTCAAACGTAGTGATTGTGACATAGTATTGAACAGGGAGAAACTATGTAAAATTCGTCGATGAAACGGTTTTCCTGGGGATTACGCTCGACTCAAGGCTACAATGGAGTCCCCATTTAACATCTCTTGCAGGAAGGCTAAGTTTAGCAGCATATGCTGTTAGGAAAATCCGCCAGTATACAGATGTTGATACCGCGAGACTAGTCTATGTTAGTTACTTTCATAGTATAATGTCTTACGGTATCTTACTATGGGGACGGGCTGCTGATATCGAGTCTATTTTTATTCTACAGAAAAGAGCCATCAGAGCCATTTACAATCTTCGCCGGCGCGATTCTCTAAGAGAACTGTTTAAAGAAATTAACATCATGACGGTGCCTTGTCAATATATCTATGAAAATATCATGTACGTTAGAAAGAATCTACATCTTTTTAGTTAACGAGGTGACAGACATAACTATGTCACTAGAAATAGGAACCAATTAGTTCAACCAGGTTTCAGACTTGCTAAAGTAGCAACATCTTTCATGGGGTACTGTTTAAAATGTTACAATAAAATACCTCCCCATATATTAGAATTAAATGAGACGAAATTTAAATCCTGTATTAAACGCACACTATGCAAGCAAGCATATTATAAGTTAGGGGAGTATATTGAAGATAAAAATGCTTGGCTCAATGCTGCTCCTGATCCACAACGCCACTAGGTAGCCACTAAGGGCTCAAAGTAATTTGTTAGCATTTCGTAATATTGTTGGACCGGCTGAAGATTGTAAGAATGCAAATCTTTTTCATTGTATAGATGCAACTTATTTAACATTGTGTAATTTCATGCACATGTGTGAGTACTGTGTAGCTTTAAACTATAATGATCATTTTGGGTAGGTCTTTGACTTGAATGTACCCTGGCGATTGGGGATGTCATGCTCACGCAAAAGTCTGGCTGATGGTGGCGCATGCGTTGGATCATTTGGCTCCCTAAAAAATGGTTGAGCCGAATGGTGCTAGCGTATGCGTCATGTTCGTGAACGGGCGCCGTCAGCTGAGACTGGTCATCTCTCGGCTGCCATGGTTTATTTTAATTATTTCTTTGAATTGTTTCTTTTTTTACTCCGGACTCTTTTATCCTGCACGTCTTTTACATCGTTCTTACATATATGTATAATTTCAATATGAATGAATGATTTTTATTAATAGCATCAACAAGGTTTCTAATGGACACACTTGATTCTTTTGTAATGGGTTCGACGTTAAATAATGCTTGAAAATGATTATTTACTAGAAGTCGGTTGTTATTGTAACGTTGGCACAACAGGTCCCACGCTAAATTATAATGGTCAGCTTTAAAATCGATGTTTTTAATAATTAAGGCTGCATTCCCCTGGAGTGAAGCTCGCAGGTAGTGGAACTTATTGATGTCACTTATGCTAGAATTGTCGTGAATCAATGACCCAAAAGTATCCCTAAACTCAAGCCAGCATTGGTAGTTCCCATCAAAATGTGGCAATTCTATTTTAGGCAAACGAACAAAGGAATTCCTAAATGAAACATGTGCACCTGAGTTGGCATCTTTGAAACCCGCCTCCGACGCAGCACCATTGGCCGAGACACCGAGCAGGCTGCGCGTGAGTGCCACCAAGTTGAAAAACTGGCGGTCAAAGTCCTCGCGCTCAGCCATCGTCGACTCGTTGTCGTCGGAAAGCACTTCGATGTGTGTCTGTAAAGCATCAAATTCGGTGTGCAAGGTTTCAAATTTATTAAAACGCTCATCTAAATCAAAGCGTTGCAACTCTGATATTGCGGAACTACTTTTTACTAAATTTAAATAGTTGCTGTAAATAGTAAGCTTTGATTTAATTGAACTACGTTTTTTTATCAATGTTTTTAAGTTATCTGCCATTGTAAAGATAAATAAGAGCTGGACGCACTGGTGCTTATGCACTCAATAGATAAAATAAATGTAACTGCAAACAGCTGTGTTAGTGAAAGGGATCGAGAATCAGTGTCAAGGTCAACGACTCACTCAACACATGTTTTAACGCGGTGCGAATTAGCTAATGACCGAGCGTTTTGATGCAAAACATGCGTAATTTAACAAGCAGTGCCGTAGAAAACACTATGAAAGCACTAATATTGAGACACTGTATGAACACTAAAAGATGGAAAGATGAACAACAATTTTCGGCATGTAGATGAAAGCGGGAAAAAAAATCTAATTGGAACGGACTCACTCAAATACAGTACTATACTCCCTTAGAATGACGTCAGCTCCCACGTTGACTATGCAGGCTGCCTCGGGAACGATTTCTTTGTTCTTTGATCGTGTGGTCGCCCCGCGTGGCGCGCGAGCGGTCAAAGTCCACACAGGTGAACACGACGACCGATATTGACGACGACAGTAATTACGGCAAAACTGGTAATTATTTTTTGGCAATCGAAGGACCACTGGATGGACTCAGTGGTGATTATTTATAATAAAAGAGTGGACTGTATAAATATGGTTGTATTGCTATAATTTACACCATCAGCCGAACAGATACAAGAAATGACCGTGGCGGCGTCTATGAGCTGAGTGAGTGGCGGGCGCGCAGTCGCTCTCGCGGTGGTGTCGATACCCCCGGCGCCCCTGCTTCCCCCGCACGTATGTGTTGCGCCAACAGTAACCATAATTTTGTAACAAAATATCATTTTTAAAAGAGTGTCCGTGGAGTTTCTTGCACGTTCTTCTCCATAGAGATCTACGCTTTGGAACGTGCAAATAGCTTCATCTTTTTGACCGACCGACCTTGACAATTCAAAAGTGCCTGTAAATGGTCTAATTGAAATAAATGCTTTGACTTTGACTTTGAAATAACAAAATGGTTAAGAAATTGGTTTAAAAAAAAGTCCGGATTTTTAAGATATAAAGGTTTTTATTTTCACTTATACAGTTTTTGAAAACACGGTATTTTATGATATACGTTATATGTATCATACACAATCAGTATATGGGTCAATCAACATTTTTTTGTACAAGTGATTCAAAAACTAAAAATAATTAAGAATTCTAATTTCACTGTGATTTTTGCATAGGGTAGTAACTAATACAACCTAGTTTACAAATACAACCTGTGGCGCGACCAACAACGTATGAAACATAATGTTTTAGCATGAAATATCGGGTGATATCTCATCTTACATCCCCTGGGTAACCAATGATTAGATGATAATTATGTTAATGAAAATGCAATTTTTAAATTTATTTTTTAATGTAATCAATACAATGTAGCAGTAGCTACTTTACGCAAATATAAATTCGGGTAAAGCTAGAATACTTTTTATAAAAAAGTCATGAACATGGTCTCTTGGGTAACCATTACAATTTTTTTTTTTTTTTTACTTTTTAATATTTTGCACTCAGCGTTTTTATATAGATAATTTTATGTTAAACTTAATATAATCAAATTAATTTAGCTAACCTTAAAGAAAAACTTATAATTAAGCATGTCCAAGAGGAAATAACACAGAAAAACCACTTTTAAAATTAGGGACATTTGGTGACCCAAGAGACAAATTCTCTTGAGTCACTAGATTCAAGAGATCTTATTACTATTGTCCAAGGCTTTCAAATTCCACAGTAAAGACTTTTTGATCAGACTTAAAGTTTTTTTATACTAACTATACCTATATTATTTATGTATTTAATTAACAAAAGTTAAACTTACAAAATGCGATAGTTCAGTCTTTAGGTCAAATAGTCTTTTCAAAACTTACTTTAGTAGATATAGAGGTATTAATGATCACAGAAGAAAAATAATCTAAAATTGCTACAAACACCTTAATAATCAGCTACTTAACAAAACACTTATTAATTAGTACTTGCATGGGTAACAAAACAAATCACTTTTCAAAAACATCAACAATAACCTTAAATTTATAGTATGTTTGACCACGCTTGGTCTCAATCTCAGGCTTAGGTAGACTAGATATTATGTCGCGATGACCTATATAAGATATATAGCTTTTATCTTAACGAAATATTTTGCCATTTTTGACACACCGGAAAAATATAACCCTTATCTCGCTATCATTTTCCAAATCATCAACTATGCAGACATATCTGTATGTTTTTCCTTTGAAATTGCGCACATTCACCAGCAAATAATCTCCTGCGGAATATGTTATTTTGTTCCCAGAGGAACCTGCTTGTTCATTATCGGTTTCATTATCAGAATCTTTTGGCGAGTAAATTAAATCGTAAACTGTTTGTGTGCGAGGCTGAAATAAATCGGGGACATTGATTTCATTCTCATGTTGTAGTCTGCTCAAAGGTATATTATCAGAACCGGAGTCTGACATATCACTATCAATCTCATCCACATTCATATCTAGAATATTATGAAGAGAGTCTTTTAGAGGTCGATAGGTTTTAGGCTGGAAGCATCCACAAAAACCTCTGTTGCAAAAACATCCCAAGGTCCTATATTTCAACTCGCCACAAATGTCCGTGAAGATTTGATGCACCTGTAATGTACCTTGAAGAGGTTTGATGTTTTTAGGTAGCTGTTCTCCAGTAGCTTCTATAGTTTCCTAAGTAACCATGTAAAGTTGAATCTTACTTTCACCTTTCATAACCTCAAAAAACTTTTCTGCTGTTGGAAAATCTGGTCCAGCTGCCACAATTTCATCTGCTTTTCTTTTATGAAAACCTCCGATTCCATCGGCAGGGCCTTTGCCGTGGCCGGCCTCAAAGAAATTCCAGGTGACTGCAGTAAATTCGTAATCAAATGTTTTTGTCGAGCATAAATAAAAATTTTACTTTTGTCGATATTGGCTGAACGGACCATCGGTAAAGAAGTGGACTGTCTTTATTTCTGGGTATTTTTCTCGGATATTTTTTAAAATCGGGTCTAGGTGTGTCCGGATAGCTGCTGGTTGGTGATAAGTGCATGAAGATATTGTACAGTAAGAGTCTATTTTAGGTCGGTTACCCTCACCCTTCACGTATGTTACAACTGTGTGAAGTGACACTTGTTCTCTTGTTCCTCCAAATTGATGTGCTTGTATTTCTGCATGATATTTTCCGTTATAGTTTTCGCTAAAATCAGCTACAAGCACCACCTCCGTTTCTTTTATATTATCAATAGCTTCACGGAAACATTTGTACTGTGTTTTAATGTTAAAAACATGTTTTTTTAGTGCTTTAATTTCTTTGTTAAATTCTTTCATTAAATTCTTGACTGTTCCTTTTTTAGTTTCTTTTACATTTTTAATTGTTTTCTTTGTCTTTTCCTCTTTTTTATACGTTACTTCTTTTTTAATCCATTCATTCCATGAAATCGTTTCTTTGTCTCTACTTGTATCATATGTAATTTCGCTGTTGCAACATTCTAGGCAAGTACCGTACATACAGGATTGACGTTTAGGATCACACACTGTAGACATGAACAGAGTGTTTAAATAATCTGTATCTATTATTCGGTGTTTCTTTAATTCCTGTGCTTTATACACTGGATTAGTATGGGTCTTATATAGGCACATTTCGCGACCGTCAATGGATGGCTTGACTACGTAGAAAGGTTTGTTTCTTGTAAAATAATAATATGAACACTTAGTTTCAGGGTTTCCTTGCTTGAATGTGTGATAAAGATTCTTCATTGTATCTAATAAAAATCTCTTTTGAACTTAAGTTTTGTTCTTTGTTACTGTTTCTTTTCGCCCTGCCGTTGGTCTAGATATATCGTCCCTATTGTTAAAATCTTCTATTTCTTTTTTTAGTTGCGTTGCACTATCTTTCAGATTCGCTGTTGTTCTCAAATTCCCTGTTAAACCTAAAGCATCTTTTGCAAAATTTTTTTTCAAAGATTGATCAATTTGATCAAAAAAATAATAGTTTTTTTGTCTCTTCGATTTTTAAGTTTGATATATTTATCTTTTATTGCATTACTTAGAGTCTCATATTTCTCCTTCTCAGTAGTTTTCTTTTCCTTCTTTTAGATTTTTTTCGTTGTTCTCTGTAATTTCTTTTTGTACTTTTCATATGTTTTCTCGATAAATTTTAGATCTGTCCCTTTTTACTTTCTTTCTTCCTCTTTTTGACGCTTCGCTAACTGTAGGGGAAGCGCACAAATTTTGTTCTCGATCAATATCATCATTTTTATTCTGTACAGCATCGTCTTGCTCATTCTGTACAACATCATCTTGCAAATTATCCTCTTTTTATCGTAGAGAGCTAGGTGGCGTTACTTCAAGAACTCTATTAAGATTTCGCGCTCGTTCTCTTTGATTCTTTTTCCTTAATCTCCAAATCGCTCTCGCGTTATATCTCTCTTTAGGGTTTAAATCTTTAGTCAGTTTTTTTTTGGCGTGATAGTTTTCTCTCTTCTTTTTTTTGTACTCATTACATTTCTCTGGATCTTATTTTAATTTTTCTTTATAACGTCTTTGTTTTTCTGCGTTTGTAAGAGGCATTTTTCATATCTAAAACAAAATAAGCTATGTAAGCGCAAAAACCCTTTACTGAACACAGCAAAAACAAAACCTTGTTCCGTTTATCACTCCTTTATAACAATTTGTAACATGTAGTGAGTATTTCAACCGTTTAATTTACATGCAACTCAGTTATGTCTCTTGGGTAACCAAAAATGTTTCTTGGGTAACCACCAGAGTGACCCAAGTAACGGGTTAGTCAGGGGACATTTTACATCAAAAGCTGTTTAATTATGAAAAAATTGGAATAAAAATAAAATACCACTCCCCGTTGACTTATTAGATCATAATGCAATATAAATAGAGAATAAAATCCATTCAAAAGTAAAAACTTACGATGTTTGGCGTGGTTTTCCAGCAGAACAACAATAAAGCCGCGTTGCTACTTCTCCGGCCGCAGTCGAAATGGCCGAGCGAATCAAAATTCTATGTGACTCCAACTTCGATCGCGTGATACTTATCCTTGTTTCTGATTGGTCTAACGCACTAATAGCGCTATCTCACTTGCACTTAATAGATAATCCTAACTATAGGTATTGTTATTGTTATCATGAGTATTCCTTTTACTGTTAAAACTTGATAAAATAGTAGGTAATGTTTTGCATAACCTTAAACTTGTAACAAGTATGTAATACCTAATTTACATTATTCAATTCTGCTTTCTTTATTTCAGTATGTCTGTAAAAGTACCTACATTAGTAAAAATATTAAGGAATAATGTAGAAAACATATAAAATATTCCAAACGGATACCCACCTTTTATGTTGTTGATATTTTTGATGACGGTAGATAGAAATATTCAAGTTGTTTGTTCACGACTATAAAAGGGGGAGCTCCGAGTGGCTCAGCCCCATTCTTGTTCGAGACGTCGAGGTAAAAGTTAAGTAACTTTATTGCTGCTATTATTGTGTATTATAATTCTAACTATGAAGTTCTTATGAATAATGTAATACTATGTAATATTATGGTTATGTAAGTGTTATGTAATGTTATTATGATGACTGGTGTATTTTAAATACGGGTAATGATAACGTGTTTATTCATTATGGTTGGTATATTATAACGTAACGTTGTGTATGTAGTAACTATGGAGTTTCTTGTCCGTTCTTCTCCATAAGAATCTACCCTTGCGAACGGACAGTAGAGTCACCTTGAAATAAACGTTTTGACTTTGACTTTGGCTTTGACTTTTGTGTCATATACACTACTACGATAGTTATGTAGTTGTTATATACTAAAAGATAAATATAAAGTTATTAAGAATTGAATCCTATTGTTTATATTTTCCCTTTGATACAATTATATATTTACATAGGTGTAGATGTATTAGATATATATACCTAGTTATATATCTACATATATACATAATATCTAACAAATATTTACATAATCTAGATGTATTAGATATATATACCTAGTTATATATCTACATATATACTTAATATATCTAACATCAGAAGTGGGATTCACTTCACCCCTATTAAGACTTTATTTCTAAGTTTCAGAATGGATTCTACTGTCTTGGAAAGCAATCGGCGTTGCTTTTTCTGGTCGTCGCCATGCTGATAACGACGTGGCATTCCCGGTCTTCGACCCAACAACTAGTGACAGCGGTGCGGAAGACTGGTGTAAAAGCATCGAGGAACTAATTTTAGTAGTTGTCCGATCAGGTAATTTTTTTGGTGAACTAAATATAGAACATCACTTGATTTCCACGGGTACTCCCAGAAGTAATGGTCAAGTAGAACGTTACGTGTCCACTGTAACTGATACGCTTAAAACTATGTGCAATAAATAGTCAGATTGGCCGAACGTTCCGTGGAATGTACAATAATCAATTAATACAATTGTACAAAAATCCACAGGCCCCCTTCGCGATTACTATTAACTTAGATGCAAATATTTCGTCTTTCCAAGCTCGTTTAGACGACGTACTTGACAAAAATGATGGACAAAATCCAAATAACTTAGAGGCTGACCGAGAAATAGCTAGATTACGCCTATTACAAATAGCGGAAAATATCAAATGTTTCGACGCCACTCGTCGTAAGAAAGTAAATTCTAACGTAGGAAATGTAGCCCAAGAAAAATTAAGATTCTGGCCAGATGAATTAATTGTTGAAAATGTAAGTGTCTAAGTGTAATGTAAAGTGTGTAATATCTTAAGGAGGTCCTTAAGATATTACAACGGAAACTTTACCTAATTACATATTTATATGTCGGAGACGGTTATTAAATACAACTGTGGGTAGTTGTCAAAACGTGTTATATTATGCAAACTGAATTGTTTTGTTTGTGTTATTTAATTTAAGTGATTTTAATATCAATTACTGTCAGTTTACCTGGTACAGCACTGCTGTATATCTACATAGCTGTATTGGCTTGCTGATACACTTTGTACTTGGGTGGCTTAGGCCTCTGTACGAACTGTGACCTTCAAGGTCTGTTCGAATGACTGTATTTCTATTACTTATTGTTTTCATTGTGTGTGTGTGTGTGTGTGTTTTTTTTAAAGTGTAATAAGACTGTGTTATTGATATACTGTCTTGTTTATCCCAATAAAATTGGGACGCCAATATACTGGCACTATACCTTACCCACCGCTCAGGGAAAACTCATCCATTGTTCCTACATATATATTATTGTACTGTTGAAGAGATATAAATAAATACTTGACATAATAACGTGTATTTCAAAAAAAAAAAAAAGTAAGATATATTTGTTTCCGCTGGTCGGTCATTTGCTTGGTGCAAGTCTATCCCACTAGCAGCGGGTGGAGGGGACTTGACACGTCTAGGCAATTGGCAAAACAAAAGTAAAATACATTGTTTCCGCTGGTCGGTCATTTGCTTGGTGCAAGTCTATCCCACTAGCAGCGGGTGGAGGGGACTTGACACGTCTAGGCAATTGGCAAAACAAAAGTAAAATACAATAGAATAGAATAGAATACTCTTTATTATGATATGAATTTATGTATTAATGTCAAATGTGATTATTAACTGTTTAATATGTTATGATGACTGGCATGTCTATGTAGTTGGCTAATATTATTTATCCGCTGGGAGCCTCCTATTTGGTGCCGAGTTATCTCACTGACAGCGGGTGAATGTGACTGGCATGTCTATGTAGTTGGCTAATATTTATTATACGCTGGGAGCCTCCTATTTGGTGCCGAGTTATCTCACTGACAGCGGGTGAATGTGACTGGCATGTCTATGTAGTTGGCTAATATTATTTATCCGCTGGGAGCCTCCTATTTGGTGCCGAGTTATCTCACTGACAGCGGGTGAATGTGACTGGCATGTCTATGTAGTTGGCTAATATTTATTATACGCTGGGAGCCTCCTATTTGGTGCCGAGTTATCTCACTGACAGCGGGTGAATGTGACTGGCATGTCTATGTAGTTGGCTAATGTTTATTATCCGCTGGTAGCCTCCTATTTGGTGCCGAGTTATCTCACGGGCAGCGGGTGAATGTGACTGGCATGTCTATGTAGTTGGCTAATGTTCGCTGGTTTACCCATTTGTTTTGTGGTTGGTCTATCTCAATGGCAGCGAATTGAATGTGGACCTCCATGTCTATGTAAATACTTTATATAAGAATATAATTATATACACTTTTTTTCATTGTAAAATTAACCTTGCAATACTTCGAGGACGAAGTACTGTCAGTATGGCCGTAATAGATAATCCTAACTATAGGTATTGTTATTGTTATCATGAGTATTCCTTTTACTGTTAAAACTTGATAAAATAGTAGGTAATGTTTTGCATAACCTTAAACTTGTAACAAGTATGTAATACCTAATTTACATTATTCAATTCTGCTTTCATTATTTCAGTATGTCTGTAAAAGTACCTACATTAGTAAAAATATTAAGGAATAATGTAGAAAACATATAAAATATTCCAAACGGATACCCACCTTTTATGTTGTTGATATTTTTGATGACGGTAGATAGAAATATTCAAGTTGTTTGTTCACGACTATAAAAGGGGGAGCTCCGAGTGGCTCAGCCCCATTCTTGTTCGAGACGTCGAGGTAAAAGTTAAGTAACTTTATTGCTGCTATTATTGTGTATTATAATTCTAACTATGAAGTTCTTATGAATAATGTAATACTATGTAATATTATGGTTATGTAAGTGTTATGTAATGTTATTATGATGACTGGTGTATTTTAAATACGGGTAATGATAACGTGTTTATTCATTATGGTTGGTATATTATAACGTAACGTTGTGTATGTAGTAACTATGGAGTTTCTTGTCCGTTCTTCTCCATAAGAATCTACCCTTGCGAACGGACAGTAGAGTCACCTTGAAATAAACGTTTTGACTTTGACTTTGGCTTTGACTTTTGTGTCATATACACTACTACGATAGTTATGTAGTTGTTATATACTAAAAGATAAATATAAAGTTATTAAGAATTGAATCCTATTGTTTATATTTTCCCTTTGATACAATTATATATTTACATAGGTGTAGATGTATTAGATATATATACCTAGTTATATATCTACATATATACATAATATCTAACAAATATTTACATAATCTAGATGTATTAGATATATATACCTAGTTATATATCTACATATATACTTAATATATCTAACACACTCATTTAAAAATGTCGCGGTTACCTAGTGGAAGGTGAATGTACTCGTTCGGCGGGAACACTTTCGCGCGGGAAGACTTTTTTAAATTATGTCAAATATAACAAGGCTGTATCTGTGTAAATTTCAGAATATGTGCTCATTTATATTTTGGTACTATATCTTATATAAAATGATGGACTGCAGTGAACATTTTTTAAACCAAAACAATATATTTCTGAAGGGGTAAGGGGACACCTATGATTGGTATGGGAACGTGTGATTACTTCCGCTGGGTAACCAATTATTTTTGTTTAAAGGTATACGTAAACTTTATCAATAAATATTTTAGTATTGTGGATTTACCTTGCAGTTTTCAAAACAAATTAAAAATTATCCAATTATTTAAAAGTTTTCGAATAAAGAGAATAAGTTCACTCGGGACAGGTGTTGGACAAAAAAAAGTTGATTGACCCATATCATCAAGGAATTGAGCAGGAGGTAAAATATTAGTCTCATGCCGTGCCCAACCCAAATACCATATTACCGTCATAACATGGGCACAACATCCTACCGTTCGACGGCCGACAATACAATTGCAACAATACATTTTAATTGCACTTCTACCAGAATCATTGCCACTTATTAAAATATTTATAAAATATACTTTACGACTGCTGTGTCGACTAGCGATTCTAGCCCTAAGTAAAGAGCAGCTAGGACTTAGGTTAATTCCTTCCATAATGCTGCTCCTGTGGTCATTACATATTTCTATCCTGTAGCAACCATTAAATCTTATATGCTCACCATAATAGGAGCGAGCTTGCTTTAATTGGTATGTGCCACAAGCAATTAATATTAAGTCGCTGTAAGTTAAAACAGGAAATTCCCTAACATTTTCTGAGTCTTCATTTATATTTCTAAAGTCTGCCCTCTCTATTTAGATTGCGTTCCCTAACATACTCAGATAAATAATTATTTGTTTCCATATTTTGATGAACTATTTCTAGTATTTGAGCCGCATCATCCCTGTCCCTTATTTTTATGTGGAATTTATTAATTAGAGCAGCAGCCACAGCAAAGTCTATCATCAAATGTGTAGAAGCCCTGTTAAAATAATTTTGGCGAAATATTTTAAATCCAGTTTTAAAAATGCCATTCACCACTTCTACTACCCATCGACACATAGTCACAGCTCTGGACTTATTAGCTTCTCTTGTCGTTAACTGAGATTCACCATCAGCTGGAGATAAAGGTACATAAACCTGATAACCACAACGTTCTAATAGAGAGAATGAATCCCTAAAGCCTCTATCTAGGATGAATACATCTCCAGATTGAAAAAATTGCCTCAATGAACTGGATTCATCACCAAATTCATTATTTATTATATCCGCATCTGAAGTTGTTACAGGATAAGGGCCCAGAATATCTATGATGTAACCATCACTACACACAAAATGGAAAGGTTTTACAAGATTGCGATATTTGTGTAATGAGTAAGATTTTTTCTGATACAAATAATTTGAACTTTTTTCTATGTATATACACCGTGAAATTTAAATGGTTGTTTTCCCGCAGCGAAACGGTTTTGTCTTAGTAATATGATTGTTTCATAAATAAATAAAATATTAGAAATAGGAAATGACAGATTTAGCATTGTGAAACACAAAACTCGAAAGTGATCACGAACTAATAGTAACACCGCCCGATATCTACGGCTGAAGAGCCGCGGGACCATTGACCCGCGTGCTTTTCAATCAGCTGTTTGCTATCCAAAGTTATTCAAATTTTCCCTTCATACTTTTACGGGCTTAGGACCGTCATAAATACTTTTTTAACTGCAATTTACTGAACACGAAATTAAATTTAACCTTTCAATCGTGTCAATTAGAGACAAAATAAAAAGACAATGATAGCGCGAACGCCGGCGTTCGCTTGGCTTGGGGTTTAATGAATTAAAAAGTTTATTATCGAAGATAATTTTTCAGAATTAGTTATGTACAGTCGCCAGCGCATCAAGTTACCACACTTTGACCTTGAGCGCGTTATGAGCCGAAACAGCGAGAATCGTATGAAAGAGATAAATAGCTTTTTGTCCGTTCTTACTTGTAATGTTTCGTGCTGCAGTGCGTCGTGAGCGTGTGTGCGTATGCGCGTCGTGGTGTAGAATAAGAGTATCTTAACTATCCGATACAAAATAGCGTAGCAGGTTGAATACTTGAATGGAATCGAAATAATAGTATGGTAACAAAAACAGGTGACCCGCGCAAAAACGTATGAAAGCTAATAACCAATTGTTTTATTCAAACTTTATTTATTACATAGTTATGCACACATACTATAAGCTTACAAAAAATACTTAACTTTGCCGGGTTTTATGTTACCTACTATTTTCGTGCGTACCGAATTTTATTTAAATTATACGTTCTTGTATAATTTTATTATTGTGTGAGTGAAGCTTAGCCAATGAACATTATACCTACACAACCTTTTTACTTATTAAGGTGGATGCGCCAGGGTAGCCCGCGAAATTCAAATTTTCTTACGTTTCTTGCAATTTGCAATTCAGTATTAGGTTTTATGTTGATTAAAGTATGATTCGCGGGCGTAAGAATTATTTATTTTCATAATTATAACCATTTAAGTCAGCAATAAAACTCCATAGGGCCAGGTAACCCGAAAGAATGTCTATTTCATGAAATCTTGACATTTTAGCATTATACCGACTTATGGAGTTTCTGGTTTTAATGTTGGCCTATTATGGTTCTTGAGATACAGCCTGCTGACAGACAGACGGAAGGACGGATGGGCGGACAGCGGAGGCTTAGTAATAGGGTTCCGTTGGTTACCCTTTGGGTACGGAACCCTAAAAATTGGGTACACACTACTGGTATCTACCCTTAGATATCCATCCGAAAAAATTAGGATAGTGCAGCAACATACTGCCAACTAAAATGTCTCGTATGACTGGCCTAGGAGTGTTACAAATCTTAATACGTAACTAGTTATTAAATATCTAATCTGTGATAAAAGTTTGTTTGTCATGCATTATCATAAATTTTGCATGCATTTATTCTGGACGAAGAGGGGTCTTTTGCCAGTGAAGTCAAAAAAGTCAATGACTTTTTTAAGTTAAGAAATATGCCGTCGGGGCCCCCCCTTACGGCTAGCTACCCCTTCTTTTTGACGACTTAACCACTTAAACAAATTTTGCACACCTACTTATAGGTTGTCAGGAGTTCAGAAAAGGACAGGAGAGGTTCCTACGGGAACGCGGGTGAAACCGCGGGAAAAATATTAAATTAAAATGCGGAGTAACAATTATTTATTTTTATTTTTAAACTGATATGATGACAATGATTAATAAAATAAAAATTACCTATTCTCAATTTAAAACTACACAACAGATAATATAAAACTAAAATAAACAAATCAACATGTAACTTTTATTTGTAACATAATTATTAATTACGTGCTTAAAAACTTTTAACAAAAAAATACCTAATAAACCTTTTTACAAAAAAAATAACTTTAGTTACGGAAGTCGGTATTTTTTATTGTTTCTTCGTATTTTAACAACAACTTCCGTGAGTTAAGTTATTATTTGTAAAAAGGTTTATTATTTTTTGCTTTTTAGTTTTTTCGAAGGTTTAAAATTATTTTCTTATTTTTTTTATTTTACATTTGTTTGTGACTATTATCTACTAATTACTACATGCTTATTTTTTATTACTTATAAAATAGCTACCTACCTTAAGCTATTAACTGTTATATAATCTTACTTTAACTATTATTTGTTGTTTTAATATTTTACTTATAAAATATTTTTTTAATATTAATATTTAAAAAAACAGGCTTTATATACCAACATGGTTAGGCCTACAAGAAATGCTACACAACTGTAGGGTAGTCAAATTTATAAATTTGACTTTTTGAAATAAATAAAGAATTATCAAAATCGGACTACCCTGTGAATAGTTATACGTGTTGATACATCAAATCATAAAAAAAAATCTACTCGTCACACTAGAAAACCTCCTCCGTTTTTGAGTCGGTTAAAAAGTTAAATCTGCTACAATGGCTGCCAAACAAAAGTAAGATTTTACCTAGAACAATATAATTTGACTGGGATGCATCCATAAAGTTATTCTTTAACAAAACTTATTAGGAAGATTTCCGTATCTGCCAATGTTGAGTTATTGTGCTTTAAATTATCACCAAAAATAGTAGGTAAAGGAAATAATCTCAAGAATAGAACAATGATGTGAAAAGAAGTAAGTATGTATAACATTTTAATTTCCAATAATAATTATTATATTATCTATATCACGTATGCATCAACGTATGTATCAACGTATGCAACGCTTCGCAATAGAAACACACTTATTGTATGTTGCGTTGCAAACGATAAGTATGTTTCTACTGCATAGATTTTCATATGAAATCAAGAGTCCAGATATCATAATGCTTTGCATACGATGCGTACGTAATATGAACATAGTATAAAGCCTGGGGAAGGACATGGAGGAAGCTACTTTATTATGACACAATATCAACAAACGACATGTTTTGGCGACTTTCCCAAATCAAGCAATGGAAGAATAAGCGTTGGTTGAACATATTTTTATTTTGGGTAATAAAATTATAATTATTATTTAAATGCTACTTTTTATTACTAAGCTGAAGAGTTTGTTGGTTTGGATGAACTCGCTAATCTCACGTTCGAATTGAAAAATAATATTACTGTTTGATAGCCCATTTATCGAGAAAGGCTGTAGGCTATAATAATATATCATCACGCTACGACTAATAGGAACAGCCGGTCGATTCTGTAAACATGTCAAAATGAAGTCTTGGGTGAAGTGACCACGACGTGAGCTGTCATTCCATCTCGATTACATGGAGTGACAGCTTACTTCCTGATCACTGCACCCAAGCTTTTACTTTGACATGTTTACAGAATCGCACTGTTGAGCATTACCTAATGAAAAATGTGACGCAGACGAAGTTCCGCGAGTCAGCTAATGAATTGTAAGGGTGCCTATCCATTACAGCGGAGTGGAGAAACGGAGAAATTGTAACCAATGGAATTGTATATGATCTCCGCACCACCTGAGTCATTGACATTTTGACTGACAAGATTGGTTAATATTTCTTCGTTTCTCCGCACCGCTGCCGCGCTCCGCGCAAATGGAGAGGCGGCACCCTTAACCTGATAGTTTTTCAGTGAACGAACGCACTTGGCGAACAGGGTTTGCAGTCTCAGGGGCTCAGCCTAAGTTTTGTAGACTAAGGTTTAGACTAAATTCTTTTCTTTTTAGCGAAAATGGGTTCAACAAATTAAAATTTTCCTCTACACAATAGTAGTGTAAATAAAAAAGTGCCATGACCTTAAAAAGCCCCAACTTGAGCTCAGAAATACGCAACAAGATTGGCGTTTTAGGTGTTAAGAAATATTACTACATGGGAGCGTTACGCGTTGTCGAAACAATATATTATTTAATATTAAATAAAAGCTTACTTACATAAATTAATGAATACTGTAAAATTAACAATAACTAGGTAAACATATTATATAACAATACAAACTTGAGCAAATAAATATAACAATAGATATTTATTTTTAATGTAAGTATAAACAGATGTTTTTGCAAATATATAAAATAAAAAGAATAAACTTAACAAGATATATTATATACTTATGTAAATATATTTAATATCGGGTTGGACCACCTCGCGCATCTAATACAGCGTCTAGTCTGCCCCTCATACCAGCCACCATATTCCAGCAGGTGTCCCTGCCTCTTAATTGCTCCCATGTAGTATGAGCTTCTCGCCGCAAGTTTTCGTTGTTGCGGATTTCTGACGCATCCTAATCGAGAACCATGAGACCCCATAAATTCTCGATTGGGTTTAGGTCAGGGCTCTTTGCAGGCCATGGCAAGCGGACAATGTCTTCTTGGGCCGCGAACCACTCCTGCGCTACTCTGCAGGTGTGCACGCGGCAGTTGTCCTGGCAGAGGTAAATTATGCCCTCTGGGTAGTGCAGGCGCACGGTGGGGATCATCACGTCACGTAAAATTTCGACGTACTGTTCCCCAGTCATGCGCCCGCTTACCTCTACCAGTTCACCGGGTCCCATAGAGCTCATCCATCCCCAAAAATTTAGGGAAATTCTTCCACTTGCCCGATTTGGCAAAATGTTTGCCTCCACATATCGTTCGTTGTTTCTGCGCCATAATATTTTTCTCCCATCCGTATCCGACCGGAAGCTTTTTTCGTCCACAAAAATAACTATATTATTCTCCCAGTCAAAATTATAATATTCTAGGCAAAAACTAACTCTGGCCTCCTTATTGGCTTGGGTCATAGCGATCTTCTTGGCAGGGCGTCTTCGTCGCAGGCTTCCGGCGTCTTTCAGGCGCCTTCTCACGGTGTCCATAGATATCTAAAACAAGGAGCATGACAATTTGAATACATGCTACTACTACTACTACTTTACTATGACAAAAAACCGGCGAAGTCTGAGTTGGTCTCGCTTGTTGCTCGTTACCCACGAACACTTTTAAGTTGTTACTTTAAAATCATAGATTTCATATAGCTTTTCCTGTAATCTGTAGGTCCTATTATTTGTATTTTTTATTTATCTTAGACTCAGAACTAAAGGGGAAGGGGAATGGCCAATTTTCATATATTTTCTTTAATAACTCCGAAATGAAATATTTTAAAATTATAAAAAAATACTTTTGAGACCCTGAAGAACCCTTTGATGTGATATGTCACACGGTACAGTTGGATATTTTTTTAACTGCCTAACATTCTCCCCAAAAAGTGACACCAGTTTTAAAAATTACTTATTTTCGTTACGTGTCCGTATTTAGGTCACAAAAGGTTATAATAATATACCTATGTGTACCCAACCAAATCGGTCCTGTAGATTTGGAGAAATCCAATCGAATTCGGATGTGACAGACAGAGAGAGAACCGAGTGATACTATAAGAGTTCCGTTTTTCCCTACAGAGGTATAGGTAGGTAGGTAGGTAGAGCATACGATGTTTCTATTGCATTGTTTTTCATAAGCAATCAAGAATCCAGATATACTTAGGACCAGTGTGTCTCTCGCTTGTCCAGGAAAAAACCACCGAAAATTAGGATAACTGCAATAATTCTTAACTCTGATTGTTTGCCGTTAACGTGTAGAGAATAGGCAGGCAATTATGTAATGAGTACCGTAAAAAGTTAACCCGCGGCTGTTCGTTTTTTTTTAAGAAGCACCTAATTTCAATTATAACTCGATGGGAAAAAACATTACTATCCTATTTTTTTTTAAATCATGTTTTTAGGATTCCGTAAAAAAACGGAACCTTTATAAGACCACTCGGGTGTCTGTCTGTCTGTTTGTCACAGCCAGTTTTCTCCATTGTAGGAATTTGTTTTTAACAACATTCCTGAGGACGAAAATGTTACGTTTTACAAATTTTAAAAATAATTAGAGGTAACTTGATTTCCGTAGCTTTTATTGAAATAAACGCGGTTTTTTGTTTTTTTTTTAGTATGACCCAGTTGAAGGAAAAACACGATTCAAGAAAAATATCAAAGTTAGGAATTTTTGCAAGGTTCAAAGATAAATTTGACTGACCACAACACACTGACTGATAACATTCACTGAGAATCGAGTCGAGAACATTATGCACGCGTAAAACCGGTTTGGCCGAGCGCCAACCGCCCCGCCTTTTGTCGATTGTCTAGCGAACTTAAACTTCAAAGACATGAGATGTATGTGTAGATGAAAGTATGAAGTGTTCTGTTGGTTCTGTCAACTATAAATGTATCAATATATGTATATACCTACGGTACAGTAAGGTCGTGTAATGCAATATTAGGTCAGCTTTTTAAATATAAAATTATAGGTAGGTAATGGTAGGTTTTATAATCAATTTTTGCAATTTGCAAGTTAGTATTATGTTATTATGTTGATTAAATTATGATTCGCGGGCGTAAGAATTATGTATTTTCAGAATTATAACCATTAAAATCAGTAAATTATCTCCATAGTCGGTATAATCCTAAAATGTCAAGATTTCATGAAATAGTCATTCTTTCGGATTACCTGGCCCTATGGAGTTTTATTGAAGACTTAAATAGTTATATTTATTTATTTATTTATTAATGATCAAAAAGTTACATTTTAAGCTTTATAACGTCCAAAAAATTATTACACATAGTTTATCTGTTGGATCAAAATTATTGCTATTTACTTATTATCTTATGAACTAAATTTGCAAATTTGAAAATCTATTGGAGATTACTAAGCGTTCACGTTTATCGTTTGCAACTTGGCTAGGGGGGCTGAACCCTTCGGAGAATAGAAGCGTGAGGTTCACGCATATTTTATATGCAATGAGTGGATTAGCGGAAGTTCCTATCGCGGAATTGTGTTTCGCGCAAGTACGTATAAAATTCCCGGCGCGCACCGAACATCCGTTCAACTGTCGAGACAACTTGTTGTATGCGTGAGCGAACCACAGTAAATACTTATTTGCCGCCTGCCTTGTACGCTCGGCCGCTCGGCGGCGCTAAGCAACAACATTTTAACACCTCGGAATCACTGATCATTGTATCATATCTATCACGCGATCACTACGAAGCCTATAATGCATAGGTATAAATATGGCCCATTTTGTTGTTATGACGTGTTATTCAATGTGTGACACATGGTTTCATTGATTTTATACTTAATTCAATTTATCTTATTATGTTTTTTTTTTTTTTTTTTTTTTTTTTTTTTCGGTATGACCACTAGCAAGTTAACACGCAAGGGCTAGCAACTGCTTAACCGGACTAACCTGTGGTGGCCTCAAAAGAATTTAAGGCCCCCAGCCAAGGCAACAAATCTAGCTACAAGCTAAACTACTGACCGCTCGCTAAGGGCATTCCCTGTGGAATACGACCTCGGCTTAGCGGCGTCAGTTTGGGACAGCAAGGGACAATCAGGCTGGGTCGTTTTATTAATTAGGGGTTATTAAAGCTAAGGGCTCAGCGGCGCGGGCTGGCTCGTTTGCAAGAGTCGGGGAGGGTTTTGAATGGGGCGTCGCGACGGACCTCGGCGGCGAGGTCGGAATACGGAACGCGGTCTGTGTTTGTTTTTTCTAAGAGTGCTGGTTTCCCTACAGCTTTCCTGAATCGTTGTGATCTCGTCATCTGACTCGACGAGTGTATGCCGAGGACGGCGAATCTTGCTAATACGAGAGGGAGTGTATTGTGAGGCCTTTGAAATCAAAGGGTTGCTGTGTTTCTCAGCTGATTCAATAAAACGCTTTGTAAGACGTTTCATGAATTGTTTTACTGTCGGAATTTTGAGGTCGACATGAAGTCGTTCATTCCTAATAAACCACGGGGCGCCCGTGGCTTTTCGGAGAAACCGGTTTTGGACTACTTGCATCCTGTGGATTTGCTTTGACTTTGAGTGTGCGAATATGGCACACGCATAAGTCATAATCGGGCGAATGCACGTTGTGTAAATGCGCAGTTTACATTTAAGGGACAGCTTGCTGCGTGCATTCAGCATGGAGTGGAGTCTACCTAGAGCAAAAGCGGCGCGCGAACGTACCGTTTTTATGTGCTCAGCAAAAGTGAGTCTGTGGTCTAGTATCACACCTAGATATTTGGCTTGCTTTTCCCACGGGATCTGCTTACCAAACATGGTGATCGGACTCGGTGGTTTGGGAACGAGTCTAGCCCGCTGCTTGTAAAACAAGATCGCCTGGCTTTTCTCGGGATTAACTTCAAATCTCCAGAATTTAAACCAATCGCCTAGGTCGATGGCCGCCTTCTGGAGATTTTTGGCTATTGACTTTTCACTACTGCCTGAGCAATAGATGGCCGTGTCATCGGCAAAAAGAGCTAACTGCGTCTTGTCATTTCTGGGAATGTCGCTTGTGAACAGCGTGAAAAATAAGGGTGAGAGCACACCGCCTTGAGGGACGCCGGCTCGGATAGGGTGGGGGGAGGAAAGCGCACCTTCGATACGATACCGAAAGGTGCGATTCGACAAATAGTCTCGTATGATGAGCACGAGACGGTCAGGCACGCCGAGTTTGTATAGCTTATAAATTAAGCCATTGTGCCAGACTTTGTCGAAAGCTTTCGCTATATCAAAGAACACGGCTCCCGTTTTTAAACCGCGTTGAGTGCGGTCGCTGATATGTTCAACGATACGGTAAACCTGTTGGACACATGAGTGATTAGCTCGAAAGCCAAACTGTTCATTTGGGAGGAGGCCCTTGGCTTCGGCATAGTCCCTGAGTCGCTTATAAATAAGGCGCTCGTAGATTTTACCTAAGACCTTGAGCAGACTGATGGGGCGATAGCTATTAGGGGAGGACTTTGGCTTTCCCGGTTTTGGAATACCGATAACGGTCGCCTCTTTCCACGATTGTGGGAACATGTTGTTGGACAGAGCGCCGTTGAAAATGGCAGTCATCAACATGATAAGGGAAGCTGGGAAAAAACGGAACACCTTATTGGTGATACCGTCAGACCCAGGGGCTTTCCTGGGTTTGAGTTTCCCGATTATATCCTTCACCTCATCTGGAGTGATGGGGGGGAGGGGGTCCTCGGGGTCTTCGACGGGGGGGAGAGAAGTCCTACGTTCGACCTCAGCGTCCACCTTGGCGAGGTGAACTGGGTCAACCGGGTAGGAGCTAGGAGAGCACTGGGACTCTAGGCTGTCGGCCAGGCATTCTGCTTTCTCATCGTCTTCAAATGCGATGGTATTGTCAGGGCGAGTGAGGGGTGGCATAGTTAAAACCTCAGAGGCGCGTAACTTCCTCTGGAGTTCCCAGAAGGCCTGGTGATTGGGTTCGAGGTCGCCAAGCATCTTTTCCCAGCGACTGCTACGCAGTTCAGCGATGGCGCGGCTTACTTTACGCTGTAAGTAGCGCATGTGAACTTTGTTACTGTGGCAGGGAAAGGATGAGTAGGCACGGACCGCCGCGTTCTTCTCCGTCAGCAGAGCACGCACCTCGTCCGGGAGTTTCCAGCGATGATCGCTCATCGCCGGGACCTCCTTTGAGCATTCGCTCAGGACGGATCGCACATGTTCCGTGAAGGAGTCGACCGCAGCCGTCGTGTCGGCGGCAGACTCGATGAGATCTGGAATCTTATCCAAGTGAGGTGACGTGGTGATTTTCAGCTTTTCGCTTACTTTTCTCCAGTCAGTGATCACTCGGGAAGGAGGGGGTTGAGTGGGGTCCATGGTTCCCGATCTGGGGGCAAGCTCCAGAATAACGGGCCTGTGGTCCGAGTTTAGCTCGTCAATTGTCTCTACAGAATGCAGCCTTAGGCTAACATTCTTTAAGAGGGCAATGTCGAGCACATCAGGACGAAAGTTGGGGTCATGAGGGTAGTGAGTGGGATGCATCGGAGCTATGACATCAAAGTTGAGGGGGCCGGAAAGTTCGAAAACGACTCTCCCCCTGGGGTTGGCCGTGAGGCTATTCCACGAGGGGTGTTTGGCATTGAGGTCACCCGCCAGAATGACGGAATCACTCAAACCGAGAAGTTTAATGAGGTCATCTTTTATCTCCGAGGTGTTAGCCGCCGTGTTGCTGGCGCTAGGAGGAGGGATGTAAGAGGAGATGACCGTGATGGGCTGATGGCCTGTCATACCTAGCCGACAGACAGAGACCTCTACTTGTGCAAGAGTGGGAGGATCCACAGGGATGCAGTAGAGTGAATTTTTATAATAGATAAGGGTACCTCCCCTGTGACATCGGGTCCTATCGTTGCGAACTAAACGGTAGTTTGCAATTTTAGGGTCTCGATGTTGGGGCTTGAGAAAGGTCTCTTGGACCAGAAGTACATCAATTTGATGATCGCGGAGGAATGTGGCGATTTCGTCACGCTGGCTCAGAAGGCCATTGGCATTGAAGAGCCCTATCCGGAGGGCCTTCGGTTTGAGCCTACGGTTAGTGGACTTATCCATTAACTATGGAGTTGAATTTGTAAATATAGTGAGTTACATCACTGAAGTTCTTATAGATTGAGGCATGGTTGCCTCCGCTGGATTTGAGTGCCGCGCTTAAGGCGAGGGCCCTATCAGAATAAAAGGCCAGGAAAGTGATGAGAGACAGATTCTCATCAACATTTTCGACTGTCTCGACTAAGGGAGCTGGGACAGCTGCGGGAGTAGCCTTTGGTGGGGGAGGGGAGGGTGGTGATAGGCGTGCGGGGGGCCTCGTCTTTGCGAGAGCCGCGCGAGAAGCCGTTGGCGGGGAGAATGGGGGGATGGCTACATCCATAAGGGCGGGGATGGCCTTAGAAGGTGAGGCGTTAGGGGAGGCCTGAGGGGCCTGTGAAGCCTGAGGGGTAGTGGTCCTCAAGGCCGGGAAGTGGGCCTTGTGGTTTGCTGCCCTTCAGGGATTAGGGCGCTGATGGCTTTGAGCCATTGGGGTGTTGGTGACTTGGGTGGGGCGTTCCCTAAACTGGCGGACGTTACCGCGCTTTGCCAGTGAGGGAGAAGAAGACTTTGGTGCCCTGGGGCAGCCCCGGTAATTTGCCGGGTGCCCGGTCTCACCACACAGCACGCAGCTGGGAGGCTCGACACATTGGGATCGGTCCTTAGGGCGTGTGCAGTCAGCGGTGCCGTGGTCACCCAGGCACTTGACGCATCTTAGCTTAGCGTAGCAATTACGCTGAGTGTGGCCGTAGAGTTGGCAGCGATGACACTGCCCAACTATGCCACTCCTATTTGGGTTCTCGGTTTTAATGCCCGAGAGCCTACAGACTTGGCTGAGTTTGAAAATGGGGTGATACCCCTCAACTGGGTCGCAAACGACCAGGATCATGTCGTAGGGTTTACCCCCACGACGGTGCATTCGGTGGACCTCAGCCACCGGAATTTTTTGCGACTTAAGGTCGCTGAGAATATCCTGGACGGATATTTCGTGTGGGACATTACGTACGACCACACGTACTTGTTTTTCCTCCTCGAAAGAGTAGGAATGGAACTGAATGTTCCTTTCCCGGAGGAGTTTATGTAGGCCTCTGTAATCAGTGGCCGTGGGGACTGTTACTTTTATGCCCAGATTGACAGTCTGGGCACGAGTGAATTTTATGTGGCGCGGCTTCGTTGCTGGGAGGTACCAGCGCGTGAAGCGGGGCGAGAGGGGGCTGGGGAGGGGAGAGGGGAAGATTGGCCTGAGGGGGCCTTTTGGGTCGGCTTCTTCGCCTTGGGTGCTGACTGGGCAGCATTTGACCTCTTCTTCCTCTTGCCCTGGACAACTATGAAGCTGTCCGAGGAGCTCGAGGAGTGGTGTCCATCCGAGTCTGACTCGGAGCCAGACTCATACTCCATTGTGTTGGAGGGGACGGGGGCGGGGGCGGGGGCGCTCAGCTCGGGAGTGACCTGGCTGTCCAAGGCATCGCTGAATTGGGCGATGTCAGACATTGATGGGGTAGGGGTGGGGGGGGGAGGGGGGCACCGAACGGGTGCGGGGGAAGAACTACGACTGAGCGTCGTGGGGGGGGGGGGCACTTTTGTGGTGGCGGGGGGGGGAATGGTTTTGCAGGTGCCAACACTATAGAGGGGGGGGGGGTTGACACCCTAGGTGGAGATGACGGGACAGTGGTCATCTCACCCTGGATACGTTCGAGAATTGCGTTGAACAACGCTACATCGGGGTCGTCTTTGTACTTAGAACAAAGGGCGGCGCACAGTGCCATAAGGGCATCTGCTACGCCGGGAGAGGGGAGAGAGTGGTCGGGGATCGGGGCACTGTTTACCATAATGGTGGCCACCGATGGGGAAGGAGTAGGTATGGCGCTCGAGGCGTCCATCCTGAGAGGGGGGGGGGGGGGAGCTAAGCTCCTGTCCCTAAAGACAGTTCCCCAAAAACAGCCCTTCCCTTGAGCGTTTCCTAGTGCTCTAGCCGGGGAGAAGAAAGCCCAAACAAACTCTCCGGCAGCACAACTGTCTTCGGCCTGAAGGGCCACTAAACCTAACTCCCCGGGTGGGAGCTCCCGGGGATGAGTACCCTCCCTGCCGGGTTCGGTCAGGGAGGTGAGTGCCTAGGGTGAGCCCTAAGCTTGTATACCCACTGCCAATCTTAATGTGCAGTGGGGCCCTATGGGTCTTTCGACCAAGCTGGTGACGTAGGGGTAGACACACCCAGCCGTCACCAGGTGCACCCTGGAAGGAAACGGGATTAGAATTTAGGGCGCGACTAGTAGATCCCCCAAGGCCGCGCACCTAAACCCTTCCGACTTTACCAAGCCCTGAAGGGGCTTGGTAGGTGTGTCGGGTCAACACCACTTGGCTTAGTTGGCACCGTAAGGTATCCACCAAGTACCACAAACAGTGGATTTTACCTGAAGGGCAAATCTCTATCGGTAGCAAGCGAATAAATTCACTTGCAACCGAAACGAGTCACCTCGTAGCACGCTAAGAGACTGCGTAGCAAGTCTCGTAGCACTACTACGAAGTGGGCGGAGCTACGTAGCACGCGTAGGCGAGCTAACGTACCTACGCTGTGTGATGACGCGGAGTCTCGCAGCTGGTGCGCGTAGCGGTCGGCGGTGTCGCGCGCTACGGGGGCGTAGCGCCGGGGGTCTGCTGCTACGGTCGTAGCGGAGAGCTGCGTGGAGGTGGGATGCGTGCGACTCGAACGGGCGCTCGAGGCGGAATGATCTTATTATAACAACACTACCTAATGTTAAAGCGAAACCGTGTTTATTAAGTGGAAGTATGTAGGTTAATGTTAATCAATTTTGTTGCCTATATTACTTGGAAAACCATGTTTTAAGTAGGTAGCTAAATGATGAATACCTAAGTTAGGATGATAACGATAGATAAGTGTTATAACAAGGTATCATACTCACGCTGTACGTAGAAGAAGAGACTCTCGTGCTGAGGAACGGATGGGCAATGTGTGCAGCGACTATAGCCGCATCTTCTGCCGCTGTCGTGGCTCTTGCGTAAAGTTGGCGGTGGTGGGCTTGGAGAGTTCCACTTTCTTCCCACCGCCGAAGCCAGAAGTAAACAGTTTTTCTCTGGAACGAAACATATAGCCATCATTTATTTGCACATATTATGCATACAGGCGAAGTTGTGTTAATACTAATATAATTCCCTACAATAATTTGGTTACTTATTTATTTACATATTTTTTTTTTACACACTTGATAGTCATGACCATAGAAATATAAAATATAACTATGACCATTCTGAGATTGCGATAGCGATAGCGTGGTAACTAGATTACCTAATGTGAACTGAACCCGCCCGTTGAATTACCTACGTGTGCCTACGTGGTATGTTTCATAATAATAATAACAAAGTAATTATGCCTTGTCCCTGCAATGCAATGTTTCAGCTGACAAAAATAAAGTGCAAAACTGTGTAGGTATGTATTTACTTTTAAATCTTATCACTACCTATTGGATAAACTTTTGTTTAGAATCAATCAGGAGGAAATGAATAAAAAACAATCGTTTTTCGATGTCGGTTTACAAAGGTATAAATCTAAGCTTACACGGTTACTCTACATTTTAATGGCGTTTAGAACAAACTCACAAACTGATTGTAAAAAAATAAAAAGAATATTACCTAGCTATCCTTTCTGTTTACTTTTTCGAAAATTTGATTTGATTTGACCGTTGACAGACACATTTTTCAATATTAGTTTTTGTTTATTTTAATTTAAAATTAAAAGTAAAATAATATTTACTCACCGTTATCCCCGTCTGCCGACAAATATCAATCACCCGGCAGCCACTCAATCTAAGCGCTATGATGCGCTCTCGCTCAATTCGCGTTAAATGTGGCGCCATTTTTATTTTGCACTGTATATTTTTCGCAACTACAGACTTCACCACTCCACGAATTTGTAGAGACTAACGCAAACGATATCGGGAGAACTCGGGGGCGCTGGCGTACGCGCAAGGGTGCGGAGGCGTGGCCTATTCCAAGTGAGGCATATTCATTGGTTCCTAATTTTTAGCTTGTGCAACCATTGGGTCATTTTGGAAACGTTGAAAACTCTACCAATCATGCGAAAGATACTTTCTTTCTAACACTTCACGCCGCGTCATAGTTATAGATATGTATAATGTTTACCGTGACGAGCTGGCGACTGTACCTAAAAAAGTATTTGAGGCGTATTTAAAAAAATTGAATCAACTTAATTACAATAATTTTGATCAGCTAAACTACTTTTACATGTTTATTTACAAAAGTACGAGTAGGTACTTACACTTCCCGGTAACGGAGTAATTGTTCGAAGTGTAAGCCCCTGCGTTGTATGCACTGCACAATCGCGCACGTTTCAATTGATTGTCTTTTAATTTTATCAAGGTGTCTCTGTCACCACGTACGATATTAAAAGTGTCCACTATCGCAGTCACTAACGCATCACGACTTTCGTGTTCCTCACGATACACCAGGCGCTTGAGCTCAGACCACAAGTAAAAGTCCAACGGAGTTAGGTCCGGGCTTCTTGGTGGCCAAGGCACTGGCCCGCCGCGTCCGATCCAGCGCTCGGGAAACACCGAATTCAGGTGCTCTCGCACGGCGCGGTGATAGTGAGCTGGGCACCCGTCTTGCTGGTAATAAAGATTTTCCAGTACCGCTAGCGGAAGATAATCTAATAAGTCCGGGACGGGATAACGTTTCGTAACATTTCCAGGTAGGTTCCACCTGTTAAGTGTCCTGTCACGAAATGCGGTCCAATGAGGTGGCCATTAATTATGCCGGTCCACACATTTACACTAAAACGCACTTGATGCGCACACTCACGAATAACATGTGGGTTATTCAAAGCCCAAAAATGTTCGTTACGCTGGTTGTATATTCCAATCCGCGTAAAAGTGGCTTCATCCGTCCACAAAATGTTTTTGTCCTGATTGTCGATCAACCACTGACAAAAGGCAATTCTGTTTTGGGGGTCGTTTTCATTTAAAGCATGAACGCGTCGATAATGGTAAGGATGGTGTCCTTCTGAGTTCAGCAGTTTCCAGACGTAGTACTGGCTTACGCCAAACCTAGACTCGGCCTGACGTGTACTTCGAAGAGGGTCGCGTTCGAAGTACTCGATGATCTCCTCGTCGAGCGCTGGCGAAATAATGGCCGACCGTCCTCTGGCCTGTGCATGTGCTGGGGTTTGGAATTGACGATGATCCAGTAGCCGCTGTGTCGCCGCTACGATGGTCCGTGACTGTGGCACTTGGGGGTTCAGAATCCCGCGAAGACGGAGCGACTGCAGGTGTCGCGGCTCCGCGTAAAGCCTCGGCCAAACCTGCGCGTCAGTAAAGCGGGACGCGGGACGCGATGCGGGAGCGTCTGCAAAGCGAAACTGACGTGCATACCTGCGCGACTGCGGCGCGAATCGCCAACTTCATTAATTGATGAACAATCACTGAAGACGCGCGACTTTATCTGGTGTAACTACTAAATTGTTGTGGTGATGACATCCTGGTACTTAACATCAGAGTCTGACTCTGATGAGGAAGACCTTTTATTGCTTGCTCTTGCGGAACAAACAACACGGTAAGTATTGTATTTAGTGATTGAGTAAGAGCTCACAGACGAGCGACAGTGTGTCGGCGACAGTTCGCGACACTTGTCGGCGACGGTCGCAGACCGTCGACCAGTGTCGCGAACTGTTGCTGACAAACTGTCGCTCGTCTGTAAGAGCCCTAAGCCACAAATTATTGTGTGGCGAAGGCCAGGATCGTCTACGTTACTACTACTACTACTCGTTAAACGTATGGTGTTGTATGCGACCGTTTAAGCCACACGCGACGCGCAACGCCCCACGTGTGCTTATACGAGTTTGCACAAATAACTTAGGGCACTTTCACATATAAGGCGCAGACAGCGGCTTACTATGTGCCATCAGTAAGCGCACAATACTATTTTGATTAGACCTTTCACACCTAGCGCATAATTGGCAGTTACGCTTGATGTGAAAGCTCTATTCAAAAACCGGCCAAGAGCGTGTCGGACACGCACATGAAAGGGTTCCGTAGCCATAAGTAGGTAGTTATTTCCATACATTACCATTTAGTTAGGGCAACTGCACTTTATAAGTTGGTCGAGTTGTATAAAAATAACTATGTATGATACAGAGTCCGCTATAGTTTTAGTTGAAAGTACTTACTTGGAGGTATACAGCACATTTTTTTCAGAATTATTGTAATAGTATTTCAAAAGTTAAGGGGGGGGGGACGCTCTAATTTTAACTTTGTATTAATATATCTCGAGACTGGGGTTTTTG
The DNA here is from genome assembly GCA_947386135.1 of Melanchra persicariae. Classification (NCBI taxonomy): domain Eukaryota; kingdom Metazoa; phylum Arthropoda; class Insecta; order Lepidoptera; family Noctuidae; genus Melanchra; species Melanchra persicariae. The sequence goes on along the minus strand of OX376673.1, from coordinate 6,017,476 downwards.
ATCTACATGGTTTCAAGGCAACTTTTGTTGTATTTAATGAGACCTTTTTAACGATACCCCACACGATGGGGTAAGTCGATTTTTTTCTTCGAATTAACTTTTTGCTGTATGGGAGGGGGGGAAAAAATAATTATTTTTCGATAATTTTAAAAACCAATTTTTGGATTATCAATATACATCTCTCCACCAATTTTCGTGGCAATCGGTGCAGAAACGGCGGAGAACGAGCCAGGACGGACGGACAGACGGACAGACATGACGAAACTATAAGGGTTCCTAGTAGACTACGGAACCCTAAAAAGAGCATGGCGCGCTTAATGACGGCTCATAGTGAGCCGCTGACTGTGCCTTATAAGTATTATCACAAAGTATTCTTATATTTTAACTTAATTATTATTACTTACAGGAAAAGGTTATGGGTACCTACACGATATTAACAAGGAAAGAAAAAAATATGGGGAATACCATACCCTAATGAGAGATTTACGAAACAGCCCACAACGGTTTTTTATCTATTTCAGAATGCCAGAAGCATGTTTCGATGAAATTTTAGAACTGATTAAAGAAGACAACAAAACAAGATACAAAATACCGCGAAGCTATTTCTGCAGAGGAACGGTTAGCAATAACTTTAAGGTTAGTACCTATGTTTTGCATCTGCTCACACCCAATTTTGCAAAATCTCTATAACCAAAATTATTTCTGACATATAAATGACATAGGTTAAAGAAAAAAGACTAAGATTTAATCATTCAGAGGTTTAATCATTTAAAATTATGAAGTCAATATAATATGAAAATCAGATTTGAGCCGAGAATGTTTTGAAATATTTCGCTGCAATAGAATCACCATCAGCATTTACTGCCTCTTCATTCAAACCGTGCAGTTCATGTTCACGAGTTGTAACCACAGCCTCGGCTGTTGTCTCGTCTGAATTATTATTATGAATAATCGGTTGTAAATTAACTGTTGAACTTGTATTAGGAGTGTTGGAATAATCGGCGTAATTAGAAAAGTTTAAAGTTGCCGTAGCCGCAGATGATGTCATTTCTGTGTTACTGTTATTAATTAAGTCCAAAATATTTGGTGCACTTGTATTGTAAGTATTAGAATAATTGCCATCATCGGAAAAGATTGAAGGAGTCGATGAATTAGTGTAAGGCGAGACACGTGTGCTTTCATCGATCTCTGCTAATTCTTGTTCTGCTATGATTTGAGCTAGTTTCATTTTTATAATAGTCTGTCTACGGAGCGACAATCTCTTAACACTCTTTGCATATCCAATAAATATATGTTCCAAATCGTCCATTTGTGATTGTGATCTCTTTTGCGATTTCCTTTCAAAATATTCTAGCACTTGGTTGACTGGCGTGACTTTATTGTTATTTTTTTGCGTAAGAGTGTTAGATCCAGGCGGAGTATTTGAAATAGGTGCATTTCGTGCAGCAATGATCTCAGCCTGTGATGCAGAAGTTTGTGTTACCGGTTGTGATTCATTATTCTCAACTGCAATTTGGGCATCGTCGGTTTGATCAATGCTTTCGTTTTCAGAGGGATCATTAATATTATCTATCGTTTTAGCAAAAGTTAAATGTGGTTTTAGAAATTTCATTTGTTCGGCCCACTGCCACTGGCCGTAGTTTTTCTTTGCTGCTTGTCCTGTAGTGGTTTTCGTACTTTTAAGATATTTTGCGAATGTATCACGGAGATTTTTCCACTTTTTTTTCGCAGCATCACCTAGAATTTTAATATAATAATATTTATATTTAATTATTTTATGGTATTTCTCTCTTGATGTATATATGTGTGTGTGTGTGTGGTGTGTGTGTGTGTGTGTGTGCACGTGTATGGGATGTGTGGAGGAGGTGTTGATGTGAGTGTCTATTATAATAATTTGTTTTATTTTTCAGATTTCTTGCAACCGGCGATAGCTACAAAACCATTTCTCACAGCTACAGGGTTGGATTTTCTACAGTAGCACACATAGTAAAACAAGTATGTTACTATATTTGCTCGAGACTACAATCCACTTACATGCCCGTGCCTACACGACAAATTTGGGAAGCATCGGCTAACATGTTCCACGAACGGTGGCAGTTCCCAAATTGCGTGGGTAGTATTGACGGCAAGCATGTTACCATTAAAAGTCCTCCAAACAGTGGATCTAACTATTTCTGTTATTTGAAGAAGTTTTCCATAGTACTTCTGGCAATAGTTGGACCAGACTATAAGTTCATTGGTGTGGACATTGGAGGATATGGAAAAAATAGTGATGGAGGAATACTTGAAGAATCATCAATGGGACAAAAGTTGTCAAACAATTCGCTAAATATTCCGCCACCTAAACCTCTTCTCGAGCAAAATATACCTACGCCTCATGTTTTAATTGGAGATGAAGCATTTGCCTTGAAAACATATTTGATGAGACCTTTTCCAAGGCGGTCAGCAAGGGAGGACAATAGTAAAGACAATTACAATTATCGACTTTGCAGAGCAAGACGTGTCGTAGAAAACGCTTTTGGTATTCTAGCAAAAAAATGGAGGATATATGATAGACCCTTAGAAATAGATGTTGAAACTTCTAAACTTGTTGTAAAAACAACTTGCATTTTACATAACTACTTGATTTGTAAAAAGGCAGATACTTTTTTGCATTTATTACCATCTCCTACGACTACGGTCTTTGTGAACTTTGATGTCGATGTAAGAAGAGCAGCTAACGTTCCTTTCCAAATACGTGACCGTTTTGTAAACTACTTTAATAATAATAATATGAATAATAATGCTGTGTAAAAAAAATATAAGACGTGGATTATTGCGATTTCCTAAACATTTTCGTAGCCGTTTGCAAACGGGCTATTCATACTTACAATATGCCTCTGCGACATGTATACCCAGTTCAAGTACTTGCGAACGTGAGCGACGTTGCCATTTTGTGCAGCGTACAGTTCGAACCAAACTTAATGGCGGCTCGGAACTTAGCCGCCAGTGCAATTTCGCGCAGGTAACGTCAAGTTGACAACAGACAGCACTGAAAGCACGACGAGTCGTGCGAGTCCGAGTGAGACAGAGGGTGCGCGGGGTGTCCCCCGCCCGTCTTCACCTTCAAAATTAGGATAGGATATTCTCTTACTTTTTCTATAAACAACTCTGCAGTATCTCCTGTTGTAGTCATTGTGGAATTAAATAACAAACAAACTCGCTCACAACACACGTCTGACCACTGAACGCGTGCGTCCCGCTCTGCCGACGCGGCCGTCCCGCGATGCGGTCGCGTATGTATGCAAAGCGCCATTAGATGTTATGGGTAGCGTCCGTCGCGCGGTAGACGCTCCCGCTTCGCAGTCGCTTTGGTCGCGCAGGTTTGGCCTCAGCTTAAAGTCGCATGGCAGCATGGGAGTCATAATTAGCTCTAGCATAAAGTTGCACCATAGCAACGTACTCCAAATTGCAGTAGTTGTAATGTCGATCCATGTTGCAATGATAACGCGTGCTGCGCATACGACATTCGCGGGAAAACTAAGTGCAGTAGGTACTAGGTATGTTACCGCCGCACGGATACAATAGGCGTCGAAGCGCGGTTTCGATCGTTTGTTATTTTTGCGCGCAGGCTAGTTTATGCTGTATCACTACACGCGAGAGCTTATTTTACTTTGAACATTTCCTTTGTCGGCGTTTCGTTTGTCGGCTTTGCGGTGAATTTTTGCAATGTTGCGTGCAAGCTATTTTATGCCGTATCATCACATGCGGGAGCTTATTTTGGTTTGAACATTAATTTATGCATTACTTTCCTTTGATGGCGCCGGCGCGTGCGACAGTACCTACAACAAGTTGCGTCTAGTGTTACTATTTTTTCTCACTTTTTCGCGTTGTTGAATATTTTTTTAATTATTTTAAACCAAAAACATTTTTATTTTTTTACTTTTACTCTATGTTTCGAAAGAACTCCTTATGGCAAGTCGTTCTGCCGCGGTAAAACAACCATTTAAATTTCACGGTGTATATGTACCATCGGCAATTATGATGGGCCTCCTATCTTCTCCCCCATAAAGTCGACTTGGAATAAGGAGATTTCTTTGAGCTATTTCTGCTCGGGATATATGATTTATGCCCACATTTAAAGGAACGAAATCCTGATTTAATATTTCGCGGGCCATATTCATAAGCCGCTCTAACGTGCTTCTTGGCAAGTGCCAAGAAACACGTTAGAGCGGCTAAACGACGCATGTCGCATGTGTGAGCGGCGAACGCATGTCGGCATTATTGCAAGTGCAATAATGCCGACATGCGTTCAGCACTATCTCCTGTTCTTAACTTCATCAAATATGCAGCAAGTGCAAAAGAACCCCTATGTTTACTTGACAGTCTCGGAACTTCAGAGAGAATTTGTTGGTACTGTGCCTTTGTTAAGCCTAGATAATAATGTACAGTATGATCAGGCACACTGTGAATATTTTCAAAGTCTATATGATTGTGCATATTATCTTTCAATAATGTAGCAAAATCTTCAATATACGCTGCACTAAATGTTTTAATAGGATTATACGTTGATGGTAAAAGTAAATGCCAAGAGTTGCTATTTAAATGGTAGTTACATATTCTACATTCTGGAGGTACATAATAGTTATAATCGCAAAAAAGACGTACCCGCAATTGTGATGGAACAGTGAGTCGATTGGAATCATTACAGCCAGGAAAAAAACATTGGTTTTGTGTTATTGGTGCTCTTACATAATTAGGTAGCAGTATACTGTCCGTTGTACCTAAGCTTTGTTCTGGATGCAGTACATTGCTCGCATCAGATTGCAACGAGGACAGACTTGATGATTCATTCAGACTAGACGGTTCCCGTTCTGCAGTTCAACGTGATACTGCTCTATCAGTCCTTCGCCAGCAATTATGACACACACGAGATGACCAACTGAAACAATAATAAAAACAAAAAATGAAGGCCAAGTGAACAAAATTAAAATAAAATACATTTGTTTAGTTTAATACTGAAATATAAATAAAATGTTTATCAAGTAAAACAATACTGCACAAAGGCAGACTTAATGACTTGTACTTATTAATAATTTAGGATCTAACTGTCTCATTTGTCAGTAGTTTATAAGTTAAAAATGCAAGAAACATCACAAGTACCTACCTAGTGTTAGCCAGCTTATGTCAGCATGGTATAAATAAGCTTGTATGTATGTCAAATATAGCTTGTGCAGATGAAAAAAAAATAGCTTCTTGGCTTGATATACAAACAGAGTAAAAATACTTATCACTATCAAATATCAGCACCATACGTCTTATTAAATAAAAAACTGTTGCACACTTACCTCACGTGGTGCAATCTGATGGGCAATCTCGTTCCTTATGAGTTACACACGTGGAGAATCGGACCCAAACAGTGTGTGTGATCGTATTCTCAAAAGTGACTTGCCACAGCTGATGCATACATGGTCCATGACCAACAGTTGGTGCATTTTGCTGTTCGCTAGTTGGATGTCGTATTTGATTCCAGGCTGCAGTCCAACACGAGTGGCACACTACACTGTCACTCGAAACTTGTACCTAATAAAGAAGCCATAATTATTTTATTGATATTATTTTTATTTAACTCAGTAAAAAGGCATTTCTCCGAGGAAAAAATTATACAATGGTGACATGGATTAACTAATTACCTGCTGTGGTCGTACCCATTGTTGTATAAGATTTCGCACTTCTGCAATTTCCAACAAATGTCTTCGTATTCTCGTGATATTTAAACTACAATTGACACAGCGTAAATGTCCTCTTGAATGAGTTCCCGGGGGCTGGGAAGAACTCTGGCCGGTGTGAAAGCTGGGGTCATCGTTATCAGTGGATATCGAGTCGCAAGTTCGTGCAGGGGTCATCATAAGAAGCGGGAGCGGGATCCATGATCAGGCCGTGGTCAGTAGGGTGAGAAGAATTGTCGGAGTCCATTTAGAACGCTTACTCGTCTCTAAATACAAACCCGCAAGAAAACAAACAAAATAATACAAATGCAAATGAATTCGACTTGTGATTATTTAGTTGTGTTTTGCATTTTGCATGACAGCTGTCAGCTTCGATGTTGCCAATTAATAGACACAAAATCGATAAATTGATATCGATCTTTGATTTGCATTTTAATTTTTTTTTAAACTTTGAGCCACGCCTTCTTTAATATTTTCTAATACTTATTTAAATTGTATTTTAGATGTTTTTAAGAACAGATTAGAATAATGCGTTTTTGTTATGTTCTAAAGAATTCATGGTTAATCAACTAGTAATTCACTTGTTCATCATCATAACATCATAATAATTATTGTAAAAAATATTGGCAGTATAATAATGGCATCATAAAAATCGATCGACAAAAAGAGAATCGATTATTTTTAACACGATTAGTAATTGGCAACACTTTTAATTTTTTCCACAAATTACGGATTTACCTAATTTAATGTTTATCTTTTCGGTACTCTTTATTTGTACAAAAATGTTGCAATCCTGTTTGGATAAATGAATGGGTCCGTGTCTTAGGCCCCCAGTGGTCGACGCACCTGTGGCCGACGCCCCCGATACGATTAATTTAATTCAAAGTAATTTTTGATCAAATGTACTGTCAGGCACAAAAATTGTTTTACAAAAATATTAAATGTACTTATATTGATTGTAAATATATGCATAACATTAAATCGTAATTATATTTATAACATAGAAATGCTTTTATATTAGAGGTATGTTTTGAAAAATTAAAGTCTTAGTTATTTTTCATTATTTATTTATATATCTCGACAAGAAATCTAGTATTTTTTTTATATAAATCACAGTTTTCGTCACCTATAATCAAGAGAATCATTTAACTTAATTATAATAATCAGTCTCAAATGTAATAAAATAAGATAGTAATTTTAAATAATCAGTCTTAAAAATTACTGCAGAGCAACTAACTTTTTACATAATGAAATGTTCTTTTATCTGTAACAATAATAAATAAACATATTCAACTGTAAAACAAATGAGAATAATTTTACCTTATTATATCAGTCAGTTTCAATAGCAATAACACAACAAAATAATCAGTCTTAAAAAACAAACGTACTCGTAGAGTAACAAATTTTTTACATGACATGACATTTTGCTAGCATAGAAATAATCAACTGTAAAAACTTAAACAAATATAAAAATTAAAATTTCAAAATTTAAAACTCTAATAATAATTATAATCTAAATCAAATAATTATTTAAATCTATTAATTAAATCTAATAATTTTTAACCCTTAATTTGGCAAAGAATAAAATGCTATAAAATCCAATTTTTTTTAATGAAAATTTATTATAGACGTTTATAGGTGTTACAGAAAAATAATGAAAAAAATATAGGAACTTCAGATTTCCTGAAAAACTATGTATGCCACAGCATACATTGCCAAATGCACATAATAGCATTGAATAAATTTGTTGTATGCCGAGGTATACATTGCCAATTACAATCCTACTAATATTATAAAGGTGAATGTTTGTATGTTTGTATGTTTGTATGTTTGTGTAACAATCAGGCAAAAACGGCTGAAGGGATTTGGATGAGATTTGGCACGCATGTAGTTCATAACCTGGAATAAAAAATAGGCTACTTTTTATCCCGGTAAGTGGCGTAGGTTAATGAAGACTGAGGAGGAAGTGGAAACTCAGAGCCGGTGCTGCCTTAGTACTTCAGATTCACAAGTACCAGGAGACCAGAAACATCAAGTACCAGGAGACCAGAAACATCAAGTACCAGGGAGACCAGAAACATGTCATAGTATTTTTGGGCTGGTATAATTATGTAGGTAGGGTTGGTGAAGGCTAGCTGTAGGGTAGGTGTAGGGTAGGTGTTAGGTAGGTGTAGGGTAGGTGTAAGGTAGGTGTAAGGTAGGTGTAGGGTAGGTGTAAGGTAGGTGTAAGGTAGGTGTAAGGTAGGTGTAGGGTCGGTGTGAGGTAGTTGTAGGGTCGGTGTAAGGTAGGTGTAAGGTAGGTGCAGGTTAGGTGTAGGGTGGGTGTTTCCTGAGTAAAAAATGTACAATACAAATCAGGAACCCTTGCTATTTCCGATATTAACGCGGGCGAAGCCGCAGCTGGTAGAAGCTTGTACAATTATAGAATATAAAAAAAAACGGTGATAACACCCAGAAATTGCCAGTTTTTTACTAAACGCGCATATGATAGTCTAGTTGACAATTCCTAGGAGATTTTCCAGTAACAAAGCACAGACGGACCTGGCATTTCATGCATAAAACAGACGTTAGCTTCGAGCATAGTCTACATCGACCTTGAGTGGTCATATTCATAAAATGGCCAACATTATCATACCGTGATGATTGAACTGGGTTGGCTTGGGGCACACGCTTTGCTTGTTTATTAGTCTTATCACGAGTTCGTTCGGACTTTTTTAACCCCTCGTAAAGCTCAAATCTAAAATCCTTGAGGGGCATCCACTGTTTTTGGAGTTTTGAGCAATCATGTCTGTATAAAAGCCACGCATTATTGATACATATGTCAAGAATTTGAGCAAATATGCCGATGTACCAACGCCGGGTCTTGAATGGGGTTTTGTATAAAGAAATAAGCATATCTGCTAAATCGACTCCCCCCATATGTTTATTATACTCTTTGACAATTTGAGGACATTCAACATCCTTTTTTGTTTTAGCTTCCTTGCAGTACCTTTTAATTTTTTCTACTGGCTCCGCACCTACGTACGAACTTACCAATGTCACGGCTTTGTTGTCGTTCCACCGTACTATTGCTAATCGGTTTTTATTGCAGACTACTTGAGCATAACTACCGCGGGGTTTCTTTTTCATAACCTTTTCAGAGGGCAAAACTGCTTCGGCTCCTCTCAGCCTGTTGCTCCTGACTGTTCCCAATCCAAATATTCCGTAATCTTCTCTAAGTATATAAAGTAGCTCCGGACAAGTAAAGAAATTGTCGCAGAAAACAAAAGCCGGTTTATTTTTTATACTTTTACACAAAGCAATGACAACCTGAGCCCCAAATCCAATGGAAGCTTCCTTATCTGTAAAAGTATGAAACCTAAATGTGTCCTCGCCACCATACAAAAGAAAATCATAAATCATGCCCGACACTCCTGCACGAACATAGTTTTTGAAGCCCCACTTGTTGGGTTTATCCTTCATATATTGACGTCGCTTACCCGCTTTGGTCCCTTTATAGGGAATCATCATTTCGTCGATGCTGTATTTCCTTTCATTATCTTGAGCTAAGCAATTTTCTCGAATTTTTTGTAATAAAGGCCTAACTTTATAGTATCTGTCGGAGTCTTGTATACTATTATCAACAAAATGCAAATTACGACGGATTTGTTGATATCGTTTTAGAGACATCATATCGGCTACGAGATGGTATCTGTACCGCAAACTCCAATAATCTGTATAAGATGGCATGCTCACTACACCCATGATAATATGTATGGCTAAAAAATCCCGCAAATCATCTTCGGTCAATCCAAGAGAACGTCCGGTTTTGGAAATTGCGTATGCGTTTGTTTGCTCCACGATATCTGCTAAAATGTCTGTGGAAAAGAACTTGTAGAAATAACCCAGTGAAGTTAGGTCTAGAATGTCGGTGTGATCTGAGTCTTCTTCTATAGTTGCCCTGTGTCGAAAAACCGCTTTTTTCCATTGATAGCTCAGAGTGAACTTTGTGATTCGTCTAGGTCGTGTAGTAGAAACAGTGGAACGTTGAGATCTGGTATTTCTGGGACGCGACTTAGAAGAAGCAGTTGCCCCCATGCGAGCTGAAGCTAAGCTAAGAGTCATAAAGCCACTTGCTGTTGGTTCAGTGGGTGCAGGCGGTGCAGGGGTTGCTGGAGTTGCAGGAGTAGTGGGAGTTGCTGGGAGTGACGGAATGTCACTCAGTATCGGCACTTTCTTACAATTAGGTTCTAGAGAAGGGCTTGAATAGACGCTTTGAAAAATTGGTGTGAGTCGAACATTTTGGCTGGTGCTGGGGTCTTCGTCATCATCCAAAATATTAAGCCTTTCCATAGAACTATCAATAGAAGGTGCAGAAGAAGTTGAATTAGAAAGTGGGGTGTGCACACGTAACTCATCATCAAGGTCAGAATGTTCACTACCGTCAGAGGGTGCATTCTCAGCAGGCACAAGCGCTAAAATTCTACCACCACGAGTTTGAAACTTTTGCTGCCGACAAAGAAAAAAAATCGTGCTATAAAACCAAGTAAACCCAAAAAGCAACCTCAAACTGGCAATGTATGCCATGACATACAAACAAAATGGAGGGTATTTCGTTACAAACTTGGCAGTGTATGTCACAGCATACATCATGTTAGTGGTCAAAATAGAACCATTTTACATAATAAAAGGTACACAATTATTATCACACACATTCCATTACACAATAAAGTAAAAATTTTAGTCATTGCACCTTTCATAAACTATGTAATATTCATAATAATAGTATAAATACCTTGGACAGCACAGTTGACGTTCGCCGGGTAGCCATTTTTTTTTAAATAATGTAGAAATTGATGTTGCTAGATGTGTATTTTAGTTTTTCTACCAAATATAGTTAGTGTTGCAATACGAAACAGCTAATTTATCACACGCACGTTGTTTTTTTTTTAACAAATCTTTTTTTTAAAGGTCATGTATGACAGTACATACAATGCCAAATTAAGGGTTAAAACTAGTATACAAGCAAAATCATCTCTTTTCATTGTGTAAGTTAAATTATTACTTTTTAGGACGAACTGCCACATATGGGCGGATTTGTTCTAAAAACGTGATTGTGTTAATTTTTTTGTTTTCATACTGTTCAGTTAAACCATATTTATGGCGTTTACTTTTATTGTATTGTCTAAATACAATCCGCCCTCTGAATGGAACCTGACTTTCGTCGACAAAAATATTTCGGTGAATAATATTTTTGAAACGTATTATTGACCATATCTATAATCGGTCTTATCTTAGAGTGGATTTCACCAATGAAACTGAACGCGATCAGTACATCTAAACAGCGTTCAAGAGCTGTCAGTGAAAATATTCCATAGAAAAATAATGACACTGACAGCTCATAAACGTGGTTTATTCGCTGATCGCGTTCAGTTTCATTGGTGAAATTGGCCCTTAGAGATTCGATCAGATTTATTTGCGGTTTCATTGTCACTAAAATGTAGGTACTGTGGACCACAGGAATATGTCCTGCGGTCTACTTATCAAATATTACCAAATAAAACCCGTTTTAGGGGTAAAAGCAGTATAATAGAGCACCGTGGCTCGGAGAGTCCAATAACATCTGAATCTTTAAACAAAAACCGTTCTACCATATTCAAATATTCTAATTATTACCAGCCACGTCCAAAGGAGGTATGTACAGCCAGATGCTGCGCAAAGAGGCTCTTACATTAGCTACGCCCCTTCGAATAGAGGAAACGTAGTCAACCTCTCGTTAACATCTATTCAGCCTTTGGAAGAGTCAAGTATGACCTGCCTAACCTAACACAATTTCCCTACCTACAGGGGGAACAGGATGAACAGGGGTGCGTATACTTCTATAGAAGCAGCCTAGGTCATGACCAGCGATTAAAATATTTAGTAAATCAATTAATTAAAATTACTATGCGCCACCTGCGCTGATCAATTACGCGGTCATGCCGAAGCCCCGCCGGAGCAAAACCCCCTGAGAAAAACTCCGGTCACATCGCATTATATAAATAATTAATGCGTCAATTCACATTAATCCTTAAGGGATTTACAGCTATATTTTACATCATCATAACATTAATTTCCTCGGACGCTATTGTGTTTCGAGAAAAAGAAGGTCATAATCAGATAAAATATCATCCTATCTTTGAACCTACTCCAGCGATTATCATGTATGAATAAAATTCATCAAAGTTTATCTTTACCAAATTTAACCATGAACTGTGGGCCACTCAACGTTTGCTGAACCACTGGTGACAACCTGCCACCCTTTGCAAAGGCTATGCCTCGTGAGCAAAGTTGGAACCAAACTTTGTTGTGCGAACCACTCCCCTCCTTTCAGGGTGGACCATAGTTTCAAAAAAAAAAACTTAAGTATTATATCGCCCTGGAGTAACTTCATCCTACCAAATTCTTAAATATTTCACACTATGCCGTTCTTGTACAAGTGACCTTCTCCTTCTCGCCCGGCTGCGTCCCTCAGACACGTACATGTCCGTTTTCATTGTCCTCATGAAACAAATAATCCAATATAACAAACTATATAAAATATTTCACTAAAATAATGTCTTGTTTACATGAAAAATGACACACAACTGACATGTACATCAACATTTTACTTTATTTCTACGCGACTCCTAACTGGAATCCTAGCCCTTTTAGTTTAAAGATTATAAAGTATATTTTACAACTATGTTCTAATATAAAATGGTTTCAATCTATTTACATGAACAATGTCTATGAACCTCCTATTGTTGGGCTTTCCTATCACATAGTTTACCTCTGACATCCTCCTAATTATCTTATAAGGCCCTTTATACAACCTACATAGTTTCATACTTTTACCTATCTGTCGCCTAGGAGTATAAACCATTACTAATTGATTTGCAACAAAATTCCTGACCTTCGATTTCCTATCATAAAAGACCTTCTGTCTAACCTGTGCCTTTTTTATATTGTCTATTGCACATCTTGACAGTTGACATTTCAGATTATGACGTCCCACAAAATCCACTGATTGATCTTGTCCTCTAATATTTACCGATAAATCAGTCTGAAATGATGGTTCCCTAGCATATAACAACATATAAGGTGAAATCTTAGTGCTTGACTGTTTGCTGGAGTTGTAAGCATAACACACAAGCGGGACATAACTACACCAATTTCTCTGATCTGCTGCAACATACATGGATAACATTTGAGTCATGGTTCGGTTAAAACGCTCAACCAGACCGTTCGTTGCTGGGTGGAATGCCGTAGTGAAGCGTGACTTTGCCCCAAAATAACCTACCGTTTCTTTCACCAGATGCGATGTAAAAACTGACCCCCTATCCGACACTATCTCTTTTACACCACCATATCTACAGAAGATCTCGTCTATCAAGAACTCACTAATCCCCTGTGCTGTCACTCTGGGCACCGCCTTACAGACTGCATATCTCGTAGCATACTCCACACTAACAATAATATATTTATTGCCCTTCAATGACTTTCTAAAAGGCCCTAAAACATCAATTCCAACCTTCTCCATCAGCTGATTTACTGCAATAGGTTGTAACTGTGCCAATTGTTTAGATTTCTTCCGTTCCTGACACAATAAACAACACTTCACATATCCCTCTATTTCCTTTTCAGCATCTTTAATAAAATACCCTGCTTTAAAATTGCCTAGTGTTTTAGCTAAACCTAAGTGACCACCCGACCATGGATCATCATGTAACTCCTTCAATACATCCTTCAGTAAACCTTTCGGGATCACTACTAATTCTCGAACTCTGTTCCATCTCCTGGCCTGTTTATATAAAATACCATCTATCACACTAAATCCTTTCAATACATTTTCCCCACTAGCTGCAATTTTATTGATCCAGAGTCTACAAAACTCATCTACCATCTGCTCCTCTCGAATCCTCACAACTTCTATTCTGTACAACTGCATGCCATCCTCAAGCTGCTCCTCTGAAGCCTTTTGTTTCTCCTCTTCCTGCCCTAAGGGATTCCTACTCAAAAAATCCGCTATAACATTCTCCTTCCCTGCACAATGAACTATATCCAAAATCATATGCCTGGATGCACAGTGACCACCTAGCCAATCTCCCATTCATATCTTTCCTACCCCTCAACCAACACAGTGCCTTATGATCAGTTACTACTTGAAACCTTAAACCCCACAGGAAATGTTTGAAGTAATTCAAAGCCCACACTAAGGCGAGACACTCCTTCTCTGTGGTTGAATATTTTTTCTCTCCATCACTCAGCTTCCTTGAAGCATATGACACTGGAAACATAACATCCTCACCTTGCATAAGACAACAACCAACTGCCTCATCGCTAGCGTCAACATACAATCTGGTGATGACATTTTTATTATTTGAATAGAAATGCAAAATTGGTGGGGACTCCATAATCTGTATTATCTTCCGGAATGCTCCTTCTTCTTTGGTACCCCAAGCAAAACTTTTGTTTTTTTTTAGAAGTTTTGTGAGAGGTAAAACAATTTCTGCAAAATTGTTAATAAATTTTCGGTAGTAGGAAAACAAACCCAAAATAGATTTAACTTGCTTTGCATTTGTTGGTGTTTTTAACGTTTTCAATGATTGTAATTTTTTATTATCTGGTTTGACCCCTTCTCCTGAAATCTCATGCCCTAAAACCGAAATTTTTTCATACCCAAAACTACATTTGTTGGGTTTTAAAGTAAGGTTTGCTTTCTTCAACCGTATCATAACCTCTTCTAATGATTCCATAAACTCATTAAAATTATTTCCCCAAACTAAAATGTTGTCTACATAACATATGGCCTTTTTATATTTTATTCCTGCTAACATTTTATCCATGACCCTTTGGAAGACAGCTTGACTTGTTTTAAGCCCAAAAGGTAACACATTAAACTCATATAATCCTGAGGAAGTGATAAATGCAGTCTTATGTTTATCTTCTTCACACAAATGATGTTGCCAGTAACCCGAATTCAGATCTAAATCTGCAAAGTACTTAGCACCTGATAAATATATCATTATGTCCTCGATGATTGGTAATGGATAGCTATCTGTTATTACTTTCTTATTTAATTTTCTGTAGTCTACACAAAATCTCCATGTTTGATCCGGCTTCTGTACCAGCACTACTGGAGATGCATATGCACTTCTGGATTCTCTAATAACTCCATTAGCTAACATCTCTTTGACTTGAGAATTAATTATATCTAGCTGTTTTGGTGACACTTTATATGGCGGACGGTGAACCGGAATATTATCTACAGTTCTAATGGTGATTTTTTTTACATTACAGCTACCTAGTTCTGAGGCCTTGAATGCAAAATTATCTCTATAACAGGTCAGAAGGGTTCTAAGTCTGTTTTTTCTCTCCGAACATAAACTTGAATTTACATTAAGTTTATCAATTAAATTACTTTCGTATGATATATCTGATACCAGTTCATCGTCTAGATTATTAACCAATTTAAAAAAATACAAGTAATCATTCTTCGAGACAGAATTCAAACTTCCTTCTTCTCTGATTCCATGTCCATTTATGATGTTATTTTTATTTATTCCATCATCATGGTCACGACATACCATGGGTCTAGACACCGACGCAGCATTTTGTTCAGCATATTTGTAAAAATTTTCACGACACTTCCCCATTAATATTATACACTCATTTGCAAAGTCTATGATTGCTTCGTATTTGTGGAAGAAATCTTGTCCCAGTATTAATTTCTGGTTGATATCCTTAATAATTATAAAATCGTTTACGAAAACCCTCGAGTTCACGATAAAACTAATCTTAAGTTTTCCCCATAACCTTCAAGCACGACCCCGATATTGACTTCACAAAATGGTTTGCCTTGTCATTGGTATGCTTTAACTTGAGACCGGATGCACATTGCTCTGATATACACGAAATTGAAGCTCCGGTGTCTATCAGCGCAGTATAGGCCTGATCAGCTATCGAAATGTTAATAAAAGGACTGAGGTCACCGTGTTTGTTGGTTTTCCTTGGGAGTTGCTCTCCCCCAGACACAGTCTGCAACTCCATACCTTTCTCTATCGACTGTGTCCCTGCGCGTTTGGGTCGTCATGCTGGCGTGGGTTTCTCGGGCTGGGGGCAATATGAGACCGATTATTTCTATTAACAAATTGACGTCTCGGCCGCAAATCATATCTCGGCGTGTGAAACGTTTCTGCGTCCCCGGCTCGGTGTGGCGTCGAGCTTGACGTCGCTGGCCCTGGGCTCGTTGGTCTCGGTAATACTAATTAGCCATATTTTTGTAATTGAGCTATAAAGTGCGCTTTGAGACTACATATTCAGTTGGACAAACGTATAATATAAAATATTTTAGTACATTACAATGGTTGTATTCGTCCTGAAAGATAACTCTGACGTCCATTTTTGTCAAACGCTAACTGTTCTTTTAAAAGTGTCAACAAAAAATATATTTTTCAGAGTAGTGTAGTAAATTAAAACTTAATCTTTTTAAAACCGTAATATTCTGTGAAATAATCTGCTCACATCATTACGATTTTGATCTTGAAAAATTAAAAAAAAACATGAAGTTTTTGTCGCGAATCGAATACACGCTCTTAAGGTTTAAAATCATTTGGAGAAAAGACAATGCCAGATCCCGCCCCAGCAATTTACAGAAAATGTAAATTAATTTTAATTTTAATTTTAATTTCCATTTATTTCAAGCAACAAGACTCATAGTGTTATTAACAATGCACTTACAAACTATGTTAGTAATACACTTACAAAAATAGAAATACGGAGTGACATCATTGCTGCAAGGTGACAGGCCCAGCCGAAACCCTGCAGCAGTGGTTCACAAACGCACAATCCAGCCTGCTTGCCATCATAGACAGGATGCTGTTGGCGCTGCCCGGCACCCTACGGACCAAGAATGCACACCGCTTCCGCATCACCGTATAGAAACAGTCTACGTGATCTTCAGCAAACATCCCTGACGCGCTGCAGTATCGGGGCAACCCCATCAGCACCCTGAATGCGTCATTGTATTGGATGCGAAGGGCGCCGTATGATTTTTGAGTAAAATTAACCCACAGACTGCAAGTATAAAAAGATGTGCAGTAAGCACTAAATATAGTGCGCTTGACCTCTTTTGAGGCACGCCTGAATCTGCAGGCAATCATATTAGCTCTCACACACAGCGCCCTCCGCTCCCTATCAATATCTTCATCGTCTTTGAGGTCAGTGGTCAATAAGTGACCCAGATACTTAAAACGGTCTACTCTCACAAGGGGTATACCGTTTAACTTCACTAAAGGTACTGCTTCTGGATATTTACCCCTGGCCCCAAAGACCATGACTACACTTTTCTTAACATTATATGCCAGACCATGTAGTCTGGCAAAATGCTCGCAAGTGGCTACGAGTGTCTTTAGACCGCAGATTGACGCGCTCAGCAGCACCATGTCGTCGGCGTAGCTAATGTTATTACAACACACGCCATCAATATGACACCCGACACGCATGCTGCTAAGCGCGCCAATCAGATCATTAACGTATAGGTTGAATAGCGTAGGTGAGCACAACCCTCCCTGCCTCACCCCGCACTCCATCCCATACGTCCTAGATAGAGCACCAGCCCATCTCACACTATTGACTTGGTTTCCATACCAGTATTTTAGAGTATTTGTCACCTCTGGTGGCAAATTTACCTCTTCCATCTTCCTCCATAAAATGTCGTAGGAAACCAAGTCAAATGCCCTGCTCAAGTCAAGGAAACATGCGTAAACTGGAGTGTTGCGATCCGTGTAGTACTTCACAGTGTGCTTCACACTCAAAATAGCGCTGTCAGTGGATAATCCAGAACTAATGAAAATCAATTTAATGAATCGTGGGGTCCGAGTGCTCATTACTTGTTTAAAGATCTGTCAAGACGCTTAGTTGACACTTAACGATACCCTTTTTTTTTTTTGAGGATGGGAAATTATCAAATGACCCCTCCCGCTCTGGGTGGAGCGGCAGGGAGTGTCAGACTTTTACTGACTAAAACCCACCCTTAGTCCTCCTAGTGCGTTTCTTTCCAGGGCCGCGGTAACTCTTTCGAACATATTCCGCAACCCTGGCAGGCTCTGGCCCTGGCGGGCCCCGTCTCCGTTGCTGACTGCTCTTTCCGGCGCGTTTGGAGTGAAACGCGCCGTCGACTCTGGCCTGACCTGATCGGACAGCGAGCTACTTCGCGTGACCCTAGGGCTGGCTTTTACCTGGGACAAAGGATAATCATTGTCATATGACGTGGCAATGCTGCCAGCCTTTTGGGTACATTACCTGTGTTCTGCGATGCGGAGGAATTTTTCGACGCCATATTTTAGATTATTTTTAGCTTAAGTTAAGTCTTTTATTTAAGTGTGTATTTTTATTGTTTTTCGCTACATACATTAGCTTTTTTGTCAACGGATCTCAATTCTCGTTCACTTGCTGACTTTGTGCTACTTATAAAATGCTGCATATTTTATGCTTGTAAATTACTTTTTTTAGTGGGGCAAAGTTATAACAGCCGCACGGACCGATCTTCAAGGATAAGCAACGCTTGCCGAGGTTGGTCTATGGATGGTTGATGGCGGAGGAGGACGAAGAGGAGATTGCGGAGGTCGCCTCCAAGTCCTCCAATCTAAAGGGCACCTTCCAGAAGGTCCTTAAGTGCCGGGCCGCGAGCATGCGCGGCATCGTAGAGGAGCTCGTCAAGAGAAAGACGAGTGAAGAAACGCGGCAGCTGCAGGCGAGGGTCGATCGCCTGCAATCAGAGGTCAGCCAGCTTCATCAGAAGCTGGCTGATGGCTCGGCCAATTCAGGCCGAACCGACACATGCGGCGGAGGCCCCTACCTCCACCAACCTTGAGGATATACTCCGCAAGGTTGTAATGGAGGAGCGGGCCTTCACACGAGCCTGTCTTGCAGGCATCGAGGACCGGCTCTTGCCGGAAAAGCGCCACCGACCGCCGCTTGCCTCTGACGAGAGGCGAGCCGAGCCGGGTCCGTCCTCGCAAGGGGAGGACGCCCTTCTCCCTTCCTCTACCCCGTCCAACCAGCAAGGCTGGACCGAAGTGGTCAGGAAAAGGAAGGGCAAAGGAAAAAAGACGGCGACAGCCGCCCCTGCTGTCGCAGCCACCACGGCCACCACGACTCCCAGCCAGTCGCAGACGACTGGGAAGGGAAGGAAGAGGGGCAGGGGCAGAAAGGCGGCGACGGCCGTCCCTGCCGCCCCCGCCACGACGCGCGGAGGCCGCGGAGCGAGGGGAGACGTACGCGTCCATATTGGTGCGGGCGCGTGCTAACGCCGATCCCACCCAACTGGGGATCGGCAAAGTCTCCTGCCGGAGGACCCAAACCGGGGCTCGAATCTTCGAGTTCCCTGGGGCGGAGGGCAGTGCCAACGCTGACCTCTTCGCAGCCAAGCTGCAGGAGGTCATCGCGGACGCAGCCAAGGTGGCCCGACCCGTCAAGTCGGCGGCCATCGAGGTGGCCGACCTTGACGACTCCGTCACTAAAGAGGAGGTGGTGGCGGCGGTCGCAGCTATTGGGGGCTGCAGCGTCGCAGCGGTGCAGGGCCGGGACATCAGGCCCGGCCGCGGTGGCATGGGCACTATCCGTCTCCAGTGCCCAGTCGCCGTTGCCAAAGCCGTCCTTGATAAAGGACGCCTTCTTGTGGGCTTCAGCTCTGGTGCGGTCCGAGCACTTGAAGACCAGCCTCTGCGCTGCTTCAGGTGCTGCGGCATAGGGCACACCCGAGCCCTATGCCCTTCAGCGGTCGACAGGTCTCTGACCTGCTACCGCTGCGGCAAGGAGGACCACAAAGCCGCCTCCTGCACGGCCGCCACGCCGCACTGCGCAGTGTGCGCCGCCAGTGGCTTCCCGGCAGGCCACGTGACGAGGGGGAGGATGTGCAATCCTCCCCCTAAGAGGGGCAAAGCGCAGGCGCCGGTCGGGCCTGTTGCTAGCACCGTCGTTCCCGAGGCAGGAACGGCGGTGGCGGCGGAGGAGGAGGGTGCGATGTCGATTGATGGATAGGGTCGATCATCGCATCCTCCAGGCGAACACCAACCACTGCAGAACAGCCCAAGACCTGCTGATGCAGACCATGGCTGAGTGGTTGGTGGACTTGGCGGTGGTCGCCGAGCCCTACTCGGTCCCTGGCAATTGGCTGGGCGATCGGGACGGCCTGGTGGCAATAGTGACGCGGTCTTCCACAGACTCCCCTCCCCTCTCGCTTTTAGAGAGAGGACCGGGATACGTGGCCGCCGCGTGGGGAGGTGTGGCCCTGGTAGGGGTCTATTTCTCCCCAAACCGCCCTCTCTCAGACTTTGAGGATTTCCTTGAAGTCCTCACTGCTGTCGTAGGGAGGGCGGCGCCGCGCCAGGTCGTGGTGTTGGGCGACCTGAACGCCAAGTCGGCGGCCTGGGGTAACCCGGCTGCCTCGTGCAACGTCCGGGGACGCGCCGTCGAGTTCTGGGCGGCGTCGTGCGGTGTGTCCCTCCTCAACAGGGGGGCGGTCCACACGTGTGTGCGGCAACAGGGAGGGTCGGTGGTCGACGTCTCGTTTGCCACCCCCGTGCTGGCCGCACGCATTGTTATCTGGCGAGTGGAGACGGTGGAGACCCTGTCGGACCACCGATATGTGCGGTTCGACATTTCCACCCAGGGCCCCCGGGGGGAGATGGCCCGCTCTAGCAGGTCTCCCTTCCCACGGTGGGCGCTGACTCGCCTGGACCGGGAGGCAGCCAAGGAGGCGGCCTTCCTCCAGGACTGGCTGTCTCCCCCCCCTGTCGAGGACGTCCCGGACGTTGACGCCGCAGCGGTCCGCTTTAGGAGATCCTTGACCGAGGTGTGCAACTCCAGCATGCCTCGGTCCCATCGCCCGCCTCCCCGTCGCGCCGTCTATTGGTGGTCGGAGGAACTGGCGGGGCTCCGGGCCACCTGCGTGGCGGCCAGAAGGGCCTACACGCGGAGTCGACGGCGCAGCGTCCGTAGTCAAGCAGACGAGGACCGCCTCTACGCTTCTTACAGAGAGGCTCAGACGGTCCTCAAGTCGGCTATGGGCGCTGCCAAGGACTCGGCGAGGGCCGAGATGCTGGAGGGTCTCGACAGAGACCCGTATGGGAGACCATACAGGGCGGCGCGGAACCAACTGCGGCCCCATGGTCCCCCTCTGACAGAGACCCTCAAGCCAGCGTTGCTGGATGGGGTGGTCCGGTCCCTGTTTCCGCGCAGGACCGACTTCACCCCACCAACGATGGACCCCCCGCAGGAGGCGGCTTCACCGCCGGAGGAGGAGGTGCCCCCGGTGACGGCAGAGGAGTTTTACGCGGGAGTACTCAGCCTCCGCGCCAAGAAGACGGCCCCTGGGCCAGACGGCGACCCTGCACGAGTAGTGGCCATAGCTGCCGCTCAAATGGAGGACAGGTTTCGGGACCGCTTCAGCGCGTGCCTTACGGCTGGGAGGTTCCCGAAACTGTGGAAGGAGGGGCAGCTATGCCTCCTCCGAAAGGAGGGACGCCCGGCGGATTCCCCTCGGCATACCGGCCCATCGTTATGCTCGATGAGGTCGGTAAATTGTTCGAGGGGATCATTGCCTCCCGGCTGAATAGCCACCTGCGGAGGGTAGGGCCGGACCTGTCGGACGCCCAGTTCGGTTTCCGACAAGGGCGTTCGACCATCGACGCGCTGGCCCTACTCAAGGGCCAGGTGAAGGGGGCGGTTGAGGCGGGGGACGGAGTGCTGGCGGTGTCATTCGACATAGCCAACGCCTTCAACTCCGTGCCCCACTCGACCATACTGGAGGCACTCCGATATCATGGAGTGCCCCAATACTTGCGGAGACTCCTGGCCAGCTACTTGGAGAATCGAGAGGTCCTCCTTGTCGACAAACTGGCCAGGTTGCGGCGATATGGCGCGGAGTCTGGTGTTCCGCAGGGGTCAGTCTTAGGACCCCCCTGTGGAACATCGGCTTTGACTGGCTGCTGCGGGGAGCCCTCCTCCAGGGCACGAGTGTCATCTGCTACGCGGATGACACTCTCCTCACTGCCCGGGGGAGGAACTTCGGGGAGGCGGCCTGTCTGGCATCGGCCGGCGGGTCATTGGTGGCAGGGAGGATCCGCCGCCTGGGGTTGAAGGTGGCGCTGAATAAGACCGAGGCCGTGTTCTTTCACGGGCCTCGGCAGCGCTGCCCTCCTGACGCCCACATTATCGTGGAGGGCGCCAGGGTAGGCGTCCAGACCCAGATCAAATATCTGGGTCTAGTGTTGGACAGCAGGTGGCGCTTCGGCCCGCACTTCAGCGGGCTGTCGACGCGCCTGTTGAGGGCTGCGGACGCCCTCTCTTGGCTCCTCCTGAACCTGGGAGGGCCCAGTGCGCGATGCCGGCGCCTATATGCCGGCATCGCGCACTGGGCATCTTGCGGAGTATGGCCCTGTACGGGGCCCCCATCTGCGCAGACACAGGAGGGAGAATGCGACGGCAATGCACCGGCCCCAAAGGGCCATTGCACTGCGGGTGGCGAGGGCCTACCGCTCGGTGGCCTTTTCGGCGGCGTGCGCTCTGGCTGGCACCCCTCCCTGGGAGTTGGAGGCGTGGGTGCTCGCCAGAGTGTACGAATGGACGGCGCGGCGGAAAGCCCTCGGGGAGCGCCCCGTCGCGGAAGAGCGGGAGGCCGTGCGGCGGGAGGCAAGGGACGCCATCATCGTCCATTGGACGCAGGACCTCGCCTCCGCCACTTTTGGCCGCCGAACCCTGGACGCGCTCGGCCCAGTCCTGCGGGACTGGCTCGAGCGGCCCCACGGTTTCCTCTCATTCCGTCTGGTGCAGGTGCTGTCAGGCCACGGCTGTTTCGGCACGCACCTGCACCGGATCGGGAGGGAGGAGACTCCGGTGTGCCACGACTGCGGCGCGGCGGAGGACACGGCACAGCACACGCTCGAGGTGTGCCCGGCTTGGTCTGAGCCGCGCCGTAGTCTGACTGCGGAGATCGGACAGGACCTCTCACTTCCCAGCGTGGTCAACTCTATGCTGGAGAGTGAGGGGTCCTGGGCAGCGGTCGCCTCCTTCTGCGAGGACGTCATCTCGCAAAAGGAGGCGGCGGAGCGCGCGCGTGAGGACGGCCCTCTCGCGGCGCCGCTCCGAAGGCGGAGAAGAGGTCGGAGAAGACGCCGTCTTCTCCATCCTCATGGTGGTGATAGGCGGGCGACAGGCGCGGGGGCGCCTCCGCCCGCATTGAACTCTACACCACCTCCGCCGGTCATTCCCGGCCCTCCCCCCTCACGGGGAGGGCGTGTAGGGCCCGCCGTGTAGGCGGGCGAACGTCGGAGAGGGTCTGGACGCAAAGGCTGTGCCGACCTCCCAGTCCCCCTCCACTTAGACGATGCGGGAATGCCGCTGGGTTGTTTTAGTGGGTATACCGGGCCGTGGCCCGGGGAGTCCCACATACCCCTCCCATTCCCCCAATGGGAGGGTATGCGTAATGCATTTTTTCCCAGCGCAAACAAAAAAAAAAAAAAAAAAATGGATGGTTGACCATCTTAACATACCGAGACTCCTCCGTGCCTCGGAAAAGCACGTTAAGCCGTCCCGGCTGTCATTTGGAGATCTTTGGCAGTCGTTACGGATTGTCAGAAGCCATAAAAATCTGACACCAGTCTTGCCTTGAAATACCGTGTTACCCAGTTAAATGGGTTGTGGAGGTCTGGTAGGCAGCCGCGCCACGTAAAATTCCGGTATTCAGCTGAATCCGGTTTGACTGGGATCCGACCCCAATATAGTTTGGAAAAGGCTAGGCAGATGATAGTATTGTCCAACTTGTATCTCATAATGTAAATGAGTAAAGTATCCCAGTGATTAATAGGTTCGCCAAGGGATTCCAAGGCACGCAAGTTTTTATTAATTTGATCAATTAAGGCTTTTAAATTCACTGACGACTCCTTAGTAATCGTCTCAAGATTAAATAATGCTGAAACATGGTGTTGAATCAACAGATGCTTATTATCAAACCGGTCACAGAGTAATTTCCAAGCGACTGAATAATTAGCGGCAGAAAACTGAATTGAGTTTATCACCACGGCAGCTGAACCTTCTAGTGATGACCTCAAATAATGGAATTTATTTATGTCATTCATGTCGTCATTAGAGTGAATAAGGCTAACGAATGTATCGTGAAATTCCAACCAATTCACGTAAGAACCGCTAAATTTTGGTAGTTGAATAGTCGGTAACTTAACAAACCTGTGATTATTAGAACGTGAGCTTACCTCACTATCAGCTGGATCCCTTTTCTTATAATCATCGAGCACTTTCTGAGCTTCAGATAAGGTTTTATAATAAAGAGACTCAAACTCGCTACGTTCTAAAATTTGACCTTCCAAATTATCAGTAGTACATTCCAATGCCAATTGCACCTCGTCATATTGGCCATACAATGATTCAAGCCTATTGGAACGCAATTGCAACTCGTTAACTTCAGAAGGACTTATAGAAGGTTTTAATGAATTCAAATAATTCAAAAATATTGTTACCCTTCCCTTGTAACTCGCCCTTTTTCTAATGAGCTCCTTATCCTCTGGCATTGCGCAAGCTGGTGTAGTCAACCTGGAATGTATACAATTAAAGTTTTACCAGCGTCTAAACTGTTGCGATACCTACCTACCTATAAAAGACGAAATGACAGCTAACTTTATTGTTAATTGTTAACTTATAATTTTATAATAATGAACCATCATAAATTCGTTTTAACAATAAATCAATAAATATCAAAGTACAAAACCTAAGTACTTAACTACTTTTTATTGTAAACAATGCAATTATGAACCTATCTAACTTGTAATGTGATTACATGCATATATGACTCAGTAACTGTTACCTACCTAATAAAGTTATAATAATGCAGCTATTTTTAATAGCTACTCTTTAAAAGGTACAAATAACTGTGATTAGCACACTAAAGTCTGAACAAAAAACAATTTGTAAGCACTGATAGGGTTTTGCAAATTCAAGTTTTACAATGATTAGGTATGTAGTAACTCTGTACTAACCTGGTTATTAACGGCTAACTACTACTAAATACAACCTGATAATAGAGTGTTGGGTGGAACTAATGATGATTTCGATTATCCAGACCACGGAAAATTCCAAATCTTCGCAATGACACAGCAAAATGAAAGTCGCACAATCAACTTCGCTTGTAACTACGAGTTATCCACCAATTCTCTTGAAATCCTTGTAATAATAGCTGATCGAAGTTTTTCCAATGTGAAATCTTCTAATCCAGGCTCGATAGGACCATTCCACCAGTTCCTTAACACGATTTCAACGTATTGAACAACTACGACAGCATTTTTGGAACAGATGGAGCAAGGAATACATATCCGAGCTTCAAATCAGGACAAAATGGCGCACATGTAAGGGTGCTCTGAAGCTGAATTCCTTAGTACTTCTAAACGAAGACAACTTGCCGCCACTGAAGTGGAAAATGGGTCGCATTGTTGCTACCTATCCAGGCCCGGATGGCATAATCAGAGTTGCAGACGTCAAAACCTCCTCCGGGCTGCTCCGAAGATCATTCAGCAAGATTTGTCCATTACCCATCTACCCCGAGTCTGACTATTCTGGTTGAAAGACTGGCTTTCAACGCCCGGGGGTATGTTCGCGCGGAACGCCTACTAAAATCATCGTCGCAATGGTGCAGCTACATGTGTGTTAGCTAATGAATTATTTTTGTTAATTTTGTTAATCACCTACCGACAGTTTTTAGATTATTCATGTAATACATTTTAATGAACAAGCAAGTTGTTTTTTTTTACATCTCCGGCTGAAATATCTGATGAAATCCCGAACATGGTCCTTCGAGCCGGATGAACCAGCGACCTATGGATAAGATTTTCCTTACCAAATGTCAAAAGTAGTGATTGTGACATAGTGTTGAACAAGGAGAAACTGGAATTCGTCGATAGAACAGTTTTCCTGGGGATTACGGTTGACTCTAGGCTACAATGGGGTCCTCATTTAACATCTCTTGCAGGACGGCTAAGTTCAGCGGCATATGCTGTTAGAAAAATCCGCCAATTTACGGATGTTGATACCGCGAGATTAGTATATTTTAGTTACTTTCATAGTATCATGTCTTATGGTATTTTACTATGGGGACGGGCTGCAGACATCGAGTCTATTTTTATTCTGCAGAAAAGAGCTATAAGAGCGATATACAATCTCCGCCGACGTGATTCTCTAAGGGAACTGTTTAAGGATATTAACATCATGACGGTACCCTGTCAATATATATATGAAAACATTATGTACGTTAGAAAGAATCTCCATCTTTTTAGTAGACGAGGCGACAGACATAATTATATTACTAGAAATAGGGATCAACTAGTTCAACCAAGTTTCAGACTAGCTAAAGTAGCCTCATCTTTCATGGGGTACTGTTTAAAATGTTATAATAAAATACCTCCTAATATATTAGAACTGAATGAAACAAAATTTAAATCTTGTATCAAACGCACACTATGCAAGAAAGCATATTATAAGTTGGGGGATTATATTGAAGATAATAATGCTTGGCTCAATGCCGGTCCAGCTCCACAGTTACTAGGCCGCACAAACTAATCTTTTGGCATTTATAAATATTGTTGGACCCGTTGAAGACTGTAAAACATTATATTTTCATTGTATAGACTCAATGTAATTAGCAGTGTATAAATTCATTAATTAACGGCACATGTGTGAGTACTGTGAACCTTATACTACTTTTATTTATTTTTTAATTGACTTGACTGCCCTGGCGGTTGGGAGTGTCATGCTCACTCAAAAGTCTACCTGATGGTGGCGCATGTGTTGGGTCATTTGGCTCCCTTAAATATGGTTGAGCCGAATGGTGCTAGCGCGTGCGTCATGTTCGTGAACGGACGCCGTCAGTTTGGACTGGTCATCTCTCGGCTGCCACGGTTTATTTTAATGATTTGTTATTTTAATTTGTTGTTGATTTTTATTTTTTTACTCCGGATACTTTAACGTGCATTTCTTTTTACATCGTTCTCACATATATGTTTGTATAATTTCAACAGGAATGATGTAACCATAAAATTGTAAAGAAAAATAATTTAAAAGAGTGTCCGTGGAGTTTCTTGCACGTTCTTCTCCATAGAGATCTACGCTTTGGAACGTGCAAATAGCTTCATCTTTTTGACTGACCGACCTTGACAATTCAAAAGTGCCTGTGAATGGTTTATTTGAAATAAATAATTTGAATTTGAATTTGAATTAGTGGGGCAAAGTTCTATAGTTTCTGTCCTTTGACAGTTTCGTATAACCTGATGTGCGGTTGACTGTACAACGGCGTTTAGACATTCGCTTATATTAGGTCTTTACCTATGAAATTGCCGTTCTGCAGTACTGGCCATTTCAAATCAAAATAATTTTTGTTTGGCTAAGAATTCTAATTTCAAATTAATTTTATTTTAAAAACATGGTATTTTTTTTCCAAAAGTAGTCATTTGTTTATTGATTAGTGTTACATATTCATCGCATTTCAATCTTTTTCATCATCATGGATACGTTAAAAATTCGAGTAATTATGGAATATGAGTACCGTCGTGGCAGCAACGCGGCACAAGCGGCACGCAACATCAACGACGTTTACGGAGCTAACACTACAAACCAACGCACCACCTGTTATTGGTTTGCTCGCTTCCGTTCTGGAAATTTCGACCTGAAAAATGAACCTCGCGTTCGTCGGAAGACTTTGGTCGACAATAACGAATTAAAGGCGATTGTGGAAGCTGATGATACACAATCTACGGCTGAATTAGCAGCAGCTTTCGACGTTAGCGTCAAAACAATATTGGTCCATTTGCGTCAAATTGGCAAGGTAAACAAGCTTGACAAATGGGTGCCCCACGAACTCAATGATCGCCAGCGCGAAGTACGCGTCGAGACGTGCCTTGCACTGCTCAACAGACACACAAATGAAGGAATTTTGAACCGCATTGTTACCTGTGATGAAAAATGGATTCTGTTTGAAAACCGCAAGCGCTCAGCAAGTTGGTTGGATCCTGGTTCAGCACCTAAACAATGCCCTAAACGAAAACTTACCCCTAGAAAATTTCTTGTATGTCGGCCGTGATAGCGACTGTCTTCTCTCTGAATCGAAATACTACGCCAGGTAGCGATAACAGCAAGTCCGGTCCCTCTAGTAACTCGTCGTTCAAGCTCACTCCGTTGCTGCGTGCCGCCGCGTCGAACACCAGTCTGCATTTTCCTGGCTTGTTTGGGTTCACCACTGCAAAGTGAGGCAGGAACCACTTTATTGGGCTGTCTTCCTCCGTCCCGTCGCACGGCTCGGCGTAACCCTTTTCCAACAGGTTTTCAATTTGACGAGAGTACTCTTGTTTGAAGGTTGGGTCAGCGTCCATTCTTTCTTCCATTTTCTTCAGTCGACGGAAGGCTTGACTGTAACTGGCTGGCATGGTGACGTCATCTCGGCGCCACGGCAGCCCCACCTCGTAGCCGGCGTCAGTCCGCTTCGTTGTACGTTCGACTATGTTGATGGCACGCTGATCTTCTTGGCTTACCCTGGGTTTCCCTTGCACGCCCAGAGCTTCGATCTTGAAGTGCGCCTCCACTTGTTCGTGCAGCTCATTGTCGCCGGGGTACACAGTCTTGACGGGTTCGTAAATGTGCAGTACGTTTCCTTCTTCACATATGACGCTGCGTGGCGCCGTTCCGTGCACCACCCATCCCAACCGTGTCTTCGACGCCGCCGGCTGGTCTAGCTCGCCCACTCGCAGCTCTCTTGAAACGATACATTCCCAGTGATCCGTTCCCACCAATATTCCGGGTCGCGCCGACTCATAGCACACTTCGTTTTCACATAAATTCTTGAGATGATCGAATCTTAACACGGTGTCAGGTATTGTTTGCTGGTGCAGCTTCAAGTCTTTGATGGTTCTCGCACGTACCTGATATCCATCGTCTTCGTTGACGCCCCTAATCTTGATGCTCACTAGCTGGCTTTCTGCTTCCTTTTGTGACATGTTCACTCCACTTAGAAGAAGAGGCTGCGACGCCACAGAGGCGAAATATCACAAAAAGTTGGCAAAAATCCAAATTGCAGTTTTTTGAACGAGTTTTACAATAATAATTATTAATGAATGTTATTGAAGCGTTAACGGTAAAAAATACTCATAACATAGGATTGTAAATGATATGCAAAATAAATAAAAAAACAATTTATTAATTTAATCATCATGGATTAAACATGTTTCACTGGCACTTAAAGTTACACGCTTTTTTGGCGGTAATTTCCTTAACCCAGTAATGTATGGGTCTGAAGATACCATTAATCTGTTGAAAGTGTCTTCCATTGTTAATTTTCTCGAGAATTTTCTTGAATAGTTTTGTCTGTATTTTCTAAGATCTTTATTCCTACTTTCTTGAGCATCTTCACTCAAAAGACCTATAGCAATGCCTATATTGTCTACAATGAGGGGCCCATGGACTAAAATTTTGTGCACCGTAGTGGGCATATAGAACCATGGGTAATTGTATACAAAAGCTGACGCAGTCCGTAGGCAAAACGTATTAAATCTTACAAAATTAATTTTGTAACCACTTGATATTATTTTCAAGATAGTGTGGAATCTATTTATAATATTTAAAGTTACTCCGGTTATTTGTGCAGTTTCATCTGCATGCTGGAAAAGTATTCGAGCAGTATTTCCATCTGTCGCTGTTCCTCCTCCTTTTTTTTTTTTTTTTTTTTTTTTCTAGGATGGGAAATCATCAAATGACCCCTCCCGCTCTGGGTGGAGCGGCAGGGAGTGTCAGACTTTTACTGACTAAAACCCACCCTTTAGTCCTCCTAGTGCCTTTCTTCCCAGGGCCGCGGTAACTCTTTCGAACAAATCCGCAACCCTGGTAGGCTCTGGCCCTATTGGGCTCCGACCCATGCTGACGTCTGCTGGTTTGGCGCGCGTAGAACACAGCGCGCCGTCAACCCGGGCCTGTTCTGATCGGACGGCGAGCTACCCATTGCTCGCCGTCCACAGGCATCAGTCACTGCGCCATGCTCAGGAGCATCGGTTCCTGGGCGGCGCAGTGGCTGACGTTCAACAGGAGGGGGTGAAATGGGGCCATTACTGGCACGCCATTTCAGCCCCCTCCGGAGCCCTTTGTAGGGGCTCTACTGCGGCTGCTGCAGTAGCAGCAGCCGCAGTGGAACCGGCAATGGCGGTAGAAGAAGCGGCGGCAGCGGCGGCGGTCGCGGCAGAGACGGCGGTGGCGGAGGGCTTCCTCCTTTTTCCGGCTTTGGTGGGTGGGGCGCAGGCCCTACCCCCAGCCCAGTGGTCGGCCGGCTTGCCAGCTGCCGCACAGACTACGCAGTGCGGCGCGGCGACGCAAGAGCCGGCCCTGTGACCGGGCTGACCGCAGCGGAAACAAAGACCGCTGCGGTCCACCTCCGAGGTGCATTGTGCTCCCACATGGTGGCCCACTTGGCACCGGAAGCACCTCAGAGGTCGGGGTTCCAGCAGTTTGACCTGCGCGGAAACCCAACCCACCAAAAACCTTCGGCCCTCCGTGATGGTTTTGGCCGCCGACACGGGGCAGCTCACCACAATGGTGCGCGTGCCCGTGTTGTCAGGACGTAGGGTGCCCGCCTTCACCTCCTCTGCTGAGCACCCCCCCGTCCTAACGACGGCGGCCACCACCTCCGCCTCCGTGACTGAGTCGTCCAGGCCCAAGATGCGCATGTCGATGCGCTTGGTGGGCCTGGACACTCGGGCATCGTCCGCGCTTAGGGACGCCCTGAGCCTTTCGGCTAGAGCGTCCGCGGTTGGGCCGCTGGCTGCCCCGGGGATCTCCAGCATCCGGGCCCCAGTCATGGTGACCCGGAGCCGAAGGCCCCCCACGATGCCTAGCTCACCAAGGTTCACTGACTCCTTCGCCTTGGTGAGCACGTCCGCGTACGTCACGCCCCTCTTCGCCGCGTCCGGCTGCAGTGTAAGCACTACAGCCGCGGTTTTCGGGGGGCGCAGCGCAGCCGCGACGCTTCGCGCCTTCTGCCGCCGCTTCCTCTCCCGCCTCTTGGCCGCCCTGGCTGCCTTTCCCGCCTTCCTCTTCTCCCCGGCCACTTGCTTTGTCCTGGCCGGACGACCCCGGTGTGGCAGCCACGGCGGCCGCGTACGACGCCGCCTTCCGGCCTGGAGCCTTCCCACTCGCCGCTAACGGGGGGCGCAGGACGATGCCCTCCAGGACGGAAAACCGCGCCTGGAAGGCAGCCATCTCCTGCCGCACCAGGTCCAGCACCTGGCCCTCCTGCGGCACGGGCTGGCTGTTCTCCCTGCGCCCCCCTTCAGGCGCCCCCTGTGGGCCGGCTCCCTGGAGCCTGGCCAGGTCTGCTCGGAGCCCCGCATTCTCCCTCTGGAGGCGCTCCGTGGCGGCAGCCAAGCGGGCGACCTCCGCCCGCAGCTTGGACGTCTCGTCCCGCGGAGGCCCTCCTGGGTTACCCTCCGCTGCTGCCAGAATGGAGGCCATCGCCTCGCTTATGGCCTTGTTCTTGGAGGACAACTTCCTCTTCAAGGCCACATCGCGAAGCGCGGCCTCTACAACCTCCGCAAACCCGGCCCTCCGAACACGCTCCTGTCCGGAGTCATCCGGCTCACCGCCGGAGGACTCCGAACCAGGAGCCCTGCGACCGCCCTCTGCGGGGGGTCGTCCGTCAGCGACGAGCTCCCCGGCTCGCTGACCAGCCACCTTGGAGGCGGGCAATCTCCCCTTGCCTCCCTCTCGGCCCTTGCCCCGCCTGCTGGTGGGGATCTTGCGAGCCGATGTTCCTCCTCCTTGGCGAGGCTTGTCTACGTGTAACCCTAGTTTTTGCCAAAACTCTTTTTGAATTCTTTTTTTTTCACTGGCAACAATTTTTTTGTCATCACCTCTTGCTTGCCATTTTCCTAATTTTTTTTTGTATCCTAAATGCAAGATACACTCGGCAAATCTTATCCAGGCATGAAGTGATGAAAGCCCATATTCAAAATGTTCTTCAGTTACTTGTTTATTGATGCACTTTCTAATATTATTGAAGTCTTTAGAGGTAAGCCCGCAAAGATAACACCGCATGGCTGAGCTTGTATCGGTGAGCGCATTAATCATCTTGCCATCAACCATAGTTAATTTCAAATCATGTATTACAACACATTCAGCAGTTGTAGTTGGAACCAAATCTTTTATTTGGTATTTTACATTTTCAGCTTCCAATTTTGACAATTCTATTGTCTCGTGAGCCATCTGAAGTCTCAAAGGTCGGCAATATCTCGGCAATGACGGACGAGGATTTTGCCAGATAATATTTTACCCATGATCCATACTCACAAGACGCACTGGCACTATTGATGTAATTAACATAAATTCATCTGTTGATTCGACATTTTGAAATTTTTGTTTATATTGAGAATGACTTCCAGAACCATCACATCCCCACTTAGAGATCAAGCAAAGATGTTGACGTTCGCTTTCATTAAGACTTTGAATTACTTCACTTAATGATAATAATAGCCTTTGAGCCGTATGATCCATAAGATTTTGCAGAGGTAATTCTGCTTGTGTTTCTGTAGTGCAAATACCAAAAGGGTAACATTTCGTTTTAGCTCTAGTTATTGCTTCATAATTTGGATATAAATTACAATTCACTTCCATTGCACTTTTTCTTAATATGTTATATTGGTGCTTCGTAAGCTGCCCTTCAATAACAATAGATAAGGCTTTGTCAGAACAAAGAGTGGCATGGTTTTTATCCATTCCTGGAAAAACGTCTTGAGAAACATTTTTTATTAATTTAGATTTTTCTATCTCTCCACACTCCCTATATTTCATTTGTGTGGCATACGCCAGTTCTGCGGATGTCACCTGCTGTCGTAAATTTTCAGTTCTTTGCCGTTTAGCTCGTTCACTTAATTCTTCAAAATCCTTAGAGGGTCGACCAACCGATACTTTTCTTTTATGAGATTGCGAGACGTTAAAACAAACATATTGGTCAAACCAATCTTTATGCGCATTAAGACATCTTTCAAAATGTCTTTGATATTTCTCAAGTTTTGATTTATATTTGTGGGAGATGGTACATCTCCCTAGGTAACATCAGCCATGATATTGGAACTACAGTGGGCGTACAGTCAACAGCAAAAGTAGATGATCAAAATCAGAAATTCAATACTAATGAACGGAGTTCGCGTCAGAACTGTGTGGCGTCGAAGTGATTCAAAAGTATGTGATTGTAAATTATACCAAACATTTACTACTAGTACAGCTGCCACATATTCGTGATCAGTTTTGACTCCAAAAGTTATTAACTCAATTCACATCAGAACTAAGGAGTGAAAAAAATTTCCAAAACTAGTGAACAGTTAAAATCAAAAATTAAATGATGAAACTGAGGCCACGTTATCATGAGGCATATAATTCATCCATGGATACTTATTTTTCAATTAACCCAGTAATTTAATTTGTTATGTTTTACGGAAAATCAGGTGAATTGGATAAAAAGTTGCATGTTTAATATATGCCAAATTTCATCCAATTGAACCCCTAAAAAAGCATATGTTCATTAATAAAAACTTTTTTACAAAAAAACAAGCGACTTCCAAAAAAACACTACAAAGTGAAAAATAACTTTATTATTTTTCACTTTGGTAGTGTTTTTTTGGAAGTCGGTGTCTTTGGATCTGTGTTTTAGTTTTTTGCCACCGATTTCCAAAATTACACTTATTTTTCACTTGGAAGTGTTTTTTTTTGGAAGTCGGTTGTTTTTTTTTGTAAAAAAAAATTTATTTTTCATTTTTTAGTGGGTCAGTTTGTAATTTATCTAAGTTACAATAGCCCAATGACAACTGCTCATCACCTTTTACAACATAATGCTTTTCCCGAAGAACCAGGAGAACTGGAGCTCCATGGTGAAGGCATCATCATCACTACCGTAAAGTCGGATTTCTTTAGCTCTGGAGTACAACTTTGGCCCCAACTTTTAACCAATAGGATTACAGTAAACATAGCGTGCTGTATTCCAATTGGTTAACGAGATATTGCCAAAGTTACCCTCAAGGGCCAAAGTAACCCGACTTTACCCGGTATGCATTTTGACGAGCATAAATTACTTAGCAGCCATATTAAAGTAATCGAATCGCAACCCGTGAAATACTTAGGTATAATTGAGTAGTTCCGATGCCCACCTGTGGTTTTGATCATCAGTTCCACTTCAGCAAATGGTGCATTTCGAGAGCGAATGCACGA
The DNA here is from genome assembly GCA_947386135.1 of Melanchra persicariae. Lineage (NCBI taxonomy): Eukaryota > Metazoa > Arthropoda > Insecta > Lepidoptera > Noctuidae > Melanchra > Melanchra persicariae. Next base: position 5,983,469 of record OX376673.1, on the reverse strand, counting down.
GTTACTATAAAAAATACCCAAATCACTATAAGTGTGCCTATAAAATTTGAGGGTTTCCCTCGATTTCCATGGGATCCCTTCATCAGATTCTGACTTGGTGACAATGGTGGTCCCATTGTCACCAAGAGTATACCCTTTCAAACAACAAAAAAAGTATGACGTAGTTATGCCTGAACATACGTAATATATATATAAACATCCGAATTGATTTCCTCCTCCTTTTTCAGACAAAATCATATAATTGAAAAACTTTACTATTGTTACGAGCTTAGGGTTCGTGACAATAAAAACAGCCGATAAAATAATCAAAATGACACTTTAATTAATCAACACTAATTACAACTTAAACTCACTAATTATAAATCACAATTGCACTACTGATCACTTTAATTCACAGTCGAAGTTCGCTCTCGAAGTTATCGCTTGTATCGCAAATTCAATACTGACCCGGTCGCAGGCTATGCGGGCCTTATATAGGTCGGTAGATAATTCCAAAACCTTCTAGTATAGAAACATCTAGAAAGTTCGAGTACATACCGGTCCGGACCAACCAGACATCGAAAACTCTAGAATGTTCTAGCATCGAAATGTCTAGAAAGATCTTGACTCTACTAGTTCTGCTACTCGATACTAGAAGGCGCTAGTAGTAAGTTATAACGTTATGTACCCGGCATTAATTCTGGCGCGTAACACTGCCCCCTCCTAAGACATGCTCGTCCCGAGCATTATCGGTCCCATAATAACGCGCCAGTCGATCCACATGGACGATCTTAGGAGCACTTCTTATACCTTTCTGTATGCGGTAGGTTACGTCATTGATTTTCGTCACAATCCGGTACGGCCCGTCCCATTTAGCTTGAAGCTTAGGAGATTTCCCTTTGCTGCGAACTGGATTGTGCAACCACACTAGTGAACCTTCGTCGAATCCTTTATTGTTCATTTTGCGGTCATAACGGGTTTTCATCTTTTCAGACATTTGCTGACCCGATTGTCTGACGTGCTCATAGAGGTCATTCATTTTGTTCCGCAAGTCATTCGCATAATCGGTTATACTGCGTGGGGCATCAGGTGGTATTCCGGTAATCAGGTCTGCAGGCAGCCGTAATTCTCTACCAAAATTTGCGAAAGCTGGTGTCACTGATGTGCTATCGTGAACAGCACTTCGGTATGACAGCAAAAACGGTTGTATATGCTTGTCCCAATCCCGTTGCCGATTCTCCACCACTTTTGCCAGGTATCTCTCCAATGTCTGATTAAATCGTTCCACCATTCCATCCGATTGTGGGTGGTAAGAAGTTGTTCTCGTTTTATGAGTACCCATAACTCGACAAGTTTCCTGGAATATTTGGGACTCAAAATTCCTTCCTTGGTCGCTGTGAATCTCCAAGGGTACTCCAAAACGACAGAAGACTTCATGAACTAGTTTATCTGCAACTGTTGAAGCTTCTTGGTTTGGAATGGCGAAGACTTCCGGCCACTTAGTGAAGTAATCCATTACAACCATGAAATACTTGTTACCACTTTCACATTCCGGAAACGGTCCCGCAACGTCTAGGGCTATCCTTTCCCATGGTGCACCAACATTGTACAACTTCAATGCACCTCTACTACGAGTCTGTGGTCCTTTTACAGCCGCACAAGTTGTACATTTACGACACCAGTCCTCGACATCGTCACGACAGTGGGCCCAGTAAAACCGTTCCCGTATCTTTAGTAGAGTCCGTTTAACTCCCATATGGCCTCCTGAACAACAATTATGGTACAACTCTAGAACATCCGGTACTTTAGCTTTAGGGACAACCATTTGCAAATGACAGCTGTCTCCCCGAACATTTTCCCATTTACGGCACAGGACTCCATCCTGAATCACTAAGCTGTCCCATTGGGCCCAATAGCTTTTTGTGATCGAACTCATCGCTGAGACGTCGCTCCACGCTGGCTTAGGAGCACTGGCCTTAATCCACTCCAGAATTGGCTGGATGTCCGTATCTTCCTGCTGTGCACGTTGTAGGATTTCTTTCCAATCGTTGCTGAGGTCTGTCTTGAGCATCCTCACAGGTACGACTTCTTTACCTTCTTGCCTACTACAATGCTTGCAGTCTTCAGGGCAAGGTCTTCTTAACAATACATCTGCGTTGTCATGAGTTCTTCCGCTGCGATGTTCGACTACCAAGTCGTACTCCTGCAGCCGCTTGGTGCTGCTGTCAGCCACCCTACCTTCGAGAGATCGGCTATCATTTCTTTCTGCAGTTCGCTTAGGGCAACTGGATCGAAGGTGGCCCTTTTCAGCACAGCCGTAACACCTAGGGCTATACCCTTTAAAACGATCACAAACTGCAGCTTCTGTAACCTGCTTGCCACGGTGGGAACGACTATCCTGCCACACAGCTTCTCTTCCTATAGTTCGCTTAGGGCACCTGGATCGAAGGTGGCCCCTTTTCCCACAGCCATAGCACCTAGGGCTGTATCCATTAGAACGGTCGCGAACTGTAGCCGCTGCAACCTCTCTGACGCGATGGGAACGGTGATCCTGCCGCACAGCTTCCACCTCCAGTGCATGAGCCAAGGCGTCCTTAAGCGTCCCGTGGTGCCCGAGTCTCACAACAGCTCTTACTTCAAGGTCGCGAATACCGTCGATGAAAGCCTGCACCAGGTTCCCATCAATTAGCGCAGGCACAGACTGGTATGCTTTTCGAACCAGCTTCTCCACTTCAAGGGCCCACTGCTGCAGGTTTTCACTGCTACGTTGCACGCGATCCTTAAGCTGCGCACGAAACACGTGTTCCAGATGAGCGTCACCATATCTGGCTTCCAACGCCTCAAGAAGCTGCTCGTAAGTCACTTCCTCACCGAGAGCTTCCAGAACAGTCGAGGCCTGGTCGCGCAGGCCAAGGGTGAGGGCAGTCATGGCCTGATTTTTATTCCACCCGTTTGCCTTCATAACAGCCTCAAACTGTATTTTGTAGGCCGACCAGGAAGATGTCCCATCGAAGGGCGGCACTTAGAATCCACGTAGTGAAGGTGTAGTAGCTACGGGAATTGCAATTCCATCCCCTGCTTTAAGGTTGCCCAACTCTTTCTTTACATCAGCAATGACGTCATTAAACTTGCTGATCTGGGTTTCAGCTTCTGACAGGCGGTTGTCATGCTGAGCAACCTTCTCCTTCACCTCCTACATGTCTTTTCCGAAGGCCGCGCGAAGGTCCTTCATTAGGAGCATCTGTTCTTCCTGGCGGCGCGCCTGTTCCTCCTGTCGGTGGGCCTGTTCCTCCTTGTCACGCTGAAGCTGTTCTTCTAACCGACGGGCCTGTTCCTCCTGCCGGCGAGCCTGTTCCTGCAGCATCATCATCAGAGCTCCAAAGTCTGGTGCTGCAGATGCTGGAGCTGCTGTGGATGGGCCGGGCTCCATGGTCGGCACCTGGCCCTCCAACGTCTGCGGCGTTGCACCTCCAAAACGCCTCTGGTCCGTCTCCTGCTGGCGTTGACTTCGGGTACGGATACCCTCCATGTCGTCCTTTGGTAGAATCGGCATAGTTTAAATATCCCACTTCTGACACCAATTGTTACGAGCTTAGGGTTCGTGACAATAAAAACAGCCGATAAAATAATCAAAATGACACTTTAATTAATCAACACTAATTACAACTTAAACTCACTAATTATAAATCACAATTGCACTACTGATCACTTTAATTCACAGTCGAAGTTCGCTCTCGAAGTTATCGCTTGTATCGCAAATTCAATACTGACCCGGTCGCAGGCTATGCGGGCCTTATATAGGTCGGTAGATAATTCCAGAACCTTCTAGTATAGAAACATCTAGAAAGTTAGAGTACATACCGGTCCGGACCAACCAGACATCGAAAACTCTAGAATGTTCTAGCATCGAAATGTCTAGAAAGATCTTGACTCTACTAGTTCTGCTACTCGATACTAGATGGCGCTAGTAGTAAGTTATAACGTTATGTACCCGGCATTAATTCTGGCGCGTAACACTATTTTAATTTGGTTTTTTTTTGTAACTTCTGTAAAATGTTTAAAAGTAGCTGATGTGATACAAAACGATAATTCAATAAATATTATTATCTTTGCATGTTTGTGAATTTTTGTCAATGTTCAAAAGTAGCTGATGCGATACAAAATCATAACTCAATGATTGCTTTTGCCCAGTCGCCTACAATATATTAAAACCGGAAGGTAGATTGATATTTTTATCTTTAGGGCATTACCTACTTATATTGACTTGTTGCGCGTTTGTCGCACTGTTAGCGTTGAGTGCGTCTGTTATCTATTGCATTGATTTATTATAGCCAAGAACTAATAGATTAAAAATATGACACACCATATAACAGAGCATGAACGACATAGAATTATATCATTGCATGAAGACGGATTGAGTGTTAGTGATATAATGAGAAGAGTAGGTGTCACGGTAAGCAAGCATTCATTACTTCTTTATTGAAATATCTCCTAACATTTGGTAATTGGAAAAAGTGAAGACACATTTAAATTAAACCTGTCAGTTTAGTCTACTAGTCCAGATTAAACCTATAATTAGAATGACTATTTTTCATAGTTTAAAAACTATTAGTAACATTTAGATATATTTGTAAGCGCCACGTCTGCCCATAGACTGCCAAACAGTTACCAATACTGGCACTACCCTGCGCCCGCCACACCGATACAAAAACAAATTCGAAATTTGAGAAATTCGTAGGAAATATACATTATATTGTTCATTTCAGAGAAATACTGTGCACCTTTGGATAAGAGGATGGGAAAATGAGGGTCACGTGAACACACAAAGAAAGTCCGGTCGTCCTCGTTGCACAACATCTACGCAAAATCGAGAAATTGCAAACAGGATGAGAAATGATGCGTTTACGCGAATCAGAGATATTGCCACTAATATGAGAGTGTCTATGACCACTGTTCGTCGACGTTTAAAGGACGCAGGATTACGGCACCGTCAGCCAGCACGGAAATTATCATTATCACCCTTGCACAAACAAGAGAGGTTAAATTTTGCGCAAAGATATTTAGATTTTGATTTTCAAAATGTAATATTTTCAGATGAAAAAACATTCTCTTCGAGTGAACAGGGTCGCCTCACACTATGGCGAATTAATAACTAGAGCTACCATGAAGAAAATATTGTTCCTAATAGAAGAAGTGGACGAATTAATATTGGCTATTGGGGATGGATGTCCGCTGCTGGACCAGGAGAGTTAGTTGAAATAGGAGGGCGTTTAAACAGTCAAAACTACTTGGAAATTATTCGAGACACGCTCATCCCACTGTTGATATTTCCCACCCAGATCTTGTGCCTTTCTCGTTTATTCATGACAACAGCTCAGTGCACACTGCAAGAATCTGTAATGTGTGGTTTCAAAATAATCGTGACCTCATAAGAGTTCTTCCCTTTCCCCCAAAAAGCCCAGACATAAACCCTATTGAAAATCTCTGGGGCCTCATGATTCAGCAGTGGGACTCAGATACACCCCGCACCCGGGTCAATATACAACGTCATGGGGTTGAAATGTGGGAATCATTTAGAGGTTCGAATGTATGCTAAAATATGGTGGATTCAATGAGGGAAAGGCTACAAGCGATAATAGATAATAACGGGGGACACACACGTTACTGACTTTAATCCGTGATTTGGATATGATGATTATAAAATTGTTCCAATATAAGTAAATTAAAAAATATAAAGATATTATAAGTGATACAATTTTTGTTCCATATCTACAATGAAAATTGTTATCTATGTTTGTTTTTTAGTTACGTAATTTTTGATTATAATAAATACCTATGTGACGATTATTTTTCATTTTGAACCCAACGTCAAATTTCGGTCCCACAGAAAACAATGTTACTTATATGAGCAGAATAGTTTTAATATAATCCTGAATATTATATACCTACTCTTCCCAGGGTTCAAAATTAGTATACTAAAGCAGATTTCCGTTAAAAACGTAAGAAAATTATATTTCTTGAACATTTATAATATTTGAATGTATGAATTATTTAGTAATCAATAAATTTTCAATAATATTACTAATTAATAATAATAGCAATATTTTTTCATATATTTTTGTCCTCTGCTCGGTGCTCCGTGCTGTTTTTCCGTAAAACATAACAAATTAAATAACTGGGATAATTAAAAAATAAGTATGGATGAATTATATGCCTCATTATTACGTGGTCTCAGTTTCATCATTTAATTTTTGATTTTAACTGTTCACTAGTTTTGTCATTTTTTTTCACATCTTAGTTCTGATGCAAATTGAGTTTATAACTTTTGAAGTCAAAACTGATCACGAAAATATGGCAGCTGTACTAGTAGTAAATGTTTTGTATGATTTACAATCACATACTTTTGAATCACTTCGACGCCACACAGTTCTGACGCGAATTCCGTTCATTAGTATTGAATTTCTGATTTTGATCATCTACTTTTGCTGTTGACTGTACTATGGGAAGTGTTGGTTACTGCTCAATAGAAATACTGTTTGCTTTTAAATCAAATTATAATTCACTCTCGAACTCACTACAACAATATTCTACATCACTCAATAATTCCGCAATAGGTACACAGCTCCAGCTTACGAAACGCGCGGCGGTTCCTAGACATGTTCACTGCTCGATCGCCACCAGTAGACTGCCGTTGCAAACTCAGCTTCGATCGAGCACGACGTTCTAGACTCCGTCGAACGCCACTAGATGGCGTTTGCGTCTCGATTGTTCAATCGACTAACGTGTTTCCGACACGGCCATCCTGACTAGCACACGTCCTCGTGTGTTAACCTGCAACCAAAACTCAACAACAGTGCCTGTTCGACTCGGTCAATCCTGACCACAACAAGGCTCAGAACTAAATCTTTATCCTCAATCATTTTGTTTTCTCAAAATATTGTGTTCCACTTAACACGACACACAAAACTTTTAAAATCTTGTAAAACATTGAAATCGTCACCCATAGCCATGTACCATCGTTATCCACAACAACAATCACCTTAATCACAACAAAGCCTTGGGGAACCACTCACACAAGTAAACAACTCACACCACGGCTCTCATAGCCGATCCACGGTCACTACAGACCACGAGCAGCAATCACATTGCTCTCCAATACGTGCATCCTCCATGTTTGTGGAGCACTGTGGGGTTTTCACCCACTATGGCCACCATTGGCCTCGAGTCGCGATCACACCATCGCTCTCGAAAAACGTGCCTCCACACACATGTGGACCACAACCACTACTGTCACAACAGAGAATCCTACTCGCGTGTTCCCCGCCTCAGCTTGCTCGTCACCACTGTGACATCTCACTTTTACCATCTACTTTGACTGGTACATGACTTTGGCATCTCTCTTTTTTTTTCACCCTTCCATGAGCTCACCCAAAATAGTTCAGAACTTACAGAGTTAACAACTTAACTTCCATCTTACTAAGTCTGATTACGATATTCGTTTTCTAATTGTAATCGCCAGTAGTAAACTTATTATTAAATCGAGCTTACACATTATTCTCCACATCGTTTAATGTTTTCTGTCACTATCTGACTTAACTTACTCCTACTCTATAAAAGTCTCATGTCTTTGAACATTTTTATTCTAAATACAAAATTCTGTAACACTATTGAAACTACACAATTAGAAATTAAGTGACTGACCATTGCTGCAAGATCTTCATGTACAACTCATGTAACAGTAACAAAGTCATCCCTGTGACTACAATTATTGTTCAATGGTAGTCATCCCTGTGACTCTAAATTATCAGTCAGTTAACCCTGTGACCATGCGAGCTCAATGATTCAGTCATCCCTGTGACTAATCAATCAGACAGTCATCCCTGTGACCGCCGGGTAATCTTACAAAGATTGTCATCCCTGTGACGATAACAAACAATCGCAGACAGTCATCCCTGTGACCATGAAATGAGACACACACTTAAGTCATCCCTGTGACTACAAGTGTTCAATGGTAGTCATCCCTGTGACTCCAAATTAACAGTCGGTCAACCCTGTGACCTCAATGATTCAGTCATCCCTGTGACTAATCAATCAGACAGTCATCCCTGTGACCATCGGGTAATCTTACAAAGATTGTCATCCCTGTGACAATAACAAACAATCGACGACAGTCATCCCTGTGACCATGAAATGAGACACACACTTAAGTCATCCCTGTGACTACAAGTGTTCAATGGTAGTCATCCCTGTGACTCCAAATTAACAGTCGGTCAACCCAGTGACCTCAATGATTCAGTCATCCCTGTGACTAATCAATCAGACAGTCATCCCTGTGACCATCGGGTAATCTTACAAAGATTGTCATCCCTGTGACAATAACAAACAATCGACGACAGTCATCCCTGTGACCATGAAATGAAACACACACTGAAGTCATCCCTGTGACTCCAAATTAACAGTCGGTCAACCCAGTGACCTCAATGATTCAGTCATCCCTGTGACTAATCAATCAGACAGTCATCCCCGTGACCATCGCACACAAAACCCAACATTAATTTAACTGATTATCAAGAGTACCTGCAGCAATGTCAGGTGAAGGTTCTGAAACGCCTTCAGTATCACATTTCGGTAAATCACACTTGTCATTTAATTCAATAATTACTTTAGCATCTGTATCACTACAATAATAACGGTTGCAGTCTCGCAATTTCCCGAATTAAAAGCTCTACAGCTACACATCAAGCAATTTTTTATGCATTGTATTGAAAGCTCTAACTCACACCTGTGTGAACAAGTCTACTTCACCTACTGTGTTCCGCTACGATTTGCTATCGTTAACCTCTACGGCAATTCTCTACACATTTTAACCAAACAAAGTTATTCTACATCTTCACTCTACTGACTAGACGGTCAGTTAGCCTTCTGACAGTACAAAAGTGACTGCAAGGAACTTTGCCTTGGGCATCTTCCCAAAAAAGAGATTTTAAAATATACCGACCAGTTAGGTATGCACAACGGTGCTTGCAAAAAGAGGAATAATAGCCGGCGTCTAATAGCCCATTTTAATAAACCACGTTCACGAATTACTCTACATTACAAGTTAACATCACGGTCAATGCTGCACTGAATCAATCAATCTTATTTTAATCTCATCCGCATTAACTTACGTACCTATTTTCACATTATTTTAATCAAAACTAACTGTTGTTATAATAAGGAAAGCTTTACCCGACACGTTAACACAAAAGCCTAGGTTCAATTTTTCACTAAAAACGACTAAAGTCGGAACATGACGTTGTGGCAACCTTGCCATGCAATATCTGCCAATGGTAAAACTCTTTAGGTACTCACTTTGTACCAAGTATGTAAAAATTACCAAGCACTATCAATTCAATCACTGAATTGATGTAAACAACTTTCAAGCTTTGAAAGTCACAATCAAAATGAAATGGAAGAGACTCACTCTATATTCCAGTCGGCCTTGAACGCTCTTATTCCCACAGATGTTGACATGATGCTCGGCTATTGCAGCCTGAAAACTGCTTGTCGACCTTCGGCCTGCCACGCTCAGAATTGCTCAGGAGTTGCAGCTGCACAGCAGTTATAGCGGCATGCGGACCGCTAGCTTCCTGCTGGCTTCATACACCGATATACGATATCTGAAACTGAGAAACACTGCGAGAGTAGAAGTCCAATCAAAGCTGTGGTGGAAATAATGGTTTCAGGTTAGCGTAGTACCACATTATCAAAGTCAATCAAAATCTAAAACTAATCAGAACAATGATACAAGAAAGAATCCTCTGCCCAGCAGTGGGCAAAGTCTGGCTATGGTTGGAGATCATAAATCAAAATATTGCTTTTGCAATTATCTTAATTTTCAATAAAGTTGGTGTAATGTTGTGACTATTAAATAATATCGCTCGTATGTCCAAACAACAATAGCTCTGAACTGGCACTGCACTTCATTACTCAACCTGCGACAGCAGAATATTACCGCTTCATTAGCATTATTTAAAACGCCATTGCTTAACCAGTAACACCAAAGCTATAGCGCCTAAACTACTACTACACTGTTTACAGTAAAGCGATAGTCAACATGAAAATAACAACCTCACTTTAGCATAGAGCATTAAAGCGACAAGTCAATTATCAAACGTCGATAATCGCCATTCATAAGACCGTAGCTCTTTGTAAGTTAGTCTCCACAGCATTAAAATGTTCACTCGTAAACAAAATAGAAAAATGTAACCAACAAGCACATCTGCTTTACAGCAATAACAAAACGAAAATGGCTCACCAGATTGACGAAAAGATCCTCACGGACATTCAGGCACTTCTCCTTGACCTGGCCAGCTGTTATGAAGCTGTTCGCCTCCGTTCTGGACTGGTTTTTCATTTTTCAAGTTGATGAGGGTAGTCGCATAAAACTCGCCAAGAAGAAAACTTGACCTCGGAATTTTCCTTGAATTGGTCCCACGTTGAACCCAGATAGGTTATCTAGGTACGACCGGCATGTAGGCGCACAGCTCTTCGTCGCCTTATTTATGGTCAAAAATATGCTGCACTGCACAACACTGCATCCTCGACCAAACATACCACCGCGGTGATGCACTCTGATTGCGTGTCGAACTTGGGCTTATCGAGTCCAAATTCACGGCACTTTTAGAGTATGTATAAGCGCATACATTTCAAAAACGACCCGCAATGATTGTCACTTTCAATGTCACCAACTGTTTTTTTTTTTCTAAAACGCAACCGCCACGTATTTCACTAGCATTGTCAGGAATTTCCATGTGGGCCATATGAGTTACATGCCACTTCTGATGTGGGAGATGGTACATCTCCCTAGGTAACATCAGCCATGATATTGGAACTACAGTGGGCGTACTATGGGAAGTGTTGGTTACTGCTCAATAGAAATACTGTTTGCTTTTAAATCAAATTATAATTCACTCTCGAACTCACTACAACAATATTCTACATCACTCAATAATTCCGCAATAGGTACACAGCTCCAGCTTACGAAACGCGCGGCGGTTCCTAGACATGTTCACTGCTCGATCGCCACCAGTAGACTGCCGTTGCAAACTCTGCTTCGATCGAGCACGACGTTCTAGACTCCGTCGAACGCCACTAGATGGCGTTTGCGTCTCGATTGTTCAATCGACTAACGTGTTTCCGACATATTGATGTATTAGTTTTTGCAACACAGTTCTAGCATCACTTGAAATTTGAGTCTGTTTTAGAGCATTTTCTACTTTTTTATAAAGATACTGCATTTTTTCAGAGTCCTTTCTTGAAGTAGACTCTCTATAATATTCAATAAGAGTACGTCTACTAATATAAATCTCTTCAGAGTTTGATCCTGGAAAAAGAGAAAATAAACATTAAATTATTAAAATTCTACCTTAGTACTAAAATTCATAAAGTTTGTTCAAGGTGCGCCAAAACGAGCATCTCATTGTAAATGTTTATAAAATAAGAATATCATCATCATCATCATCATCATATCAGCCGAAAGACGTCCACTGCTGGACATAGGCCTCCCCCAAGTGTCGCCACAACAACCGGTCCTGTGCGTCTCGCATCCATCGGTTACCCGCGACCCTCACCAGATCATCGGTCCACCTTGTGGGAGGCCTTCCAACGCTGCGTCTTCCGGTACGCGGTCGCCACTCCAAAACTTTTCGGCCCCATCGACCATCTGTTCTGCGAGCAATGTGCCCTGCCCACTGCCACTTCAATTTGGCGATCCTTCGGGCTATGTCGGTAACCTTGGTTCTCTTGCGGATATCATCATTCCTGATTCGATCACGCAAGGAAACTCCGAGCATTGCCCTCTCCATTGCCCTTTGGGTGACTTTAAGCCTTCTGATGAGGCCCATTGTGAGCGACCACGTTTCGAGTCCATAGGTCATCACTGGCAACACGCACTGGTCATAGACTTTCGTCTTGAGACACTGTGGTATGTGAGACGAGAAGATACCGCGCAACTTCCCGAACGCCGCCCATCCGAGTCGGATTCGACGGTTGACTTCCTTCTCGAAGTTAGCCTTACCTAGCTGGATCGTTTGTCCGCGGTAGACGTACTCATCAACAACTTCGAGTGCAGAGCCTCCAATCTTGATAGGAGTGGGTGCTACATGGGTATTTACCATGACCTTGGTTTTGTCCATGTTCATTTTAAGACCCACTCTTTCGGAAGCTCTACTGAGGTCATCGAGCATTGTACTGAGGACCTCCGTGGTCTCAGCCATGACGACTATATCGTCGGCAAATCGAAGATGAGTGATGTACTCGCCATTGACATTAATGCCTAGCCTTTTCCAGTCCAAAACCTTGAAGACGTCCTCCATTGCGGCCGTGAACAGTTTCGGAGAAATTACGTCTCCCTGCCTCACACCCCGCTGCAGGAGGATAGGTTCTGATGTCTGATCCTGAAGTCGGACAGACATGGTGGCGTTTTCATACAAACACTTCAGCACCTCGATGTACCGATAGTCGATCTGGCACCGTTGGAGAGACTGCAGCACAGCCCAAGTCTCGATCGAATCGAAGGCTGTCTCGTAGTCCACAAACGCTAAGCAGAGGGGCAGATTATACTCTTCGGTCTTCTGTATAACCTGCCGCAGCGTGTGTTCGGGAGGCTGGAAGTCGTCAAACCTGCGTGCGAGACGGTTTGTGATGACTCTGGAAAACAGCTTGTAGACATGGCTCAGAAGTGAGATGGGCCTGTAATTCTTAAGCAGGGCATTGTCGCCCTTCTTAAAGAAGAGTACCACCACACCTCTGCTCCAAGCTTGTGGCGTTTTCCCCTCGAGTATGACGGAATCGAACAGTTTCTGAAGGGCCTTAAGGACTGGTTTTCCACCCGCCTTCAGGAGTTCGGCCGTAATTCCGTCCTCACCCGACGCCCTGTTGTTTTTAAGCTGCTTCAGAGCCATCCTAATCTCATACAGGCTGACGTCCGGGATGTCTTCGGTATAATGCCGGGTCAATCTAGCTCTTGGGTCGTTCGCTAGATTTGCTGCGGGTTTGGTCATTGACGTGTATAACTGTCCATAGAATGTCTCGATCTCCCTCAGAAGCTCCGATTTGGCGGATATGGTTCTGCCATCGTCGGTCTTCAGTTTTGTGAGCTGGCTCTGCCCAATAGACAAATCTCTTGCAAAGACCTTGGAGCCCTTATTCCGCTCTATCGCGTCTTTAATTTTTTCAGTATTAAAGCGGCGGAGGTCGCTTTTCAAGGACTTGGAGATCCGTCTATTGAGCTGCCGGTATTTGCACGCATCGTCTGAAGACTGCAGAATCATCTCCCGCCTCTCCTTCATGAGCTTATATAAATAAGAATATGTCATGCTCATTTTAAAGTACATTTGAGGGCTTGACTCCACTGGATATGGTACTTTTATACAAAGAGAAGTTTGATCACACTAAAAATTGCGGCAGATTTTACAAGAAATACGAAAAACCATAGAAATACAGCTAAAAAATAATGCTTTAACAGATATAATAATAGTTCCTTACCTCCAGGAGTAGAATCCATCATTACAACACTTAAATCCACCGAAAAACTTAACACAATTTACAGTTGAATTTAAAAAATAAATGAAACAAAACACGCCCGCTGCTTAACAAGTTGAACTTTGGACTAAGATACTAGGTAACAAAGAATCAAAGGGGACGGGTCGCTTACGCAGGTAGCTAACCTGTTTTACTAAGAATGATGTTTAAACAATAGAAACCAGTTAGCGTGAAATTTGTACATTTTAGTTTTTGCCAACTTTTTACGATATTTCGCCTGCGTGCGACGGTCCCTCCGCCCCCACGTTGGCTGCGAGCTCCTGGTCGATGAGTGTGATTGTGGCCCCTTCGTCCAGCAACGCGAAGATCTTCCTCTCGCCTTGGGGCCCTGACACGACGACCGGACACATTTTCAGAAACACTGTCTTCCGTCCGACGACTGGTCTCGATGCCACTGACAGCACGGCCTCTTCCTTCGGTGGGTCAGCTGGCTTGGCGCGTTCGGTCTTGGCTTCGTTACGGTGCAGCGACTGATGATGCGGGCGACGACACTCGTTGACGCTGCACGGCTTTGCTCGGCAATTACTGCGACGATGTCTCTTCTGTGCGCACTTGAAGCAAACTCCTTTCTCACGAACTAGCTGCCAACGCTGTTCCACCGTCAGTGCCTTGTACTTGGGGCACGCCGTCAGCACATGATCTTGATCACACTTGGGGCACGGGCTTTTCATTTCTTCACTATCCTCTGTCGTATTATACACGGTCGCCTTTTTCTTCATAGTCACTAAAGGGCGCGCCTCCTTTTTCACACTCGCGGCGCACGTTGTAGGAGCGTAGGTATAGCGCAGCGCCCGGTCCGCTTCTCTCATTAAGAACCGGGACATGACGACGATTTCTGGGTCCGCCGTGCCTTCTTGATCGTAGGCGTAGTCGCACCATCTTGATCGCAAATGCGGGCTAAGTTTTTCTAACACTTCACGAGTCAACATTGGGTTGAATAGGTATCCTTTTCGGTCGATCGTTCTCAGTACACAAATGATATTCTGTATCTTGATTGCGTAGTTATTCAGGTCAGCTGCCGCCGCGCTGGGTTTCGGTAGTCTCTTCAAGTCTTCGAGCGCCTTATCGATGATAACTTCTGGCCGCCCGAAACACTGCTCCAACGTCTTGATTATGGCTTCTGGGTCCGCCGCGGTATGTAGAAACGCGGCGACGACGTCTCTCGCTTCTCCTTTCAAACAGCTTCGTAATCGTTGCAGGTTCTCAGCAGCGGTGATCTCGTACATCTTATTGGAATCTTGATACGCAGCGACGAAAGGTAGCCACTCGTTGACCGCGCCGGAGAAGGTAGGTAAGTCGACGTGACGTAGCCTTGGTCGCGCCATCCTTTCCAACGTAGCCGCCAGGTGCTCGATGCTATTTCTTGCACGCGTAGGTGTCGGTGATCTTGCTCGTGCCGCCTCGAAGCGCAGTTGCCTTGGTTCTTCTCGTCGCGGCCCCTCCTCCCCCCGTGGGTTGACGGGATGCCGCATCAGCCATTCGTCGACCTTTTGAAGTGGTTCTTCTCTGGGTAGAGGCTCCATTATCTGTTCCTCGTGCACACTTTCATCATCACGAATAGCCGACACTTCCGCTGCTAACCGTTTCTTCACAAGCTCGGCATCCAATTCTAGCTCGCGCCTGCGTATCGTAGCCAGTTTCTCCGCCGCCTCCAACTCAGCAACCCGTACTCTTGTTGTCACACTTGTGATCGACCGTTGCGATTTTGTTGACCTCGCTGGCGACCTGATGCGTCTTCTCTCTTCCGCAGTTTGTAATCTTGACGGGGCCGCCGTACTTGTCTCCGCCATCCTTGAGAACGGTGACGCCGGCGGTTCTAAGGAGATTCTTCTTAGCCGCTCACTTTCAATTTGTTTGGCTTCTTGCGCCTGGATGCGGCGCTGCTCCTCCATCTCTGCTGCGTCTCCTTGACTTCTTGTCACTACCATAATGCACTACGTTCAACAGGGCTGACGGCTCTTGTTATGCCGTCACAATACACTGCGCCTGCGTAAACGTTCCGTTTTCCCGCCTAAACCGACGATCTTGAAATTCACGCACTTGAGGACCGACGGGCTTCAAGTTCACTTTCCAACGGGGCCTCCGTTCGGTGAGACCGATGAATCTTGATACGTCTCAGCACGAATCCTCTTCACACAGAACGCGAGTTTCTTGGTTTCGACGGTTTCTTCACGCGGCGGGACACGTAGGTAGCTTGACTTTCTTCTAGATCTGAAAAGATCTTTTTTAATCCCTTTTCTTGTGGGAAATGTTTTAGACAATCTGTCGGATCTGAAAAGATCCCTTTTTGACTATCTGTTGGATCTGAGAAGATCCTTTTAATTCCCTCTTCTTACGGGAAACGTTAGAGACAATCTGTCGAATCTGAAAAGATCCCTTTTTGACTATCTGTTGGATCTGAGAAGATCCTTTTAATTCCCTCTTCTTACGGGAAACGTTAGAAACAATCTGTCGGATCTGAAAAGATCCCTTTTTTAGTTGAATCTTACAAGATTCGCACACTCGAAGAACACGTCGTAACAGGTTGAGACTTGATTCTTCTTTCTTCGGCAGTCGGCTCCGATAAACTACACTCGTCGTTGGTTCTTCCGTTCTTATCCGGCTAACGAAGGACCAGGCTGAAGTGGACTGTATGTGGATTTGTAGTGTAGAGGTCTGGAGTAGGATCTTGAGAAATGAAACTTGTCTTCAATCACCTTGTAGTTTATTCTTCTTTAAAGTTGCGGAGGCCGACTGCGGCTCCAAACTTTTTTTTTTTTTTTTTTTTAATGAGTGGCCTCTCGCAGGTCAACCTAGGAGGTTGTCGACTGCTTAACCGGACTTGCCTGTGGCGGCCTTAATAATATTATTATTAAAGCCTCCAGCCAGGGCTTATTAAACTTAAAAACTAAGCGACTACGCTAAGGGCACCCCCTGTGGGGTACGGACCTCGGCTTAGGGCGTCGCTGGGGGAGGACAGCTAGGGACGGGCTGGATCTAATTAAGATTTTTATTTTTAGGGGGCGAGTGTTGTTAATACTACAGGCTCAGCGGCGCGGGCTGGCACGAGCAAGGGACGGGGCGGACATTGACGGGACGGTCGCGACGGGCCTCGGCGGCGAGGGCGGAAGGACGGTGGTCGCGGTTTGCGAATTGTACTTATTAAGCTACTACTCTCTTGGAGGAGGGTGGTGGGGTCATCGGGGGTGATTAGTGTGTGCCTCGGACGGCGAATTTTAGAGATGTGGGAGGGTTGGTATCGGGCGGCCGATACGATGAGGGGGTTGCGGTGTTTGACAGCAGTGTCGATGAAACGCTTGGTAATGCGTTTCATGAACTGCAGCGCTGTATGGTGGGCACTCTGAGATCTAGATGTAGAGTCTCGTTACGGACATAATAGGGGGCTCCCGTGATTCTACGGAGGAATCGGTTTTGGAGTGTCTGCATCCTGTGAAGGTGACGAGGCTTTGCGTGTGCAAAGACAGCGCAAGCGTATGTCATCATGGGGCGAATGACCGCGGTGAACAGTCGCAATTTGCACTTGAGTGACAATTTGCTTCTGGCGACCGTGATAAAGTGCAGCCTTCCCAGAGCGAAGGCGGCGCGCGAGCGGGCCAGCCTTGTGTGCTCAGCGAAGGTGAGGTGGTTGTCCAGGGTGACTCCCAGGTATTTAGCTTGCTTCTCCCAGGGGATCGGCTTGCCATACATGGTGATCGGACGGGGGAGTGGGGGATTTTTCCACTGTTTTGAAAATAGAATGGCCTGGCTCTTATCGGGGTTAACCTCGATTCCCCATTTCCTGAACCATCTGCCCAAGATGTTTACAGTAGTTTGGAGCGTGCGAGCGATAGGAGCCGGGTCGCGACCTGTATAGTAAATGGCCGTGTCGTCAGCGAATAGTGCCAACTGGGCCAGTTTACATGTGCAACTGACCGTCTGTTCCTCTGAACTTGTTGAGTTCAGCGGACATGGACCTAGCCGCACGTGTCATGAAAATGCCGTAGGCTTGGAGTATAGTTTCACTAACTCCAAAGCTTGTGGCCTTGTTGGTCGGGGGGACTTGGCGCGAGCTCACTGCTGCAGGCGCAGGAGTGAGCTGGGGCGCAGGTTGGGGGGGTGCTGGGGCCGCTGGGGCCACCGGCGCGGGAGTCGGCGCTGGGATGGTTTTACCCATCAGTGCCGGGAGAGTAGGAGTAATAATAATAATAATTGTTGTTTGTGCAATTATGGACGAAGTTATCTTGACGAACAACTTCCGGAGGCATATTATGAAGGACGGGACGGTTGACGTGTGTCGGGCATGTCACCGTCCGGGTGAGTCCATCAGACATATTATCTCTGGTTGTTCTCGTCTGGCTAACGGCGAGTACTTGCACAGGCATAACCAAGTGGCTAGGATTATTCACCAGCAACTTGCTTTGAAATACAAACTTGTGGATTCTGAGGTACCGTATTACAAGTATGTGCCCGACCCAGTTCTCGAAAATGACCATGTCACGTTGTACTGGGATCGGTCTATCATCACTGATAGGACTATCATAGCTAACAAGCCCGATATAGTGGTGATAGACCGATTAGCGCGCCGCACAATGATAATCGATGTTACCATTCCACATGACGAGAACCTCGTGAAAGCTGAGAAAGAGAAACAAATCAAGTATCTTGACTTAGCACACGAGGTTGTCGACATGTGGAATGTGGACTCGGCTGTCATTGTGCCGATAGTCGTTACGGCCAATGGCTTGATAGCCAAAAGCTTCGACGACCACCTGTCGAAGCTGGCGTTACGCAGTTGGGTAAAGGGCCTGATACAGAAGGCAGTACTCCTCGATACGGCTCGTATTGTGAGGAGGTTCCTTTCTCTGGAGCCCTAACCACCGGTAGCTTGGACCCAGCTCCCGACACCGGCGGACTACTATTTTTATATTTTTAAATGTTTTTTTATTGTTTTTTTTGTTATTGAAATATTTAAAAATATAAAATGTATGTTTGTAAGATGAATAAAGAGAATAATAATAATAATAATAATAATAATTTATTCAAGTAAAAAGTTAGTACAAGTGTGATTTACATGAATTACAATTGATAATGTTTTTAGTTCTAACTGTAATGTAGACCTGCCTGATCTAGGTTAATAAAAAACCTGTGTTTCAGGCCATCTATTTAGATCAAACATTTAAATGAAAAACAAAACGAAATGGATGCAAAATAATAAAAGAAAAGAAGACAATATTTTCAATGACTTAAAAGTAACATTATTTTAAACTAGATTAAGTATGATATTATATTTAAACAAAGGAGATTGACCATTTTTATATGGACGTTGGACCAAGTGCTGCCCAACATTGAATCATAGTGCATACTGTACCTTAGACTAATACTAATCTGTAACCCAAAGCTCTTTAAAATCTATCCGAGGAGTGTTGAGATTTTACATTAACGAAGAAACATAACCAACAGCTTTTTTTGAAAATAAAAGACTATATTATAAACAATAGATTATATTATTATAACAACACTTAGTTAAGTAGGTATAATCATTCAATCAATCAATTATTTATTCGTTACATAGGTTTTAGAAGAACCATATCCGCCAAATCGGAGCTTCAGAGGGAGATCAAGACATTTTATGGACAGTTATACACGTCAATGACCAAACCCGCAGCAAATCTAGCGAACGACCCAAGAGCTAGATTGACCCGGCATTATACCGAAGACGTCCCGGACGTCAGCCTGTATGAGATTAGGATGGCTCTGAAGCAGCTTAAAAACAACAAGGCGTCGGGTGAGGACGGAATTACCGCCGAACTCCTGAAGGCGGGTGGAAAACCAGTCCTTAAGGCCCTTCAGAAACTGTTCGATTCCGTCACACTCGAGGGGAAAACGTCACAAACGTGGAGCAGAGGTGTAGTGGTACTCTTCTTAAAAAAGAGCGACAATACCCTGCTTAAGAATTACAGGCCCATCTCACATTTGAACCATGTCTACAAGCTGTTTTTCAGAGTCATCACAAACTGTCTCGCACGCAGGTTTGACGACTTCCAGCCTCCCGAACAAACCGTATTACGAAAAGGCTTTAGCACCGTAGACCACACACACACGCTGCGGCAGGTTATACAGAAGACCGAAGAGTATAATCTGCCCCTCTGCTTAGCGTTTGTGGACTACGAGAAAGCCTTCGATTCGATCGAGACTTGGGCTGTGCTGCATTCTCTCCAACGGTGCCAGATCGAATGGTCGTTATCGAGGTGCCTAAGTGTGTGTATGAAAACGCCACCATGTCAGTCCGACTTCAGGATCAGACTTCGAAACCTATCCTCCAGCAGCGGGGTGTGAGGCAGGGAGACGTAATTTCTCCGAAACTGTTCACGGCCGCAATGGAGGATGTCTTCAAGGTTTTGGACTGGAGAAGGCTAGGCATTAATATCAATTGCGAGTCAAAGTCAAAGTCAAAGTCAAAGCATTTATTTCAATTAGACCATTTACAGGCACTTTTGAATTGTCAAGGTCGGTCGGTCAAAAAAAAAAAGATGAAGCTATTTGCACGTTCCAAAGCGTAGATCTCTATGGAGAAGAACGTGCAAGAAACTCCACGGACACTCTTTTAAAAATAAGTTTTTGTTACAAAATTATGGTTACATCATTCATATTGAAATTATACATATATGTGAGAACGATGTAAAAGACGTGCAGGATAGTCCGGAGTAAAAAAGAAACAATTCAAAGAAATAATTAAAATAGACCATGGCAGCCGAGAGATGACCAGTCTCAGCTGACGGCGCCCGTTCACGAACATGACGCATACGCTAGCACCATTCGGCTCGACCATTTTTAAGGGAGCCAAATGATCCAACGCAAACGCCACCATCAGCCAGACTTACATCACTACTACACGACTAGAGTACATCACTCATCTTCGATTTGCCGATGATATAGTCGTCATGGCTGAGACCACGGAGGACCTCAGTACAATGCTCGATGACCTCAGTAGAGCTTCCGAAAGAGTGGGTCTTAAAATGAACATGGACAAAACCAAGGTCATGGTAAATACCCATGTAGCACCCACTCCTATCAAGATTGGAGGCTCTGCACTCGAAGTGGTTGATGAGTACGTTTACCTGGGACAAACGATCCAGTTAGGCAGGGCTAACTTCGAGAAAGAGGTCAACCGTCGAATCCGACTCGGCTGGGCGGCGTTCGGGAAGTTGCGCGGTATCTTCTCGTCTCACATACCACAGTGTCTCAAGACGAAAGTCTATGACCAGTGCGTGTTGCCAGTGATGACCTATGGACTCAAAACGTGGTCGCTCATAATGGGCCTCATCAGAAGGCTTAAAGTCACCCAAAGGGCAATGGAGAGAGCAATGCTCGGAGTTTCCTTGCGTGATCGAATCAGGAATTATGATATTCGCAAGAGAACCAAGGTTACCGACATAGCCCTAAGGATCGCCAAATCGAAGTGGCAGTGGGCAGGGCACATTGCTCGCAGAACAGATGGTCGATGGGGCTGAAAAGTTTTGGAGTGGCGACCGCGTACCGGAAGACGCAGCGTTGGAAGGCCTCCCACAAGGTGGACCGAAGACCTGGTGAGGGTCGCGGGTAACCGATGGATGCGAGACGCACAGGACCGGTTGTTGTGGCGACACTTGGGGGAGGCCTATGCCCAGCAGTGGATGTCTTTCGGCTGATATGATGACATAGGTTTTCAACATACTAAATGATCCTCTATGTTAGGCCTCATGTAAACATTAAAATACCTAATCAACCGTCATCCTCATTGTCGTCTATAATTACTGAATCTAAAAATAAAGCAGGGCGCCTCACTACCATTACTGTACCATCTCAAACTTGTACTTACATTGCTGGCAAATAAATTATTCTGATTCTGATTCTGATTCTAGCCCACCCCAAAAACCAAACTAGGCAAACAACGTGGGCGCAACTACCAATCGTTATTCGCCCAGTAAAACATGAGCAGCAATAATGTTGAACGGAATCGAGCGCATGATTGTTCTCGTCAAGTAAAATATGGAAATGATACACTTTTGACGATGTATATCGACTCTTTATGTGCACTCGAATTAGTTGCACATTGCTGGTGCAATTGTACACCATTCAAGCATTTGACGTATTTGGGGCTCGGCAGTAATTTCTGGGAAGGTGAAATGTTACGTTTTGTCCTAGAATATCGTCTTGTAAATAATTGTCTTAACTGTTGAGATAATGGCTTATTTTGCGTAATAATATAACTACTTAAATAAAAAGTAGGTACTTACCTCACGTGGTAGAGCTTGAATTATGTTTTGAACACTGTATGTTGATGTTCGTTTTGAGGTCGGGTTCGGACTCGGGAGCTTTTATAATATTATTTAACGTAAACGTTAAAAAAAATATACAGGGTGTCACGGACATCGTAACTAAACTTCGCGAAAAGGCTACATCTAATGCCACTAACCAAATTGTGAAAGTCATTAATCTCGCTAATGATCGGTTACAGAAATTGACATTTTCGAGCCCGCAATGTATTTAGCACAACACGATCAAAACGCGCGAGAGCGCTGTACGTGGTTCACGTAGTACTTGCAAACACACGTACACAGACCTTAGTTGCTGCCGCGCCGCGTTGCACTTTAATGTAGGTACCTACGAATATCGCCGACGGCAATAATATCACAAAAACTCATTTTGATCACTCAAAAATACCTAATCTATTGATGGTAGGAACTTGTTTAGGTATGCAGAAGTTAAGAGAAATGGAGGAGCCATAAGCTTAGTATCTTTATATCACGATTCCGATAAGGATTGATAAAGAAAAGGTTTTAATTAAGTATGTACATTGAGATCCAGTAATGATGTAGGTATAAACTAATGAACTAGCTAACTCACCCCTAAACAGATAGGATTCGAGATTCGAGCAGATGCCTAACTAGTTTTATTTACATATTAGGTATCTTTTTAGTGAAAGTAGTGAATTAATTATTTTTTTAATTAAAACACATTGAGTTAGGTAAGAATAACAATTATGAACAGTCTAAAGTAAAAAACAGCTGAAAAAAATTGAAAAATGAGGAAAAAGCCGACGAAAAATTCCAACGCGGGGGCGTCCAGAATCATGTCCTGAACTCATGGTATGGCCGTTTGTACGTCGATGTCCCTTACACGCTGTATATCAAAAGTTAAAGCACCAAAAAGCCATAAGTTTTTAGGTACTAAACCCGTGGATGTTTTTTTTTTTATTTATTTTTTTTTAAGTATCTCTTCATGTTAGGAAAAAAATAAAAGTATTCCCATGCCTGGGCAGCATTTGGTCCAGATTGGTCAATCTCCTTTACAAATAATATTGTAGCCAATAAAGTGGAGACTTAATAATTAATAAAAGTTAATTACATTAGAAAAGAGGCTTTATTTTACAATTTCTAGAAGTTTTTCCGTGTGATAATTCTGTTTTGCTAAATATTCCTGAACTAGTAAATTACACCTATTATAACTTAGACTATAGATCTTTAGTATTCTGTTAAACTGATTATACAAGTGGGGTCCTAAAAATAAGTAGAATCGCTGAGCATAAGCATGTTTAGTTCGAAAGTTAGTGCATACCAAATCTTTTCTTCTTCTATCTGATGGTAATGGGTTAAAATAAAGGTTAGTATGTTGGAGCAAAATTACCTGCAAAACAAATAGTTGGCGTACTGTTAATACCTTACATGCCATGTATAGTTGGTCTGTGGGAAATCGAAAGGGGCGAAAAGTAGCAACTTTTAAAACTGCTCTTTGGGCGCGTTCTAAGTGCAGCATGATAGATTTAGCGGCGCCACCCCATGACGTAATACCGTAGGTAATAATAGATTGACACAAAGCCAAATAAACCTGTCTAATTAATTTAAAGTCGGCTATTTTACGTAAGTTTTTAAAGATATATATTAGTTTACGCACTCTGTTGCACAATAAATCGATGTGTTTGCGGAAGTTTAGGTTTGCGTCAATCGTGATACCTAAATATTTTATATGGTTAGTTTTTGCTAAACTAGGACAAGTACATGCGATATCAGCACAATGAAGGTGACAATTGTTATGCGCTTGAATGCTTAGATTAGTAAGCGTTGGATAGGTGTTTCTCATTGTAAATAATAAGTATTTGGTTTTATCTGTATTTAAACTTAAGAGATTATTGTGAAGCCAATTAGAAACAGTATCGAAACCATTTTGTGCTACCTCATAGACCTCGACTTTTGATTTAGCTGTAAAAAGTAGAGCTGTGTCATCAGCATATGAAATAATTAAACCGTTCTCGAGGGTCAAATTGCACAGGTCATTTATATAAATAAGAAACAAGGTAGGACCCAAAATACTACCCTGTGGGATTCCGTAACAGGTATTTTTAAGTTCAGAACTGATGCATTGACCCACTTTTACAGACTGATGGCGATCACTTAGGTAATCAGATAATAATTGCAATTGTGCTCCCAGTATTCCCAGCTTCTCCAGCTTGTTCAAAAGCAAAGTACAAGAAATTGTATCAAAAGCCTTGGCGAGGTCTAAAAAGATCCCTAGGGTGTGCAGACCGTTATCCAGGTTTGTGCTTATATAATTTGTTAGATGGTGAACAGCTTGGCTCGTTGATCTTTTAGGCCTAAAACCAAATTGTTGATCAGAGAGTAATTTATTACTTTCAAGGTATTTTACTAATCTACTATTTATAATTTTTTCCAATATTTTTGACAGGCCAGTTAAAACTGATATTGGCCTGTAATTATTTACACAATTTTTGTCTCCAGATTTAAACACAGGGGTGACTACGGCTTTTTTAAGCAATTTCGGAAATATTCCTCTGGTTAAACATAACTGAAAAATATGAGTTAAAGGAGGGGCAATGACGTATTTAAATCTTTTTAGTATGCTATTAGGTATGTTGTCATATCCTACGGCACAAATTTCCTTTAATCCATTTATAATATCTACTACCTCATCAACATCGGTATCTAATAAGACAAAAGAGTTTTGTTTTGCATATGTTTTAGTTTGGCTATGACTGGAAGAACTAGATCTATTAGAAAATAAGATTTTTTCTGCTAAGTTTTTTCCTACGTTAATGAAAAAGTTGTTAGTTTTGTTTACTGCTTCGGTAGGGCTCCGCTCAGACGATAAAAGATCAAGTGCTGGTTCGGCATTTTTTGACCTAATAGTGTTAGTTTTTATGAATTTCCATATAAGTTTAGTGTTTTTACCTGCTTTTTGTAGTTGAGTCTGATCCGTATTGGTTTTTTAGCTTTTTCAAAAGGTTATTACAGAAATTTCTATATCGTTTGTAAATAATTGATAGTTGTTTATCACCCGGTGTATTTTTTAATTTTTGGTGGAGTTTATCTCTATGCCTAATGCAGCGGACAAGTCCGGGCGTAATCCATGGTTTAATATTACCATATTTCCTAGGTATTACTTTGATAAATGTATTTTTCCCTATCGTAGATTGCAACACATCGACGAAGTATTGTAAAGAAATATTTGGATCGCGTGAATTGTAAACGGGGTCAAAATTAATACCGCGTAAGTCAGTTTCAAGACTCGTCATATTGATTTTAGTATAGCTGTGCATGCAGTTATTACGGGGTGAAGTTATTTGCAATGTTAGTAAAACAGCTTGATGATCGGTAAGTGATGAGTTAGTAACTAAGGTTTTGGAAGGACTCCGCAATTTTATAAGGATATGGTCCAGACAAGAGCCGCTCTGGTGGGTTGGGTGATAATGAGCTGGTAATAATCCATGAAAAGAGCAAATGTTTTGATAATTATGAGAATGAGTATCATTTTTTTCGGCGGCAATGTTTATGTTGATATCTCCTACCAGTACGATATTTTTAAACGAGGATAATTTTCTTAAGTTACTGTTAAGCGAGTCCAAAAACCCATCAATACTTAGGGATGGTGGCCTATAACGAGCCCAGACACGTCACGTGTGGTGTGCCGACCGGATCCGTGTTTGGCCCCGTCGGATACATCATGCATGTCAACAGCATGTGCAATGTGGTTCGTAAGTGTCGTATATATATGTATGCTGATGATACTTGCTTAGTGTATGCAGATAAAGATTTTAATTTAATTGAAAGTACCATCCAGGAGGATTTTACTAATATTATCAAGTGGGCGCATGACAATGGCATCATAATCAATATAAGCAAAACCAAATGTATGTATATACGATCTCCTTATAATAAAAAAATCGAACGTCCGCCGCGCATAGTGGGGCATAGTTATGAGTGTCTGCACAAGGAGGGACTGACGATGTGTGAGTGTGCAAATATTGAGGTGGTGGGGGAATACAGGTATCTGGGTTTAGTTATAGATAACAGCTTTTCATGGAAATCACACATTATACAATTATGTGACAAACTCAGGTACGTGCTTGTGAAGTTCCACCACCTTAATTTTGTGCTTAATAGGGCAACATTGTACATGGTCTACTATGCACTGGTGGACTCATTACTTTCTTATGGGCTGGCATGCTATGGTAACACATTTAAAACATACTTGGATAAAATAAAAACATTACAAATCAGATTCCTGAAAGTATTAGTAGATAAAAACACAAAAAAGCGTTGTAAAATTAGTAATTACGAAGATTTATTCTTGGAATGTAAAATGCTGCCGGTACATGAGAGGGTTGTGTTGTCAGTAGCTTTAGAACAGTATGGTAAGAATATATTTAAAAACAAGGTTATGTGCACAAGATCTCAAAGGAACAATAATATGAGAAAGTTTGTTGTACCCACTTGTAGTAATTACTATGGTCGAAGATGTAGAAAGTTTTTAGTTCCAACTATTTTTAATGACCTTCCAATCGATGTAAACAGTTGTATCACAAAAGTGTCTTTTAAAAATAAAATACATAAGCACCTCTTTAAGGTATTTTGTCAAAGCCTCACTATTGGGGAAATATAAAAAATAAAAAGAAAATTCACTTGTACTTATGTGTGAATTACTTTTATATGCTAGAAAAAAGGAGCTACACCTGCCAACAAACTGTTTTGCAGTTTGGCAGAGGTAACAGTTTGCAATGTAAAATGTATTTAAGTGAATAAACACTTTTATTATTTATTATTATTATATATAGCCATTATTTCGGGAAACATTTTAATTACTAAGCAATTGCAGTCTGGAAAAATAGGTTCCTCTACTAATACTTTTAAATTATTTTTAATATAAACGACGACACCATCATTCTGGTTGAACGTTCTGTCGCTTTTGTGAAGATTAAATCCATCGAGAGTTGGTAAATTGGCCGTCTGCTTAGATAACCAACACTCTGTCAGAACGATAATGTCGCAGCATATATCAAGATCTTGTAACAAAACTTGGAAACCATCAAAATTACGGGTTATACTGCGTATGTTTTGTGTAAGAATGGTCAATGTTTTGTCCCCTTTAAAAACTAAGTTTTTGCAGTCCTCGACATTACAGATTTTAGTTTCAGACACGGAAAACCGATCGAGATCACAAATAAGCTGATTAGCCATGCAAAGAATATTATATGTAGAAGTTAACCTACTATCTATGTGCTAAATTAACTAGTAAATTGGCGGCGCTCCTAGGCGCCCTCATAGTCAATGGAATTAATATAATTGTTTTCTGCATATTTACGTGCTGGGCAATTTACATCACCTGTTTGATGATCATTTTTCCGCTTAAAGCGTTTGCAGGTCGCACATTGAGGCGGAGAACCTTTATTATTACATTCCTTGAATGAATGTCCTGTTTCACCACAGAGGTTGCAGGTAGCGCTCGATTCTCTACAAAATTTGGCTGCATGTCCGAACTGCTGGCAGTTAAAACACCTGGTCACAATAGTGAAATCTCTCACTGGACACGATGTCCAATTTATGAAGATTCGTGCTTGGTCAATCAACATTTTCCTAATATTTGCAGGTACTTCCAATATGTAATTGCAGGTAGGTCGTTCTTTCTTACCTGACTTATGGCTCAACTTCAAACTTTCTAAGAAGGACTCACGAGTAACGTTCGGTAATTTATCACTCAAATTTTGGACATAAATGCATTCGAAAACCTCTTTTTCCGTAAGGGCTACGGGGACACCAATGACCGCAATCCTTGGGCGACGTTTGGACGGTTCTTCAACCTTAAGGCCTGAGGAAACTAGCTTCTGCGAGCTTTTTAATTTATTAATGTCGTCTTGATTATCCGTTCGGATGATAACGCCTCCGTTTCTAATTTTCCTTACACCGCGGACATGGAGCTTCAATTCCTCAGGCGAGATAATTTTTTGAACCAACGACTTGGTATCATCACTGGATTTAGTCTTATCGCTGGGATAAATAGCGACCGAACTAATATTTTCTGGACGAATAAATTTATCTGTACCTTTCTTCACCATGTTAGCGTAGGAGCTAGTATCTGCTTGATTTCGGCTCATTTTCGTTTCCATGACTTCTTTGAACTGACAAAGGGATTCCGAAACATTCTGCTGCACTTGCAGGTGCTGGATAGTGGTGTGCGCTTGGATTGATTTTTGCTTCAGCGATTGGTACAACACGGCCATCTGAGATGTCCCGTGATTGACTTTTCGACAAAGACCGGTGACACGGAGTTTTTGGTCGGAATTCATTTTTCCCTCTCCCACAATCGTGCAGATTTCATTCAGAATTGTGTCGATGGACCCAAGCCATCTCTGAATCTCCGACGTAGAGACGACTTCATTTGGGAAGTCGTTCTCTGTGGCTGCTGGCGGCACAGGTTCTCTTGTTTGGTTTTGGACAGCCGGCGATGGCGTCGGAGGGGGACTACGTCGTACCAATTGGCTGCGGCCAAAAGGGCTATCTCCTGTGTTAGACATACTTCTAACACTGAAAACGCTGATTTTCTATGCAAGATCTATCTAGTTCATCTTTCACAACGAAGAACAGTATAATTATTAGTCACACTTACTCGCACTTTCACAACAAACTTACTCTGCAAAATATTGCAATAACATTCGCAATTATTAAAACAATATCATAACAATCAACACAAAAACACGTCTGCTTAGTCTCGCGACAAATCTGAATCTCGAATCTGAATCGAGTGGGAGGGGTCTACTTTGACACCAGAGCGGGGAACGCTTTCTGGTGATTGAGCTGATTCCAGGGGGAGGGCCTTTGGGGCGCCAGCCTTAATAATATTATTATTAAAGCCTCCAGCCAGGGCTTATTAAACTTAAAAACTAAGCGACTACGCTAAGGGCACCCCCTGTGGGGTACGGACCTCGGCTTAGGGCGTCGCTGGGGGAGGACAGCTAGGGACAGGCTGGATCTAATTAAGATTTTTATTATTAGGGGGCGAGTGTTGTTAATACTACAGGCTCAGCGGCGCGGGCTGGCACGAGCAAGGGACGGGGCGGACATTAACGGGACGGTCGCGACGGGCCTCGGCGGCGAGGGCGGAAGGACGGTGGTCGCGGTTTGCGAATTGTACTTGTTAAGCTACTACTCTCTTGGAGGAGGGTGGTGGGGTCATCGGGGGTGATTAGTGTGTGCCTCGGACGGCGAATTTTAGAGATGTGGGAGGGTTGGTATCGGGCGGCCGATACGATGAGGGGGTTGCGGTGTTTGACAGCAGTGTCGATGAAACGCTTGGTAATGCGTTTCATGAACTGCAGCGCTGTATGGTGGGCACTCTGAGATCTAGATGTAGAGTCTCGTTACGGACATAATAGGGGGCTCCCGTGATTCTACGGAGGAATCGGTTTTGGAGTGTCTGCATCCTGTGAAGGTGACGAGGCTTTGCGTGTGCAAAGACAGCGCAAGCGTATGTCATCATGGGGCGAATGACCGCGGTGAACAGTCGCAATTTGCACTTGAGTGACAATTTGCTTCTGGCGACCGTGATAAAGTGCAGCCTTCCCAGAGCGAAGGCGGCGCGCGAGCGGGCCAGCCTTGTGTGCTCAGCGAAGGTGAGGTGGTTGTCCAGGGTGACTCCCAGGTATTTAGCTTGCTTCTCCCAGGGGATCGGCTTGCCATACATGGTGATCGGACGGGGGAGTGGGGGATTTTTCCACTGTTTGGAAAATAGAATGGCCTGGCTCTTATCGGGGTTAACCTCGATTCCCCATTTCCTGAACCATCTGCCCAAGATGTTTACAGTAGTTTGGAGCGTGCGAGCGATAGGAGCCGGGTCGCGACCTGTATAGTAAATGGCCGTGTCGTCAGCGAATAGTGCCAACTGGGCCAGTTTACTTTTGGGAATGTCGCTGGTGAACAGCGTGAAAATGAGGGGAGATAGCGGTGAGCCCTGGGGGACTCCTGCTCGGATGGGGTGAGGGGACGAGAGTGCACCCTCGATGCGGTAGCGAAAGGTGCGGTTCGACAAAAAGTCTCTCAAGATGAGAACGAGACGGTCTGGCACGCCGAGTTGGTAAAGCTTATAAATTAAGCCATTGTGCCAGACTTTGTCGAATGCTTTCGCTATGTCGAAGAACAAGGCGCCCGTCATCTTAACACGCTGGAAACCAGCGCTTATGTGCTCTACGATGCGGTGGACTTGCTGGATGCACGAGTGTTCAGTTCGAAAACCAAACTGCTCGTCGGGGATGAGACTCTTTGCCTCGGCGTAATCCTTGAGCCGCTTATAAATAAGCCTCTCGTAGATTTTACCGAGAACGTTGAGTAAACTGATGGGACGGTAACTGGCGGGGTCAGACTTGGGCTTGCCTGGCTTGGGAATACCGATTACGGTGGCCTGTTTCCATGCCTGGCGGAATATGTTATTGCTTAATGCGCCATTGAAGATGGCAGTCATTAGCATTATGAGGTGGGCTGGGAAGAGCTTGAAAACTCTGTTGGTGAGGCCGTCGGAGCCAGGGGCTTTCCTAGGCTGAAGCCTTTTGATAATGTCCTGTACCTCGTCAGGAGTGACGGGGGGTAGAGGATCATCAGGATCTTCGATTGGTGGTAGGGAAGCTCTACGTTCGACTTCAGCGTCCACCATATCTAGGTGGGCTTGGTCTACTAGTTGTGAGCAGGGAGAGCATTGGGACTCTAGACTGTCGGCCAGGCATTCTGCCTTGTCAGAGTTGTCGAAGGCGACACTCTTATCGGGGCGAATGAGAGGGGGCATAGTGGCCTCTTCAGTGGATCGTAGTTTCCTCTGAAGTTGCCAGAAGGCTAGGTGGGTGGGCTCGAGTTCGCTAAGCGTCTTGTCCCAGCGCGCTGAACGCAGCTCACCAGTGCGCTTCTTTACAGCACGCTGCAAGTTACGCATGTGAGCTTTGTTTGCGTCACAGGGAAAAGCGCTATATGCACGGATGGCTGCGTTCTTCTCGGTTATCAGATTCCGTACATCGTCCGGGAGTTTCCAGCGGTGGTCCTCCGCCACTGGAATCTCCCTTGAACAGTCGTTCAGGACAGATTGTACGTGATCCGTAAGCGAGTCGATCGCCGCCGTCGTGTCAGCGACTGAGTCGATCAGGTCGGGGATGGTGTCTAGGTGAGGTGACGTGGTAGATTTCAGCTTTTCGCCTACTTTCCTCCAGTCAGTGATCACCTGAGACGGGGGAGGTTGGACTGGGTCGAGCTGGCCTGAGCGGGAGCTTAGGTGCATGATCACTGGGCGATGGTCGGAGTTGAGTTCGTGTAGCGTTTCTATAGATTGCAAACGGAGGTTAACATTCTTTAGCAACGCCACATCGAGAACATCCGGGTTACGGTTGGGATCGTGAGGGAAGTGGGTGTGAGTCATCGGAGCGATGACGTCAAAGTTAAGTGTTGTGCCTAGGCCGAACACTGCTCTGCCTCTGGGATTGGTCGTGTTGCAGTTCCACGCGGGGTGCTTGGCATTGAGATCGCCCGCTAAGATAACGGAGTCACTCAGGCCGAAGAGGTTGGTAAAGTCGCTTGCGAGGGCGACGGGGTCGTCTGGCGTGGAGGAGGGTGGGCAGTAGGCTGAGATGATGGTAATTGGCTGATGGCCGGTCATGCCTAGCCGACAGGCTGAGTACTCTAGCTGAGAGCGGGGAGCGGGAGGGAGTAGTGGGATGCAGTACAACTCCTTTTTATAGTAAATGAGAGTGCCACCACCATGACAACGCGTCCTATCATTGCGAACTATCCGGTAGTTGGCAATTTTAGGGTCGTTCCGGTGGGGTTTTAAGAAGGTTTCCTGGATGAGGAGGACGTCTAGATGGTGATCGCGGAGGAATTTGGCGATCTCGTCTCTTTGGTTACTAATGCCGTTGGCATTAAAGAAACCTAATTTAAGGGATCTAGGCCTGATGGAGGATGTGCTTGACTTATCCATTGATTAGTCAATCGCGTCCATCTCATCTAACTTGTCCGTAATGGACTTGTAGGCGGTGAAAAAAGTTTTTCAGTTCTTAAAAGTTTTTCTATGCGGCCAAAATCTCTGTCACAATCTAAAAATGTGTGACCTACTTCTGGAAATTTGTGTTCAATAGATGCAAACATTTTTTTTCAAAATCATGTACTTATATAAAACAATCAGAAATTGATTTTTATTTTGCCCACTGCAAGAATCTGACCATAGTAACAAGTGTTGAGAACTTCCCAAACTGGTGAGATTATTTAAACAGTAAAAAAGGGAACTAAGAACTTCTACACTACCCTTTCCACCACAGTCTTCTGTCCAAGTGCAAAAATAAGACCTATGCCCATCTCTATTAATGATATGTATACCTTCATTATAAAACCATATTTGTCTCAAGTAAAATGCTTTTGATACAGGAATTTTAGGTAGAGGCTGAGTCTGTTGCATGTCAAAACTAATATATGTTTTATCTTGTCCACTAATACACATCTCTCTTTCTTGTTTTTGCAACTCAAATGCACTTTTGTAGTTATCAATATGCTCTTCAGTGTGTGTGTTTGAATCACACTTGTTACACACATCAGTTCTAGGCTGTTTAAAAGAAAGATTAAATTTTGTATTGAATATATTTCTATACGTGCAATCCTTGATGTAAAATTTGGTAGGTTTATTTTCATCCCTACATTTTTCAATATACATTGAATACATCTTTTTGGTGGAAAGTAATGGATTCAAATACTGTTTGTGGATATTTTGAGTACGAGAATAATGAGAACTTTCAGATGGAAAACTTCTAATATGATTGCATATGTAATTTTCTACATCAACATCTAGTCTATGTTTGTAAGTATGAGTTTTACCCCTATGATCTTTGAGTGCAGTCACATCATTTAATTTAATTTTTGATTGAATGACTGCTAATTTTCTATAGCCAATTTGAAACATATTGGAAAATGCTGTCTTACAAACTTTTATGTTGGTACCTTCTTTTGGTAGAACATAAGTATAGGTTGTTGTTTAGGATGAGGTCTGTTCCCGGTTGTTTAAATGAAGCTATCGTTATGGTTTTACATTATATTGAATAAAAATGTCTGTCCCATCACAAGTATCTTCGGATTACTTTCTGGGAAGCCCCGGCAACTTAAATGTATAAATTTAAGATAATAAACACATTTTTTTTTTTTTTTTTTTTTTTTTTTTAAATGTAATTACAGACTGCAGATTGGGTTGGGGTCTGTACTGGATGGTGGATGTGAGGTAAAAAGAAATGATTTTATACAAACAAAAGCTTTTATAGACGTTGTGAATGAGCGATGACTGAGTGAACGGAGCGTGGAATGAACGCAGCAGCGCGCAGCGCCAGTGCGCGCGGCGGCCAGTGGACGAACCAGGCGGCGTTGAATGTCTTCACCGCAGCGCTCACGCACCGAGTCCAGCACCTTGTCGGCAGGTGGCGCTAGCGGTAGGCGTGAACATGCCCCCGGCCTTGGAAGCGCTGCTTCCAAAATGGTTCCCGGCACGGAGTCAGGCGTCGTCGCTCACAGGTTGTGAAGGCAGCGGGCAGATCTTGGAGAAGGCACGTCTGATCGTCCCAGAAGCCGTGTGGATGTCAGCCACTCGAGCTACGCCGTCTCCTCCTGGAAGTATACGCAGAATGCGACCGAGCCGCCACTTTAATGGTGGCAACTGGTCATCCTTGATGAGGACAAGGCTGCCCAATGTGATGTCCTCCTGCCTGGTCTTCCACTTGGTTCGCAGTTGCAGCTCCGAAACGTATTCTGTGGACCAGCGCCGCCAGAAGTGCTGCCGCAGTTGCTCGATGCGTTCGTAGCGTGTCAGACTCGAAGTTGGCTGGTCTGGAACATTCCTTGAAGGTGGCGACGTTAACGGTCGGCCAATGAGGAAGTGTGAGGGGGTGAGGGGGGTAAGGTCAGAAGGGTCTGAGGAAAGAGGTGACATTGGACGGGAATTTAAGACAGCTTCGATTTGTGTCAAAGCCGTGGAAAATTCCTCGTAAGTTAGTCGCGCGTTACCTACTATGCGTCTCAGGTGATACTTGCATGATCTCACCCCGCCCTCCCATAGACCGCCAAAATGTGGAGAATAAGGAGGAATAAATCGGAATTCAATGCTATTATTGGAAGCGTAATTAATGATGGCTTCCGATTCCTTCTCTAAGAATAAAGGAAACTCCTTTTCCGCGCCCACGAAGTTTCTACCGTTATCAGAAAAGATAGTGCGAGGCGTACCTCGCCTACTAATAAAACGTTTTAATGCTAATATATAGTCATTTGTAGATAAACTAGTGACGAGTTCCAAGTGCATGGCTCTAGTCGTAAAACAAATGAAAAGACAGATGTATGCCTTAGTGAGTCTAGAACCTCTGCCCTTTCTGGATAATATGAAAACTGGCCCCGCATAGTCTACACCGGTTCGCATAAACGGGTAGCCAGGTTCTAAGCGCTCGGGAGGTAAGTTGCCCATGATAGGTGCTAATGTCTTACCCCGATTACGTGTGCACGTTACACATTCGTGTACTATTTTTCTAGCGAGATTTCTAGCGTTCAACGGCCACCAACATTCACGCATAGTAGCTAATAGAAGTTGAGGCCCGGCATGTAATAATCGTACATGCTCGTATTTAAATAAACGAATTGTAAATGGATGCTTACTACATAATAGAATCGGATGTTTCTTATCGTAGGTAAAATCGGACGAATTACATAGTCTACCGCCAACCCGAATTATTTTATGTTCATCAATAAAAACATTTAGACTTGAAATCCTATTATATTGTTTACAACTTCGCTTGATAGGAATTTGAGCAACTAAGTTATTTAAAACATCTGGAAAAGAATTCCTTTGTACGAGTCTAATTAACGTTCTTTGCGCGGCGTTCAACTCGTCAACAGATAAGAAACCGGTTTGTCGCCTGGCTCGGTCAGCTGACTTGAGGCGTGAGTTATTTATGAATCTAAGTACGTAGCTACCTATTCGTATAAGTTTAGTGAATGACGCGTATTTATTGAAGTTGATTATGTCTTCGTGTTGAATATTGGGTAAGCAGGTTTGTTTGTGTTTTATATCTGGTAAGTTACATGCCTCGGAATTATCGCGTTTAGTTTGCTCGAAGTAATGTAAACGATTATGTAAGTAAGACGGACCGTACCACCAAAGTTCGTTATCTTTTAACAAATCTAGGTTACAACCTCTAGACAATAGATCAGCTGGGTTGTCTTTACTGCTCACATGTAACCACACTGAGTCGCCTGTGAGTTCATTTATTTCAGTTACTCGGTTTTGTACAAACGTTTTTAGTAAATGTGGTGACATTTTAATCCAACCCATGACTATTGTGGAATCTGTCCAAAAATATACTTTACTAAACTGCAACCTAAGAGATTCAACTATTTTCTTATATAATTTAGCTCCTATCAACGCGCCACACAGTTCCAAACGAGGAATACTGATTGTTTTCAAAGGTGCGACCTTACCTTTTGCACACAACAACCGAACGGTTGCGGCACCGTTATCGCTATATGTACGTATATAAGCACACGCGCCATATGCGTTTTGAGAAGCATCGGAAAATATATGAAGTTCTGTGTATTGGGTATGATCACCTTTCACGTGACGAGGGATGCGAATGTCGTTTAGAAATCTCAACGTAAAAATAAAGTGTTTCCAACTGTTAGCAATTTCCTGAGAAACCGAAGTATCCCAGTCGATTTTACTCAGCCATAATTTTTGTAGAATCATTTTTGAAATTATGACTGCAGGTGAAAGAAGACCTAATGGATCGTATATTTGTGATATTACTGATAACATTACTCGCTTTGTTAAATATGAATTGTTTTCATAGTTATCAATATTTGTAACGAAGTGTAGCTCATCGCTAGTGTTGTGCCAACCCAATCCGAGTGTTTTGGTTTGAGCATGTTCGCCTATGAAACGTTCTGTGGCTTTATTTTGAGATGCTTCTGAGTTAAAGGTCCACTTGCGCAAAGGAAAACACCCCGACTGGAACACGTCTGATGTTTTTTGACATATTCGAAGCAATTTATTTAGATCATCATCACCGGTGATGAGATCGTCCACGAATATGTCCTCCGTGATGACACGAGCGATGACGTCATCATCGCATTCTAATGCTAACTGTCTAATACAGCGCATGCTTAAGTATGGAGCTGACGCAGTTTCGTACGTGACTGTATTCAGTTGATATGTATATAACGGATCTGAAGGGTTATCCCGCCACAATATTAATTGCAGTGACCTTTGGTCAGGCTGGAGAAGAACTTGACGAAACATTTTCTCCACGTCTGCACAAGCTACGTATTTATATTGTCTGAATCGTAACAAAATCGAGAGAATATCGTTTTGTAACGCGGGTCCCGGATACTATAATAATAATAATAATAATAATAATAATAAATTGTTTATTTATAAAATAGGACACATTTACAATAAATATCTCACAAAATTTAAAGAACACAGTTGCTTATTTGCCTGAACTAGGTTTAACCTGTGTTTCAGGCTAGATTGAGCTTATGTCAACTTAAAATAATAAATTAACAATAATGGATCAATTTTATTGCCTATACTTAAAACCTAAAACTAATGGACACGTCATGTTTTATTTACAGACAAAAAGAAGCTCTTCTGTCTCTTTGTAAGAGATGCTTAGTAAATATTGCACAATTGTCTTTTTACAGCTATAATAATTTAACTTATAGATACTTAATTTTCTATTTAACTTATTGTACAGAAATGGACCTAAAAATGTAAAAAATCTTTTTATAAAAACATATTTTGAGAACGCATTTGAATCGCATACAATATCATTCCGTCGCTTATTAGTATTTTCGGTGTTGTACGAAAGCATGGTGTGCTGTTTTAATACCAAGTGCATAATGAAAAGCTGGCGAACAGTCAGTATGTTACATGATTTGTATAGCAGAACTGTGGGATAAAGAAAGGGATGGAAATTTGCTACTTTTAAAATGGCTCTCTGAGCTCTTTCAAGAGGGAGTAAGTGAGTTTTGAGTGCTCCACCCCATGTAGTGATACAGTACTGGATTACAGATTGACCTAGGGCCAAATAAACTTGTTTGATTAATTTTGAATTCGCAATAGCTCGCAGTTTTTTAAAAACGTATATTAATTTGCGCACTCTTTTGACCAAACTTTCAATATGTGGTCTGAAAGTAAGTGTTTCGTCTATTATTACTCCGAGGTATTTTATGTTGCATGTATGGGAGATAATAGGACAATCACATGTACTGATTGGCTGGAGTCCACATTGATGAGCAAACAGATGAGGATTAGCTATGTTAAATTTAGGCTTAGGCATGGAGAAGTGTATACATTTGGTCTTGTCAGCATTTAATGTTAGTAAATTACTTTGAAGCCAATTAGTCACAGTGTTGAAACCTAATTGAGCGTATTCGTACAATTCGTTACTGGTTTTAGCGGTAAATATTAAGGCCGTGTCGTCAGCATATGAAACAATTTTGCCTTGTTTAATGTTTAAATTGCACAAATCGTTAATATAAACCAGGAAGAGGGTTGGGCCCAGTATGCTTCCTTGGGGAACACCAAAACCAGTATTTTTTTGCTCATCGCTCGTAATATTATCTATCCTAACACATTGATATCTGTCGTTTAGGTAATCAGCAAAAAGTTTGAGCGGCGTTCCCCTTATTCCCATAGCCTCTAATTTGTTCAGAAGCATAGAAACAGATACTGTGTCAAAGGCCTTCGCCAGATCAAGGAAGACCCCCAGGGTCTGGTTTCCTTTGCCAAGTTCCTCTGAGACATAATCGGTCAGGTGGTGCACCGCATCGGCTGTGGATAATTTGGCTCTAAAACCAAATTGCGCTGGTGATAATAAATTATTTTTTTCTAAATAGTTAACTAGCCTACTGTTTACAATTTTCTCTAGTATTTTAGATATTGAGGGGAGTAACGATATTGGCCTATAATTATTAACTAAGTCTTTCTTCCCGGATTTAAAAATAGGGATTACGACTGCTTTTTTAAGGCATTTAGGAAAAATACCTTCGGAAAAACAGATACGAAAAATATGTGTTAAGGGTGGTACCAGGATGTGCTTGAATTGTTTAAGAATCTTATTGCTAATATTATCCCAACCCACTGCACAGTCATCTTTTAGTCCACTAATAATGCGGGTTATTTCGTCTTCGTCAGTGTCCAGCAAGCCAAAAGATTGTAGTGCGCGCTTACTATTCAATTCTTGGGAAGATGGCTGAACACAGTGATTCATAGGAATCTGTTCGGCAAGAGTTTTCCCAACATTCACGAAAAAATTATTGACAAGGTTGGCTGATAGAAGCGATGAACGATTAGTAGGCAATAAACTCGAATTTGATTCATGTTGTTTTGACATATAAGTGACGTTACTGAATATCATTTAACGATTTATTCGAGCTAGTAACGGCACTAGCATCGAAGACAACGCGTAGTTTCGTAGTTGAACTAGATTCCCTAACAACACCATGATGTGGAAGGTAATAGTTTGGTTGACTACAAATCTCTAACTTGGACATATGACCTAAGTCATTGTATTCACGCATGAAGTTAGAATATAAACGTTTAAATTCTGGTGAACGATTGAGTTTACGCTCTAAGGTCAGAAATCGTTTCGTCGCTGACGTATAAGAATCACCCAACGCATCTGGTGCTTCTCTCAACGGTATACGAACCGAAAATCTACCGTTTTCAACGCGTTTTGTTGTATTATTGAATATTTCTTCGCATGTGCGTTCATCATCTGTTAGGGGTACGCATGATGATGAAGGAATGTTTTCGAGTTCCCAAAACAGCCGGAGTTGTTTATCGATTTCCTGACTGAAGTGGCAACGAACGTGAGCAGGCTTTGGGTTCCTCGCGAACACAGGACCAGATAACAACCACCCTAATTTTGAGTTTTGTAGGAATGGACCACTCGCTAGACGTATTTTGTCCGTTTCTAGAAGATCCCAAAATCTATCCGCGCCAATCAACAAGTCAATTTCCGAACTAACGTTAAACGTCGGATCTGCTAATTGTAAGAACTCAGGTATACGTATATTACCGGCTTCGATGTTCATCGTAGGCAAACTGGATGTTATGCATGGCAAGATCAAACAACGAAGCTTGGTATTAAAATCGCTTAATTTTGCACGTATTGTGACGTCACATGAATGCTGTGATTGCGAGACCGATTGTCCCACACCCGAGATTTGAATAGTGGACTGTATATATAACGCATTTATTTTC
The DNA here is from genome assembly GCA_947386135.1 of Melanchra persicariae. Lineage (NCBI taxonomy): Eukaryota > Metazoa > Arthropoda > Insecta > Lepidoptera > Noctuidae > Melanchra > Melanchra persicariae. The sequence continues at coordinate 5,944,337 of OX376673.1, read as the reverse complement.
TTTGCTAGTTTTTCTGTTATGAAGCAGTTCTGACTTCCGTTGTCTAGAAGCGCGCGAGCCGTGTGATACACGTTATTATGATCAGCTACTTCAATTAACGCCGTAGAAAGCAAAACAGTACTTATTAATTTAAATTCGGTAGTGTTTGCTTCACACGTGACAGTGCTGCTCGAGTCGTTGGAATGTAAGGTTGATGTCGCTAAACTGTGTGCGCGTTCAACCTCTTCCACATGTAGCAGACTGTTATGTTTGTTTGAACACTGTTTACACGACCCGAATCTACATTGATTTAACGCGTGACCGATTCGTAGGCAATTTGCACACATCTTATTATCGTTAATCAATTTAATTCTGTCTCTCACGGACATGTTAAGGAAGGCTATACACGAGTACAATGAGTGTTCCCTTTTGCATAGGACACACTTGGGTAAATCCCATTTATTATTTGTATCACCACGGTTATTATTATAGCGCGTCGCTTTAGTAGATGTGTAGCTATGTACGCGATGTGAATTACGCTTCTCGCTTGCGTTTTGATGTTTAAAATCGCTATGAGGCGTTTTATCTTTGACGTGGTTCGCGCCGATCATTTCCAACGTGTCCGCTCGGTTTCGGAGGAACGTTATTAAATCGCTAAGTTTTATTTTTTCTCGTGAACCCAAACACGTGGCTCCGATGTGACTTTCCCATTCGCGTTCCGTAGACGAATCCAGCTTACTGACCACTAAATAAATTATTAATGTATCCCAATTAACTGTGGGTTCATTTAGTGAACTTAAAGCGCGCAGATTACGTAAAATAGTATCAATTAATTTCCTTATTTGCGATGGCGATTCTTGTTTTAATGACGGAATATTATGCAACGCTTTTACGTGATTATTAATTAATAACCTCTCGTTGTGATAACGGCTTTCTAATAACTCCCATGCATGAACATAGTTGGCAGGGCTGAATTCTAAAGCTGCTATCACCTGTAACGCGCTTCCACCAAGGGCTGACCGCAAATAATGGAACTTTTGAATCTCGTCTAGATCGGAACGATTGTGAATCATGGTTACGTATGAATGTTTAAATTCTAGCCAGTGATCATAGGCTCCATCGAAAGCAGGTAATTTTATGTCTGGTAATTTAATATTGACACGTGGTTCTGATGCAATTGGAAGTCTACTTTTAATTTCCGCGTTTTTAATCAAACAATTCGCACTGGCTATTGCCGTAAAATATATTGCCTCTAATGCTTCTATGTATTGTAAATTTGCGTTTGTTTCTGATTCCGGCAGGAGTAGTTCGATTTCATTTTCTACGTTGTCGAATTTATCGTATAATTCACTCGCGGCTTGAACACGCAAAGTTAGCTCCGCTGCTTGTAAGGCTGTTAAGTGAGCTCCCGCGAACGATTCTACGTAATTTTTAAACTGGGTTAACCGACCCTTAATGTTACCCCTTCGTTTCTTTAATTCGGACAAAACTTCGTCTACTGCTTTAACCGACATTCTGACGGAATATGGATGAGCGTTATGTGGTGTGGTGTGATGTGGTGTAGTTACTTACATGCAAATATCACCTGGACCACGTGGCTGCCACACTCGCGTGAACTGAAACGAAACACAGCTTTAACACAAATCGCAACTGAATGGATGGGACGGACGGGACGGGAACAGAGACCTGACCGTTATGTTTCTTACGCCTTCGCCTTTTCCTCTTGTATGAAGTTATTGCTGGGTCACTGGACCAGCTGTGATGATCGCTGCACTCGGTCGATCGTCTTCACAGCCAGCTAACGTCTTCAGCGCCCGGCTCCAGTCCGAGTCGAAGGTCCGCAACGTGCCCGCAACGTGGTCGGCACCGTGTATGTGGAGTCTTCTTCCGGCTGGTATGATTGATAATCCGGCTCGAAGGACCAAAATGTTTAGGATGAGGTCTGTTCCCGGTTGTTTAAATGAAGCTATCGTTATGGTTTTACATTATATTGAATAAAAATGTAATTACAGACTGCAGATTGGGTTGGGGTCTGTACTGGATGGTGGATGTGAGGTAAAAAGAAATGATTTTATACAAACAAAAGCTTTTATAGACGTTGTGAATGAGCGATGACTGAGTGAACGGAGCGTGGAATGAACGCAGCAGCGCGCAGCGCCAGTGCGCGCGGCGGCCAGTGGACGAACCAGGCGGCGTTGAATGTCTTCACCGCAGCGCTCACGCACCGAGTCCAGCACCTTGTCGGCAGGTGGCGCTAGCGGTAGGCGTGAACAGTTGTACTTCTTTTCCTTTTTGGATTTGTTAATGCTCTTTTAACATTTGCTGCTGTGATAAATTTTGAAAGATACATATTTTTTTCATCATTATTTTTTAAGCTATAGTATTGAGAAAAGAGAGATGCACAGTCAATGTCACAAAACTTTTCATAGCACTTGTATATGCATGTTGCTTTGCATAATATCCCTGGATTTTTCTTTACCATATTTTTCCCCTTTCTTGTAACATATTCTTTGCCTTCCTGCCTTAAAATACTATTTCTATTTTGTTTCCACTCGGCTTCATTTCTTGTTCTCTTCTTAGATACTTTTTCTTTTAACTGAAAATGTTTTCTTTTCTTTGGTTGCAAAATACTGTTAGTCTCTAAAGCTGGACCTTGAGTTTCATTATCAGAGCTGCTTTGCCTATCATTTGAAGAGGATGATGGTATGTACTCGTCATCACTGGTAGCAGGACTGTAAGGTTCTTCTCTAGCTAAAATAAAGTTTTTTATGCAATTTATCCACTCAACAAAACATACTTAGTGCCATATAATTATTTTCGAAGCATTTGGAAATTAAATATAAGTACTTACAAATTGGTGAACCATAATTAACAACAATTGAATGATCATATTTTCTGGTATATTCTGATTGTTCTCTGTTTCATTATCTGGAATAAAAATAAATTATAGCATTATAATACAAATAAAATAATGAAATTTAAAGTAACAGGTTACTTATGTTTATTGCCTACCTATAGCAATATTTTTTTAAATTGATACCTACTAACCTTGGCAGTGGTCTGCAGCTAAAGTATATGGTGAACTACACACCCCCTTCGGAATATTGTTACCACTTCCTGTATTATCAGTATCTGGAATAACGAAAAACATAATAATATATAATACGTATAGTCACAGATCAACTGCCGATAAAAGTTTTAAGTTTCAACTTACTCAAATCGTTAATATCTGATGTACTCGGTAAAGCTAAACCATAAACCTCTGGATTAAAATCACAGCTTTGTGGATCATCATAAGCTGAAACTATTCAAGAAATTAAAGTATTATAACACAACATCATCTCACTTATTAAAGAAAATAATGGTTTTGTATATGTAGGTACTAACTTTTCTCACAGTTATCATTTACTATTTCTATGTTATTATTCGTCACTAAGCTCAATATTTGCCGTGCTCGTGAACCTGATGACATTTTGTTTTAATCAGATATTTAAAAGCTCAAACCGTAAGAACAAATTATAACCTTTGAATTGAACTAAGTCTCGCGTTCAAGAAAAACTGACGTCTGATTGACGTAACATTGGCGGGATCGAGATGTCATTGTCAAAAATTGTGCATTCGGAAAAATGGTAAAGTGTTTAAAATGCTATAATTTAAAAACAAAACCATTAATTCGATAGAAACGCATTTTATCACTGGTGTTAAGAGCGTTTACGCGGTACGGCTTTTCATACAATCTTTCAAATCCTTATTCTTCAAAATGAATGAACCGATTTTAACGAAACTTGGTATGCATACGCTAGATATCCAGGTCTAAATAGTTATTAGAAAATATTTTTGAAAAAGATTTCAGACGGAGAGAGAGAGCGATTTTAAGTTTTCTATAGAAAGTGAAAAATCACTATATCCTTCCCCCTGAACTCTTTTTCAAAAATGTTTTCTTATAACTATTTAGACCTGGATATCTAGCGTATGCATACCAAGTTTCGTTAAAATCGGTTCATTCATTTTGAAGAATAAGGATTTGAAAGATTGTATGAAAAGCCGTACCGCGTAAACGCTCTTAACAGATATTACAACCAATGTAAAAAGGATTTGAAAAAAAAAAAAAATTATTTTACATTAGCAAACGTAACATAAAGCATTTATCACCTTTGTTTATTTTTGTAACACTAAAGCATGTTATCCTTACGAAGATGCAGAAGATTTATTGATTGATTATCACCTTATATTATTCCAAAAGTAACAATGATAATGATTCTCTGGTAATATTTCTGCTGTTAGCACATTTGCAAATCTGAAATATATACTTGATTGACAGTTAACACCTTTGCTAGCGTCTGTAACTATGTAACGAATTAGAATTGACGTGTTTTAAATCCATGGATCGATTTATCATCAGTTATAACCTATGTTCATGCAAAAAAGTCGGATTTTTTGATTTTGTCAGATAACACCTTTGTCCACTTAACCCTTCGATTTTGTTGCTGCTCATAAATAGCATCAGAGATGCTCAGAAAACCAGAAACAAAATTGATACAGAAAATCGGTTGCACCTAGCGACCGGAACCTGAAGAGCAGTGTCCCAGCGACCTTAACATCGGATTATTAGGAACAAGGAGCGGATGCCGATTTTGTTGCTGCTCATAAATAGCATCAGAGATGCCCAGAGAGCCAGCAAAAAAATAGAATCAGAAAATCGGTTGCACATAGCGACCGGAACCTGAAGAGCAGTGTCCCTGCTACCTTAACATCGGATTATTAGGAACAAGGAGCGGATGCCGATTTTGTTGCTGCTCATCAATAGCATCAGAGATGCCCAGAAAGCCAGCAACAAAATAGAAACAAAAAATTAAATTAGTGACCAGTAAGTGCTAGTGTTTTTGCTATAGTAACACGCAGTTTTCATTGACATGACGATATGATATATAGGTATCTTCGCTTTTAAAATTGACATTAGCTTTGATTCGAGAGCATGCAACAAAAGGAGAATTTAAAAGTATAGTTGGTGAATCTTCTTCTTTGTGTGGGCAGTAAGGTGTAATGACCCCACACACCCTAGTGTCAGATTTTGTAAACCGCCTCAAGAGTTGGGCGAATGAAAAAAATATTCAGTTGTGCGTACTTATAGAATTATTTATTTTGTTGCAGAATTAAACGGAAATATTTACCGTAGAAGATTTAAAATATTAAACAGTTTCACATGTATTTATTGTCTTGACGAAATTTTTACGTACACCATATTTGTACGTTATTTTTAGTTTTTCTTTTTTTTTTGTATTTCTGATTTTTTTGTGTCGTCATACTCGAACCACTCCGTACCTCTTAAGCACATGGCTACAAAATGGCCGCCACTGTTGTCAGTCGATGATCTTCTTTGGATTCCTGGAGGTTCATAGGCAACCGCTCCTACAATTTTATACGTTTCGTTTGCGTTCAATGGATTTTTGAAATCCTTCGTTAAATCTTCTAAACTAATTCGGCACTCTCCACCTGCATTAAAAATTTCGAGGATTATCATGTCTACTGTTGAATAGTAATTATTATATTAAAAAAACTCGTATTTTCGATTACATGTTGTTAGATTATAATCCTACCTAGCTTTGAAATTGACGTCTCTCGTTGCCCTTTACAGTGCTCTGATCTGCATCTCGTTATCATACACAGATCAGGTAGTTTTGCGATGTCAAAGTGCCCATTTACAATATCGCTGATGTTAGCAATCGGTGCAATTATATTGTTTTCATAATTTTTTGAACACTCACTACATCTTATTGAAATAGTACAACTTGGTTTACTTTCAAACATCCTTGAAACTATTTGCATTACGCTTGTTTCGCAGCATATCATCAGTGCAGAAGATTTTTGCAGTGCAAAAATGATTTTATGATATCAGCACTGTATAATATGTATAATAAAGGGCCTAAAATTGATACCTGTGACACATGGAGGGGGGAAGATAACAATGTGGAACCATCCTCCCTGCGGATTTCAACGTACTGTGATCTTCCAGTTAAATAACTTCGAAGCCACTCCACTGCACCACTATCAAAGCCGTAGTAGGCTAACTTAGACAGTAGCAAAGTGGTATTAATCGCGTCAAAACCCCGGGAAAAATCCAGTAGGGCTAGAATGGTTCCCTCACCCCTGTCACGTGCCTCAAGGATATTTCCCACAACCTCAGCAAGAGCTGTCGCAGTACCTCTTCCCTTGCTAAAGCCAGACTGAAGGTCCGGGAGAATAGCATTAGTCTCTATGTATTCAATAACCTGTGAGTATACTACACGTTCCAGGATCTTTGATAGGCAAGGGAGAATACTTATTGGCCTCGGATCCTTCATGTTAATCGGGTTATTATTTTTAGGGATAGGGCGCACAACCGCGCAACGCCAGAGTTCAGGGAATGTGCTTGTGATGATAGATTGGTTGATAATGACTGTGATAGCTTGCAGTGTCACAGGTAATGTTAAAGATATCATATCAAGACTTATCCCATCCACGCCCTGTGCATTAGACCCTAGACTCCTTATAATTTTCAAAACTGACTCCTGATTGGTTGTTGTAAGGGAGAATTATGCAGGGCTATGTTTGTGAGAGTCAAAGTAAGACAGTTGTGAGGCATTTGGAAGACTACTACCCGGTTCATCCAGGAATGAAGCATTGATATTTTCTGGATTATCAAAATGTCCAGGTAGCAATCTTTGCTGATGGTCTGGAAGCACATCTGATTTTAAATTACGCCACAGCAGCTTTGGGTCCTTAATTTGGTCGTTAATACTTTTAGTAAAATATGCCCTTTTTTCGTTACTGAGTGCCATGGCGGCTTGATGCTTGAGGTCCAGATAATATGCCCTATGTAGTAGTCCTGACTTATGAAATGCATCCCGTTATCCAAGGCGTAGGACGATTTTTAAATGTCTTTTCCTTAATGGGAGCGTGAACATCAAAGAGCTGGATAATAAACGTGTTAAATGTTTGTACCATTATGTCTACATTGTTCATGGTTCCAACACTTGACCATGGTATCATTCGTAAGTCGGTGTCGAAATGATCCTCCAATATGTCCTTGAGCGGGCGATACACAACCAGTCTTGGTATTAGCTTATGCTTCTTAAATATAGTCTCACAAGAGATGAAGGAGTGATGGCCAAGATCGCTATTGTGATCTACCACGACATTACGAATAGTGGCGTCCGAGCAAATCAAGTCAATAAGCGAACTGCTATCACCCACAAAGTGTGTAGGTGTCTGGACTAACTGTTTCAGATTCAAATAGCTGAAAAATTCCAAAAGTTGTTTCGATTTTGAGCTACCTACATCTAACATGTTGACATTAAGGTCGCCTAGCAGTATTAAATTGTCATAAGGGGCCAGGCCACTGATACTGGCAGTTAGGCCCTCGAGAAAGAGCTCCAAGTCCAACCATGGTGGGCGGTAAGCAGTGCCAATGAGTTTTTTTTTTTATTTACTGTAAGGCTCAACCAAAGTTGTTCAACATCAGGATGGTCGGGGTGAACTTTCAGTCGCGCAGCTATGCCATTTTTAATATAGAAAGCAACCCCTCCCCCGCGCCCTCCTCGTACAGAAACCAGTCGCGGCACATGCTTAAGCCTATAACCTGGTACACTAGGCGCCCGGTCTTCCTCCCCCTTGCGAAGCCATGTTTCATTTATAGCCATTATGTCCACAGCGTGGTTGCTCATGGCTATCAAAAACTCATCATGATTTGTTCCCAGAGAACCTGCATTCAATAGACCAAACTTGATGCATTTACTAGGAGTCATTTGTATTTTTATATTTGGCAACAATGTTATTTGAGTTTGTGTATGTGTGTAAGCTGTACTTTCAACCCCAAACGGCTCAAATATATAATTCCTAATAAGGTTGTTATATTTGCGCCGTTTGAGATTTTCTGCACCTGCAGCAGCCGCCCCAGCGCAGCCCGCCGTGCTAAGAAGATGGGATGGCGCAAGGGTGTCGACCATGTTGCATCTCACACCAAAGGCCTACCCACCTTCCAAGGCATTATTGTCATCCCATCTGGCCTCTTCCCATCGTCGCGTGCCAAGCCATTAGGTTCTAGAACAGCTGGCACCCCGGCGGTGACAAGAGCCCGACGGATGATGTCATTAATGCTGGCGTGCCGCGCTAACCGACCAGCGCTCCTACTGCAAGACAGGCCATGGTGTCCGAGGCGGTCGACTGCTTCACCGCATTGACAACGATGTGGAGCTCCGCTAGGAGCACCCAGACGCAGACACGAAGCGATCCGGAAAGTATCGTCACTCAGCATGGTACCTATGTTGGGTGACGGTAGGGCCTGTAGCCAAAGACCCGACTCCCATTCACCCACAGCCAACAGGCGGGCACGCTCCGCAGTATTGGTGGACGTATTTATGAGGTTATTCCGTACCAACCTGCAGAGCGGCTCGTCCCATTGTCTTTGGGAAAATGGGTTATCGGGCAACGCCGTATTCGGGCAAGCCACTTTCCAGGCGCTCACTGCGTCGGTCAAGCACGGCACTTCACAGTTAACCATGGATGAATTATTTAAAATTCGTTTGGTCAACTTTTCAGTGCTGTGGACCGAAGACAGAAACGCCGGTAGGCTTACACTAGAAATTTTGCGGATGCCGAGCCCACCAAAACGAATGGGCAGTGTGGCTTGCAGCCACGCTCGGTTATCCAAAGCCATATTTAAGATAGATGTTAGTGTGCATTGAATGATTTGATCAATTTTGTCCAAAAGATGTGACTGCTTCCATAAAGGGGAAGAGCGGAGAAAATACATAAAATTTGGCCCAAAACAGCAATGCCCAAAACATGCCCAAAACAGCATGAGGGTGAAAGCCGAATGTAAATTGATTTTGGACAGTCTTTCTGAAATATCGTTAAAATGTTTAATTTTGACGTCAATGAATGAAGAAAAACTGTCTTCCAATATTGGTGAACCTAGGAGGTGCAGAGAACTCTTTTATAAAATTTTGATATCTGGGGCTATTGCATTTAATTTCTGAAGAGTCATTTGTCTGTCGGTATTGTCACAAATAAAAATTTCACATTTGGAGTGATTGAGGTCAAGGCCGATGGATTGGAACTGCTGCTTCAGGAATTCGAAATCTTTTAAAACGGTGTCTACGTCACCTCCTAGTGTTCCATCATCTAAATACCAGACGTTAAATTTTGAATTTAGTTTTTGAATGATTGGATGGATAGCCAAGCTGAAAATGACTGGCCCGAGAGGGTCACCTTGTTAGCATCCTACTGCAGATTCCAAAACGATATCTTTGTACAATAATTTTGATGGGTACCTGTAGCATTGCCATAAAACGCCGTAAATCTCTGGTAATTCTTTTTTTACTTCAGCCAACAAAGTGTCCCTGTTAAAGGAGTTGAAGGCATTTTTAACGTCAACTTTGAGGATAACCTCACTCTTACCGGAATTTAAAAAAGTTGAAAGCGCATGTACGGCAGCCTCACAGCCCCCTCTGGATCCAAATCCAAGCTGTAGGGGCTGAAAGGACATTGCTCTGCGTCCATACATTGTTGGCCCTGGAGCCAAGAGCATCGGATAATTATGTATTGTATTCTCTATCATTTGGAGACTCCTAGAAGATTTTGTTTTTATAACGGACTAGCTGCAGATAAGATATATTTCAAAAAAAGTATCAGATTTTGAGGTTATAATCTAACCATAACAACGAATATTAAATGTAGGTACCTACCATGATTTTTCATAGCTCTGAGTAATTTTTAAGAAACTGAAAAGTAATATCGTAATACCTACCTAGATAATTAGGTACCTAAGGTATTTTTCTAAAAAATGGATGCAAGTGCAAAATTAATATACATTAAACTAATCAACATAGGTAGGTTATGCCTGAACGGTGTGCATAGGATACCAGCTTTACCAATTAGATGGTAATAAGTGATTTTTTAAAACCTAGTCCTACAATATTTATATTTGAATAAGAAATAAAACACAGATTTTAATTTCACGTTTATTGTTCTTCGTCTAAATTACGAACTAAAATAGTGTCTAAAAACTGTGCAGGGGGGTTGACATTATTTTGATACCTCGCATAACTTAGGTACCAAATAATGGTCATAACATGGGCGCAGCAACCGATAGTTCTGCGCCCAACGATACAATTACAGCAATATTCGACTATTGCCTGTCGACCTATTTGTGATGAGTCAATTAAAATATATACAAAATACACTTTAGTACTTATATGACGGCTGTGAATTTTCCCCCGTAATAACCATACGGTTTCAGAATTTAATTCTAATTCTGTGATCAATTGTTGATCAACCTCCGTGCACACCTCAACAACATAGGATCCATCTTGCCTAACATGTTCACCGTAGTATGAGCGGGCTTGTTTCAGTTGATACACACCCAACGGTATTAAAATTAAATCATTCATCATCTGTGGAAAATCATGGAGAATTTCACTATTAATAGTTATACTTTCAAACTGGGCCCGCCTTCTATTTAAATTGTTTTGTTCTACAAAATCCGCCAATAAATTATTTCTGAACATATTTTCTTGGATTATCGAGATTATTATTCTAGAATCCTCTCTGTCTTCTAGAACTGGGTGAAACTTATTAATTAATGCTGCTGCCACCTTAAAATCTTGCATCAAATGTTTAGACGCTCTATTAAAATATTCCTGGCGCAGCAGCTTAAAATCTCGTTTAAAGCGTCCATTGACCACTTCTACTACCCATCGACATAGGGTCACTTTACGGGATTCGTTAGCATTTGCTGTATTTAATTGGTGTTCACCTGGTTGTAATGAGAGAGGATAATGAACCGAGTAGTTCAAGCTTTGTAGTACCGAAATGCTATCACGAAAGCCTCGGTCTAAAATCATAACGTCACCTTCTCTAAAATAATTAGGCATAGGTTTTGTAGAATCATAAAATTCATCTTTTAAAATGTCAGCGTCTGATTTTGTGGCTGCGTAAGGGCCCAGTACATCAAGTATATAGCCATCACAACATACTACAAGGAACGGTTTGACAAGATTCCTATATTTGTGGAGGGAATATGTTTTTTTTTGGTATGCATAATTGCTACTCTTATGAACATAAATATACGTTCCATCCATAATAACAATTGCCTTTCTATCCTCCAAGTTAGCCCCAGGGTTTCCAAACAAAGACTCAGGAATATAGAGGTTTCTTGCAGCAACTTCTTCTCTACTCAAATGTTGTAACCCTAAATGTGCTGGCACAAAGCTTTCTGTCATAACCTCTCGTGCTTTAGCGACAAGTCTTGAAAGAGTACTTCTTCCAATTTTTAATAATGAAGACATTCTTTCGTCTGAATCTCCTGTTCGGAGCTTCATTAAATAAGCGCCCAGTGAAGTAGCACGTTTTTGAAAAACGGGAAGTTCTGCTTCAAGTTCTCTGAATTGCTCTTTCGTGCGTCCCAGCCAATACCACACAAGATGATCATCCATTTGCTCAATATTTTCAAAATCTAATGTGTTGTTTTCATTATTCAATAACTCACAAAAGTCTTCTATTTGAGCGGCTGTGAAACTTCTGATAACATTTTCAGTATCAAAGAGATCTGACCATGACTGCCTTGCTAAATGCAATTCACATATACGACATCGTGGTGGTATATAAAACTTGTGATCTTTAAAGAGCCTCACCCTTAACACAAAAGGAACTAGTCGCTGTGAAGTACTGTCACAATGCAGAAATATACATCTGTTATGTGTATCTGCTGCTCTTGAGTAGTTTGGTAAGTTTATTCTTTCCGTACGCTGACATTCGCAGCAGGACTAAAGTCACTGATGCTCTTGCTTTTTCGCAAAGTCTTAAATGGAGGTGGGCCGGGCACGTTGCAAGGTACTACGACGATCGTTGGACTTTAAGGACAACCAAATGGAAAGGTCCTAATGGTTCCAGAGGGAGAGGCCGGCCGTGCGCCCGATGGCAGGATGAGATTGTGGAGAATGCTGGTCATGACTGGGTTGCCAATGCTTCAGATAGAGAAAATTGGAATTCTTTGGAGGAGGCTTTTACCCGAAGGTGGTCCACACTAAACGTTTCTTAAAATGTCAATATTAATGGTAAATTATTGCATGTGGTGCATCAATTAATTTTATTTATACTCAAATTACTTGTATCAATTCCAATCATTATTTTTTTTTTATTATTAATCAACTATTTATATTATCAATTTTAATATCAATTCTATTAATTTATTATTTTAATTATTGTAAAATTATAGTAATGCATGCAACCATAATTTTAAGTATAATCGTTTTTTCAAATTGTAAATGTTATATTGTGTGGAATTAATAAAGCTTTATTATTATTATTCTCTTTATTTATTTTATATACATATAATTTACATTTTTAAATATTTCTATAAAAATATTTAAAAAAAACATTTAAAAATATAGAAAATAGTAGCCCACCGGTATCGGGAACAGAATCCAAGCTACCGGTGGTCAGGGCTCTTGAGAGAGGAACCTCCTAACGATACGCGCCGTGTCCAAGAGTACTGCTTTCTGGATCAAGCCCTTGATCCAGCTGCCCAACGAGAGCCTCTTGAGATGTTGGTCGAGGCTCTTGGCAATTACGCCATTGGCCGTGACGATTATCGGCACAATGACTGCTGTGTTCACATCCCACATGTCGACAACCTCGCGAGCCAAGTCAAGATACTTTGTTTGTTTATCTTTCTCAGACTTCACGAGGTTCTCGTCATGAGGGACTGCTATATCAACAATCATTGCGCGACGCTCTAGTCGGTCTATCACCACTATATCAGGCTTATTAGCCAAAATAGTCCTGTCAGTGATGATAGACCGATCCCAATACAATGTGCAATTGCCATTTTCGAGAACTGGGTCGGGCACATACCTGTAGTACGGTACTTCCGATTCCACAAGATTGTATTGAAGAGCAAGTTGCTGATGGATAATCCTGGCTACAAGGTTGTGCCTGTGCAAATAGTCTCCGTTAGCCAGACTAGAACAACCGGAAATAATGTGGCGGATAGAGTCCCCGGGCCGGTGACATGCCCGACATATGTCAACCATACCGTCCTTCACAATGTATTTCCGGTAGTTGTTCGTCATCATAACTTCGTCCATAATCGCACAGACAAAACCTTCGGTTTCCCCGAAGAGGTCACCAAAACGCAGCCAGGCTACGGACGCTAAAAAGTCTACATCGGGCCCATGTAGGACCCGATAAAAACGCCCGTGAAGCTCCTTGCTCTGCCATACCTTCATGCGGTCATTAGTATCTAATACCACAGGTTTGCGCCAGTTCTCGTTAGCCAAGGAGAGCGCGGTAAGGCCTTTGTCCACCGCTACCACGTCCTGATGCAAATTATTATTATTCTTTCCGTATGGTGTGCAACTGGATTAACTTCTGATGCAGGTAATATATCATTGACAGACGTGGTGTTTGCTCTTTGAAAGCATCTGTTGCAAAGCATATCTGATGGCTGAACCTAAAACAATAAAAATAAGTTGATTACACATATCATTCATATTACAATAAATAAAACAATTTACACTTCAAATGTTGTACTAATTTTATTCATAACAATAATACATAATTGTGTTGAATATTGATTGGTAATTAATAATTATATTCTATTTTAAATCTAGATTCATTTAAAATTCCAATAATAAAGCAATCATTACAATAATTTAAGCTTTAAGCATACTAGATTAACCAGTCACTCACCTCTCGCGGTTGAATCCAATTTCGTACAATATCTAAAATGTGGCTATTACTTTCCGCTTGTAAATGGTGAGCTTGGATTCGTGCCACTGAACAGCCACATACCACACACACATGTTGATGACCAACCATTGTTCTTGTCACATCCTGCAAATCTTGCGACGTTGTGGTATCTTGATTACCAAATAATGTGTGATAAGCATAACAAATGTAATCACTTGCAGTCACCTGTAATATAAAAAACATGTTTTAATTGGTTATTTTATACTTTCTCTTCTATACAGAGTCATTATAATGTAAATAGTCCCAAATCGAAGTAAAACTTACTATTTGAGGTGCAACTCGCTGCTGTACTTGCACAAGAATGGCATCATCATGAAGAATATGTCGTCTCTGTCTATTGAAATTAATACCACAATTGGCACACCTCGATTGATTGCTTGTAGTAGGAGTATTCCTTGACGTAGATGGTACTGAATAATGCCTTGCGGCACGGTCACATCTTTGCCAACACGGGTGACAAATATAATGTGATGGACGTATCTAAAAAAATAATAATAACATTAACACCCACTGCAATTCCAATATTAATAATGACCCAAAAATAATAATGTTTTATTATCATACACACCTGCAATGGCATAAGTCTTTCTATGATGATATTTCTGATATTCACATTATGTTGAGTGTCAGTTCTCAGAGCAATCAGTTGATGCGAACGTACTCGAGGTGCCAATGTTCTATTGCAGAGTGCACAGTTTCTACCAATATTGCTTGTTACTGAAATGTTTATCATCTGTTGAGCAGATGTCCAACATGTTGTGCATACAAGATCATGAGCTTCAACCTAAAAAAAAAACATGCTCACTTGTTGTGTTACAAACTTAGATAACAGGGGCCTGAATTTGCTATGCAATACTGTCAGAATGGTCGATCATTATATATACAACCTACATAGCCTGAATTAAATGAATAAATAAATAGCTCTGTCCCTCCCGCACCAAAAAAATGGTTGACCATTCTGACACAATTGTAATAGCAGACCAAAGAAGCATCCACAGGTCCGCATCGTACGTATCGGACGCATAGCACGTCTCGGATTTTAGTTTGCCTTGTATAAAAACTCATACAATTGCGTCCACTGATCCGCATCGTACGGACTGCCTATCAGCAATGCCTACATGCGATGCGTACCAATGACGTCATACGGTCTAAGCTAAAAAAAAAAACAAGTAGTAATTACCAAACGAGGTGCAGTCCATTGTTGTACACAGTGACGAATCTGTTCATCTTCCAATAACATGGAACCACCCGCAGAGCCACAATTTACACAAAATACACATTCCATTGCGCATGCGTATCTAAGTCCGTTTTAAAGTGCCAAGTTATCGTTCGAGTGGTACACAGTTCCGAAAATCACAGCCAGGTCAATCGTTTTTTAAACCAATCCAAGTCCGTTAAAATAGCCAAGTCGTAAAAAAGTCCCGAAAGTCACCAAAACAACGAACACCGGCAAAACTAGGGATGTAATACGACACCATTAATCGATTTTTCGATTATGATTTACTGTGGTCTTAAATTATTACAGTCTGTTACATCTACTTTGTCATATAAACATTACAAGTATGTATGACAATGGTTTATTTTATAATTATATAACAACACTCTTCTATACTGGTAATAATAATATATAATAACATCTGTATCTAGTTCGCAATATTGTTTTTTAAATAAAACATTAGGTAATTGTGATGTGTTTAGTAAAAATAAGTATTTTTTTCGTTTAATGAACCGCAAAAGGAGCGTTATTTTTGTATTAATTGTCGTAATTAATGAATTAGTTTGAATGATTCTATAGAAATAAAGAAGTTTTGATTATTGTATAATATTATTCTACTACCTATTTAAATTGGAGTATGACTGCATTCATAAAGTATTTTATTAGGTTTTTAAAACTACACTTTAGAAAAAAACACAATCGATCGATTAATAATTCAATCGATCGATTATAATTGATCGGACATCCCTATTTCACTTTTGACACGACATAGGTGAAGATGGCGATGTAATGTTATTAGTCGCATTAAATTCTATTAAAAATACATTTTGGAATACAGCTAGTCCGTGATACAGAAGTATTTGCAACTTATATAATAAAATAGGCGATTAATTATCGTATATTCTCAAACTCTTCATTGCACAGGGCCATTTTGAACATTGTCTTTTGCTGGTTAATACTTCGCTGTATAATTTACAGCAAATTTTGGCTGCCATACGCCTGTAGGTGCACCCAACGGCAATGGGACGAATGCCGCCGTCTTTCAACACATCGACGACAGTACAAGACATCGACGACAGCTTCGTTCACACTGCCGCGGAGCATTAGGGTGACGAGGGACGAAAGCTCCTTCAATAGCGACTCACCAGCTTCCCTGGCGCCTGAACTTAAAAGATTCTTCAAGTGCTGAGGAGTCAGGCCGTCGAGGCCGCCGGCGGATCCACTTCTGAAGGAGCTCACTTTGGACAACTTGGGGACTGCTGGGGGGCATAAATGTACACTATGAGGCTTGTGAACCTTGCCGTAGTGTATCTTCAACCCGCGTTCGCCTTTAAAAAAGCGTGCCTGGGAGCAATGGGGGCATCTCACCAGCTGGGTGTCGTGGGATGTGGCAGGTTGACTCGCACAGGTTCCGGCATCGCGACAACCGGCATTTAACATATATAGGTAACAAGATTAGACGTACCAGATAAACTAAAAACACTATGTAATAAAGTAGTTTTAAAAAAAATATCACTAAAACTATCACTAACACACTGAAAATAAAAATATAGTTCACTTTTTTCTTTACAATTTTAAAATGACACTGTCAATTATTGATTACTTCGGCGCAGTCGCCCTGGGGGCCTGGGGCGCCGCGCGCATGTAGTACAACCTTCTCGGTGGTATGCAAAGGTGGTATGGTAGGGCTGCAGACGTCGCTCGTTGATCTATAGGCCACCTTTGACGATCAATTTATTTTTGGCATCCAAAGCAAAAGGGGTGTTTGAGGTGTTTCATATGAAAAAACTTTCAATACGTGATGCGGTCAGGAACCTACGTTTTATAAATTTATTTGCTTGCAGAACATAATTTCACAAAATCACAAGAAAAAATGCAAATAAAAAACGACTTGACCGTTGACAGTTGATCCAAAAAATCTTGATAAGATAATAATTTCTCGATATATTAAGAAAAATTCATTTTGTGTAGGTACCCCTTCCAAATTCAATAGTTTCCAATATATCCGTGTCTAATTTAATAAATAACTTGATGTTATTTTCCAATAACAGAGAGATAGCTTTATTTTAGTCCAATTATTTAATTATTTTACTATTATTTTCAAGGAAATCTTGTTATTATGATTGTTATTGATACATTTTCTGTTTGTCATGTTAATTTATTCTAAATAATGTTATTATTTTACCGACTTCAGGATAGTAGGAGGTTCGTCTGTTTGTATTGGTTTTTTTATGAATGTAGATATTTATGTGAAATTATGAACCGATTTATTTTACATGTACTAGTTTTTGCCCTCGGATTCGCTCGTGTTTTCGATCAAGTCTTTTTATAGCTCATTTTTAGGGTTCCGTACCTCAAAAGAAAAAAACGGATCACCTTTTTGTCCGCTGTTTTATTGATGTGGCGTCAACCTTGTTTACGCAATTAAAAGATATAGACGTTTATGTCACATTTCTCATACATTCGCAAAGGGAATCAAACCTACAGGGTACTTCCCGTTGACCTAGGATCATGGAATTTGGCAAGAAGCAATGATAAAAGCTGCTAAAGCGAAACTACATAATTGTATAATATATTATCTCCGAGTACCTAATGATTGTTGCTATTTGTGTTTGAAAATACATTAAAAAATATTATTTGTTCACTTATTTACTTACTAACAGCAATATTCCCTTCCCAATGATATCTAAGGAAGGGCTTCGAAAGGTTTGAAATAAAATGCATTTTCTTTTCAAGGAATGTATATTAAATAATAAAACAATAACAATATATATTTTTGTACACAAAAAAAACCATAAGATAGGTACACTTTATTGTAACAGCTAGTATAATGAAAAGTTTATCTAGATTTTACCCAGACTTCAGCAAAATTACAAATGTTTTTGTACATTTATGAACATATGTGAAAAAATAAGGTAGGTACTTACACTTTATTGTAACAGCTAGTATACTGAAAGGTTTTTCCAGAATTTACCCGGACTTTAGCAAAATTTACAATTGTTTTCGTACATTTATGAACATATGTGAAAAAATAAGATAGGTACACTTTATTGTAACCGCTAGTATATTGAAAGGTTTATCTAGATTTTACCCAGACTTCAGCAAAATTTACAAATGTTTTTGTACATTTATGAACATATGTGAAAAAATAAGGTAGGTACTTACACTTTATTGTAACAGCTAGTATACTGAAAGGTTTTTCCAGATTTTACCCGGACTTTAGCAAAATTTACAATTGTTTTCGTACATTTATGAACCTATGTTGTGAAAAAATAAGATAGGTACACTTTATTGTAACCGCTAGTATATTGAAAGGTTTGTTCCGATTTTACCCAGACAGTAGCAAAATTTACAAATGTTTTCGTACATTTATGAACATATGTGAAAAAATAAGATAGGTACACTTTATTGTAACAGCTAGTATACTGAAAGGTTTGTCTAGATTTCACCCAGACTTTAGCAAAATTTACAAATGTTTAAAGAAAGGTTTGTCCCGTACCTATCGTGGGTTTTATTTACAAAATCAGATTTGTCCCGTAAGATATCCACAGACTGATATCGGTCAGATATCAATGAAAACGCCAAAAGGCGCTACCACGCTACCGTTTCGCCCCCGATAGCCGTAACGCCCCCGATAACAGCAACGAAAGGAGTAGTAAACGAGATACATAAATGGTTAGGCGTCCCGTCGAAACGTAACCCTCATGCGAGAGCCCCGGATCACCATCACATTCAAACACAGTCGTAATCCACATCCACACCCCAAAAACGTTTACTCTTTGCGCTTCCGTTTCCGCCCACGTATATCTACGCCTGGGAGCTCTGTTGCAGAATGCCAAATTCTCCAACAGTCCCCAAAACAAAGATATGCGTCACACGTGATGCACCTTGAATGAACGGCTTTGGATTTCTTCTGCCGTTGACAAATCACACATCTCTTTGTATTCTCACGTCCCATCAAGTGCTCTGGCTCGTGCATGATATTTCGCCTCAGCCTCACGTTTTCCACTGGTGCCTGACTGATCTCTATTGAACAGGGGCGATGCCGTTTAAGTAGAGATTCAGCAAGCGCATAGCGGAACTCGCGATGCGTCACAGGCAATTTATCAGTTACCCGTTTCAGAGAACTTTGGTACATCACAAGCGCATTATGTATACTCACGTTCAGTAACCTTTTAAACATTTTCATGTACCATTTCACGCCTCTCTTTCGCTCCAACAGATACATGGAGAGTTTTTGATCTTTGAGATCAACACCCCCCATGGATTTGTTGTAATCTTTTACACATACCGGTTTCACCATCGGTTTACCAGCCCTAGTTCCAAGATAGGTATCGGGTCTGTGATAGGTGGATATTATATTCACCATCTTGGAGTCCATCCATGCAATGATGGATACGTCTCCAGAATGGCGAGATATAATAGTCCCCTTCTTTACTTTCTTCGACACCTTTATGTCACTAGGGACGTTTCGACGGTTTGCACGAAGGGTTCCTAAATAATCAAAGCCCAAACTCTTGAGGTATCGTGCTAATGATGGACAATTATAATAATTATCCATCACCACACAATGCCCCCGATGTTCAAGACCTTGCAGTAGTTCAAGAACCACTTTCGTGCTCTTCCCCCCCAAATTGACGCCAAGTGATAGATCACCATCGGAACTGTCATCCTTGCCCGTGTAGATTTGGAACTTAGCCATTTAGCCAGTGCGGGACTCACATAGCTCATATGACTTGATTCCAAACCGCGCAGCCTTTGACCTTATGGTTTGGACCCAGGGCAAGCGACCCTTGAATAAGGTCAAAGACTCGTCGATGCTGATGTCAGCTCCTAGGTTGTACAAGGCTTCGAACTTATTTCCGAGATGTTGAATAATAGGTGCCAACTTACCCAGCCTACGTGACACCCCTGCTGAAGAAGATACTCCAGATTGAGACAATTGCTGACTCTCGACAGCGACATTGTCTACAAAGTGAAGACACTTATTCAACAGAGTATACCGATTAAAGGACATAATACTCTTGAACCCCGGTAATTGGAGAACTTCGTTTGATGTCCAATATTCAGTTATCAACGTACGAGAGTCGATAGCCGTCTGCATTAGTGTCTGTCCACGAATGAAGGCGAGATGATGGTTTCAAAGTCCCTGCGTTACGCATGGTCTCGATTGTCTGATGGGCATATCGGTTAGTTTCCGTGGCGATCAACCTTATGATATCTTCATCCCATATGTCGGTAAAGGCATCATAAGGCGTCTCGTAGTCTTTGATTGGTCCAGGGGTAGGACCTGAGAACTCCCCACGAACACCCCTAAACGAATCAAAGTCCGGTGACCACGTGAAAATAGCCGACGTACCCAAAAGACAATCGGCAGCGTCATCCATCCCCGTATCGATCTCGTTTACCAAACCTTGTAACGGTTCGTCTAACTCCTCGGTGTCAGGAAGATCCCTCCCGACAACTGGCATGACCGGGGCATCGAAATCGTCATCGAAGTCGCTTTCCAATTCACTGCCATCACGCCTAGGCACCGCCTGTGAAAGTGCTGTCACCGTCGAAGTTGATGAACGAACGTCAACTTCGGCAGCGACAGTCACCTCAGATCTGGCGCTAGGCGCGAGAGGAGCAAGAAAAACCGTGTTGCTGCTCGGCGTGTCGCTGGCTCCCGGCAGCTCGCTGGCCCCCGGCAGCTTGCTGGCCCCCAGCCGCTCGCTAGCCCCCGGCAGCTCGCTGGTCCCCGGCAGGTCCCGCATCCACCTTGTCACATGCCAGGGATCCGACTCCAGCAGCTCCGCTGCTTCGTCCTCGGACATGTCCAATGCCTCCACACGCTCAACCACATCGGAACTGTGAATAAATACAATATCGTAAAAATATAACCATATTACCATGTACGTTGCCACCCACGTACCATGGAGATACTCTAGGAAGGAGAATTTACTTACCAGAGAGACAAGTCCAGGCTGGGTTGCCTGGCTTGCCTAGCTTCTCCGATGCGCAGGCGACCACCTGGGGTCTGCTCGACCAGCACGGAGTCGCCGCGCACATTGAACGACCCTCCAGGGGCTCGATTCTGCTATTGCAATTGTGTCTCAATGACCGGTCAGTGATCGAATATTTGACAACTTTGACAGTTTTTGTATGGGAAATGTGTCAAAAGTTTGACGTTATACGTCAAAAATCGATCATTGACCGGTCATTGAGACACGATTGCAATAGCAGAATCGACCCCCTGGTGTCGCCCGAACGGGGAGCGCGTGGAGGCTAAAGTAAGAAATACAAATTACTCCACTGTAACTAAATAAACATGGTAGGTAACGCTAAGAAAAAGTAACTTACCGTGGCGGTGGGGACTGCCGATCTCGGACCGGGGGGCGGGGTGGCCCTAAGCCTTTCTAATAATAGGGCCCGCCGAGCCGCGCTTTGCAGGTTCGGTCCGCGTTCTATACGGGGGTCACACTCCTGGACCGCTCCGTAGCGGCGTATTTCGCCATTCTAAAAACAATATGAAACTTCACTAAT
Source organism: Melanchra persicariae (assembly GCA_947386135.1). Lineage (NCBI taxonomy): Eukaryota > Metazoa > Arthropoda > Insecta > Lepidoptera > Noctuidae > Melanchra > Melanchra persicariae. The sequence continues at coordinate 5,922,826 of OX376673.1, read as the reverse complement.
TGTACAATGTCTAATCAGCTAACCCGACCACATTACCGGCCTAAGTAAACAAAAAATAAATAATAATAAAAAATAATAACAAAGAAAAGAATCGGGAACATCAACTCCACGTAAGACATTCAGATATAAATCGCTAAGAAATGTTTACGTAATAATAAAAATCCAACCAACATTTAAAAATAATAATCTTTCAAGTTTTTTTGCAGACCGTACTTGCGGCCAACCGTCATGATTGTGGCGCCAATTTTACGACTTTTTCTCTTTGACACACAAATATGATGTCAATGCGTGATGATATTAGTATCTATTACTATTATTATGTTCATAGGTAAATATGCTAACTACTTATGTGTATTTCAAACTATTTACGAGAATATTTATAAAAACATGTCATAACACAACGGCCATTATGGAAAAAAAAATGTTAAGTCTAAACTTTCGTTACTTTTTTCGCCTGTATAACCATTACTTTTTGAAAAACAATTACTCAATACGGTATCTACACTTATTTCTCAGTAATTCTATATAATTTTTTATAAGAAAACTTACCATTTTCTGCCTCTATTCATCGTTTATTTCTTCTCCGGTCACGCACAAATCATGAACACGGCAAACGTCAAACGGTGGAATGTCAGATGAATTTATTTATTGTTTAGTTCGTTCAAAATGATGTTGCTGCTGTTGAAAAGTATTAAAACAGAGAGTGAGAACAGAGTAGTCGCGGCGCCCCCGCAAGGGGGCGCGGCGGCGGGCATAGGCTAAGCCTTTAATCCCGCAGCATCGGGGCGTGCGTGCCCGTAACGACGGGCACGTCGTGGGGGTGCCTTACAAGGGCATAGCCTCCCGGCAGGCGCGAAGAAGTCGCAGCCTGCCTGTGTGAGTGTCATTAGTGTGCAGCAGGAGCGCCCACGGCACCGCCTTGCAGTGCCGTTATTTCACGACCCTACGGCGGTCTGTCCCCGCCAGGTGAGACCTTCGGTTGCCCGGAGGAGGCCCGGCGGGGGACGACCAGCGACGTAGGAGTCGACTTTGGGGGGCGCTCGCTACCGAGAGGTGTGGGCCCCCGTCTGTTACGCTTCCAGGTCAAGCCGGTCACGCTCCAGACTAAGGGGCCGTAGTGTGTGTGTGTGAGCGGCATTGTACTGTGTAACGCCGCTCATGTTAGCGAGAGAGACGTGCGTCCGCGCCGCACGTTCCTCGCGTGAGTTGAATGTAGGTAGAGTCATGTGTGTATGGGTTTCGGTGCGCGCCATGCCTATATTAACTTAGCACACAGCGCATGCCGAGCGTGCGTTTCGTTGTAGAGTCTTATTGTAGGACTGAGCCGCGTGTCGATGTCTACAGCTCAGTCGGAGTCAAGTCCGATAATTAATATAATAATAATAATAATAATAATTTATTCAAATATAAACGTTCACAAAAAATATTAAGTTAACAGTAATAATATTTTCCATACAATTAAAAGTGCCTAAAAACAAACTAAAAATATTAATAGTATAGGTGCAAGTAATGGTGGTTCGGAATTGCAATGTTAGGTAGCGCCCCCCCGATCTAGGTTAATAAAAACCTGTGTTTCGGGCCATCACTTTACAAACCAATAAACAAGGGACAAAAGATAAACTATAACTTTATACAAAACAATAAAATTATCTATTTTAAACAACTACGAGAAAAAGCTTAATAGTACATTAATACCTAAATCTAAGCCTATGTAATAATACTAAAGTAAACACGAGGGGATCAAATATCTTCATGCCAAAATTTCTAGAAGTTTTTCCGTGTCTGCGTAATTGAGTGTTGTTAAATATTCTGACAACATTTTGCTACATTTTTTATACCTTACACTATAGAAGCTTAGCTCCTTGTTAAGCCTATTATATAGAAAAGGTCCTAAGAATACATAAAAACGACTGGCAAACACATGTTTAGTTTGGGGCTTTATGCAAACCAAGTCCTTTCTTCTCCTGTCAAAAGGTACAGGGTCAAAAGGAAGTGCAGTGTGCTGGTGTAGTACTGTGCTTAAAATAAATAATTGCCGCACAGTAAGCACACTACATGCTATGTAGAGTTGTTGCGTAGGAAATCTAAAAGGGCGAAAGGTAGCAACCTTTAGAATAGCTCTTTGAGCACGCTCTAAGGGGAGTAAAATAGTTTTTGCCGCACCACCCCAAGAAGTTATGCAATATGTAAGAATGGATTGACGCAAAGCCAAATAGACCTGTTTAATTAATTTATAGTCGGCTATGTTCCGTAAATTCTTAAAAACATATATTAATTTGCGCACTCTTGTACAGAGTAATTCGATATGTTTACGGAAATTTAGATTTGAGTCAATGGTGACACCTAGATATTTTAAATGGTCAGCTTTAGCTAAAGTGGGGCAAGAACATGCAGTGTCAGCGTACGTGCAATAATTATGTGCGTAAATGTTTAGGTTAGTAAGCGGTATCTTAATATTTCTCATTGTAAATAAAATGTATTTTGTTTTATCTGCATTTAATGTTAGGAGATTATTACGGAGCCAATTAGACACAATGTTAAAACCATTTTGAGCATTTTTATAGACCTCAACTCTTGTTTTAGCTGAAAACAATAGGGCGGTGTCATCCGCATAAGACATTATAACACCATTTTGGAGTGACAGGCTGCATAGTCCATTTATATAGATTAAAAATAAGGTAGGGCCCAAAATGCTACCTTGTGGAATACCAAAACAACTATTTTTAAGTTCAGAGCTTGTAAACTGACCCATTTTTAGACATTGATGACGATCGTTGAGATAGTCAGAAAATAGAAGAAGTTGTTTTCCTCTTATTCCAAGTGTTTCAAGCTTGTGCAAAAGCAAAGAACAAGAAATAGTGTCGAAGGCCTTGGCAAGGTCTAGAAAGATCCCAATTGTGTGCATACCATTATCTAGGTTGGTGGTAACATAATTAGTCAATTCGTGGACTGCTTGATTAGTTGATTTTTTGGCCCTAAAACCAAACTGACTATCTGATAGTAGTCGGTTATCTTCTAGATATTTTATTAATCTACTGTTAATGATTTTTTCTAAAATTTTTGAGAGGCCTGTTAACACTGAAATGGGTCTGTAATTATTTACACAGTTCTTGTCTCCAGATTTGAATACAGGTGTGACCACAGCCTTTTTAAGCAATTTAGGGAATATTCCTTTAGATAAGCATAGTTGGAAAATGTGGGTTAGAGGAGGGGCAAGCTGGTATTTAAATCTTTTAAGTATATTATTAGGTATATCATCCCACCCAGTGGCACAAACATCCTTTAACCCGTTTATTATTCTGACTATTTCGTTAACGTCGGTATCTAATAAAACAAAAGAATTTAGTGTGGAGGATGTCCTGGTCGGGATTTGTTGGGAAATAATACTTGAGTTTAACGATTTTTCAGCCAGGTTTTTACCAACGTTAACAAAGAAGTTGTTTGCTTTATTGATTGCTTCGGATGGGTTTATTCCTGTAGATAGTATATCAAGCGGAGGTTCGGGGTTTTTTGATCTAAATGTATGAGTTTTTATAAATTTCCACACAAGCTTACTATTTGTCCCCGCCTTTTGTAATTCATTTTTATCATACTGGTTTTTTAGTTTTTTCAAAAGATTATTACAGAAGTTCCGATACCTTTTATAAGTTACAGAAAGTATTTCGTTATCAGGAGCGAGTTTCAATTTTAGGTGAAGTTTGTCTCTATGCCGTATACATCGAACGAGACCGGGTGTGATCCAGGGTTTAATACAACTATACTTTCTCGGCATTGTCTTAGTGAACGTGTTTTTCCTAATTGCAGATTGTAGCGAATTTATAAAATACTTTAAAGAACTATTTGCATCGTCTGAATTATAAACAGGGTCAAAATTAATACCGCGTATGTCATTTTCAAGGTTTGTCATATTGACTTTAGTGTAGCTACGCATGCAGTTTTTTCTAGGTGAACTTATTTGTAATGTTAGTAGAACAGCTTGATGATCGGTAATTGTAGATTTAGTAACCAATGTTTTGGATGAGTATTTTGATTTTAGAATGATATGATCCAAGCATGAGCCGCTCTGATGCGTAGGGTGATAGTGAGCTGGAAGAAGTCCATGAAATGAACAAATATTCAGATAATTATGTACATGGGTATCTGTTTTCCCGGAAGCAATGTTAATGTTAATATCGCCCAAAAGTATTATGTTTTTAAAAGATGTTATGTTTTTTAAGTTTGTGTCGAGTGAGTCTAAAAATCTGTCTATATTTTGAGATGGAGGCCTATAAATAGCCACGACTACCGTGTCTGGAATAATTTTAATTATTAAACAATTACTATCCAGGGATACAGGTTCTTCTTTTACAGTTCTTAAGTTATTTTTGATATAAACTACTAATCCATCGTTCTGGTTTATGTTTCTTTCAGTTCTGTAGGAATAGTAACCGTCAACAGATGGTAAGTTGACTGTCTGTTTTGATAACCAACATTCTGTTAAAACAATAATATCACAGCTTATGTCAAGATCCTGTAATAACACTTCAAAACCGTTCATGTTTCGATTTATGCTGCGAATATTCTGTGCAAGCAGGGTTAACGTTTTGTCACCAGAAGGAAGAAGGTATTTACAATCCTCAACATTACATACTTTAGACTCAGACACAGAAAAACTATCTAGATCGCAAATTAGCTGATTTGTCATGATGACAGTTACAAAAGAAGAAAAAAATACAAGCTACCTGTTTATCTGCTAACTAAATAAAGTGTTAGGTGGCGCTCTTAGGCGCCTTCATAGTCAATTGAGTTGATGTAGTTCAATTCTGCATGTTTGCGGGCCGGGCAACCTACATCACCAGTTGGATGGTCACATTTCCTCTTGAAGCGCTTACACGTTGCGCATTGAGAGGGAGAAGATTTGCTGCTGCATTCCTTGAAGGAGTGTCCACTCTCTCCACAGTGGTTGCAAGTAGGAGTAGTTTCCCGGCAAAACTTGGCAGCGTGTCCGAACTGCTGGCAATTGAAGCACCTGGTGACTATCGTGAAATCTCTCACAGGGCATGATGTCCAATTTATGAAAATTCGGCTTTGGTTAATTATAATTTTTCTTATGCTAGCGGGTAGTTCTAAGATGTAGTTACAAGTAGTTAGGTCTTTCTTACCCGATTTATGGCTTAATTTGATGCACTCAAGGAAGGACTCACGAGTCATATTCGGCAATTTGTCTGATAGGTTCTGCTCGTAAATACAGTCAAATACCTCCTTTTCAGTAAGGGCTACTGGCACACCGATGACAGCGACCCTAGGGCGGCGCTAAGAAGTTTCTTCTATTGTAAGGCCCGATGATACCAGTTTTTCCGAATTCTTGAGTTTATCAATATCGCCTTTATTTTCGGTGCTTATCAGAACGCCACCATTTTTCACTTTTTTCAGTCCACGAACATGAAGTTTAAGTTGTTCCGGGGAGATGATCTTTTGGACAAGTGTCTTGGTATCGTCACTTGTTTGGGTCTTATCGCTAGGATAGATGGCAACTGATCTCAAGTTTGCAGGACGGACGAAGTTGTCGGTACCTTTCTTCACCATGCTAGCATAAGAAGTATTTTCCGATGGATTTAACTTCGTATCTACGACCTCTCTGAACTGCTGGAGGGAGTGCACAACGTTCTGGTGAACCTGAAGGTGCTGGATTGTGGTATGGGCTTGGATCGTTTTTGCCTTCAATGATTGGTATAAAACCGCCATCTGAGCAGTCCCACTTGAGACCTTCCGGCACAGAGTAGAGACACGAAGCTTTTGGTCCGAGTTCATTTTCCCATCACCGACAATAGTGCAAACTTCGTTCAGTATGGCATCTATAGATCCTATCCACTTTTGGATCTCCGGCGTACTGATGACTTCCATCGGCAATTCATTCTCCGCAGGTGCTGGTGGGTTTGGGTCGCTCGGGGTTAATGGTTCGGTGGGCGTCGGGGGAGGACTTCGCCGTAGTAGTTGGCTACGACCAAAGGGGCTCGATCCTAGGTTGGACATTCTACCCGAAACACAATATTTATTGTTTATAAAAACGTATTTAGTTCATCTTGCTTATGAAAAATCGGTAAAAACCTACAAGACACACGCGACACACTTTAATTTTATACTGACGGAGCACTATTTACATTTATTTTTGTAATTGTTTATTTCATTATAATCAAATACAGAACACACGTCCGCTTAGTCTCGCGTCTCGTAAAGCGATCCCAATTGCTGTCAGTCCGGTGTGCTGGGAGAGTCAGCGTCCGGCAGCAGGTCGCGAGGTAGGCGCCTCGCGTCAGGAGGCCGCGCGTGCCAGGGCGCTATGTGCTTGACGTGAGGCCAAGCGGAAGCGTCGGCACGCGCGAACATGTTCGACCCAAAGCGGCCGCAGAAGTCGTCCAGGCTCTCAATCTGGAGGTCCCGCTGTATAACGCTGATACGCGGAGACGCTCACGAGGCGAGGGGCGTTAACAATTTTACGCAGCGCCAAATGCTGCTGCGCGCGAAGGGTCTTTTTGTTCGACTCGCTCGTGAGGGCGAGCCAAGCTGGGGCGGCATAAGTGAGCAGCGGGCGGATGTACATCTTGTACACGCCCAGCTTAGCCCGCAGCGGGAGGCGGGACGAGAGCACTGGGCGGAGCAGAGCGCGGGCCACTCTACCTTTAGCGGCAACCTTGCGGACGTGACTTCCCATGTTGAGTCGACGGTCGATGGTTATCCCGAGGTACTTGACCTGGGACGACCATGCGACGTCAACTCCGTGTAGTCGGAGAGGTGGCGGGAGGTGGGCGCACCCGACGAGTAGCGCCTGCGTCTTACCCACGTTCACCGACAATCTCCATTTGGACAACCACGCGGGCAGGAGGTCGAGCACGCGCTGCATCTTGACGGCCGCGTGCTTCGCGTTCAGCGCGAGCGTACAGTCCGGCGTGGAGGGGATATCGTCGGTGTAACATGAGTAGCAGGGGGGCGAAATGCAGCTACCATGCGGCACGCCCGCGGCTACCGGTCGGGCGTCAGACACGACACCATCCGTGAGGAAGGAGGAGTCCACCTTAACGACGCGACGAGGCGCGTCAGAGAGCGAGATCTTGTAGATCAGACCGGCGTGCCAAACACGATCGAAAGCTTTCTCCATGTCGAGGAGTACTGCAACTGCGTGCTCCTTTTTGTTTAGCGACGTAGTAAGCAGGTGCAGTACCCTCGACAGCTGGAGCGTCGTGCTGTGCTCCGAGTGGAACCCGAACTGCTCCGGTCGAGGTGTGATGTGAGGAGTAAGGTGTCGCAGCAGGAGTTGCTCAAACACCTTGGAGATGGTGGGCAAGAGTGTGATGGGCTGATAGCTCTCCGGCTTCAGCACGTTCTTATTCGCCTTCGGCAGCATTATGACGCGCCCCTCCTTCCAACACCTAGGAAAGGCCCCCGTGCGCAGTATCCCCGTGTACAGGCGCGCCAAAGCCGCAACCATACGGAAGGGCAGGTGGCGCAGCACTGTGTTGGTGATACCGTCCGCCCCAGGGGCCTTTTTCGGCTTGGTTCTGAGGATGGCGCGTCTCACTCCGTGAGGCGAAAAGAAGATAGGTTGCTCTTCGGTCGCTATCGGCGACTCAAAGTAATCTCCAAGGTGCCTCTCGACTGCTGCGACGTGTTCGCGCTCGTCAGTCGGGTTCGGCTGGAACTGACGCTCCAGGTGCTCGGCAAAGATCTCCGCACGGTCTGATGCGGCATATCTTGGCGCCCCGTCGCTATGCAGGAGCGGACGCACTGGAGCTGGGGTGCTCGTGACACGCCGGCAAAGCCTGTGTAATGCCGGCCAGTCACCCTCCGTCGACTCTATGAACACTTCCCAGCTCTCTGCGTTGTGCTCCTGGAGCTTGGCCCTCGTCTTTTCCGCAAGACGGTTTAGTTCGGCTTTTGCACGTGGGTACTTCGTGATGAGCCACTGCTTGCGAAGGCGCCTAGTCATGGCGACCATGTCGCGTAGGTGGCGAGGCAGGGGCCTGCGTAATAGGCCCTGCGAGTGCGTAAGTGTTATGGTCGCGTCTTCGTAGGCGCGTTGGATGCAAGCAGTGACCTCACTGGCCATCCCGTCCACGTCTACGGCGGTGACTACGGGCCAAGTGGCTGTGGTGGTCTCCAGCGCTTCCTGGAAGGAGCTCCAGTCAGTCTTTCGACGTGGCGCTGAGGGTGAGAGTCGGACAGGCATTTCGGACAGGACGACGAGAACAGGTTGGTGATCCGAACACATCTCGTCGTCCAGTACCTGCTGGGCGATCTGGCAATTTAGGTCACGATGCACCATGATGTCAAGCACATCCGGCGCACACCTCAAGTTATCTGGAAAGTGCGTCGGAGCTTCAGGGCCGGACACCACGTAGCCGTGGGCCTCCGCGTCTGCGAAGAGTCGTCTACCCCCCGTCGTGGTGGTTCTTGCATTCCACGCCGGGTGTTTGCAATTCAGGTCGCCGGCAAGGATGGTAGGGTGCGGCGACCGGAGTATCAAGGCCTTCAGCTCAACCACGTTAAAGGGAGCCGAGGGCGGGATGTAGGCCGCATATACGTCGACGTCCTCGCCGGCGACATGCAATTGCACTCCCAGCGCGTAGAACGTGCTGAGCGTCGGTGGAGGCAGCAGCTGATGGACGACTCTTCGCTTCACCAATATCGCCAGACCGCGATATGTAATTCCAGCGTCCGATTTCTCGTCCCGTCGATAGATAAAATACCCTGGGAATCGCGGCGTATCCGCTGGTCCCGGGAGTGTTTCACTAATGAGCGCCACGTCGATCTGTTGCTCATTGAGGAGGAGGCGGAGTGGGGCGGCCTTGCTCCGCAGGCCGCGGGCATTCCAGTGAATGATTCTCAACGGCTTAGCCATGGTAGAGCGTCAGCAACGCGGCCAAGCCGTCGAGAATCACAAGCTCCGCGTCCTGTCCCTGTCTGATGGCCTTAATCAGGTCCATCAGCAGCTGTATTGCGCAGGCGGTGAATTCTCTTTTGCGCTCCTCTAGATTAGGAGCGCGTGACGTATGGGCGCGCTGTTGTTGATGCGCGCCCTGTTGCTGCTGCTGCTCAGTAGGCGCAGCGGTGTCGGGTTGAAATTTATTTGGCCGCCACTAGGGCGGTGCTCTTGGTTGGTGGTGGTTGAGTACGCTGCGCCTTTGCGACTCTTCCCGTCGCTTGAGGTGCAGCAGCAGCAGCAACAATAAGTTGCGTCGTCGCCTGCGCCAGGGATGGAGCAGGGCCGGAAAGGGAATCGCTCGTGGTAGGGGGGGGGGTGGGTTTCTTACCGTTCTTCCCCTTCCCCTCTCGCTTCCTTTTCCTCCGCCCCCCGGAGGTGACAGTGTCTCTTTCTCTTTCTTGGGGCCCGTTAGCTGCCGCCATCAAAGAGGCGCTAGGCGCCTCGTTCTCGTTAGCGGCCGCAGGCCTTTCTGCCGTGGGCCGGCTCTGTTGCCGCGTGATGGCGGCAGTGCCCGCTCTTCTCGCCTTCGTTTCCTTGAGGAATACGGGGCACTTCGTGCTGCACGCCGGATGGTCGCCCGCGCAGTTGGCGCAGGTGACCGGTTCCGAACGTGGGCGCGGGCAATCCCTCGCGGCGTGGTCGGCCCCGCATCTCACGCATTTGAGCGGGCGGTGACACTGGCGCGAGCTGTGTCGAAACTGCTGGCACCGGTGGCACTGTGCGGGCCCCTTTTTGCCCCTCCACGCCTCTATTTTGACACCACGCATATAGAGGAAAGTCGTGGTGTCGTAGATCTTCCTAAAATCTGGCGTCCTCTTGAGCACTGCATGGAATATGCAGCCGGGTTTTCCTTCGCGCGCACTAATGTTGCGCACGTACTCCGGCTCATACCCATGCAGGCGGAGCTCCTCCTCTATATCCTCGGTGGCCGTGTCAGCGGGTTAGCCGCGAATGGCCACCTTGACGCTACGCTCCGCTGGCAGCGACTAGGCGAACCAGGCCAGACCGCTCTCCCTCTCCAAGTCGGTGAGGTATCGCTGGACCACCCTGTATTCCTCCTCACTTTGAGGAAGGAAACGAATGCCGCCCTGGTATGGGTGGGCATTCGGTGGGTGACCCAACTTGACGCTCACCGCTCTGAAGTGAGCGGTCCAGCCTCTCCACTATCAGCGGAGGATAGCGTAAAGTCTTCTTCTTTGTGGGGGCAGCGGGTGTAATCGCTGCCTGCGTCGCGTCCGGGTTAGCATCCGTGTCGGGCGGCGGGTCCGTCGCGTCAGCAGCGGTGGACGGCCCCGCTCCGCCTGTGCCGCGCGGAGGGCGCTGCGGCAATGGCGGTTCGGGACAGTACCGCTTGGCTTCTTCCACGGACTCGTCGTCCGGGCTTCTGGGACGTCGCTGGGGTCTGGCATCGAGAACGAATTCGTAGCCGAATCCCAGCGACTCTGTTGTTGGAATGGGGCGATCCGTGTCCATGTCGCCGGTACTGACGGACGTGTCCGTCGACCGGCACTGGAGCCCCCGGAGGACGCCGACATGTCCGACTCCTGACGGGAGGAACATGCCGACATCATGGCCGGAGAGTCTTGGGCGGAGTCCCTCGGTGGTGGTAGTGAAAACAGTATAGATTCCGGCACTAACCTCGCCGGAGTGGATGTGGTGGCCGCGCCCGCCAGCAAGCGGCGGGGATCGGGCGATGCGGTGCGCCGTGCTGTGGCAGCATAGGTCGGCGCGGTGTCTCCACGCGGCGCCCTGCTCTGCGCTAGCGGGGTGGCGGCGTGTTGTCCTGTTGTGGGCAGTGGGGGTCTCGGCGGCGCACGTGCGCCGCGGCGCGCACGTGGGGCGCAGCAGCAGCGGGAGTAGTTGGTGCGGGCGCGACAGACGTGGGCGCAGCGGAGCGCACCTGGGACACGGCGGTCGCGGTGGCGCGCGCGCCTCCGGTATTAGGCGCGGGGCGTGTGTGTTGCGCGGCCTGCGCCGCGGGGCGCGCACCTTGCACAGGAGAGCGCGAGGGCTGCGCCCCGGGGCGCGCAGTTGCGACGGTGGACACGTCCGCCGATGGTACAGGTGGTGCCGTCTGACGAGCGGTCGCGGCGTTTGTTGGTACCAGTGCAGCCGCCTGGCGGCCGGCCGAGGTACTGCTCGACGCTGTAGGTGGCACCGCCTGGCGGGCGGCTATGGAACCACCGGTCGATGATACCGGTGGCGCCGCCAGACGGACGATCGCGGAAGCACTGGTTCCCGGCGCTGCGGAGCGCACGGCGGCAGCGGCGGCACGCGTGGTATGTGCGCGGCTGGTTATGGCGGGCCCCGGGGCCTGTATGGGCACCGGGCGAAACGCCGGAGGGTGAACCGGGACGGCCGGTTGCCGGCTCGACGACGGCGTCGGCGATACGCGCGCAGTCGACGGCGGCGTCGTTGGGCCGGTGGTGGTCGTCCTTGTTGGGGCTTGAGCGGCTGGTGGAGCACCGGGAGTCGGGTCCCCGATGTGCGGGAGCGACGTCGTCCGGTCCCCCATCGGACGGTCAGGAGCAGTGCCGGCGTCGTGCCCCAAAGAGCTACAACTCGGCGTCTTCTTGGGTGGCATAACTGTTGATGTCGCGGAGCCTCCGTGACCGCGACGGTGTGTTGCCACACCGGGCAGACGACGGGGCGGCCTCCTCTGTGTGCTACCCCAGGTGAAGTCGGTCTTCACTCACGGCAACACACAGAAAAAATAAACCGGGGTTGGCAGGTCCGAACGGATAAAAATAACACTCGCGAGCGCAGAAGAGCGCACTGGATTGGCTCCAGGCGAATCCACAGAGAGTGAATGAACCATTTCTTTCATATAAATGCAGAACGTATTCAGTTGACGTTTGACGTCTGTATCGGTGTAGCTCTCTGTCCCAATTTTTTTCTAATAAAAAATATAAATAAAAGTCAAAGTGCATCAGAATTCGTTTAATAGTGATCATAGTGGTAATCAGCTTAATATACATTGAAGTGAGCAATAAATAGTGCGTATTATGATCCGTAAATCATTTAAACATTACAGCCAAAAATAAAGAAATTGTGTGGTTACCCGCTATTATCAACACAACATTCAGTAACGTCGCCTTGACAACAGAGCCATCTGTCTTGCTGCCAGCAAACGACCTATAGATCCGTGACAGTTATCATTGCAGCCGCCATCTAGCGAACATCCCTGATACCAACTGCTGGGCACGTTCACCAGTTGTCACAAATCATGCCGGGCAACAAGTGTGGAGGTTGCGGTCGCTTTATATCCACGTTAGAGGGCGCTAGGTGTGGAAAGTGCCAGGCTCTATATCACAGAGTGTGTGTGGGCGTCCCTACGAAGGCCAATATTACACCTAACTGGCGTTGCCCCGAGTGCAAGAAGAACATTGTTCGTGAGAACAGGACCGAAACCCCTGTCAGAGGTTCGGCGCAGAGTCCCCCCGCTGATCACGCAGCGACATCAATTATAACGGGCTCTAGTACACCTAACAGTCCTGAGGCAAATTCTAGAAATGAACTCACGCGGAGTGTCAGCCCAGTTAATACTGCCCAGACTACTCTGCGACCTGAACCTACAAGTGCCGACGTCATCACTCGGGAATTGTCGCCTGTAGTTAGCACAGACCTGCGGGTGATCATTGGGGAGTTGAGGGCAGTGCGTGCGGAGATTCAGGTGTTTAGAAGGGAGATGGAGGTAGAAATGGCGGAACTTAAAACCACCTTAAATGCCTGCGGCACGCGCATCGACGGTCTGGAGGCCAGGGTGGACGCGCTGGAACAACGCGCCACTCTGGGCTCCACGAACTCGGCCAACGTGAACAAGATTGTGGAGGAGCTGAGGCAAGAGATCAATGACAGGGACCAGGATCTTCTTGCTAATGACATAGAGGTGTCAAATTTGCCAGAGGTAAAGATAGAAAGTCCAGTTCACATAATTAAGGTCATAGGCCAGAAGCTGGGTGTCAACCTTGACGATCGCGACATCGTCAGTGCAGAACGTGTTGGTGGAAGGCAGCTCAACGCGACAAGCTCAGCGGGACCAACTGAATCTCGTCCACGGCCGATTGTAGTGCGTCTTGCTCGTCGAGACCTGCGCGACCAACTTCTGGCAAGCGCGCGAGTGCGACGTGGAGCGACGACTGCCGACCTTGACATGCCCGTCCCAGCACAGAGGTTCTTCCTCAATGAACGGCTGACGAAAGCCAACCGTCTGTTATTTCGTAGGGCACGGGACACTGCCAGTCTCCTCGACTGGAAGTTTGTATGGACCAAGCAGGGTCGCATCCTCGCCAGGAAGATGCCAGGAGACAAGGCGCAGAGGATCCGTAGTGAGGAGGACTTATCCCGTGTCTTCGGAACTGAAAATATTACGGCCTAATTATTTTTGTGTCTATAAATGTGTGAACAGCTTTATTTTTTATGCTTATGGAAATGTGTGTTGTGACCCGTTACATTGTGTGCTCAGCCATAGATCTGTTGTGCATAGAGCTTACATACCTATGTTATATTATTTTACTCATAAACTACATTTACACAAACTATATGTACAAAGTCTATTTACACTTAATCTATTTAATCCTAACTATTTACAAGAAGTATTATCATTTATCTTTTTCCGCACATTTATGACTATACACTTTTACTATAATTACAGAATTATTAAATCACTCATTAATGTAACCTACTGGCACCTCACAGTTGTAAATAGTGCCCAACTAAACCACTCTCCTTCATGTTCATATTTATATTGGTACCATACCTACACAATACTATGTACAATGCCTACACCTACTAGCATTGATGGCTCCTAGTAAACATATTAAGTTTGGTCTACTAAATGCGGGCTCTCTAGGAACAAATCAGGACGAGTTCTTAATCGCCATGGGCAACCACTCTGTGGACATCATGGCTATAAATGAGACATGGTTACGTAAGGGGGAAGAGGATCGCGCTCCTAGTGTGGCTGGGTACAAATTTAGGCACATACCACGACCTTTGACCACGCGAGGCGGGCGTGGTGGAGGAGTTGCTTTTTATATCAAGAATGGCATTAACGCGCGTGTAAAACCTCATCCTGAGCACCCTAGTGTGGAGCAGCTCTGGCTGGGCCTGACTATAAACAAAAAAAAGCTTCTTATTGGGACCGCGTATCGTCCGCCTTGGCAGGACTTGGAGCTTTTCCTTGACGCCCTAACTGCTAGTATTAGTGCATTGGCCCCATATGATAATTTGGTGCTGTTGGGTGACCTAAATGTTGATTTGTTGGATGCAAATAGCTCTAAATCAAGACAGCTTGCGGACTTTTTAAATTACTTAAACCTTGTTCAATTAGTAAGTGCTGCAACACACTTCGTGGGTAACAGTAGTTCGCTCATCGACATCGTATGCACTGATGCTAAAACCCGTAATATAGAGGTGAACTATATTAGTGAACTTGGCCATCACTCCTTCATTACATGTGAAACTATTTTTAGGAAACCCAAGGTTAAGCCTAGGATGGTGAGGTTTCGCCCCCTTTCAGACATCTTGTCGGATCGCTTCCTTGCTGACTTGAAATCAATACCATGGTCAACAATAGGTGATATGAGTGATGTTGATACCATGGTACATACTTTCAACTCATATGTGATCCAGCTTTTTGATCTCCATGCACCTTTAAAGAAAAAGATCTTTCATAAGCGGCCCACACCCTGGATCACTGACAATATGCGTCTGATGTTCAGGCTGCGAGATGAGGCTAGGGCCAGATGGCGTAAAACAAAAGAACCGCATCATAAGCAGTACTACCTGGATCTTAAACATGAGGCCTCCGCCGCATTAGTGAGGGAAAAGACTGCTTATTTCACAAAAAATATCAATGATCAAAGCAAGGATCCTAAACTATTGTGGCGTAACTTGAAGTCAGATGTACTTCCAGACCATAAGGAGAGGCTACTGCCGAGTCATTTTGACAATCCACACGTTGTCAATGCGGCTTTTTTGAATGTTCCGGGAAATAGTAATGATAATGTCTCACAAATATCTTACTTTAATTCCCACAGGCACAGTCCAGCCGAATTCTCGCTCACTACAACCAACCAGGAAACGGTTCTGAAACCGTCTTTCAAGGGGGACGATACGGCATTGGCAGTGCAAAGGGTGAATGAGGACCTTCATCGTGTAGTGACCTGGTCTGAAGTGAACTCTTTGGTTCTTAACCCATTGAAGTCTAAGTTCATGGTGTTGGGTTCAAAGAAACAAGTTGCTGCAATTTTGTCCGCCAAACCGGAGATTGTAATTAAAGGGGAGAAAATTGAACAAGTAGAACAGGCATGTAGTCTGGGCCTAATCTTAGATCCAGAGCTGCGATTCGAGGCTCATATTAAAAACATACTAAGAAATTGTTTTTATAGGCTGAAGGTTTTATATGGTATACGTAATTATCTTAGTGTACCACTCAGAAAGCAACTGGTAGACAGTCTGGTCCTATCTAAGCTAAATTACTGTGACACGGTCTATGGGCCTTGCCTGCTTGCTAGGACAGATAGGTTAATTCAGCGAATTCAGAATGCCTGTGTTCGTTTTTGTGTTAATGTCCCCCGTAGACATCATGTGACCCCTTACATAAACCAACTCAATGTATTAAAAATGGCTGCTAGGCGAAAGCTCCATCTAGCGAGTTTAATGTTTGGCATTGTGACAACCCATAAGCCGCACTATTTATATGAAAAGCTCACCTGGCGACAAACACATTACAAGTATGGTCTTCGTTCTATGGTTGGCCCGCTAAGTGCTCCGCGTCACAAAACTGTAGCATTCAGGGGCAGTTTCAGGTTTGCTGCCACGCGCTGCTGGAATGATCTTCCACCACCAATACGAGGCCTAAAATCATTACAGTCGTTTAAATATCAACATAAGAAGTTACTATTGCAGGCACAACGTTTATTACAATAAGTTTCCAGACACATCTTCATGTTGATTACCTCACGGGTCATGGCCTGCAGTCCTTGGTTTTGGATGATCGGAAGCGCTGTGGCATGACTGCCTCGTCTGATGTGATTCCTTGGCGGCGGCGAATTCCTGTCCCTGTTCTATGTTGCAAGCCTGTTTAGTGGACAATATAACTCTTTATAAATTCTATTATAAATCAATTACCTACTTATATATTGTTATTATTTCCATATTAATATTTTGTTACTTGTTTTTATACTTACTTGATATTTCCTTTCCATGCTGTTTGTGGTGGGCATTGCTCAGATTACGCAGTTCGGGTCGTCCTCCAACTCCGAGGTTTTTCATTTAATAACCGCTTTTTTGGCTTTTTTCACTCACAAACAACACTAACATTGTCACAAACATTGCTGTAGCACCATAATAACATCATCATTTCGTAATTCCTTACGCCATTGCTGTAATTCTAATGTCAATTGTCAAATTTTTATGTCTACCTAGTCTTTGTCACTCGTTGTTTCATTGTTTGTCTTTGGCTCGGGAAGCATCAGAGTGTTGCCACACAATGAAAAATTGAACGAGTGATATTTAGATGTGTGTTTTTTTTTAGTTTTATATTTATATTTTACATTTCATCATACCTTATTTGTGTGTGTCGTGCCCTGCACAGGTACGACAGGTAGGCCGATACAGTGTCTTTTTGTGTGTTTTTTTGTACCTGTTTTATGTATTATTCTCTGCCTCGGAACAGTGAGTAATTGTATTTAGTTTGTGCTTAGTGTACATTGCATAGGCATTGTTTTGTTTATTGTTCTGAGGCAGTGACACTCCGGCTCACGCTGAAAACCAGCGCCATGGATTCGTGTCTTCGTGCACGGGCCTCGGCATTATGCTGAGCGTTGGCCGTTTTGCGCGGTGGTGACGCATTACATTATAGTTCGATGTATAGGTTTACACCTGATTTTGTTTTTTTTTTTTTTTATTATTATTTTTTTATTTAGGCCTAATGTTAACTATTTTGTGTATCTGCGTCACTTTCACGTAAATAAACAGTTTTTCTTTCTTTCTTTCTTTCTTTCTGTATTGCTACTTGCAACACAACCACAAATATTTATCGACCAATCGTAACCAAGCCCTTATGTCGAACTGTGTAAGTTAAGACATTTCAAGGTTAGGTTACAATGTTTATGTAGGTTTATTTATACTTTAGTTTAAGGCTTCACATACCCTGTTTTCTTGCTCTTTCTTACACACTATTGTCCACATTTATATGCTGGAAGAAATTTCTTAAGAAATAAGCAGTACCTTTGTACTATTAGTTTTTATGTTATTTCTGCAACTGTTTTTCTGTGTGTACATAAATTATAAAATAAAATAATTAAAAATAAATATACTGTCTTCTTGAGGAGTACCGTCTGTTTTATCAACGTCTAGAGATATCTCATTTTTATCTCTCAAGTCTTTTCATTCCGCTTTGGCTGCATCGCATTTGCTTATGCTGCCGTCCTTTAATTTTCTGTCGTATTTATGAAGTGCTACAATAATTAATTTTTTGATGATTGTCTTAGCTGTTTCATAACTTGTACACGATTTCAAATACAATAAATATATCACATAGAAATGCTTAACACGTGTATCTACGAATTTAAAACATTGTAGACCATATAATTTTTTTACAAAATGAGAGGTATCCAGTCTTACTAAACACGTAAGATTACAGCGTGCTTGCAATTCCAAAACTTCGTAACAATGGTTTAAAATAATATTGCCGTGTTGTTGTAAATTTTGTGAACGCGTTCACAGCAGCTCCTATTAAAGCCGCTGAGTCATTGCATATAACTTATGTTGGCCGCATCATTGTACCAATCCATGTTCTTAGCCATTAGTATATGTATACTATCCATAGTCTGAGTGGCCGAAATCAAATGATTTCGGCGCAAGAGGGACAGAACTGTTTTTCAACTTGGACATAAAAAAACAAATGTTTACTTTCGTGTGTATTCAAGGTAACAGCAGGAGAATTTTTTTTTGAAAATCGATCCAGTCGCGTCTATACTTAAGATAGCCTGTGAGTGTAAAGAATGCTGTTTATATAACTGCAACTGCGGCTCGGTCCAATAATGAACAAAAAATGGATGTATTGATACAGCTCTAATTACGTCTTTAAAGGGGTATGTAAAGGACATCATCCACAGGGATAATTTAACGATTTTATGAAAGCGTTTCTTACTCTCGTTTCGGTATTTTATATTTTGAAGAGATTTTAAATTTGGATTAAAAGGTGGATCCCGCGTCTCATTCTGCATTGTTAGATTTGGTAATTTATTTCTTAATGCAATCGGGTACTGATTTTGTAATTGTGGAATTAATTGTTTTTTTTATGGGCTGTCAATTTGTTTTTAACTTGACAACTGTGAATCATATCCTTATCAAACTCCATCAAACGAACATTTGAGTAAAACACTCCTGTCATTTCTTCTTGTAATGATAAGTATTTTGCCATTACATACTTTACAGGTACCTCTGCACGTTACACGATAATCGTCGGTAACAGAATTATTTTTGAAATTCCAAATGCATTTATTAGTAATGCTTTGTCAAATCCACTCTTGAAAGATACTCGTCCATTTAGATCTAGGCATGTATCGTCTACTTTGATATTTGCTTGCAGGTTTCTTTGGATCATTCCTTTCCCGATACGCAATACAGGATTCACCTCATGCCACAAATCTAACTCGATTTCAAAAGATTCCGAATCAACATTTTTAATGCTTTCGTCGCTGGAACTTGAATCTTCTTTTATAATATTTGAATCGATACTGCTGCTGATGCTACTTTCTTCATGTTTCAAATCACCAAAAAAATTCATAAAATGTCTTTTTACAGAAATAATATGACAAATCCTTGCTCACATCTTTGTAAACACTGGACTCACTGGACGGAAAGTTTTTAGCACTATGAAATAACGCTTTGTATTTTAAAAACGCGGCCTTTTGTTTTTCAAGACACACTGACACAATTTTTTTTCGTTTCGTGGTCATTATTCTCTTTAATTCACAAAAACCTCAGACTTTAAACAAGCAAAAGAAGCAACTCAAAGCGAAGTAAATTATTCGTAACATTTTTTCACAACAAGTACCGTCATTTCATTTATTTTTTTGGCAAACCTAATAATTTTGCCACAATGTGCTTAAAAACTTAAAAACGTTTCAATATTAAATAAAACCATTAATAGAATAAATAACATACCATTTAATAATAATGCACTTAATGAAAAGAGGCAGTTTTCCTATGATTCACTCTTACAAAGTCAAGTGACATAAATTTTATAACGCCAACATATTCTTTATTAGCAATAAATCATACGCTTTTTTATGAATGGGAAATCAGCAAATGATTCCTACCGCTCTGGGTGAAGCAGGAGGGAGGATCAGACTCTTACTGACTAAAACCCATCCGTGTTCCTCCTAGTGCCCTTTGCGTTCCAGGGCTACGGTACCTGGGCCCCGTCGTCCGTGCTGACAGCTCTTTGAGGCACGCGTGGAACACTCACAGTGTTGACACCCGGGCGTGTCCTCCCGCCGAATCCATAAATCACACGCTGATGTAAGAATTTTTAATGTAAGTTATTAGTATTTCCCATTCATAAAAAACGAACTTTTCTAAATTAGTCGGGTCTGGGTGTTTGTTGTACCTTCGTTGGTACTGATTTCCATAACTCTGATATTTTATATTCATTAATGTAAGGTTTTCTTTTTACGTACTGCATAGCATTCGTACATTGGCTATATTCAAAATTTGTTATAACACGGATATATAATAAATATTCTAAAGTATCGCTAAAATACATTAGTTTAATACACTCTGGGACAATTTGTGAGTTTAGAATTAATTTATTTTTCATACTTATCACGTGTACATAATCCACAGCGTTTGTACATAATTTATCTTCAGAGAAATAGCTGAAATTGTATCTACAAATGTTGATTACAGGTGCCGTGGCTACAGAGATTTTCCGCAGCAACGCCACATAAATTAACATTTATCTTTTAAATTAAAAGTCGTACATTAACAAACAATGCATGTACGTCATGGCCGTTAGCCGTACATAAAAATGGGTTTTATCATAATGTCATAGTGACCGGAACCTGAAGAGCAGTGTCCCTGCTACCGTAACATCCGATTATCATGAACTAGGAGTGGATGCCGATTTTGTTGCTGCTCATAAATAGCATCAGAGATGCTCAGAGAGCCAGCAACAAAATAGAAACAGAAAATCGGTTGCACCTCGTGATCGGAACCTGAAGAGCAGTGTCCCTGCTACCTTGACATCCGATTATAATAAAAACCAACCAAAATCAAAAAAACTTAAAGAAATCAATCAGTGGTCTGATTGGGGTCGTGAAATTAATGAAGCTGTCGCATTAATTAAAAAACTCAAATAGGTGACCGAGTGAACGCCCATTATATGCCGACTTTAGCCCAAAACCTTTTAAATGACTTGTGTGACCTACCTCTATGGTCCTGCGTAGTCAGAGATGACTTTGGGTTTGGACGAATCCCGGCTTCGTGCGCCTGCGTCGAAAGTGAATTTAATAAAACGAAGAATTTATTTAAAAAAAATGAAGTTCTACCGATGAGGGTAGATGAATATGTTAGAAAGTACGTCAACTATATCAACGGCAGGCTAAAAATCATAAATTCTAAAATCGCCCAATCTGAAGATATTGAAAATCAAGAAGAAGAAAAAGCTAATGAATTTAATACTTCAAACGAAAGAAGTTTAAATCATTCAAGTCGTTCATTAGATTTAATCGACGTGACAAAATGTCCTGCTTGGATTAGTGAAAATAAACCAACTGGTAGTCAAAGATGTTTTGTTTGTTATACACCGGTTCACAATTTAGATGAGTGTGCCAGTCCTTTCGATCTCGAAGAAGGATTTGGGTAAAAAATAATTTGTTTCAAGTGTAAGAAACAAGATAACATCTCGGTTATTCTTGCATCTCGACATAAAGAAAACTGGAAAAATGAAGCAGAGGGTAATTCCCCGGTTGAAATGAAAAAAAATACAAAGGTAAATGATAACCTGGCAAATGAAACGGAAGATATAAGTAACAAAAAAAAAGCTAAATATTTTGGGAAAAAAACCTCATTTAATTAAAGAACAACTTCAGTTTCATGGAAAAAGTAAGAAAATTGTGATTCTGAAAAATGGCAACAATGATAAGTTTACGTCCTGTTACAATCAATGGCCAAAGGTATACGCGATTCTAACGTGTGCTTTTGACAGCGTTTATCAGATAACCGCAGCTGCTGTTTGTGATTGGTCGACTTTTCGTTTCAAGGTAAGGAAAACAATGTACATGTTCAATCGTTTTTCACCGATATTGAATGGTGTTGATGCCTGACAATTTATCTGTATAGGAGCAATAAGTTTCTATACATGTTTTAAAAGTCAGAAAGTCAATTCTAAAACAATATAAATGTATAATAAGCAAATCACTTATTCATACATGATAATTTAACATTGATTTATGACTGTTTAATAAGTGTTCAGCGTTTATACAACTTAAGATTTATTATCCTACAACATCAAATTCAGTTTCTATGTAGCATAGAGATGATTAATGTGCTGAACTAATACAACTCATAAATGAGAACGTGAATCATTTAATTTATTTTTTCTTTGAACAGGTAAAAAATAACGGTGGATCAAATCAAATCCTAAAATTAGCAGTCGACATTTTTGAAGAACGGACATCGTTTGCAGCTGCATACGAAATACGAGCCAGATTCCACTATAATTTTGTGGAACATGTAGAGCAGCCAGATGCCTCAATTTTGTTATCCAGTTGTATGTTTCGTTTAAGGCTCATGACACTTCTTTGGCAGTGAACAAGATGAATGAAGATTTGCAAAGAGTGGTCTCATGGTCAGAGGAAAACTCTCTGGTTCTGAACCCTCTTAAATCAAAATTCATAGTGCTGGGCACTAGGAAGCAGATCTGTTCGATATTATCGGCCAAACCTGAGATAATAATTATGGGAGAGATTATCGACAGAGCATGTGTGTATGTAACCTAGGGCTGCTTATGGATCCAGAGCTGCACTTTGAGGCCCATATAACCAGTGTTCTTAGGAATTGCTTTTATAGATTGAAGGTTTTAAATGGGATTCGTAATTACCTGAGCCTACCAGTGCGGAAACAACTTGTTGACAGTCTTATACTTTCAAAATTAAATTACTGCGACATTGTCTATGGACCATGCCCACTCAGCAGAACAGAGAGAATTATTCAACGAATACAGAATGCTTGTGTACGTTTCTGTGTTGCTGTACCACGTTGGGTAGGACCCACATAACTCCTTACATTAATCAGATTGGGTTGCTAAAGATGGCTGCCAGAAGAAAGCTTCATTTAGCCAACTTGCTGTTTGGCATAATTACGTCCAAGAAGCCACACTATTTATATGAGAAGCTTACTTGAAAACAAAGCTACCTAAAAAACAAACTCCGATCCATGGTTAGCCCGCTGACTGTCCCAATGCACAAAACTGCTTCTTTCAGAGGGTGCTTCAGGTTTGCAGCCACGCATTGTTGGAATGATCTCCCACCACCAATGAGGTGCCTGAAAACATTACAGTGTTTCAAGTACCAATTAAAGAAGTTACTTATGCTTCAACAACTGTCATCTTAAGTTTTTATATATTGCTGCACTGTATTGTACCTCGGGGGTCACGGCCATCAGGCTTTGGCTGGGATCTCCAACGGTGCGGGCTGCTTTGGGTCTTGATGTCCCACTTTCCTTTCATTTCTTTTGATTGTTTTTTTCTTTGTTTGTGCTCCGATCACTTTTTTCTTGGATGGTAAGTATTTAACTCACGCCTATAATGATTAGTATTATTAAGTTGATTTCCATTAATTTGACATTGTATAATAACCATTCCGATTTATTTATTAATTTTATACATTGATTTTATTTATTTTTCTTTTTGCAATTTTTATTTTTTTTGTGAATTTATGATTATCCAATTTTAGATTGAAATAATGACTAACCTACTAACATGGTATCATGGTATCTATGGAAAGAGATGCAGAATATCATGATATTCTGCATCTCTTTCCATAGATACCTAATTAATTATTGCTAGGCGTCGATATTCCCCTCTTGCTGATGTTTTGGGTACTCATCTGATCTTGTTTGTCATCTGGGTACATAGCTGTTTACGCCACACTCGCATTATCACAGAAACAACTCACAAAATAACACTCGACCCAACAACAACAAAAACCTAAATTATGCAATAATGTCAAGAATTCCATTATTGCATAATTTAATATGGGTGCTAATTAAACAGACATCTTTTTAATAGCATTATTTGCCTCTAAAAATCTAAGTCAGCCACAATTAACGAACGTCTGAATGATACTATCTTAGCCACTAGTTATCTTCTATGCAAGCTACTCTAAATACAACTTAGCATGGTGGTTATTTTTCAGCATCTTAATTTGTAACATGCATTCAAGCAGTAAACTTCTAAAATACTATTAAATGACATCAAAAATATATTCTATTAGCTTCTATTTCATTAGTATCATAAAAAAAATAACCACGAAGGGGATGGCGGGGTCTATTCGCTCGCTCACTTGACCCCGCCATCCCCTTCTAACCTAACCTGTCCGAGTCGGGGTGCCCCAAATCCCGAACTCGCTGTAAAATGGTGATGAGATATAAATTCCGTGGCTGAGTTAGTAATTAGGTGGCAATGTATAAATAAAAAGGACAAGTTAATATAATTGTTGATCTTTACTTGACGTTTTCCTTAGAATATTTAGTTGGCGTTGTAAAAAAGACGAATTAGTTTATTAGAGGCTATCACATTTTCCCGTTGCTAAGTTTGGGATGCATGAAGGAGCCTCCTCGTGTAGCGCAATTTGTTCCATCTGACACTCAACTGAACCGAGCGCTCGGCGCATCCTGGACAGTCTCACCTAATACCTTATAAGACTAGCCAATCCTTCCCTTGCGGTGGTAGGGCTAACGCCCGCCTGGTTCACGACCACCCTCCCACCGGAGTTCGGCGTCAAGCAGCCTGCTGTGTTTCGTTGACGCGTGGGAGTACCAGTGCCTCAAGGCATCTTCTGGGCACGCTCGCTTTCATCATGGACCTCATCTATCGCTTTCCATCAGGCGTGATCGAGGTCAAGAGCTAGCCCATTCATAAATAAATAAAAAAAATGAGAAGTTTGATCACGTGGCTAATAAAATAAAAGTGTGGCTAGACTTATTATTTCTCATTTAATATTTACTGTCAAATTCTGATGCAAAGAGTATAGTTCGAATGCAAGCCTGCGCATCACAGAACACTTACACTAGGGAGGAGCGCATGCATGGAATTTAGTTTTATACGGTTTTTTGTACGCACAGATAACAACTGTTTTTGTTTTTTAGAGTTGTCGCACCACTTTTGGTGGCCACGTTCCATCGCATGTGCAACGGTCAGTTGCCATCTTCTACCTTATATTTCTACCCACATATATAATTATATATAATTATATTTTGTTCATTTATTTCGTTTTACTTTATCAACTGTTCCGATCGACGTCATTCTGTCAACGCCGGCTGTCGCTGAAAACCAGCGCTGTGGCTCTGTCTTGCACATGAGTTCCAGCATTATGCTGAGCGATTGCCGTTTTGCGCGAATGTGACGCATATTATTATCTTCCTAACTTACATAACAATTGTAATTTTGTTTATTTTTGGTATGCGTCATGCTTGGCGCAAATAAAGTCTTTTTCTTTCTTTCTTTCTAAACTTTAGGTCTATGGGGTCCGAGTGCTCACTGAGTCTTTCGGGACATCAGCAAACAACTTGTCGACTGTACACGTGACTGATCGCGACGATAGGTCGTGGTAAAGATAAATTAAAAGAGTAGTGGATTGTATAACATATAATGAATTTAATATAAAGGGAAATAACAAAACGGTACGGTTGGTTTGCGTGAAATTATGAAAATGGGAAGCTAATATGCGTGAGCGCAGCCGTGCTTGGAGGCGTGCAACAGCTGACTGTCGTGGCGTGAGGGCGCTCGCTCGGCCGTCGGCCGGCAGGCGAGCCGCTGTCCTCGCACCCCTCTTTCACCGCCGCTGGCGCCGTCGCCGCGCGGCGATGTTGAGATGAATGGACTCAACATACTCCCCCCGTTGAAGTGTCTTCAATTGTTGTAACTGGCAGCGGGCAGATGGTGTTGAAGGCGCGCCGGATGACACCCTTTCTTGTGCGGATGTCGGCGACCCTCGCGACGCCATCTCTGCCTGGGAGAACATGTGTGACGCGTCCTAGAAGCCACATAAGAGGTGGTAAGTTTTTATCCTTTATGACGACCAGTGTTCCTTCCTTAAGCTCGCCAGATGCCTGGCGCCATTTTGTTTTCTCTTGTAGCCACAGAACGTAGACATGTGAGAAACGAGCCCAGAAGTGTTGCTTCAGGTATTCAATACGGCGAAATCGTTTCAAGCTGTTGACGTTGGCGTTCTGGATCTGTGGATGAGGCAGCATGATGAGAGAACGACTAATAAGGAAGTGCGCTGGGGTTAAAGGAGCTAGGTCGGAAGGATCGTTGGATGGTGGAGTTAAGCGCCTTGAATTTAAGGTAGCCTCAACTTGAATTAAACAGGTAGCCGTTTCCTCGAAGGTCGGGTTTGTTAAATTCAAACTACGTTGTAGATGATGTTCATTGGATTCAACTGCCGACTCCCATAAGCCTCCGAAGTGTGGCGTATATGCAGGTGTGAAAGAAAAGACGTTGAAGTTGAAGTTGAAGTTGTTTAGATTTAGGTCTTGCAAAGGCAGCCTGACCAACTCATTGAAAGCACCGACGCAGGTTGTGCCAATGTCGGAAAAGATGTTACGGGGTTTTCCCCTTCGAGCAATAAAGCGGTTTAGTGCAGTGTGTATGAAAACCTCCTTTGTAAGGTCCGACACAAGCTCGAGGTGGACGGCTCTGGTAGCTAGACACACAAACACAAGTGAAACATTTGATGAACCTGCATCTTCTACCTTCACGGTCAGTTATCATGATGGGACCGGCGTAATTTAGTGAACCAGACTCAAGTGATTTTTTATTGCATTTATGAATGAAGCGCATGACATATGCCGCACACGCTGCAATGTGTTAAGGTTTGAACATTTTGAAAATAACGCAGTAATAGGATTTTCAATAATGTGATTAGAAACATGAAAAGAAGTGATTGTTTCCAGTAACTTAAAATGATAATTAAAATGTGATTCAGGGCACTGAAGCCATGAAGCCATTTTTACTAAGAAATTGTGGTCTTGACCACCACAATGAAGACGACAACAGCCTGTCAGTTCTGAATCCACGCGAAGCGAGGTCTGCGGGGTTTTCAAGACACCATGATGTGGTAAGAAATTAGAACATGTTGAGTCGAGTGGGCGCCTAGTAGATTCAGACATGTGTCTCTGCTCTTTGTACTCAAATTGTTCATCAGAACTATGATATGTGGTGTCTTTAAATTGTTGTTCACAGGAACTCTCTTCACCAGAATGCTTATGTATGAACGACACAGAATCTAACTTCGAAGGCCGATCTAAATCTACTTGTAAGTTATTAGTATGCATACAAACATGTGAAGAGGCATCAGACTGATAAAATGCACCCGAAATGAGCCAACCTAATTTTGACTCATGTAAAGTGGGCTTATGGGTACCTAATGCGATACGTCCAGTGCCTATGATACCCCAAAAGACTTCCGCACCGACAAGGACGTCGATCGAAGACGGAACGTAATAAGTGGGGTCAGCAAGACGGACCTTCGTAGGTATACGTATGTTGCTAGTATCAACATAAGTATGAGGAACTGATGCTGATACTTTCGGCAATACGAGGCAGTCAATATTCAGTTCGTACTCACTGTCATCAATTGATTTTAATGACACTGAGCATCCCTGATTACAACTAGAAGATTGAGAATTAATACCTGTTACCTTGGACTTGGTAATGTAGGTAGGAACATGAAGCTTACGAACAAAGTCCTCCAAAAGGCCGCTGTCCAGCAAGACTCGTGCTGTATGGTGATTACCGTCAGCATCGGTCACCCTCACGAGCGCTGTGGAAAGTAAAATTACTCGAGATGTAAAAGATTGACTAGCTGATAATGCAGTATTGTGTGCACTAGGAAGAACATTGTCACTATCGATGTGTAACAGAGTATTGTGTTTTTGACGACAATACTTACAATGACCTAATTTGCATTTGGAAGTTTCATGTCCTGGACGAAGACAATTCATGCATACATTTGAACTCTGAGCTTTTTTAATACGAGCCTGTACTGAGAGGCTTTTAAACTGCTCGCAAGCAAAAATAAAATGATCCCGACGACACATGGGACATGACAAAGGCTTTATTGACTTGTCAGGCACAGCACTGCTCTTAGGTGTGGTCGCAGGTGTGGTGTGTTCGCTTTTAGCTGTTGCAATAGGCTTAGACTCCTCAATTGTTTCCAGTAAGTCAGCTCTGCTACTGATGAAGTTAGTGAATGCAGATAATGTAGGAGGTTCGGAAAAAGTGTTTCTGTGCTCTTCCCACTGACGATTCGTGACGTGATCGAGCTTACTGGTCATTATGTAAATGACAAGTACATCAACGAAAGCGTTCTGAACTGGTTGACCAAGGGTTGCCAATGCTCTAAGATTTTTATTTGTTGTGTCAATTATGTAACGCAGTGACTTACTTGACTCTCTATCAATAGACTGGACGTTGAAGAGTGCTTGCACATGGTTGTTGACAAGCAATCTCTTGTTGTCATACCTCTCACAAAGTAACTGCCAGGCAGCGTCGTAGTTTTCTGATTTAAAGTCAAGGTTATCAATAACAAGAGAAGCACTCCCTTTTAAAGATGCACGCAGATAGTGTAATTTATTAATTTTATCTAAGGTATTGTTATTATGCACTATAGAAATGAAGGTATCTCTAAATTCCAGCCAATCATGATATTATTATGAGCCTGTACTGTCCCACTGCAGGGCAAAGGCCTCCCTTCCTTGCTTCCACTGTTCTCTGTCTTTTGCCACATCTGGCCAATCCTTTCGGTAGGAGTCTAATTCATCACGCCATCTCCTCTTGGGCCTACCGCGTCGCCGGTTCTTGTTTGGAACCCAATCAGTGGCCACTTTTGCCCAGTTCTGTTGCGACATGCGGCAGATATGGCCAGCCCAGTTCCATTTTAGATTGGCGGCTGAGTTGCCTACGTCTGCGATTTGTGTTTTGGAACGAAGTATACTGTTTTTGATGCGGTCTTTGATTTTGACTCCAAGAATACTTCGTTCCATTGCTCGCTGGCAGACCCCGAGTGCGGACTTTTGACATTTTGTTAATGACCACGTTTGCGCTCCGTAGGTGAGGGTAGGGAGGACGCACATATCCATGAGTTTCTTTTTGAGGGAAAGTGGAAGTGCTCCTTTCATTAGGTGTTTCATCGACCAATAGCTCTTCCAGGCGTTTTCGGTGCGTCTAGCAACTTCTTTATCTTGTCTCGCCTGGAATGAGACTATTTGGCCGAGATATATGTACTCATGGACATATTCAACCTCAACACCCTCAATGTCTACTTTGCGCTTCGTGCTGTTGGTCAGTTTTCGTCATATTCATTCTGAGTCCGACCTCGAGGCTGGCGTGGCTCAGTTGTTCGAGCATTAGACTTAACTCAGCCGCTGAGGAAGAGAAAAGGACTATGTCGTCGGCGAAGCGCAGATTTGTTAATCTTCTTTCTCCGACAACAATGCCCTTGTCCTGCCAGCGTGTATCTAAATTTTTGAAGACTTCTTCAAGCGTTGCTGTGAAAAGTTTTGGAGACAACGGATCACCTTGTTTGACTCCTTTACGGATTGGAAAGGATTGGCCAGTGGTATCTAAACGTATGGCTGCGGTACTGTGTAGGTAGATGCATTTTAATAGTTGGATATAAGTGGGTTCTATTCCTTGTTTATTGAGTGATGTGAATATGGCTTTGTGTGATAAACTATCAAAGGCTTTGGAGTAGTCTACGAACGCGAGGTACAGTGGTAAGTTGAATTCTTCATGTTTCTCTATCAACTGATTCAGAGTGTGAAGATGGTCGGTCGTGGATAGGCCACGGCGAAACCCAGCCTGTTCAGGAGGTTGGTGGAGGTCCAGTTGGCCGGAAATGCGGTTTTCAAGTACTTTGATAAAAGCTTTGTACAAGTGTGAGACAAGGCTGATAGGACGGTAATTGCCTATGTCTGATTTGTCTCCCTTTTTGTGTAGTAGAATGATGTTGGAATGACAGAAGTTAATAGGAAATATGCCACTTTTTAAAATTGAGTTAAATAGATTACAAATGTATGGTAGTAAGAATTGCTCTCCAATTCGCAATGCGTCGGTTGTAATGCCATCTTCCCCTGGACTTTTGTTGTACTTCATGCCACTGAGAGCCCTATGAACTTCATAGCCAGTTATCACAGGGACATCATCAGGGCATGAGTAGACTTCATCTGCGAGCTGGGAAGTTGTGTCGTCGTCTGAGTAAAGAGATTTGTAGAAATGCGTGCAAATTTGGATTAATTTTGTTCTATCACCCTGTCTCACACCATTACCGTCCCTTAAGTGGGTTATAGAAGATCTGCCTGCTTCTATACCCCGCATGGCCGACCTCAAAGAACGGTTGCTTGTTAAAGCGGAGTGAGCGAGTTCGGTGTTGTAATCTCTGATATCTTTTCGAATGCTCCGCTTGACTTGTCGGTCTAGCTGTCTATATGTGAAGGATTGATAGGACTGATTCTGTCTCTCCTCTATAAGATGAATTGTGTGATCGGTAAGTTTTTTCTGCTTGTTTTTGGAACACTTTATTTTCTGACTAGCTGCTGTTATGACGTGTTTGATGTTATTGTATTGAATTTCTGTATCTTCTGAATTTTTAGACTCTAGTATGCTGAAACTGTTTTTGATGTGTAGGTTAAATTTTTCTTTGTTTGCAATTAATGTAGTTTTGTCGATACGTTTTATTGTTTTTCTGATCATTTTGCAGCGATGAATTTTCATGTCAAAACTAACTACGACCCTAAGTGGACGATGATCGGAACTAAATTTTATACTGTTGAGGACTTCGACATTCTTCATGATTTGTTTATCCGAGCAGAGGCAAAAATCAATCTCGTTTCTCGTGTGACCGTTTGGAGAAAGCCAGGTCCATCGGCGATGTGACTTTTTGGGGAAAAAGCTATTACTAACACTTAAGTTCTGCCCAAAAGCGAATTCTAAAAGGCGTTGACCACGTTCATTTCTACAACCCAGACCGTAAGGTCCTAGAACGTTTGTGTGGTCAGATGTTCTTCTCGGCCCAATCTTGGCGTTATAATCGCCCATGACCAGTGTCCAAGTCCCTCTGTGTTCATCACATGCCCTGTTTAACAGGTCATAGAACTCTTCCACCTCATCATTACTATGCGAAGATGTTGGAGCATATACTTGGACTAGTGTTAGGACCTTTTTCTCAGCTACACGAAACTTGAGCAAAGCGATTCTGTTGGAATATGCGACAAATTCTATAATGTTTTCCTTCCAGCGCTTTGAGATCAGAAAGCCAACACCATATCTTGTGTCCGTGTCGCCGTTGTGGTAAAAGATGGTACTATCCCGTTCTATTGTGTTTTCTCCTTCTCTTCGCACTTCTGCTAGGCCGACTATGTCCCAATTTACATTTTCTAGGGCATGCTCTAGCTCGAGCAATCTTTCTTCAGTTCTTAATGTCCGTACGTTGAATGATAAGATTCTAAGCTTCTCGGTATCCTTTTTGCGTTCCGTAGTTGTTTGGCAGTTGACCCTCGCTCGGAGATTATTCACCCCGACCCCAGGGTGCACCTGCATACTGCCAATAGCCGTGCACTGACTGGAGTCGCCAATCATGATAGCTACCTGAAAATTTGGGTAAGTCAATTTTGGGTAAACGAATTGAATTGTGTTTGTGTGTACTAGTAATACCAGAATCCACCTCGGTTGCGGAGTTCCCCGCAAGAAGCTTTCTCGCGCCGCTGCACGTACGGCAAAATGATCGATTTACGACGACAAAAATATTTCTAACGAAAATTTGTTACATTTAATTATTTAAACATATTTTTGAGTGGCTATTACCTATACTAAGCAGTTTGACGTTTTCTAACTCAACCTACGGACCTATAAGTACTGATTTTTAATATATTGAAATTTTATTCCAATATTTAATTTTTGCATTGAAATAAAACAACTCAAAATAAATCGTAAACTTTGTATTATTACAAAAAAACATTATTAATCATCTTCTTCGTCATCGTCTTCCTCATTCTGATCGTTGCCTAAATATTTTGGCATCGTGAGCATATTCATAATTGTATCATTAAAACCTTTCATTGGTTTTTTTTTTCACTGATCGATGTTGACTTATCAGGGGATCGGAGTTAATACATAGCCAGTGTAAAATGTCCGTGTTAGTATTAATTCTTGAAGTTTTCGTGAGTGCATGAGTCGTATGTTTTTATATTCTTTTTGAGAGGCTTCCAATACGTCCTCGGATAGCTGACCCACAGGCAGAGGTAGCTGACTTATGATGTCGCTGCTGTGGATAAGTAGTTTATGTACTGACGCACTCATCTTGTACCATCCATACAGTTCAATGCATTTTTGTGCTGTTTCCATGCAATAAGGTTTGAAAGTTTTTATGTTGATGTAATGGCAACTGGAAATTGTCTTTAAAATATTTGAAAACCTTTCAATCAATTCTTTATCGATTCCAGTAATTTCAGAAACTATCTCTGGATTTTCAAAAAATTTCCGTGCCGTGTTGCCGTCATTTGTGTTTCCACCTCCTTGCTTAGGTTGGTCCACTACTAAACTTATCTTCTCGTAAAACAGGTCTGTAGCAGGTTTGTACGAACAAACACAAGTTACAACGGAACGTTATTTATTGTGAACACAAAGTACATAAACTATAGCCTAGTACAGTACAGGGAGCGGGACCCCGTGCGTGTGCTAGCGTAAGACTGGTTCTCAGAGCTGTCCGAACAGGAAAGTCGAAGCAGACCGAGAGCGCAGTGAATACTCGCCGCGCAGAACAGAACAGAGTAGTCGCGGCGCCCCCGCAAGGGGTCGCGGCGGCGGGCATAGGCTAGGCCTTTAATCCCGCAGCATCGGGGCGTGCGTGCCCGTAACGACGGGCACGTCGTGGGGGTGCCTTACAAGGGCATAGCCTCCCGGCAGGCGCGAAGAAGTCGCAGCCTGCCTGTGTGAGTGTCGTTAGTGTGCAGCAGGAGCGCCCACGGCACCGCCTTGCAGTGCCGTTGTTTCACGCCCCTACGGCGGTCTGTCCCCGCCAGGTGAGACCTCCGGTTGCCCGGAGGAGGCCCGGCGGGGGACGACCAGCGACGTAGGAGTCGACTTTGGGGGGCGCTCCCTGCCGAGAGGTGTAGGCCCCCGTCTGTTACGCTTCCAGGTCAAGCCGGTCACGCTCCAGACTAAGGGGCCGTAGTGTGTGTGTGTGAGCGGCATTGTACTGTGTAACGCCGCTCATGTAGCGAGAGAGACGTGCGTCCGCGCCGCACGTTCCTCGCGTGAGTTGGATGTAGGTAGAGTCATGTGTGTATGGGATTCGGCGCGCGCCATGCCTATATTAACTTAGCACACAGCGCGTGCCGAGCGTATGTTTCGTTGTAGAGTCTTATTGTAGGACTGAGCCGCGTGTCGGTGTCTACAGCTCAGTCGGAGTCAAGTCCGATGGTTTTTTTTGTCAGTCCGGTGTGCTGGGAGAGTCAGCGTCCGGCAGCAGGTCGCGAGCTAGGCGCCTCGCGTCAGGAGGCCGCGCGTGCCAGGGCGCTATGTGCTTGACGTGAGGCCAAGCAGAAGCGTCGGCACGCGCGAACATGTTCGACGCAAGGCGGCCGCAGAAGTCGTCCAGGCTCTCAATCTGGAGGTCCCGCTGTATAACGCTGTTCCTCACGAGGCGAGGGGCGTTAACAATTTTACGCAGCGCCAAGTGCTGCTGCGCGCGAAGGGTCTTCTTGTTCGACTCGCTCGTGAGGGCGAGCCAAGCTGGGGCGGCATAAGTGAGCAGCGGGCGGATGTACATCTTGTACACGCCCAGCTTAGCCCGCAGCGGGAGGCGGGACGAGAGCACTGGGCGGAGCAGAGCGCGGGCCACTCTACCTTTAGCGGCGACCTGGCGGACGTGACTTCCCATGTTGAGTCGACGGTCGATGGTTATCCCGAGGTATTTGACCTGGGGTGACCATGCGACGTCGACTCCGTGTAGTCGGAGAGGTGGCGGGAGGTGGGCGCACCCTACGAGTAGCGCCTGCGTCTTACCCACGTTCACCGACAATCTCCATTTGGACAACCACGCGGGCAGGAGGTCGAGCACGCGCTGCATCTTGACGGCCGCGTGCCTCGCATTCAGCGAAGAGCAGATGTACGCGGCGTCGTCGGCGTACAGCGCGAGCGTACAGTCCGGCGTGGAGGGGATATCGTCGGTGTAACATGAGTAGCAGGGGGGCGAAATGCAGCTACCTTGCGGCACGCCCGCGGCTACCGGTCGGGCGTCAGACACGACACCATCGACCACCACCTTAAAGGTCCTGTCCGTGAGGAAGGAGGAGACCACCTTAACGACGCGACGAGGCGCGTCAGAGAGCGAGATCTTGTAGATCAGACCGGCGTGCCAAACACGATCGAAAGCTTTCTCCATGTCGAGGAGTACTGCAACTGCGTGCTCCCTTTTGTTTAGCGACGTAGTAAGCAGGTGCAGTACCCTCGACAGCTGGAGCGTTGTGCTGTGCTCCGAGCGAAACCCGAACTGCTCCGGTCGAGGTGTAATATGAGGAGTAAGGTGTCGCAGCAGGAGTTGCTCAAACACCTTGGAGATGGTGGGCAGGAGTGTGATGGGCCGATAGCTCTCCGGCTTCAGCACGTTCTTATTCGCCTTCGGCAGCATTATGACGCGCCCCTCCTTCCAACACCTAGGAAAGGCCCCCGTGCGCAGTATCCCCGTGTACAGGCGCGCCAAAGCCGCAACCATACGGAAGGGCAGGTGGCGCAGCACTGTGTTGGTGATACCGTCCGCCCCAGGGGCCTTTTTCGGCTTGGTTCTGAGGATGGCGCGTCTCACTACGTGAGGCGAAAAGAAGATAGGTTGCTCTTCGGTCGCTATCGGCGACGCAAAGTACTCTCCAAGGTGCCTCTCGACTGCTGCGACGTGTTCGCGCTCGTCAGTCGGGTTCGGCTGGAACTGACGCTCCAGGTGCTCGGCAAAGATCTCCGCACGGTCTGATGCGGCGTATCTTGGCGCCCCGTCGCTATGCAGGAGCGGACGCACTGGAGCTGGGGTGCTCGTGACACGCCGGCAAAGCCTATGTAATGCCGGCCAGTCACCCTCCGTCGACTCTATGAACACTTCCCAGCTCTCTGCGTTGTGCTCCTGGAGCTTGGCCCTCGTCTTTTCCGCAAGACGGTTTAGCTCTGCTTTTGTACGTGGGCACTTCGTGATGAGCCACTGCTTGCGAAGGCGCCTAGTCATGGCGACCATATCGCGTAGGTGGCGAGGCAGGGGCCTGCGTAGTAGGCCCTGCGAGTGCGTCAGTGTTGTGGTCGCGTCTTCGTAGGCGCGTTGGATGCAAGCAGTGACCTCACTGGCCATCCCGTCCACGTCTGCGGCGGTGACTACGGGCCAAGTGGGTGTGGTGGTCTCCAGCGCTTCCTGGAAGGAGCTCCAGTCAGTCTTTCGACGTGGCGCTGGGGGCGAGAGTCGGACAGGCATTTCGGACAGGACGACGAGAACAGGTTGGTGGTCCGAACACATCTCGTCGTCCAGTACCTGCTGGGCGATCTGGCAATTTAGGCCACGATGCACCATGATGTCCAGCACATCCGGCGCACACCTCAAGTTGTCTGGAAAGTGCGTCGGGGCTTCAGGGCCGGACACCACGTAGCCGTGGGCCTCCGCGTCTGCGAAGAGTCGTCTGCCCCCCGTCGTGGTGGTTCTTGCATTCCACGCCGGGTGTTTGCAATTCAGGTCGCCGGCAAGGATGGTAGGGTGCGGCGACCGGAGTATCAGGGCCCTCAGCTCAACCACGTTGAAGGGAGCCGAGGGCGGGATGTAGGCCGCATATACGTCGACGTCCTCGCCGGCGACATGCAATTGCACTCCCGGCGTCTTCCATTAGATATGAAATAAAATCTAATGGAAGACGCCAAATTATACTAACTAAAGTGTGCCAGAAGACGTTTACTACTATTTTGGGAGTATCAAAGGACCGAATACAAAGAATTTGTAAAAACCATTTAACCACAATGGAACTCCCAAATGAAAAAAGAGGTGGTGATAGAAAATCTTTTCGGTATTCTGGTCGCTTATTATCTGTTAAAACTTACATAAAGGAACTTAAAAGTATAGAGTCACATTATGTGCGAGGGAGATCTACTGTGCAATATTTAAGCAGTGACTTAAACATTAAAAAAATCCATACGCTTTATAATAATGATCCAAATAATGTTCCTGTAAAGTACGAATTTTTCCGACGTATATTCAACAAATATTTTAATTTGAGCTTTAAAACACCGGCCACAGATGCTTGCTCTAAGTGTATCCAGTTAAAAGAAGCTATTCCTCGTGAACGTGATCTAGCTAAAAAACAACTGCTAATAGCGCAGTTTCGAATTCACAAGTTAAAGGCTAAGTGGTTTTACACTAGCCTTAAAAGTCCTCAAGATGACGAAATGATATTTTCTTTCGACTGTCAAAATAATTTGGTTTTACCAAAAGTTCCAGACCAGAGCGCTTATTTTAGCCGTCAGCTATATGTTTACAATCTAACGATTTGCCAAGGACCTTCCAATGGGCCGCAATAATATTTATCTACACTTGGCTAGAAACTGAGGCTATGAAGGGATCCAACCAGATAGCTTCAGCTGTATTTCATCAACTAATGAATACCACTTTTGAAGACAATGTTAATCATGTCAAATTGTTTTGTGATGGTTGTGGGGGACAGAACAAAAATACTATTGTATTGGGAATGCTCGCTTATTGGTTAAAAACCAAGGCTCCAAGTAATATGAAAAGAATTACAATAATATTTCCAGTTGTAGGGCATTCCTTTTTGCCTCCTGACCGTATTTTTGGAAATATTGAAAGGGCTACACGGCCTCTAGAAGTCATTGCAGAACCAGAGACCTATTTTGATATTTTCCAAAAATACGGTACGGTGCTGAGACTTGGCAAAGATTTCAATTTTTATGATTGGAAATCAAACACCAAAGATGTACTGAAATTGCCTGGATCTTGGCATTTCCAATTTAATGCATCCAAGAAGTTTTTTTTGAGAAAAGACAGGAATGGCAAAATTGCCGTTAAAGGGGAACCGCATTATGTATCGGAGGTGGTGAATTACGGCAATGTTTGTAAAAGAGGTAAATCGTTTGAACAGATTGAACCTACTCTGATCAATTTAGGCGTTCCTGTAAAACCAGCAAAATTAAATGATGTGAGAAACTTGCTGATTAAACATTTTGGACAGGATTGGGCTAAGGTCGATTGTCTAAAATATTATAGATTTCTTGAAGAAAACCAAACTGAAGCTGCTTTAGACGAAGATACCGATACTGAGGAAACTTTAATGGATGAAGACACAGAAATAAGAGTATAATATTATTGTAAGATGATTATTTAGGTTTAGGATTTAATTTTGATACTGTTTCAAAACTCTTCATGTTAATATCATACTATTTCAAAACTGTTTATGTTAAAAATACTTTTGCAAAAGTGGTTATGTTTAATTTTTAAATACTAATTAAAAGATAACTATGGTATTGGGATTTTATTTACTATAAGAAATTAATTCTCTGTGACAATAATTTTCAGTAATGTGTTGTAATATGAATTTTCATCATTTTAACACTAGAGGTTTTAATCGATTTTCCAAAATTATTATTCTTTCAACATAGCGGACTTTGCAAGTGGACTACTCAAATGAGCAATGACTTGGCTAATAGGATACTTAATTATTTTTAAATCACGAACTCTAACACCATCGGACCCTGGGGACTTGCTGCATTTTAACTTATCTATTATTATACATATATCCCTAGGACATACCTTTTTTACCAGGTAGTGCTCTTTAAGACGAGTTTTAAAAAGAGGGACAGAGAAAGAGTGGGAATAGTAGCTGGTTTTGTGTGGATGGGATTTAAGGAGGGATCTAAGGTGTGATCTGCAGGGTGCGTAACTAGGGCGATCGTAAGTAATTCGCTGACGTAGGTACGGGTTGTGTAAAATGTTAAAAAGGAGACATAGAATCCGAGTGTTCCTACGAAAACGGATCGGGAGCCACTTGAGCTCCTTGCGAAGATGAGAGACATGATCATACTTCCGCAGACCGTTATAGTTGAAGAGGACAATTTGGCTATAGAAGGCAGTATTATAACTTGTTTTAATGATGTTGACTCCGAGGTAATATGTAGTGGTAAAATTTGAGCCCCTTTTGTTTAAAATGTATTTTATGTCACCGGCGCGGCATTTGGCAACAGTATAGTAATAATAAATAATAATAATAATAAATTGTTTATTTATAAAATAGGACACATTTACAATAAATATCTCACAAAATTTAAAGAACACAGTTGCTTATTTGCCTGAACTAGGTTTAACCTGTGTTTCAGGCTAGATTGAGCTTATGTCAACTTAAAATAATAAATTAACAATAATGGATCAATTTTATTGCCTATACTTAAAACCTAAAAATTAAAGGACACGTCATGTTTTATTTACAGACAAAAAGAAGCTCTTCTGTCTTTTTGTAAGAGATGCTTAGTAAATATTGCACAATTGTCTTTTTACAGCTATAATAATTTAACTTATAGATACTTAATTTTCTATTTAACCTATTGTACAGAAATGGACCTAAAAATGTAAAAAATCTTTTTATAAAAACATATTTTGAGAACGCATTTGAATCGCATACAATATCATTCCGTCGCTTATTAGTATTTTCGGTGTTGTACGAAAGCATGGTGTGCTGTTTTAATACCAAGTGCATAATGACAAGCTGGCGAACAGTCAGTACGTTACATGATTAGTATAGCAGAACTGTGGGATAAAGAAAGGAATGGAAATTTGCTACTTTTAAAATGGCTCTCTGAGCTCTTTCAAGAGGGAGTAAGTGAGTTTTGAGTGCTCCACCCCATGTAGTGATACAGTACTGGATTACAGATTGACCTAGGGCCAAATAAACTTGTTTGATTAATTTTGAATTCGCAATAGCTCGCAGTTTTTTAAAAACGTATATTAATTTGCGCACTCTTTTGACCAAACTTTCAATATGTGGTCTGAAAGTAAGTGTTTCGTCTATTATTACTCCGAGGTATTTTATGTTGCATGTATGGGAGATAATAGGACAATCACATGTACTGATTGGCTGGAGTCCACATTGATGAGCAAACAGATGAGGATTAGCTATGTTAAATTTAGGCTTACGCATGGAGAAGTGTATACATTTGGTCTTGTCAGCATTTAATGTTAGTAAATTACTTTGAAGCCAATTAGTCACAGTGTTGAAACCTAATTGAGCGTATTCGTACAATTCGTTACTGGTTTTAGCGGAAAATATTAAGGCCGTGTCGTCAGCATATGAAACAATTTTGCCTTGTTTAATGTATAAATTGCACAAATCGTTAATATAAACCAGGAAGAGGGTTGGGCCCAGTATGCTTCCTTGGGGAACACCAAAACCAGTATTTTTTTGCTCATCGCTCGTAATATTATCTATCCTAACACATTGATATCTGTCGTTTAGGTAATCAGCAAAAAGTTTCAGCGGCGTTCCCCTTATTCCCATAGCCTCTAATTTGTTCAGAAGCATAGAAACAGCCGGGAACCCGTGCTTCCGCGATCGACCGTCAGGCGGCGCCACCGGTATCATCGACCGGTGGTTCCACAGCCGTCCGCCAGGCGGTGCCACCTACAGCATCGAGCAGTACCTCGGCCGCCCGCCAGGCGGCTGCACTGGTACCATTAAACGCCGCGACCGTTCGCCAGACGGCATCACCTGTACCATCGGCGGACGTGTCCAACGTCGCAACGCGCGCCCCGGGGCGCAGCCCTCGCGCTCTCCTGTGCAAGGTACGCACCCCGCGGCGCAGGCCGCGCAACACACACACCCCGCGCCCAATACCGGAAGCGCGCGCGCCACCGCGACCGCCATGTCCCAGGTGCGCTCCGCTGCGCCCACGTCTGTCGCGCCCGCACCAACCACTCCCGCTGCCGCGCCCGCCGCGCCCGCTGCTGCTGCGCCCCACGCGCGCGCCGCGGCGCACCAGGCGCCGCCGAGACCCCCACTGCCCGCAACAGGACAACACGCCGCCGCCCCGCCAGCGCAGAGCAGGGCGCCGCGTGGAGACACCGCGCCGACCTACGCTGCCACAGCACGGCGCACCGCATCGCCCGCTCCCCGCCGCTTGCTGGCGGGCGCGGCCACTGCATCCACCCCGGCGAGGTTAGTGCCGAAGTCAATTCTTTTTTCACCGCCACCACCGAGGGGCTCCGCCCAGGACTCTCCGGCCATGATGTCGGCATGTTCCTCCCGTCAGGGGTCGGACATGTCGGCGTCGTCTGGGGGCTCCTACGCCGGCTCACGAAACGTGTCCGCGGACACGTCCGCACGAGCCGACGCGATGGACGCCGACCGCCCCCCCACACCGATGGACACGCTGGGCTTCGGCTACGAGTTTACTCTCGAGGCCAGGCCCCAGCGTCGCCCAAGAAGCCCGGACGAGGAAGACGACGAGGAGGCCAAGCGGTACTGTCCCGAACCGCCACTGCCGCAGCGCCCTCCGCGCGGCACGGGCGGGGCGGGGCCGTCAGCCGCTGCCGACCCGCCGAGCTTATCGCCCATCCCGGACGAGACCCCGGAGGCGACGCAAGTAGTGGCACCCGCGGCGCCTTCCGACAAGGATGTTAAGAAGAAGAAGCTCCGCTACCCTCCGCTTATAGTGGAGAGGCTGCCAGATTGGACCGCTCACTTCAGAGCGGTGAGTGCCAAGCTGGGGCACCCTCCGAATGCCCGCCCATACCAGGGCGGCATTCGGTTCTTACCCGAATCGGAGGGTGACAGCACGCAGTTGCAGTACTTCTCGACATGGAAAAAGCATTCGACCGTGTTTGGCACGCCGGTCTGATATATAAATGTCGCTGACAGACGCGCCCCGTCGCGTCGTCAAGGTGGTCTCCTCCTTCCTCTCGGACAGGACATTTAAGGTGGTGGTCGAAGGTGCTATCAAGCGCCCGACCGATAGCGGCGGGCGTGCCGCAAGGCAAGCCCCACGACGCAGGAATGCACACTCGCGCTGTACGCTGACGACGCCGCGTACATTTGCTCCTCGCTAAATGCGAGGCACACGGCCGTCAAAATGCAGCGCGTGCTGGATTTGCTTCCCGAATGGCTGTCGAAATGGCGGTTGTCGGTAAACGTGGGCAAGACGCAGGCGCTGCTTGCCGGCTGTGCGCACCTCCCACCACCCCTCCGACTGCACGGAGTCGACATCGATTGGTCGTCCCAGGTCAAGTACCTAGGGATAACCATCGATCGTCGACTCTCCATGGGTAGTCACGTCCGCCAGGTCGCCGCTAAGGGCAGAACGGCCCGCGCGCTGCTACGTCCAGTGCTCTCGTCCCGCCTCCCGCTGCGAGTCAAGCTGGGCGTGTACAAAACGTACATCCGCCCGCTCATCACGTATGCCGCCCCAGCCTGGCTCGCCCTCACGAGCGAGACCAACAAGAAGATCCTGCGCGCGCAGCAAAACCTGGCGCTGCGCAGGATTGTGAACGCCCCTCGCCTCGTGAGGAATAGTGTCATCCAGCAGGACCTCCAGATCGAGAGCCTGGACGACTTTTGCGCCCGCCTCACGTCCAACATGTTCGCGCGTGCCGACGCTTCTGCTTGGCCCCATGTCAAGCATATAGCGCCCTGGCACGCGCGGCCTCCTGACGCGAGGCGCCTCCCACGCGACCTGTTGCCGGACGCTGACGACCCCACCTAACTCCCGGACTTGACTCCGACTGAGCTTCAGACACCGACACGCGGCCCAGTCCCACAATAAGACTCTACAACACTACATACGCCCGGCGCGCGCGGTGTGCTAAGTTAATATAGGCAATGCGTGCGCCGTACCTCATGCAAACACGACTCTACATACATATACCTCACGCGATGAACGTGCGGCGCGGACACACGTTTCACTCGCTTACATGAGCGGTGTTACACAACACAATGCCGCTCACACACTCATAACGGCCCCTTAGTCTGGAGCGTGACCGACCCGATCTGGAAGCGTAACAGACGGGGGCCTACACTTCCCGGCAGAGAGCGCCCCCCAAAGTCGACCCCTACGTCGCTGGTCGTCCCCCGCCGGGTCTCCTCCGGGCAACCGGAGGTCTCACCTGGCGGGGACTGACCGCCGTAGGGTCGCGAAATTACGGCACTGCGAGGCGGTGCCGTGGGCGCTCCTGCCGCACACTATGACATACACACTAGGCAGGTAGCGACTTCATCGCGCCTGCCAGGAGGCTTTTGCCCATGTAGGCAGCCCACATGACGTGTCCGTCGTCACGGACACACACGACCCGACGCCGCGTGATAAAAGGCACTGCCTATGCCCGCCGCCGCGGCCCCTTGCGGGGGCGCCGCGACTTCTCATGATGTGCAGGGCGGGTTTGGATTAGCCCGGAGCCGATCCAGTGCGCTCGTCTGCGCTAGTGAGTGCGCGATTTTACCCGTTCGGACCTGCCAACCCCGGTTTGTTTAGTGTGTTGCCGTGAGTGAAGACTGACTTCACCTGGGACAGCACACAGAGGAGGCCGCCCCGTCGTCTGCCCGGTGTGGCAACACACCGTCGCGGTCACGGAGGCTCCGCGACAAAAAATTTAATTCAAATTCAACATGCTGCCTAAGAAAATGCCGAATCGGAGCTCTCTGGGGCACGAC
Organism: Melanchra persicariae; assembly: GCA_947386135.1. Classification (NCBI taxonomy): domain Eukaryota; kingdom Metazoa; phylum Arthropoda; class Insecta; order Lepidoptera; family Noctuidae; genus Melanchra; species Melanchra persicariae. The sequence goes on along the minus strand of OX376673.1, from coordinate 5,880,897 downwards.
GCCGGAACATCTCCCGACCGTCCGATGGGGGACCGGACGACGTCGCTCCCGCACATCGGGGACCCGACGCCCGGTGCTCCACCAGCCGCTCCAGCCTCATTAAGGACGACCACATCCGGCCCAACGACGCCGCCGTCGACTGCGCGCGTTTCGCCGACGCCGTCGTCGAGCCGGCAACCGGCCGTCCCGGTCCGCTCTTCGGCGTTTCACCCCGTGCCCATTCAGGCCCCGGGGCCCGCCGTAGCCACCCGCGCACACGCTGTGCGCACCGCCGCTCCCACCGTGCGCTCCGCTGTTCCGAGATCGAGCGCAACCGCGATAAATCGCCCGCCGCCGGTACAGTCGGTTAGTGCCGCGGCCGCCCGCCAGGCGGCAGCACCAATACCACCGGTTAGTACCACGGCCGCCCGTGAGGCGGCTGCACCTACACCATCAAGTTCCGCGACCGCTCGCCAGGCGGCACCACCTGTGCCATCAACGAGTGCGACCGCCGCTGCACCCGCGCGTCCCGGGGCGCAGCCCTCACGCTCCACGTTGCAAGGTGCTCGCCCCGCGGCGCAGCCTGCGCCGCATAAACGACCCGCGCCCAATATTGGGGGCGCCCGCGCTACCGCGACCGCCACGTCTCAGGAGCGCCCGCCCCGACAACGCCCGTCACCTATGCCCACGCCACCGTGTCCGGTGCACCCGCCGCTGCTGCGCCTCTTGCGCGCGCTGCCGTGCACCCGACACCATCATTTCCGACGTTGCTAGCTGCGGGCCAACACGCCGCCGCCCCGCCTGCGCAGAGCGGAGCGCCTCGCGGCGACCCAACCCAAACAGCGACGCACGCCGCTAACCCAATCCGCCGCACAGCATCGCCCGCTACCCGCCGCTTGCTGGCGGGCGCGGCAACAACAACGTCAAGGTTGGTGCCGGATAAAATATTATTCTCGCCGACACCACCAAGGGGCGCCGCTTAGGATTCCCCCGCCATGCCGTCGGCATGTTCCTCCCTCCAAGGGTCGGACGTGTCAGCGTCATCTGGGGGCTCCTACGCCGGTTCACGAAACGTGTCCGCGGACACGTCCGTCCGAACCGACGCGATGGACGCCGACCGCCCCCCACACCGATGAACACGCTGGGCTTCGGCTACGAGTTCGCTCTCGAGGCTAGGCCCCAGCGTCGCCCAAGAAGCCCGGACGAGGAGGACGACGAGGAGGCCAAGCGGTACTGTCCCGAACCGCCACTGCCGCAGCGCCCTCCGCGCGGCACAGGCAGGGCGGGGTCGTCAGCCGCTGCCGACCCGCCGAACCTATAGCCCATCCCGGACGAGACCCCGGAGGCGTCGCAAGCAGCGGCACCCGCGGCGCCTTCCGACAAGGACGCCAAGAAGAAGAAGCTCCGCTATTCTCCGCTGATAGTGGAAAAGCTGCCAGACTGGACCACTCACTTTAGAGCGGTGAGTGCTAAGCTGGGACACCCGCCGAACCAGAGCGGCATTCGGTTCTTGCCCGAGTCTGAGGGCGAGTACAGGGTGGTCCAGCGGTACCTCTCCGACTTGGAGAGGTCGAGTGGTCTGTCTTGGTTTGCCTACTCGCTGCCAGCGGAGCGCAGCGTGAAGGTAGCAATACGCGGGTTGCCAGCTGAGACGACGCCCGAAGATATAGAGGAGGAGCTCCGACTGCATGGATATGAGCCGGAGTACGTGCGTAATATCAACGCACGTGAGGGAAGACCCGGCTGCATTTTCTTTGCAGTCTTAACGAGGACGCCTGACTTCAGACGCATCTATGACACCACGACATTCCTGTTCATGCGTGGTGTCAGGATAGAGGCGTGGAGGGGGGCGATGGGGGACCGGACGACGTCGCTCCCGCAGATCGGGGACCCGACGCCCGGTGCTCCACCAGCCGCATCTCCAGCTGCATCCCCACCCACCACCAAACCGAGAAGGACGACTTCCACCGGCTCAGCGACGCCGCCGTCGACTGCGCGCGTTTCGCCGACGCCGACGGCGTTTCGTCCCGTGCCTATTCAGACCCCGGGGGCCAGCCGTCACAAGCCGCGCCCACGCTGCGCGCGCCGCCGCTCCCGTCGTGCGCTCCGCAGCGCCGGGAACGAGCGCTGCCGCGCCGGTCCGCCAGTCAGCGCCATCTGTACCGTCGGTCAGTGGTACCCCGGCCGCCCGCCAGTCGGCACCACCTACATCGGCTAGTGGTACTGCGGCCGCTCGCCAGGCAGCACCACTGCCATCTTCTACTACCATGTCAGCGCGCCCCGGGGCGCAGCCCTCGCGCTCCACTGCGCAACATGCGCGCCCCGCGTCGCTGCCCGCGTTTGATTCCCAGTCTGCGCCTAAACATACTGGGAAAACCGCGAGTGCACGCCCCTCCGCCGAACCCCCGGCGCGTCCTGCAACGCCCGCTCAGCCCGCACAACCGACGCCCGCGCCGACTCCCCATGCTGTCGTGCACAGTGCACCCGCCGCCGCTGCGCCCTCTGCGCGCGCTGCGGTGCACCCCGCACCTTCAACGTTAGTCGCCGGCCGTCACGTCACCGCCCCGCCTGCGCAGAGTGGGGCGACACGTGACAGCAATAAGCCTGCAGCGTCCTACGCGGCCACGGCTCGCCGCACAGCGTCGCCCGCTGCCCGCCGCTTGCTGACGAGCTCGACCGCAGCTGCCACCACACCCAAACTAGCAGTTAGTGAAATTTTCTTCTGCTCCCCGCCGCCACCGAGGGGCTCCGCCCAGGACTCCCCTGCTATGCGGTCGGCATGCTTCTCCCGTCAAGAGTCGGACATGTTGGCCTCATCCGGGGGCTCGCTTGACGGTCGTCGCGACGTGTCCGCGGACACGTTCGATCGACCCGGCCGACCGGACGTCGACCGCGCCATTAGCCCTATGGACACGCTGGGGTTCGGGTACGAGTTCTCACTCGAGCCCAGGCCCCACCGTCGCCCGAGAAGCCCGGATGATGACGAAGAGGACGAGGAGGCAAAGAGATACTGCCTCGAACCGCCATTACCGCAGCGCCCTCCGCGCGGTTCTGGCAGAGCAGGGCAGCCTACTGCCGCCGTTTCGGCGTGCCCCTCGCCCACACTGGAACTGACACCACCTGCAGCACCCGCGGCGCCTCCCGAAGAGGACGCGACTATCAAGAAGAAGAAGGCGCAGCGCTATCCTCCGCTGATAGTGGAGAGGCTGCCAGATTGGACCGCTCACTTCAGAGCGGTGAGTGCCAAGCTGGGGCACCCTCATAATGCCCGCCCATACCAGGGCGGCATTCGGTTCTTACCCGAATCGGAGGGTGAGTATAGGGTGGTCCAGCGGTACCTCACCGACTTGGAGAGGTCGAGCGGACTATTCTGGTTTGCCTACTCGCTGCCAGTGGAGCGCAGCGTAAAGGTCGCCATACGCGGGTTGCCTGCAGAGACCTTACCGGAAGAGATCGAAGAGGAGCTCCGTCTGCATGGATATGAGCCGGAGTACGTGCGCGGCCTTCGACCGCGTGTGGCACGACGGCCTCATATACAAGTTGGCCACGGCCGACACACCCCGTCGCGTAGTTAGAGTGGTCTCATCCTTTCTATCCCACAGGAGCTTCAGAGTGGTGGTCGACGGAGCGCTGTCCACCCCCGCCCCATTCGGGCGGGCGTGCCGCAGGGCAGCTGCGTGTCGCCGGCGTGTTACTCACGTTACACCGACGACATCCCAACAACGCCAGATACGACGCTCGCGCTGTACGCCGACGACGCCGCGTACATTACCATCTCGCTTAATGCGAAGTACGCGGCCGTCAAGATGCAGCGCGCGCTCGACCTCCTCCCCGATTGGCTCGCCAAGTGGCGACTGTCGGTTAACGTGGGTAAGACGCAGGCGATCATTACCGGATCGTCCCCCCTCCAACCCCGCCTGAAGCTCCAAGGAGCCGACGTCGAGTGGTCGCCCCGGGCCAAGTACCTGGGTGTGACTATCGACCGTCGGCTCACGATGAGGACGCACGTTCGCAAGGTCGCCGCACAGGGCAGGGTAGCCCGCAACCTGTGAGGTGAACCGGAAGTCTCTCCGCGCGCAGCAGGATCTTGCGCTGCGGACTATTGTGGATGCCCCTTACTGTGTGAGGAATAACGTTATCCAGCACGATCTCGGGATTGAGAGCCTGGACGAGTTTGTGCAGCGCCTCGCGAAGGTAATGTTCGCGCGTGCCGACGCATCTGCTTGGCCTCATGTCAAGCAGCTAGCGCCCTGGCATGCACGCCCACCTGACGCGAGGCGGCTGCCCCGCGACCTTATAGCGGACGTCGACGACCCATCGCAAATGACTGACGCCTGAGTAAGCCGCCCCAGGTTACACGCGGCTTACTCAAACAATAATACTGCTCACCCTACTCGCACCGCGGCGCGCGACTTGTCCGAAGTGGTCAGGAAGGGGAAGGGCAAAGGAAAGAAGACGTACGAGTCCATATTGGTGCGGGCGCGTGCTAACGCCGATCCCACCCAACTGAGGATCGGCAAAGTCTCCTGCCGGAGGACCCAAACCGGGGCTCGAATCTTCGAGTTCCCTGGGGCGGAGGGCAGTGCCAACGCTGACCTCTTCGCAGCCAAGCTGCAGGAGGTCATCGCGGACGCAGCCAAGGTGGCCCGACCCGTCAAGTCGGCGGCCATCGAGGTGTCCGACCTTGACGACTCGGTCACTAAAGAGGAGGTGGTGGCAGCGGTCGCAGCCATTGGGGGCTGCAGCGTCGCAGCGGTGCAGGGCCGGGACATCAGGCCCGGCCGCGGTGGCATGGGCACTATCCGTCTCGAGTGCCCGCCCAGTCGCCGCCGCCAAAGCCGTCCTTGAAAAAGGACGGCTCTTGGTCGGATTCAGCTCGGGTGCAGTCCGAAGCACTAGAGGACCAGCCCTTACGCTGCTTCAGGTGCTGCGGCATAGGGCACACCCGAGCCCTGTGCCCTTCAGCGGTCGATAGGTCACTGACCTGCTACCGCTGTGGCAAGGAGGGGGCCACAGAGCCGCCTCCTGCACGGCCGCCACGCCGCACTGCGCAGTGTGCGCCGCCAGTGGCTTCCCGGCAGGCCACGTGACGAGGGGGAGGATGTGCAATCCTCCCCCTAAGAGGGGCAAAGCGCAGGCGCCGGTCGGGCCTGCTGCTAGCACCGTCGTTCCCGAGGCAGGAACGGCGGTGGCGGCGGAGGAGGAGGGTGCGATGTCGATTGATGGATAGGGTCGATCATCGCATCCTCCAGGCGAACACCTACCACTGCAGAACAGCCCAAGACCAGGGGCTCGATTCTGCTATTGCAATCGTGTTTCAATGACCGGTCAGTGATCGAATATTTGACAACTTTGACAGTTTTTTGTATGGGAAATGTGTCAAAAGTTTGACGTTATACGTCAAAAATCGATCATTGACCGGTCATTGAGACACGATTGCAATAGCAGAATCGACCTCCTGCTGATGCAGACCATGGCTGAGTGGTTGGTGGACTTGGCGGTGGTCGCCGAGCCCTACTCGGTCCCTGGCAATTGGCTGGGCGATCGGGACGGCCTGGTGGCAATAGTTACGCGGTCTTCCACAGACTCCCCTCCCCTCTCGCTCTTAGAGAGAGGACCGGGATACGTGGCCGCCGCGTGGGGAGGTGTGGCCCTAGTTGGGGTCTATTTCTCCCCAAACCGCCCCTCTCTCGGACTTTGAGGATTTTCTGGAAGTCCTCACTGCTGTCGTAGGGAGGGCGGCGCCGCGCCAGTTCGTGGTGTTGGGCGACCTGAACGCCAAGTCGGTGGCCTGGGGCAACCCGGTTGCCTCGTGCAACGTCCGGGGACGCGCCGTCGAGTTCTGGGCGGCGTCATGCGGTGTGTCCCTCCTCAACAGGGGGGCGGTCCACACATGTGTGCGGCAACAGGGAGGGTCGGTGGTGGACGTCTCGTTTGCCACCCCCGTGCTGGCCGCACGCATCGTGAACTGGCGGGTGGAGACAGTGGAGACCTTGTCGGATCACCGATATGTGCGGTTTGACATCTCCACCCAGGGCCCCCGGGGGGAGATGGCCCGCTCTGCCAGGTCTCCCTTCCCACGGTGGGCTCTCACTCGCCTGGACCGGGAGGCAGCCAAGGAGGCGGCCTTCCTCCAGGACTGGCTGTCGCCCCCCCCTGTCGAGGACGTCCCGGACGTTGACGCCGCAGCGGTCCGGCTAAGGCGATCCCTGACCGAGGTCTGCAACTCCAGCATGCCTCGGTCCCGTCGCCCGCCTCCCCGTCGCGCCGTCTATTGGTGGTCGGAGGAACTGGCGGGGCTCCGGGCCACCTGCGTTGCGGCCAGGAGGGCCTACACGCGGAGCCGACGGCGCAGCGTCCGTAGCCAAGCAGACGAGGACCGCCTCTACGCCTCTTACAGTTAGGCGGACCTCAAGACGGTCCCTCAGACGGTCCTCAAGTCGGCTATGGGCACTGCCAAGGACTCGGCGAGGGCCGAGATGCTGGAGGGTCTCGACAGGGATCCATATGGGAGACCATACAGGGCGGTGAGGAACCAACTGCAGCCCCATGGTCCCCCACTGACGGAGATCCTCGAGCCGGCGTTGCTGGATGGGGTGGTCCGGTCCCTGTTTCCGCGCAGGACCGACTTTCACCCTTTTTTGTGTTGTTTGGTTTTTTATTTAGTTTATTTATGTAAGTTTTTCTGTTATAAATAGTTCTAATATAGTTTACTTAATTTATTTTAATTATAGTTTTATTATTAAGGTGTATCCAATGAATAGTAGCAGCAGCGATGTGAATAGTGCTAGTCAATCTTCAACATCGCTGACCACCCTGGAGAGATGCCCGCTTTGTACGCAGGCACGGTTTTTCAAAGGTAAGCGAAGCGGGGTCTGAATGTGCCATATTGGAAAAGTGCACAAATCTAAAAATACACCTTCAGACTCTGCCTCAACACCTATAATATCCACTCCTCCGACAACATCCCCTTTAGACCCTTTTTGGAAAACCCTTTCAAAATTAAAAAACTCGGTTCCGGTTTTGAAGCGTGTTCCCCGCGGCGCAAGACCTCTAGTCGCAAAACACTTAGCTGCCAAGATTCTCTTCAATAGTGATGTGCTGGCACCGTGTTCTCCAGAAACACTAGCAGCTCTGGAGTCCAAACACCCTGCCCCAGCGGATGATCTTTCGTTTCCCAACCCTCCTGATCCGGACTTTTACTCCCTCGCCATTTCAGGTCGAGAGTTAATCACAGCCGTTTGCTCATTCCGGAGTGGCTCCGCTGGCGGCCTCGACTGCCTAAGTCTTCTGCATTTAAAGGACCAACTAACTCTGTTCTGGCGCCGGGGAAGCTGGTGAGTGGCTCTTGTAGGAGCTCACGGCTCTGATTAACCTGATGCTCTCCGGCAAGGTGAACGAAGCCGTCATCGACATTCTGTACGGTGCCAATTTATATGCGCTGCACAAAAAGGATGGCGGCATTCGTCCCATTGCCGTGGGAACCACTTATCGTCGTATGGCAGCCAAGATTTGCTGTAAATTTTATGGTGAGGCTGTTTCGGAAAAAATTCAGCCCCTGCAGTTAGGTTACGGCTCTAAAGGGGGCTGTGAGGCTGCCGTACACGCTTTGTCGACCTACCTAAATTCTACCCAATATCACTTAGAACTAGGCAGTACGGTCCGATAACCCTGGTATTGAAGTTGTCGCTTGCAATTTTAGCCTTTAATAAGCGCGAATTTATTTAAGAGAAAAATGGAGAAGGATGAAGGATTTCAGTAAGTATTCATATTTTCTTTGTCTACAAATAAAAAGATGAGCTGTAATATGTTTGTAATGAATATCACTACACTAGTGTCGTTCCTTTTCTTTATGGATTTATTATCGGCAGATATCTAATAGATGACATGACAATGACACCGACTGTCAGTTTAAGGTAGTTTCATGTACTCTGTGATAGGTTCTGTGATTCTAGAAAAACGTGGAATAGTAAATAGTTTCCTGTATAAATGTAGGATTAATATTATTTTAACATTTCTGAACGCTAAAGAATTAAGTTTTAGAACGAATGAATGTGAGTGAAAGAGAATGTATGAATGACTGAAGAAAAAAAGATAGCAACCAACGATGATTAGGCTATGTACGTTTTTGTGTCGAAGGTGAAAATAAAATAGTAATTAAAGTGCTTTATTGTTTTTTTTCTGGATATCCCACTCTACAACTTGGGGGCTCGTCCGGGATCCCAGAAAAAACAATAAGTAAGAAGATTGCCTTGTGTGTGCATCGCGGTAAGGTGAGCCGCGACCACGTGCACCGGCCGGCAAATTAACGACGACGAAGTTTCAAAATTTCAAAATACGACGATGTCTGACGAGAAAAATCCCGCTCCGAAATTCAACTACGCCGATATAACACGACAGGTGTGAACGACTCAGCGTTAACGTCAAACTTCTGTCAATCATGTCAGTGTCATAAGTGTCAAAGTGAAATGGTGTTAAGTGTAAACAAAGACTATGCGAGTAACAAATCAGTTAAAAACATTAAGATTAGTGGAATAAATATAGATAGCCTTGTAGATTCTGGTAGTGATTTGAATTTAGTAGCTTCTAACTTGTTTTTTAAGTTGAATGTAACATCATACGAGAAGGTAAGAGTCATATTGTCAGGACTCGGTTCTGCAAGCGTGTTTTCGCTAGGAAAGTTCAATGTAAACATAAAGTTATGCTATATAATTTTAGGCCAACTATTCTTAGTAAATGTTACTGCTGTCATTGATAAAGGTTCAGTCACTGTTATGCCACACCATAATGATGTTTTGCTGCAGTGTATGCTTGCCGAGGTTTCAGAACCAGTATGTTATGTTTCTGATCCACAGATACGAGAGGTGGCTCAGAATTTGGTTGACAACTACCAACCTAAGAGGATAAAGGAGGCACCGATAGAAATGAAGATTATATTGAAAGATGACATTCCTGTTGCACAGCGTCCACGAAGGTTGTCACTCGCTGAACAGAGGGAAGTAGAGAAACAGGTTAGTGAGTGGTTACGAGATGGTATTGTTAGGCCAAGTTTTTCTGAATATGCGAGTCCATTAGTGCTTGTAAAGAAGAAAGATGGATCTACACGGGTATGTGTTGACTATCGAATGATCAATAAAAAGATGGTCAAGGACGAATTTCCACTTCCAGTCATAGAAGATCATATTGACAAGTTATCAGGGGCTAAGGTGTTCAGTAAATTGGATTTAAAGGATGCATTCTTTCATTTGAGGATAGAAGAAAGTTCAGTTCCATATACTTCTTTTGTAACACACCATGGTCAATTTGAATTCCTCAGAGCACCATTTGGATTGTCAATTTGTCCTAAGTATTTCACAAGATTTATAACAATAATTTTCCGTGATCTTATAGCCAAAGGTCACATTCTTATATTCATTGATGATGCCATAATTCCAGCTAATGACTATAAAGAAGCAGTTGAGAGGCTACGAGAGGCACTACAAGTAGCATCAGATCATGGTCTTGAAATAAACTGGAAGAAGAGTGAAGTATTGACAACAAAAGTTGAGTATTTGGGTCACATAGTGCAAGATGGTGAAATCAAACCCTCCACTGAGAAAACTGAAGCGGTTGTCAAGTTCCCTGAACCCAAGACGGTGAAACAACTACAAAGCTTTATGGGGCTAGCATCATATTTCAGGAAGTACATACCTCATTTTGCTAGTCCATTGACTGACCTACTAAAGAAGGATCAAAGTTTTACACTTGAAGATGAACACAGGTATGCATTTAATATTTTAAAAGATAAATTAGGAAGCGGTCCAGTACAGAAGATTTTCAACCCAAAAAGACGTACAGAACTACACACAGATGCTTCTAGTTTGGCTTATGCAGCAGTACTAATGCAGTGGTATGAAGACAGTGGCCTACATCCTGTATATTATATGAGCCGGAAGACCAGCGATGCAGAAAAGAAATATTCTAGTTATGAGTTGGAAGCTCTTGCTATAATAGAAGGTGTAAAGAAGTTTCGACACTACCTATACGGCATTCCATTTAAAATTGTAACAGATTGCCAAGCCTTTCAGATGACATTACAAAAGAAAGATCTCTCAACTAGAGTTGCGAGGTGGGCGTTGTTATTACAAGAATTTGATTTTCAGGTTGAACACCGGTCTGGTACAAGGATGAAACATGTAGATGCATTGAGCCGCAACCCATACATAGGAGTGACTACTTATAACCTACATGAACAAATAAAGAAGGCACAAGAGCAAGATGAAGGGTTAAAGCTATCATGCAGGTTCTCTCTGAGAAACCCTATCTCGACTACTACTTGGATGGCGGTCTGCTGTACAAAGGCCTGGAAAGAAAACTGATGGTACCTAAGAACATGGAGATGGAGGTCATAAAGAGAGTGCACTCAAATGGACATTTTGGTGTCCTAACATCTGTCGATAAGAAAAACAGGGTCTGCGCCATTTACACAGATATGACAAAGGCATTTGATTTTGTGGATCATAAAATTTTACTGCAAAAACTATATAGCTACGGCATTAGAGGAAATATTCTTAAACTTATAGAATCTTACCTAAGTGATAGATTGCAATGCACAGAAATCACAAGAATATGTCCAATAACTAAGTTGCAAAAAACATATACCTCGGCAGCGAGGCTGATCAAATATGGAGTTCCTCAGGGTAGCGTGTTGGGACCCCTGTTATTTTTAATATATATTAATGACTTACCAAAAATATCAGGGAATGAAATGGTACTTTTTGCTGATGATAGCACGGTTATTATAAAATGCAACAATCCTAATAATTACGAACTTGACATTAATGACACTCTCTCGAAAATAATTCATTGGCTTAAGGACAATAATCTTGTAATAAATCTAAATAAAACTAAAATTATGCATTTCCACCAACGGCTTGTAAATACTCCAGTTAATGTCACCTATAATCAGTCTAGAATAGAAGAGGCTAGCATTGCAAAATTCTTGGGTATCTCTATAGACTGCAAACTGACCTGGAAACCACATCTGGAAGAAGTTTGTAAACGATTAAGCAGATCAGCGTACCTTCTATTTCAACTGTCAAAAAAACTAAGTACTGAAACACTTTTAACGGCTCATCATGGATTGGTAGCCTCGGTTTTGCGTTACGGTGTTGTTTTTTGGGGACAGTCAACAAACCGTGAACTTGTTTTTAAACTGCAAAAGAGATGTATACGGTCTATGTTTGGTTTAAGAAGGACTGACAGTTGCATGCCGTATTTTAAAAAATACAATATTTTAACTTTTCCTGCTTTGTACATCTTGGAAACTTCTTTGTTTGTAAAAAATAATCCCCACTTATTTAAAAAAATGGCCACAGTCAAGAAATTACCCATACGTGCTCAATATATGAACACATTATGCCATGTTAAATGTAAAACTGCATTGATGAAGAAAAGTTTCTTTGGTATTGCTCCCCAAGTTTTTAATAAAGTTCCCGATGCAATTAAATGTATGCCATTACAAAAATTCAGAAACACTCTACAGAAGCTGCTACTTGAAAACTGCTATTACACATTAGACCAGTTTCTGAATGACAAATTTAATTAATCATAATTTTGGAATTATTATTTTAGATTATTTTAATTTAATTAATTTTGACGACTGTAATATCGCTGACATTGTTTTATCTTTTTGGACTATTTTATTTAACTTGACAATTTTTATTTGTTCACAATGTGAGTTTAAGAAACTTTCAATTAATTTAATTTTGATCATAGCATCACCATTTTGTATGCCTGTCGGCGGAACATAGGTTGGACCAAACACTATATAATACATAAGATCATTGTACCCTGTGTTCACAAAATAGCAATTTTGAATTTTGAATTTTGGTAAAAAGAAGATGACGGAACTTATAAATAAAGATTATTATATTAAAGATTTATCAAAGAAATTAGAAGATTTTATCATCATTTGTATCCCATGTATACTTGGCAGCAGAAAAGAGGGCAAGCAAGAGGGATTGTTACACCTTTTAGAGAAGGAAGATACACCCCTACATACTGTCCACATTGACCACCTTGGGCCAATGACGGAGACAAAGAAGATGTACAATCATCTACTCACCATGGTGGATGCATTTACAAAGTTTGTGTGGATATTTCCCACAAGAAGTACTACGAGTAGGGAAACCATTGAGAAATTGAGAATCCCCCAGCAGCACTTTGGGAATCCCACTAGGATAATTAGTGACAGGGGAACGGCATTCACTAGTCAAGAATTTCAACAATATTGTGAAGAAGAAGGAATCAAACATGCCAAGATTACTACAGGAGTGCCTAGGGGAAACGGGCAGGTAGAAAGAATACACAGAACCATAATATCAATCCTTACAAAGCTGTGCATTGAAGACCCTACCCAATGGTACAAGCATGTTAGTCATGTGCAAAGAGCATTGAATAGTACTTGGCAGAGAAGACACATGGCAACACTGGCCAAGTGACATGCCAAAATTTTGTTCCGTATTTTAGAATTAATTTTAATTAATGTTTAAGTGTAATTAAGGTGTAAAAATAAAGCTAAATGTAAATTAAGTGCATAAATAATCAGGATTATTGTTTTCAAGCAAAAATTCTATGTAAAAACAGCGTTTGGTTGTCCAACGTACCGGTACCTAACCTACCACGAACAGCTGATGTTCGTCTGGCGGATTTAAACGGGAAGTATTGTTTACTTTTATTTAATAATAGCACACAATAGTTACTTGAAGCTATAAAAGGCTTTAATTGAGCCCAATAACTCTGTTGCCTGACTTGCTAGTCTAACTAAATACTTAATTTCTAATGAAACCTTATCAAAACAACTTAGTTGATGAAATTGTAGAAATACTATCGGTCTAATAGTTAATATAGTTGATTATATAGCAACAATAACGTAGATTAATGATATTTTATATGTGGCCTTTGTGTAAAATAGAAAAAATAATAATATTTCGTGGTTTCATTTTCGATATAAATAAACAGGTAGTCCTTTGACCTACAAGGCAACACTCGCACGCTTTTAAAGTTATTTATAATTAGATTAAGAACTCGATTTATTTTTAAACAAAATAATCGATTTAAGTATCGATTCGTCTACACCTCACTATACAGTGTCAGTGGCCTCACTCTTTTTCCGTGCGAGGCAACGAGTGCACGCGCTCTTCCTACCTTCGATTGTTTTTTAGTTATTCGTATTTTAAAAACCGTAATTCGTTGGATTCACGATGCCTAAAAGGTCCTATGAAGAACGTATTGATTATTATATGAAGAAGATGGAAAAATTACGGGATAAACACCGTCACAAACGCCGACGTCAAGAAGATTCTTTCTCATGTTCGGACGATGATAACCAACAAGGTTAGTTACTTTTAATCACTGCTACTTCTACCTACCGTACAAGTACTGGTCAAAGCGACAGTCTTGATACTGGTAATTTGCCATAGATTCAATTTTGAACGCGGCAAATTTTCTACCCGCCATAGATTCCATAGTGAACGAGGCGTTACAAATAAAATGGCAATAGATTCGAATTTTGAACTGTTACCTTTTACCTTAACCTCATACTCACATAATGTATAGTTGAGTTACGTTGATTATTGTTTCTCCTTTAGGAGATGGCACGGTGATGTGGGACTTATCACAGCCACCCATAGAAATTGAGCCGCAACCTGATCTGGTGCCTGAAGACACAGTCGTTATACCTGACCCCGTTGGGCCCCCGCCTGACATTTTGCTGGAGTCCGTTTCAACTCAACAGGATGAGTTGAAGTCGTTACCACCGGCACCGCCGCCACCGGCGGAGCTTCCTGAACCTCCATTGGATCCAGAGATCCTGTCCGCTCTTGGCGAGGCAACTGATGACGGACCAATCTGGGGCCAGGAAATACATAGCAACTTAACCCAATTATGGTTACCATTACTCAAAAAGGGAATGGCTAAAGAAATGAGAGACAAAATATTAAAACAGTATCTCATACCCAGTAACTGTATATTACTTCAAGCGCCAAAATTAAACATTGAGATCTCAGCCGCGGTACCAGAAATGGTAAGGTTACGCGACAAAAAAGTCGAGATATCTCAACAACAATTGGGTGCAGGTATTACTGCTATTAGCAAGGCGATGACGTCACTAATAACCAGCGATAACAAGATCGAAACGATCAAAACACTCAGTGATGGCTGTCGCATTTTATGCGATTTACATAATTCCGAGACCCAGGCTCGGATAAAAATGATCACACCCGGGCTAGCAAAGCCTTTCCTCAATGTTATACAGGACAGCGAGCGAGATGAGACGTTGTTCGGTTCCACTTTACCGGATAAAATAAAGGCGTCTAAAACTATTGAAAAACAAGGTTTACAGATAAAGAAGACGGGTCCACCGCCAGTAAAATCTAATACTAATGCTCAGTCTCAAAACACAATGTCTGCGCGCCATCAGTTCCAGGGAAACTGGGCCGGACCTTCTCGCTACCCAACGAACAGGGGGGGGCGAGGGGGTCAGAGGAGATTCCCCACGTTAGCGCGTCGATCAGCAGCGGCGACGGCGACAGCGACGTCGCTAACCAAGGCGAACCAGAACCGGTCACGTGCCCCTGCACGCCAGTAACTCAGGTACATGCAGGTAGGGTACAACATTTCTATAATTGTTGGACCCACATTACTAATAATACCAGTATTCTTAATTGGATCATGAACGGAATACCTATTCCGTTTATATGTGAGCCATTTCAAACCCATATCCCTCGAATTACGTGGTCATTGGGGGAACAGCGTGACATGTCATTAGCTATCGAGAATTTAACTGATTTAGGCGCTATTTCACAGGTTGAGTCTAGTCCAGAGCAGTTTATTTCTAGTGCATTCTTAGCTCCAAAGTCTAACGGTGGTAAAAGGTTTATTCTAAACTTAAAATCGTTGAATCGATTTATACCTAAAACTCATTTTAAAATGGAGGATAGTAGAACTGCCTGTAAGTTAGTACAACCGAACTGGTACATGGCGACCGTAGATATGAAGGAAGCATATCTACTTATCCCTGTTGCTAAGCAATTTCGTAAATACCTTCGATTCCATTATATCGCGCAAAACTCAAACAAAACAATAACTTACGAGTTTAACGCATTACCCTATGGCCTTGCCATAGCTCCTAGGTGCTTTACTAAGATTGTCAGAGAGGTTGTAAGTTTCTTACGTAGTCGCGGGTTTCTATCGGTGTCTTATTTAGACGATCTGCTTTGTTTAGGGAGCAGTTACGAAGAATGTCTTCGTAACGTAAAACAAACGGTATCATTATTAGAATGGTCGGGTTTTGTAATAAATTACAAAAAAAGCAATATGCAACCTCAACCATCTTGCAAATTTTTAGGATTCATTTATGACACCACTTGTATGACTTTATCGTTACCTCTAGACAAACGAAACAAGATAGCCTGTTTAGTACAAAAGTATTCAAAATTACCCACAATTTCAATTAGAAATTTCTCCCAACTGATAGGAGTACTCGTAGCAGCGTGCCCAGCGGTGCGTTACGGTTGGTTGTATACAAAGATATTAGAAAGATGTAAATATTTGTTTTTACAACAACACAGTACATTTGACGCAAAAGTTAAACTTCCTCATAACATCTTAAGCGATTTAAACTGGTGGTGTCAAAATATTTACGAAGTAAATAATCTAATGAAGCCACAAAGCTATGCGCTGGAAATTTATACTGATGCGTCACGCACAGGCTGGGGAGCATTTTGTAACGGGGTACGAGTCAATGGTGCCTGGAAAGAAAGTGAAATTAGTTTTCATATTAACTATTTGGAACTATTAGCTGTATTTTTTGCCCTTAAATGTTTTGCTCGGGACCAAACTGGCTGTGCTATTTTACTTCGCGTGGATAACACTACCGCGATAAGTTATATAAACCGCATGGGTGGTATTCAATTCCCACACTTGAGCGCACTTTCCCGTAACATTTGGCAATGGTGCGAGATGCGAAAGCTGTGGTTATTCGCTTCGTATATAAATACAAAAGACAATGTCGAAGCTGACGAAGAGTCACGCAGGGTGAACCCCGACGTCGAATGGGAGCTATCACAGCCTGCATTTAAATATATTGTTAAACAATTAGGTCAACCAGAGATTGACTTATTCGCTTCTCGCATCAATGCCAAGTGTCACGAATATGTTTCCTGGAAAAAAGACCCAGATGCAATAGCCGTCGACGCATTTACGATAAGTTGGAAACCAAAATTGTTTTATGCTTTCCCACCATTTTCCCTAATAATAAACTGCATACAAAAAATTATACAGGATAAAGCTACCGGCATCTTGGTTTTCCCAATCTGGCCTGCACAGGCATGGTATCCTATGTTAGTAGATCTATTAATTGGAAAAATTGTTGTCTTAGAACCGCACCCAAAACTACTATTGTCGCATTTCAGACAACAACACCCGCTCCACCAGACGCTTTCCCTGGGAGCAGCGCTGCTCTCAGGCTCGCGTTCTCCCGCCGCGGTACGCCGCCAGCCGCCCTGCGCTTGATGCTCGCCTCACTAGCAGAAGGGACACTAAAGCAATATAGCGTTTGTTACAAGTTGTGGTGGCAGTACTGTACGGACCATAATTGTAATGTGTTCGAGAGTTCCATCCCTCACATAGTCACCTTTTTAACTGAACAGTATGATAAAGGTGCGTCTTATGGCACGATAAACAGCCATCGTTCAGCCTTATCCTTGCTCATAGGAAACAATTTAGCTTCAGACGAGGGGGTCAAACGCCTTCTTAAAGGGATATTCAAACTGAGACCATCTTTACCTAAATACTCAACTATTTGGGATCCTCAAATAGTGTTGAATTATATTTCGGAATGGGTTCCACATACTCAGCTTAATTTAGAAAAAATAACTAAAAAACTTGTTGTTTTACTGGGTCTGTGCACTGCACACAGAGTACAAACTTTTTCTTTAATTAAATTAAGTAATATTAAAATTAATTCAAACGGTGTCGAGATTGTTATAACGGATATTATTAAAACCTCTGGAATAGGACGGGACCAGCCGGTTTTGTATTTACCATATTTTCTAGAAAACCCTTCTATTTGTCCAGCCACAACGCTAGTCGACTATATGTCTGCAACGAAGGCATTAAGGCCTTCAGACACAGATCACCTCTTAATCACTGTGAAGCGTCCTTACAAGAACGCAACAGCACAGACTATAAGCAGGTGGATCAAACAGACGTTGTATGCGAGCGGCATTGACGTGTCAGTTTACGGCGCGCACAGCGCTCGCCATGCTGCCACGTCAACGGCGCGCGCGGCTGGGTTAAGCCTTGATCTCATCCGAAAAACTGCCGGCTGGACTGCGTCCTCTCAGGCCTTTGCTAAGTTTTACAATCGGCCTATTATAGAAAAATCTAATTTTGCAAAATCCGTTTGTTTACACAACTATACCCATGATTAAGTATTAAGAATAATTTATCGATGGAATACTTACGAATTAAGTGATTGTATAATGTACCTAATTGGTTGCTGAATCATTTAATATAAGAAGTTTATGATTTATGTTTCTCGTGTTTGAATTGTTATACACCTACCCAAGAGGCATAAAACAAACGTAAAAATATGAAAGTCTCTGAACATCTACCTGTTTATTTATATCGAAAATGAAACCACGAAATATTATATATGATCAAACGAACTTCTTAAGTGAAGTTCGATCGATATAATATGAGTGGTTTCATTTGAAGATATAAATACCCAACCCACCCAAAACCCAGTCATTTTTACTGTAACACGAGTGGACTTGAACTCAAGTCGCAACTCTAAAAGAATGAGGCCACTGACACTGTATAGTGAGGTGTAGACGAATCGATACTTAAATCGATTATTTTGTTTAAAAATAAATCGAGTTCTTAATCTAATTATAAATAACTTTAAAAGCGTGCGAGTGTTGCCTTGTAGGTCAAAGGACTACCTGTTTATTTATATCTTCAAATGAAACCACTCATATTATATCGATCGAACTTCACTTAAGAAGTTCGTTTGATCATATATAATCCAGGTATCCTACCCACATAAGGAAAAAGTAAATAAATCATATTAAATCAATGTACTTTGTCCTTGATCTTATATTAATTGAACAATTTGATATTGTATTTAGCAGCCTTACTCATTTCTCTTCAAAGTAAATTCTAACCTTCCCATTTCTCTTAAATTTCCCATCTTTCCTACATTGTTTACCTGATTAGTTCTCACCGCTTCTTTATTTCTCATTCCAGTACTTAACTTATCCTGAAACCATGCCTGTGATGACCCGCAAGGCTTCTGCTCAGGACTTGGAGCTGAAATTGAGAACGGCCCTTCAAGAACTAAAGGATTCAAACAGCCAATGTCAGCTGCTGTTGAAGGACAGAGAGGATAGTGAGGAGGAGATAAAGAAGGTTGTTCATAAAAACACCAGCTTAAAACGGGAGCTTGTAGACCTACATCAACAATACTTGGAGGTTGTTGATGAACGGGACAAACTGCGGGCGGTCACGGATGGTTTCAGTTCCTGTAGTAATCTTTATGAGGAGGCTTTATGTAAGGTTAGGGACCTAGAAGAGGAATTAATTCATGCAAATGTTTTAATTACCAAATTGCAGAGAGAAAAAGAATGTTCTCAGGTCCGGGACACAAATCACTTATACAATCAATTACTAAAAACTAATTGTAACCCTCATTCCTTAGTAACAATAGACCTTACTGATGACTCTTTATTAAAACTTAATAACAGTAGTTACCAAATTAGTCAAAATAAAATTAAAAAATATGCAAAGCTAAATAGAATTATTAATAAATGCAATAAATTCAAAAAACAAGAGAAACACTTTTCCAATAATATCAAACTAAGGAAAGAACGTGTTTTTCTGATTAATAAATTAAATAACTACCAAATCAAACTAGAAGATTGTAAGAATATTTATGAGATTGACACACAACGCCTACAGTCTGAAATTCAGGTACTGGAGGAGTCACTACACTCCTATTATACTAAGTATTTAGTGTCTCAGAATCAAATAAAGGAACATATTCTTGCTACAAATGAATTAGTGGATATATGCAACAAACAAACAGATAGCCTAGACACACAGACTATTTGTTCTTTGCCACGGGAATCCAGTCTTGACACTCTCCAACCACAGTCAACGGTGGACCTGTCCCAGTCAGGAAGAGCTCAGGATTGTACCCCCAGTCAAAATGAACCAGATATTGGACTAGGTTTATCCCAAGTTGCACAGTTAGACAGTAGTTCTCTCCCTTGTAGTAGTTATTGCTCAGTTATATTTTCAGACAGTTTAGGGAAAGGGTTAGGTAAATTAGTTGGTAATAACCTGAGTCATTCTTCGTCTCAAAATTATTGTATGCCACAAACTAGCTACAAACAGATAATGTCATCTATATCTAGGAATAAATATGATGAAAATGCCATTATCACCATACTTATAGGTAATAGTTCTAATGTTACAAAAGATGACATCACTGACAGTGTCAATGAGCTATTAAAAATGAATTGTAAGAAGGTAATACTGTGTGCTTTTCCCTACTTTGAGCATTTATCAAATAGGAAAAATATGTATATACATAGGCTAAATAATCAAATGCATTTTTTAGCCAGTCACCATAGTGACAAACTTTTATTTTTTGACATCAACAATTTTGTTGATAAACTTAGATCGACTAGGGATACTGCGTATCTGCCCATTAGTTTTAGACGTCAAATAGCGAGGCTATTTAGCTTTTAATATTAACTCAGACATAATTAGTATGTCGAAGTACTCTGTTATTAGCACCAAAATTAGTAGTACTACTAATGTTATGGTTGCTGACTCGAATAATTTAAACTAGAGAATAAGACAACAGTAGGTACTATTAGCAACTTAGCTCAACTCAACAACAATAAGGTATCTTCTAGCACTCAAAAAAAAGGGGCTAAGCAGAAATCGTTTAACTTATTCCTACAAAACATTCAAGGCTTTGCATCAAAACAGTTGGAAATAGAATTATTTTTAGAAAAAACAATGTACGATATTATTTGTATAACTGAACATTGGTTAAAGGATTCAGAAATGTTAATTAATTATGACAATTATAGTATGGGCAGTTGTTTTAGTCGAAAATCAATGCTGCGTGGTGGTTCATTAATATTGATTAAAAGCTGTATTAAATTTAAAACACGTAAAGACATTGTTGAACTGTCGGTGGAACATAACATAGAACTGTCTTGTGTTGAGCTGGATAGGCATATCATAGTGTGCGTTTACAGACCCCCTAATTATCAAAACTACTCTATATTTGAGTCAGTAATGGAAGATGTTTTGGCAAAACTTGCAACTAATAATAAACAAGTGATAGTCTGTGGTGACTTTAATATTAATATTTTAGAAAATAATTCAAATAGCAGTCGATTATTAAATCTTTTTAAATCATTTCATTTGTCAAACGTGTTCAAAGAACCAACCCGAATTACTACAAATACTGCTACATGTATTGATAATGTTTTTTGTTGCTGTGACTACTTAGACAAAACAGTCGTAAATTACCTGCCTTCTGATCACAGTGGACTAACAGTATCTTTTGAGTCCAACATCCCAATACAACAAGTGCAGATACAATCCAGGCAAATTACAATCGGCAAATTAAATAAATTTAACAGCACTTTGAGCAGTAAGTTAAGTGACCAGGGCTTCACAATGAACAATGGTAATATTTTGTATAAAGAATTCTTTTCATTAGTACAAACCGAATTCAATGTCACTTTTAAGCAGCGGTCTAGAACTATCTGTCCTAAGTTTTTATTTAGTGACTGGGCAACTAAAGGAGTCAGGAAAAGTAGAGAAAAGCTTTACGAGCTGTATGGCCTTAAGCCCTTTATTAACACGGAAACTTTTAATAAGTATGTTGCTTGTTACTCAAAAATCTTTAGGAATACTTGTAAGGCAGCAAAGGCCTTATACATTAGCAACAAGGTTAAATCGGCAGATAACAAAATTAAAACGGTTTGGAAAATTATCAATAATGAAACAAACAGGAACAAAAAACATAATAATGATTATACACTGCGGACTTCACGTGGACTCATAAGCGATAGTAAAGAAGTCGCTGAAGAATTTGTAAATTTCTTTACTAGTATCCCAATCAAAACTACTGAAACCTTAAACTCCTCGCCCTCGCTTTCTATTGAATTATTAAAGGCGAACGTTTCAGCTTGTCCGATTGAATTTAACTTTAAGCACATAACCCCCATTGCAATAATAAAAGCATTTAAGCAAATCAAGATCAAATTGACCGAAGATCTTTGGGGTATGTCTGTAAAGGTTTGTACCTCCATTATTGACACTATCGCGCCGTATTTAGCTTTTATATTCAATCTGTGTGTGGATCAAGGGGTTTTCCCGGACCTTATGAAATACAGTAAAGTAATTCCTTTATTCAAATCCGGGGACAGTAAAGATACCAACAACTATAGACCCGTATCAGTGTTGCCAGTTTTCAGCAAGGTGTTTGAAAAGGTAATGCTTAATCAAATGCTCAGTCACTTTAACGCGAGTAACATCTTACACGATAAACAATACGGTTTCACCAGGGGACGTTGTACAACTGACGCTGGTGTTACGTTACTAAAACATATCTATAATGCGTGGGAAGAGGCGCAAGATGCCATAGGTATCTTCTGCGACCTGTCGAAGGCGTTTGATTGTGTGTGCCATGAAACATTACTCCTAAAACTGGAGCATTACGGACTAGGCAAAACAGCCTTGAACTTAGTAAAGTCGTATTTGAATGATAGACACCAGCTGGTTCATATAAACGGCAACAATTCAACAGGATTAAACGTGAAAATGGGGGTACCTCAGGGCTCAATTTTGGGTCCTTTTTTGTTTCTAGTTTATATAAATGATTTGCCCTATATTTTACAAAATAAACTTAATATGGTGTTATTTGCTGATGACACATCTTTAATTTTTAGAATAAATAGACATGCCAATAATCTTGACGATATAAATAACGCCCTACTGCAGGTACATGATTGGTTCACTGCTAATAATTTAGTATTAAATGGAAAAAAAACGAAGTGCATTCGATTTACTTTACCAAATGTCAAACGTAGTGATTGTGACATAGTATTAAATAGGGAGAAACTAGAATTCGTCGATGAAACAGTTTTCCTGGGGATTACGCTTGACTCAAGGCTACAATGGGGTCCCCATTTAACATCTCTTGCAGGAAGGCTAAGTTCAGCAGCATATGCTGTTAGGAAAATCCGCCAGTATACAGATGTTGATACCGCGAGACTAGTCTATTTTAGTTACTTTCATAGTATAATGTCTTACGGTATCTTACTATGGGGACGGGCTGCTGATATCGAGTCTATTTTTATTCTACAGAAAAGAGCCATCAGAGCCATTTACAATCTTCGCCGGCGCGATTCTCTAAGAGAACTGTTTAAAGAAATTAACATCATGACGGTGCCTTGTCAATATATCTATGAAAATATCATGTACGTTAGAAAGAATCTACATCTTTTTAGTAAACGAGGTGACAGACATAACTATGTCACTAGAAATAGGAACCAATTAGTTCAACCAGGTTTCAGACTTGCTAAAGTAGCAACATCTTTCATGGGGTACTGTTTAAAATGTTACAATAAAATACCTCCCCATATAGTAGAATTAAATGAGACAAAATTTAAATCTTGTATTAAACGCACACTATGCAGGCAAGCATATTATAAGTTAGGGGAGTATATTGAAGATAAAAATGCTTGGCTCAATGCTGGTCCTGCTCCACAACGCCACTAGGTAGCCACTAAGGGCTCAAAGTAATCTGTTAGCATTTCGTAATATTGTTGGACCGGCTGAAGATTGTAAGAATGCAAATCTTTTTCATTATATAGATGCAACTTATTTAACATTGTATAATTTCATGCACATGTGTGAGTACTGTGTAGCTTTAAACTATAATGATCATTTTGGGTAGGTCTTTGACTTGAATGTACCCTGGCGATTGGGGATGTCATGCTCACTCAAAAGTCTGGCTGATGGTGGCGCATGCGTTGGATCATTTGGCTCCCTAAAAAATGGTTGAGCCGAATGGTGCTAGCGTATGCGTCATGTTCGTGAACGGGCGCCGTCAGCTGAGACTGGTCATCTCTCGGCTGCCATGGTTTATTTTAATTTTTTCTTTGAATTGTTTCTTTTTTTACTCCGGACTCTTTTATCCTGCACGTCTTTTACATCGTTCTCACATATATGTATAATTTCAATATGAATGATGTAACCATAATTTTGTAACAAAATATCATTTTTAAAAGAGTGTCCGTGGAGTTTCTTGCACGTTCTTCTCCATAGAGATCTACGCTTTGGAACGTGCAAATAGCTTCATCTTTTTGACCGACCGACCTTGACAATTCAAAAGTGCCTGTAAATGGTCTAATTGAAATAAATGCTTTGACTTTGACTTTGACTTTGACTTAAGCATCAATTGTACCCCATTTGAACTGCTTGTAGGAACGACTATGAAAACCAAAGAAGACATTGAAATCTACGACTTACTAATGCAAGAGGCAAGAGATATTTTTGTTCAAGATAGAGAAGAAAACCGACGAAAGGCGAAAGATCATGTCTTGCAGGTGCAGGAACATAATATTCAAGCTTTTAACAGGAAACGTAAAGAAAGTACTAAGTATAAAGAAGGTGACTTAGTAGCAATCAAACGAACTCAGTTTGGGTCTGGGATGAAGCTTAAGCCTAAATATCTTGGACCTTACAGCATCACTAAGGTCAAAGGGAACGACCGGTATGACGTACAGAAGGTGGACCCCATGGCAGAAGGACCAGGTAAGACATCCACTGTAGTTGACTTCATGAAGAAATGGCCCAATGACTGAACCAATATCATTTCAGCTTAACTATTATCATTCTATTCTGTGTATCCAACATAATTTTAGTTGTTAAAACTGTAACAATGTGTAAGACTGTATTCTTGTTAGTATTGTATCATTTCTGAGGCCAGAAATAGCGGCAGGATGGCCGAGTTGTAGGATTAATATTATTTAAACATTTCTGAACGCCAAAGAATTTAGTTGTAGAACGAATGAATGTGAGTGAAAGAGAATGTATGAATGACTGAAGAAAAAAAGATGCCATTTTTTTTTCTTCAGTCATTCATACATTCTCTTCAACAACGATGATTAGGCTATGTACGTTTTTGTGTCGAAAGTGAAAATAAAATAGTAATTAAAGTGCTTTATTGTTTTTTTTCTGGATATCCCACTCTACATAAATGTAACGAAAATCACTCTCACTCGTGTGCTTTTCACCAATTTGAATTTGCCGCGTCACCGCTTATTGGTCGACAAGAATATAGGCTATCGACAAAGATGCCACAACTGACAGTAGTGACATTTAATTTTTATAACTACTTATTGAGAGGAGAATTTTTCCGTATTTGTTAAAATATAAAGAGACCTGAATCAAAGGCATTAAATGTTGTTTCTTTTGTCTTTACAGGTGAGCTAATATTTGTTAATTGATAATGTACGTAATGATTTAAATGTTAAACTTCATGTATCGAAATAAAACCACTTTTGTCTTTACAGAGAAACGCAGTTTTGTCTTTATTTTCTATTCAAAGACCTTAATATCATTATAAAACAACATTTTCTGCATACAACACACGAAACATGGAAACGTTGAGGTGTGATTTTGTTGTGAAACAAACAGAAGATGGAAAATCAAAATCATTTGTATAACCTCGATAGCTACACCAGATAAGACATGTTTTTGCTGTACCAGAAGAGTACCAACCAGCACAACTACACCAAGAAATAACAAAAACTTCAAACTATGTCAAGATCAGAAAAACATTAAATAAAAGACATCAAACAAGGAAAATATGGGTAACCTTAACAGATGATATATCAAAAGTTTATTTGGATGAAGAACAAAACTTACAATTCAAAGACTTTTACCTTGAAGAAAACTTAGAAAAAACAAATATCGCTGAACCTAAACCTAGTACCTCAAATCAAACGGAGAAACTGTTAGAGAAATTACTTGAAGATAAACAATCAAAATCTGAAAAACAAAATTTAGAGATAATTGCGAAAGGTTTTATGATTGAGAAATTCACTGGCAGAAACACAAATGCTTACCAGTGGATTACAGATTTCAACAAGGAATGTGAACGTTTTCAAATCAATGAAGATACAAAGAAAATAGAATTATTGAAAAACTTTATGGAACAATGCAGTCTAGATTGGTACAACTGCATGCTTATGAAACTTACAGTGGACTCGGAATGAAACAGATGGGAGAAACATTTTTGTGAGACGTTTGCCAATAAAGGATGGTCACCCATTAGATATGCACTAACCTTTAAATACCAAGCAGGTACGTTACTTGAATATGCTTTAAAAAAAGAAAAGTTGTTACTAGAAGTGAGAAAATCAATTGATACTGGGACATTATTTGAAATAAATGCTTTGACTTTGACTTTGACACTTATAGACCTCATAGCATTGTGCTTACCAAATTATGTATCTGATAAAATTGACAGAGAAACATTACAAGGAACTGAAGATCTTTACAATTAAATAGGAAAATTAGAACATCTGGTTGGGAAAAATAAGTATGAAAGGAAAAGTACCATAAATTTAGACAACAAAACCGTTGAGGCTCAGAATGTCAACTTCCCAAAATGTCTCCTGGTACCAAAATGTCAACTTCTCAAAATGTCTCCTGGTACCAAAATGTCAACTTCCCATAATGTCCCTTTCCCAAAATGTCTCTTTCCCAAAATGTCTTTTTCCCAAAATGTCCCTTTCCCAAAATGCCGCTTTCCCAAAATGTCCCCCATTCTTAGAATTAAGCGTTATAACCCAACTAAACAATAAAAAACAATATAATAATCAAATTTTTTATTTTATTTACTTTGTGGTATCAACTCTTTCGTCAATTTTTTATTAGAAAAGGAATTTGAAATGAAATATAGTTATATATTATCAACATATTATAAAAAACAATAAAAAATAACTTTAATTAGAACTAATACGTTCAATAGGATTTCAATAGTCAGATACAGACTGAATAATCGTTAAACTATTATCAAATTTATAAAGATATTCAATTAAATAAAGCAAGTCTCAAAAATATCAATTTCTTTAAAAATTGTTGAATTGTGAGATGATTTCCTTGTAATTGTTTTAAATATCTTGCATATTTTCTATTGAACTCAATATCTCTGAGCCTTCTTCTGCCGTTGGTCTGCTTAAATAGTGAATCCTGTATACGGCCATCCCAGTATTTGCTTTCTTTTTTTATCTTATATAAAAAAAAATACAAATTTGGATTCTTTGGTATAAGGCTATTTACACGTCGGTGCCATCCTTCTAGAGCATTGGTGGTTCTATGGCGTTGGCCAGCGCAGCTTAATATTAACGGTGATTTTCTGGGATACCAGGTAGACTCGAAATAACTGCGAAAACGCCTCATCTCTGATGTATTTGGCGCCGTTTCCAAAATATAATTTCATGCGCCTGGTATATGATTTGCCGGCACCAAAGGAAGAATGGCACTCATTCTAGTCACGTTACGACCAGCTCTTGATTTATTCAATTTAGTTTTTTTTTAATATTTCCAAACCGCTGCATTGAAGTGATGGTAACAACCAGTCACTCTAGCCTGCGGAAAAACCGCCGAAACTGCGTTCATGATGGCAATTTCATAATCCGATTTGAAAGAATTTGGATCTGTAAATTATCTTTTATGAGACTAAATAGGCGCATATATGTTTGTTCCGATTTGTTTGGTAAGAGGGCGTATATAACCGGTACTATGTTTGTAGTATTTTCATCCGATGCTAAATCCCTGTGCAATACAAACATTTGATAAAAAGGTTTTGGAGCTGATTTAAACGTCCCATCGGCATAGTATGAACCTGGCGTTCTCATTATTTTTTTAACGATGGTGCTGGCAAAAATTATAATTTTTTCCGTACTGCCATCTTTACATACTAAAAACTTTTTTGCTAAACTTTGTGGTATTTGAACTGTTTCAGTATTATTATGTACTAGCAAGTCTGTATTCAAATATCTTTTTCGCGCTCGGTAAAGAGAGCTTTTTAAGGAACGAAATGTTGGTATCAAGTCTCGATCATAACGATTCTCATTGCTTAGGTCTGCCAAAGTAGATTCGCAAATTTTTTGAATCGGCCCTAAATTATCACACACTTCCTTCTTCAACCTGATTTTTTCTTTTTTAATATTGATGGCAACAATATTAAGTTCACAAGTATGCGTTGATTCTCTTAAAACTATTTTCCTGCTTTTATCTAATGTCAATGATGCATTGCATATTCTATTAATACATCGCCATAACGTACTGTCTTTGTTTGTTTTGTTTTTGTTGTACTGAAATCCCTTCCATATTAGTGTTTGATTTCTCTCTCACTCATTTTCAAGTTATTAATAAAAACACGTCATAAACAACAAAATTAAACTGTGTCACGTAAGTATACACAATACCATTGAATAGAATAAAATGTCAGTGAAATACATATTTTTTCAAAAGTACCCACTTTTGTGAGATAAATATTTTTCTTGAGTTTCGTTTAGTTTATGCAACATGTTTCAAAGAAAATGATTTTTAGAGGCTTTCTTTAATTTATTTAAATTTCTTTTTAACTTGATAACATAAAATTTAATTACCTACATAATATGTCGGAGGAAATGGTCAAGAACGAATAGATAATAATCTAGTTCAATTAATTTAGTTAAGTTAATGTCAATTAGTTCAATTAATTTCTGAACGAACAAGATCGTCTAAATGTGACCAACAAAATACATTCTAACAGTTATGATGTTGGTAGTTACATTACAATCACAAGCGAGGACGATTATAATTATTGTTTTTTATTTTTTAGTTGGGTTATAACGCTTAATTCTAAGAATGGGGGACATTTTGGGAAAGCGGCATTTTGGGAAAGGGACATTTTGGGAAAAAGACATTTTGGGAAAGAGACATTTTGGGAAAGGGACATTATGGGAAGTTGACATTTTGGTACCAGGAGACATTTTGGGAAGTTGACATTCTGAGCCTCAACGCACACGACCACGCCTATTTTCCACTGGCATCAGTTGGGGTGAATGCTCAGTGGAAATAGTGAGCATATCTCTCTTGTCTTTCCATTTACAGACACAAACACCTTTTCCGTTGTACCTATAAATACTTCCACCTTTTAAAAGTTTTTTTACTATTACACTTTTTGGATTACTTTTTCTTTTTGGTAATAAAGTCCCAGTGCAGTATGTTTTTTGTATCAATAACGTTTCCGCCAATTGGACACTATTGTAAAAATTGTCCATATATACAGAATGGCCCTTATTTAAATATTCTTTTAAAAGTTTTAAAACAATTTTATCAACATGGCCTTAACCACCAACTTCGACATCTTGTGCCCCTTTGTACATATGAATTTTATGGACTAGTCCTTTTGGATCAGCCAAAACATATAATTTCATTCCATATTTATGTCTTTTATTTTTTATGTATTGTCGAAACACTACTCGCCCTCTAAATCCAACCATTGACTCGTCAATGCTCAGTTCTCTCTCCGACTAATTTTTTCATAATATCGTTAAAATAATTAAGCAGATAATCAACTTTTTAGTACTTCATTCTACTATCATAACTCCTATTAAAAAAATAAACATCTTAAAATTAACAAAAATCTGTCCCTGGACATATATTTACTGATTTGAAATTTGACCAGGTATTTTTTTTTTCCAGTAGTTAGCTATTTTATTCAGCCTAGCGGTTCCTATAAAAATAGGATTCCTAAAAATGTCCACAATTCTTTTTTACTCGTATCCTTCCACTTGGTTAAACGGCTATTAGGCTTAAGTGGCCTGGACATCATAATTTGGGCATGCATGTTGGTCATTTCCGCTAGGCTGGTCATAAATTCATCTTCAAAAACTGCCCTAAAATATTCGATAGGTCCGTTAGTTGCTGCGTCCGAGATCTTGACCTCGGGGGTTCCAACAAATTGTAAGTTGTTAACTAGTGCTGACTCCTCGGTCCACTCGCCATCCGGAGACAAGTCAGCAACGGAAATTGTTGTGCTATAAAGGAGAAAAATAATCATTTAAAAAAAACAGTTCAATTCTTGAAATAAACACTAGGTACAATAAGAATACGAATGAACAATTCGATATTAATTCTTGGGTTTCTTACCTGTCTGACGCGTTGGTGGAGACGCTTTCGCTATCAGAGACGTCGGATTCGACTTCGGTAAAATCTTCCCCAAAGATTTCGCTCATGTCACGTCGCACATCTTCATAACTGCGTGCCATCTAAAAATAATGATTTATGGTATATTTTGTGCCGCTTAATCATTTGCACTGCAAGGCCCCCAAGAATTTGCATTTTATGTGTGCACCAATGCAATGTGCTCTCATCTAGGAGTATATATATATATCTGTATATATGATCTGTTTCTTCTTCAAAGTACCGCTATATATATATATTTGAAGGTCATTCATAAGGACCAAATCTTTCTAACAAATATTATCAATTAAATTAAAGGAAAACCATAAATTTGAGGAATATGGTTACTAAACAAAAATTATCGACTGTTAAATACGCTCTCGATTTTAAAAGTTAAAAGGTCATTGGGCACCTTAGTATGGAAACCATACCCATGGCGGACACAAATTAAATTAGTAGAGTGTAATGATATAAGGCTCTGATTTACTATGGCATTAGTCACATTAATGTGAGCCACGGGAATCTTGAAAAATTCAAGTGTTATAAACTGATATGAGGAATATGAATAAAATGCTAGTTCATAAAAATGTTTTTATTCAATTTGATCCAAATCAAGCATAAGATCATTTAAGAAGGCAGCAGGTGCGTCTGTTGCTTCCTGATGTCTGGCCCAAGACAGATAATAAACTATGCTAGCGATATGGGCGCAGCTCCCGACAGTTCGGCGGCCATGTATACATGAGCAGTAGTACTCTTCTATACTTTGTCGTCCGTGTTGTGTTGGGTTTAACAAATATATGTATAGTACTGTTTCGATCGAATATGACGTGACTGGATTCGCCCTCTGATCAAAATCTTATTATCAATTAAATGTTGATGTCGATACATTTCTATTAAATAATCCCCGTTTGGTCTTATGTGCTCGTGACAATAAGACCTTGCGATTCTCAAATGGTATGAGCCCAACGTGAATAAGATCAAATCTTCATAGGTCAGCTGTGGAAAATCTTCAAAGTCTGGACTGTTTCCATCTAGAGGCACGAATCCTACTCTTTGTCTGTTCAAGTTATTTGTTGATACGTATTCTGCTAACTCATTTTCTGTATTTATATTTTGATTTATAATATCGACAAACTGATTGGCGTATATATTATCTTCATATGGCCGTCGAGAAGCGTTGATAACTGCCGCGGTTATTTTGAAATCGGTCATCATATTTCGCATCGCAACATTAAAATATGTATGTCGAAATATTTTAAAATCTTTCTTAAATCGTCCATTAATTGTTTCGATTACCCAACGGCACATTGTAATTAATCGAGATTTGTTAGCGTCAATTGTTGATAACTGTTCTCCTCTTCCTCTAGTCTGCGGCATGTGGGGATTATATCCACGTTCTTCAATTGCAGGGATCGAATCCCGAAAGCCACGGTCCAATAGAAACACGTCGTTAGGTCTAAGATACCAATGCCAAGCTGAATCTTCTTGCATCAGGCTGCGCATAATAGTTGCATCCGAAGTAGTCGCTGAATATGGTCCTACGACTTCTATTATATAACCGTCTGTACATACGATCAGAAAAGGCTTTACCAGGTTGCGGAATTTGTGTAGGCTGTAGGTTTTTCTTTGGAAAAGGAAATTCGCACTCTTCTGAAGGTAAATATATGTTCCGTCGAACACAAGAATAGCTGCCGGTTCAGTTTGGCTACCACCAAAAATATGAGTTGGGATACGAAGATTTCGTGCCACCACTTCTTCTCTAGTTATATGATTTAAACCCAGGTAACGTGGAACGAAATCTTCAGTTAAGCATTCTCTCGCTGTTTTTAACTTCCTCTCTAATGTTCTTCTAGATATTTGGAATTTCGTAGCTAAGCGCTCATCAGATTGACCAGTTCTTATTTTAGTCAAATACATTCCTAAAGTGGTAGCAGGACGATCAGACCTGTTACGAAGAGACGGTGTTTGGTCTAAAATAGTCATGAACTGATTTTTAGTTAAAGCCGTCCAAAAATGGAAGTGGTTGTCATCAATTGTATCAATATTTTCAAAATCCATTTCAGACCTGCTTTCTAATCCCCATTTATACAAATTGATTATGTCAAGTACATGAGCATTATTAAAGCTTTCATGTATTGTCGGGGCATTCACAAGTTCTTCCCAATCATTTTGAACTAAATGCGGGTGGCAAACTCGTGCAAGTTCCGGTATGTATAAATTGTGATTGTGCAACAGATAGAACTTGGCGTAGGTTGGCACGCGATGTGTAGTCATACCTCTGCAGTTTAGAAAAATACAGCGTCTCGCTGTATTTGATACACGTCTATATCCAGTAACAGTAATAAAACCAGGACCTTGTTGATCCCCGACTTCTATTTGTTCGACCGCCTCTCCAACTTCTCCTTGATTTGCGCCTTCTTGTATTGGCTCGGGTGGCACATTATCTAATTGCTGGTTTTGCAATGCTCGATCATATCTCTGCCAGCAAGGGTGGCATATAGATCTTGTACCGTCAAACGAAATCTGAAACAAGATAAAACATTCTGCACATATTATATATAAAAACTAAACACCTAACAACGAGATTATTAGAAAGTAGTTTCGAAAAGTCATTTTTATTGCACTGAATTCCTTAATTGCTGTTCTTAATGCATAAACTATAAGTTTTCGAACTTTTGTAAGGTTAACTGGTATAGGTAAAAAATTAGCATTATGTTTGCTTCTGTACAATAATAGTTAAGATTGTGTAAAACAAAGCATAAATAAATAAACAATAAATCGGTCGATAAAGACTCGCTTCCTACCGCTCTGCTCCTGCCTGTTTTCTTAGTAAATAGATAGATAAACGGTGTACTGACAGAGTACTTACCTCACGTGGTATGATTTCTTGTAATAACAACACTACAAGATCCCGGTACCTTTCGAGAAACACTCCATTAAGACAGTGTTTTCTTCGACGTAACACAGATCGATTGCACGACACACAACTGTTTTGTCTTTCCATATCAACGAAAATCCAATCCAAAAGCAAGTAACCAGAGTCTATAAAACACGCTAACGTAGTCGATAAAACAATAAACAAAACATATCAGATAAACGTACAGGTCACAACGATAGCTAACGAAGGACTGCGCAGAGGGCGGTGAGTCAGTGCGCGAGCGCAACAAAACTAGTTTGGCCTAACTAATGTGCGAAAGAGACAGTGTATACATGCCTCTCGGCTCATCAGTGCACTATGCTGTATGCTATCGAAATTCTTTTATGCCTTTAATGATGGAATAAAATCCTCTGAAACCGTTTGTTTTTTATTTTTTTAAACGATCCTGTAGATTTTTCTCCATCGATTTTTAAATAAATAACTATATACAATGAAAGGTCATATTATTCCCCTTAGTTTAAAACTATTTTGATGAATGTCCGCCACTCTTCGCAAAGCGGGTCAGATACGCCCAATGACCTTTCATGGTGTTCCACGAATTTAATTTACTATATTTGTAAAGCTTTTTTGCTGTATTTATCAGTATAGGGCGTAGTTAACTACAATTTTGTAACCTGATTACTAATTACGATTAAAAGTAGTTAACTACATGTAACTTAACTACAGTAATCAAAGTACATTAAGTAGTTGTTAATTTGATTGCTGTAATCGAGTAGTTATAATTACCGATTTTTGAGTTTTATGAACTCATATTTTTTTAATTAGCCTTTAGTACTACAAATTTTTCGAATATTTTATCCGATAGCCTGTGGGATTTGCGATGGTTTGTCATAGTTGCGTATGAAAACAGTCTTTTCACTTGAGCAACTGCAACGCGATGCTCTAACTACCTACCAAACGACAAGTCAATAAGTACATGAACGACTATGGCGCGTTTTTGCTTTTTTACTGATGTTAGGTTGTATTTAGCCCAATACTGGTATTAGTACTATAAAAGATAAATTCTATATTTATTTGATTATGCGACTACATTAAAATAAACATTATTTTTTCTTTGAAATTAATATTGGCGATGACCTCTTCTACAGGAATTATATCATTTAAAACTTGTCGTGTGCGGTCGCTATTAGTTCACTGACGCTTCCGTAATTTTTGAAGTGACGCTGGTGTCGTGTTTACTTCATGTTGCGCTCGAGTGTTTTTACATGTATATTAAATATTAATTGATAATACGAACTATCAATATCTTTAACGGCAGATATAAGTGTTTGTTGAGGTGTGGCCTCAACTCTTGTGGGTTCTATTTAGGTTCCTTGGGGTTGACCAAAATGAGTTATTTATTTCTTCTGGATTACAATAATTTATTGCTTAAATTACAATGATTTGGAATTACGAGTACGTACAAGTCTAGCAGGGTCGAGGCAGAGAGAAATAAAAAGGGGCGAGCTGGCGCTGTCGTGTGCTTATATAGTCTTCAATCAGCGCCTCCTGTCGGTGAGTTGATGAACTATTCAGCTTGCTTGACGGGTGACGTAGGCGCATGTCAGTTGTG
The DNA here is from genome assembly GCA_947386135.1 of Melanchra persicariae. NCBI lineage: Eukaryota > Metazoa > Arthropoda > Insecta > Lepidoptera > Noctuidae > Melanchra > Melanchra persicariae. The sequence continues at coordinate 5,847,106 of OX376673.1, read as the reverse complement.
TAGGTGCAGATCATCAGATGTTCTTCATTGCGCCTCGCGTCAATGTCGGTAGATGGCGCTGTCCTCAACATCCTCCGCCGCTTTGAGAGCTTCACCATAGCTCTCAACAGCTACCATAGTGTGATGACAGGACTGATGACGGGACTGCCGGCGGCGTGACTGAAGCGTCAGCGTCGTCTCTGGATAGTGGAAGAGGGCAGATCTTGGAGAAGGCCCTCTCTATGATGCCTGCAGCGGTACGAATGGAAGCCACCCTGGGAATGCCGTCTTTGCCTGGGAACATAGTTATTATTCTTCCTAGTCGCCATTTTAGAGGCGGTAAATTGTCCTCTTTCACCAGGACTAGTGAGTTTGGTGTAAGAAGCGCCTTGGTGTCCTTCCACTTAGAGCGCTTTTGTAGCTCTGAAACGTATTCCGTTGACCATCGAGCCCAGAAGTGTTGCCTGAGTTGCTCGATGCGCCGGTAGCGTGACAGTGAGTGTGTGGCCACTGTCATGACGTCATCCTCTGCAGGCGCTGTCAGCGGTCGCCCGATTAAGAAATGCCCGGGTGTGAGGGGAGAGAAGTCATCAGGATCTGAAGATAGAGGATATAAGGGACGGGAATTCAGGACGGCTTCTATCTGTGCTAAAACCGTGCTGAACTCCTCGTAATTAAGATGTGCATTGCCTATTACGCGAACAATATGGTGCTTGCAGGATTTCACCCCCGCTTCCCATAAACCGCCAAAATGAGGTGAATATGGAGGGATAAATTTAAATTCAATTTGATTCTCTGTGTTAAAGTTTTGTATGTCCTGAGAACAGCTATTTAAAAAATGTGTAAATTCTTTAGCCGCACCCACGAAATTCCTACCATTATCTGAGAAGATTTGTAAAGGTTTACCTCTTCGTGAAATAAATCTTTTTAGTGCCAAAATAAAACCTTCGGATGATAAGGAAGTAACAAGCTCCAAGTGCAAAGCCTTAGTTGAAAAACAAATAAATAAACATAAATAGCACTTTTCCAATTTTGCCCCTCTTCCCTTACGGTTAAGTATGTACATAGGGCCGGCGTAGTCTACTCCACACCGTAAAAAAGGAAAACCAGGCAACAATCGCTCGTTAGGTAAGTTACCCATAATTGGTTGTGATGTAATAGTTTTCATTCTATAACATTTAATGCATCGATGTACAACTTGTTTCGCTAAATTCCTGCCACCTAGCGGCCACCAGGCGTCTCTGACGTGCGATAAAAGCAGTTGTGGTCCCGCGTGTAATAATTTTTTATGTTCAAAATTAAATAATAACAAGGTAAAGTGATGTTTACCACATAACAATACTGGATGTTTCTTTTTATACGCAAAATCAGAATTTCCAAGTCTACCTCCAACACGTTTATGTTATTGTTATCTAAAATTATGTTTAAGCTGGATAAATTACGTGACGGTTTCATAGGTAGTTTATTCATTAACGCTTTTAACTCGTTAGGAAACGATTCTCTTTGTACCAGTTTAATAAGTAATGTTTCTGCATTCTTTAACTCATCAACTGATAATAAACCGGTATTACGTTTTGTGTGATCCTTTGTGCGTGCATTATTTATAAAGCGGCACACAAATGCGCAAGCGCGTTGAAGTCTACTGTATGAAGAGAATCTTTTGAAATCAATTACACTATCCAGACTAATAACACAGGTTGGTACACTAACAATGTTCGATTTTAGTTCAGGTAGTTTATGTGTGGGTATCTGACCTAAGTTGTTTTGTGTGTGTAACCAAGTACCTACCTTATCCTGCAAAAATAACGGTCCGTTCCACCACAAAGGTGATGCATTTAGTTCCTCTAATCCTGTACCTCGTGATAACAAGTCTGCTGGGTTCTTTATTCCGCTGACATGAAACCAACACACATTGTTTGTTAACTCATTTATCTCTGCAACACGGTTTTGTACAAACGTTTTGAGCTGATTAGGGGACATTCTAAGCCAACCCAACACTATTGTGGAGTCTGACCACAAACAAACATTATTGAATTTAACTCGGAGCGATTTTTTAATTTTATCGAGTAATCTCGCTCCTATAAGTGCACCGCACAACTCGAGGCGAGGAATACTAATTGGTTTGAGCGGAGCTACGCGACTTTTAGCACATAGCAACTTCACTGTGACGTCACCATTTGCGTTACAAGTGCGAATGTATGCGCAGGCACCGTATGCAGTTTGACTCGCGTCGGTAAATATGTGTAACTCAATCACACTAGGTGAATCACACAAAACAAATCTAGGTATTCTCAATTTGTTTAAATTCGATATTGACTCAACGAATTTTACCCAATATGACACTATATCTTGAGACAGAGCATCGTCCCAACCTACTTTAGCAAGCCACAGTTTTTGTAACAGGACTTTGGCTACTATAACCACCGGACTCAATAATCCCAAAGGATCGTAAATTTGAGAAACAGCAGATAAAATCGAACGTTTAGTGACATTAGTAAAATCAGTATTTACTTTTGACGTAAAATGAAACTCATCCTTGCTGTTGTACCAGCCAAGGCCTAATGTTTTGCTAGATACATTTTCACCCAATGACAAATACTTCGAACTATTAACATTTTGTGTTGTGTTTAAAATGATGTTCGGCGAGTTAGTTACCCACTTTCTTAAAGGAAAACAACCGGATTGACAAACTTCTGCTATCCTTTTACATATATACGATAGCTGTGCTTCCGAATTAGCCCCGGTAATTAAATCATCGACGTAGAAGTCTTCCAATATAGTCTGAGAAAGTAATTCGTCTTTACATTCTAATCCTAATTGCCTAACACAGCGAATACACAAGTACGGTGCCGATGCCGTACCGTACGTTACCGTATTAAGACGGTACACACTAAGCGGATCTGACGGGTTTTCTCGCCACAGAATGAGTTGCAAATTTCTTTGCTCATCGCTAACTAAAATTTGTCTGAACATCTTTTCAATGTCTGCACACGCAACGTACTCATACTGACGGAAACGTAAAAGAATAGAAAATAAATCATTTTGCAATGCAGGTCCGATATACTGTATGTCATTAAGTGATTTTCCTGTGGAAGTTTTTTGACTAGCGTCAAACACTACGCGTAATTTAGTGGTTACGCTATCTTCACGGAGAACGCCGTGATGTGGTAAAAAATAACATGGCATCTTATGATCATTATCAATGCGAGTCATGTGTCCTAGGCGTAAGTACTCTCGCATGAAGTCACTATACATGTGTTTGTATTGTGGATCACGCTCAAGTTTGCGTTCTAACGATAGAAACCTGGTTTTAGCTACTTGATAACTATCGCCTAGCACATCCGCTGGCTCTTTTAGTGGAATTTGAACCGAAAACCGACCATTATCTAGCCTCTTAGTAGTTTGTGTGAAATGGTTTTCGCATGAACTTTCTTCTTTAGAAAGATGTTCACCTGAATAAGAAATTTCCTCAATTTCCCAGAAGTTTCTTAATTGGTCATTTAATTGTGTCGCTTGAACCAAATGACATTGAACTTTATTTATATGCATTTTTTCATTGCATAGAGGACCTGAAATTAGCCATCCTAATTTGGTATTTACTAAATAAGGTCCGGAAGGTAAACGAATCTTACCATTAATCATTAAGTCCCAGAAACAATCTGCACCGATTAATAAATCAATGTGTGAAGGTGTGCAGAAAGTTGGATCAGCTAACTTAATGTCTTTAGGTATAGATATCTTGTTTACGTCTATACTTGTGGCCGGTATAGTCGACGTGATGCTAGGTAAAACTAGGCATTTAATGTGAATAATATCATGATCGCCGTAAATCGATCTAATGTTAATTTCGCTAGAATGGACTGCCTGTGTGACTGAATGTCCTATTCCGCTAATTTGACAAGTGGACTGTATACGTTGTGTGTTTAATTTCCTACATAGTGAATCTGTGATAAAACAGTGTTGACTGCCGTTATCTAATAATGCACGAGCCTTATAATATTTATTGTCTTTACCAACGATTTCTACTAAAGCTGTCGACAGCAAAACCGGTTGTAATGCTTGTTTACTTAATAAACTTTTACAACTGTCATTGTGTGAATTATCGACTGTGTGAAAAGTCTGAGCTACTGACGGCAAACTATGTTGTGACAAATCTACTTGTGAACCTGCTGTAGATTGATGCGCTTGAACTACAGAGGGTACATTGTTTTCCTTATTAAATTCGTTATGTAAAAGACTGTTATGCTTGCCATAGCATTGCTTGCAAGGCCCTGCTCGACATTCATCCACTGAGTGCCCCGTCCATAAACAATTAATACAGAGTTTCTTGTCTTTAACGAATTGAAGCTTATCTTGTGAACTTAAGTCCAAAAATTGTTGACAACCATACAAGGAATGTTTTGCCTTACATTTAACACAAGTGCGGGTAGACTTGAAAAACTTTTTATTGTTCTGAGTAGAAACCAAACTGTGCGATTGTTTTTTAACCAAATTATGACTAACTGCATGGGAAGTATTATTGACTTTAACCATTTCTAAAGTATCAGCCTTATGTTTTAAAAACTGTATGAGTGAATCTAAATTAAATGTTTCCTCGGAATTACTTGCACTAGTGTTTTTGAACTGTTCCCATTCTTTTTCAATAGTTACATCCAATTTTGAAGTTATGATATAAATCAACAAGGTGTCCCATGATTCTGTAGGCTCACCAAGTGTTTTTAAAGCTCGTAAGTTCTTAAGTACCGTATCTATTAGTTTCCTAATTGGGCCAGGCGATTCTTTAGTTATGGTTGACATTGTGAATAACGCTTTGACGTGGTTGTGTCAAAAATTCAAAATTCAAAATCCAAAATTCAAATTATTTATTTCAAATAAACCATTCACAGGCACTTTTGAATTGTCAAGGTCGGTCAGTCAAAAAGATGAAGCTATTTGCACGTTCCAAAGCGTAGATCTCTATGGAGAAGAACGTGCAAGAAACTCCACGGACACTCTTTTAAATTATTTTTCTTTACAATTTTATGGTTACATCATTCCTGTTGAAATTATACAAACATATATGTGAGAACGATGTAAAAAGAAATGCACGTTAAAGTATCCGGAGTAAAAATATAAAAATCAACAACAAATTAAAATAACAAATCATTAAAATAAACCGTGGCAGCCGAGAGATGACCAGTCCAAACTGACGGCGTCCGTTCACGAACATGACGCACGCGCTAGCACCATTCGGCTCAACCATATTTAAGGGAGCCAAATGACCCAACACATGCGCCACCATCAGGTAGACTTTTGAGTGAGCATGACACTCCCAACCGCCAGGGCAGTCAAGTCAATTAAAAAATAAATAAAAGTAGTATAAGGTTCACAGTACTCACACATGTGCCGTTAATTAATGAATTTATACAATGCTAATTACATTGAGTCTATACAATGAAAATATAATGTTTTACAGTCTTCAACGGGTCCAACAATATTTATAAATGCCAAAAGATTAGTTTGTGCGGCCTAGTAACTGTGGAGCTGGACCGGCATTGAGCCAAGCATTATTATCTTCAATATAATCCCCCAACTTATAATATGCTTTCTTGCATAGTGTGCGTTTGATACAAGATTTAAATTTTGTTTCATTCAGTTCTAATATATTAGGAGGTATTTTATTATAACATTTTAAACAACTTATTATTATTGAATCTATTCTCAATCAATTCCCAAGCGACACTATAATTATCTGACGAAAATTCTAGAGACTTTATAACTTGCAACGCATTTCCAGACAGAGATGATCTTAAGTAATGGAATTTTTGAATATTATCAAGTTGCTTGGAATTGTGAATCATCGATAAAAACGTATCTCTAAATTCCAACCAATTATCGGAACTACCATCAAAATTGGGAAGCGAAATAGTTGGCAATTTTACTAAAGTGTTGGAATAATTGCTGTAATGTTCTACTGTACAATTGCACTTGTGCTGGTCACAACTATCCTTACTATTATTTATTAAACAATTAGCTTCAGCAACCGAACTAAAGTAAGAATTATCAAAAGACTCTCTGTACTCTAATTGTTCCGGTATGTCCTTTTCTGGCACTAATTCCTCGATTAACGATTGAACTTTACAAAATTCCTGTAGCAAACCTTGAACAGACTTTATACGCAATTCCAATTCTACCTTCTGTTTAGGATTAATTTCGTTACCAACTAACAAATTTACACATTTTTCGAACTGTGTGAGCATACCTTTAAAGGCACCCCGTTTCCGTTTTAAATCTGCTAGCTTTTTAATATCCTCAGGCGAAGTCATTGTGGCAATTTATTGAAAGCGAAGGTACTCACGTTTTTCCTGCCGCACAGGTGTGGTGCTGGTGAACAATGCGCGCGCGGTGTCTAGATTCCTGTATAGATAAAAGCACGATTTTAGCACACACAGAATGAAAAAGGAAGAAAAGGGAATTGCCAGGACCCCAGGACTCCTTGAAGGCTTCCTCTGACAACGTGATGATCAGAAGCTCCTGCTCGATGGACCAAATGTTGAGGTGTGGCCTCAACTCTTGTGGGTTCTATTTAGGTTCCTTGGGGTTGACCAAAATGAGTTATTTATTTCTTCTGGATTACAATAATTTATTGCTTAAATTACAATGATTTGGAATTACGAGTATGTACAAGTCTAGCAGGGTCGAGGCAGAGAGAAATAAAAAGGGGCGAGCTGGCGCTGTCGTGTGCTTATATAGTCTTCAATCAGCGCCTCCTGTCGGTGAGTTGATGAACTATTCAGCTTGCTTGACGGGTGACGTAGGCGCATGTCAGTTGTGTAGGTGCAGATCATCAGATGTTCTTCATTGCGCCTCGCGTCAATGTCGGTAGATGGCGCTGTCCTCAACAGTGTTAATAAAGTACATTTGTTAAGTTTAAGACACTTTTTAAGTTACACGAGGGCCATGCTAAAAAAATCTCGCTGGTACGGCTCCTTTTTTTAATATTTTTTTAAAAGTACAGCTTTACATTGAAAAGAAACAGATACATATATTCCTAGAGACGAGTACATTGCATTGGTGCACACCGAAAACAAATTCTGGAGTGCCTTGCTATAAAAGCCAGGAGCCATAAAATGAACTATGAGCAAGAAGAAGATGCTTATGTTGAAAAAAGTGAAGAATTTCGAAGTACTGTGACGAATTGGCGTCAGCTACATAAATATTGTGTATGAATACCATATTTTCGAATGTTAACTGAAATAAATTACGCTAAAGATAGCTCACAATAATAACTGTTGGTACTTACCATGAAGATCACTGAGTCCAGTTAGATACACCAAACGATCACAAGGTATTTTGAAAGTCCAAAATCACAAGCCAAAGTAATCACAAGGTGTTATCAGAGTCCAGAATCACAAGCCAAAGTAACCACAAGGTGTTTTCAGAGTCCAGAATCACAAGCCAAAGTTATCACGGGGCAGATCAGAGGTCCAGAAAACAAGCAATGGTCAGAATAAAAAGGCAAGAGAAACTATCGAAAGGGAGAGCACGGAGAGTACGTCTGTTCACCACGAAAGCAAAACAGAAGTGACTCAAGACCTAATTAGGGATGTGAAAAAAAATCGCTTATGTAAAAATCGATTTCGTTCAGCACGAACGATTTTTATTTTCCAAAATCGACTAATTATATTTTGCGGCCTATTTTTTCAAGCGTGGCGCTCACATTTAAGAGTCTGGAGCATGAATTACGTATTATTATTAGGTTTATCTACAATGGAAATGGCATCCTTTTCTATGCTTTAAAAACAGTTAAGTTTGAATTTGCAAATATATCAGACATCCGAATTAAACCTATATTGCACCTCTAATATGATATAGGTATCCCCCGAAATTATTTTCTTCTTTTTTTTACTAAAACTATATTTACAAGACTAACATGTTTACAATTTGTATTTATTTTATTTTGTGTGTAAATAAACCCTGTAAATAAGTTATTTGCCGTCCAAAGTAATTTTAACATTTTTGTTAATTATTTATTATTTAATAAATGTGTGATTAATAATTACGTTTATTTCAATAAATTTAATTTGATTAGTTCGAAAAAAAAACCATTATAATAACAAAATCGATTATTCATGAATTGTTAACTTAATAATCGATTTTTTTAGTTGTATGTCGCATCCCTACACTTAATTTTGATTATAATTAAGATTTTTGACAGTGGTTATAGTTTAGCAGTCCAATAAATGACAACATAAATAAATTCCATTAAATATTAAATCCGTAATCTAAAATTAATTATATGGCAACATTATTTTGTTTTGTCATTCATTCACTCGTTCACGATTTAAAATTTGACACTACCGAATTACCTTCTTCCGCTTCCGAGTTCCCACCGACAGTGACAGGTTGAATCCCGCTCCCGCGTCACACGTGCGACAACCAAAATTTACCAAAAGTTCAAACTATAAATAATAAAAAAAAATGTCTTCGTTGAGCCGTGCCATTCGCCGCGTCTTTTGCTGTGGGCCTGGTGCAGAAGAGCACCCTTATCTATATCTACCTAATGAGTAAGTATCAACATCTGAATGAATCACAATTATTAACAATATTGTAAATTGTATTTATATATAGGTACAAGTATTATTTTTAATGTTTTGTTCATTTCAGGCCCATCTACGAAAACGTGGAGAAGCTGCACCAGGCCCACGACGCGGCGTGCACGCTGCGGCTGGTGGTGGAGTCGGTGGAGGAGGTAAATACCTACAACACAAAATTTAGAGATAATTGCGAAAGGTTTTATGATTGAGAAATTCACTGGCAGAAACACAAATGCTTACCAGTGGATTACAGATTTCAACAAGGAATGTGAACGTTTTCAAATCAATGAAGATACAAAGAAAATAGAATTATTGAAAAACTTTATGGAACAATGCAGTCTAGATTGGTACAACTGCATGCTTATGAAACTTACAGTGGACTCGGAATGAAACAGATGGGAGAAACATTTTTGTGAGACGTTTGCCAATAAAGGATGGTCACCCATTAGATATGCACTAACCTTTAAATACCAAGCAGGTACGTTACTTGAATATGCTTTAAAAAAAGAAAAGTTGTTACTAGAAGTGAGAAAATCAATTGATACTGGGACATTATTTGAAATAAATGCTTTGACTTTGACTTTGACACTTATAGACCTCATAGCATTGTGCTTACCAAATTATGTATCTGATAAAATTGACAGAGAAACATTACAAGGAACTGAAGATCTTTACAATTAAATAGGAAAATTAGAACATCTGGTTGGGAAAAATAAGTATGAAAGGAAAAGTACCATAAATTTAGACAACAAAACCGTTGAGGCTCAGAATGTCAACTTCCCAAAATGTCTCCTGGTACCAAAATGTCAACTTCTCAAAATGTCTCCTGGTACCAAAATGTCAACTTCCCATAATGTCCCTTTCCCAAAATGTCTCTTTCCCAAAATGTCTTTTTCCCAAAATGTCCCTTTCCCAAAATGCCGCTTTCCCAAAATGTCCCCCATTCTTAGAATTAAGCGTTATAACCCAACTAAACAATAAAAAACAATATAATAATCAAATTTTTTATTTTAATTACTTTGTGGTATCAACTCTTTCGTCAATTTTTTATTAGAAAAGGAATTTGAAATGAAATATAGTTATATATTATCAACATATTATAAAAAACAATAAAAAATAACTTTAATTAGAACTAATACGTTCAATAGGATTTCAATAGTCAGATACAGACTGAATAATCGTTAAACTATTATCAAATTTATAAAGATATTCAATTAAATAAAGCAAGTCTCAAAAATATCAATTTCTTTAAAAATTGTTGAATTGTGAGATGATTTCCTTGTAATTGTTTTAAATATCTTGCATATTTTCTATTGAACTCAATATCTCTGAGCCTTCTTCTGCCGTTGGTCTGCTTAAATAGTGAATCCTGTATACGGCCATCCCAGTATTTGCTTTCTTTTTTTATCTTATATAAAAAAAAATACAAATTTGGATTCTTTGGTATAAGGCTATTTACACGTCGGTGCCATCCTTCTAGAGCATTGGTGGTTCTATGGCGTTGGCCAGCGCAGCTTAATATTAACGGTGATTTTCTGGGATACCAGGTAGACTCGAAATAACTGCGAAAACGCCTCATCTCTGATGTATTTGGCGCCGTTTCCAAAATATAATTTCATGCGCCTGGTATATGATTTGCCGGCACCAAAGGAAGAATGGCACTCATTCTAGTCACGTTACGACCAGCTCTTGATTTATTCAATTTAGTTTTTTTTTAATATTTCCAAACCGCTGCATTGAAGTGATGGTAACAACCAGTCACTCTAGCCTGCGGAAAAACCGCCGAAACTGCGTTCATGATGGCAATTTCATAATCCGATTTGAAAGAATTTGGATCTGTAAATTATCTTTTATGAGACTAAATAGGCGCATATATGTTTGTTCCGATTTGTTTGGTAAGAGGGCGTATATAACCGGTACTATGTTTGTAGTATTTTCATCCGATGCTAAATCCCTGTGCAATACAAACATTTGATAAAAAGGTTTTGGAGCTGATTTAAACGTCCCATCGGCATAGTATGAACCTGGCGTTCTCATTATTTTTTTAACGATGGTGCTGGCAAAAATTATAATTTTTTCCGTACTGCCATCTTTACATACTAAAAACTTTTTTGCTAAACTTTGTGGTATTTGAACTGTTTCAGTATTATTATGTACTAGCAAGTCTGTATTCAAATATCTTTTTCGCGCTCGGTAAAGAGAGCTTTTTAAGGAACGAAATGTTGGTATCAAGTCTCGATCATAACGATTCTCATTGCTTAGGTCTGCCAAAGTAGATTCGCAAATTTTTTGAATCGGCCCTAAATTATCACACACTTCCTTCTTCAACCTGATTTTTTCTTTTTTAATATTGATGGCAACAATATTAAGTTCACAAGTATGCGTTGATTCTCTTAAAACTATTTTCCTGCTTTTATCTAATGTCAATGATGCATTGCATATTCTATTAATACATCGCCATAACGTACTGTCTTTGTTTGTTTTGTTTTTGTTGTACTGAAATCCCTTCCATATTAGTGTTTGATTTCTCTCTCACTCATTTTCAAGTTATTAATAAAAACACGTCATAAACAACAAAATTAAACTGTGTCACGTAAGTATACACAATACCATTGAATAGAATAAAATGTCAGTGAAATACATATTTTTTCAAAAGTACCCACTTTTGTGAGATAAATATTTTTCTTGAGTTTCGTTTAGTTTATGCAACATGTTTCAAAGAAAATGATTTTTAGAGGCTTTCTTTAATTTATTTAAATTTCTTTTTAACTTGATAACATAAAATTTAATTACCTACATAATATGTCGGAGGAAATGGTCAAGAACGAATAGATAATAATCTAGTTCAATTAATTTAGTTAAGTTAATGTCAATTAGTTCAATTAATTTCTGAACGAACAAGATCGTCTAAATGTGACCAACAAAATACATTCTAACAGTTATGATGTTGGTAGTTACATTACAATCACAAGCGAGGACGATTATAATTATTGTTTTTTATTTTTTAGTTGGGTTATAACGCTTAATTCTAAGAATGGGGGACATTTTGGGAAAGCGGCATTTTGGGAAAGGGACATTTTGGGAAAAAGACATTTTGGGAAAGAGACATTTTGGGAAAGGGACATTATGGGAAGTTGACATTTTGGTACCAGGAGACATTTTGGGAAGTTGACATTCTGAGCCTCAACGCACACGACCACGCCTATTTTCCACTGGCATCAGTTGGGGTGAATGCTCAGTGGAAATAGTGAGCATATCTCTCTTGTCTTTCCATTTACAGACACAAACACCTTTTCCGTTGTACCTATAAATACTTCCACCTTTTAAAAGTTTTTTTACTATTACACTTTTTGGATTACTTTTTCTTTTTGGTAATAAAGTCCCAGTGCAGTATGTTTTTTGTATCAATAACGTTTCCGCCAATTGGACACTATTGTAAAAATTGTCCATATATACAGAATGGCCCTTATTTAAATATTCTTTTAAAAGTTTTAAAACAATTTTATCAACATGGCCTTAACCACCAACTTCGACATCTTGTGCCCCTTTGTACATATGAATTTTATGGACTAGTCCTTTTGGATCAGCCAAAACATATAATTTCATTCCATATTTATGTCTTTTATTTTTTATGTATTGTCGAAACACTACTCGCCCTCTAAATCCAACCATTGACTCGTCAATGCTCAGTTCTCTCTCCGACTAATTTTTTCATAATATCGTTAAAATAATTAAGCAGATAATCAACTTTTTAGTACTTCATTCTACTATCATAACTCCTATTAAAAAAATAAACATCTTAAAATTAACAAAAATCTGTCCCTGGACATATATTTACTGATTTGAAATTTGACCAGGTATTTTTTTTTTCCAGTAGTTAGCTATTTTATTCAGCCTAGCGGTTCCTATAAAAATAGGATTCCTAAAAATGTCCACAATTCTTTTTTACTCGTATCCTTCCACTTGGTTAAACGGCTATTAGGCTTAAGTGGCCTGGACATCATAATTTGGGCATGCATGTTGGTCATTTCCGCTAGGCTGGTCATAAATTCATCTTCAAAAACTGCCCTAAAATATTCGATAGGTCCGTTAGTTGCTGCGTCCGAGATCTTGACCTCGGGGGTTCCAACAAATTGTAAGTTGTTAACTAGTGCTGACTCCTCGGTCCACTCGCCATCCGGAGACAAGTCAGCAACGGAAATTGTTGTGCTATAAAGGAGAAAAATAATCATTTAAAAAAAACAGTTCAATTCTTGAAATAAACACTAGGTACAATAAGAATACGAATGAACAATTCGATATTAATTCTTGGGTTTCTTACCTGTCTGACGCGTTGGTGGAGACGCTTTCGCTATCAGAGACGTCGGATTCGACTTCGGTAAAATCTTCCCCAAAGATTTCGCTCATGTCACGTCGCACATCTTCATAACTGCGTGCCATCTAAAAATAATGATTTATGGTATATTTTGTGCCGCTTAATCATTTGCACTGCAAGGCCCCCAAGAATTTGCATTTTATGTGTGCACCAATGCAATGTGCTCTCATCTAGGAGTATATATATATATATCTGTATATATGATCTGTTTCTTCTTCAAAGTACCGCTATATATATATATTTGAAGGTCATTCATAAGGACCAAATCTTTCTAACAAATATTATCAATTAAATTAAAGGAAAACCATAAATTTGAGGAATATGGTTACTAAACAAAAATTATCGACTGTTAAATACGCTCTCGATTTTAAAAGTTAAAAGGTCATTGGGCACCTTAGTATGGAAACCATACCCATGGCGGACACAAATTAAATTAGTAGAGTGTAATGATATAAGGCTCTGATTTACTATGGCATTAGTCACATTAATGTGAGCCACGGGAATCTTGAAAAATTCAAGTGTTATAAACTGATATGAGGAATATGAATAAAATGCTAGTTCATAAAAATGTTTTTATTCAATTTGATCCAAATCAAGCATAAGATCATTTAAGAAGGCAGCAGGTGCGTCTGTTGCTTCCTGATGTCTGGCCCAAGACAGATAATAAACTATGCTAGCGATATGGGCGCAGCTCCCGACAGTTCGGCGGCCATGTATACATGAGCAGTAGTACTCTTCTATACTTTGTCGTCCGTGTTGTGTTGGGTTTAACAAATATATGTATAGTACTGTTTCGATCGAATATGACGTGACTGGATTCGCCCTCTGATCAAAATCTTATTATCAATTAAATGTTGATGTCGATACATTTCTATTAAATAATCCCCGTTTGGTCTTATGTGCTCGTGACAATAAGACCTTGCGATTCTCAAATGGTATGAGCCCAACGTGAATAAGATCAAATCTTCATAGGTCAGCTGTGGAAAATCTTCAAAGTCTGGACTGTTTCCATCTAGAGGCACGAATCCTACTCTTTGTCTGTTCAAGTTATTTGTTGATACGTATTCTGCTAACTCATTTTCTGTATTTATATTTTGATTTATAATATCGACAAACTGATTGGCGTATATATTATCTTCATATGGCCGTCGAGAAGCGTTGATAACTGCCGCGGTTATTTTGAAATCGGTCATCATATTTCGCATCGCAACATTAAAATATGTATGTCGAAATATTTTAAAATCTTTCTTAAATCGTCCATTAATTGTTTCGATTACCCAACGGCACATTGTAATTAATCGAGATTTGTTAGCGTCAATTGTTGATAACTGTTCTCCTCTTCCTCTAGTCTGCGGCATGTGGGGATTATATCCACGTTCTTCAATTGCAGGGATCGAATCCCGAAAGCCACGGTCCAATAGAAACACGTCGTTAGGTCTAAGATACCAATGCCAAGCTGAATCTTCTTGCATCAGGCTGCGCATAATAGTTGCATCCGAAGTAGTCGCTGAATATGGTCCTACGACTTCTATTATATAACCGTCTGTACATACGATCAGAAAAGGCTTTACCAGGTTGCGGAATTTGTGTAGGCTGTAGGTTTTTCTTTGGAAAAGGAAATTCGCACTCTTCTGAAGGTAAATATATGTTCCGTCGAACACAAGAATAGCTGCCGGTTCAGTTTGGCTACCACCAAAAATATGAGTTGGGATACGAAGATTTCGTGCCACCACTTCTTCTCTAGTTATATGATTTAAACCCAGGTAACGTGGAACGAAATCTTCAGTTAAGCATTCTCTCGCTGTTTTTAACTTCCTCTCTAATGTTCTTCTAGATATTTGGAATTTCGTAGCTAAGCGCTCATCAGATTGACCAGTTCTTATTTTAGTCAAATACATTCCTAAAGTGGTAGCAGGACGATCAGACCTGTTACGAAGAGACGGTGTTTGGTCTAAAATAGTCATGAACTGATTTTTAGTTAAAGCCGTCCAAAAATGGAAGTGGTTGTCATCAATTGTATCAATATTTTCAAAATCCATTTCAGACCTGCTTTCTAATCCCCATTTATACAAATTGATTATGTCAAGTACATGAGCATTATTAAAGCTTTCATGTATTGTCGGGGCATTCACAAGTTCTTCCCAATCATTTTGAACTAAATGCGGGTGGCAAACTCGTGCAAGTTCCGGTATGTATAAATTGTGATTGTGCAACAGATAGAACTTGGCGTAGGTTGGCACGCGATGTGTAGTCATACCTCTGCAGTTTAGAAAAATACAGCGTCTCGCTGTATTTGATACACGTCTATATCCAGTAACAGTAATAAAACCAGGACCTTGTTGATCCCCGACTTCTATTTGTTCGACCGCCTCTCCAACTTCTCCTTGATTTGCGCCTTCTTGTATTGGCTCGGGTGGCACATTATCTAATTGCTGGTTTTGCAATGCTCGATCATATCTCTGCCAGCAAGGGTGGCATATAGATCTTGTACCGTCAAACGAAATCTGAAACAAGATAAAACATTCTGCACATATTATATATAAAAACTAAACACCTAACAACGAGATTATTAGAAAGTAGTTTCGAAAAGTCATTTTTATTGCACTGAATTCCTTAATTGCTGTTCTTAATGCATAAACTATAAGTTTTCGAACTTTTGTAAGGTTAACTGGTATAGGTAAAAAATTAGCATTATGTTTGCTTCTGTACAATAATAGTTAAGATTGTGTAAAACAAAGCATAAATAAATAAACAATAAATCGGTCGATAAAGACTCGCTTCCTACCGCTCTGCTCCTGCCTGTTTTCTTAGTAAATAGATAGATAAACGGTGTACTGACAGAGTACTTACCTCACGTGGTATGATTTCTTGTAATAACAACACTACAAGATCCCGGTACCTTTCGAGAAACACTCCATTAAGACAGTGTTTTCTTCGACGTAACACAGATCGATTGCACGACACACAACTGTTTTGTCTTTCCATATCAACGAAAATCCAATCCAAAAGCAAGTAACCAGAGTCTATAAAACACGCTAACGTAGTCGATAAAACAATAAACAAAACATATCAGATAAACGTACAGGTCACAACGATAGCTAACGAAGGACTGCGCAGAGGGCGGTGAGTCAGTGCGCGAGCGCAACAAAACTAGTTTGGCCTAACTAATGTGCGAAAGAGACAGTGTATACATGCCTCTCGGCTCATCAGTGCACTATGCTGTATGCTATCGAAATTCTTTTATGCCTTTAATGATGGAATAAAATCCTCTGAAACCGTTTGTTTTTTATTTTTTTAAACGATCCTGTAGATTTTTCTCCATCGATTTTTAAATAAATAACTATATACAATGAAAGGTCATATTATTCCCCTTAGTTTAAAACTATTTTGATGAATGTCCGCCACTCTTCGCAAAGCGGGTCAGATACGCCCAATGACCTTTCATGGTGTTCCACGAATTTAATTTACTATATTTGTAAAGCTTTTTTGCTGTATTTATCAGTATAGGGCGTAGTTAACTACAATTTTGTAACCTGATTACTAATTACGATTAAAAGTAGTTAACTACATGTAACTTAACTACAGTAATCAAAGTACATTAAGTAGTTGTTAATTTGATTGCTGTAATCGAGTAGTTATAATTACCGATTTTTGAGTTTTATGAACTCATATTTTTTTAATTAGCCTTTAGTACTACAAATTTTTCGAATATTTTATCCGATAGCCTGTGGGATTTGCGATGGTTTGTCATAGTTGCGTATGAAAACAGTCTTTTCACTTGAGCAACTGCAACGCGATGCTCTAACTACCTACCAAACGACAAGTCAATAAGTACATGAACGACTATGGCGCGTTTTTGCTTTTTTACTGATGTTAGGTTGTATTTAGCCCAATACTGGTATTAGTACTATAAAAGATAAATTCTATATTTATTTGATTATGCGACTACATTAAAATAAACATTATTTTTTCTTTGAAATTAATATTGGCGATGACCTCTTCTACAGGAATTATATCATTTAAAACTTGTCGTGTGCGGTCGCTATTAGTTCACTGACGCTTCCGTAATTTTTGAAGTGACGCTGGTGTCGTGTTTACTTCATGTTGCGCTCGAGTGTTTTTACATGTATATTAAATATTAATTGATAATACGAACTATCAATATCTTTAACGGCAGATATAAGTGTTTGTTGAGGTGTGGCCTCAACTCTTGTGGGTTCTATTTAGGTTCCTTGGGGTTGACCAAAATGAGTTATTTATTTCTTCTGGATTACAATAATTTATTGCTTAAATTACAATGATTTGGAATTACGAGTACGTACAAGTCTAGCAGGGTCGAGGCAGAGAGAAATAAAAAGGGGCGAGCTGGCGCTGTCGTGTGCTTATATAGTCTTCAATCAGCGCCTCCTGTCGGTGAGTTGATGAACTATTCAGCTTGCTTGACGGGTGACGTAGGCGCATGTCAGTTGTGTAGGTGCAGATCATCAGATGTTCTTCATTGCGCCTCGCGTCAATGTCGGTAGATGGCGCTGTCCTCAACATCCTCCGCCGCTTTGAGAGCTTCACCATAGCTCTCAACAGCTACCATAGTGTGATGACAGGACTGATGACGGGACTGCCGGCGGCGTGACTGAAGCGTCAGCGTCGTCTCTGGATAGTGGAAGAGGGCAGATCTTGGAGAAGGCCCTCTCTATGATGCCTGCAGCGGTACGAATGGAAGCCACCCTGGGAATGCCGTCTTTGCCTGGGAACATAGTTATTATTCTTCCTAGTCGCCATTTTAGAGGCGGTAAATTGTCCTCTTTCACCAGGACTAGTGAGTTTGGTGTAAGAAGCGCCTTGGTGTCCTTCCACTTAGAGCGCTTTTGTAGCTCTGAAACGTATTCCGTTGACCATCGAGCCCAGAAGTGTTGCCTGAGTTGCTCGATGCGCCGGTAGCGTGACAGTGAGTGTGTGGCCACTGTCATGACGTCATCCTCTGCAGGCGCTGTCAGCGGTCGCCCGATTAAGAAATGCCCGGGTGTGAGGGGAGAGAAGTCATCAGGATCTGAAGATAGAGGATATAAGGGACGGGAATTCAGGACGGCTTCTATCTGTGCTAAAACCGTGCTGAACTCCTCGTAATTAAGATGTGCATTGCCTATTACGCGAACAATATGGTGCTTGCAGGATTTCACCCCCGCTTCCCATAAACCGCCAAAATGAGGTGAATATGGAGGGATAAATTTAAATTCAATTTGATTCTCTGTGTTAAAGTTTTGTATGTCCTGAGAACAGCTATTTAAAAAATGTGTAAATTCTTTAGCCGCACCCACGAAATTCCTACCATTATCTGAGAAGATTTGTAAAGGTTTACCTCTTCGTGAAATAAATCTTTTTAGTGCCAAAATAAAACCTTCGGATGATAAGGAAGTAACAAGCTCCAAGTGCAAAGCCTTAGTTGAAAAACAAATAAATAAACATAAATAGCACTTTTCCAATTTTGCCCCTCTTCCCTTACGGTTAAGTATGTACATAGGGCCGGCGTAGTCTACTCCACACCGTAAAAAAGGAAAACCAGGCAACAATCGCTCGTTAGGTAAGTTACCCATAATTGGTTGTGATGTAATAGTTTTCATTCTATAACATTTAATGCATCGATGTACAACTTGTTTCGCTAAATTCCTGCCACCTAGCGGCCACCAGGCGTCTCTGACGTGCGATAAAAGCAGTTGTGGTCCCGCGTGTAATAATTTTTTATGTTCAAAATTAAATAATAACAAGGTAAAGTGATGTTTACCACATAACAATACTGGATGTTTCTTTTTATACGCAAAATCAGAATTTCCAAGTCTACCTCCAACACGTTTATGTTATTGTTATCTAAAATTATGTTTAAGCTGGATAAATTACGTGACGGTTTCATAGGTAGTTTATTCATTAACGCTTTTAACTCGTTAGGAAACGATTCTCTTTGTACCAGTTTAATAAGTAATGTTTCTGCATTCTTTAACTCATCAACTGATAATAAACCGGTATTACGTTTTGTGTGATCCTTTGTGCGTGCATTATTTATAAAGCGGCACACAAATGCGCAAGCGCGTTGAAGTCTACTGTATGAAGAGAATCTTTTGAAATCAATTACACTATCCAGACTAATAACACAGGTTGGTACACTAACAATGTTCGATTTTAGTTCAGGTAGTTTATGTGTGGGTATCTGACCTAAGTTGTTTTGTGTGTGTAACCAAGTACCTACCTTATCCTGCAAAAATAACGGTCCGTTCCACCACAAAGGTGATGCATTTAGTTCCTCTAATCCTGTACCTCGTGATAACAAGTCTGCTGGGTTCTTTATTCCGCTGACATGAAACCAACACACATTGTTTGTTAACTCATTTATCTCTGCAACACGGTTTTGTACAAACGTTTTGAGCTGATTAGGGGACATTCTAAGCCAACCCAACACTATTGTGGAGTCTGACCACAAACAAACATTATTGAATTTAACTCGGAGCGATTTTTTAATTTTATCGAGTAATCTCGCTCCTATAAGTGCACCGCACAACTCGAGGCGAGGAATACTAATTGGTTTGAGCGGAGCTACGCGACTTTTAGCACATAGCAACTTCACTGTGACGTCACCATTTGCGTTACAAGTGCGAATGTATGCGCAGGCACCGTATGCAGTTTGACTCGCGTCGGTAAATATGTGTAACTCAATCACACTAGGTGAATCACACAAAACAAATCTAGGTATTCTCAATTTGTTTAAATTCGATATTGACTCAACGAATTTTACCCAATATGACACTATATCTTGAGACAGAGCATCGTCCCAACCTACTTTAGCAAGCCACAGTTTTTGTAACAGGACTTTGGCTACTATAACCACCGGACTCAATAATCCCAAAGGATCGTAAATTTGAGAAACAGCAGATAAAATCGAACGTTTAGTGACATTAGTAAAATCAGTATTTACTTTTGACGTAAAATGAAACTCATCCTTGCTGTTGTACCAGCCAAGGCCTAATGTTTTGCTAGATACATTTTCACCCAATGACAAATACTTCGAACTATTAACATTTTGTGTTGTGTTTAAAATGATGTTCGGCGAGTTAGTTACCCACTTTCTTAAAGGAAAACAACCGGATTGACAAACTTCTGCTATCCTTTTACATATATACGATAGCTGTGCTTCCGAATTAGCCCCGGTAATTAAATCATCGACGTAGAAGTCTTCCAATATAGTCTGAGAAAGTAATTCGTCTTTACATTCTAATCCTAATTGCCTAACACAGCGAATACACAAGTACGGTGCCGATGCCGTACCGTACGTTACCGTATTAAGACGGTACACACTAAGCGGATCTGACGGGTTTTCTCGCCACAGAATGAGTTGCAAATTTCTTTGCTCATCGCTAACTAAAATTTGTCTGAACATCTTTTCAATGTCTGCACACGCAACGTACTCATACTGACGGAAACGTAAAAGAATAGAAAATAAATCATTTTGCAATGCAGGTCCGATATACTGTATGTCATTAAGTGATTTTCCTGTGGAAGTTTTTTGACTAGCGTCAAACACTACGCGTAATTTAGTGGTTACGCTATCTTCACGGAGAACGCCGTGATGTGGTAAAAAATAACATGGCATCTTATGATCATTATCAATGCGAGTCATGTGTCCTAGGCGTAAGTACTCTCGCATGAAGTCACTATACATGTGTTTGTATTGTGGATCACGCTCAAGTTTGCGTTCTAACGATAGAAACCTGGTTTTAGCTACTTGATAACTATCGCCTAGCACATCCGCTGGCTCTTTTAGTGGAATTTGAACCGAAAACCGACCATTATCTAGCCTCTTAGTAGTTTGTGTGAAATGGTTTTCGCATGAACTTTCTTCTTTAGAAAGATGTTCACCTGAATAAGAAATTTCCTCAATTTCCCAGAAGTTTCTTAATTGGTCATTTAATTGTGTCGCTTGAACCAAATGACATTGAACTTTATTTATATGCATTTTTTCATTGCATAGAGGACCTGAAATTAGCCATCCTAATTTGGTATTTACTAAATAAGGTCCGGAAGGTAAACGAATCTTACCATTAATCATTAAGTCCCAGAAACAATCTGCACCGATTAATAAATCAATGTGTGAAGGTGTGCAGAAAGTTGGATCAGCTAACTTAATGTCTTTAGGTATAGATATCTTGTTTACGTCTATACTTGTGGCCGGTATAGTCGACGTGATGCTAGGTAAAACTAGGCATTTAATGTGAATAATATCATGATCGCCGTAAATCGATCTAATGTTAATTTCGCTAGAATGGACTGCCTGTGTGACTGAATGTCCTATTCCGCTAATTTGACAAGTGGACTGTATACGTTGTGTGTTTAATTTCCTACATAGTGAATCTGTGATAAAACAGTGTTGACTGCCGTTATCTAATAATGCACGAGCCTTATAATATTTATTGTCTTTACCAACGATTTCTACTAAAGCTGTCGACAGCAAAACCGGTTGTAATGCTTGTTTACTTAATAAACTTTTACAACTGTCATTGTGTGAATTATCGACTGTGTGAAAAGTCTGAGCTACTGACGGCAAACTATGTTGTGACAAATCTACTTGTGAACCTGCTGTAGATTGATGCGCTTGAACTACAGAGGGTACATTGTTTTCCTTATTAAATTCGTTATGTAAAAGACTGTTATGCTTGCCATAGCATTGCTTGCAAGGCCCTGCTCGACATTCATCCACTGAGTGCCCCGTCCATAAACAATTAATACAGAGTTTCTTGTCTTTAACGAATTGAAGCTTATCTTGTGAACTTAAGTCCAAAAATTGTTGACAACCATACAAGGAATGTTTTGCCTTACATTTAACACAAGTGCGGGTAGACTTGAAAAACTTTTTATTGTTCTGAGTAGAAACCAAACTGTGCGATTGTTTTTTAACCAAATTATGACTAACTGCATGGGAAGTATTATTGACTTTAACCATTTCTAAAGTATCAGCCTTATGTTTTAAAAACTGTATGAGTGAATCTAAATTAAATGTTTCCTCGGAATTACTTGCAGTAGTGTTTTTGAACTGTTCCCATTCTTTTTCAATAGTTACATCCAATTTTGAAGTTATGATATAAATCAACAAGGTGTCCCATGATTCTGTAGGCTCACCAAGTGTTTTTAAAGCTCGTAAGTTCTTAAGTACCGTATCTATTAGTTTCCTAATTGGGCCAGGCGATTCTTTAGTTATGGTTGACATTGTGAATAACGCTTTGACGTGGTTGTGTCAAAAATTCAAAATTCAAAATCCAAAATTCAAATTATTTATTTCAAATAAACCATTCACAGGCACTTTTGAATTGTCAAGGTCGGTCAGTCAAAAAGATGAAGCTATTTGCACGTTCCAAAGCGTAGATCTCTATGGAGAAGAACGTGCAAGAAACTCCACGGACACTCTTTTAAATTATTTTTCTTTACAATTTTATGGTTACATCATTCCTGTTGAAATTATACAAACATATATGTGAGAACGATGTAAAAAGAAATGCACGTTAAAGTATCCGGAGTAAAAATATAAAAATCAACAACAAATTAAAATAACAAATCATTAAAATAAACCGTGGCAGCCGAGAGATGACCAGTCCAAACTGACGGCGTCCGTTCACGAACATGACGCACGCGCTAGCACCATTCGGCTCAACCATATTTAAGGGAGCCAAATGACCCAACACATGCGCCACCATCAGGTAGACTTTTGAGTGAGCATGACACTCCCAACCGCCAGGGCAGTCAAGTCAATTAAAAAATAAATAAAAGTAGTATAAGGTTCACAGTACTCACACATGTGCCGTTAATTAATGAATTTATACAATGCTAATTACATTGAGTCTATACAATGAAAATATAATGTTTTACAGTCTTCAACGGGTCCAACAATATTTATAAATGCCAAAAGATTAGTTTGTGCGGCCTAGTAACTGTGGAGCTGGACCGGCATTGAGCCAAGCATTATTATCTTCAATATAATCCCCCAACTTATAATATGCTTTCTTGCATAGTGTGCGTTTGATACAAGATTTAAATTTTGTTTCATTCAGTTCTAATATATTAGGAGGTATTTTATTATAACATTTTAAACAACTTATTATTATTGAATCTATTCTCAATCAATTCCCAAGCGACACTATAATTATCTGACGAAAATTCTAGAGACTTTATAACTTGCAACGCATTTCCAGACAGAGATGATCTTAAGTAATGGAATTTTTGAATATTATCAAGTTGCTTGGAATTGTGAATCATCGATAAAAACGTATCTCTAAATTCCAACCAATTATCGGAACTACCATCAAAATTGGGAAGCGAAATAGTTGGCAATTTTACTAAAGTGTTGGAATAATTGCTGTAATGTTCTACTGTACAATTGCACTTGTGCTGGTCACAACTATCCTTACTATTATTTATTAAACAATTAGCTTCAGCAACCGAACTAAAGTAAGAATTATCAAAAGACTCTCTGTACTCTAATTGTTCCGGTATGTCCTTTTCTGGCACTAATTCCTCGATTAACGATTGAACTTTACAAAATTCCTGTAGCAAACCTTGAACAGACTTTATACGCAATTCCAATTCTACCTTCTGTTTAGGATTAATTTCGTTACCAACTAACAAATTTACACATTTTTCGAACTGTGTGAGCATACCTTTAAAGGCACCCCGTTTCCGTTTTAAATCTGCTAGCTTTTTAATATCCTCAGGCGAAGTCATTGTGGCAATTTATTGAAAGCGAAGGTACTCACGTTTTTCCTGCCGCACAGGTGTGGTGCTGGTGAACAATGCGCGCGCGGTGTCTAGATTCCTGTATAGATAAAAGCACGATTTTAGCACACACAGAATGAAAAAGGAAGAAAAGGGAATTGCCAGGACCCCAGGACTCCTTGAAGGCTTCCTCTGACAACGTGATGATCAGAAGCTCCTGCTCGATGGACCAAATGTTGAGGTGTGGCCTCAACTCTTGTGGGTTCTATTTAGGTTCCTTGGGGTTGACCAAAATGAGTTATTTATTTCTTCTGGATTACAATAATTTATTGCTTAAATTACAATGATTTGGAATTACGAGTATGTACAAGTCTAGCAGGGTCGAGGCAGAGAGAAATAAAAAGGGGCGAGCTGGCGCTGTCGTGTGCTTATATAGTCTTCAATCAGCGCCTCCTGTCGGTGAGTTGATGAACTATTCAGCTTGCTTGACGGGTGACGTAGGCGCATGTCAGTTGTGTAGGTGCAGATCATCAGATGTTCTTCATTGCGCCTCGCGTCAATGTCGGTAGATGGCGCTGTCCTCAACAGTGTTAATAAAGTACATTTGAGGGGTATAGTTTCAAAACCCGCTAAGTCCAGAGACGTTCAAACTCCAGAAATAGAAAATTTGTGATAAATTATTGTAGCATTATTTAATTAATTATGTTTCTGTGCCTTTTGAAAAATTGGTCGCTTCACCTACGTTTTGTAACTTATTCATTAAATTATCATGTTTTACAAACGTATAAAAAGCAAAACAATGATGGACATAGCTGAATTTGAAACTGAAGTTCGGACATAGTTAGTTTTGAATCTGACATACGTGGACATTGCTGTATTTGCTACGACTAATAATATGTATACAGCGACTTAAAATATTTGATACTTTTATCGTATGTGATAAAAGCGTCGTCATGTTGAAAAGGTATAGAAATGAAAAACACATTTAATAAATCAATTAGTATTTTAATTTAATTATTTTTTTTTATGTGTACATGTTGGTTTTTCTGGTAATTTTTTTGCCGAATATCTGAAAAGAAAGTCGCACATGAACCAATTCGCATCCGTAGGTACATAAAAATCTCCTCGAAATTTGGGGATCGGCTCACATAAATATGGGCATTTCGAATATACGTGTACCAAAAGTCGAATAAAAAATACAAAGAAACAACAGTTTCAACTAAAATTAAATATTTTGAAATCAGTGATCAAAACTACTCGTACTAGTATCTACTTACCTCTCTAACTTCTGCAGGTTTCTCTTCCATTGTTCTGGTTTCCTCTGCCGTTTCCGAGCTTTACTTTTATCTACAACGATCGGGGTTGTATCCATCTTCGTAATTATGGCACTTTAACTTCGAAAATAATACAGTATCTAATAAAAAATTTAACTTTTTTACGAGAACAACACAACAAAAACTAAGCTGGCCGCCAAAACAGTTTTGTATATCACGTGACCAAAATGGTGGCTCGCTATTGGCTAGTTTGGACTTTGCGGTTTTTGAATTAAACTATGATGGACTTGGCAGTGTTTGAAACTTACAGCCTACTTTAAAGTGAATTTTCTATTGGACATAGCTGTTTATGGTAAGAACTGATAAATCTAAAATGTCCGGAAAAAGATGGAGTTGCTAGAGATATAAAAATATTGTCACGTGTAAAAAATGGACTTTGCGGGTTTTGAAACTATACCCCTCATTTGTTAAGTTTAAGACACTTTTTAAGTTACACGAGGGCCATGCTAAAAAAATCTCGCTGGTACGGCTCCTTTTTTTAATATTTTTTTAAAAGTACAGCTTTACATTGAAAAGAAACAGATACATATATTCCTAGAGACGAGTACATTGCATTGGTGCACACCGAAAACAAATTCTGGAGTGCCTTGCTATAAAAGCCAGGAGCCATAAAATGAACTATGAGCAAGAAGAAGATGCTTATGTTGAAAAAAGTGAAGAATTTCGAAGTACTGTGACGAATTGGCGTCAGCTACATAAATATTGTGTATGAATACCATATTTTCGAATGTTAACTGAAATAAATTACGCTAAAGATAGCTCACAATAATAACTGTTGGTACTTACCATGAAGATCACTGAGTCCAGTTAGATACACCAAACGATCACAAGGTATTTTGAAAGTCCAAAATCACAAGCCAAAGTAATCACAAGGTGTTATCAGAGTCCAGAATCACAAGCCAAAGTAACCACAAGGTGTTTTCAGAGTCCAGAATCACAAGCCAAAGTTATCACGGGGCAGATCAGAGGTCCAGAAAACAAGCAATGGTCAGAATAAAAAGGCAAGAGAAACTATCGAAAGGGAGAGCACGGAGAGTACGTCTGTTCACCACGAAAGCAAAACAGAAGTGACTCAAGACCTAATTAGGGATGTGAAAAAAAATCGCTTATGTAAAAATCGATTTCGTTCAGCACGAACGATTTTTATTTTCCAAAATCGACTAATTATATTTTGCGGCCTATTTTTTCAAGCGTGGCGCTCACATTTAAGAGTCTGGAGCATGAATTACGTATTATTATTAGGTTTATCTACAATGGAAATGGCATCCTTTTCTATGCTTTAAAAACAGTTAAGTTTGAATTTGCAAATATATCAGACATCCGAATTAAACCTATATTGCACCTCTAATATGATATAGGTATCCCCCGAAATTATTTTCTTCTTTTTTTTACTAAAACTATATTTACAAGACTAACATGTTTACAATTTGTATTTATTTTATTTTGTGTGTAAATAAACCCTGTAAATAAGTTATTTGCCGTCCAAAGTAATTTTAACATTTTTGTTAATTATTTATTATTTAATAAATGTGTGATTAATAATTACGTTTATTTCAATAAATTTAATTTGATTAGTTCGAAAAAAAAACCATTATAATAACAAAATCGATTATTCATGAATTGTTAACTTAATAATCGATTTTTTTAGTTGTATGTCGCATCCCTACACTTAATTTTGATTATAATTAAGATTTTTGACAGTGGTTATAGTTTAGCAGTCCAATAAATGACAACATAAATAAATTCCATTAAATATTAAATCCGTAATCTAAAATTAATTATATGGCAACATTATTTTGTTTTGTCATTCATTCACTCGTTCACGATTTAAAATTTGACACTACCGAATTACCTTCTTCCGCTTCCGAGTTCCCACCGACAGTGACAGGTTGAATCCCGCTCCCGCGTCACACGTGCGACAACCAAAATTTACCAAAAGTTCAAACTATAAATAATAAAAAAAAATGTCTTCGTTGAGCCGTGCCATTCGCCGCGTCTTTTGCTGTGGGCCTGGTGCAGAAGAGCACCCTTATCTATATCTACCTAATGAGTAAGTATCAACATCTGAATGAATCACAATTATTAACAATATTGTAAATTGTATTTATATATAGGTACAAGTATTATTTTTAATGTTTTGTTCATTTCAGGCCCATCTACGAAAACGTGGAGAAGCTGCACCAGGCCCACGACGCGGCGTGCACGCTGCGGCTGGTGGTGGAGTCGGTGGAGGAGGTAAATACCTACAACTATACTACTACCGTTATTAGTTTAGAGCTCAGACCAACAAAAAAAGGTAGACGGCGCACTGCGAATATCAAAGATGAAGCCATCTTTTTATCTATGTGTGTCTCGAAGGGTTGCCATTTTTTATTTTTTTTCCCTATAACTTGGGAAATAATATTTTATGGGTAAGCTAATATTGTGCAAGTCAGCACTAGTAAGATATTGTTGAGTATGGTATTGTAACTTAGTTTTTTAGAAAGATCTATACCTAAAAAACAAATTTTTACATCACACATACCTACATTCAATTATATAAACTAGTTAAGTTTTAAAAGGTTATCGAAGCGTATCAAGCGTAAGTCATAATGTAAATTGTTTTAAAATAAAATAGGTAATTACATTTTTAATCAACTTTAATAAATTGAAAAAGACCACCATCACAAAATCACTGACTAAAGAAAAAGTAGGTAATATCAATATAAAACATAACAAACGAAACAATAACGTGTAAATGTTATGTTTAACATGCTTACAAAATAAATATTATTTATCATGAACAAATAAACTCTTTTTCAAAACATTTGCTCAAAAAAATGCATTTACGAAGACTGTAAATATTATTCGAAAGTTAAATATGACGCACCACACAATGGAACGTGCGGTAAAATAGGTACTCTCACCTAAGTACATATTTTACCGCATACTCCGTTGAATAGAGCCGTACGTATCCTTTACAGTTTTTTTTTAAATTTTCTTATAGGAGTATAAATAAGTACGAGAATAAAATATTAAGCTGAGTCATTGAACCTACTTGGAAGCGCTTTTGCACAATACGTTTGTCTCAATTTAATACTAAAGAGAAAATGAGACGAAAGATGTAGTTCCATTTGCAAATTCGCGCTATTTTCATACTACAAACGTCAAAGATTGTTGCGACTTTCAGACAATCTAAAAACATTTTTTCATTACCTATTGTACTGTTTTCTCGCAAATTCGTTGAAAAACTTCAAATCTAAAATATTTTATATATTAAAAAAAAGAAAATAGGAATATAACTCGAAGAAAGAAATCATATAGGTATATATATTTATTTAATCGAATGGGGAAATATTAAATCGTATTATGGCAACCCTCACACTTAATGTCACTGCTTTCGTTTGTTGACGTTTTTGTTCCAAGTAACCTAAAATTCATAGTTAATTTATAATAAAAACGATGTTATTTCAAGTACTTACAAGTGAAAAGTGATTCCGTGAGACTTTTTATGTGATTTGCTATTGTTTTTATAAATTTTTACTACACAGGAAGGCATAATTATATTTTTCTATTAATGTTTTCTAGACGACGGCTCGTGAAGTACTAAGAGAGATGAGCATGGTTTTAGTGTAGGTCTGTGGGTGAGCTTGTGTATTTACTTGAAGGAGCACGGTTTTGTGGCTTCAATTTTGATGTTCGCGGTGCGCTGTCTACCTTTTTTTGTTGGTCTGAGCTCAGACCAACAAAAAAAGGTAGACGGCGCACTGCGAACATCAAAGATGAAGCCATCTTTTTATCTATGTGTGTCTCGAAGGGTTGCCATTTTTTATTTTTTTTCCCTATAACTTGGGAAACAATACTTTATGGGTAAGCTAATGTTGTGCAAGTCAGCAAAAGTAAGATATTGTTAAGTATGGTATTGTAACTTATTTTTTTAGAAAGATCTATACCTAAGAAACAAATTTTTACATCACACATACCTACATTCAATTAAGTAAGTTAAGTTATAAAAGGTTGTCGAAGCGTAACAAGCGTAAGTCATTATGTAAATTGTTTTAAAATAAAATAGATAATTATATCTTTAATCAACTTTAATAAATTAAAAAAGACCACCATAACAATAGAACAATGACGTGTAAATGTTATGTTTATCATGCTTACATAAGAAATATTATTTATCATGAACAAATAAAGTCTTTTTCAACACATTTGCTCAAAAAAATGCATTTACGAAGACTGTATACATTATTCGAAAGTTAAATCTAACGCACCATACAATGGAATGTGCGGTAAAATAGGTACTCTCACCTAAGTACATATTTTACCGCCTACTCCGTTGAATAGCGCCGTACGTATCCTTTACAGTCTTTTTTTAAATTTATTTAAAGGAGTTTAAATAAGTACTAGAATAAAATATAAGCTCAATGATTGAACCTACTTGGAAGCGCTTTTGCACAATACGTTCGTCTCAATTTAATACTAAAGAGAAAATAAGACGAAAGATGTAGTTCCATTTGCAAATTCGCGCTATTTTCATACTACAAACGTCAAAGATTGTTGCGACTTTCCGACTATCAAAAAACAAAAAGTTTTTTTCAATACCTATTGTACTGTTTTCTCGCAAATGTGTTGAAAAACTTCAAATCTAAAATATTTTATACATTAAAAAAAAAGAAAATAGGAATATAACTCGAAGAAAGAAATCATATATTGTTTAATCGAATGGGGAAATATTAAATCGTATTATGGCAACCCTCACACTTAATGTCACTGCTTTCGTTTGTTGACGTTTTTGTTCCAAGTAACCTAAAATTCATAGTGGATTTATAATAAAAACGATGTTATTTCAAGTACTTACAAGTGAAAAGTAATTCCGTGAGACTTATTATGTGTTTTGCTATTGTTTTTACAAATTGTTACTACACAGGAAGGCATAATTATAGTTTTCTATAAATGTTTTCTAGACGACGGCTCGTGACGTACTAAGAGCGATGAGCATGGTTTTAGTGTAGGTGTGTGAGTGAGCTTGTGTATTTACTTGAAGAAGCACGGTTTGGTGGCTTCACTTTTAATGTTCGCGGAGCGCTGTCTACCTTTTTTTGTTGGTCTGAGGTTTAGAGCCACTTTTGTTAATAATATCAGGCCATTAAAATAATGTTAACACACGCCGCAATTTTACGCTCGAAACACGCTTAAACAAAGTAGTATACAGGAGAAATACGATTTCATTACTTATTTGTTTTTCTTCGACAGATTCGTCGGATGTTGCTTCTATTCGCCGACGTGCCGGTGCCGGAGCAGATGCGGCGATTGGAGCTAAATCTACAACCGCTGCTGGTGTACAGGACGGGGAGTATATGGAAATGCGGTGAGTACATACTCACAAGAAGCAAATTCATACCATCTCATAATAGGCATTTCAGTTAAATTGATCAGTAACCTTCTGGACATTGTTTACATTATGTATATTTTGTGTACACAAAAACAATGTAAGTAGTAATATTCTTTGGAACAGGCATCAAATAACTGGTGGTCAGTTAGCAAGGGGTTTTAGCATTATTAAGCAAATCAATACTTCCAAGTTAATTTAGGCATGTTACTATATTATTTCCCTGACACAATCAAAAACAATTCGTCCAACTATGTCCGTCTAACAGTTTTACCCTAGATTCTAGGGTAAAACTTTTACGTTTAGACTAAATAGTTCTCTTTAATTAAAGTTATTAAAGCCATAGATAATGATGAAACCAAGAGGTCCTATTAAGTACATTTTTATTAGTTTTACCCTAGATCCTACGGTAAAACTTTTTGTAACAAACATTCTTGAATGTTCTAGGGCGTAGAACATTCAAGAAAGTTGTTACATTTAGGTTTTCAATTTAGGTTCATGTTCAAAGTTATTTTTATCTACAAATCACAATTTTCTTTTTTTAGAAGTGTACCCCGGCCTGCACCATCAGCACCACCGGCTCCCAGCAGCGTGTATATGGCATGGCTCATGGAACGTGTTGATTATGGGGAGCCCTGGTGATCGCTATTGTCCCAGCAACTCACCAGGGCTCCCCCATTAAACTATGAACTTTTCCTCAAGTTTTTTATTTTATCTTCATTACCCTTTGTATCTAATTTCCATCACACACACACACACACACCATAACACGAAGTAAAGACTTTCAAAAGGTAAGGCTGATAATAAGTGAGTATGTACTAGATGGGCACTAGACTTCATTGCACTACTACTAAAAAGAAGAATCTTATTAATGTTATAATTAATGTGTGTAGAACTGTTTTTTTTTTGGCATGGCTTCAAGGCTTGTGCAAACTTTTTCTTAATTTTCTTGTTTGATCCTTACCACAGAATTACAGTTCAATGTTTTTCGGGTACGGTCGACGTTTCTTACAGAGTTCTACGGTCTGAGGGCTTGGCAATGGATCTTTTAGGAACGAAATTGTTTACCTAGGTACTGTATTTATTTCATAAAGTTTTAAATAATGTCGATGAGGTTCATAGCATATAAATAATTTTTTAAAATTAAATTCATGTATAACTAGGCAGTACGGTCCGATGACCGTAGCCTGGTATTGAATGGCCACAAAAATTAAAAAGATGGTATCTGTGTTATCGTTTCTCAATATAACATGTGTGGCTGTGCAGTGTGCTGTGCAAAAAATGGTATTTGAAGGATTTCTGTAAGTATTCATATTTAGTATAACTATACATTTAGACTAAACTCTTTAAAGTTATTAAAGCCATAGATTATGATGGGATCAAGAGGTCCTATTACGTACATTATTATTACGTTTTGTTAGGCAAGATGAAGATACAAATCCCAGCGACTGGGTCCCGTCGGAGACACTGCCTCCGACTAGCGCCGACCACGGTGTGGCCGGGGGAAGCGGTGTCGACGGCAGCGGTAAGCCTGGGGGAAGCGGCGCCGGGGGTAGCGAGACCCGAATGAAGGCTCTGCTGGAGGCTGCTAAAAGAGCCGTCGTGATTGATAAACAGCCCGCCAAACGGCCGTTCCGCCCGGATTTACCTACGCCTAAAGGCAAAGGCGTTGGTAAAAAAACAAAATTAAAATAAATGATTATTTATAGTTTTATCTTTTATTGCACACTCACAAATCAATGTCAATAATTAATTGCCTACATAAATACACGACTCGGAAAGCGAACGGTACCTAACGTTAGGTACACCACGAACGAATATTATTCTACCTTGACACTCGTAACATAATTAGGTACCTTCCTACCCATTTGTGTCGGTAACAAGTGTAACAACCGAATATAGTATGCAACAATTGAAACATGTGTGTAGACACCTTCACTGATCCTTATTTTATGATGTTTCCGGAACAATAGAAATGAACAATGAACTCACAGGTGCGGCGCGCCGCACTTGAAGAAAGTTATGTAAATTGGGTGGACGCGCATTATACGCGTCGCAAGCATATGGCATAAGTCCGAAAAACGCGTCGTTCGCACAGAATGCGTGTCCACGTCAAGCCAGAGCACCCTAACAAAGTGGTCAATGCCCTTTACCTACCGTTATCTTATAGCTCTTTTATGGCAAAATTAATAGTAGCTAGATATCTGATTTTTACTAATAATAAAGCTTTATTTATCGGCTACAGAATAGTGTAACTTTTTGGTCAATCAAAAGGTTTCATTTAAATAAAATTTATTTTTCAAAAACTGGTTGACATACGTCATTTTGGCTGTTACATAAATTCAATAATGTGTAACACCTAGTCGCCAGCTGTACAGCCGTAGCCCAGGAAGCTTCAATCTACACGCCTCGTCGTCAAGAATAAACGGCTAACGCCATCTACCGGCATTGAACGCAACTAGTATAACAGCAGCCATTGAGATCTACTGACACACTAACAGACTTAATAGCGCTATCTATCACTTTGTAGAGACACTATAATGTTGTGGTCATTTTAAAATATTATTAACTTGTTCTTTTCTCTGAGCATTAATTTATTAATTTGAAAATATTACTGTAAATCCTATTCAATTGTAAAAGTTTACTTTATAAAACCTTTAACTTTTGATCTTATGATTATTGTAATAAGTATGTCAATTTAAGTAAGTGTTACGAATATTTTACAATAAATAAAAAGGGGATGTGACTTGCGGTTGGCTGCGGTACTTTTTTAGCGAGCGTGACTAGGCTATTGTGAGCGACTTGATAATCTTTGTCGAAATACATAATTTTTAAACAAAACTAAAGTGTGCGCTTCTTTTGAACACCCATTACAGTTCAGAAGTGGGATGCAAGAATTCCACGGCCCATATATCCGCGGCATGGGGAGCCGGTCGCCAAGCGTCGACCCTGAAGAAAATGGTGGCCGCCAGGAGGGGAAAAGTCCCGTTTTTTTTTCTTCGCAGTCCTCGTTTTGTGAGTTACCCGCCAACAAGAGACCAATAATAACACACCTGGACACAGAGGTCATTCCTAAATTCGATCCAGCTAAGAAAAATGTAAACGTGATTGGATGGCTTCACAAGATCAATCAACTGGGCGACATATATAACTGGGAAGAAAGGGACAGGGTCTTCGTGATGCAAACTCGGCTACGGGGTGCTGCGCGCGACTGGTACAACGATCTGGAGGATTATAGCGCCACGTGGGGCACTTGGAAAGAATGGCTGACAAAGGCGTTTCCACGTACTACCGATTTCGTCGACCGTCTGGAAGAAATGCTGGCGCGCCAAAAAGGGAACGAGACCATGACCCGATACTACCATGATAAAATATCTTTAATGAAAAAGTGTGGGGTGGACGGGGAGAACGCAATGTCGTGCCTCATCCGTGAATTGCGTGCGAACGCGAAAGCATGCGGCTACAATACTCCTCAAGAACTATACTACGGGTTCCTATCGTCACTCGAAAACTACGGGGCTGAAAAAACAGACGATCCTCCGACCAGAAGCCGATCAAGTCGACTTGGCAACGGGGCTCTGCGGCAGGGAATCCTGCTCCGAAGGTGTGTTATAACTGTCGGCGACCGGGGCACGAAGCCCGTGATTGCCGAGCTGCGCTCGCCACACGCTGCCAGGTCTGCCAGCGCGCGGGACACGCTGCCAACACCTGCTGGTATGCGGCCGGGGGCAGCACGCGGGACATGCCGGTGCTACCGCAAAGAAATCAACAGGTACGGCAGGTTTACCATGTAACCACAGAGATTATTTCAGATTTATACCGCAAACAAATGTATATTAATGGTTTTGAAGCAATCGGCTATATTGATACAGGCAGTAAGGTGAATATAATCACGATGCAAGCTATCGAAAAATCGCGATCATGTGTATTGCCATCAAATGTTGTAATGAGAGGCTTTGGAGGTTTACTTGTAAACTCTTTAGGGAAAGCGTCCATAGATCTAGTTATAGATAATATAAGTTTACAAACATATGCCGAGATAACAAATGCAAACCTCGACAATATAGATCTAATTGTGGGGCAGCCTGTGATGGACGCCGAGCGTGCCTATAATATAAGACTAATATATGTTGTTACTACGTGTTAAGTCATGTGAATAAAGTCATCTCGTAGGATATTTTAAAGTAGGATAGGAGCATGTAGAATAAGGAAATGTAGACATTATGTAAAGTTAGTTAGGATAGAATCACGCGGCGCTCCCGTTAAGGTAAAGTTATGACATGCCTTGGACTGAGCTACGAATGCAACGCTCTCGTCACGGTAATGTTACGCGATACCTTAGCGTGGGCGCCGAAATTAATAAGCCCCGCCCCTTTGTTCTAATTGGTAATTAAGAAACGCCTGTGATTGGTCGGCCAATGAGCGGCCTTACATTTTCAACCCCACCAGGAACAAAGAGGCGGCAATAGTTTTAAGAATTTTGTATAAAGATAGGCTCTTTTTAGTGTTGAGACACGAGGATTAGCCAGTGTTTACGTGTAATACCGTCACTAAAGTTTTTTGTCGACTACCCACATCCGCACGGACCGCGCTCCCCATCTACCCTACGACTGTGTGTCCGGACCTTGGTTCGCTCGCACAGCCGCAGGAGGGAGCTAATTTTCGCCTCCGAGTTTTTAAAAACTCAACGGTCGCGGAAAAACACTTTCGCCAAAGAAGCCGCCGAAAAGATGCCGAAGCCCGGCGCCCACGGCCCTCCAGGCCGTGGCGGCGCCAGAGAAGAGGACCCGCCGCCCGAACGGGCGAGCCGCCCAGCGCTGGACCGGTCGACGTCGCTGCCGAACATCGGCACCGCGTTGGCCGGTTCCGCGACGGCCGGCCCACCGACGAAGCAGCAACCGCCGCAGCCAGCTCAGCAATCGCCAGCATCGCCACCAACATCGTCGGCAACGAGCCGACGCCAAGCTGGGCCAGCGCCCCCCGCAGCAGTGAGACCGGGGCCCGCTCAAGCCCCACAACCCGCCGCCGCCTACCAGGTACGAGCGCCGCCGCCGCGCGCCACCGCGTCTCGTGCGCCTGCGCCCGCGCGCAGTGCTGCGCCACCGGCCCGCGACGCGGCACCCGCCGCGCGCCCCGCGGCGCCGCCAGCGCGCACCTACGCGCAGACCGCGTCACCTACCCACATCTCGGCGCGCCCGCACGCAGCGCCCCGCGCGTCACCACCCGCGCCTACCGCCGCGCAGCACGCGCACGCAACTCGCGCAGCCCCGCGCACCACGTTGGCCGCGCCCCGCAGCTTGCTGGCGGGCGCAGCGGCACCCGCGTTTAGAGGGTCCCCGAGAGACCCACGGCTACAGAGGGGCGCCGCGCCGCCCGTGACCCCCTCAACACCCGCCTCACCCGCACCCCCGCGCGCCTCTGCATACGATGCGCCAGCGACTTACTCGTCCCTATCGTCGCGCGCGGTCTCGAATGTGTCGCTGGGCTCGCTAAACGAAGAGGAGAACGGAGCGCCATCCATCGCTTCGGAGGAAGAGATGGAGTACGAATCTCACGAGACGCGTCCACAGCGGCGACGCAGGAGCACGGACGAAGAGGAAGAGGAGGCGAAGCGGCACTGCCTCGACCCGCCGTCGCGGGGCCGAGGCGGCCGTTCGCCGTCTACGAGCCCGTCCCCGACAACTTTGGGGGTAAGTGATAATTAAATAATTTTACACCTACCCTCAATAACGAGGCAGCCCCCATACCGGGTTCAGGCACGCATAACGCGCCCCCGGCGAACGACAAGGCCAAGAAGAGGCCACGCTACCCTCCGCTGGTAGTGGAGAAATTACCAAACTGGGCCCACCATTTTCGGGCCCTCGCCGCCAAGCTGGGCCGGCCGCCTAACGCCCGCCCTTACGGCTCCGGCGTCCGATTCTCGCCGGAGTCCGAGGACGAATACCGGCTGGTCCAGCGGTATCTAACCAAGCTGGAAAAGGAGGAAGGCGTGAGCTGGTTCGCCTACTCCCTACCAGCGGAGAAACAAATGAAGGTGACCATCAGGGGGCTGCCTTCTGACACCGATCCCCAGGAGATCGAGGAGGAGCTCCGCCATTTAGGTTATGAGCCGACATACGTGCGCCACATACGCGCACGGCAAGGAAGACCCGGCTGCGTGTTCTACGCCATGTTAAAGAGAACACCAGACGCGAGGAGAATCTTCGACACCTCTGAGCTCCTGCTCATGAGAGGTGTCAAGATCGAAGCATGGCGTGGAAAGCGTGGGCCCGCTCAGTGCCACCGGTGCCAGAAATTTAGGCACTCGTCGCACCAGTGTCACCGCCCGCTCGCCTGTGTCCGCTGCGGAGAAGGGCACACCGCGAGAGACTGCCCACGCCCACGCGAAGAGCCCGCCACCTGCGCAAACTGCGGGGGCGCGCACCCGGCGTGCCACATTAAGTGCCCCGTGTTCCAGAGGGAACTTCGGAACAGGCGCGCGGGGACTGTCGTCATCACGACAAACTCCTCGCGCCGCCCAGCAAACCAAAACCGAGACGGTGAGAGGCCGCAGGAAGAGGCCATGGGCGGCGCAACCCTGATGGCGGCAGCCAACGGGCCCACCACACGCGGCGGAGCAACCTCCTCCACAAAGCGGAGGAAGAGGAAGAGGGGGGGCCAAAGGAAGAGGATGACGGGCGCCCCCCCTGCGACCATGGGAGAAGAAATTCCCCAGGCCGCCCCTGCCCAGAGCAAGGCGCAGGCACAAAATGCCGAGAAGCGCGCGACCGCTGGCGCCGGCACAGCGCAACAGTCGCGCAACAATCGCGCAATAAAAGAAGCCGCGCCTACACAAATACAACGGCAGCAAGTAGCAGAAACTAAACTGCAAATGAAGAGCGTCGACACTCGTGCCGGCGCCGGAAACAGGAAAGACTTTAGTGCCTGCGCCATCCAACTGCTGATGGACCTTATCAAGGCCATCAGGCAGGGGCAAGACGTAGAGCAGGTCATCCTTGACGGCCTGGCCTCCCTCCTAACCCTCTACCATGGCTAGGCCGTTAAGGATTCTTCACTGGAATGCTCGCGGCCTGAGGGAAAAGGTCGCCCCACTCCGCCACCTTCTGAGGGATCAGAATATCGACGTGGCGCTCCTAAACGAGACGCACCTGGGACCCGAAGATAGGGTAAGGTTCCCAGGATACCTCGTTTATAGGAAGGACGAACGGTCGGCACAAAACTACAGATACCGTGGTCTGGCGGTACTAGTGAAACGAAGAGTCGTCCATCAAGAGCTCCCTCCGCCGACGACACTACAGCAAATGTACGCCCTGGGCGTGCAGCTGCACGTAGCCGGCGAGGATGTGGAACTATATGCCGTGTATAGGCCGCCCGCGCCGAGTTTCGATGCGTCAGAGGTGCGGGCGCTACTAACAAGAACTGAAAACGCAACCATCCTCGCCGGTGACTTAAACTGTAAACACCAGGCGTGGAACTCGCAGCGACCAAACCCCGGGGGGAGACGGCTCTTCGCAGACGCGGAGGCCTTCGGCTACTCGGTGTCTGGCCCTGAGACGCCTACCCACTACCCAGAAAACCAAAATTGCCTACCCGACGTGCTGGACATCGTGGTACACCTAGGGCTAAACTGCCAGATCACGCAGCAAGTGATCGACGACGAGCTGCAGTCTGACCATCAGCCTGTACTCGTCGTCCTATCGGGGATGCCGACCCGACTGAAGCCACCAGCGCCACGTCGCAAACTGGACTGGACGCAGTTCGCGGAAAAGATTGACGCCACAACACCGACTCGGCCAATTAAAACCGCAGCGGACGTTGACCTCCTGGCAAATGACGTCACTGCTTGCGTGCAAAGCGCCTTGAACGAGGCCACTACAAATCTACCAACGAAGGGGAGAGTGCTCCAGCCGCCCCTGCCGCCACGGATACGCGCGATGGTTGCCGAGAAGAGGCGCCTACGCAAGCAGTGGCAGCAATTACGCTGCCCGACGCTAAAGCGTCAATTAAATCGTCTCGCGGAGAGGGTTAAGGCCGAGTTGAGGGACTTGGCCGCCGCGAGCTGGGAGGAACGCATAGATGACGCAGTGGGAGACTGGACATCTGTGCACAAACTCTGCCGCCAGCTGTCAAACACCCCAGCTCCGGTGCGCCCAATACAGGACAGCAACGGGGCGCTGAAATATGCAGCAGAGGACCGCGCGGAGGTCTTCGCTGAGCACCTGGAGCGTCAGTTCCGACCGAACCCGACCACCGAGCACGCCCATGTCGCAGCGGTCGAGCAACACCTTGGGGACTACTTCGCCACGCCGATAGCTCCCGAGGAGGACGCCATCTACTTCTCGCCGGGCGCAGTCAGACGCGCCATCCGACGCACGAAACCACGCAAAGCCCCCGGAGCCGACGGTATCTCCAATACAGCGCTGCGCCACCTGCCGTACAAAATGGTCGCGGCCTTGGCGCGCCTGTTCACGGGGATACTGCGCACGGGGGTGTTCCCAGCCGCCTGGAAGGAGGGGCGCGTCATTCTGCTGCCCAAGGCGGGGAAGAACACTTTGAAACCGGAGAGCTATCGGCCGATCACGCTGCTGCCCACCATCTCCAAGGTGTTCGAGTCTTTACTGCTGCGACACCTCAACCCGCACATCACCCCACGACCGGAACAGTTTGGGTTTCGGTCGGAGCATAGCACGACGCTCCAATTGTCGAGGGTACTGCACCTGCTGTTGTCAACAATGAATAAGAAGGAGTACGCGGTAGCAGTATTCCTCGACATGGAGAAGGCCTTCGACCGCGTGTGGCACGACGGTCTTATCTACAAGCTGGCCACATCCGACGCGCCCCGTCGCGTGGTCAAAGTGGTGCAATCTTTTCTGTCCAACAGGAGCTTCAGAGTGGTGGTCGACGGAGCGCTGTCCGCCCCCCGCCCGATAATGGCGGGCGTGCCGCAGGGCAGCTGTGTGTCGCCGGCGTGTTACTCACGTTACACCGACGACATCCCCATCACGCCGCAGTCGACGCTCGCGCTGTACGCTGACGACGCCGCGTACATCACAACGTCACTCAACGGGAAGCACGCGGCGTTGAAAATGCAGCGCGCGCTCGACCTCCTCCCCGACTGGCTCGCTAAGTGGCGACTGTCGGTTAACGTGGGTAAGACGCAGGCGATTGTTACGGGCTCCGCGCCCCTTCCGCCCCCTCTGAAGTTCCAAGGAGTCGACGTCACGTGGTCGCCCCAGGCCAAGTACCTGGGTGTGACCATCGACCGCCGATGGGGCCGCACGTCCACCAGGTCGCTGCGCAGGCGAGATCCGCCCGCGCCCGACTCAAACCAGTGCTCTCGTCCCGCCTCCCGGTGCGCGTCAAGCTGGGCGTGTATAAAACCTATATACGCCCGGTTCTGACGTACGCCG
Source organism: Melanchra persicariae (assembly GCA_947386135.1). Classification (NCBI taxonomy): domain Eukaryota; kingdom Metazoa; phylum Arthropoda; class Insecta; order Lepidoptera; family Noctuidae; genus Melanchra; species Melanchra persicariae. The sequence goes on along the minus strand of OX376673.1, from coordinate 5,807,315 downwards.
CCCCCGCCCGGTTCGTTCTCCCATGCGAGGCGAACAAGAAGAAGCTCCGCGCGCAACAACACCTCGCGCTGCGGACCATCGTAGCTGCCCCTCGCATGGTGAGGAACGACGTCATCCAGCGGGACCTCGGGATTGAGAGCCTGGATGAGTATGCAAGGCGCCTCGCGAAGGTAATGTTCGCGCGTGCCGACGCATCCGCTTGGCCCCACGTCAAGCACCTTGCGCCCTGGCACGCGCGCCCACCTGACGCGAGGCGCTTGCCCCGAGACCTGGTCGGGGACGTCGACGGCCCCGTCGCACCGGACTGACGCCGAGTAGGCCGCCCCAGTCTACACGCGGCCTACTCAAACAGTAACACTGCCCACCCCACACGCATCTCGGCGCGCAACTTGTGCTAAGTTAATATAGGCAAGTTGCGTACCGAACTCACACATGCATTTCTCCACAGGCGCTTAAACATAACGCACCGAATATGGCAGCGTGGGCTCGCTATTCGGTGCACAAGCACTGGACGGTAGTACACACACTTCATAACCGCCCACACACACACACTGAACGGCTCTGCGGTCCGCGCCGCGACCGGCTAGCTCTGGAAAACGGGGCGGACGGGAGCCTCACAATAGCCGCAGGTGCGCCCACAAGTCGGCGTTCTCGTCGCTGGTCGTTCTCGCTAGGCCTCCCCCAGGTCACTGGGGGTCTCACCTGGCGGGGACTGACCGCCGAGGCGCCGTGAAGAGGCGACACGGAGCTTGCTCGCTAGTCGCCGTGGCGCGCCTGCGGCATACATGCATCTAACACACGGGCGTGCGTTGCTATTCGTTTTCGAGTAGGCGCGCGCCCGACGAAGCTCCGCTCACTAGGAGAAACAAAATGACGGGCCCGTCGTTACGGGCCGAGGGGTGCCCCCGCGGGCAGGGGGCCTAGCCCTGTGACCGCTCGCCACGTCCCCTTGCGGGGACGTAGCGACTGCCAACGAGTTGAGACACGAGGATTAGCCAGTGGTCCAAAGTGAACGCGTAATTACTGTTTCTTTCGCCATCCACCCACTTTTCCGCACGGACCGCGCTCCACCATCTACCCTACGACTGTGAGTTCGGACTCGGTTCGCTCGCACAGCCGCAGGGGGAGCCCTAATTCGACACCGAAATTATTAAAATTTTCAACGGTCGCGGAGTACCCACTCACCGAAAATAAACGATGCCGAAGTCCGGCGCCCGCGGCTCCCTGGGCCGCGGCGACGGACGTGAAGAAGACCCGCCGCCACCCGAACGAGCAAGCCGCCCGACGCTGGACCGGGCGACGTCGCTGCCGAACATCGGCACCGCGCTGTCTGGCCCATCGCCGGCCGGCCCAGCACAGGAACAACACCAGAAGACGCAGAGCACTAACCCGGCACCATTAACACCAAGGTCACCGTCACCGTCTTCATGCCGCCAAGCTGTACCCGCACGCCCCGCGGCGGTGCGCCCAGCGCCCGCGCACCCACAATTCGCCGCGAACACGAGCCGCGCTCCGTCGACGCGCGCCTCCGCGCCGCGCGCGCAAGCAACTGACCGCAGCGCCGCGCCGCCGGCCCGCGACTCCTTCCCCGCCGCCGCGCGCCCCGCCGCGCCGCAGGCACGAACTTACGCGCAGACCGCGTCGCCCGCGACACCTCGCGCGCCGCCACTCGGACCTCCTCGGGCTTCGCCCGCCTCGACCGCCGCGCCGTACGCGCCCGCCGCGCGCACAGTCCCGCGCACCGCGTCAGCCGCGCCCCGCTGCTTGCTGGCGGGCGCAGCGGCACTGCCGGGGGAAAAAGTCTCGTCGCGAGATCCGCGACTTCAGAGGGGTACCGCGCCACCCGCGGTTCCCTCCACACCCGCCTCGCCTGCAGCCCCACGCACCTCAGCGTACGACGCCCCTGCAACGTAATCGGCGCAATCATCTTGCGCCGGGTCAAACGTGTCGCTGGCGTCTCTGGATGAGGAGGCACACCCCGCGCCGTCACCGACCCCCATGTCGGACCAAGAAGAGGAGGTAGCCGAAGAAGAGGACGACGACATGGGATACGAGCGCCAGCGGCAGGAAACCCGAGCCCAGCGTCGCCGCCGCAGCACGGACGAGGAGGAGGAAGACGCGAAACGATACTGCCTCGACCCGCCACCGCGGGGCCGAGGCGGCCGCTCGCCGTCCACAAGCCCAACGCCGACAACTGAGGGGGTAAGTCGAAACAATTTGTCAACTACCCACAATTTTACATCTACCCACAAAAACGAGGCAGCCCCCCCGCCGGGTGCGGCCGCGACTAACGCGCTCCCGGGGAATAAAGGGGCAAAGAAGAGGCCACGCTACCCTCCGCTGGTAGTGGAAAAATTGCCAAACTGGGCCTACCACTTTAGGGCCCTCGCCGCCAAGCTAGGCCGGCCGCCCAACGCTCGCCCTTACGGCTCCGGCGTCCGTTTCTCGCCGGAGTCCGAGGAAGAATACCGTCAGGTCCAGCGGTACCTGGTGAACCTGGAAAAGGAGGAGGGCATATCATGGTTCGCCTACTCCCTACCGGCGGAGAAGTTGATGAAGGTAGCCATTAGGGGGCTGCCCGCAGACACCGATCCCCAGGAGATCGAGGATGAGCTCCGCTCGATAGGATACGAGCCAACATACGTGCGCCACATCCGCGCACGTCAAGGACGACCCGGCTGCGTATTCTACGCCATGCTGAAAAAGACAGCAGACGTCAGAAAAATTTATGACACCTCCGAGTTCCTTCTGATGAGGGGGGTCAAGATTGAGGCATGGCGGGGAAAACGTGGGCCCGCCCAGTGTCATCGGTGCCAAAAATTCAGACACTCTTCGCACCAATGTCACCGCCCGCTCGCCTGTGTCCGATGCGGCGAAGGACACACGGCCCGAGACTGCCCGCGCCCGAGAGAGGAGCCCGCCACCTGCGCAAACTGCGGGGGCGCGCATCCGGCGTGCCACACCACATGTCCCGTATATCAAAATGAGCTACGGAACAGGCGGGCGGGTACTGTCGCCATAACAGCGACGAACTCGCGCCGCCCAGGAATGCAAGAAAAAGAGAGGCCGCAAGAAGAGGCCACGGGCGGCGCGTCATTAATGGCGGCAGCCAACGGGCCCACAAACCGCGGCGGAGCCACCTCCACAACAGGGCGGAGGAAGAGGAAGAGGGGGGGAAAAAAGAAGAGGATGACGGGAGCCCCCCCAGCGACCAAGGGAGAGGAAACGTCCCAGGTCGCCCCTGCCACAAGCAAGGCGCAGCCACCCAAAGCCGATAAACGTGCGACGGCTGGCGCCGGCATGACGCAACAGTCGCGCAACAATCACGCAACAAATGAAAAAACCGAAGCAAAGAGCGCCGACATTCATGCCGGCGCCAAAAATGACAACAAAAAAGAATTCAGTGCCTGCGCCATACAACTGCTGATGGACCTCATAAAGGCCATCAGGCAGGGGCAAGACGTCGAGCAGGTTATCCTTGACGGCCTGGCCTCCCTTCTAACCCTCTACCATGGCTAGGCCGTTAAGGATAATACACTGGAACGCTCGCGGCCTGAAGGACAAGGTCGCCCCACTCCGCCATCTCCTGAGGGACCAGGATATCGACGTGGCGCTCATAAGCGAGACGCTCCTGGGACCTGAAGACAGGGTGAGGTTCCCAGGATACGTCGCTTACAGGAAGGACGAACGGTCGGCTCTCAACATTAAGTACCGTGGTCTGGCAGTACTAGTGAGACGAAGGGTCGTCCACCAAGAACTCCCCCTGCCGGCACTGCAACACTCATACGCGCTGGGTGTGCAGCTGCATGTGGCCGGCGAGGATCTAGAACTTTATGCTGTGTATAGGCCGCCCGCATCGAATTTTGATGCGGCAGAGCTGCGGGCGGTACTAACTAAAACCGAGAACGCAACCATCCTCGCCGGTGATTTCAATTGTAAGCATCCGGCGTGGAACTCGAGCACAACAAATACCGGGGGGAGACGGCTCTTCGCGGACGCGGAGGCCTTCGGTTACTCGGTGTCCGGCCCTGAGACGCCTACCCACTACCCGGAAAACCGCAACTACATGCCCGACGTGCTGGACATCGTGGTACACCGAGGGCTAAACTGCCAGTTCACGCAGCAGGTGATTGTCGACGAGTTGCAGTCTGACCATCAGCCTGTGCTCGTCGTCCTATCGGGGATGCCGACCCGACTGAAGCCACTAGCGCCACGTCACAAACTGGACTGGACGCAGTACACAGAAAGGATTGACGCCACAACACCGACTCGGCCAATTACAACCGCCGCGGACGTGGACATACTCGCAAATGACGTCACTGCTTGCGTGCAAAGCGCCTTAAGGGAGGCCACCACAACCCTACCAGCGGAGGGGAGAGTGCTGCAGCCGCCCCTGCCGCCAAGGATACGCGCGATGGTTGCCGAGAAGAGGCGCCTACGCAAGCAGTGGCAGCAATTACGCTGCCCGACGCTAAAACGTCAACTTAACCATCTCGCGGAGAAGGTAAAGGCCGAGTTGAGGGACTTGGCCGCCGCGAGCTGGGAGGAACGAATAGATGACGCAGTGGGGGACTGGTCATCTGTGCACAGACTTTGCCGCCAGCTCACGAACACCCCAGCTCCGGTGCGCCCAATACAGAGCAGCGACGGGGCGCTAAAATATGTAGCTGAGGACCGCGCGGAGGTCTTCGCGGAGCATTTGGAGCGTCAGTTCCGACCAAACCCGACCACCGAGCACGCTCATGTCGCGGCAGTCGAACAACACCTTGGGGACTACTTCGCCACGCCGATAGCTCCCGAGGAGGACGCCATCTTTTTCTCGCCGGGCGCAGTTAGACGCGCCATTCGACGCACGAAGCCACGGAAAGCCCCCGGTGCCGACGGTATCACCAACACAGCGCTGCGCCACCTGCCGCACAAAATGGTCGCGGCCCTGGCGCGCCTGTTTACGGGGATACTGCGCACGGGGGTATTCCCAGCCGCCTGGAAGGAGGGGCGCGTCATTCTGCTGCCCAAGGCGGGGAAAAACACCCTGAAGCCGGAGAGCTATCGGCCGATCACTCTCCTGCCCACCATCTCCAAGGTGTTCGAGTCACTGCTGCTGCGACACCTCACCCCGCACATCACTCCACGACCGGAACAGTTCGGGTTTCGGTCGGAGCATAGCACGACGCTCCAATTGTCGAGGGTACTGCACCTGCTGTCGTCAACCATGAACAAGAAGGAGTACGCGGTAGCAGTATTCCTCGACATGGAGAAGGCCTTCGACCGCGTGTGGCACGATGGCCTGGTCTACAAACTGGCCACGTCCGACGCGCCCCGTCGCGTGGTAAAAGTGGTCCAATCCTTTCTGTCCAACAGGAGCTTCAGAGTGGTGGTCGACGGAGCGCTGTCCGCCCCCCGCCCGATAATGGCGGGCGTGCCGCAGGGCAGCTGCGTGTCGCCGGCGTGTTACTCACGTTACACCGACGACATACCAACCACGCCACAGTCGACGCTCGCGCTGTACGCTGACGACGCCGCGTACATCACTACGTCACTCAACGGGAAGCACGCGGCGTTGAAAATGCAGCGCGCGCTCGACCTCCTCCCCGACTGGCTCGCCAAGTGGCGACTGTCGGTTAACGTGGGTAAGACGCAGGCGATTGTTACGGGCTCCGCGCCCCTCCCGCCCCCTCTGAAGCTTCAAGGAGTCGACGTCGCGTGGTCGCCCCGGGCCAAGTACCTGGGTGTGACCATCGACCGCCGACTCACGATGGGGCCGCACGTCCACCAGGTCGTTGCGCAGGCGAGCGCCGCTCGCTTCCGACTCAAGCCAGTGCTCTCGTCCCGCCTCCCGGTGCGCGTCAAGCTGGGCGTGTACAAGACGTACCTGCGCCCAGTTCTGACGTACGCCGCCCCCGCCTGGTTCGCCCTCCCATGCGAGGCAAACAAGAAGAAGCTCCGCGCGCAGCAGCACCTAGCGCTGCGCACCATCGTCGCCGCCCCTCGCATGGTGAGGAACGATATCATCCAGCGGGACCTCGGGATTGAGAGCCTGGATGAGTATGCAAGGCGCCTCGCGAAGGTAATGTTCGCGCGTGCCGACGCATCCGCTTGGCCCCACGTCAAGCACCTTGCGCCCTGGCACGCGCGCCCACCTGACGCGAGGCGCTTGCCCCGAGACCTGGTCGGGGACGTCGACGGCCCCGTCGCACCGGACTGACGCCTGAGTAGGCCGCCCCAGTCTACACGCGGCCTACCCAAACAATAACACTGCTCACCCCCACACGCATCTCGGCGCGCAACTTGTGCTAAGTTAATATAGGCAAGTTGCGTACTGAACTCACACATGCATTTCTCCACAGGCGCTTAAACATAACGCACCGAATATGGCAGCGTGGGCTTGCTATTCGGTGCACAAGCACTGGACGGTAGTACACACACATCATAACCGCCCACACACACACATTGAACGGCTCTGCGGTCCGCGCCGCGACCGGCTAGCTCTGGAAAACGGGGCGGACGGGAGCCTCACAATAGCCGCAGGTTCGCCCACAAGTCGGCGTTCTCGTCGCTGGTCGTTCTCGCTGGGCCTCCCCCAGGTCACTGGGGGTCTCACCTGGCGGGGACTGACCGCCGAGGCGCCGTGAAGAGGCGACACAGAGCTTGCTCGTTAGTCGCCGTGGCGCGCCTGCGGTATACACGCATCTAACACACGGGCATGCGTTGCTATTCGTTTTCGGGTAGGCGCATGCCCGACGAAGCTCCGCTCACTAGGAGCAACAAAATGACGGGCCCGTCTTTACGGGCCGAGGGGTGCCCCCGCGGGCAGGGGGCCTAGCCCTGTGACCGCTCGCCACGTCCCCTTGCGGGGACGTAGCGACTTCCACCGAGTTTGGTTGAGACACAGTCGGTCTCCAGCTCTCCAGGAAGAAACATCAAGAACAACTCCGAAGAATCATCAAGAATAAATCTGAAGAAACCAATGAAGTAAAGTGTTTCATTCTCAAGAACCCAATACAGTCCACAACACAGCCTATTATTTAATCAGCCGAACTTAAACTTAATTATAACCTGTAAATCTGTGAAATTAATTGCAAATAGTGCGTACGACTGCCCTTTATCAACCATCCGTTTGTCTAGCCAGGACTTTACAACAAAAGTCCCCCTATTCTTGTTCAACAATGTCGAAGTCCAGCCGGGTTCGAGTGCAGAGGTACGCGTCTACACATCACATGATTTGACACCAAGTGAAATACTTGTTACCCATCCACGTTTGTATTCTATGGGTGATGAATCATACTTTATCCCAGAGTTAGTCTTGCAAAATGCACCAACATTACTATTACGCTTAATTAACTTAGGTGATTCTTGTTTACAATGGTCCGCGGGCCGGCTGATTGCACGCGCAGATATGTTTACGCAAACCGATGTAGCTTTCGTTACTCAAGATTGTGCCGCTAATAGTACACAGGATTATGTTCAGCCAAAGAAGACATTTGTATTGTCTGACCTAGATATTGGCGAGATGGAAGAAAAACATTCTAAATTATTATTAGATTTAATAAATAAATATCCCAGTTGTTTTGCTGATAGTAGCATTGAACTTGGTTGTACGGATTTGATTGAAATGCATATTTCTACCACTTCAGAAATACCTGTGTTTTGTAAGCCATATCGATTATCCTACAAAGAAAATGAAATTGTGCAGGAAAAGGTGAATGACCTTTTATCCGCGGGAATAGTACGAGAATCAAACTCCGAATACGCGAGCCCTGTAATTCTAGTTAAGAAAAAGGGAGGCGACTATCGGTTATGTATCGACTACCGCGCTCTCAACGCACGTACTGTAAAAGATCGATTCCCTCTTCCACACATTGATGATCAGATCAATCGGCTATCGGGAAAAGTATACTTTACGGTTCTTGATATGGCGCAAAGTTACTATCAAGTTAAAATGGCGGAAAATTCAATTCATAGAACCGCCTTCATAACGTCGACTGGACAGTATGAATTTTTAAAAATGCCGTTTGGTTTGGCCAACGCGCGGCGGTTTTCTCACGGTTAATTCGTAAGGCATTAGGGTCCCTAGATAATATATATAATAATAGTTGCCGGTATACAGAAATGTTTTTTTACTACGTCATAAAGACGTGGATACGTGAACCTTTTCATGTACCACCATGATACAGGATCGTTGGACTTTCTGTTGATGAGAGGCTCATCAAAATATTTATCAACTTCTATGATGGCGGCTGCAGTGGGGTTTTGTTTTTTAATCGCATCTGCAACCTTTAAATCAAAATCATCCCATATAGAAGGTTTTTCTATGTTTTCCATTGGTACATCACTTTGTGTACTGTCGCTTTCTGTTTCTGGATCATCCATAGATAATATAACTGATTTAGCCGCAATATTTGACAAATATTTTTTTGCGTTGTCTACACTAGATTTTTTATCTTCAGGAAAACCGTATGTCTTAAATCGTGGATCTAATAGCGTACTTACGGCAAATAATTTATTATCCTCTACATTTCTAAATCTTGTTGATAAATCAGTTATGAACCGAATCGCCATATCCATTACAGTTTGCGGAATATTTTCTTGAGTGGTGAACTCCTCACACTTTTTTCTGAGTAAATTAGCTAAAACGATGATTTGCGATACAGTAACGTGTTTATCTGCACTCATAATTTCAGTGACTGATTTAAAATGTCTTAGTAAATCACAACATTTGGACAAAATATGTATGTCATCGGGGGTCAAATTAGGTATGTTTGGATAATCGGTCGCAATGGTAGAAATTACACTTTTTTTTATCTCCAATATCCTCTCAAACATTTCGAACGTAGAGTTCCACCGGGTTATCACGTCTTGTTTGACTTTTACCTGCTTTTCGCCTAGCTGCTTTTGCATAGCTGTTAGACGTTCACTAGCCAAAACACTTCTTCGGAAAAGCTCTTGTTTTTACTTTATTCTGAATTAATTTTATTTCAGATAAACCTGCTTGAACGATCAAGTTTAGTGTGTGAGCAAAACATGGTACCTGCTCCCATTTTAATAATGAAATGGCCGCTTGAATATTGTTATCGAGCTTCTCAGTCGTCTGGAAGAGTAACATCTTGCCTTTGCTGATCTCATCTTCTTTGAAGCTCGACTTGCAAATTTGCATGATGCTCACCTCGTCCATAGTATCGATGGCATTCTGTATAAAAGCCAACAACTCGCGATATGTTGCTGCGAACTCATTGTGAAATATCAGGCAGCAGCTAGAGCCGCGCACTGTGCGTATAACTGTGACAACACGTCCGTATTCGAGCGCGCATCGCTCTGCACTGAATGCTGTCGGTGAGTAGACGGGGTTTGTACTGTAAATGAAACAAAAATATAATATTATAGTTACATTCCTGCATATATTAGATATGATTTGTCACCCTTATAAATATATATTTTGTACGCAAATAGGTACTCGATAACTATAATATTAGATACAATAATTAAAGTAATAGGTAAATGATTATTGCAATGATTACAAGATACAAGTGAGAAGAAAAGATAAGTCAATACGTATTATAACAGAATTGAGAGATGTAACTACTAAAAATAAATGCTGAAGTAATCTATGGGACAGTGCTTGAACTCTTTACTGACTTTCTTTGAAAAAGTCTTTTAAATGATTCCACGCTGGCGTCTCATCATTAGTGCGATTTTTTACAGTTATAATTGCATGCCTCCATCGATTTATAGGCCCTACACGCTCTATCTCACTGTGATCGTAGATCTTTAATTCTATATATAATTTACCCTTTTTGTTTTCATTAATTTGTTTACTTATACCATTGGCTACTCTGCGCGTATAATACGAATGCAATGGTGTTATTTTTTTTACCCAACTTGCTTCCACGGGCTTTCTCCTCCTGGTCGTCGTCGCTGTCGGTCCCGAACAGGTCATGCGATGTGGCTCGCATGCTGGCGCTGATGGGGTTGATCGTGGTCTTATTCTTTTTCCTCTTCTGGATCTCGGTGTTCGACGATTCTCCCTCCGCCGACCTCTTAGCATTCAGCGACGAAGATGACGTTTTGGAGTCCTTCGGCTTTTTCAAATGCTGCTGATGTTCGGCTTCATCATCGGAAGAGAAAAGTTGGCTAGCTGTTTGTTTCGACCTGCAACAATATACATTTATGTTTTAGATAATGAAGAAAACATTGTCTCAGTTCAGTACAGGATTGGATTAATTTGCTTTAATTGAATGAATAGATTGAATGCACAAGAAAAGGTAGATTAATTATTTGATCGATTGAATCGAGGAATAAGTGAAACCCGTTGTTTATATAGGCGTAAAAACGCGTCACGCATAGCTAAAGGTCAATGGACAAATAGTATGGGAGAAAAACCCACGGCGGACAGAAATGAAATTGTGAGGATAAATAGATAAATGTCTCTAGTTTATCATGTTAAGGGTCGCTTTCTTGTGGGTGGTGGGAATTTTTTAAAAAAAAAACTTATTCATATTTTACATTATTTATTCGGCGTGATCAATGTCTAATGTGATTTCATCTAAAAATACCGCAGGGGCTTCGATTTGTTGTTGGTGCCTAGCCCAGGATAAAAAATAAACTATACTGGCAATATGCGCGCAGCTCCCGACGGTACGGCGGCCGTGTATACACGAACAGTAATAATCTTCAACACTTTGTCTGCCTTGTCTCGCTGGGTTTATTAAAATATACGTGTAGTATTGTCGGGCTCTGACATGTCGCGACTGAATTCGTCCTCTTATCAATATTTTATTGTTTATAAAGCCTTGGTGCCGATAGAGCTCTATCAAGTAGACACCATTTGGTCTCATATGTTCATGACAGTACGACCTGGCCAGTCTTAAATGATAGCTGCCTAATGTAAATAATATTAGTTCTTCATAGGTTAACTGTGGGAAATCTCTAAAATCTGGATTATTTGCATCTAATGGCATGAATGCAACTCTTTGTCTATTTAAGTTGTTTTCAATTACGTATTGCGCCAGTTCGGTCTCTCTATTCAAGTTGTCATTTATAATGTTAATAAACTGGTCGACGTATGTACTATCTTCATACGGACGCCTGGTAGCATTGATAATTGCCGCCGTGATTTTGAAGTCCACCATCATATTTCGCATAGCTACATTGAAATACGTATGTCGAAATATTTTGTAATCTTTTTTAAAACGGCCGTTTATGGCCTCGATTACCCATCGACACATTGTTATCAACCTTGACTTATTGGCATCTAGCGTCGTCAATTGTTCTCCTCTTCCTCTGGATGGTGGCATATGTGAAACATATGCCACCATCCAGAAAATCTCGAAATCCACGGTCTAATATAAAAATGTCATTAGGTCTTAAAAACCAATGCCAAGGGGATTCTTCATTTTGTAACATATGACGTAGGATTGAGGCATCTGACGTTGTAGCTGGATATGGCCCCACAACGTCTATTATGTAGCCATCGGTGCAAACAACCAGAAAAGGCTTCACCAAGTTTCTGAATTTGTGAAGACTATAGGTTTTTCTTTGAAATAAAAAATTCGCACTTTTTTGGACATATAAGTATGTTCCGTCCATAACAAAAATTCCATTGTCATTTTGGTTACCACCAAAAATATGGCTCGGGATAGAAAGGTTTCTGGCTACTGTATCATCTCGAGTTAAATGATCCAAGCCTAAATACCGCGGCATAAAATCTTCTTTTAAACATTGTCTAGCTATTTGCAGCTTTCTCTCAAACGTTCTTCTAGACATATTGAATTTTGATGCTAAGCGCTCGTCAGATTCGCCGGTTCTTATTTTTACCAAATAAACCCCTAAAACGGTGGTAGGATATTCAGATCTGACACGAAGAGATGGAGTTTGTTGTAATATGGTGTTAAATTGAATTTTAGTTAAAGACGTCCAAAAATGCAGCCTCCTCATCATCAAATTCTTCCATATTTTCAAAGTTCATTTGGTTTCGACGTTCATATCCCCATTTATACAGACTTATTAGGTCCAGCACGTGTGCACTATTAAAGTTTTCATGTGTTATCTGACCATTCGCAAGCATGTCCCAATCATTTTCCATTATATGAGGCTGGCAAGCTCGTGCTAGTTCGGGTACATATAAATTGCGATTATGTAATAGATAAAATCTGGCATATAATGGCACACCTCTTGTAGCAATGTTCCTGCAGTTTTGAAATATGCAGCGTCTTGCAGTATTCGATGCTCGTAAATATCCAGGAATACTAAGTAAACCTTGACCTTCGACTGCTATTTCTTGATCAACTTGACCATGTGGCTGCCCTTGTGCATGTTGATTGTGCACAGCGCGATCAAATCTTTGCCAGCAAGGATGACATATTGATCTTGTACCATCAAAATAAATCTGAAATAAGTTAAAATATAACAGTTAGTAGGTATTTGTCGTCTAGGAGAAATACATTTTCGCAATACCTCTCTAATCTACTGTATGTAACGTTATCGTTAGTCAGTGGATAGCCAATCCACTGACAAACGATAACGTACATACAGTAGATTTCTTTTGTAACGACCTTTGTTGTAGCGACCATTTAGCTATAGCGACGTTAAATTTAAGTCCCTTGATTTTAAAGCATACTTTAGTACAACATTCATGTGGATATAGCGAGCTTGGATGTAACGCCGAGTTCAGGTGTAGCGACTGTTTTTAATTAATCATTTGTAACAAATTCCTAGAAATCTCATGCAGATGTTGCGACCGGAGTCGGCCGCCAAAGACACAAAGAGCTTTCTTATCTTTTGTTTACTTAAACAAAAGACAGACATCCACACAGATGGTCAGCAACTGTGGAGACCTTTACCTTTTGTTTATAGATATTAGCTAAGTAGGTAGGTAAACGTGTACATTTCGAAGTTTATATGGATCAGTTACAAAGTGGTATTCTGAGTAGCAACTGTGTTTTGTAAACTTTTGAATAAGTATGGCTCCTAGACGAACATTCTCTTTTAAAGAAAATGTATGTATCTCTTTATCTTTGCCTGTAACGACTTCCGGATATAACGGCGAAAAGTGGCCATTTCATCGTCGTTATACCCCAAATCCACTGTAGCTTGATCAACGTTATTTATATTACATAGGCAAGGTTTTCATCTTATTATTTGAATAACATAACACAGTATTTACTGAAGCGTACATTGAAACGCAAAAAAAATACTTCAATATGTTAGTACCAGTTAGAGTATACTTAAGACGTTTTTAGATAAAAGTGGAGGCAAAACTCTGAATACCTAAGTAAAGACGACTGTGGTCGAACACTCTCTTTCTAAATATGACATACATAAGATACAGAAAACACATATCACTGTCTCGTTCCTGTGTAAATTTAGAAAAAAAGCATTCGATCACAATCGTCCTCACTTAGATATTTATAGTGTTGCCTTTACTTTTATCTATAAGCTTCTTAGGTTGGACAGTTGAATAATGACATAATGTCTTTACTTATCTAAGTAAAATACTGCATTTGGGATAGACAAAACTGATAAAGAATGTTAATATAAAACTTACCTCGCGTGGTATTATTTCTTGTAAAAATAACACTGCGTGATTCCGATATCTTTCTAAAAACAGTTCCGTAAGTATGTGTTTTCTGCGACGTAACACGGATCTGTTACACACAACACAATTATTACGTCGATCCATATCAAAGAAAGTCCAAACAAACAGCAAATAATCAGGTCCAGTAAACGTGCTTAGGTAGTCAATAAAAACAAAAGATAGCCGGTAAACGCACAGATCGCAACGAAAGACAACGAAGGACTGCGATGACACGGACGAAACAATGCGCCAGCGCAACGAGTGAGACGCGAGCTAATGTGTGAGAGAGAGGGAGCTAACGTATCGGGCCGATTTGATCACGTGGGACGCACATGAACTCGCCAAAACCCTTTAGTAGCTATTTAACAGAACGACAACGAAAAAACAAACAAAGTATTCGATGTTTTAAATAAATACATATTTGGTCCAAACTTTGTTCTCCCATGGATTCCAAATAAAATAACCATGTATAATGTTAGGTGAATTTATACTCTTTCATTGTATACCATTATCATTAATGTCCGCAACCGGGTCGAATTACGCCTGTAGCGGCATTCATGCCGCCACAAAAATCAACGTAGCAGAATCAACATCACAACAAATGAGACTCGCAGCGCCATCTATCTCGACAGCTGCGAACTAACTGACAAAATCCTAAATCGCGATATCAAAGTTTACCGTGCGATTAGAACATATGCAAAGCCCGAATATCAACTCTCGGGCAGTTGCCCACCAGACACTACATCCGTCTGGTCGGAGGATCCTCCCTTTTCAATGGAGGTTTGCGGGACTTTACTCTATGTACCGCTACCTCCAAACTAGTGACCCTCGACATTGGACGTCAGCGCAGCCTTCGTGCAGCTCACCTCATCAAAAGCACTCACTAAACTCACTGTTAAATTGTTATTCGGTTTAATTACTAAAATCAACTTATATGAGTAGAAGCATAGAACTTAAAAAGGTAAGTACGTTCGCGATCGGGTCGGCGCGCGGCCACTCGCGCGCATGCATGTACTTGCACTCAAGTTTTCGGACCGACTAACTATTTGAGCGCGCGGCGTATGCGTGGTCCCCCCCGCGCTTCACGGAGGCGGGCCGATCGCCGACTCGGTAGCGGAGAGAGAGGGGTAGGAGCGGTGGCGCGATCCGGTGTCGTACGTATTAAGCACGCTATATCCTCCCCCTCCAAGTCACAAGAGCGTCTCGTCTGTGACTTGGCTGGTCTACCACGTCGACGCTGATGAATAATTACGGGTTTTGACCCTTCATAAGGAAACAGAGCGCTGGCATGATATTTCCCTTTTATTGTCCCCTCACTATCAGCAACTACAAACGACGTGGGACTTACGATTTGTGAGACGCGATACGGGCCCTCCCGTCTGGGCGCAAACTTGCCTGTGAAACCTTTGCCGGCGTTACGTCATAAGGAGGAACGTCCCGTCGGTGCTGATCTCTATAGACTTACGAGCATCCTATTGCTCCTCCACTCCCTGTTTCACTTCCTGAAGGACGCGTGCAAATCCCTCTAAATATGGTGTAATTTGGGGTACAAAATTCTGCTGAACTATTGTTTCACAATAGTTCGGAGATCGATCTGCACAGCCAGCGGCGAACGCATATCTCGTGCGAAAGTGAGATATGCTGCTGACTGTCCCGTTCCTTGATTGTACGCGCTATTGAGTGGTTCGCACTCACTGCACCATTGGCAGAGCGAATGGCCATCGGCGATGCTCCGGTCCCACCAAAATGACCAGCTGCGTCTTTAATTCGCGGTTTTTGCGTTCCGCAGGATTCGCCTCAGGATGGTATACAGGGATTAAGCTTTGGTGTATTCCAAGCACCAACATGGTTTTCTGCATTACCGCCAAAACAAACTGACTACCATTGTCAGAGATAACGCGACGTGGTAATCCATATCGCAGGAAAACTTCCTCAATGAGAGCTTTTGCACACGACTCAGCGGTCGCATCTCGGAGTGCAAATAGCTCGAACCATCGACTAGCGGTGTCTTCTATTAACAATATCCACTTCTCTCCATTTTCTCCTTCGGGAAGTGCCAAATAAGTCCATTGCGAGCACTTCAAATCTTTGCTGGAGAATTGGAGTCTGAAGCAGACCTGCAGGCTTCAAATTGGTGGCTTTATATTTCTGGCAAAGATCGCATGACTTGAGGTATAGGGCCACGAAAGTTTTCATATTTTTAAAATAATATCTTTTCTTGATCTTCCTCAAGGTCCGCTCTAAACCGAAGTGTCCAGCAGTAGGCGCGTCGTGAAGCTCCTTCATGAGCTCTGCCTGTAGAGATTCTGGGACAACTAACTGAGGTTCTTCGGAAACTCCGTCCGGATCACAGCGATACAACACACCTTGCAATAAATAATATCCTCTATCAGTCCAGCGCACTGCTACTTCTGGTTTATCAGAATCTTCAAAATCCAAAATGATCAAGATGACAAGAAATGAAGAGATCCATAACAAAGATTTGACATTACCATTAAAATTGAACAGTTGGACTTTGGACTTAGACGTTACAATGAGTATAACGTGTATTTTTAATACAATTCAATTGGTACTGACCTTTTGCACCGAAATAACACTATTTTTTACCTGATGAAGAGAGTACTGGGAGAAATAAACTTAATTAATATCGCGCTCAACACTGTAACCTTGCCGTGCTGCAATCGCCTTTGTCCAGTCTTCTCTTCAATAATATTCCACTTTTGATTATTATGTATTGTTTCTTCACTGATTCGGATTAATTTTTATTTAATCCAGCTCGAAGGACCATGTTTTAGGAAAATCAGGAGTATAAAATGAAAAATAGCTTGTTCCGTGAATCGATGTCATGATGGCAATTAAATCTGCACAATTTTTAACAAAAAACTTAAAGCTAACTGACGGTGGTGGTAAAACTAATTAGGGTCGCTCCTATTATAAATGAGGAGACAATTGACGACGAAATGGTGTGTTTGTAGCCATATTTTTGTCAGGCGCGTCACATCTGAACAACTTAATGCAGGAACGTACAGAACTTCTTTTATGCTACTTAATGTTAATTTACTGTCCTTGGCAAGCAACACTTCACCGACGCCAGCTGAGTTTATCTCTCTGTTATTGGCTAGAGTTATGTCCTTGCCCTCATACGTAGATTTAAAGTTGTTAAGCCATTCTTTAGAACACGTCATATGCGAGGAGGCTCCAGAATCCACATACCAGTCTGTTGGACTTAAACTGCCTCCAACGCCCAAGGCGGAAATAAGTGTTGTCTCATTACTAGGTTTCTTACTTTTTCCCTTCCTTTCCTGTTTCTCTTTTTTATACGATGGGCAATCCGGTCGCTTGTGTCCAGGTTCTTTGCAGTGATAACAAACAATGCTTCTTGTTACTGCTTTATGCAGCTTCACAATTCTCTCTTTTGAAGCAAGAACCAATTCTTTAGACTCGCGCTTTGCGCTTTCGTTCAGCAATTTCTGTTTAACTAATTCAGAAGTTACCTGTATACTTTAGTTTTCTAGAGCCATAACTAAGGGATCAAAAACTGATGGTAGCCCTCCTAGTAAAATTGCTCCTGTAGACATATCGTCAATTACTCGCCCAATATCTGCTAGATCCTGAGCAGTGCTCATCACGGCATTGATGTAATCTTCGATTGATCCAAAATCAATTAACTGGAATCTACACTTCTGGACACATCTATTGGCCCACCTTGTATTTTCAGTTTCGTTTGGTCCTAGCTAAAATTTTATATTAGGTCGAGCAAAAAGTTTTTATGCAGTTTTGAACCTGGCACATTCACAATTTCATTCAATAGTCTTTTTTTGAATTTCGAACACAGAATTTAAAGAAACAAAAGACAATTTGGAGCCTGTTTGTTGATATCAAACAATCGAATACTAAGAAAACTTGGTTTTATTGGTTTACTTGGATTTAATTCTTGAAAAAGTGATTGATATCTTTGGTTTTGCAACAAACATTACTTATTCTTAACATTAAGGTGAGGTTCTATCAATAATCTATGGATACTTCACCTGAAGTCGCCGCCCAAGCTGTGGCACTTATTCAGGCCGGACACAGCCAAAGAAACGTGAGTGCTCAACTTAATTTAAGTCGATCTGCGGTCCGAAATGTTTATCGGAGGTACCTAGAGACTGGCGGCTTTGTTCGTCGCCAAGGAAGGCCACGATCTCGGGTCACAACTGAAAGGCAGGATCAATTCATCGTGACGACCAGCTTGAGAAATCGTCACCTTACCTCCATTGAGATACAAAACCAACTTCGCGACTTCCACGGAGTATCTGTGAGCGCTCGAACTGTTCGGAGAAGGTTAAAAGAACGCGATATGGTACCACACAAGCCAGCTAATGGGCCCAAACTAACGCGAGCCCACCGAACAGCGCGCCTTCATTTCGCACGCAGTCATTTAAATTGGACACAGCAAGATTGGAGCCGTGTACTCTTTTCTGATGAGTCTAAAATTGTGTTACATGGCAATGATGGAAGGAAGAAGGTCTACCGACGTAAGGGAGAGCGTTTCGCACAATGCTGCTTTGAAGACAGGGTTGCTTATGGCGGTGGCTCATGGACTGTCTGGGGCGGTATATCCGCGAGCGGCAAAACTCAACTTGAGGTTGTTACAGGACCACGGCTGCCAACATTAAATGCTGAAAGGTACATTCGTGAGTGCTTAGAACCTCACGTGATACCATACGCGGACTATGTGGGCCCAAATTTCCTTTTTATGCATGATAATGCAAGAGCCCATGCGGCCGGCATCGTCAGGGAATATCTTCGGGATGTGAACATCACAGTTATGGACTGGCCAGCCAGAAGCCCAGACATGAACCCCATTGAGCACATGTGGGACGAGCTAAAAAGACGTGTTAGGGCTCGTCAGCCAGTTACCCAGACGATGCAGGAGTTGAAAACTGCCATAGAAGAGGAATGGGAGATGATCCCTCAAAATTTCATAGAGCGGTTGATAAACTCTATGCCTAATCGTATGAGAGCTGTGGTAGATGCCCATGGAGGCAACACGCGTTATTAAATTAAACCTTTATTTGTTAAAACATGTTTTTTATTCAAAAATCAATTGCCTTTAACAAGGCGTATATCCGACTTGTTAGGCGTAGCTCCATGTTGTATGGTATTCTGAATTCAAATTTAAAACAATACGATCGAAAAAGATGGTAAAATGTATCAGGTTTAAAACTGCATCAACAGTTTTTGTTCAATCTAGCAATTATATTTCGGTAGGGGCCTTCGAAACCTAAACTCTAAGGTGGGCCAATAGATGTGTCCAGAAGTGTATATAGCTTCCGTTCCAACGCTAACTTTCTACCCATACCTTTATCTTCATATACGTTTGCTAACGCATCCCATACCTCTTTTGCGGTTTGGCAAGACCGTACATTTGTAATTGCACCACAATCCAGGGTAAGACACATCTTTGTGTATGCTTTCAGATCTTTGTTCTTTCGGACAGCCAGAGATGTATTGTCTTGCTGTTCGTACCCTATAACTGCAGACCATAGGTCTTCGTGCAGCAGGAGTATGCGCATTTTAAATTTCCATTGAGGATAACCATCCTTACCGGTTAAGTGTCTGATGGATGTCAGCGAAGCCCCAGAACCCGAAGGCATAACATTATTACCGTCTCCCACTGACATTACGTACAAAATATTTTTTACTGTTTAAAAATATTTACGCACCAACAACACTAACAATTAAAACAACTATATACAAAACGCACTTTGGATGTCTGGGTGACCTGGGCCCATAACCAATTGTTGTATAAATAATAGATATAGTTGTAAAATATGAATGGAAGAAATTTTAATACATAGGTACATTAAGGAAAAGTTCAATGACAAGTCACATACGTCATAATTTAAAATACATAGATCAAAGCACTATTTTCTTCATAGCCAGTATGTAGCCAGTACGATTATTTGATACTAAACTTTAACAGCCCGCACCTCTGACGCATCGAAATTCAGTGCAGGCGGCCTATACACGGCATATAGTTCCACATCCTCGCCGGCTACGTGCAGCTGCACGCCCAGGGCGTACATATGCTGCAGTGTCGTCGGCGGGGGGAGTTCTTGATGGACGACTCTTCTTTTCACTAGTACCGCCAGACCACGGTATATCTATAGTTTAGTGCCGACCGTTCGTCTTTCCTATAAACGAGGTATCCTGGGAACCTTACCCTATCTTCGGGTCCCAGGTGCGTCTCGTTTAGGAGCGCCACGTCGATGTTCTGATCCCTCAGAAGGTGGCGGAGTGGGGCGACCTTTTCCCTCAGGCCGCGAGCATTCCAGTGTAGAATCCTTAACGGCCTAGCCATGGTAGAGGGTTAGGAGGGAGGCCAGGCCGTAAAGGATAACCTGCTCGACGTCTTGCCCCTGCCTGATGGCCTTGATGAGGTCCATCAACAGTTGAATGGCGCAGGCACTGAATTCTTTCTTATTGCCGGCGCCGGCAAGTGTCGGCGCTCTTTGTTTGCGGGATTATTTGTTTTGATGCGGCTTCTATGGTTGCGCGATTGTTGCGCGACTGTTGCGCGACTTTTGCGCTATGCCGGCGCCAGCGGTCGCGCGCCTCTCGGCTTTGGGTGCCTGCGCCTTGTTTTTAGCAGGGGCGGCCTGGGAAATTTCCTCTCTGTTAGTCGCTGGGGGGGCTCCCGTCATCCTCTTCTTTTTACCCCCCTCTTCCTCTTCCTCCGCCCTGTCGAGGAGGTGGTTCCGCCGCGGTTTGTGGGCCCGTTGGCTGCCGCCATTAATGACGCGCCGCCCGTGGCCTCTTCCTGTGGCCTCTCATTTTTCTGGATTCCTGGGCGGCGCGAGTTAGTCGCTGTTATTGCGACAGTGCCCGCCCGCCTGTTTCGGACCTCTTTTTGGTATATGGGGCAGCTCTGATGGCACGCCGGATGCGCGCCCCCGCAGTTTGCGCAGGTGGCGGGCTCCTCTCGCGGGCGTGTGCAGTCTTGTGCAGCGTGCCCCTCGCCGCAGCGAACACAAGCAAGCGGGCGGTGGCATTGGTGCGATGAGTGCCTAAATTTTTGGCACCTATGGCACTGGGCGGGCCCACGTTTTCCCCGCCATGCTTCTATCCTGACATCTCTCATCAGCATGAATTCTGAGGTGTCATATATCTTCCTCGCGTCTGGGGTCCTCTTGAGCATGGCGTAGAATACGCAGCCGGGTCTCCCTTGTCGTGCGCGGATATGGCGCACGTACGTCGGCTCGTATCCTAGCGTACGGAGCTCCTCCTCGATCTCCTGTGGATCGGTGTCAGAAGGCTGCCCCCTGATGGCCACCTTCATTTGCTTCTCCGCTGGTAAGGAGTAGGCGAACCAGCTCACGCCTTCCTCCTTCTCCAGGTTGACTAAGTACCGGCCGGTACTCGTCCTCGGACTCCGCCGAGAAATGGACGCCGGTGCCGAAGGGGCAAGCGTTAGGTGGCCGGCCCTACTTGGCGGCGAGGGCCCTAAAATGATGGGCCCAATTTGGGAGCTTTTCTACTACCAGCTGAGGGTAGCGTGGCCCCTTTTTGGCCCTATTGTTCCCCGGGGGCGCGTTTGTCGCGGTTGCCATGTTGTTGAGGGTAGTTGTAAAATTATGAGGATTCGCCTGGAGCCAATCCAGTGCGCTCGTCTGCGCTCGCGAGTGTACTTTTTAACCGTTCGGACCTGCCTACCTCGGTTTGTTCTGTGTGTTGTCGTGAGTGAGGACCTACTTCACCTGGGGCAGCACACAGAGGAGGCCGCCCCGTCGTCTGCCCGGTGTGGCGACACACCGTCGCGGTCACGGGGGCTCCGCGACAAAAACAAAATAAAAATTTCAAACTACCCACATGCCGCCCAAGAAGACGCCGAGACGTAGCTCTTTGGGGCACGACGCCGGCACTGCTCCTGACCGTCCGATGGGGGACCGGACGACGTCGCTCCCGCACATCGGGGACCCGACGCCCGGTGCTTCACCTGCCGCTCAAGCCCTAACAAGGACGACCACCACCGGCCCAACGACGCCGCCGTCGACTGCGCGCGTTTCGCCGACGCCGTCGTCGAGCCGGCAACCGGCCGTCCCGGTTCGCCCTCCGGCGTTTCGCCCGGTGCCGATACAGGCCCCGGGGCCCGCCATAACTAGCCGCGCACATACCACGCGTGCCGCCGCTCCCGCCGTGCGCTCCGCAGCGCCGGGAACTAGTGCTTCCGCGATTGTCCGTCAGGTGGCGCCACCGGTACCATCGACCGGTGGTTCCACAGCCGCCCGCCAGGCGGTGCCACCTACAGCATCGAGCAGTACCTTCAAACGCCGCGACCGCTCGCCAGACGGCACCACTCGTACCATCGGCGGACGTGTCCAACGTCGCAACTGCGCGCCCCGGGGTGCAGCCCTCGCGCTCTCCTGTGCAAGGTACGCGCCCCGCGGCGCAGGCTGCGCAACACACACGCCCCGCGCCCAATACCGGAAGCGTGCGCGCCACCGCGACTGCCGTGTCCCAGGTGCGCTCCGCTGCGCCCACGTCTGTCGCGCCTGCACCAACCACTTCCGCTGCCGCGCCCGCCGCGCCCGCTGCTGCTGCGCCCCACGCGCGCGCCGCGGCGCGCCAGGCGCCGCCGAGACCCCCACTGCCCGCAACATTGCAACACGCCGCCGCCCCGCCAGCGCAGAGCAGGGCGTCGCGTGGAGACACCGCGCCGACTTATGCTGCCACAGCACGGCGCACCGCATCGCCCGCTCCCCGCCGCTTGCTGGCGGGCGCGGCCACCGCATCCACTCCGGCGAGGTTAGTGCCGGAACCGATACTTTTCTCACCACCACCACCGAGGGGCTTCGCCCAAAACTCTCCGGCCATGATGTCGGCATGTTCCTCCCGTCAGGGGTCGGACATGTCGGCGTCCTCCGGGGGCTCCAGTGCCGGTCGACGCGACGTGTCAGTAGACACGTTCGTCAGTACCGGCGACATGGATACGGATCGCCCCATTCCTACAACAGAGTCACTGGGTTTCGGCTACGAATTCGTCCTCGATGCCAGACCCCAGCGACGCCCCCGAAGCCCGGACGACGAGTCCGTCGAAGAAGCCAAGCGGTACTGTCCCGAGCCGCCATTGCCGCAGCGCCCTCCGCGCGGCACAGGCGGAGCGGGGCCGTCCACCGCTGCCGACGCGACGGACCCGCCGTCCGACACGGATGTTAACCCGGACGCGACGCAGGCAGCGAGTACACCCGCTGCCCCCAAAAAGAAGAAGACCCTGCGCTATCCTCCGCTGATAGTGGAGAGGCTGCCGGACTGGACCGCTCACTTCAGAGCGGTGAGCATTAAGTTGGGTCACCCACCGAATGCCCGCCCATACCAGGGCGGCATTCGTTTCCTTTCTCAAAGTGAGGAGGAATACAGGGTGGTCCAGCGATACCTCACCGACTTGGAGAGGGAGAGCGGTCTGGCCTGGTTCGCCTATTCACTGCCAGCGGAGCGTAGCGTCAAGGTGGCCATTCGCGGCTTACCCGCTGACACGGCCACCGAGGATATAGAAGAGGAGCTCCGCCTGCATGGGTATGAGCCGGAGTACGTGCGCAACATCAGTGCGCGCGAAGGAAAACCCGGCTGCATATTCCATGCAGTGCTAAAGAGGACGCCAGACTTCAGGAAGATATACGACACCACGACTGTCCTTTACATGCGTGGTGTCAAAATAGAGGTGTGGAGGGGCAAAAAGGGGCCCGCACAGTGCCACCGGTGCCAGCAGTTCCGACACAGCTCGCGCCAGTGTCACCGCCCGCTCAAATGCGTGAGATGCGGGGCCGACCACGCCGCGAGGGATTGCCCGCGCCCACGTTCGGAACCGGCCACCTGCGCCAACTGCGCGGGCGACCATCCGGCGTGTAGCACGAAGTGCCCTGTATTCCTCAAGGAAGCGAAGGCGAGGAGAGCGGGCACTGCCGCCATCACGCGGCAACAGAGCCGGCCCACGGCAGAAAGGCCTGCGGCCGCAAACGAGAACGAGGCGCCTAGCGCCTCTTTGATGGCGGCAGCTAACGGGCCCCAAGAAAGAGATACTGTCACCTCCGGGGGGCGGAGGAAAAGGAAGCGAGGGGGGAAGGGGAAGAAGGGTAAGAAACCCACCCCCCCCCCCCCCCCCTACCACGAGCGATTCCCTTTCCGGCCCTGCTCCATCCCTGGCGCAGGCGACGACGCAACCTATTGTTGCTGCTGCTCCTGCACCTCAAGCGACGGGAAGAGTCGCAAAGGCGCAGCGTACCCAACCACCACCAACCAAGAGTACCGCCCTAGTGGCGGCCAATAAACACCAACCCGCCACCGCTTGTTTATGTGATATTTCCTATTGCAGGATGAAACATGGCGCTATCTAAAGCTTTCACAACCTTGGGAGAACTCGCTAACATTGAGGTACAAGAGGACGGAGAAATTATGGAGCGTCTCATCGAGGTCGTTGATCAAGTTTACCCGGCCACATGGCGTGACTGGAATGTCGTTAATTATAGCAAGAAAGATTTATTTGGCTCAAAAATATACCCACAGTGTTTAATAAGCTGAGGTTTGCTATTCCTACAATATCCATCAAAAAAGCTTTTGACTTAGAAACAACCTCAATATCGGAAAAGACTTTGAAGCTTTCTCTTCTGGACTGGGCTTTCTGCAGGGCTCTGATAATAAGTCCGAAACCATTAGCTCTTAAAATACATGGGTCAGCTTCCAATTTGAAAATTTTCATAGCCGCCATTCAGGATATAAAAGACAGCTTCGTATCTAGGGAAGAAGCAGAAAATTTGATGTCCGGTGGAGATAAAAGGAAAAGACCATCGTCTCAGTACTTACAGTATCATTGTCATAAAAGACCTAAGAAGGTCAATTCATAGTCTAATTTCCCGATATAGAACGACCTTCACAGAGATGCTTATTTAATGAATGATTTTTCGCAGGCAACCCTATACCACCGTGTTCAGAATAAAATAATCTTTAATTTCATTTAAATTTCATTCAATAAACAGACCGTTGCAAAATTCTAGTACAGATTTACCTGTTTATACCTGGCAACCCGATAGTTGTGACCGGAAAAGAATAGGCAACCTAACATTTGCATATTCTATGGGCTTCATACTTTCGATTGGTATAGAATTTATCTAATAATCATACCGGTGAAATGTTTAAAAAAATATGTTTTTTCAATTATTAATTAAACATACTCTGGACTGAAATTTGCTAGGCAACCCATATGGATTATATTTATTGACATATTAAATTAAATATAAAATACGTTTCATTAAATAAGCATCTCGGTGAAGGTCGTTCTATATCGGGATCTTATACTATCAGCTAAAGAGATAAAAATTCTTAAAGAGCAGACGAAATCCCTACAAAATATTGGTAAATCAGTTACTGGGCAACCAATCTTCTTGCAACACTTCTGTAAACCATAATAAAAGATACGAAGACGATAACTCGGATTTAGAAGAAATCTTGTCTTTAAGCGAAAACGAAGAAGAAAAAGAAAATGATGATAGGCCATTTTCTGCGTTCCGTGCCCCTGATATGGTTCTAGACGTACCTGGGCCTAAACCACCAACTCTTAAAGCAGTATTACTTTAATATTACTTCCAGTGGGAAAGAGACGGAGCTATACGTCTTGTATAGCTCCGTCTCTTTCCCACTGGAAGTAATATTGAAGTAATACTGCTTTAAGAGTTGGTGGTTACCCCCCAGGAGGTAATGAAGATTTATTTGATTTCTCCCCTTGTGTAAAAGAAGCTGAACCAAAAGTCTTACCTGCTCCTGCCGATTTTTTGGAACAGGCCATATATCTTGTCAAAGGTTTGGTAAGCAGAGTTGGGCAAATCTGCGATATAACGAGGTTAATAAGAAACTCCAGGCAATTCCGGCTTTTACATCCTTATCTGTGAACCCCCAGTTGGCCGGAAAGACTCCGAACTGGGTCCCTTACGAACAGGTCGTAAAGTTTGATCAAACTTTGGGTGCCGTAACACATGGACTTCTGTTGCACTGGAAACAATTAATGGAAGCCCTTTCGAAAATAGCAAACGAAGTTAAATCAAAAGTTCTGAACGAAGCTATTGCAAGGCACATCACTGGAGCGGCACTGATTTTAAGAAGTCCAGCGATGACATTCTTCAATATGTATGTGGGCGTCGTGCTGAACTTATAGAGTTCAGACGTTCTGTGTATAAGCCACCTTCGAAATTTATGCAGACCACACTGCATGCTGTTCTTCCTGCTCTTCCACCCATCTCTTTGAAGAGAATGCTTTATCCGAGACGTTCAAGCAGAATGGCGGTTTTTATATTTTTTTTCCCGCTGCCAAAGGCGCGACCGACACTAATATCAAACGTCAAGCCTTCAGAGAACCAACTTCAACTTCTCAGAACAACCGTCATCAGCAATTTAAGAAAAATAAATTTGAGTTTCTGGGAATTATATGGGACACCGAAAAGAATGTCAAGTGCATCAGTACAAAAAAGGTGAAAAAACTAACAAAAGCACTACTACGTACAAGAAAAACTGGTTACTGGAGTTGGAGAAGGGCATAGTCATTATTAGGTCTACTGGTGTTCGCGGCGTTTGTGGTGCCCTTGGGGTTTTTGAATTGCCGATTAATACAGAGGGCTGTGAACAGACTAAATTTACTTCAACCAGATCGCCCCCACTTTGTCACCAAGGCAGCTCTTCACGACTTGGACTGACGAAAAATCCGACTGCCTTCCTGTCAACCGATGCATCCGACTGGGGGTGGGGATCGGATCTCAACGGAAAAACCATTTCAATTCCCTGGGAGGCAACACAAAGATCATGGAATATAAACATCAAGGAGCTCTATGCAGTCTACAAGTCCATAAAGACTCATATCGAAATTCTGAAAGGTCAGACCATAATAGTCCAGTCCGACAACCGAACTGTCATCTCCCATATAAGAAGGCAAGGTGGCACAAAGTCAGCAAATCTATTAAAACTATCCAAACGCCTATTAACCTTGTGTCATCAGGCGCATATAATTATTGGTGATAAATATAATGACCACCATAAAATGCTTTGATACCCTTAGTTTTGTAACCAAAAATATCTACTTAACACCAGGAAAATAAAGTCTAAAATACAATAGTACCAGCTATTTTAGTCACGACTCCACTTTAAATTGTATTCGACCACCAAATTTACTAAATGATCACCAAATCTTGATGACCAAATTAATGTATTATTTTTGCCTAAATAAATCACTGTGATTGCCATAAAATGTAGGCTTATTATCAAATAAAGTATTATGATGCCATATTAAGTTATGTCTCCGGCTTGCAATCCCCTCCCACCGCACCGCAAACGCCGCGCTGCGCTCGACCGGACACGATCCCCAGTCAGTCACGTGCGTGCACTTGCGTCTATTGGGCGTGATTTGTTTTCTGTGTGTTGGTATCTATCTTCTTAGCAATGGCGAATGAAAACTTAGCGGGACCGAGTTCTTGTGCTCCACTGTTTGGTTCTTTATCGGAATCAGATGAAGACGAAGACATCACAGAGCATACGAAAAAACGTCGAAGGCAAAATAAAGTTTGGGTTTTTGAAAGAAAATTTTCAACTGTGCGGAGCGCAGAGGAATTTATTAAAAATGAGAAGACATGGTCAATACAAAAAATTCATATGACTGAAGAAGGAGTAAAACGTTACTATCGTTGTAACAAAGTGAAGGTTCGTTCTGAAGTTCAGTGTTCTGCTGCGATTTATCTTTTATTTGACGCATCATGTGATGATATATTATTATTTCGTACTGAAAAATGTCACGACCATGATAATTGTGACTGTCAGTCGACTAGTGGAATAAATGAGGCAACGAAAAAGGAAATAGAAAAACTATTCGAACTGCGTTTGAAACCTAAATCTATTATGAAGAACTTAAGTAAAATTAATGGACTAGTTCTGCCGACTAAGTTACAGTTAAACAATTATCTTAAAATCATACGTAAGAAAAAATACGGGCCATCGGTAACAAGCTTGGGACAGCTTGAGTTATGGTTAAAAGAAAACTCTAAGATACCTGATGACGATCACGAAGTTATTGTTTTGGCCTATGAAATTTCTGAAGATGATTTAGATCAGAACTTCCGGTTCATGTTAACGACGAAATATTTAATTGGTCTATCACGTCAATGTTCTGTTCTGCATGCGGATGCCACGTATAAGCTTATTTGGCAAGGATTTCCAGTACTTGTGATTGGAACTACAGACAGAGATAAACATTTTCACCCATTTGGACTAGCGGTGACAACAGCAGAACGAACGGAAGACTTTATTTTTTTATTTTCTGAATTAAAGAAAGCAGTTTTCTCAATCTTCTCATACCCTTTAACTTGTAAAGTTTTGGTTTGTGACGCAGCGAAGGCTATACAAACTGCCTTTGCGTCCACATTTGGAACAGATACAGTCATAAGAATGTGTTGGGCGCATGCGAAAAAGAAGATGCAGACAAGAGTAGAGCAAAATGTGCAAAAGAAATCCCAAAAAGAGATCTTGCAAGATATTGATGCTTTACAGTGTGCCTCAACTCAGGAAATATTTGATCGAGCCAGCGAAAGATTTTTGGACAAGTGGAAATCTGAAAACGATTTTAGTGCGTACTTTGAAAACGAGTGGCTCATACTAAATCGTTTCTGGTATTTGGGCGCATCTCCGGGGACTCCTGCTACAAACAATGCTCTAGAATCCTTTAATAAAACAATAAAAGATGGTGGCACGCTTCGTGAGCGTCATCCTTTGGCGCGGTTCTTAGTAATCGCTTCTGATATAGTCAAGGACTGGTCTAATGAATACATCACTAATACTGAGAGACGGTTCGCTAAACTGCCGACAGTATCTTTAAAGATGTGGACAGAAAGTTACCAATGGGCAAAACTGTCGAAGCAGGTGCCTTTAAAGAATAGCACTGAGCTAGTTTGCTCATACAGAATTCCAGCTGGGTTAGATTTAGAATGCAAAAATTTTGAAAAGCCGTGGGAAACCTTTGACGAATACAAAGAGCAACATTTTAGCGAGTGGGAAGTTATAATGCCCCGAGAAAAGGAAAATTGGTTGCAAGGCATATGCAATTGCCCAAAGTTTCTCAAAGATTACATTTGTAAGCATCTCGTTGGATTGGCGATTCGGCTTAAGCACGTCCAGCCACCTTCAGAGGCCAGAACTATTCCGAATGGCATGAAGCGCAAAAGAGGACGACCAGCCAAAGCCAAAAAAGCGTTAATTGTGCAGTAAATTGATACAGAAGACTGATTTTTGTTAAGATTTTAATATTTGTTATTAATTATTAGAAGACTAACTTTTTATGTTTGTTTATATAATTAAAAAAAGGATGATTAAAATTGTAAGAGTTTTATTTTTTTCTTTGTTCAATGTGTTTTTCAATACACTCCCTCGAAAACACACTCTTATCGCACTGTTTAGAGGCATGCAATAGACAATTTTCCACACTAGTGCAGGAAAAGGCGCAGTCTATCCCCCGCCCCACCATAATGTTATTACATAGTGTTGGGTAAATAGCCGGATGCTTTGAGTTATTATCGATTATAATCCATAAGTGTCCATTAATAGCCTTGCAATGGATGATAACCCTGCTATTAATGTATTGTTAAAAAAATAAATGCTTTTTTTTTGTTTAGTGTAAAATCTGTGGGTGTGAACATAAATTGGGTGCGTGTACGCAGTGTGATTCAATGAATTGTAATTCTTTTTATTTATTTTCACTTTTTGTATGTGAAAAAGTGTTAGTAATAAAATAAAAACACATTTTTTGGGAAATTTAGTTTTGTTAATATAGAGATCCAATACCATAAAAACCATAATTACTATTGACACATCGCTTGGTGATTTAAGTATGTGTATACCTACAATAACCGATACGTAAAAATGTATGGTACCGTATAATAAATAAGTTACTTATTAGCTCTTTTCTGTGAATACAACGTAGGTAAATTATAAACAATGGAAAATACCCGAGCGGTTAGTAGGTAACATGCATCCCCGCACCCCCGTTTCTCGTGCTATCTCTTTCTGGCCCTAATATTTATTCGTGCCAGAAAGAGATGCATGAACTGCACTATAGCGACGCCAACCGAATCCGGAGTCAGTACGTCGACTGACATGTTTCGGTGAAGAAGTCCTTTTTCGTGCGTTCCTTTTTCGTGTGTTGTTGGTTTGTGTGTATAATCATAAAATGGTTAGACCGAAGAACAATCTCGTTTGGAATAATTATGAACGTTTGGCGGATAAATCTGTGAAATGTAAACACTGTGATATGGTTTATAAACAAGCTAACTTAAAAAGAATGTCTCAACATTTAACTAAGTGTTTTAGATGTCCAGTTGACATAAGAAGTAATATATCAGAAGGTACTTCAACCACAAATTTTACCCAGACATCAGACCGAGGACAAGGACAAAATTTAAGTCAAACAAGAGTTTTAAGTGAAAATCAGCAGACATCAACAGCACAAATCACCAATTCTAATGTTTCTTGTGACATGGATATGACGATTGAAAAGAAATCAAGATTAAACATGAAATTTGCAAAGGCAATATTCGTGACTCGCTGTTCTTTATCTTTACATCATCATACTCTATGGCAGAGTTTTTTTGATGATTTAAACCCATCGTATAAAATACCATCAAGAAAAACACTTTCAACCACACTTCTTGAAAACTGTTACACTGAAATGAAGCAGTCAATAACAGAGAAGGTAACCCTTAGCCAATACTTGCACTTACAATGCGATGGATGGAGTAATATCCGTCACGAAGGTATTATAAATTTTATATTATCAACACCGGAACCTGCTTTTGTGGAATCTTTACCCACTGAACAATCACGTCATACAGCAGAATATATTTCTGAACAAATTATTCGAATCATGAAACAATTTGATGAGAAAAAATTCATTGTTCTAATCGGAGACAATGCGAAGAATATGCAAAAAGCTTTTCAGCTAGTTAAATTGCAATATCCACACATCACAAAGCTGGGGTGCTCTGCTCACATTCTAAATTTGCTTTGCCATGATTTTATTAAAATTAATATTATAGAAAAAGTTATAAACACTGCAACTAAAGTTGTGAACTCTATCAAAAACCACAAAGTTCTTAATTCGTTGCTTCAGGACATAGTGAAAAGAAAAGGTTCGGGAGAAACACTTAAACTAGCAGTAAAAACCAGATGGAGTAGTCATTTGACCTTGTTGAAAAGCTTACAAAACACAAAGATAGCATTGAAAACACTAGCTATAGACGAGAAAGCCGTAGAACTTCCATCAGATGTTAAAAGCAACTTGCTAGAAGAATCATTTTGGGACCTTTTGAAGCAGATTTCATGTATCTTAGAACCGATTGCTGATTCTATAAAAAAATTAGAAGGTGATAAAACTAAAATTGACAAAGTATTTCTCATATTCAAGAATTTAAGGTCCCAAATCAACTTTATTTTATCAGACATCACAGTTCTTGACAATGATAATAAAAAAAGTATTATGAAATTTATTGATAATCGGACTGCAATGGCTATTGAACCAATACATTTGGCTGCTTATTTGCTCAACCCTGCTTCACATGGAATAGAATTAGATCCAGAAGAAGATATAAAAGCAATGCAATATATTTATG
The DNA here is from genome assembly GCA_947386135.1 of Melanchra persicariae. Taxonomy (NCBI): domain Eukaryota; kingdom Metazoa; phylum Arthropoda; class Insecta; order Lepidoptera; family Noctuidae; genus Melanchra; species Melanchra persicariae. The sequence goes on along the minus strand of OX376673.1, from coordinate 5,776,073 downwards.
AACTGGGCCAACATTTAAAAATAAACGTCATGAAAGAATTAGCCGATTACAAAGCAAAGGATAACTTTTGGAAGAATCGCTTTATTTGGTCTCAAGTCGAAGAAACAGACGCCCTTAGCTGGTGGAAGGGTATTTGCAGTTCTACTAAGCTTCATAAAATTGCAGTTGCTATTTTATCAGCTCCTTACACGTCAGCAGCTACGGAAAGGACCTTTAGTACTCAAGCTGATGTACATACAAAAAAAAGAAATAAACTAACTACTGAACGAGCAGGAAAAATAACTTATATATCACACAACTGGAATTTGGAAAACAGACCGTCAAGTATAGATACGGAAAGTGATTTCCACATGGATTCGGAACCTTGCTCTCCAACATCAGAAATCGGTGAAATATCCTGTGACTGTAGTGAACCTGTTCTTCCTAATACACCAGAAATTGATCCATTAGCGTCCGATCCAATCGATGTACCAAACTTAGGAGATTTTGAAGAATCCAGTGTTTCTAGCAGTAATTAGGCTGAAAATTATTTTTGAGCAACAAATATAAAAAAAAAACAACTAAAAACGAAAAAAATAAAAAAATCTCAAAAAAATATCCCAAATAAATGACTGATTAAGAATTAAAAAAAACTAAGTACATAAAAAACTAATTATCAAAAATCAATGTAAATAGCTGATTGAAAATTTTTAAATGGGCCAGATTAGTTTTTAAATTGCATATGTATTTACTACAAAGAAAGATGATGAAAATGAATCTAATCTGACAGTCCTAAGCCTGAAAACCATGAAGGGAAATTTTCAATCACTAAAATAACATTAACAGCAGGGTTATCATCCATAATTGCTATTAATGGCTACTAACTGACTTTTAATCGATTATTAGCCAAATGATATTAACCGGATTATTATCATTGCCCAACACTATTATTACATTTATTGTATCAGGCCGAACGCGCATCGTCCCCCACGAGTCGCAGATCGTCTCCCGTTCATTAATTTCAGTGAGCATTGAAAAATGTCGTATGAGACACGTGCAAAGTAAATGCAACCCTCGGCTCCATAACTTAAAAGGCCTAACCTACGGCTCGGGTGGATTCCGCCTCGGTGGCAATGACAAACTTCCTGCATTTGTATCAAAATGTTCTATATTTTGCCAAGGGTAATTTATTATTTATAATTATAAATCGGATAAGAAATGTAATTTTTTGCATGTCATTTTAAATTGAAATGTGGTTAATAATTTGATTTTCATTAACATTTTCATTATCTTTGGGTTTGATTTTTTTGGAGTCAGTTTACTTAAACAGGATAGCAAGATGTAAAAACTTTGATTATAATTTTATATTAAAACGCTGGTATAATTTTGGTGATCATTTACTACTTTTGGGATAACAATGATTTATTTGGACTCATTTTGCTTAAATAGGATAACAGAATTTAAAAACTTTGGTTATAATTTTACTTTAAAATGTTGGTTTAATTTTGGTGATCATTTACTATTTTTGGGTTACTCATGATTTACGCCTTATTTGTGCCTTGGCTACTATTACGGACTTCGACTGATCTTTCAACTCCTGACAACCCTCTGATATTGACACCTGGACACCGATAACGCTTACACCTGACAACCCTCTGCTATTGATCCCCCTTGGACACCGATTGCGCTTTATTAATTGGTTCAGAGTCCCGAGTAACGTCTCGGAAAACCACAATGAACCCGAACAACCGAGCAACTCGTCCACATTTACAGTGTATGTCTATCAATATAATGTATTGCAATATCGTCGTTGGTACACTTCGGCGGTTCGTTGTCTTGGAACTTGACACCAGAGTCATATCGTTAATCAGCAATTGGATCGCGGCAATACTCGTAAGTACTTTTCTCATTATGTTATAGTTTACTATGTTATGACAGTATTACAATATTAATCAAATGTAGTTATCTAGTAGTTTTTTATGTTCAATGATCTTTTAGTATAACGTGGATACTGAGTAGATTGATTGATCTGCGAGGTAAAGCTGCGCTTATCACAGACAGTCTGTGGATGGGTTATAGTTTCATTACTCATTGAGACTCCCTGTGCCTTGCAAGCATGTTAAGCTGTTGGTCTCGTTTTCCATACATTTACCATCTTTGATAATCATTATATCCAGTTTCTAAAATCTATCAACCATGTAAGACGACTATCAGTATATTCCATTGATTGGGGCTGTGGAGGTCTGATGGGTAGTTGCTCAATGTAAAATACTGATATTCAGCCGCATTAGGTTGTACTAGGAACTAACCCCCCACAAAGCTTGCGTCCACGTCGCGTCCCCTGGAAACGACCCAGTTCTAGTACTGTAACGGAGTGGCACATTGGGATCGGGCCAACCCAAAGGCCCTTCTCAGGGCCACTCCGACGCATTGGCGTCAGAGGCTAGCCGCGCGCCGTCTGCAGCTAGCTTCTGTGGAAGAGCAGACGAGTTGTCGGACTCCGACGACGAGTCCCTCATTAGCGTCTCGGACGCAAGCGACTCTCAGTCGCGCAAGCGGGCCTTCCTGAAAGATGGGTCCGAGGGTTCCTCAGGCTCAGCCAGGCAGTCCAAGGCCAAAAGGCCGACAGTAGCCGCGGACACCCACGTAGTTGGTCTCGCGGACGCCCAACGGCAGCTCGACCTAGCTCGGCGTGTGCAGCACCAGCAAGAGCTGAAAGAGCGGCGAAAGTCGATCGCCTGCAATCAGAGGTCAGCCAGCTACATCAGAAGCTGGCCGATGTCACGGTTCGGCCGATCCAACACCTGCACCGGCAGAGGCGCCCGTCTCGACCAACCTTGAGGAAATAATTCGCAAGGTTGTAATGGAGGAGAGGGCCTTTACTAGAGCCTGCTTAGCAGGCATTGAGGACAGGCTCTTGCCGGAGCAACGCCTCCGACCGCCGCTTGCCGCGGACAAGAGGCAAAGCGAGCCGGGGCCGTCCTCGCAAGGGGAGGAAGCCCTTCTCCCTTCCACTACTCCGTCTAACCAGCAGGGTTGGACCGAAGTGGTCAGGAAGGGGAAGGGCAAAGGGAAGAAGACAGCGACAGCCGCCCCTGCTGTCGCAGCCACCACGGCCACCACGACTACCAGCCACCACGGCCACCACGACTCCCAGCCACCACGGCTACCACGACTCCCACCCAGTCGCAGACGACTGGGATGAGAAGGAGGAGGGGCAGGGGCAGAAAGGCGGCAACGGCCGTCCCTGCCGCCCCCGCCACCACGCCTCCCAGCCAGTCGCAGGCGACCGGCAGGGGGAAGAGGAAGAGGAAATTGGTTCCCCCAAAGACAGCGGCCGTCGTAGTGACGCTCACCGCGGAGGCCGCGGAGCGAGGGGAGACGTACGCGTCCATATTGGTGCGGGCGCGTGCTAACGCCGATCCCACCCAACTGCGGATCGGCAAAGTCTTGCCGAAGGACACAAGCCGAGGCTCAAATTTTCAAGTTCCCTGGGGCGGAGGGCAGTGCCAACGCTGACCTCTTCGCAGCCAAGCTGCAGGAGGTCATTGCGGACGCAGCCAAGGTGGCCCGACCTGTCAAATCGGCGGCCATCGAGGTGACCGACCTTGACGACTCCGTCACCAAGGAGGAGGTGGTGGCGGCGGTCGCAGCAATAGGGGGCTGCAGCGTCGCAGTGGTGCAGGGCCGGGACATCAGGCCCGGCCGCGGTGGCATGGGCACTATGCGACTCGAGTGCCCCAGTCGCCGCCGCCAAAGCCGTCCTTGAAAAAGGACGGCTCTTGGTCGGGTTCAGCTCGGGTGCGGTCCGAACACTTGAAGACCAGCCTCTGCGCTGCTTCAGGTGCTGCGGCATAGGAGACACCCGAGCCCTGTGCCCTTCAGCGGTCGACAGGTCTCTGACCTGCTACCGCTGCGGCAAGGAGGGCCACAAAGCCGCCTCCTGCACGGCCGCCACGCCGCACTGCGCAGTGTGTGCTGCCAGTGGCTGCCCGGCAGGCCACGTGACGAGGGGGAGGATGTGCAATTCTCGATTGATGGATAGGGTCGACCATCGCATTCTCCAGGCGAACACCAACCACTGCAGAACAGCCCAGGATCTGCTGATGCAGTGGCATAGTGCAGATGGCTGAGTGGTTGGTGGACTTGGCGGTGGTCGCCGAGCCCTACTCGGTCCCTGGCCATTGGCTGGGCGATCGGGACGGCCTGGTTGCAATGGTGTCGCGGTTTCCACAGACTCCCCTCCCCTCTCGCTTTTAGAGAGGGGACCGGGATACGTGGCCGCCGCGTGGGGAAATGTGGCCCTAGTTGAGGTCTATTTCTCCCCAAACCGCCCTCTCTCGGACTCTGAGGATTTCCTCGAAGTCCTCACTGTAGTCGTAGGGAGGGCGGCGCCGCGCCAGGTCGTGGTGTTGGGCGACTTGAACGCCAAGTCGGCGGCCTGGGGCAACCCGGCTGACTCGTGCAACGTCCGGGGACGCGCCGTCGAGTTTTGGACGGCATCATGCGGTGTGTACCTCCTCAACAGGGGGGCGGTTCACTCATGTGTACGGCAGCAGGGAGGGTCGGTGGTAGACGTCTCGTTTGCCACCCCCGTGCTAGCCGCACGCATCGTGAACTGGCGGGTGGAGATGGTGAAGACCTTGTCGGACCACCGTTATGTGCGGTTCAACATCTCCACCCAGGGCCCCCGGGGGGAGATGGCCCGCTCTGGCAGGTCTCCCTTCCTACGATGCTTCGTATATAAATACTAAAGATAATTTCGAAGCTGATAAAGAATCAAGGAAAATTAATATTGAATGGGAACTTTCCCCAAAAGTCTACATAGAAATAACTAGGTGTTTTGGGTTACCGGAAATAAACTTATTTGCCTCTAGAATAAATAAAAAGTGTAAAAAGTTTGTCTCTTGGAAACGTGACCCAGAAGCATTTGCTGTGGATGCCTTTACTCTCAATTGGAACAACATATTTTTCTATGCATTCCCACCATTTCACTATTGTTGAAATGCTTATATAAAATTCAAAGAGACAGTGCTACTGGAATTGTAGTTTTCCCTTACTGGCCATCACAACCATGGTTCCCTATAATTAAATCATTATCAATTGGAGACTTCATCATATTTGAACCTAACAAACGCCTATTATCATCTCCTTTCAGAGAATATCACCCGGTGCATCAACAGTGAGGTGTATGTACTTAGTAAGTAAGATCTATGTTATAAGATATATTGTATTAGCATAAGATGGGCAGTAATAAATGGTAACCGATCGGCTCCAGTCGTTTCAATAATAACACTAGTTCCCTACATGGCGACCCTGCCATTCGGGGCGCGTGACGCGTTAGTACTATAGTGTTACGGCTCCAAACAGACAAAAAAAAAATGTGAAGAAAAATTACGGTGCAATAATATTTCAATATGTAAAATCCGAGTTGACCAGTTGACACAATAATAAATTATGTGTCGATCAAACGTAGAAAAGGAGACGGTTTTTTTAAACCAGAATGCTGCAGGATCAAACAATGGACATGTCGAAGAGATGAAGATGCACATGTTGAATATTAGCATTGTGCTGCTAGTAATTTGTACACTACTGGGTCTCGGCGCTATTTATTTTGTGTACAAACAGTACAAGAAGTGCCACCATTCATGGATCACAGACCAAATAGTACAACATAACTTCCGGCGATCAATCAACCGTACCAGAGGTAGCCGAGGAGACGAACGAGAGGTCCATGTCCCGATGAAATAGGAGGCAACAGCACAAGAATGCAGAAGAACAAGTGTGAAGAGCAGTGGTAACTTTGTGAGTGATTTGTGCGATTTCAACATACAAAAGTGCATAATGTGTGATAGTGATATTATACTCGTAGAGTGGATTCTTCACAGAATTATGGATTTTAAAGTTTAAAGACTATAAAGTTTATTTTATTAAGTACTACCTAGGAAAAAGGTGAAACTATAACTCACCTTCTGAATTTTGTTTACTAATGTAGTTAAGTCGTGTACTACGTGTATCATGTTACGCCTGTATCCCCTACTACCGTAACTCACCGTGAGAATGTGGTATGTATATTAAATATTAATTCATTGATTGCGAGGGAATGGAAGATGAATTAATTAAATGTTTAGATGAACTTACATTAATAAGAAAATATCTAGTTAAGAAAGGAAAATCGCGTTTCAAGGGTAATGTTATAAAAAATAAATTATCAGAGACAGACATAATATTTGATAAAAGTACAACATTAATTAAAATATTGAGTACTAAGGAAGGAATTAAATCGGAAGCTTTAGCACGATTAACTCTTATAAGAGATGAAATAAAAACGTGTTACTTAAAAATTCAACAGTTATGTACGGAAGATAGTAGTAGTGAAAGTGATTTTTGTGACACGAGCTCAAATACAGAAGTAATCATGGAATTCGATTTAAAAACTGCGTGTAATTTGATTCCTGTAATGAACAATAAGGAAAATAACATCAAGAGTATCATTGACTCTGTTGAAATGTATTCAGATATGCTGTCAGAAGCAGGGAAGAAATTACTAATAACATTTGTTTTAAAAAGTAGACTGTCAGAAAATGCTAAGCTACGAATGTCCCATAGTTACACATCTACAAACGATCTTGTTAAAGACTTACGTTCCACACTGTTACCTAAAAAGTCATTTACTGCCATACAATCGCGATTACAAAATACAACACAAGGTTGGCGCACTATCGACCAATACGGTACTGAAATTGAAAAACTTTTCACCAACCTGACAATATCGCAAGCCGATGGTAATTCTCAGAATTATGTAGTTTTAAAGCCAATTAACGAAAAACTAGCGATAAAACGATTCGCAGATGGGTTAAGCGATTCCCGGCTCAGTACAATTATTGCAGCACGTAACTATGACACGCTGAAGGATGCAATCCAGGCGGCGAAGGACGAGGAGTTGACTACGGCATCAACTTCGGGAGCAGAAAATGTCATGCATTTTTCACGTCGTGGTAGAGGTGAGTCGCATGCTTATGATAATTATTCTCGTCGAGGGAATTTTTATAGTCGTCGAGCACGGGGACAACATGGATATTATCACCAGAACTCAAACAATCAGCGAGGATATTATCACCATAACTCAAATAATGTCCGGAGAAATTTTGATCAATCACGTGGAAGATCATTTTATCGCTCTCGTGGTGAACCTCGAAGCTCATTCAACTCAAATCGAGGACGAGGCAACCAAGTGCCTCACGAGAACCGATCGAGATACGAAACTCATGGTAGTGGAAATCATCGTCGCGTGTTTTATACGGAACAATCTAATAATAATAATAATAGTAACAATAACAACGAATCCGTAAATTCTAAATCAGAAGAAATGCAGTTTTTTCGATCATAAACAAAATATTTTGATGTTAGCAGGCAAAGCAAAATTTTTAACATTATACTTTGGCAATAGAAAATACTTTTGGTTGGTAGATACAGGAGCATCCATTTCCATAATAAAGAGAGTCGCGTTACCGAATAACATGACTATAATTAGAGATGATACTATTATAAATGGTATTGGTGGTCAAACAAAAACAAACGGTTTTATTAATTTTAGCCTGACTCATCGTAATGGGCAACAACATGTTGACTTTCATGTCAAGCTGCATGTTTTCGATAACATTTCCTTAAAAGCAGATGGAATTTTAGGTTTAGATTTTCTATGTCATTACACATCCAATATCAACTTGGAGACTAATATCATTACCTTGTCTAAATATGGAGTGGAATATTCTTTAGTGTTAAGTGACACGATAGATTATTCAAACGAAGTGTTACACATTCCAGCCAGAAGTGAATCATTTCATTATTTACTTTTAAATAACAACACTGATGAAGATTGTGTTATACATAGCAAGCAATTAACGGAAAACGTGTTTCTTGCGGGCTGTTTAGGAAAAATTAAAAATAACAGATTACCTGTAAAAATTTTAAATACCAATGAGCATGACGTTACATTGCCAATGTTTCAGCCAGAGATTTATTCGATGCAAGATTATGATTTATGCGACTTTAAATTACAAAATAACAATTTACAGAGGGCAAAAGTGTTATTAGACATTTTAAAATTAAATAATCTTAACATAGAAGAACGACAATCAATACAAGGAATATGTGCTAAGTATTCCGACGTGTTCTTTTTACCAGGCGACAAATTAACAACTACAAACGTTTATGAACAGTCAATAACTTTAAAACCAAATACTAGTCCTGTTTATGTTAAACAGTATCGACTGCCTCATTCCTTGAAAAATTAAGTCAATAAACAAATACAAAACATGATTAACAACGACATAATAGAGGAAGCAAGGAGTGAGTGGTCAAGCCCAATTTTATTGGTCCCAAAGAAAAGTGGAAATGACAAAAAATGGCGTTTAGTCGTCGATTATCGTAGACTTAATGACTGTATTGTAGATGACAAGTTTCCTTTACCAAATATTACCGAAATTTTGGACTCTCTGTCTGGATCAGTCTATTTCTCACATTTAGACTTAAATCAGGGTTATTACCAAGTAGCTTTAGATGAAAACAGTAGAGAGTATACTGCGTTTACTACAAACACTGGACAATACCAAATGAAAAGGTTACCGATGGGACTCAAGACAAGTCCAAGTGCTTTCAGCAGAGTAATGTCAGTAGCCATGTCCGGATTAACATTTGACAGATGTTTTATTTATTTAGACGATCTAGTAGTTTTTGGAAGAAACTTAGATATCCATAACAAGAACTTAGTTAACGTTTTAGAAAGACTGAGAAAACATAATTTGAAATTAAATCCAGAAAAATGTAATTTTTTGCAAAAGAAAATTCTTTATTTAGGCCATCTAGTAACACAAAATGGAGTTTTACCCGATCCAGCAAAAATAGAGATATTACAAAAATATCCCACACCAACTAATACAGATGAAGTAAAAAGATTTGTGGCGTTTTGTAACTATTACAGAAAATTTATTAAAAATTTTGCAGAAATTACCTATCCATTAAATAAATTAACCAGAAAATATGAACGATTTAACTGGGATAAAGAATGTCAAAATGCATTCGTCACGTTAAAACATGCTTTAACAACTCCACCAGTATTAGAATTTCCCGATTTCACTGAAGAAAATGAATTTGTTTTACAAACTGACGCATCAGGTACAGCTGTTGGAGCAGTTTTGTGCAATCAAAATATGAAACCAGTAGCTTATGCCAGTAGACCACTCAATAAAGCTGAACTAAACTATCCAACTATACAAAAAGAGCTATTAGCAATTGTGTGGGCAGTGAAGTATTTCAGGCCTTACATTTACGGAAAAACATTCACAATTATGACCGACCACAGACCATTAATATATTTATTCTCAATGAAAGATCCATCAAGTAGGCTAACTAAGTTCAGATTAGCGCTCGAAGAATACGATTATAAGATATTGTATATAAAAGGGAAGGATAATAGTGTTGCAGACGCGTTGTCCAGAATAATAATAACATCAGATAACTTAAAACAAATGAATGAAGAAATTATGTTAGTGATGACTAGAGCGCAAAAACGGCGTTTAGAATTAGACAAACAAGTACATGACACACCTCTTCTCAGTGGACCCGACGACTCGTGGCCTGATCAACCACCAGTAGTCGAGGTACTAAGAGTACCAAGTGACTCCGTAGAAATGACTTTTATAAAAAATGATGAACTAACTAAATTAAGAAGACAAAACAACGTAGACGTAGAGAACGAATGTTTCATTTACAGTCTTCATAGAAAAACGTTATTTATAAATCTTAACTTTAGGCACAATTTACGCGAGACGAATTTGTGACTAAGTTAGGAGAATTTTGTAAGAATATAAATATAAATGAACTATGCATAGTCAAGAACAAAGAATACGAAAGCTTTATCAAAGATTTATTAAAAGAAATCAATGAATATAAGGATTGGACAGGTCCACGGATATATGTATTTAGAGGAGTTAAGAGAATTGATGATGAGGAAGAAAAGAACTATATTTTACATGATTTTCATCTACTACCTACCGCAGGTCATGCAGGTATACGTAGGATGACGAACAACATAAAGAGGAAATTTTACTGGCCAGGCATCGACAAAGATATAAAAGAATTTGTGAGTAAATGCACAAAGTGTCAGAAAATGAAGCATTGTAGGTATGTCAAGGCGCCCATGGAGATAACTACAACAGCTTCACATTCTTTTGAAAAAATATTTCTCGACATTGCAGGTCCATTAGAAAGGGATATACACGGTAATTGTTACATTTTGACCCTCCAGTGTGAGCTTACTAAGTTTGTAGAGGCATATCCTCTGAAAAACAAAGAAACAGTAAGTGTTGCGAAAGCATTAGTTGATAATTTTATACTAAGATTTGGAGTGCCAAATGCCATAGCGACTGACCGTGGCACAGAATTCGTGTCAGCAGTAATGGATCAGGTATGTAAACTTCTGGGAATAAACAAATTGATATCTACTGCATATCACCATCAAACTATTGGTGCCCTTGAGAATACACATAAACACCTTGGTGCTTTTTTGCGAATACAATGTGATGGAAAAAAAGACACATGGAGTCAGTGGTTACCTTTTTGGTGTTATAGTTTCAATAATACTGTTCATACAGAAACAAAGTACACACCTTTCGAACTTGTATTTGGTAGAGCTAGTGTAATACCATGTAGAGTCAGTCAATATATTGAACCATTATATAACCCGGAAAGTTATCCTTTAGATCTAAAGCATAAATTACAAGTTGCACACCAAGATGCTCGCAACAACTTACTCAAAAGTAAACAATACCGTAAGTTATCTTACGATAAAAATGTTAATAATGTAACGTATAATAATGGACAACTAATACTAGTTAAAAATGAAACAGCCACTAAATTAGAAACTCTGTGGCAAGGACCATTTGTTATTTTAGAAGATTTAGGTGTTAATGTGAAGATTTTAAAGAGTAATAAACCTTATGTAATCCATAAAAATAGAACTAAGCCATTTAGAACCTAAGCATAATCTAAGTAATCATTTAAACTAAAAAAAAAAAAAAAAAGTTCATTTATTATTTTTGTTTTTTTTTTTATCTCTCCCCCCCGAGGTGAGGTGTATGTACTTAGTAAGTAAGATCTATGTTATAAGATATATTGTATTAGCATAAGATGGGCAGTAATAAATGGTAACCGATCGGCTCCAGTCGTTTCAATAATAACACTAGTTCCCTACAACAGCTTACCCTGGCTGCAGGGCTGCTGTCAGCCAAGCATTCATAAGACGAGGAACACCAAACTCGGCCTTAACTATAATGCTGAACTCGCTTTCATTTAACACAATGAAGCAATATGATTTATCACTAAAATTATGGTGGAAGTTTTGTGGACAGCACGGTATAGACACATATCAAACATCTATTCCTTATGTATTAAAATTCTTATCTCAATGCTATGACAATGGGGCATCTTATGGTACCATCAATACTGCTCGGTCAGCATTATCACTACTGATGGGACCTAAGATTGGATTTGATGATAGACTTAAAAGGTTCACAAAGGGAATCTTCCGATCAAGACCACCAATGCCAAAATATAACACAACATGGGATCCAGGATTGGTACTTAATCATCTAGCTGGATATTACCCAAATGAAGATATATCATTGGAACAATTAACCAAGAAATTAGTCACCATACTCGCATTAACAACTGGTCATCGAGTACAGACCTTGTCAATGATAAAAAATCCCAATATGAAGTTTACCGATTTTGGTCTAGAAGTATACATACCTGATATAATTAAAACCTCTAGAAGATGTGGTGTACAACCAATGTTCCACTTGAAAACATTTCCTGACAAAAAGGAAATCTGCCCTGTGAGTACTATAAAATCTTATATAGATAAGACAGATTTTATAAGAAATAATATAGACAAATTAATTCTCACATTCACAGGAATGCATCAACTCAGACTATAAGTCGTTGGATCAAGCTAACATTGAAGGAAGCTGGAATAGATGTCACCATCTTCTCTGCTCATAGTACCAGACATGCATCAACATCTGTTGCACACAGATCTGGAATTAGCATTGATATCATAAGGAAGACTGCTGGGTGGTCTCAAAATTCTGCCATGTTTGCCAGACATTACAATAGGCCTATAAACCAAGATTCAACCCAATTAGGTAATGCAATATCCAATACTGTAACAAATATTTAAGGTGGACGTTGTTATTTTGATTGTTGATTGTTTTTGATAAGTCAATTATTATTAATATGGAAGTTGATTTATAAATTTTGTTTTTTCTTATGTCTAACGAATTGGTGTTTATTCACAACCCTACTTTGAACATCTACTCGTTAAAACCGTCTCGGACAAAGAGTGAGTATGATTACAAGATTAAACGAACTTACCTGAAGTGAAGTTCTATCTTAATTATACGAAGCTCTTTGTCCGAGACGGCGACAGTCCCTAAAGACCCTCCCACTTATACTTACCAAGTATAATCCCAGTATAAGGATTGTTCATAAAGCCCGACTTTAAACGCAATGACATGTAAACAGAGTTGCCACACTAAGTTTTATTTTTAGGCTTTAAAATTGTGACTCGCGCTGAATAAATCACCGCTACTACTCGTTAAAACCGTCTCGGACAAAGAGCTTCGTATAACTAAGATAGAACTAGTTCGTTTAATCTTATAAATAAGTTTGCTACAGAATTTCCCGAGGTATACTGATAAATTAGGAAAATGTAAAAAATTGCTCCAATTGCAACTGACAAATAATGAGCCCGTGTACGTGCGGGCACGCCCCGTGCCGCTAGAACTCCGCGCGCGTGGAGCGCGAGCTGGAGCGGCTGAAGTCCGAGGGCACCTTCTACCGGGTCGAGCACTCGGACTACGGCACGCCCATCGTGCCGGTGATTAAGACGAACGGCGATATACGAATATGTGGCGATTATAAAGTTACTATCAATCCTAAACTAAAACGTGAATTTTACCCACTCCCACGCATCGAAGAGTTGTTTGCCACTCTAAGTGGGGGAAGGGAATTTACCAAAATTGATTTAACCCATGCATATCAAGAGGCAATGTTGATGGATGATTTACAACTGTGTACAGCCTTTCGGATTATCTTGCATTCCGGAAAAATTTCAAAAATTAATGGAGGAGACATTGCGCGGCGTGCGTGACACGGTGGTGTTTCTGGACGATATTTGTGTGACGGGAGCATCTAGAGCGGAACATTTGGTTAATTTAAGACAAGTACTGGTTAGATTAAGAGATATGGGTTTAACCGTCAGACTAAGCAAATGTTGTTTTTTACAAGCAAGCGTTAAATATCTCGGGTTTATTATTGACCAAAGTGGTTTGCGCCCGGATCCCCAGAAGGTGGAGGCTATTGTGAAGGCACCATCACCTGACGATATCACACAGTTAAGAAGCTTCTTAGGTTTACTTAATTATTATGGAAAATTTATTCCCAAACTAAGTATATTTTACATCCGTTGCATGAACTTTTAAAAGAAGGAGTCAGTTGGAATTGGAGTAAGGAGTGCGATGAGGCTTTTAAGGAAGCGAAGCGAGTCCTACCAGGTGAAAGGGTACTCGCACATTATGAGGAGGGGCGGCCCTTAGTGCTATCGGTGGACAGCAGCGCGTACGGGTTGGGCGCAGTGTTGGCGCATCGTTTCCCAGATGGCAGTGAGCGACCGGTAAGCTGTGTGTCGCGCACACTGAATGACGCGGAGCGCAATTACAGTCAGATTGATAAGGAGGCTCCGGCAATATTTTATGGCGTCACTCGACACCATCAATATCTTTATGGTAGAAAATTTGAATTACGTACAGACAGATCATCAGCCATTAAGCTACATTTTAGGAGCGAAAATGAGTATACCCCAAACTGCCGCCAGTCGCTTACAGCGCTGGGCTGCACGATTGGCCCCATATGATTTTACTATAAAATATATTACGTCAAAGCAAAATGGATCAGCGGACGCGTTGTCACGTTTACCGTTAGCACAGGAGCGCCGTCTCAGCGAATCAATGAGTTATGTTAACTTAGTACACCAATGTATGCCAGTTAATATTCGGGACGTAGCTAAAGAAACTAATAAGGATGCAATATTATCGCGAATATTAGGATTAGTAAAATTAGGATGGCCAACCGTACCAAGTTGCGAAGAAAAAAAACCATATTTTGCTCGAAAAAGCGATATTACAATGGATTTTGATTGTTTAATTTATAAATATCGAATTATAATACCAAAACCACCACAAAGAAAAATTCTAGATGAAATTCATCACGGTCATTTAGGAGTAAGAAAAATGAAAAGCTTATCACGTAATTATGTTTACTGGCCTACCTTAGATAATGACCTTGAAGTAATGTGTCGTTTGTGTGAGCCGTGTCGTATGGTGCGGGATGCACAGCCGCGTGCTGACCTACATCCGTGGGAATTTCCCGTGTTTCCATGGCAACGCTTACATGCAGATTTTGCAGAGTATTCGGGAAGAAAATACCTCATTATAGTCGACGCGCATTCGAAGTGGATTGAGGCACTTCCAATGGGTCGTACGGATGCACAGTCAACAATCACAGCTTTAATCACAGTTTTTAGTAGGTTTGGTTTACCTTCGCAACTCGTTACGGATAACGGACCACCGCACCGTTCCAATCGTTAGATTTTAGAAAATATTGCAACCATAATGGTATTGCTCATGTGACAGCGGCACCTTATAGGCCACAGGGCAATGGCGCCACTGAAAATGCGGTGAAAACTGTTAAAAAAGCAATGAAAAGGGCAGTTCTTAGTGGTGAAAATGTGTTACAAGCATTACATACATTCTTATTCAAATATCGCAATTGTGACCATGCAACTATGGGCGTGCCACCGGCAATATTGCTAACCGGGCGTCGGATGCGGACACGACTGGATGCTTTACGACCAGATGTCGCGCAAGTGGCGCGCGCGGCGCAGCAATGACAGGTAGCTCATGCAGGAGGCACGCCCCAGCCGCCCATTCGGGTAGGAGAACGAAAAGTCTTGGTTAAATGGAACATTTCAACTACCCATAAAATCATTCAATCGGCCGGGACGGCCTTCGAAATCATTTGACGAATTAAGTGAACGAAGCAAGCGTCGAAAAACCGAAGAAATCCGAGCAACTGTGGGAGATGACGTCATTGTTTACGCTGCACAAACAACCTTAAGAGTACAAGGAAAAAGGGATGCGTCGAAAATCCTATAAGAAATAACAAATTTCCCTAGTCGAGCGCATGAATATAGAAAAGCAGTCGACGAAAAAGGAAATAAAGATCTATGTTCGTTGAGGCCGATCTAACAAGACGTCAGTACGAGATCATTCGAAACACGAACAAAGTATTTTATCCCCCATATTATCTATTGTTACAAGCAAAACAAGAATGTTATCCACCAAAGGAAGAGTAGAATAGTATGCGGAAAGGATAAAAAAAAAGTTATCTGGCAGAACCCCACGCCATCATCCCCACGATTTTGCCGCCCATTAAGATTCCAGTTTGTAAAAGAGTCTACTGACGTGACAAAGGAGGAAATAAGATACGTCGAAAGTTCTGTGAAAGCACTGAAACCCACTGGAATAAATTTAAACCAAACAAAATTTTCATTTGATCATTTTTTTTAAATGACTATGGTAGATGGAAAAGTATGCAACGCTGCAACCGGAACAAAGTCTACTAGTCGGTGCTATATTTGTGGTGCAACATCGAAAGACTTCAACAACATTGAAGATAAAAAGGAAACATCAAGTTTTACGGGTGTTAATTTTGGACTTTCTATATTGCATGCCAGAATTAGATTATTTGAAATTGTTTTACATTTGGCATATAAATTACCAGTAAAAAAATATAGAGAAAGGAGGTCTGAAGAAGAAAAACAACTAGAAGAAAAAACAAAGAAGAACATCCAAGAAAGATTTCGGATTGAAACTGGATTATTGGTAGACATGCCCAAATCAAATTTCGGAAATACCAATGATGGTAACACCAGTAGAAGGTTTTTTGAAAATCCCCATTTGGCAGCAGATATAACCGGGATAAACTATGAACTGTCAAAGTCAGTTCAAGTGGACATAAGACAGATTCACAGAAATACAATTCTTATGCCAAAGACACTGCAAAATTATATGTAAGCCTTTATGGATGGCACCCTATGACTCCGACTATGCATAAAATATTGATACATGGTGCCACTATAATAGAAAATGCTTTGCTGCCAATAGGTCAGCTTTCCGAAGAAGCCGCAGAGGCCCGGAATAAACACTTCCGTGTATATCGCGAAAACTTCGCCAGGAAATTTTCCAGGGAAAATTGTAATATCGATGTGTACCATAGATTACTACTGAGCTCGGATCCACTTATTAGCAGCCTGAGGCCCAAGAAGAGATCAATCCCCAGAACATTTTGCCCGGAAACAATAAACATGTTAATGCCAGAATATCCCGACGAACCAGACTCGGATAGTGAGCAGCAAGATGAATCCATTACGTTATAATATTTTATTTTTGTGTAAAATTCTTTTGTTGTATTAATTTGTTTGTAATATTGTACAAATTTTGTTTTATTTTGTGTGTATTTCTTTGGATTAAATAAATAATTATGTGAAATAATGGTTTTTTTTACCTTAATTTATGATTTTTTACCTTAATTTACAAAAAACCTGAACTAAATAAAAAAAAAATACTCCTAAGAGATATTTAATATCATGCAGACGTGATGTAAGTCAACAAATAATTTTGGCCGCGTAAATGAAGAATATTGACGTATGTGCGGCGGCATTCAGTTTAATCAAACACGTTGACCGAATCGTACACGCACGTCCGACTGAATGCTGACAATATGGCGGGACTAGACGTAGACATTTATAAAACGAAACTCTGACATTTCAATATCTGTGGATTAGCCAGTGTTTACGTAATTCTTCGTCACTTAAAGTTTTTGTCAACTACCCACATCCGCACGGACCGCGCTCCCCATCTACCCTACGACTGTGTGTCCGGACCTTGGTTCGCTCGCACAGCCGCAGGAGGGAGCTAATTTTCGCCTCCGGGTTTTCAAAACTCAACGGTCGCGGAGAAACACTTTCGCCTAAGAAGCCGCCGAAACCAAGATGCCGAAGCCCGGCGCCCACGGCCCTCCAGGCCGTGGCGGCGCCAGAGAAGAGGACCCGCCGCCCGAACGGGCGAGCCGCCCGGCGCTGGACCGGTCGACGTCGCTGCCGAACATCGGCACCGCGTTGGCCGGTTCCGTGACGGCCGGCCCACCGAGGAAGCAACCGCCGCAGCCAACTCCACTGTCGCCAGCATCGCCACCAACATCGTCGGCAGCGAGCCGACGCCAAGCTGGGCCGGCGCCCCCCGCGGCAGTGAGACCGGGGCCCGCTCAAGCCCCACACCCCACCGCCGCTTACCAGGTACGAGCGCCGCCGCCGCGCGCCCCCGCGTCTCGTGCGCCTGCGCCCGCGCGCAGTGCTGCGCCACCGGCCCGCGACTCGGCACCCGCCGCGCGCCCCGCGGCGCCGCCAGCGCGCACCTACGCGCAGACCGCGTCGCCTACCCACATCTCGGCGCGCCCGCACGCAGCGCCCCGCGCGTCACCACCCGCGCCCGCGCCTACCGCCGCGCAGCACGCGCACACAACTCGCGCTGCCCCACGCACCACGTCAACCGCGCCCCGCAGCTTGCTGGCGGGCGCAGCGGCACCCGCGCTTAGAGGGTCCCCGAGAGACCCACGGCTACAGAGGGGCGCCGCGCCGCCCGTGACCCCCTCAACACCCGCCTCACCCGCAGCCCCGCGCGCCTCTGCGTACGATGCGCCAGCGACTTACTCGTCCCTATCGTCACGCGCGGGCTCGAATGTGTCGCTGGCGTCCCTAGAAGAAGAGGCGCACGCGCACCCAGACCAGGAGGAAAAAGACGACGACGACCACGACGGCGACCAGATGGACTACGAGCAGCAGGAGGTTCGAGCCCAGCGACGTCGCCGCAGCACCGATGAAGAAGAAGAGGAAGACACCATTTTCGGGCCCTCGCCGCCAAGCTGGGCCGGCCGCCCAACGCCCGCCCTTACGGCTCCGGCGTCCGCTTCTCGCCGGAGTCCGAGGACGAATACCGGCTGGTCCAGCGGTACCTAACAAATCTGGAGAAAGAGGAAGGCATCTCCTGGTTTGCTTACTCCTTACCAGCGGAGAAGCAGATGAAGGTGGCCATAAGGGGGCTACCCTCAGACACTGATCCCCAGGAGATAGAGGAGGAGCTCCGCCACTTAGGCTACGAGCCAACGTACGTGCGCCACATACGCGCACGTCAAGGAAGACCCGGCTGAGTGTTCTACGCCATGCTGAAAAGGACAGCAGACGCAAGAAGCATATTTGACACCTCTGAATTTATGCTGATGAGAGGTGTCAAAATCGAGGCATGGCGTGGAAAACGTGGGCCCGCTCAGTGCCACCGGTGCCAAAAATTCAGGCACTCGTCGCACCAGTGCCACCGCCCGCTCGCCTGTGTCCGCTGCGGAGAAGGGCACACGGCAAGAGACTGCCCACGCCCACGCGAAGAGCCCGCCACCTGCGCAAACTGCGGGGGCGCGCACCCGGCGTGCCACATTAATTGCCCCGTGTTCCAGAGGGAGCTTCGGAACAGGCGCGCGGGGACTGTCGTCATCACGACAAACTCCTCGCGCCGCCCAGCAAACCAAAACCAAGACGGTGTGAGGCCACAGGAAGAGGCCATGGGCGGCGCAACCTTGATGGCGGCAGCCAACGGGCCCACCACACGCGGCGGAGCAACCTCCTCCACAAAGCGGAGGAAGAGGAAGAGGGGGGGCCAAAGGAAGAGGATGACGGGAGCCCCCCCTGCGACCAAGGGAGAAGAAATTCCCCAGGCCGCCCCTGCCCAGAGCATGGCGCAGGCACAAAACGCCGAGAAGCGCGCGACCGCTGGCGCCGGCACAGCGCAACAGTCGCGCAACAATCGCGCAATTAGAGAAGCCGCGCCTGAACAAAAACAACAGCAACAAGTAACAAATCAACAAATGAAGAGCGTCGACACTCGTGCCGGCGCCGGCAACAGGAAAGACTTCAGTGCCTGCGCCATCCAACTGCTGATGGACCTTATCAAGGCCATCAGGCAGGGGCAAGACATCGAGCAGGTCATCCTTGACGGCCTGGCCTCCCTCCTAACCCTCTACCATGGCTAGGCCGTTAAGGATTCTCCACTGGAATGCTCGCGGCCTGAGGGAAAAGGTCGCCCCACTCCGCCACCTTCTGAGGGATCAGAATATCGACGTGGCGCTCCTAAACGAGACGCACCTGGGACCCGAAGATAGGGTAAGGTTCCCAGGATACCTCGTTTATAGGAAGGACGAACGGTCAGCACAAAACTATAAATACCGTGTGATCTGGCGGTACTAGTGAAACGAAGAGTCGTCCATCAAGAGCTCCCTCCGCCGACGACACTACAGCAAATGTACGCCCTGGGCGTGCAGCTGCACGTAGCCGGCGAGGATGTGGAACTATATGCCGTGTATAGGCCGCCCGCACCGAGTTTCGATGCGTCAGAGGTGCGGGCGCTACTAACAAGAACTGAGAACGCAACCATCCTCGCCGGTGACTTGAACTGTAAACACCAGGCGTGGAACTCACAGCGACCAAACCCCGGGGTTAGACGGCTCTTCGCAGACGCGGAGGCCTTCGGCTACTCGGTGTCTGGCCCTGAGACGCCTACCCACTATCCAGAGAACCAAAATTGCCTACCCGACGTGCTGGACATCGTGGTACACCGAGGGCTAAACTGCCAGATCACGCAGCAAGTGATCGACGACGAGCTGCAGTCTGACTATCAGCCTGTACTCGTCGTCCTATCGGGGATGCCGACCCGACTGAAGCCACTAGCGCCACGTCGAAAACTGGACTGGACGCAGTTCGCAGAAAAGATTGACGCCACAACACCGACTCGGCCAATTAAAACCGCCGCGGACGTTGACCTCCTGGCAAATGACGTCACTGCTTGCGTGCAAAGCGCCTTGAACGACTACAAACCTACCAACGGAGGGGAGAGTGCTCCAGCCGCCCCTGCCGCCACGGATACGCGCGATGGTTGCCGAGAAGAGGCGCCTACGCAAGCAGTGGCAGCAATTACGCTGCCCGACGCTAAAGCGTCAATTAAACCGTCTCGCGGAGAAGGTAAAGGCCGAGTTGAGGGACTTGGCCGCCGCGAGCTGGGAGGAACGCATAGATGACGCAGTGGGAGACTGGACATCTGTGCACAAACTCTGCCGCCAGCTGTCAAACACCCCAGCTCCGGTGCGCCCAATACAGGACAGCAACGGGGCGCTGAAATATGCAGCAGAGGACCGCGCGGAGGTCTTCGCTGAGCACCTGGAGCGTCAGTTCCGACCGAACCCGACCACCGAGCACGCCCATGTCGCAGCGGTCGAGCAACACCTTGGGGACTACTTCGCCACGCCGATAGCTCCCGAGGAGGACGCCATCTACTTCTCGCCGGGCACAGTCAGACGCGCCATCCGACGCACGAAACCACGCAAAGCCCCCGGAGCCGACGGTATCTCCAATACAGCGCTGCGCCACCTGCCGCACAAAATGGTCGCGGCCTTGGCGCGCCTGTTCACGGGGATACTGCGCACGGAGGTGTTCCCAGCCGCCTGGAAGGAGGGGCGCGTCATTCTGCTGCCCAAGGCGGGGAAAAACACTTTGAAACCGGAGAGCTATCGGCCGATTACGCTGCTGCCCACCATCTCCAAGGTGTTCGAGTCTTTACTGCTGCGACACCTCAACCCGCACATCACCCCACGACCGGAACAATTTGGGTTTCGGTCGGAGCATAGCACGACGCTCCAATTGTCGAGGGTACTGCACCTGCTGTTGTCAACAATGAATAAGAAGGAGTACGCGGTAGCAGTATTCCTCGACATGGAGAAGGCCTTCGACCGCGTGTGGCACGACGGTCTTATTTACAAGCTGGCCACATCCGACGCGCCCCGTCGCGTGGTCAAAGTGGTGCAATCTTTTCTGTCCAACAGGAGCTTCAGAGTGGTGGTCGACGGAGCGCTGTCCGCCCCCCGCCCGATAATGGCGGGCGTGCCGCAGGGCAGCTGTGTGTCGCCGGCGTGTTACTCACATTACACCGACGACATCCCCATCACGCCGCAGTCGACGCTCGCGCTGTACGCTGACGACGCCGCGTACATCACAACGTCACTCAACGGGAAGCACGCGGCGTTGAAAATGCAGCGCGCGCTCGACCTCCTCCCCGACTGGCTCGCTAAGTGGCTACTGTCGGTTAACGTGGGTAAGACGCAGGCGATTGTTACGGGCTCCGCGCCCCTTCCGCCCCCTCTGAAGTTCCAAGGAGTCGACGTCGCGTGGTCGCCCCGGCCAAGTACCTGGGTGTGACCATCGACCCGGCGCTCACGATGGGGCCGCACGTCCACCAGGTCGCTGCGCAGGCGAGATCCGCCCGCGCCCGACTCAAACCAGTGCTCTCGTCCCGCCTCCCGGTGCGCGTCAAGCTGGGCGTGTATAAAACCTATATACGCCCGGTTCTGACGTACGCCGCCCCCGCCTGGTTCGTTCTCCCATGTGAGAAGAACCTGAAGAAGCTCCGCGCGCAGCAACACCTCGCGCTGCGGACCATCGTAGCTGCCCCTCGCATGGTGAGGAACGACGTCATCCAGCGGGACCTCGGGATTGAGAGCCTGGATGAGTATGCAAGGCGCCTCGCGAAGGTAATGTTCGTGCGTGCCGACGCATCCGCTTGGCCCCACGTCAAGCACGGCGCTTAAACATAACGCACTGAATATGGCAGCGTGGGCTCGCTATTCGGTGCACAAGCACTGGACGGTAGTACACACACATCATAACCGCTCACACACACACATTGAACGGCTCTGCGGTCCGCGCCGCGACCGGCTAGCTCTGGAAAACGGGGCAAACGGGAGCCTCACAATAGCCGCAGGTTCGCCCACGAGTCGGCGTTCTCGTCGCTGGTCGTTCTCGCTGAGCCTTCCCCAGGTCACTGGGGGTCTCACCTGGCGGGGACTGACCGCCGAGGCGCCGTGAAGAGGCGACACGGAGCTTGCTCGCTAGTCGCCGTGGCGCGCCTGCGGTATACATGCATCTAAACACACGGGCGTGCGTTGCTATTCGTTTTCGGGTAGGCGCGCGCCCGACGAAGCTCCGCTCACTAGGAGAAACACAATGACGGGCCCGTCGTTACGGGCCGAGGGGTGCCCCCGCGGGCAGGGGGCCTAGCCCTGTGACCGCTCGCCACGTCCCCTTGCGGGTTTTTGCACAGTTTTTGTTGGACCTATTAACCCAGGAACCGCAACCTGTTTTGTAGGGAATGTCGCTGCGTAAGTAAATGGCAACACCACCAGCTCTTTTTCCCGTACGGTCATTGCGAATAAGGACAAAACCGGGTAGACTATAAAAAGAAGAGGGAAGTTCGGGCTTGAGCCAACTTTCCGAAACTAGAATGGCGTGCAAAGCAACATCACTAAATAAATTTAACATCTCAGAATGATGTTGAGGGATACTCTGTGCGTTCACATGACAGACATTAAAACACTTCTGAAATCGCTGAAATTCACCACCCAAAAAGCTGTTTACGGAGAAGGAATCGTCTAAAGATGAATACGACGTAGAAGAACTACGGCAGGAAAAAAACGAGTCGTCGTCAGACATAATTATTATGAAATAAAAATAAATATATAAACGAAAATAATAAAGATAAAAATATTACTAATTTGAATTTGAAGTTAATATTTGCATTACCTGCCGGCAGACTGTTCACAAACAAAATTAATTAAATTACTGGTGCGTGTTTCCGAACGCAAACTTAATTCACAAGAAGTCAAAAAGATTAAAAAGTGGCATAGACAAAATATACATTTGACACAAGTGACACTGACAGATCAATTCATCAAAACAAAAACTAAGTGTCGGTAAATCGAACAAAAATTCAGTGACGTACTTATTTTAACCAGTATCAAGTTCAAAGAATAAATACAGATAGGAAACACGCACAAACGGATACAAAAGTTAGCAAACAATACATAAATATACACTACCTACTTCTTCTTTGTATTCCGCCTTGACCGAGTCGAAGACAGCGCACTTTTACTGGAAACCGGAGGAACCTCTTGATCCAGGGATTTGCCATGCTCTACTCCAAGCGCGACGACCTCCTCAAGACTGAAGACTCGGCGTCGCTTGCCATCAGGAAGTTTGACGTTGATATTGCCGTCCATGGTCCACACGTTCCTCACGCCAAACAGCTTGCGAGCTGTCGTAAAAGTAGACTGTCGCTGTCGAGTGAGGAATTCAGACACCACATAAGGAGATCCCTTCAGCTTTGTCTTCGTTCTCCAAATCTCGCCGCGAATAGTTGAGTCTGCGCACCGAAGCAGGATTGGTCGGGTGCGGTCTTCTGCGGGATTTCCCAGTCTGTGGCAGACAGTCAGTGAAGAAGGTGCCAGGTCTGTCAAACCAAGCTTAGTCTGCAGAATGGTTGCCACAGTTTCAGGAACGTTCTCGCCCAGTTTTTCTGGAACGCCACCAAGCAACAGAAACTTTTTCCTGTGACGCATCTCTATTACGTCTACACTCCTGCTCAATTCAGCCATCTGTAGCTGCAAGGCACTGAGGACACTCCAAACATGCTCCTTGAAAGCGGTGAAGTCTTTGTGAAGGCTACTTAGGTCAGCACCAGGTGGTGAAGCTTTAAGGTGAGCTTCAAAATCAGCCATCCTTTGGTTTAACGACATTATAGCCATGCGCTGAGTCTCTGCAATGTCAGCTATAGTGGTCATAATAGTGACTCTGTGTTTAAGTGACTGTGCCAAAAATAGAGTGACAGTTCAAGCCGGCAAGCAAATGCAATTTGCACTGTTTAGGGCATACGGATACTATTCCCCACACAATATGTGCTTAGTAGTGAGGTAACTATTAATAATCCGGAGAAATTAAAATTAAAATAATAAAATTTACTAATTAAAAGATTAAATCTTACAGAGCTTATGTGTTTACTTTTTATGCACCTACCCGCGAAAAAAGATCCTCATCGGTACTTAAATTATCAGAAATCGTACTTGCGTTCTCGTCGTATAAGCAAACAGTTTTATTGATTTAATCCAGCATCCCTGTCTTTTCATTGAGGTACTAAACATTATCAATGTTTTCGTTACATCAAGAATGTATTTTTTATTGAGACTGGGCGAATTATCATTTTTTTTGTGTTTTAATACCATCCGAGACTTCTGATTTTTCTGTTCCGTGTATTTAATTATTTAAAAATAATAGGAGGTACGTAAACTTACTTGGAAAATTGCACATTGCAATCAGTTTCTTTCGCTTGTTTCAAACAAGCGTCGCAAAACACTTGGTCGCCCAACACCGTTTTCTTCCCTCAATATTAATAGCTAACTGACCGAAATAGGTCCAACAAAAACTGTGCAAAAACCCGCAAGGGGACGGGCCCGTCGTTACGGGCCGAGGGGTGCCCCCGCGGGCAGGGGGCCTAGCCCTGTGACCGCTCGCCACGTCCCCTTGCGGGTTTTTGGGCGACCAAGTGTTTTGCGACGCTTGTTTGAAACAAGCGAAAGAAACTGATTGCAATGTGCAATTTTCCAAGTAAGTTTACGTACCTCCTATTATTTTTAAATAATTAAATACACGGAACAGAAAAATCAGAAGTCTCGGATGGTATTAAAACACAAAAAAAATGATAATTCGCCCAGTCTCAATAAAAAATACATTCTTGATGTAACGAAAACATTGATAATGTTTAGTACCTCAATGAAAAGACAGGGATGCTGGATTAAATCAATAAAACTGTTTGCTTATACGACGAGAACGCAAGTACGATTTCTGATAATTTAAGTACCGATGAGGATCTTTTTTCGCGGGTAGGTGCATAAAAAGTAAACACATAAGCTCTGTAAGATTTAATCTTTTAATTAGTAAATTTTATTATTTTAATTTTAATTTCTCCGGATTATTAATAGTTACCTCACTACTAAGCACATATTGTGTGGGGAATAGTATCCGTATGCCCTAAACAGTGCAAATTGCATTTGCTTGCCGGCTTGAACTGTCACTCTATTTTTGGCACAGTCACTTAAACACAGAGTCACTATTATGACCACTATAGCTGACATTGCAGAGACTCAGCGCATGGCTATAATGTCGTTAAACCAAAGGATGGCTGATTTTGAAGCTCACCTTAAAGCTTCACCACCTGGTGCTGACCTAAGTAGCCTTCACAAAGACTTCACCGCTTTCAAGGAGCATGTTTGGAGTGTCCTCAGTGCCTTGCAGCTACAGATGGCTGAATTGAGCAGGAGTGTAGACGTAATAGAGATGCGTCACAGGAAAAAGTTTCTGTTGCTTGGTGGCGTTCCAGAAAAACTGGGCGAGAACGTTCCTGAAACTGTGGCAACCATTCTGCAGACTAAGCTTGGTTTGACAGACCTGGCACCTTCTTCACTGACTGTCTGCCACAGACTGGGAAATCCCGCAGAAGACCGCACCCGACCAATCCTGCTTCGGTGCGCAGACTCAACTATTCGCGGCGAGATTTGGAGAACGAAGACAAAGCTGAAGGGATCTCCTTATGTGGTGTCTGAATTCCTCACTCGACAGCGACAGTCTACTTTTACGACAGCTCGCAAGCTGTTTGGCGTGACGAACGTGTGGACCATGGACGGCAATATCAACGTCAAACTTCCTGATGGCAAGCGACGCCGAGTCTTCAGTCTTGAGGAGGTCGTCGCGCTTGGAGTAGAGCATGGCAAATCCCTGGATCAAGAGGTTCCTCCGGTTTCCAGTAAAAGTGCGCTGTCTTCGACTCGGTCAAGGCGGAATACAAAGAAGAAGTAGGTAGTGTATATTTATGTATTGTTTGCTAACTTTTGTATCCGTTTGTGCGTGTTTCCTATCTGTATTTATTCTTTGAACTTGATACTGGTTAAAATAAGTACGTCACTGAATTTTTGTTCGATTTACCGACACTTAGTTTTTGTTTTGATGAATTGATCTGTCAGTGTCACTTGTGTCAAATGTATATTTTGTCTATGCCACTTTTTAATCTTTTTGACTTCTTGTGAATTAAGTTTGCGTTCGGAAACACGCACCAGTAATTTAATTAATTTTGTTTGTGAACAGTCTGCCGGCAGGTAATGCAAATATTAACTTCAAATTCAAATTAGTAATATTTTTATCTTTATTATTTTCGTTTATATATTTATTTTTATTTCATAATAATTATGTCTGACGACGACTCGTTTTTTTCCTGCCGTAGTTCTTCTACGTCGTATTCATCTTTAGACGATTCCTTCTCCGTAAACAGCTTTTTGGGTGGTGAATTTCAGCGATTTCAGAAGTGTTTTAATGTCTGTCATGTGAACGCACAGAGTATCCCTCAACATCATTCTGAGATGTTAAATTTATTTAGTGATGTTGCTTTGCACGCCATTCTAGTTTCGGAAAGTTGGCTCAAGCCCGAACTTCCCTCTTCTTTTTATAGTCTACCCGGTTTTGTCCTTATTCGCAATGACCGTACGGGAAAAAGAGCTGGTGGTGTTGCCATTTACTTACGCAGCGACATTCCCTACAAAACAGGTTGCGGTTCCTGGGTTGTCTAGGCACGACTTAATCTATCTAATATACAAAATTAAGCCTCCCAAGCAGCGACCTGCCATTGTGTTTCTCCGGAATTTTGCGAGAATGGACAAAGACCAGCTCTATGAAGATGCAAGATCTGTTGATTGGATTGATGTTGAACAGGCATCGACAGTGGATGAGAAAGTGGACATTTTTAATAGGTCTGTACTTCGCCTCATTGAAACACATGCACCTCTGAGGGCCGTCCGTGTTAAGCGCCCTCCTGCTCCATGGATTAGCCCTGGAGTTCGTATGGCGATGAGGCGGCGTGACAAGGCCTTTCGAAGATATAGAAGAGATCGCAGTGAGGAGAACTGGAACCTGTATAGGGTGGCTAGAAACCGCTGTAACCAGATGGTAAGAGCTTCTAAACGCCGATACATTTGTGAAAATGTCCTCAACTCTTCACCGGCTGATACATGGAAGTTTCTCAAATCACTCGGCATAACAAAGTCCTCCTCTAATGTCATTTCCTCTAACGTGTCCTTGAGTGATTTGAATAAGCATTTTTCATCGTCGGATATGCTTGCGGTTTCCGTTAAAAACAATACTCTTCTTGAGATTACTTCCACGCCAATGTTACTTCCCGACTCTTTCTCTTTTTCCCCTGTGACCGACCCTGAGATCCTCAAAACCTTCAACGCAATTAAGTCCAAGGCTGTTGGCTGTGATGGGGTCAGCAGAACTATGTTATCCCTCATAATTAAAAATATTCTTCCTATTATCACACACATTATCAATGCCTCCCTACAAACTGGAGTTTTGCCCACAATCTGGCGTAAGGCCTTCATAATCCCTTTTCCTAAAATATCCAACCCCAGTTTAATAAATCACTACAGACCAATCTCCATTCTCCCTTTTCTATCTAAGATCCTGGAAGCAGTTGCTCTTAAACAAATATCTACTTTTGTGTTTAGGAATAATCTTTTATCCCCTTTCCAATCTGGTTTTCGGCCTGGCCACAGCACAGCCACAGCTTTGCTTAAGGTTACAGAAGACGTTAGGAATGGCCTGGAGAACTCGATATTAACGGTGTTAGTTTTAAGGGGGATCCCTAAAGAGACCTCGCCATACATTTTTCAGTAGCTGTAATCTCCGTAAATAAACAGTTTCTGCAGAATAAAGCAAGTATAATGAGATTTTATAATGTATTGTGATCGCCTATCGCCCAAATTTTAGAAAAAAAACAGTCTTTCTATGAGAATTAGACCCAATAAAAAACGAAAAATCTTTACATGTGTGAGTGACCTGAATCGCGCCATCTGACAGAAATTTATAGAACCACCGAGAAAAAGTTCATTGCTGTTGTGTTACGAGTTTACGTGCGGTGAACATTTTAAGTAGATGGCGCTGTTCGAAAATTCGAACAAGCGCCAAGGTTATCGAGTGACGGACGCGGCGATGCGACGTTGCCATTCAAGACGCAATTTGGCAACAACGCGTGTTGCCAAATTGTTCCAGTCCATGCGTGATTGTGTGTCAAAATTGTGTTTCTAGCAAGTTAGCGCCGGCGCGCGGGTTTGCCCGCGGATTTTATATTTTATGATTGATGAAATGTTTTTTTTAGGGAATGAGAAATAATGCTAGAAAGTGAAAACAATTATCTGCGATCTGCCTTTGGTTCACACAGATACAATACTAATGTTATTATTGTATTACTTATCTACTTTAAATAAATAGTGCCTACCTACCTAAAGATTTAAAAATCTTTCCACTGTATGTAAGTAGGTACTGATAAAACATTTTCTGACACGGTTAAGTACTAATTCATTGGTTAATTTGGGTTGAATCAAATCAGAGAAAAGAAGTTCATGTAGGTATACTTAGGGTACCTATACCTAAATCAGGCGATCAGCGTAGGCAAACTTACCTATTTTTTTCCTAGCTACCTACGCAATGGTCGTCCGTCTGTCGGTCCGTATGTCTGTCTGTCCGTCTCTGTCTGTCACCAGACTGTATTTCACGGACCGTGATAGCTACACAGTTGACATTTTCACAGATGATGTATTTTTTTGCATTTGTATCGCATGATTGTAATATTATAAGTCGCGTAAGATTGTATATTTACAAGTACCTACTTACTTATAATTTCTTCTAGATAAGACAAGTATTGTAAACTATTGAATTTGGGTGTGATTCAGTGTATTCGAAATTATTTCTTCTCAACACATCATCTGCCTAGCCCTTTCCCAACTATACCTACTGGGGTTGGCTTCCAGTCAAACCGGATTCAGCTGAATACCAGTATTTTACGTGGTGCGGCTGCCTACCAGACCTCCACAATCCATTATCTGTTCTCAACATAATCATAGATTATAGTCTAAAACATAAACAACATTTATTACAATCTTACGATGTTTGGAATTATCCGGTGACACATACGAGTACTTACATAGGTAGGTACCTACTCTAACCAACTAATACCAAGATATTCTAAGCTGATAACAACCCTTTGCTTTGCCATCTAAAACCATTCCACCAAAGAACGCCAGTAATTACACTAATCACTGAATGTTACGACTGTATCACCTAAAGAAAACATTCTTAGATCGCGACGAATAATTGCATAAATAATCTTTTATTTATTTAGTACCTACACGTCACAATTTATTTACACGTTAGGTACTATTTAGGTTCAGTCACATTACAACAACCTGTGTAGGTACAATATACCTTTATTACCATTAGATACGGGACTTAGTCACAGCAAGCGGTCCTACTCAACTAAGTGATTGCCCGTAATTGGCACTCAGTCGCGCACGGAAAATCATTGATGTGACCTTCAGAATGATTGGCCAAAATGACTGATCAGCTTAAAAATATTACTAAGATCTAATACCTATTTGCTACTATTTGATACCTTTGTTTAAATAATTGGTACCTAATTAATAACTGAGAAAATGAATTAAAAAAATGGGCAGTCATTCTGATGTCAGGATGGACTGCCGACATTTAGGATCTCCACGTAAAGGCTCAAAAATTTCAATTCGCCTTTACAAAAATTTAGTACCTATTTGATACCTAAACATACCTATATTTTTTCTAGATTTTTAAGGCAAAGAATTTTATTAGAGATTTTTTGTTTAGGTAGGTACTATGAATAAATATACTTACCTAGTTCTACCCACATGTTAGCTTTTATCAGTATCTCGGAAATTGTTATTAATTAGTAGTACTTATTACTAATTATCGTGTAAATTGAACTACCTTCACTGCATAGACTTGAAAAAAAATTGACTTCACTTGACTTTCTGTATCAAGTAGTACCTACCTAAACATAGGAAACCAAAAATCTGTACCTAATAAAATCTTTAATCTTTGCAGCTCAACAGTGTTTTAATAATACTAGGAATAAAAATAAGACACACCACTCGTAAATACAGCCAAAAATGTTAATTTGTTGAAAATAACAAAAATATTTTATCGTTTGCTTCGCCATGTTTGTGAGAGCGAGATAGATATTAAAAACATGCGTGAGAGACACGATACGCACAATTCGCGAGTTGTTGAGAGATTTTGTAAACAACGCGCGCGACGACTAGTATCAGAACGAGGTTACGTAAGGTTAGCAACACAAATTTCTTCAAACATATTAATAGTTTTTTATTATTATTGTTTTACCAACCATGATTATTTAAATTCAAGTCAATTTTATTAATAATTGATAACAGTTATGTTTTACGCAACAGGTACTTATTTAAAAAAAAATATTTTATAAGACAAAGTCTAGTTTTTAGTACCTAATTGTTAGTGCAGAATCACTACTTCACTATATTTAGTTATCTTTATTACGCGACTGTGGCAAAGCAAACGGTTATGATTTCAAGGCTTCCTCGTAACTCCCAAACTGCACGTCATGTGCAGCCATATTCTTTATTTATTTATACATAAATGCATAATGGTGATACTTAAGGCTCTTTTTTATTCAGGTTTCCTAAAGATGAATTAAGGAGACAAAAGTGGCTTGTTATTGTCCGAAAACAAAGGCAGAAGTAAAGCTTAGTAACGTTCGCGATCGAGCGAACAATATTTCTTTTTTTAAGTACCTCAAAATAATTAATGTTTTTTATTTTATTTGCTAACGCTACCACATGCCATGTCATTCATAATCGTAAACATTCGTCAACATTCGGCAGCTAACGCGATTTCGCTCGCACGACAGCGCCGTCTCCTATCTCTATCCTTGTCTATCGGTAACAGTAGGTTGCGACTGTGATGACACTGATCACAGATGTGTGAGTTTCGGTGCATAGTCGTACGCCGAGCCCATGTTTACTGATTGCGATGTTAGAGCGTAACATGCAATGTTTATTACCCAAAATAATTTATCTGAATACCTAATTTGTTATGGTGAAAAGGGATACCTTTTCACCACCAAATCCGATAGGATATCGAGCCTAGAAACAAAAATATGCATAGACCAATAATTATATTATTATTAATATTTGAAAATATTAGGTTTGGTAAGGATAAAGAAAGATGAAAAATAATTCAAAAATAAATACAACTATTGAGATTTGAACCCACACCAAGCCTAATGAAAGGCAGTCTCTAAACCGACAGTCTATTTGTACGGTTGATAAATGTTTCAAATAGCCGACCTTATTTATGTCAAGGTTTTTAGCTGCTCAGCTTCCCGAAAGTATAGCGTGATGATAATCATTGCTAAGGTTATATTAATAGGAAATAGATTGGAATATAACAATTTGGTCCTCTGGACATTTTAATTTCCAACCATTTTTGAATAAAACGACATCTAGTAGGGTCGAAAGTTACTACTATTTACTTTGCATGTGTGTGTTAAGAGTAAATTCATGCGGCTAAATCTTTATTCTGCTGTAATCTTTGTATGGTAGCAGTTAACAAGCATAGTGATTATCTAAAAAAAATCAAGGTAATGCCCTAGGTGTCGCCTATAATAAAGTTGTCTATTAAAACTTTCTATGTTAGGTGTAAAAATTGAAAATGTTCGAAATTGTAGATGTGTCGCCATCTAGCGACAAAATGGCAGTGAGAGCATTCATCCATTCACCTTAATAGATTTCTCTAATGCTTTAATACCGTTGATCACGACATCCTCCTGGCTATTCTGTCTCAAATTGGGGTTTCTTCGTCGGCACGGGATTGGTTTTCATCATATCTTCGTGGTCGCCAGCAAGCGGTTCGTGCTGATCAGATATTTTCTGAGTGGTGCGCCCTGAAAACTGGCGTTCCACAAGGCAGTATACTCTCTCCACTCTTATTCTCTCTTTTCATAAACTCTATTCTCAAATGCTCTTACCATCTGTACGCTGATGACCTACAGCTCTACGCGCAAACTGACATTGACAACATGGACAACTGCATCTCATTGCTGAATGCTGACCTTCTAGCTATCAGTGATTGGTCAAGCAGATTTGGGGTAGCAGTCAATGTCAGTAAATGCCAGGCTATCCTTATTGGCAGTTCATATTTTTTGCGTCACTTGGACACCAGTCAACTACTGCCGCTTACTTTCAACAATGCCGTCATCCCTCTCTCGCCACACGTTAAAGACTTAGGCCTAAACATTGATGACAGGTTAAGTTGGAATAAGTAGATTGCTCAGGTTAGCCAGAAAGTAACTTACTCACTGCGATCTCTCTATAGATTCAAGCATTTTTTTCCTTCAAGCACTAAAACCACTTTGGTCCAATCACTTGTGCTTCCTATTATTGATTATGCTGATGTTTGCTACTCTGATCTATCCCAAGAACTTAAAAACTTAAGAAGTCGATCCAAACTGGATCGACTTCTTAACAACTGTATTCGCTTCATTTTTGGCCTTCGTAAATATTATCACATTTCTTCATTTCGTTCTCAGCTTAAATGGCTGCCTATCCGTCAAAGGAGATCCCTCAGATCTCTCTGCATGCTCTTCACTATCATGAATGATCCTTGTGCTCCTGATTATTTAAAACAATATTTTAAAGTGTTGGGCAGTTCTCACAGTCTTAACCTTCGAGCATCCAAAAACTTACTCCTTCATATTCCTTCTCACCGCACCGGGTTTATGTCTAATTCCTACGCTATCTCTACCATTAAACTCTGGAATATGCTACCCCTTGACATCAAGAAGGCTGAGTCCAAGTTTTCATTTAAGCGTAAAATCCGAAAACACTACTTAAAAGCTTGTCATGCTTAGTTTGGTCTTCGTCATAATTATTATGAGTTCTCTCAATCAGAAATATTATTATATAACATCATATTTATTTGTTGTACACCTACCACAGTGTAGTCTTTTTGACCCAAAGGTTGACTGGAGAATGCCTTGTTGCATTAAGTCCGCCCATGTACCACTATTGTACATAGAGTTTAAATAAATAAATAAATAAATAAATATAAGGAAAAAGATATCGAGAGTCAAATAAACTGAAAAGATTACGTGGCAAGAAACATACAGGCAGGAAGAAGCAGTTTTCAAACACAGGAGAACGAGTTAGATTTGAATTAGTAATAAAACCTAGAAAATACTTGAAAGGAAAACCATGCACACATTCTTTTATTTCCAAATCTGACAGAAGTTTGTTTCAAAAACAATTGGCGTACGATTATTATTTAACCGATGACCATAATGTAAAGGACACTTTTAATATTCATTCAGAGACACTCTCGGATTGGATTAAAAAACTTCAAGATGTGGGGACTGCTAGTGGAAAAAACCTACGTACAAAACATGAAAAACGGCTGAGTGCACGAGACTCAACCGGACTAAATTTTTTTGAGGTCAAGCACAACGGGGTACCTTACTACCTTTTAACTGGGAGAATTCTATAAGCCTTGCCTCACAAGACGATTGCGCTGATCACGTCTATATTCAATTCAATATTGAGAACTGGTCATTATCCCGGACAATGGAAGATCGCCCAGATAATCATGATAGCAAAACCTGGAAAACCACCTAATGAAGTAAAATCCTACAGACCATTAAGCTTGCTGCCTAGCATATCGAAACTTCGAGAACTCTTCCTACAGAGGCTAAAACCTTTTCTGACTAGCGTTATCCCAAACCATCAGTTTGGCTTTCGCGAACATCATTCAACGGTTGGAGACATCACGGTGCTAAGAAATCTTCAGACAAACCTAAAATTGTATCTAATCGGCTAGTGAAGCCCGCCTATGTATTTCCTGGGTCTTCGAAGTCTCTTATTTCCAAACATGATATGGTTAAGAGAGAGAAATTCGAAAAGGCTGAAAGTAGCTTAAATTTATCTGACACAGACAGTTTTTGGGCTCCTGTCTCTCCTGTAGATCTTATTCTTACAATGCCTTCCTTCAAAACAATGACAAATGTTCCAAACAATAGTATTAAGGATAAGAAGACTAGAGTTTCATTTTGTGTTTTTTTTTTACGATTGGATATGAGGTGCATTGTTAATTCTAATGCTATAATTTTATTATGATTGTGTACAAATGATGAATGCATGTCGAATGAGTGATATTATAATTTTTAATATTATATTTTACATGGACTTGATGATATTTTCTAATTACCGTTGCATCAAATATTCGACTTATCTAATTACCATACAGGGTCATGTATTGTACCTATGGACGCTTTTACCTTTGGACATTGATTATAATAAAAAAAACTGGCAGTACTAAAAATATAACATTGCAACACTGGTGGCATTTTTATTTTCTAGCAACACCAGTGAGTGACGCTATCGGTGTTGTGTGTAGTGCGAGGCCATTTTGGAGATCTTTCTGATTTTTTACTTAAATAATGCATGGATATATTTCACAATTTGATTTCGTTAATTTATCTGTAGCTAGTTTTATTTACAAATCAAAGAGGAAAGAAAACAGCTTCTAGCCTGAAAAGCAAAATAATAACGTTTTTTTTAAATGTTGTATTGGTTGTACCTTTGGACATGTCTTTGTTTGTACCTGTGGACATGTGTCCAAAGGTACAAACAATGTTTTTACCTATGGACACTGCTTAATGACATCTCGTTTATATTGTCTATAGTGCCAAGGAGTAAAGCTGGTGTGAAGAGTTGCAGGAAGTCCGGAGAGGTTAAAACTGGCAAATGATTCAGTAAAAAAATGGAGGGAAAATAAGAACTGCTGCGAGAGGATTTGGGTTGAAAAAATCAACTTTATATAAATATATCAAAACTATTCGCAGCAGTTTTGCACCAAATTGAATTTCTTATACACCGAACTACGCAGTAAAAAAGGTATTTTCTGACGAGGAAGAAAATATTTTTTTAGAATATGTAATAAAAGCGGCCAAAATTAATTACGGATTATCTGCAAGACAAACATGTATCTTAGCCTATCAGTTTGCCGTTGGAAGAAAACTGACTACCATTCCTGAGGCCTGGGTAAGAGATGGAATGGCCGGTCGCCAATGGTTATACAGATATTGCAGCACATATACGGAACTGTCATTGCGCAGAAGCAACTAGATAGCGAGAGCAATTTGCTTTAATAAAGTTCATGTTCAGAAGTTTTATGATAACTTAAAAGTATTAACGCAGTGAATTTGCTCCACAAAACATTTTAAACCTGGACAAAACTGTATGTTCCACAGTGCATAAGCCCGGAAAAGTTTTAGCGCCAAAATCCTTAAAATTGCTAGGTAAAATGACATCATCCCCTGATGTCATTTTACCTAGCAATTTTAAGGATTTTGACGAGAGTGACGAGGACGAGACGAGGTGAAAATGTTACTATGATTGGTTGGATGAACGCCGCAGGAAACTCTATACCACCAATGATTATATTCCCAAGAGTTCATTTTAAAGATAACATGATGAAAAATGCACCTCCTGGATCTATTGGCGAAGCAAATCGTTCAGGCTGGTCTACAGAGCCTATTTTCCGGAAATATTTAGATCATTTTATTCATTGCGTGAAACCGTCACTTGAACAACCAGTGGTTCTTATTTTAGACAATCACGAGACCCACATATACGAAATTATCACAAAGACCAAAGAAAACGGGATTCATATGTTGACCTTCTGGACTACAATGTTGAATTTGCCAAATGTTGAATTCACAAAAAATGTTTAATCCTAAAATGTAGAATTCGTAAAAAGTTGAAATTTCCGGACCCATAATGTTGAATTTGCAAAATTTTGAATATAGCGCTAGACCGGTCGCGGTGGAGATATTTGGGGGAGGCCTATTTCCAGCAGTGGACGTCTTTTGGCAAATCTTATAATGAGCACACTTCTACTCTACGGGAAAATATCTGGCACCCACATAGACGGCCCTGTAAAATAGTACATAAACCTACCACGTGGTAAAGTTAGTACCTACATAAACCTATGTATTTATTTACGTACTGAACTAAAATTCTCGTTATATTGTAATATAAAATGATATTAAGTGAAACCTTTTTGCATCCATTACTAATACTGGCCACTTTTATTCAAAATGATAAGCGATTTGTCATTAGCGGCACTAACGATCATTCCTGCCGGAATGTACAATCCTTACGGAATTAACGCCAGTGGATTTGCAAGAGCGAGAAAGAATTACAGTATTAAAACCCCGCCAGCCCTACCGTCGCGAAGGACGCGACGCGCTCTATGGTCAAGTTAGTGCCTGTTTATTTGTCCGGCGTGATTGAGCGCTCGTTTGTAATCATTTTGTGTTCGTCTTCGTCCCGGAAGGATAAAATGGATTCCCAAGAAATAGACGATAAAAGTGACATTAGAAATGTGCCCAAGCACATAATAAAAGAATAAATATGTACCTACAAATCTCACCCTGCCTTATGGCAAATAAAAAATAAAGATTTGTACGGCAACAGGACTTTAAAGTACAAAGGGCATCAAGCTTTGGTCAATGTATGGAAAAAATATGATGAAGACGCCGACATTAAAATAGTGAAAATAAAATTCAATCATTGCGTGGGTCCTTTCGAAAGGAATTAAAAAAGGTAAGTGTACTGTGTAACCTTACTGACTTTTTTTATTATTTCGAAGGTTTGCGTTTCACCACTATCTGACCTGATGATACGTACGTAGATGGCTTATGTTCACCTGATGATTTCGCGCACGGTTACTCACGACTCAGGGCGGCGGCGCGGCGCCCGCACCATGGTGGCTAAGCCGCCGGCGCCGTCCGGCCTAAGTTAGGTGTACTACGGCCCATGTTTATTTATTCAAACTTAATACAACAAAAAAGTACAAAGGCGGACATTTAATAAACCGATTATATTACTTCAACACTGTTATCTATTAAATAATGTATTCGGTTGATTCAAATGTCGATGAATACCTTAGTACCTATAAATTACGTACCTATTATTATAGCTTTACAGATAAAAAGGGATCTTGTATCAATAATAAAGTACTTAATTCTAGTAATATTAGTTTATTGTTATTAAAGGTATGTAGGTACGAGTACATTCGGTTGATAGCATAGGTACACACTTATTATAAATTAGGTAGGTACATAAATTGTGTTACAATAATAGGTACTTATCTACGTTTATATTTGTAGATCAAAAACTCTCAGAAATCGGGAAGTGGCACAGAAGAGATATATAAGTCGCAATTATGATACTTCTCATTGATGACTTTTTTAACCGGTCATGAACAGCCAACGGGGAGTTCAGATAATTTAGATGAACAAGAATTGACACAAGAAGCAGTAACACGTCAAGACAATGATAATGAATGGACTGCTAATGAAGAAAAGGTTAGTTAGTACTTAAGTACTATTATATATAAATATAATATATGTAGGAACAATGGATG
This sequence comes from Melanchra persicariae, assembly GCA_947386135.1. NCBI lineage: Eukaryota > Metazoa > Arthropoda > Insecta > Lepidoptera > Noctuidae > Melanchra > Melanchra persicariae. The sequence goes on along the minus strand of OX376673.1, from coordinate 5,738,614 downwards.
AGTTTTCCTCCGAGCGGTGGGTAAGGTAAAGTGTCAGAATATTGGCGTCCCCATTTTATTGGGATAAACAAGACAGTATATCAATAACAGAGTCTAATTACACTTTAAAAAGACACACACACAATAAAAACAATCAGTAATAGAAATACAGTCACTCGAACAGACCTTCAAGTACAAAGTGTATCAGCAAGCCAATACAGCTATGTAAATATACAGCAGTGCTGTACCAGATAAACCGACAGTTTTGTCGGCAGCAGGAGCTCTATAGTGAGTCGAATCCAAGATAAGACTTAAAAGTGTACTGGCACTCAGAGTGCACGCTCTTTTATAATACCATGTTCTCCCTCCACAACAACTCTGTCCAATGCCGCACGGATGTGCGTCATGTGTTTACTTGATACGGAATCACTAAAATTAGCATAATCTAATAAGACTTGCATTGCAAATTAATCAAATTGTACAATAATAATTATCGTAAAATAAACAACAGTGGTTTAACAAAGTAAATCGTTTTAAATCAAAATAACATGTCATCATTTGTATGAAGGGGCAGGAGGGCCTTCATCAGAACTCATCTTGTGTGATGTATGTGGGTAGGTAGGTAGGCAGGTGGGCGTGAGCAGAAAAATCACAAGTCCTTGTTACAATCACAGTTGTTTAATCAGCACAGGGTTTAATAATCGAAATACACAGTCAAATGAACAATGTACAGTCTAAGCAACACGACACCAACTTAATTATAACACTAAATTAAACTATCACTCGGATGCAAAGCGATTCGTCACAAGCGTGGTGCGCGGGCGCCGTCTCGAACAACAGTGAGTCAAGCTGGCCGCCCTCACAACCATCGACAATGACGCTTCGCTAGGCTGACTTTGACAGCTAAAAGTCAACCTGATGTCTGACGTTGACGGATGCGCCGTCACGGCCGGACTGACACTCGACCGTCCTCGGGCGATTTTCTGAAACAATGAGTTGCGATCGTACATAGTCCGTTCGGCATCCTGACGGACGACTAATTACAATTATCACAATGCGCTATGATACTTAAGACTTAAGGCCAGTGTCTCGCAACAATTAAGCCGGATGACACAGCCTCGTCACACAGCATGTAGGTTAACTGTTCACAATTGGTACTATCAGACAAGTCAATCCTTTGGTGGATATGACTCGGACGATAATATTCGTCTTACCATAATCTGCAACACATCCAGAACAAGTCAGTCAACTTAAAGGACTCTGACTCGGACGACACATTTCGTCTCATAGAACAAAAGCACAGAGACAAGTCAATCTGATACTGACTCGGACGGCATATTTCGTCTGACTATTTGGCAGGAAAGAGATTCTTACAGGTCGCTCCACTTACCTACGACTATGAATAGTTTTGTTCTGTATGAATTTCAGTTTCGTGCAACATTTCACAAGTCTCAGGATCTGAGCATGTACTGAGAGTGTCTGAGCCTGCTGTGAGCGTCCTCGAATCGGCGGAAACAGTGTTTGAGCATACGGTCAAGGTGTCAGAGTTATCATTGTCATGATTTGAATTAGTTATACTTTCTTCGTCTTCCGACGCCGTCTCGGCCTCTTCACAATTTAAAAGACTAGTAGCTATTTCGATCAAACCGATATGTCCCTGGGGTACTGCGCGCAAATTCTCGTGAGAGTATTTATAAGTTCTCTGAGAACCACCTAAACTTTTAAGTTCGTAGCGATCGTTTTCAAGTACTTCTACTATAACATATGGACCTCGAAACTTCCTGTCCAATTTTGTTTTATTCCGTTCACAATTTTTAATAAATACGAAGTCTCCTTTAGAGAAAGGTCTTATTGTGGCCCGACCACGATTAAACCGAAGGGTATCAGATTCAGCAGCTTTGCAAATGTTAGCTGATGCATCAGTTCTTATCGAATCTAAATCTAAGCGAACCTCATGATCTATGTTATCGGCGTTCAACTTAGACATTCCTAAAGAATTAGAACGAATTCCGAACATTAGTTCTGATGGTGAGTATTTGGTAACGGAAGATTTAGAACTATTGAGAGCAAGTTGGATGTTACTTAATTCGTCACGCCACGCTTTGTTAGGGTCGTTTTCAATGATAGTAAGGAGGCTCTTTAGAGTACGCATCACTCGTTCAACTTGGCCGTTTGCCCTACTCGTACCAGTCGCGATGAAATGGAGGTCTATTTTATGCTCTTGACAAAAGCTCTTAAAATCTGAGCTAATATAGCAACGGCCCTGATCCGCGATGATTCTTTTCGGGGCTCCAAAAAGACACCGCTTTTTGTACGGCATATATTGCACTCTTGGAATCGACTGACAAAGTATGTTCGAGTAAAATGTATTTGGTAAAGGCATCGATTATTACCGAGCAATACTCCGTTCGGTCACTCTTCCCGCTCAGCTTCCCTGAAAAATCTATGTGAATCGTGTGCCAAGGCACGGATACTTTTGGAATCGAATGAAGCTGAACAGGCTGAGCACCCGATGGACCTTTCGATGCCTTACAAATGATACACGAATCTATAAATTTTCGTACACATTTAGACATATCGGGAAACCAATACTTTTCATACAACTTGTCTAGAGTTTTGTCCCTGCCTAAATGTTGCAATTCGTTGTGGATATGGTTAATTAGTGTCCAAATAAGAGACCGTGGAACTACGGGTAGCCATGAAACCGCTTTGTTACGAGTAATCTTCCTGTAGAGTATGCCATCTCTAACGTCATATGTTTGACCTACTGTTTCGGGAAAGCTATTATTATTATGTTTTGCGATAAGATCCTGAATTTCTGCGTCACGTTTCTGTTCAACCGACAGCCAGCCCTGATGTAGTTCAACATAATTGACAGTTTTAGGCTTAGGCTTTACAGGAGTGATAGGAACAGCAGAATCTGACAGTGGATTTCGGGACAGGTAGTCAGCATGCTCCATTTTACTTCCTTCGCGGTATATAATATCGAAATCGTAAGCTTGTAAATAAGCCCACCATCGGTAAACGCGGGGTGTTAGGTCTTTCTTCGATTTCGACGCCTTGAGTGAATTGCAGTCAGTAACTACAACAAATCGCCTACCATATAAATAATGGCGAAAATGCTCTACAGCTCTGACGACCGCTAAAGTTTCTAACTCGTATGAATGATAACGAGATTCCGCGTCTGCTGTACGGCGGCTATAATACTCTACAACGTGCGGAAGATTATTTTTCTTTTGTAGAAGGATTGCTCCATATCCTTCTGAGCTAGCATCGGTATGTAGCTCCACCGGAAGTTCTGGGTCGAATATAGTTAGCACCGGTTCGGACGTGAGAATGCCTATAATTTTGCGCCGTATCTTTTCATGTTCGATAGTCCAAGTTATTCGTCCTTTAAGTTTTGTAAGAGGGTATAGGGGACCGACTATTCGTGTGAACTCAGGAATAAATTTCCGAAAGTAGGAGGCTAGACCGAGAAATTGGCGAACATTAGTAGCCGATTTAGGTTCCGGGGCATTTGCCAATGCTTGAATCTTCCGTGAATTAGGCCTAATCTCACCGGATTGTACAGAATATCCTAGGTAGTCAATTCGTTGTTTCATAAATTTACATTTCTTTGTATTGAATGTAAACCCGGCCTCTGATAACGCACCTAAAACAAAGTCAAGGCGCTTCAGTCCTTCGGAGATGTTAGCAGAATGACATAACACGTCATCCATATAGATAAGTGGTTTATTTTGTAAATGACTAAGAGCCTTTGTGATACATCTCTGAAAGACTGAAGGAGCATTTCGCAAACCAAACGGCATTGCGAGATACTCGTATTGCCCTTCGTTTGTCACGAAAGCTGTCTTCTCCACTGACTCAGGGTGGATAGGGATCTGGTGGAAACCAGAAGCCATATCCAATGAAGAGAAGAAATTAGCACCCGTAAGCTGGTCAATTTGTTCCTCGATTCGAGGTAAGGGATAATGTTCAGGTATGGTATTTGAATTTAACTCCCTAAAATCTACACAAAGTCTATCGGAATTATCCTTCTTTTTCACAAGAACGATAGGACTAGCAAATGGGGACGTACTCTCTCGAATCACCCCTGCGTCTAATAGTTTTTGAACTTGTTCCCTAATTATTTGTTTCTCTATAGGTGCTCTTTTATGGGGACATCGCTGCACAACTTTATGTGGATCTACTAATTTAATTTCACATAGTCCCGTCTTCACACGCTTGGTAGGTATACCCTCGATAAAGTTATTCGCATATTTGCTCAATATGGAAATCAACATGTCTTTATCCCGATCCTGCAAATCCGTGTCAATTTTTGAAAAATCTGGAAGATTTGATGTCGCGACACAAAGATTAGATTGTTGTTTAGAGTATATAACAAGATTATCATTATCAATTTCTACACTTAACCCCTGATCAAAGATATCTCTACCAATAATTATAGGCTCAGATATATTATTGTCGGAAACCACGTGAAAGAGTAAACTGATCAAGCGATCACCAATTTTAACATCGGCCTGAATTTGAGTCGTACACTGTATATCATCGCCTCCAATGCCGCTCAGATAGACGAGACTTTTACACACAGTACCCAAGAGTTTACCAAGATAACTTTCTTTCACAAGAGAACAGGACGATCCGCTGTCAAATAGAAAAGGTACAGACTCACCGGAAGATGTTGTCAAGATACCCCTTGAAGGACGGTGTTCACAATGTTGGACTTCCTTGGCCGCAGCTTTACAACCGTTCCTTTTATCGGGACAGTTAGTTGTCACATGACCTTTTTGCCACAAGTGTAGCACGTTACATCGGTCATCTTCTCCAACGGACGGGAAGCACTCGGAGTGTCTCGAGGCTCGACTGATCCCGGCGCGTCACGACGTTTTCGGCATTCCGCAAAACGATGTCCCGATATTCCGCAAAAGTTACATCTGCCAGTGAACTTTTCCGTGGCACGAAAACGCTTCGCCTCAGGTTCGTTAGCTTCGACACCGTCTGAACGCCGCTTAAGAGACACGCCTCCCAGGATTCGGAACAATTGAGTGCGAGTTGTAATGTTGTGCGCAATCAATTCGCGTCTTATCAGGCTGTCCTTCTGACAAAGCACAGGAATAACGAATCCAGTCACCACTTCTTCAGGCATCACAGTCTTAGGTATTCTTTCCACTAAGTTCCATAAACGTAGAGCAGCTTCTGAAGCTGTCTCCTTAGCTCCTATTTGGAATCGCAATATTTCGTCAAAATAGTCCTGAAGAAGCTTTGGTTTTGAAAATTTAGCTAACAGTGTCTGTTTGACAACGCTCCAGGACATTTCATCTAAGTTTAGCTTAGTAATACAGGCAGCCGCTCGTCCTTTTAAAGAGGTAGTAAGAGCCATGAGCAAGTCTATTCCTTCTAAGCGCTTATTATGAACGATCGCTTCGGTAATATTGCACCAACCATCTATGTCACAGTCTGGTTCGTCTGGATTAAACGGTAATAAATGTGTTGCCTGGTTGGTACTCACAGTTGGCGTTGGCTGGGCTGCGAGAACACGAGATAAAAGCATTTCCATGTTACTCAGCAATGTTTCTGCATCCGATTTTGGTGTTCCTTGCTCAATTCCAGAACCATCCAAACCCACTTCTGATGAAGGGGCAGGAGGGCCTTCATCAGAACTCATCTTGTGTGATGTATGTGGGTAGGTAGGTAGGCAGGTGGGCGTGAGCAGAAAAATCACAAGTCCTTGTTACAATCACAGTTGTTTAATCAGCACAGGGTTTAATAATCGAAATACACAGTCAAATGAACAATGTACAGTCTAAGCAACACGACACCAACTTAATTATAACACTAAATTAAACTATCACTCGGATGCAAAGCGATTCGTCACAAGCGTGGTGCGCGGGCGCCGTCTCGAACAACAGTGAGTCAAGATGGCCGCCCTCACAACCATCGACAATGACGCTTCGCTAGGCTGACTTTGACAGCTAAAAGTCAACCTGATGTCTGACGTTGACGGATGCGCCGTCATGTATTTTAAAAGACAAACGATTACTATTATTGAAATAAGTTTCCAAAACTCAATTCTAGTGTACTACGAGTACTCAATAAATTATGTTATGATTTATCAGACAGTAATTGATATTTAAATCACTTAAATTAAATAACACAAACAGAACAATTCAGTTTGCATAATATAACACATTTTGACAACTACCCACAGTTGTATTTAATAAGATTTGACAACTACCCATAGTTGTATTTGATAACCGTCTCCGACATTATATATTTTATTTTCAAATGGCCGATTTTTTTATTTTTGCCAAGTTAATCTTCCTTTGTTACTGAAATAAGAAACATAACGATCTCTATTTTCCCTTGGAAGTAAAGGCGGACGACCACGATTAATATTTTGTAATTCAACCAATAGAGGCACGTTTTCTTCATACCTCCATTCGGCAGTGTGTCGGATTTCGCCATTTCGCTTATAAGAATAAGAAATTTATTTGCTCAAACATCAAACAATCATACATACAGAATTAAAATAATACATGCATGTTAGATCTTATATAAGAGTGGCTCAAGACATGTCTGCCATTTCTCATGGCGTGCAAATATCGGTAGCAATTATTAGATATTATTGAAAAAATGGTTTTTAAATACACTATGCATTAAATATCAATCACAGTTAAACAAATTTCTTGCATTCAATCATTTACATTATCCAATTATTTTTATTTTCCTTGCTGTTGCTGTCGATGCTATCGAAAGTCTGGTGATAAGTAAAATTTGCTTCGGCGACACAAATAATTGTGTAATGCACAGATCGCTAAAACAACTTTGTTTACGTTTTCCACTTTAATGTTAATTGGTGAATTGAGTACTCGAAATCTAGAATTTATAATGCCGCACGCATTTTTGACGACATTACGCGCTCTAGAATGGCGAGAATTATATCTTTCATTCATAACATTAGAAACACTTTCATTATGACTGAAACGTCTTTTTTTTTTGAGGATGGTGTGACGTATTAATAAAGTACAAGCGGCGCATGCACGTCACGGCATTGCTTGCCCAACCGCCGGCCGGTGCGGACGTGTATGCGCTCCTTGGTGAAACGAGTGTGTGGCTTTGATTTACGAACCCAGCAGCAAACGAGGACACCACAGTGGCGACGAGCCTCAAGTGGTAAATTATGCTGCTATATGAAAAAGGAGGGAGATGAACTCACATGCACGAAAAAAAAAAAAAAAAAAAAATGAAACGCTAATAACAACCTCACGGTTTTATGGTGCTATCGATTAAGTGGTATATGTATCTATCTGTCCAAGTACTATTAAAACAAATGACTAGACATTACAAATAACAAATACAGTGTTATTTGTCTGATCGATCAATGATCAATGATCCATACATATACATAAGAATGATCAATGATCACAACCTCTTATACTTAATTCTCACTACAGTCACACTTCACCAAGTTTTACCTATTTAAATATCACGAAACTGGAATGATGTACAGCTTACCGTTACTCACTTCCGGAGTCTGGAGAGGCTGGTAATCTGTCATACAGGTCTCCTAGTACAGAAACCAGTCTCTCACATAGATTATAACCCACAAATGTACACCTTGAATTATGTATTCCTTGTTTAATGCTATGTGAGAGAGAAAATAAACTTTTTGTATTTGTATTTTGTATTTTTTGTATTGTATTTGTATGATAGGTTATTATTATCATTGTCATGAAAAAAAGCAATGAATACTTTTCTAAAAATAATTTCTATCATAATTATTGTTATATTCTTGACTACAGCCGTGGATATTTCTAAAATAAGTTAAAATTAAAATTTTAAAATAAGTACCTACTCGGTGGTAACAGTCTTCTTATATCTTGTGACGATAATTTCGACGTAGGTACCTATTAGTAGAAATTGTAATAAGAAATACCGTGTAAGTCCGCGTTAATGTAATTTATCCAGTGACATTATTTATTTAAATACCTACGTAGGTAATAAGAATTTTCAGTGCAAAATTATAATTCCTCACTATTCATCGCGTTCCCTTAAGTTAAATGATGTTTTAAGGTTGAGGTACCTAAAGCAAATGTCGTTAGTAATATTAAAGCAGATAAGTCAAATGCATGCAATCAATCAGCGCAATAGGTACATGTACTACTTATTGATATAGGTAGGTAATACAATATGCTATCACGTTACCCAAATTAAAGACAATTGTAACAATTCGACCTATGCTTTAGATCCAAAATTACCCGCTTTTAGTAACGTCCCCCAAAAAGGCGTGTGTTCACATGTGGAATCCAAATTAAGTGAAGGTGACATAAGAGGTGCGGCCAGGCTGTTATTCAGTAGTGATGTGGTGGCGCCTTACTCTCCAGATACTATTTCAGCTCTGGAGAGTAAACACCCAGCGCCTGCTGATAACCTCAATTTCCCTGACCCCCCCGACACCACCAATCCGGATTCTTCTTTATTCCAAATTTCAGCCCCCCAGTTGATGGCAGCCGTGAGCTCCTTCAGAAGTGGATCCGCCGGCGGCCTCGACGGCCTGACTCCTCAGCACTTGAAGGACCTTTTAAGTTCAGGCGTCGGGGAAGCTGGTGAGTCGCTTTTGAAGGAGCTTTCGTGCCTTGTCACTCTAATGCTCTGCGGCGGTGTGAACGATGCTGTCGTCGAGGTCTTGTACGGGGCCAATCTATGTGCTCTGCGCAAGAAAGACGGCGGCATTCGTCCCATTGCCGTCGGGTGCACCTACAGGCGTATGGCAGCCAAAATTTGCTGTAAATTATACAGCGAAGCTTTAACTTACAAATTTTAGCCCCTACAGCTTGGCTTTGGATCCAGAGGGGGCTGTGAGGCTGCCGTACATGCCCTTTCAACTTTTTTAAATTCCGGCAAGAGTGAGGTTATCCTCAAGGTTGACGTTAAAAACGCCTTCAACTCCGTTAACAGGGACACTTTGTTGGCTGAAATAAAAAAAGAATTACCAGAGATTTACGGCTTTTTGTGGCAATGCTACAGGTACCCTTCAAAATTATTGTACAAAGATATCGTTTTAGAATCTGCAGTAGGTTGCCAACAAGGTGACCCTCTCGGGCCAGTCATTTTCAGCTTGGCTATCCATCCAATCATTCAAAAACTAAATTCAAAATTTAACGTCTGGTATTTAGATGATGGAACACTAGGAGGTGACGTAGACACCGTTTTAAAAGATTTCGAATTCCTGAAGCAGCAGTTCCAATCCATCGGCCTTGACCTCAATCATTCCAAATGGGAAATTTTTATTTGTGACAATACCGACAGACAAATGACTCTTCAGAAATTAAATGCAATAGCCCCAGATATCAAAATTTTAGAAAAGAGTTCTCTGCACCTCCTAGGTTCACCAATATTGGAAGACAGTTTTTCTTCATTCATTGACATCAAAATTAAACATTTTAACGATATTTCGGAAAGACTGTCCAAAATCAATTTACATTCGGCTTTCACCCTAATGAAATATTGCTGTTTTGGGTCAAATTTTATGTATTTTCTCCGCTCTTCCCCTTTATGGAAGCAGTCACATCTTTTGGACAAAATTGATCAAATCATTCAATGCACACTAACATCTATCTTAAATATGGCTTTGGATGACCGAGCGTGGCTGCAAGCCACACTGCCCATTCGTTTTGGTGGGCTCGGCATCCGCAAAATTTCTAGTGTAAGCCTACCGGCGTTTCTGTCTTCGGTCCACAGCACTGAAAAGTTCACCAAACGAATTTTAAATAATTCTTCCATGGTTAACTGTGAAGTGCCGTGCTTGACCGATGCAGTGAGCGCCTGGAAAGTGGCTTGCCCGAATACGGCGTTGCCCGATAACCCATTTTCCCAAAGACAATGGGACGAGCCGCTCTGCAGGTTGGTACGGAATAACCTCATTAATACGTCCACCAATACTGCGGAGCGTGCCCGCCTGTTGGCTGTGGGTGAATGGGAGTCGGGTCTTTGGCTACAGGCCCTACCGTCACCCAACATAGGTACCATGCTGAGTGACGGTACTTTCCGGATCGCTACGTGCCTGCGTCTGGGTGCTCCTAGCGGAGCTCCACATCGTTGTCAATGCGGTGAAGCAGTCGACCGCCTCGGACACCATGGCCTGTCCTGCAGTAGGAGCGCTGGTCGGTTAGCGCGGCACGCCAGCATTAATGACATCATCCGTCGGGCTCTTGTCACCGCCGGGGTGCCAGCTGTTCTAGAACCTAATGGCTTGGCACGCGACGATGGGAAGAGGCCAGATGGGATGACAATAATGCCTTGGAAGGTGGGTAGGCCTTTGGTGTGGGATGCAACATGTGTCGACACCCTTGCGCCATCCCATCTTCTTAGCACGGCGGGCTGCGCTGGGGCGGCTGCTGCAGGTGCAGAAAATCTCAAACGGCGCAAATATAACAACCTTATTGGGAGTTATATATTTGAGCCGTTTGGGGTTGAAACTTTAGGTCCATGGGGTCCGAGTGCTCACCGAGTCTTTCGGGACATCAGCAAACAACTTGTCGACTGTACACGTGACCAGAGGGCTGGGCTTTTCTTTGGCCAAAGAATCAGCATTGCCATTCAACGCGGCAATGCTGCTAGTGTTCTGGGCACTTTTGTCACTGACAGCGATGTGGATGAATTTTTTGATGCCCAATGATTTATTTTGTTTTTATACACGTTTGTACATAATTTGGTAATTTTTAGTCTAGTTTGTATATGCTATCATAACAAATGTACCAAAGTGTATTAGTGTATGTTGCCAAGGTGCAATAAGGTGCTAAGGAGCACAAAGTAGTATTTTTCCAAGGTGAATCAAGGTGCCAAGGAGCATTAAGGTGTAATTTTGCCAAGGGCAAATATATCCATAAAAAATGCAAATTACATGGATCAATTGATTGATTCCTTTGTCGTTTTGAAGTTTTAGCAACATTAAATATCACTAAACCTAATGTAATAAATGTCACCGGCATAACCCATATCTACTTCGCGTAATAAAGATTTATATCACTACAGTGGCGTAGCGTAGTAGGGGCGAGGGGCGACCCGCCCCGGGCGGCCCCTTTAAAACCTAAACAAGGGGGCGGCTGACACCCATGCTAAGCCACTGTAATACTCATTCTATTATTGTCCATTTACGCCGCATCTAGCTGAAAATAAAAATTTAAAAAAAAGTTACAATAAAATTCAATTCAGGGACATAATAATGTGTAAATTAGACATATTTGTAGTTTATTCGTTATACAGTCATCGTAGTAAAATATATCTAGGACTTATCTAGGATTTTGCAGTGTGAGAACATGGTATACACATTTCAGATAGTAATTCTGGAAAAAAAAAAGAAAAAAAAAAAAAAAAAGTTCGGGTGAACAGGCTCCTTCTGGGTAAGCTCGCTCCATCGTAGAATTTGTCTCTGTCATATCTGACATTGACTAGAGTCAAGAGAAAACCCATCACAAATAAAAAAAAACAGATTGGGTTACAGATTGCTAATAACAATATTATTAGGAAATTTAGGACCAGTAATTTGTATTTTACTGAAAGCATAAATAAAATACGAAACACCTTATCCAATGGCGCCAAGGGTGCAATACAAAGGCAAATCAATGGCGCCAAGTTTGCAATACAAAGGCAAATTGACATTGTTTCAGGTCGCTCAAAATGTCCAATTTACCACCGTCAGAACCCTTGCAATGCGAAGGTTGTTCCAAGAAAGAAAGAAAATAAGTTTATTTGGCACACACATATAAAACTCACAGTTTTATCTTAGTCTACTTATACATTGACATAATGTCGAGTAGCGTATTTACAGCCCATTAAAAATATATCATACCTACCCACATTTAAAAAAAAAAATGTTTTTACTTGTTACCCACATTTACAATTATTTACGTTTTTTAACAATTCAATTGGGTTTGGACAAGGTATGAAAGATGTATTATTTTTATGGTTACTTTTATTATATTACTAACGACAATTACATCACAATATTGAAATTAAAATCAAAATCAAAAGTCATTTATTCAAATTAGGATGAGAGCCAGCACTGTTTGAACGTCAAATTTTACGTACATAAAGACAGTGCCCCAAAACGCCCACCCGTCACCACTTCCTAGTGTTTTAGATGGGAAAAAGAAGTGGCGCTACTAACTCCCCAGCAACACATCTGGTTGTTACGTTTTAAGAACTTGAATTAAACAATAGTACGCAAAGTATTTTAAGACACAGGAACAAAAATAAATATGTATCCAACAACATGGAAATCATAAACTTAAATAGTATTTACAACATGTTAGCTAGTACACTCCATTATACGAGTACCATTAAAAAAACGGGCAATGGCAGGATTTAGCGATTAGGTACCTGTCTAATAGTATACCAGCACAATTTATATTGAGAGAATCATAGTTTTATTAAAGGTTTACCTAAAGGAGCAAGGAGCTCGTGGCTAAATTATAACAGCCGCACGGGCCAATCTTCAAGGTAAAGCAACACTTGTCGAGGTTGGTCTGTGGATCTTAACATACCGAGACTACTCTGTGCCTCGGAAAGCACGTTAAGCCATTGGGCCCGGCTGTCATTTGTGGCAGTTACGTTACGAATTGTTGGAGGCCGGAAGGTCTGACACCGGTCTTGCCATGAAGTACCGTATTACCTAGCCAGTTAATGAGTTGTAGAGGTCTGGTGGGCAGCCGCTCCACGTAGAATGCTGGTATTCGGCTGAATCCGGTTTGGCTGGGAGCCGACCCCAATGTAGTTGGGAATAGGAGTGTAACGAACATTTTGGTATTAGTTAAGAGATAAGTAATATTCCATGGATTCACGTATCAGTTATCCGACGAACTGATATACGCTAATATTTAATATTCACATAATCCACAGATTACTAACATGTACAATAATCTTTATCATAATCTGGGATTCCATTCACTTGACACGGATCGGTGGGATTAGACCCACTCAATCATTCTGACATTCGTGAAGTGATACGTATTTATAAGTATTAGTTAAATATTACTGATATAAATGTTAGTTAAAATATTATAATATTTCTAGACTAATATAGTCTTATTGGCCAATACTGATAAATATCGGTATTAACCCATCTTTAGTTGGGAAAGGGCTAAACCAGTGATGACTTAAAAAGCCACGCAAAGGGTAAATAACTCACAGAGGGCCACGCAAAGAGTAAATAACTCACAAAGGGTCACGCAAAGAGTAAATAACACACAAAGGGCCACGCAAATAGTAAATAACTCACAAAGGGCCACGCAAAGAGTAAATAACACACAAAGGGCCACGCAAATAGTAAATAACTCACAAAGGGCCATGCAAAGAGTAAATAACTCACAAAGGGCTACGCAAAGAGTAAATAACTCACAAAGGGCCACGCAAAGAGTAAATAACACATAAAGGGCCACGTAAAGAGTACTTGCATCTTTATATTAGGGCTACGCAGTTGTGTGTTTCTGTTAATGATTTTCAGTAAAAAGCCACGCAAAAGTAAGAGTCAATTTTATTAAAACCCAAAATGACTCATGCGTTATCCACACTCCTAAACTTCCTGATTGCGAAGATGATCAGAATAATTGTCGACACTCGCAGGGAGAAATGGAAGAGGGCTCTTGAATTTAACACATTGCCTGTCATCATCGACAATCCTGCGAAGAAACGAGCTACTCTCTACTACGTTGGGGGAATAGCACTACAAACAAGAAGTTGACTATAATCTTCCGGGTAGATTATAGTCAACGTTCATGCTGAAGAAGGGGAAGGTGTCGATGTCTATGCATTAGCTCTAAAGAAATGAGACAGTTCCTTAAGTTCGAAACAAAGTCGGATTAACGAAATTTATATTTTCTAACAGAAAAAGAAAACAGGAGGAAGTAGAAACATTTTAACGATTTTATTAAGCTTGAGAAATCATGCCGGAAAAGGTCAATTTCATAACGAAGAGGTGTATATTATCGACCAAAACACTGAAAAGCGTCAAATGTAAAGTCGAATGTAGAATTGAATATAAAGTCTAATGTAAAATCACGTACAATTTTACACGTAGTGTCAGATACCTTGTTTTTATCTTCTTTGTTCAAATTAATGTGATTTCGATGACTATTACTGGTGCTTGGACTTGGTAATCACGAATACTAGCTAATTGCGAATCAAACCTAAAACATTTGTTTCAATGAAACCATTTACAGCCACTGTCGGTCTGTCAAAGGTTTACCGACTGAACGACATTAGAGTGACATGGAATAGCTCTGTAACATGAAAAGTTTGTAGACCAATTGCCGTAGAGATTAACGATAGCAAATCGTAACAAGACGCAATAGGTGCAATATATTGCGTAAAAGGAATCTGTAGAAATTGCGAGACCGTTATTATTGATGTTTAGTGATGTAGATACTAAAGACGATTAGATGAGGTCCGTGAGATTTCATTAGAGAGTTTTAAGCGCTGTGTGGTATAAGGTAAAGCTCAATTTGATTGCACAGAAGTTAAAAAAAAAAACAAAAATATCCGTGAACGATTTCGTGTTATTAGCAAACTAAGAGTGAAACTGGATTAATTAAAATCCTAAATTCAAAGGTTCATTTAAGAATTATCAAGGAGATGGACCCAGGGGTATACCGACTAAGGGCGCTTGACTCAAAGCGAATGTATAAATACCTCCATGATCGTGTGAGAAAAACCCCCGATCACTGCCTCGAGACTTAGATGACATAGTTGATGACAGTGATAATGAAACCAAGTCTGATGGCTTGTTTACTAAACTCTTGATCGCACCTCATGAATGACATGAGGCGATGGGTCTCCAAGGAATCGTTGGTACGATTTCTGTCTGTGCACCAAGTACATACTCGTAGCGCTTAATGTGTTGTTGCACATATCGTGCTAGATATTTTCAAATTGTTGGTGCGATTCTGGTCAGTGTTGGTGCACAGATTATAACGGAATTTTCATGAGTGAGTATGCATTTCAGAAATTTATTTTGTTTGATCGGATATCTTTCCGTTGAGTAATGTTGTGCGGGGAGCGCTGTGCACGAAGCCCTCATGACTGGATATTGTACTACACCCGAGGATGGGTGCTAGTCACGGATGGCAGTATCGCGGATTCATGGCGCTACGGTATAAATGACTGTGTAGACAAAATCAAACTGGTCAATTTTTGTATTAACTTTATAGATGTACTCTTTCTTTTTTTTTTGAGTTTTTATTTCTCTATTAACCCACACACTGTTTTATTAATGGTTCCAATATTTGTAAATATGTGAGTACCATGTATTTATTAAGAAAATGAAAAAGTTTACCTCTGCTGGTAATACTTTGATTTCTATAAGTAGTATACTCTAGGTGCATCAACCTCACATATATCAAAGTTAATGTGTGTATTCAAAATATTGTAAAACATTTATTTGAAAAGAGTAACTATGGAGTTTCTTGTCCGTTCTTCTCTATAAGAATCTACCTTTGCGAACGGACAGTAGAGTCACCTTATTTTGTATACATAGTATTTGGATATAAATGATGACGTTCAAAAGAGCCGTTTGATGGCCTTATTGAAATGAACGTTTTGACTTAGACTTTTATAAAAGACAGTTTGGAAAGCAAGTGAAGGAAAAAGGGAAAAGTATGGTACATACCTGGAAAAATTATTATCAAACAGATGATTCAGAGGATAAAAGTGATTCGATAGAAGCAAAAGAAAAGATAAATAACTCTGTTAAATTGTATAATAAGTATTCAGTGGACGATAAATTTTACCTTGTTAGAAATTATAGAATGTGGAGAATTAATTAACTATTTGATGATTAAGTATAATTAAAATAATTAATCAGTTATTATATTTGTTTGTTTAAATTCTTATGTAAAGGAAGAGGTGTGACGTATTAATAAAGTACAAGCGGCGCATGCACGTCACGGCATTGCTTGCCCAACCGCCGGCCGGTGCGGACGTGTATGCGCTCCTTGGTGAAACGAGTGTGTGGCTTTGATTTACGAACCCAGCAGCAAACGAGGACACCACAGATGGGAAATCATCAAATGACCCCTTTCGCTCTGGGTGGAGCGGCAGGGAGTGTCAGACTTTTACTGACTAAAACTCACCGGTAGTCTTCCTAGTGCCTTTCTTTCAAGGGCCGCGGTAACTCTTTCGAACATATTCCGCAACCCTGGCAGGCTTTGCCCTGGCGGGACCCGTCTCCGTTGCTGACTGCTCTTTCCGGCGCGTTTGGAGTGAAACGCGCCGTTGACTCGGGCCTGACCTGATCGGACAGCGAGCTACCCATTGCTCGCTGTCCGCAGGCGTCAATCACTGCACCTTGCTCAGGAGCGTCAGTTCCTGAGAGGCGCAGTGACTAACGTTCGTCTGGAGGAGGCGAAATGGGGCCATTACTGGCACTCCATTTCAGCCGCGCGCCGCGGCGGAAGCGACGGCGGCGGCGGCGGTGGGGGAGGGTTTTCTCCTTGTCCCGGCCCTTGCGGGTGGAACGCAGGCTTTGCCCCCAGTCCAGTGATCGGCCGGCTTGCCAGCTGCCGCACATGCGAAGCAGTGCGGCGTGGCGTTGCACGAGCGGCTGAAACGTCTTAAGATGTGTTCATATGCGGGAAAAGCATCATCGCCAAGAAAACGAAATTCATTTTTTCCACATTGTCTTCACGTTTAGGGATATGAAGCCCGTCATTTGTTAGCATCCGCCAAAATGAAGTGTATTCAAATACTCCTTCATCTAAATTCCTTCCATTTTTTCCTACATCTGCGAATATAAAATCATAATTGGCATTAACTCATGAAAACTACGCTGTAATTTTTTTTATAATTGTAATACAGTGCTCCAGTATCAGCGGGGCATGTAATTCTTATGTGTTTCCCATCAATTGCACCTCCGCAATTGCGGAATTGCCATCTCTCATCGAATATTTTGGCTATGTCCAACCATTCACGCTCAGATGTAGGGAACTGAAAAAAAAGAGTAATAATCTAGGTATATTTTGCATTTCGTCACAACTGATATTGGTTTATTTTTTCAGAGTGCAGAAGCTACTGAAATTATATGTGCCCGTTAAGAATAAAAAGAAATTAGAAGAAGAAGAAAAACCAAATTTCTTAAATGCTTGCACAGCCGCTTTAGGAAATAATGAATAATGACGCGTTTGGGAAATTCATTAGTAAGAAATTAGAAAAAATATCGAATGCGGAGCAAAGAATGTATGCGGAATCATTAATAACAGTAACGAATTATGCTATACTCAATAAATTGACCGAGTTTACGGATATCATCGGAAATTATTCTCTTTTACGTGATACAAATACCGGCTTGAGCAACTATTCTTCTACGTCAGTTTCAGTAGCTTATCAGCCTACAACGGAAGTTCCAACAGCTACTTTGGGAAACACATCAGCGAGTGAATATTATGAAAATGTTGGATCTTATGAAACCATCGACTGATAATGATTAGGTAGTTTGTTTTAACGAAATTGTTTTTCCAAGATGTTTTTCAAATAATAAAATTGTACCTTCTATCAGTGTTTTCATTTTTATCAGATCATTCAGGTATTTTTGATTAGGCACTGCCATACGCCAATTAGAGCCAATATAGTGAAAAAACATAAGTCGGAAGATTTAAAAAGTTCTTCTTACCTACCAAATATTTTAGTCAGATGTAGAATTTTTAGTAAACATCGACAATAAATCTAATTTTGGCGTACCTATATCCCTAACACTTCCAATCAATAAGCTCTAAAATAGTTTTCAAAATGTTTAGGTAGGTTTATAGTGATATATTTTTTTATTTTCAATAATGGCGCTAGTTGGCGTACGGCAGTGCCTTAATAAATAATAGAGGTTTAAATCCGAACATGTACTTACTTTGAAAAAATTATTCTTTAATACGTTAAAAATTACTGCACATGTTTCTGGGATCATACGACCCAAGCTTTGCGGAGATATACCATAGCTAAATTTAAGACACTCGTAACTTTTACCCGTAGCTAAAAACCGCAATGTTACTGTAAGGCGCTCCTCCGCTGTAATGCAATTTCTCATTCTGGTGTTTTGTTTCTGCAAATACGGTGTTACCATCTTGAGCAGTTCGTTAAAAGTCGAGACATCCATTCTTAAATAGTTCTTAAAATCATCAGGTTCATTGCATGCCAGATCTTTTTAAAGTCTTTTATCACTATATTTCTCCTTTTCTAATAACCACTTTTTTACCCACATTCTATGTCTTCTTTTAGGTTTAAATAGATATTCACTCGCAATTAAACTCAAAGCAATAGCAATAGCAATCTCTTGCTTACGGGTACACATGTTATAGCATAATGAAAATAATCCAAATAAATCCATAAAGATAATTCAAAATGCAATGCAACCGTCGGGTAGTTCCGCGGCCGCCCGCCAGGCGGCTGCACTAGTACCGACTGATATCGCGACCGCTCGCCAGGCGGCACCACTAGTGCCATCGACGAGTGTGCCCGCCGCCACAACTGCGCGCCCCGGGGCGCAGCCCCCGCGCTCCACTACGCAACATGCGCGCCCCGCGGCGCTGCCCGCGTCCGATTCCCAGTCTGCGCCTAAACAGGCTGGGAGAACCGCGAGTGCACGCCCCTCCGCCGCACCCCCGGCGCGCCCTGCAGCGCCCGCCCAGCCCGCACAACCGACACTCGCGCCGACGCCCCGCCTGCGCAGAGTGAGGCGACGCGTGACAATAACAAGCCTGCAGCATCGTACGCGGCCACGGCTCGCCGCACAGCGTCGCCCGCTGCCCGCCGCTTGCTGACGAGCTCGACCGCAGCTGCCACTACACCCAAAGCAGTAAGTGAACTTTCTTTCTGCTCCCCTCCACCACCGAGGGGCTCCGCCCAGGACTCCCCCGCTATGCGCTCGACATGCTCCTCCCGTCAAGGGTCGGACATGTCGGCCTCATCCGGGGGTTCATTTGCCGGTCGTCGCGACGTGTCCGCGGATACGCCCGACCGACCCGGCTCACCGGACGTCGACTGCCCCACTAGCCCCATGGACACGCTGGGGTTCGGGTACGAGTTCTCGCTCGAGCCCAGGCCCCAGCGCCGCCCGAGAAGCCCGGACGAGGAAGACGACGAGGAGGCTAAGCGGTACTGTCCCGAACCGCCACTGCCGCAGCGCCCTCCGCGCGGCACGTGCGGGGCGGGGCCGTCAGCCGCTGCCGACCCGCCGAGCTTATCGCCCATCCCGGACGAGACCCCGGAGGCGTCGCAAGCAGCGGCACCCGCGGCGCCTTCCGACAAGGACGCCAAGAGGACGAAGCTCCGCTATCCTCCACTGATAGTGGAGAGGCTACCAGACTGGACCACTCACTTTAGAGCGGTGAGTGCCAAGCTGGGACACCCGCCGAATGCCCGCCCATACCAGGGCGGCATTCGGTTCTTGCCCGAATCTGAGGGCGAGTATAGGGTGGTCCAGCGGTACCTCTCCGACTTGGAGAGGTCGAGTGGTCTGGCCTGGTTTGCCTACTCGCTGCCAGCGGAGCGTAGCGTGAAGGTAGCCATACGCGGGTTGCCAGCTGAAACGACGCCCGAAGAGATAGAGGAGGAGCTCCGACTGCATGGTTTTGAGCCGGAGTACGTGCGTAGTATCAACGCACGTGAGGGACGACCCGGCTGCATTTTCCATGCAGTCTTAAAGAGGACGCCTGATTTCAGACGGATCTACGACACCACGACATTTTTGTTTATGCGTGGTGTCAGGATAGAGGCGTGGAGGGGCAAGCGAGGGCCTGCCCAGTGCCACCGGTGCCAGCAATTCCGTCACAGCTCGCACCAGTGCCACCGCCCGCTCAAATGCGTACGATGCGGGGAAAATCACGCCGCGCGAGACTGTCCGCGCCCACGCACGGAACCGGCCACCTGCGCTAACTGCGCGGGCGACCATCCGGCGTGTAATAGCAAATGCCCCGTCTTCGTACGCGAGATGAAGAATAGGAGAGCGGGCACTGCCGCCATCACACGGCAACAGAATCGGCGCCCTGCCGCCGAGAGGCCAGCGGCCGCCGACGAAAATGAGGCGCCTAGCACCTCATTGAAGGCGGCAGCAAACGGGCCCACAGAAAGAGATGCTGCCACCTCCGGGGGGCGGAGGAAGAGGAAGCGAGGGGGGAAGGGGAAGAAGGGGAAGAAGGGGAAGAAGCCCACCCCCCCCCTACCACGAGCGATTCCACCGACCCAGCTCCATCGAAGGCGCAGGCGGAACAAAAGCAACCTACTGTTGCTGCTGCTGTACCTCAGGCGACTAAAACCGCCAAGAAGGCGCAGCGCACTGAAACCACCAGCACCGCCCCAGTGGCGGGCCACATTCAAAAACCATCGACTAGCGCTGCGCCTAAACAGCAGCAGCAACAGCAAGAAACACGCACCCAAACGACTCGCGCTCCAGTTGAAGAGGAGCGCGAGCGTAAAAAGGAATTCACCGCCTGCGCAATCAAACTCCTGATGGACCTTATCCTGGCCATCAGGCAGGGTCAGGACGCGGAGCTCGTGATCCTCGACGGCTTGGCCGCGCTGCTTACGCTTTACCATGGATAAGCCGTTGAGGATCATACATTGGAATGCCCGCGGCCTTAGGAACAAGGTCGCCCCACTCCGCCTCCTCCTCAATGAGCAGCAGATCGACGTGGCGCTCATTAGTGAGACGTTCCTGGGACCAGCAGATAAACTGCGATTCCCAGGCTACGTTACCTATAGACAGGACGAGAAGTCGGACGCTGGACACATATATCGCGGTCTGGCGATATTGGTGAAGCGGAGAGTCGTCCATCAACTACTGCCCCTTCCGACACCCAGCACCTTCTACGCGCTGGGCGTACAGCTGCATGTCGCCGGCGAGGACGTCGACATCTACGCGGCCTATATCCCGCCCTCGGCTCCCTTTGATGTGGTCGAGCTGAGGGCCCTGATGCTCCAGTCGCCGCGCCCCACCATCCTTGCCGGCGACCTAAATTGTAAACACCCAGCGTGGAACTCTAGGATCACCTCGACTGGGGGTAGACGACTCTTCGCAGACGCGGAGGCCCACGGCTACGTGGTGTCCGGCCCCGACGGTCCGACGCACTTTCCAGATAATCTGAGGTGTGCGCCGGACGTGCTGGACATCATGGTGCATCGAGGCCTAAATTGCCAGATCGCCCAGCAGGTACTGGACGACGAGATGCGTTCGGATCACCAACCTGTTCTCGTCGTCCTGTCCGGAATGCCGGTCCGACTTCCGCCCCCAGCGCCACGTCGAAAGACTGACTGGAGCTCCTTCCAGGAAGCGCTGGAGACCACCACACCCACTTGGCCCATAGTCACCGCCGCAGACGTGGACGGAATGGCCAGTGAGGTCACCGCTTGCATTCAGCGCGCCTATGAGCAGGCGACCACCACTCTGACGCACTCCCAGGGCCTGCTTCGCAGGCCCCTGCCACGCCACCTACGCGATATGGTCGCCAAGACTAGGCGACTACGCAAGCGGTGGCTTATCACGAAGTGCCCGAGGCAGAAAACCGAGTTAAACCGTCTTGCGGAAAAGACGAGGGCCAAGCTCCAGGAGCACAACGCAGAGAGCTGGGAGTCGTATATCGAGTCGACTGAAGGTGACTGGCCGGCAATACACAGACTTTGCCGGCAGGTCACTGGTACCCCAGCTCCGGTGCGCCCGCTCCTACACAGCGACGGGGCGCCTAGATACGCCGCACCAGACCGTGCGGAAATCTTCGCCGACCACCTGGAGCGTCAATTCCAGCCGAACCCGACTGATGAGAGTGACCATGTCGCAGCAGTCGAGAGGCACCTTGTTGAGTACTTCGCATCGCCGATAGCCAACGAAGAAGACCCCATCTTCTTTTCGCCTAACGCAGTGAGACGCGCCATCCTCAGGACCAAGCCGAAAAAGGCCCCTGGAGCGGACGGTATCACCAACACAGTGCTGCGCCACCTGCCCTTCCGTATGGTTGCGGCTTTGGCGCGCCTGTATACGGGGATACTGCGCACGGGGGCCTTCCCTAGGTGTTGGAAAGAGGGGCGCGTCATAATGCTGCCGAAGGCGAAAAAGAATGTGCTGAAGCCGGAAAGCTATCGGCCAATTACGCTACTTCCCACGATCTCCAAGGTGTTTGAGCTACTCCTGCTGCGACACCTATCTCCCCACGTGACACCTCGGCCGGAGCAGTTTGGGTTCCGCTCGGAACACAGTACGACGCTCCAGCTGTCGAGAGTACTGCACCTGCTAACAACAGCTCTTAACAAGAAGGAGCACGCAGTTGCAGTACTTCTCGACATGGAAAAAGCCTTTGACCGGGTCTGGCACGCCGGTCTGGTCTATAAATTGTCACTCACCGGCGCGCCCCGTCGCGTCATCAAGGTGGTCTCCTCCTTCCTCACGGACAGGACTATCAAGGTGGTGGTCGATGGTGCTGTGTCGAGCGCCCGACCGGTAGCTGCAGGCGTGCCGCAGGGCAGCTGCGTCTCGCCGCTCTGCTACTCATGTTTCACCGACGACATCCCCACGACGCAGGAATGCACGCTCGCGCTGTACGCTGACGACGCCGCGTACATCTGTACTTCACTGAGAGCGTGGCACGCGGCCGTCAAAATGCAGCGCGTGCTAGACCTGCTTCCCGACTGGCTGTCGAAGTGGCGGTTGTCGGTGAACGTGGGTAAGACGCAGGCGCTGCTTGTCGGGTGCGCCCACCTCCCACCACCCCTCCGACTGCGCGGAGTCGACATCGATTGGTCGTGCCGGGTCAAGTACCTCGGGATAACCATCGATCGTCGGCTCACCATGGGTAGTCACGTTCGCCAGGTCGCCGCTAAGGGCAGAACGGCCCGCGCGCTGCTCCGTCCAGTGCTCTCGTCCCGCCTCCCGCTGCGAGCCAAGCTGGGCGTGTACAAAACGTACATCCGCCCGCTAATAACGTATGCCGCCCCAGCTTGGCTCGCCCTCACGAGCGAGACCAACAAGAAGATCCTGCGCGCGCAGCAAACCCTGGCGCTGCGCAGGATTGTGAACGCCCCTCGCTTCGTGAGGAACCACGTCATCCAGCGGGACCTCCAGATGGAGAGCCTGGACGACTTTTGCGCCCGCCTCGCGTCCAATATGTTCGTGCGTGCCGACGCTCCTGCTTGGCCTCAGATCAAGAATATAGCGCCTTGGCACGCGCGGCCTCCTGACGCGAGGCGCCTCCCACGCGACCTGTTGCTGGACGCTGACGACCCCACCAACTCCCGGACCTGACCTGACTCCGACTGAGCTGCAGACACCGACACGCGGCTCAGTCCCACAATAAGACTCCACAACACTACATACACCCGGCGCGCGCTGTGTGCTAAGTTAATATAGGCATAGCGTGCGTCGTACCTCATACACGCACGACTCTACAATCACATACCTCACGCGATGAACGTGCGGCGCGGACGCACGTCTCACTCGCTAACATGAGCGGCGTTTCACAATACAATGCCGCTCATACACACACAACGTCCCCCTGGACTGGAGCGTGACCGGCTCGATCTGGAAGCGTGACAGACAGGGGGTCTACATCCTCAGCAGAGAGCGCCCCCAAAAGTCGACTCCTACGTCGCTGGTCGTCTCTCGCCGGGCTTCCTCCGGGTAACCGGAGGTCTCACCTGGCGGGGACAGACCGCCGTAGGGTCGTGAAGATACGGCACTGCAAGGCGGTGCCGTGGGCGCTCCTGCTGTATACAATTAGGGCAGCTACACACAGGCGGGCGACGTCTTTTTCAAGACGCGCCCGCCGAAAACTCCGAGCCTATATGGCACTATAATGACGTGCCCGTCGTTACGGGCACGCACGACCTGATGCCGCGGGATCAAAGGCTCAGCCTATGCCCGCCGCCGCGCCCCCTTGCGGGGGCGCCGCGACTACTCTTCGACATCGTATGTTTTCGATGAATAGAACGCAACTTACAGTGCAACACGGAAGAAACTTTGATTTGTGTGGATTATACAGCAGGTAAGGCTGAACTTTTTAGTGTATTATGATCAATTTTTATCCTTCTTTCAGACAAAGCATGTGTTTTAATGATAAATTATGTACCTAGAGAGAAATCGAAAGAAATAGCGCTTATGGAACCGTGGCGGCCAATTATCAATCTTCGCCTACCCTTTGTTCGAACGCTAGTTATGTGCCTATTGTGTGTTTTATAAGAAGTTGTGTAATGTAAATTAGTAATTGCAACATTTTTAATTTGCGTTAGTTAGCGCATTTTCTGAAGAATAGACTACGGTATTTTTTAAACTTGATTTATACTATTTTTAGTAGGAGGTATTGTAGATATATAGTAACAAAAAGTGCATGATTGTTCTAATTATACACAACTACCCGTCAGCCAATTTCAACGTTTGCTCTTTTTAATATTCATAGGTAAAATCGAAAAATATGTAGGCACCTATTACATTATTTTATTATTACTATTTACTATATATTTATTACCTACCTGTTGATATTTTACAGGGGCTTTAAGAGTTGGTGGTTAGGCCCCTGGTCATCAAAATGGCGAAATCGAAAAGCGTGCAAATTAAAAAGAAAAAAGAAATTATACATTGAAGCACAGTCAAGAAATGATAGATGTTGCTGTAGGATTGTTACAAGACAAAAAAATGTCTTCTTATGAAGCAGAAAAAACATTTGATATTCCACGACGAACGCTTTTAGATAAACTGCACGGTATTAATATATTGATAGGAGATAATTTAGCGTCGCATATCAACCACCGGATTGTTACAATGTGTGAAGCAAACAACATAAGGTTTGTATTTTTACCGCCTAACTCGTCGCACTTGACACAGCCTCTTGATGTTTGCTATTTTGGCCCCCTGAACAAATTATGGAGAGCAAACCTCCTAGACTATAAAATAAACAAATCTCATTTTCCCGAATTGCTTAAACGGTAATGCACGAAATTAATCAAAAAACATCTAATATTTTAAGCGCCTTTAAAAGTACTGGTATTCATCCTTATAACGCTGACAAAGTTATCAACAAACTGCCCGACACCAAATCACAAACAGAATACAACATTGACAATGCGCTTTTACAATTCCTGAAATTAAATCGTGCCCCAGATCCCATGAAGAAAGTTCGAAACAAGAAACTTAGTGTTCCTCCCGGCAAGTCTGTAACAAGTATTGACTTCGAAGATGCATTGATAGAAAATGTTCAACAAAAAACCTTTAAACGCAACAGCCTCTGTTGATCAAGATGGAGAGGTGTCTTGAAAGTTCAAACCAATAAGACAAAGAAAAATCGCTGTGTCCGTAAAAACTCTTCATCTTCGACAGAATGCAGTGACGATAAAATGAGCCTCGCTTCCTCAACTGAAGACCTAATTCTAGCATCTCAACAAGTTGAAACTTCTGAAAATGAAAATTCAGAAGATGACTTATGTATGGTTTGTTACCATACGTCTTTTGCTGATTGATATTGATTGATAGGGATGCTAAATGCTACAAGTAAAACTATGTAATTCACTTGATACGTGTATTGAGTCCACGACCTTAACTAACGATAAATGAGGTGTTGCTATGACGCGGTCCGAATGTGAACTGAAGTTGATGTAAAATGTGTGTTAATTAATTACAATTCAATTATGATGAGAGAGCATTTACGCAATGTGCGGTTGCACCGTACATACTCCCGGGCGCGAGATGACTGATGCTGATGATGCTTAGATATGGTAGTGTTAGTATGATCTGATGATATAAGGTGATAGAACAATTTTTACTTATGTTGCTAAATTGTTAGTTGATGTTTTTAAAACTACATTTTTTGGTAACAGGTGAAGTTGCTCTATCAGTTACGAAAGCACTTGAATTGGTTTCTACTATCGCGCACTGATCAGTACGAAACACTTCACTCGCGCACTGTACACTTTGATTTGCTACACTCGCACTAAGGTCATTGTTACTGGCTCGGTAGTGCACGGAGGGTTGCCCAGGTTCAGGCTCCAGGTGCACAGTGCGGCGCCTTCGCCAGCGTATGCATGCGAACGTAGAGAAGGCTAGCCCTGCCGCCCCAACAACGTAGATGGCCACGTACTGGTGTATATCGTGAAACGACACCCCGTCAGCGATGGTCACCTCTTCCGAGGCTGCTTTCATCTGTTCTATTTGCTCGGAGATACTTTGTAGCGAAGATTGATAGCTTTCTTCTTTGTACTCGTAGTGTGGTACTGATAAATTGATAATATTATTGACAGGAGCGATCTCTACGGCAATAATATCGGGCTTAATTTTCAAGTCCATCGTTTGTTGTTTGTGTGCCGTTATTATGAAGGTCTCGCCCTTGATGACACAGTTGTTTCCGAGCGCGATAACATTCACTCCGGTCACCTGTTCAGTTGTAATTTGATCCCCACATATGATTCTCAGAGTGCATTGTCCGCAACACGTAATTATGAATGTGTTTATTGCATTCAATTCTGTCCATGTTGTTTTGCATGTTGCGCTTATGGTTGTACAGGTATCTTCTTCTGGATTTTTGATGCAGAAGTTGTTGTCCGAGTCTCGTTGATATACAGGTTTTTGTAGTTGGCATAGGTTTGTATATGTATTGAACCGTATGCATTTTTGAAGTTCATTAGCGGATATGGGTAAGTATGTATCCCTTTTGATGTTTATAGCTATGAACTCTGATATTAGTAATATACTAATCATACGACTACTTTCTTGGTGTTGAATTGGTATCATATGATATATGTCGTAACTCTCTCTGTTTAGTAATGGGATTTTTATTTCAAATATGAAGTATTCACGCGTCATGCGTGCTCTTACTTGCATAATTTGATAGATCTTGTACAGGTCTGATACAATGCTGTTGATGGGTAATGATAGATCTTTGGGCATCTGATTTGAAATAATATTTAGCTCATCTTATAGTTGAGCTGGCGTTATGATATGGACGTTGAAATGTTGGACGTTAGTGATCGTGTCCAGCAATGAATCTTGAATGTTCTTTAAACTGCTTAGAATGTTGTTTGCTATTAAAGTTGATAAAATGAAGTCTTCCGTGATTGCTACTTTCTCAACCTCATTCTTCAATGTGCTGATAGCTTGATCTATGTTTATTAAGTGCTGATTAAATATTTTATGCTGTTTTTCCATTGTCTGTTCAACTCGTTTGAGCAGGTTGTTCTCAGCTTCAATGATAGATGTTTGATTGCGCCAGAGATTAGCAAGATGTTTTTGATTTTCTCTGACTAATGTAATGTCTCGTTGGTATTGTTCGGCGAAATTTTCATCTAGTACACCAAAGAGACTGTTCGCAATGTTTCCGATCCCGTTGATAAGGCCTCGGCGGTTACGTGGATGCGCTTCGAAATGCTGACTGAGTAACATACGGTCGTAGTACTCCAGTTCCATGAATCCGTGACGTAGTTGTAACATGATAACGTCACAATGGGATTTGCTTTTAGTTTGTGTACATAAGCTTTCAAGGTGTTTCATGTAAATATTAAATATTTTACACCCGTGCCAATACGGTTGCATGTCGTAATATACGACTATTTTCCATTGATCTTGTATTAGATTCATTTCTGATATTTTGTCAAAGTAAATTGCTTGTTTCCCTTGTAGTTGTGTTATGTTGTATGCAGCGTGTGCGTTGCAAGTTAGTGTTAATATTAGGAATAGTAAGGACAAGATTGTAGAGAAAGTGTAACTAAGCCCTCTTCTTCGTTGGTTTAAGTTTACTTTTGGTGATAGTTTAGTATCCTGTTGGACTGAAGCTGACACTTGTTTGTGGTCTCCTTGATCTTCGCAATCTAGCAAGGGAGTTAACTTGACGATAGGCCGTTTCATTGTGCCATTTCTTGTTTTTAGTGTGACTACTCTGACGTACTCATCACTGCCTGGGTGCACTTGTATCACCCTTCCCATTGCCCATTTACCTGGTGGTAGGTTGGCGTCTTGAATTAACACCAAGTTACCGACTTTGATGTTTTCTTGAGGGCGTCTCCATTTTGACCTTGTATTTAATTGTGTTATGTATTCACTTCGCCAGCGTTTCCAAATATCTTGATAAATCCTTTGAGTTAGATTCCATCTTGTGCGTAGATCTTTCTCTGTTTCGTACAGTGTTAAATTTGGACCACTTGACAAGAAATGTGCGGGCGTAAGGAAGTTCAAATCTGCTGAATTTTCGGTTAAAGGACATATCGGCCTTGAGTTCAGACATGCCTCCAACTGATATAGTATTGTACTATACTCTTCGAACGTTAATTTTTGCTCCCCTACAACTCTCTTCAGATGATATTTAGGCTTTTAACGGCAGCCTCCCATAGTCCTCCTGCTGATGGCCAAGAAGGTGCGTTAAAGTGCCAATCGATTCCCATTTTTGTTATTTCTGCCTGAAATTCTTGATTGAATGTGCTTCTTATTGTATGATATTCGTCCTGTAGGACTTTGTTGGCTCCAATAAAGTTGGTACCTTGATCGCTGAATATATTCTGTGGGGCTCCTCTCCGAGCTATCATTCTACGGAGAGCAGCGAGAAATGATGATGATGTCAAATCCGACACCAACTCTAAGTGCACGGCTTTAGTTGCCATGCAAATAAATACGGCGACATAACCCTTGGTGGTTTTTATTCCACGACCCTTGTTGGCCTTGATATAGACATGTCCCGTATAGTCTACGCCTACATTCTGGAAAGGACGTGACGGATTCGTCCTTTCTGGTGGTAAATCTCCTATAATTTGATGCTGATTGCTGGGATTGTAGCGACGACACTTAACGCAACGTCGAACTCGGAATTCAACTGCTCTGATTCCGCCTACAATCCAATACTGTTGTCGTATAAATGCTGAAGTTAGCTGAGGTCCGCCATGAAATGCTAGAACGTGAGCCTCGTCAATCAGAACTTCCGTTACACGACTGCTTTTTGATAGGATTATTGGATGTTTCATCTGATGATCTATATTGGCATGTTTGAGCCTCCCGCCAACTCGAAGAAGGCCGTCTTGATCAAGAAACGGATTTAAATTCAATATTTTGCTCTTGCTTGATATGGGTTTGTTCTGTTGCAATTTATGTATTTCCTCTGGAAAATCGGTTTCTTGAACGTATTTCATCAACTTTAATTTGGCAACTCTTATTTCCTGAAGAGTCAAATGTTTTGTTTGTGCTATTTCCTTATATCGCAAACGTCTATACAATCGTAAAAGCATAGCGTAAACGTTTATAAGCTGTGTGAATGAACTGTACTTTGATATCAGGTGATGTAATACACTGCGGCTATCGGCACTTTGATGGATTACATTCACTTGTAATAAATTGTTTTTATTCTTTTTGATTTCTTCATCTGTTGTGAATTTTGATGTTGGTTCTTTCTCTGCGATGATACTAGGAAGCCACGAAGGTCCCTTCCACCACAGCGTATGCTCCTCAAGCTGATTTACGTTCAAGCCTCGACTGGCACAATCCGCTGGATTATCTGCTGATTTAACGTAGTGCCAGCAATTGGCAGGCATGATAGTGGTAATTTGACGTACACGATTGGCTACAAATGTTTTCCATCTTGTTGGTTCACCATTCAGCCAGCCTAACACAATCATGGAATCTGTCCATCCGTAAATGTTGAGTTTGTAGTTTGATAGACACTGCTGTACCTTAGTCATTAGTTTTGCTAGTAAGAGAGCTCCTGACAGTTCTAATCTTGGCAATGACACTGATTTGTTCGCCGGTACAAGTCTAGTCTTCCCAACTAGCAGTGTTGGGTTTGATTGCTCACACCCCTTGATCCGAACATATATTACACACGCAAATGCCTTCTGAGAGGAATCGCAAAAACCGAATAATTCAATATTGTCATGTTCTCTTGTGTTTATCCATCGTGGTATTTGTAGTTTGTTTATACGATTAATGTTGCTTTTAATGTCCATCCATTCGCTTCGTATGTCTTCGGGCAAGGGGTCGTCCCAATTGAGGTTACGTAACCATAAGTTTTGAAAAATTATTTTTAGCTTTGTTGATAGTGGTGAAAGCCATCCCAAAGGGTCAAATAACTTTGAGATATCTGATAACAATGTTCTTTTAGTCATTGGTGTAGTTGTTTGTTCTATTTTCATTTCAAATCGAAAAGTGTCTTCCTTGGGCTCCCAAATGAGTCCCAACGTCTTTGTTTGTTCTGATTGTTTGAAATTGAAACTATCTTGAGTGTTGATCTCGGACGGTATGTGTTGTACGAGTAATAACTCAGGAACATTTGTTTTCCATTTCCTGAGGTTGAAACCTCCCGACTTCAAGAGATTGATTAAGTCTCTTATGAGCTGCTGTGCTGATTCTGATGTATGCGATCCATGTAACAAATCGTCGACGTAGAATGAGTTTTCTAGTACATCTGTCGCTAAACTGTTCGTGTAATTTGGTTTTTCGTCATGTGCAAGTTGTTTTAGCGTCATTAATGATAAATATGGTGCGGCCTTGGTGCCATAGGTTACTGTGGTTAATTGATATTCCTGTATAGGCTCTGCTGTTGAGTTTCGCCAAACAATCTTCTGCAATGCTTGATCATCTTCATGTATCTTAATTTGTCGGAACATTTTTTCTATATCTGCTGTGTATGCGAATTTGTACTGTCTCCATTTAATAATCAGAGACAGAAGGTCTTGTTGTAAGTTTGGTCCTGCTTCCATGACGTCATTTAGGCTGTAGCCTGTTGATGTCTTAGCCGATGCATTGAATACCACCCTCAGCTTTGTAGTAGTTGAATCGGGACGCAGGACGCTATGATGTGTCAAAAAACAATCGGGCTTAAAATTGTTTCTTGAAATCTTCATGTGACCTAATTCTTGATATTCAGTCATGAATTTTTGATATTCTTCTTGGATGTTGGGATGCTGCGTGTGCTTCCTCTCTAGCGATTTAAACTGCGCTACAGCTTTTGGTTTCGAAGCTCCCAGCATCTCGGCAAAATTTTGTTTCAGAGGTAATCTTACTTGATATCGACCATCCTCTTGACGTGTTGTAGTTTTCTGGTAATAATCAATTGTTTGCTGATCTCCTGATGATAGTGTGGTCTTGTCTGAGATGTCTTCAATTTCCCAGAATTGTTGGATATCGTCTAGGTTGTGCAAAATGACGTTACACTGAAAGTTTTGTATGATATCTCCGCTTAATATCCAGCCGAGTCGTGTATTTTGTGCTGATGCAGAATCCTCAGTTTCTCTGCAAACCCCTTCTAATAATAATTTTGAGTACACACTGCTGCCTAGAAGTAAGTCAACTGATCGACTTATATTAAATTCTCGGTCTGCTAAAGTGATATTATCTAAAAATGCCCATGTTGGTTTTTCGAAGGTGCGGTTAGGCAGCTTTTTTATTAATTTATTCATGATATAAGCTTCCACTTCAAACTCAAAGTTGTTGTGAAGTGACGCACACTTGATATTTATTACTCCTTTGCAGTTTGATTCCTTTTCTCCGATTCCCCAGATGACGCCTGAGCTGTTCCTACGTGCTATGCCCAAAATTTGTGCTGCGTTTTCGCTGATGAGGGACATTTGAGAGCCTTGGTCTAGTAGAGCTCGTAATATCTGACATGATCCATTCTCATCTTGAACCTTGATCAGGGCCGTTGGTAAAAGTACGTCCGGCTTGTCTTGCTGTAGTGACGCATGCGAGTTTCCGCGTGACAGCTGCGGCGTTTCGGATTTCGAGGCACGTGTCGTGTTGTCGCCTGCTTTTGCTGTGCTGGCAACTGATGTCCGATTTGATTGCGTAAACGCTGCATGTAGTAGTGTGTTATGACTTCCGTTGCATTCGCGACACCGTTTACTTGAAATGCAAGCCTTACCATTATGCCAATAAAGACAATTTTGGCATATGTCGAGTTTTGACAACGTTTTTCGCCTGTTTTGTGGTGTCATTTCGAGGAATTGCTGACAATAAAAAATGCCATGGTCATTTGTCTTGCAAATCGAGCACTTATAAATTATTTTCGTCGAATTGATATTTTTGTTGTTTTTCGATTGCGAAATAGTTTCTTCATTCGCAGCGGATGTTTTTTCATTATTGTAATTTGATCTTGATGTTTTTCCAGAAAATTGCTTGTTTGATTTGTATGATTGACTGTCTTGTTTCCTGCCTGCAGACTCCATTGCTGTAAACTTGCCTTCTAAGAACGAAAGCAACTCTTGTAGCTTAGGTATTGCCCTGGGGTCTTTGATAGATGCCACGTAATCCTCATAGGTTTCTGAATCTAATTTTGCTGACAATAGATGTATGAGTAACGGGTCCCAGGAACTAACTTCTACCCCTAAGTTCTTTATAGCATT
This sequence comes from Melanchra persicariae, assembly GCA_947386135.1. Classification (NCBI taxonomy): domain Eukaryota; kingdom Metazoa; phylum Arthropoda; class Insecta; order Lepidoptera; family Noctuidae; genus Melanchra; species Melanchra persicariae. The sequence goes on along the minus strand of OX376673.1, from coordinate 5,706,307 downwards.
CAAACTCTCGACGGTGGTGTCATGCAGACTCTTGATGTGCTTGATAGTTGCTTGCTGCGCCGCCGGAAAGTTTGTTAATGTGGCTAAATGAGAACTACAAATTAAGTTGAGATTATTATAGCGGTGATTTAGAATCTCCCAACTAATGTTGTAATTATCTGATGATATCTGTAAATGTTGAATTAATTTCTCAGGTTCTCCCTTCAACTTGCTTTTGAGGTACTGCAGTTTTTGAGCGTTAGACAAAGAGTAGTTACCGTGAATTGATTCGGTAAATAAGTCCTTGAAAGATGTCCATTGTTGATAGGATCCGCTAAAAATTGGAATGACTAATTTCGGAGTTGACTGCGCTTTGTGAGCCACAGACCACAATTTACTATTTACTGCCCTTTTTATGTTGTTGTAGATTTTTTCTTGCTTGGAGTATGCTTGCTCGTAATCTTCATCCATGATTTCCAGCCGATGCCAAAAAAAACAATGTGCGGTTGCACCGTACAACTTACCATTGGCAATCCATAAGTCCGATCGCCAAAGCTGCTCCAATGGTAAGCAACCTGTCAATGACCAGTTATCAGCCAAGCTGCCTGAGCCCATTTCTCAGAGTTGCTGGGATGGAGACAAAGCCGGTTACCAGTTAAAATTGGCACAGCCTCCAGAGTCCAGTTTCCAGAACTGTGATGATAACAAGAAGGCGCTGTCCGAAAAAAAATACTGTATCGGGGATCACGTTATTGTGAGGTGGGGTTCCTCTAATTATCCAGGCCAGATCACCTCACAACATGCTGAAGGAGTAATGGTAAACTGTATGAAACAAGGAAAGAGTTTTTGGAGATGACCAGTCATCAAAGACGAGCAATTATATTCCTGGGAAAACGTATTACAGAAGATTGATATTCCTAAATTTGTAAAAAAAAGGTTACTTCACCATTCCTGAGCTGGATAACTAAGGGTCGCAGCTGTCGCAGATAGTTTGTAAGCTACCTATCCAAAATGAGAGCTAAATAATAGATTAAACTAGATAAGAAAGAATGTTTCCTAATAAACACATTTTTATTTTCATACATTCTTTTTTTCTGGGTTGGGAAAACTGACAACCCTAGGCAAATCCCAAGAAATGTATGGAAAAAACTTCAAACTGGTGGCAAACTTCGCCTGCCTGGTTTTTTTTGTTCAAAAATCGACTCTATAAAGGTGAGTGTTAAGTCCAATTTCGTTTAACATGTTCAACATTTTTGACAATCACACCTATAAACAACTAGGTTTCTACACCGTGGCGCTACAATGGCGACATTAATTTAACACACGGGTAGGGCTAGTGGCCATTAACCACATAAATTATGTTAGGTTAAAATAATTGGTAATTTGAACAAAAAAATTTTTTCAAACAAACTAAATAATAAAAAAGTGACTACAATTGGGATCACTCTGTGCAAAAATTCATTCATGAAATTACTTACCTAGATGCACGTTACTCGTTTACGTTTACTCAGAGCGGCAACGCGTCGCTTCGCGCGCTGGCAACCGCGCAACGCGCCGGCAACCGCGCAACGCGCCTTGTACTCCTGCGATCCTTTGGCGGCATTCTATCAAAGAATCCGACCGGCACAAAAGTACCTACCTACCGACAGCGGAGCTGTTTAGTCAAACACTTATCATATCACGCTCTCTTATTACTATGAGTTATTACCACTATCATCACTTCTACCCCTACGTCACCAGCTTGGTCGAAAGACCCATAGGGCCCCACTGCACATTAAGATTGGCAGTGGGTATACAAGCTTAGGGCTCACCCTAGGTACTCACCTCCCTGACCGAACCCGGCAGGGAGGGTACTCATCCCCGGGAGCTCCCACCCGGGGAGTTAGACTTAGTGGCCCTTCAGGCCGAAGACAGTTGTGCTGCCGGAGAGTTTGTTTGGGCTTTCTTCTCCCCGGCTAGAGCACTAGGAAACGCTCAAGGGAAGGGCTCTTTTGGGAACTGTCTTTAGGGACAGGAGCCTAGCTCCCCCCCCCCCCCTCTCTCAGGATGGACGCCTCGAGCGCCATGCCTACCCCTTCCCCATCGGTGGCCACCATTATGGTGAACAGAGCCCCGATCCCCGACCACTCTCTCCCCTCACCCGGCGTAGCAGATGCCCTTATGGCACTGTGCGCCGCCCTTTGTACAAAGTACAAAGATGACCCCGATGTTGCGTTATTCAACGCAATACTCGAGCGTATCCAGGGTGAGATGACCACCGTCCCGTCATCTCCACCTAGGCTGTCAACCCCCCCCCCTCTATAGTGTTGGCACCTTCAAAGCCATTCCCCCCCCCCGCCACCACAAAAGTGCCCCACCACGCCTGGTCGTAGTTCTTCCCCCGCACCCGTTCGGTGCCCCCCTCCCCCCCCCCACCTCTGCCCCATCAATGTCTGACATCGCCCAATTCAGCGATGCCTTGGACAGCCAGCTCACTCCCGAGCTGAGCGCCCCCGCCCCCGCCCCCGCCCCCGTCCCCTCCAACACAATGGAGTATGAGTCTGGCTCCGAGTCAGACTCGGATGGACACCGCTCCTCGAGCTCCTCGGACAGCTTCATAGTTGTCCAGGGCAAGAGGAAGAAGCGATCTAATGCTGCCCAGTCAGCACCCAAGGCGAAGAAGCCGACCCAAAAGGTCCCCTCAGGACAATCTTCCCCTCTCCCCTCCCCAGCCCCCTCTCGCCCCGCTTCACGCGCTGGTACCTCCCAGCAACGAAGCCGCTCCCACAGCCCCATGGCCATTGCCACCCCGGCACCCATCGCCCCCCCAAAGATCAAATCCCCACCCCCATTCTTCGTCCACGAAAAAACCAAGTGGACCGAAATCTCTGCGGCGTGCGATGCGCGCCACATCAAATTCACTCGTGCCCAGACTGTCAATCTGGGCATTAAAGTAACAGTCCCCACGGCCACTGATTACAGAGGCCTACACAAACTCCTCCGGGAAAGGAACATTCCGTTCCATTCCTACTCTTTCGAGGAGGAAAAACAAATACGTGTGGTCGTACGTAACGTCCCACACGAAATATCCGTCCAGGATATTCTTAGCGACCTTAAGTCGCAAAAAATTCCGGTGGCTGAGGTCCACCGAATGCACCGTCGTGGGGGTAAACCCTACGACATGATTCTGGTCGTTTGCGACCCAGTTGAGGGGTATCACCCCATATTCAAACTCAGCCAAGTCTGTAGGCTCTCGGGCATTAAAACCGAGAACCCAAATAGGAGTGGCATAGTTGGGCAGTGTCATCGCTGCCAACTCTACGGCCACACTCAGCGTAATTGCTACGCAAAGCCAAGATGCGTCAAGTGCCTGGGTGACCACGGCACCGCTGATTGCACACGCCCAAAGGACCGATCCCAATGTGTCGAGCCTCCCAGCTGTGTGCTGTGTGGTGAGACCGGGCACCCGGCAAATTACCGGGGCTGCCCCAGGGCACCTAAATCTTCTTCTCCCTCACTGGCAAAGCGCGGTAACGTCCGCCAGTTTAGGGAACGCCCCACCCAAGCCACCAACACCCCAATGGCTCAAAGCCATCAGCGCCCTAATCCCTGGAGGGTAGCAAATCACAAGGCCCACTTCCCGGCCTTGAAGACCACTACCCCTCAGGCTTCACAGGCCCCTCAGGCCTCCCCTAACGCCTCACCTTCTAAGGCCATCCCCGCCCTTATGGATGTAGCCATCCCCCCATTCTCCCCGCCAACGGCTTCTCGCGCGGCTCTCGCAAAGGCGAGGCCCCCCGCACGCCTATCACCACCCTCCCCTCCCCCACCAAAGGCTACTCCCGCAGCTAATCCAGCTGTCTTAGTCGAGTCAGTCGAAAATGTTGATGAGAATCTGTCTCTCATCACTTTCTTGGCCTTTTACTCAGAAAGGGCCCTCGCCTTAACCGCGGCACTCAAATCCAGCGGAGGCAACCATGCCTCAATTTACAAGAACTTCAGTGATGTAACTCACTATATTTCAAAATTCAACTCCATAGTTAATGGATAAGTCCACTAACCGTAGGCTCAAACCGAAGGCCCTCCGGATAGGGCTCTTCTGAGCCCTGATGCCAATGGCCTTCTGAGCCAGCGTGACGAAATCGCCACATTCCTCCGCGATCATCAAATTGATGTACTTCTGGTCCAAGAGACCTTTCTCAAGCCCCAACATCGAGACCCAAAAATTGCAAACTACCGAATAGTTCGCAACGATAGGACCCGATGTCACAGGGCAGGTACCCTTATCTATTATAAAAATTCACTCTACTGCATCCCTGTGGATCCTCCCACTCTTGCACAAGTAGAGGTCTCTGTCTGTCGGCTAGGTATGACAGGCCATCAGCCCATCACGGTCATCTCCTCTTACATCCCTCCTAGCGCCAGCAACACGGCGGCTAACACCTCGGAGATAAAAGATGACCTCATTAAACTTCTCGGTTTGAGTGATTCCGTCATTCTGGCGGGTGACCTCAATGCCAAACACCCCTCGTGGAATAGCCTCACGGCCAACCCCAGGGGGAGAGTCGTTTTCGAACTCTCCGGCCCCCTCAACTTTGATGTCATCGCTCCGATGCATCCCACTCACTACCCTCATGACCCCAACTTTCGTCCTGATGTGCTCGACATTGCCCTCTTAAAGAATGTTAGCCTAAGGCTGCATTCTGTGGAGACAATTGACGAGTTAAACTCGGACCACAGGCCCGTTATTCTGGAGCTTGCCCCCAGATCGGGATCCATGGACCCCACTCAACCCCCTCCTTCCCGAGTGATCACTGACTGGAGAAAAGTAAGCGAAAAGCTGAAAATCACCACGTCACCTCACTTGGATAAGATCCCAGATCTCATCGAGTCTGCCGCCGACACGACGGCTGCGGTCGACTCCTTCACGGAACATGTGCAATCCGTCCTGAGCGAATGCTCAAAGGAGGTCCCGGCGATGAGCGATCATCGCTGGAAACTCCCGGACGAGGTGCGTGCTCTGCTGACGGAGAAGAACGCGGCGGTCCGTGCCTACTCATCCTTTCCCTGCCACAGTAACAAAGTTCACATGCGCTACTTACAGCGTAAAGTAAGTCGCACCATCGCTGAACTGCGTAACAGTCTCTGGGATAAGATGCTTGGCGACCTCGAACCCAATCACCAGGCCTTCTGGGAACTCCAGAGGAAGTTACGCGCCTCTGAGGTTACAACTATGCCTCCCCTCACTCGCCCTGACAATACCATCGCATTTGAAGACGATGAGAAAGCAGAATGCCTGGCCGACAGCCTAGAGTCCCAGTGCTCTCCTAGCTCCTACCCGGTTGACCCAGTTCACCTCGCCAAGGTGGACGCTGAGGTTGAGCGTAGGACTTCTCTCCCCCCCGTTGAGGACCCCGAGGACCCCCTCCCCCCCATCACTCCAGATGAGGTGAAGGATATAATCGGGAAACTCAAACCCAGGAAAGCCCCTGGGTCAGATGGTATCACCAACAAGGTGTTCCGTTTTTTCCCAGCTTCCCTTATCATGTTGATGACTGCCATTTTCAACGGCGCTCTGTCCAACAACATGTTCCCGGGTGTTTTTCACAAAAAATGACCATAGCCAAATCGGGCTGTCCCACGACTTTAAACATTTTTATTTAAAGTTTTTTATATGGCATGTGTCGAAATGAAATTTTATATGACTAAAGTAAATGTTTCTACATTGAATTAAATTAAAAAATACCATAAAAAGTAGACAGTTATTTTTATAATAAAAAAAAGCAAAGTAAAAGGTGAAAATTTCGCGTGTCCCACGGTGGTCTCGGTGATTTCAAACACATCTCACTTAAAGAATATTAGTGTTTGAGTATGTTTTAGTATTTGAACATGGTATCTGTAAGTCTATAAGTGTATTTTCATTTAATGTGTGATAAATTTATAGTTATTTTACGAAATATCATTATTTTAATGTTGTCCTACGAAAACGATAGTACCGGAAAATCCGGTTTCGTCACGGTGAATTTGATATCTTACACAAGACAAAATCTACTAATTAGTATTTTTTCTGCCTCCCTGGCAACATTGTGATCGTTTATGGTACTGCTTTTCTTGTTTTAAACGTCAGTTGCGACAAAAACTGAGACGAAAGTGTTGGTGTCTTCGGTGCACAGAAAAAGTTTTCTGGATAGTAGCAGTATTTTAAGGTAAATAAACTCGTTTTCTTTACTTTATCTTATTGAATTTAAAACAATAAACTAACCTATTTTAGATTAGTGTAGCTGTTGGGTTTCGGTGGAAGTAAAATAAAAGAGAGGAAGATTGATTTGATGACCGTCAGAACGAAATGCGCGGGCGCGTATTTGTTCGCGCGTTACGTGTACGGGAGGTTCAATTGGACACTGGTGTCAGGGTGGTTTTTGCAAAAGCAATCGCCGCCGCAGCGGTGAGCGGAGTGAAGGCGTCGCGCATTGACCAATCAGAGCGCTCGCTCGCAGTTCGTTCTTCCGTTCGTTGATTTATTATTTTTTTAAAAAATTACAATGTATTGAGGCAAAAGCTTATGCAAACATACAGGTTTATAATAAACTTAGGCAAATATGGTACCTATTTACTTAATAATTAGATAGACGGGCGGACCATGACACCGTCGTCAACATCCTGCCCCTTAGTGTCGTCATCGCGACACTCAAAACTTATGAGTAAGGCAACTCGTGTTGCGGGCCGTTTCAAAATGCCTGTTTTAGTTTTAATATCTACGGTTCTTACCCGTCCATCAGCTCCCGGATACACTCGGTGGACGACTCCCTTTGGCCAGACATTTCGAGGGGAAGTGGGATCTGCTATAACCACTAGGTCACCTACCTTTAACTGTACGCCCTCGCGGTCCCATTTCTTGCGGGGCGCTAGTGTAGGCAATACTTCTCGGAGCCATCTGGACCAAAACAAATCGGCTAGGAGTTGTGCAATACGCCACTGCTTTCTGAGGTATAGGTCGCCGTCGTCAAAGATACCTATTTGTGGGAGATTGGATGAGGAACCCAGCAAAAAGTGGTTAGGTGTTAAGGACTCTGGGTCACGTGGGTCGACAGAGACATGAGTCAATGGACGGCCGTTTATTATGTTCTCGACTTCACACAAAAAGGTAAGCAAGGTCTCCTCTCTCGGAGCTCTTTCCTTTAGAACTACTTTTAAAGCCGTTTTAACGCTCCTAACAAGGCGCTCCCATGCACCACCCATATGTGGACTGGCGGGAGGAATAAATTTCCACTCAACCCCCTTGTTTAGAGCTTCAGTTGTTAACGCTTGTTGATTGTCAAATAGGTCTTTATAACTCCTTTTTAATTCCGTGTCAGCCCCTCTTAAATTGGTACCATTATCCGAGAACATGGTGTGTGGCCAACCCCTTCGAGCGGCCATTCGACGAAGCGACATTATCAGAGAGTCAGTCGTAAGAGTTGGAACTACTTCGATATGGACCGCGCGCACCGTGAGACAAGTAAACAGTACGCCGTACCTGCGCGCCCTCTGCCGACCGACGGTAACTTCCATCGGTCCGAATAAGTCTACCCCACACATTGTGAAAGGTCTTTGGTGATGTGTAAGGCGGCATTCGGGTAGGTCGCCGAGGCGTGGTGGTGAAGGCAAAGCTCTTTTAAAACGGCAAACTAAGCATTGTTTGGATACAGTGCGAACTGTAGGTCTTAATCGAATAAGCCAATATTTTTGACGCAACTCGTTAACTACCATCTCGTTACTAGAGTGCGCTGCGTTTATATGATATTGAGTAACGATTAAGCGAGAGATATAATCATTGCCATCTAAAATTATTGGGTATTTAGTGAGCTGATCAACACCCTTTACGTTACCGATACGACTGCCCATACGTAACAAATTATTTGTGTCCAACATCGGGGTGAGTGACCTCAAACGACTATCTTTATTTATTTCTTGGTTTAATCTAAGTGAATTTATTTCCTTTTGAAAGGAACGTTCTTGTGAGTAACGAAGTAACAATAGTTCCGCTTTATTCATTAATTTTTCGTTAATTACTTTAATTCCACTTTTTTTACATTTTTCGATAAACAATAGAACAGTAGCAGTACAACGTAATAATCGTAGCCAAGTAGAGAATCGCCTTGGCTCGGGAACAGGTAAGTCGCATAGTATATTACTGTCTTGAACCACTTGCACCTTTTCTAATATATCATCACTAATTGTTTTTATTTCAGGTTGTTGCGGCCAGTAAGAACGCGGCTGTTGTAAGAACGACGGGCCCGAGAACCACTCCGAATCACTAGTCAATACGTGATCATTATTTTTGGTCGCCAAGTCTGCGACGTTGACGTCGGTGGGCACATATTGCCACTCGTCCGACTTACTCAACTCGTCTATTTCTCCTAACCTATTTGCGATGAATACTTTATATGTTCGGCAATTATTTTTAATCCAATGTAAAACTGTAGTCGAATCTGTCCAGTAAAAAACTAAATTAGGTTGTAAACGATGTTCCCTTTTAATACTATTAGCTAACTTACATGATAACACGGCTCCCTGCAACTCAAGTCTAGGCACGGAAACCGGTTTTAAGGGAGTAACTTTACACTTACTCGCGATAAACGAAACGGTAACTTGTCCGTCGCTGCTTTCGCGACGCCAATAAGCGACAGCGGCGTACGCGCTCGGCGATGCATCGCAAAATAAATGAAGTTCCAAACTAGCCTCACTATCACTAGTCGTATCACAGGAAAAATAATGACGCGGAATTCTAATATTGTTTATTTCCTGAGCTTGATTAATCCACTTACAGAATAAATCATATAAATTATTATTTAATTTTTCATCCCATTTAATATTAAGTTTCCATGTTTCACGCATTAATATTCTTCCTTTAATTGTAAACGGGCCTAAAAAACCATGAATATCAAAAATAGACATAATAATACTTAGCATTTCGCGTTTAGTAGGTATTCGTCTCATAAGTACAATATCTTGCGGAATACGTTTAAAAGATAAATCTAAAGCCAACTCATCGCTGCGCGGGAACCACAGTATGCCTAGTGCCCGCTCCGGCTGCTTATCAAAATTGAACTTTATTACCATGTCATTAAGACTGTCTTTTGGAATGTCACTTAACACATCAGGTTCATTACTAAGATAGTTACACATTTTAAACCCACCTTCATTATGAATAAATGAAATTTCTTTTATTATTTTCCGTGCTACCTCCTTATCCGAAAAGCTATCAATATAATCGTCCATGTACTGATTGTTTCGTATAGCTTCCACGGCGTCGGGCATCAGCTGACTAAATCGAGATGAGTTTTTATTTTGATTAATATATTGGGCGATAAATGGCGAGCAATTCGCGCCGAAAATAAGTGACGTCATTACATACTTATTTATAACATCGCTGCCCTTCTCTTTCCATAAAAATCTAAATGCATTTTGATCTTGGTTATGTATTTTAATGCGTAAGAACATATCTTTTATGTCTCCAATTACTCCTATTCGGTTCTCTCTAAACCTAAACATTATCCCATATAAAGATTGTAATAAATCGGGCCCTTGAAGGAGAAAGTCATTAAGTGACCTGTTGTCACTTTTGGCGGCGGCATCAAAAACTAATCGCAACTTTTTTTTATTTGGGTTATCAACACCAAAATGTGGTAAATACCAAACGTGGTCAGACTTGGAATCGAACCTGCACTCCGCCTCAGTCAGTTTTCGTGCGTAATTATTGTTAAGTAAATGATCAATACGTTCGCGGTATCTATTTTCATATTCTAAACTACAAGACATTTTTCTTTCTACCGAGTGTAGCCTTTTTAATGCTACGGGATACGAGTCCGGCATAACAAAATTATCGCGCTTCCATGGAAGATTGACCCACCATTGACCGTAAAGTAACTCGGCTGATTCGTTAAGGATATTTACGGCTCGTAATTCCTCAATATTTTGACGAGGTTTGTTATTTATTCCAATGGAATCGAGTGAAAATGAACAGCGAATTAAATCGTGTAATTGGCTTAAATCAATATCTGTACTACATTCTAAGGTATCTTTGACAACAGCTGACTGACAAAATGATTCATCTACACATGTAGGTATATCACAACATGAAGACCCGCTCGCGCCAGCGCTGCCGTTTCTCGGGGACGAGTCGCGGTACGCGTGCGCGGCCGGCTTACCTGGGTAACTGAGGGCGCACGATGTCGCCGCTTGGTTCGCTGCGGTTGGCTCGTCGCCGGCGCCGCCGATGCTGCCGATGATGTTGACGTGCTCGGCGCGCTTGCCAGTATAATCAGCTTGCCAGGCTCCGTGCACACACCATCCTAATAATGTTTGCGTGATGTATGGTCCGCCCGGTTTATACCTTTTACATAAAATAGGCGCAATTAAATCATAGTTATCCTGACCAATTAATATTTTAGGTTTAACATTGCTGTCACATAGAATGGGGTTATTATTACTAGAAATATTTTCACAATAGTTTACATTAGAGGTAAATAGCTGTAAGGGCAAATTAAGTTCTTTAAGTTTACGAGCTCGCAAGTCGAATTTGTTACCGTCACTGTTACTTATTTTACATTTAATTATCTCCGTCTCGCACAACAACTCCGAGTCCCATGCACCAGAAGCACGCATTACGACCTTTTCCCCGTGCAGCCCGACTTTGTCGGCAAGGTCGGCCGCGATGAGAGTCACTGTTGCTCCGTCGTCCAGAAGCGCGTGCGTGGTCACGCTTGACCTGGGTCCATGTATAGTTACCGGCACTATTTTAAGTATTACTTTTTTCTTTGGTTTTGACACTGATATTTCGTGACACTGCGCGGCGCGGGTGCTAGCGTGTGAGACGAGCTCACTGGCGGCGGCGCCAGCGGAGTCGGACGTCGCGGGGTCGTCGGGATGTGGCGCGGAAGTTTCACGGCGCGCCTCTTCTGGCTTCTTCCAGTGCAGCATCTGGTGGTGAGCCCCACCACAGGCCTCGACGTTGCAGTTTTCGGCAGTACACTCGTTCTTATCCGGATGCTGAGCACAGAGACATTTGAAACATAGCTTGTGTGCTCGAACAAATCGCCATCGGTCCTTTCTCATGGCTCGCTTGAATTGACCACAGTCTGACAACGCATGCTTGTTCCTTTTGCAAAACTTGCACTTGCTGGCAGCGTCGGGGTCACTGACCTTAACAGATGTTAGCACGGAATGTTGATCGTTGTGTTTTCTCCCTTGTTGTTTATTCTTGTTAAAGTCACTCTGGTACTGTATGTGGCTAACTCCCGACTCTGCTACCTTTTGCGCTTCTCCGTAAAGGAATTTCGACAGTAGTTCTAATTTTGGCGTGTCAGTGTGCATTCGGTTCTCGTGGAGGTATTCTACCCATTTGTTAACGAGTCCTGTAGGTAATTTGGATACGACGATTGTTAACATCTCTGGACTTTTCAAATAATCTATTTGTTTCAGTGTAGTTACTGTGGTGACGTAATTTTTTATTCTTATGGCAAATTTTACAATTTCTGCGTGGTATGCGTGTGGTAGCGGTGATAACTTTTTCAGCTGTGTTATAACTTGCCGCATTACATTTTCTGGTCTGCCGAATCTCAGTTCGAGCGTTTCTATGATATCATGGGGTGAGCTCGCTCCCATTAATAATGCAGCTGCTGCGTCTTTTGCGTCACCACGCAGACATTTCCGTAGACGCCACAGATTTTCTGTATCACTGTACTTACATGCACGTGATGATTCATAAAATGCTTCTCGAAATTGTATCCATTCCAACGGATCGCCGAAGTACAAAGGCAGATCCTTCGAGGTGGCTAGCCTAGACAACAGCACCTTGTCGCCGGTGTTAGAATGAGATGCCTCGACAGCATTCTTAATCGCGCTGGTCAGCTCCGCGATTGCACGATGAGATTCTTGTGCGGTGGTAGGTGGCGTAGCAATTTTGTCGCTGTCAACGTTGCGGTGACCGTCACCGCCTCCGACAATCGCTTGGTTACAATCGTGCGACGTGCCGGGTTCAGCGACAGATTTTTCCAGCCAATTCTCCACTAATTTGCTTTTGTAAGAAACTGAGGACCGTTTTGAACACCGCGACTCAGATTCCAACTCAGCCAAGTCCATGGCCAATTTCTTCTCAACTAATTCTTTTTCAATTCGAGATTGATTTTGAATTTCCTTCATTTCAATTTCGGCTTTGAGCTGTGCGGCCTCATACTCAAGTTTCTGCCGCCGTGCTGCTGACGATGACGCGCGTGTGCTGCGAGAAGTTTTGCACTCGCCGCCATCTTGTCGTACGCTCGAGTTGGCGCGTGGATGTACAAAATCTGAGTGTATTTCCCCGACTTTTTTCACTGCATCTATACTGCTGGGCAGCAAGTCTGATTTTACATCAACTTTGGTTTCATCCTCACTAGTTAGTCGCTCAGTCTTCTTTTGTCCACGTGTTTTCACCACACGCGGCGTTCGGACCAACGACATCCTGCAGCACAGGTTTTGTTCTTACTTCGTTCCAGATCCAGGCTCGAATGGACCAGCTTTGTAGCTGTTGGGTTTCGGTGGAAGTAAAATAAAAGAGAGGAAGATTGATTTGATGACCGTCAGAACGAAATGCGCGGGCGCGTATTTGTTCGCGCGTTGTGTACGGGAGGTTCAATTGGACACTGGTGTCAGGGTGGTTTTTGCAAAAGCAATCGCCGCCGCAGCGGTGAGCGGAGTGAAGGCGTCGCGCATTGACCAATCAGAGCGCTCGCTCGCAGTTCGTTCTTCCGTTCGTTGATTTATTATTTTTTTAAAAAATTACAATGTATTGAGGCAAAAGCTTATGCAAACATACAGGTTTATAATAAACTTAGGCAAATATGGTACCTATTTACTTAATAATTAGATAGACGGGCGGACCATGACACCGTCGTCAACAATTAGTGAAGGTAAAAACACGGTAATTTAACGAAATATTAGTTATTTTTAATTTTAAAAGTTTTGAGGGATGAAACTGTCACATCCTGTGCGTCACGTGATATACTACCGGAACAAAATCGTGACGAACTTGAATTGTAAAGCTTAGTGTACAAAGAAATATTTTTAAAAAATAATTTATAGTTCACTCATGTGGTAGATACTTACACAACTAAGTTAACTAATTTTGTTAATAGGTATTGCAAAGAGTTAAAATTTGTCGGTTAGTCCCCCTATCTATGCTTGACTCGAAAAATACCTACTTAAAAGTTTCGCAACAATATAAAACTTATTCTATCTTCAAACAAACGGCCGGATCGCGAGTCATACCTACGCGCCTCGAGTTCGGTATCTGTACCGACACTCGGTAGGTTCGCAAACAGTGACGAATGGACGATTTAGTAGGTATTTTACGAGTCGAGCAAAGAGACTGACCGAAGTTTGTATTGTTTTTTTGTATGTAGGTATAACCTGGTTCATTAAAGAATGGATTCTTATATGGCGGCGCTTATCACATGATAAGACGGCAACCGCGCGTACCGTAAGCAGAAAATAGTCTTGATTTACTTCCTTTTTAGGTACTTATAATGTCTCATTTTTAAAATTTAACGTTCCTTTTATGATGTTGTATAACGTTTAAGTTTGATAAAGATAGTTTTTAAAGAAATGTTACGCGTTTAAACAATATGTCGTTTAATTTAATTACGACAGGAACTAGAAAATGTGATTTTTTGTTTGTTGAGATATTTTAACGACTTTGGTGTCAAATGAAAGGTATAGGTCTACAACGATTTTATTCGTTTAAATTATGTAAATCGGTCCATGTGAAAAAAAACTTTAACTTGAAATATAATTATGCTGACTGTACTATCTGTCAACGCAAGTACATGCCGCCATTTTAGATGCCACCATTCCATTCTTTAATGAACCGGTTTATAATCTCCGTAACTACTGATTGGATTTAGCAAAAATAATGACTGTTAAAAAAAATGCTATATTATTCCTGAGTGCTGGATAAACTAATTTACACCCCATTTTACTACGGCAATTGATGTTTGTTCGCGAGTATTATTTAATTAAAAAGATATAGCCATAGGACTTTTTTTGTTTCAGGTCAAATATCGCATTAAGCATACCTACTCGTATGGATGATCACTCTGCTAGCAGCTATGGTAGTCTATTGGGATGTTGACAAAATCCTTACATACGCTGATTTAAATCAATGTTACATTAATAATGCTAAGTGGCCCTGGCCTGTTACGCATTTCGTAATTACTAAGAAGTGTTTTGGGTGTCGGCGAAAAATCAACAATAGTATAAAACTGCAGCATTTTACTTTGGCGATGAGTCAAAGTGATATCCGCAAATTACTCCAGTGCTCCATTTTTTGGTGTTCTTTTTGTAGCCATTCTATTTATGATCATTTTCCCGAGGACGAGTGTGAGGTTTGTATAGGAGAAAGTTATTAATGGTTATTGGAGAAAGTCATTATTTCGTTCGTTTTATCAAAAGAGAGAATGGCGCTTACGGCAGCAGAAAGGGCGAAGAGATATCGCGAGAAATTAAAGAAAAATCCTGAAAAATTTGAAGTTCAGCGCCAGAAACAGTTGGCGAGACTAAAAAAGAATCGGAAAAAGATAACGGATCTAACAGAAGAAGAAAAAATAAAACAACGAAAATTATGGAGAGATGAAAAGAAAAAACAAAAACTAAAAACATGTAATAGAGAAAACGTAAATCCGACAAGAGAACCGTTGAAAACTCAAACTCACGTAAGCCACTTACTTCGACTAAGACATTCAAAATTGCGCGCCAATTACAGAAGCGCTATAAATAAGATACATAAATTATACAGGATGTTAGAAACTAGTCGCAAACGTTATTACCGCGAAAAACTTCTGCATGAAAAGAAGAAGTGCGAAATGGAGAAGCTTCAAGCACGCCAAGAGGTATTAGAACATTCTTTAAAAACAGTTTATAAACACGCAAAAACTCAAAAAGAAAAACGACTATTAAAAAATATAGCAACTAATCAAAATGTAAAAGATAGCAAGTCGGTCAAGCACGTAACAAAATATTTAGGATTAAAAAGCCGGATACGGAATGCAAAAAAGAAACCACCAAACTGTAATATTCCAAAAGATATAGAGACATTTTATAACAGGGATGACATAAGTAGGTGTACAGCAGGAAAACATGAAACAAGAACAATAGGAAAACAAAAAATGCAGATTAGGTACCTGACTGACACATTTACAAACTTGTACAATATTTACAAAAAAGAAGGAGGGAAGTATAGTTTTACTACCTTTTTTAGATACAAGCCATTTTATATTTTATCGCCCACGGTTAGAAATAGAGACACTTGCCTTTGTATAAAACATAGTAACGTAGAAAATATCTTTATTGCGCTTAAAAAAAAATATTTTAAGTTACACAAATTTAGAAGACGTAATTACTCAAACATCCTGTGATAAAAAGTCGTACGCTTGTATGTATAGTAAATGTGATGATTGCAAAACTCCTGTGCTTCAGTACAAGCTAGAAAAAATGGAAGATGATATTACCTGGTTCAAGTGGGAAAGGATAAGTCATAGCTATACAAAATCAGGCAAGACTTTTGTTACCAAAAAAACTTCAAAACAACATAAAAAAGGAATTGTGAAGACCCTAGTTTCTGAGTTTCAAAAAGAACTTCCATCGTTCAAAACCCATGTTTATAATTGGAGGCACCAACAAAGTGAATACCTAAAATGCATTAATGGGTTACGCGAAAATGAAATAGCCATCTTATGCGACTTTAGTGAGAACTATGAGAGTAAGCTTGGTACAGAAATACAGGCAATGCATTTTGGGGCTTCTAAAAGTAATGTAACTTTACATTGTGGCATGATATACTTGAAAAGTAAATCACAATCATTCGTGTCCATATCTAATAATACATGCCATGAACCCAATGCTATCTGGGCACATTTACTACCCGTCCTAAAATTCGCAAAGCAGTTGGATCCAAACATACAAATCATTCATTTTTTTTCCGATGGTCCATGTAGCCAATACAGGCAAAAAAAAAAACTTTTATTTAATCAATCTTTTCGCAAACAAAACGAAAGCTGGTTACTATACTTGGTCATTTTCAGAGAGTGGACACGGTAAGGGTGTCGCTGATGGCATTGGTGGAGCAGTTAAACGTCAATTGGACAAACACGTGGCTTATGGTTATGATATAGAAGATGCCGAACATGCTCACCAATACCTTGAAAAGAACATGCAGTCAGTAAAATGTTTTTTCATAACTGATAATGACATTATCAATATGAAACATCTTATACCAGATAACATTCGGCCAGTTCCTGAAACCATGAAGTTACACCAAATAATGTCAGGAGGGCAAAATACAATATTTTACAGGCAACTGAGTTGCTTTTGCGGTGACCGACGCGGTCTATGTAAATGCCATTCGCCTAAAACACATATGTTGCTTGACCAAGACCAAGACTCATTAGTTTCAGAAGACTTGCAAGATTTTGAGAATAACTATCATGCATCTGACTTTCAAACGCATGATCAGAATCTAAGTATTGAAATAGACCAAAGACTGAAAGTTGGTGAAATGTCTTTCATTCAAAATAGTTTGACTCATGAGGAAGATCTTCAAAATATGAAGAATGTTAGTTTCAGTTTAGTTCCTAGTGAAATAAAAACTGATTGTCTTGAACCCATTGAAACGGATGATATTTCCCAGATCAGTGAAATAATTTCTACTGACCCAAGTGTTTTGATTGATCTTACTAATGTAATTGACCTAGAAGATTTAGATTTATCTAGTTTTCTCTCTATTGTACCACAAAATGATGTCTTGCACTGTAGTCCTGAACACAATATTGAAGAACCTAGTACTTCTACAGGTTTGAAACAAAATGTTGATTCGCAGAATTTAAATGTAAATAGACAACGGGCAAAGGTAACGACACCAGTAGAGACCGATGGTTATGGAACCGGTAGAGACACCTGGAAATCTAGATCACTAAAAACAGTAGTTTCAAGGTACTTTTTTTTGTCATTTATGTAAACGTCGTAAATTTTTTGTACCTAATGATATGACTCGTTGTATTGCATGCAAAAATTGGGTGTGCAGCTTGTGTTGTGGCCATCCTTCAATTATTGACTATATTTGCGACATATGTTTCGGATCTGAATAATAGGATTATTCAAATACATACGTAGATCACAAATGCATGTTTCGCTGTAATTTAAGTTTTAAAATTATGATTGATATAGTTGATTCAAGTAGGATTATGATGTCTGAAATTTTTACACAATAATACCTACTACACGTTATTATCTTTGTCAATAAGAATATTAAAAGTTCCTATGATTCGAAAGTAATTGTGATAATTATGTAAGTGTAAGAAAACTTTAAAATAACCACCAACGACTAAGTTAGTTCTCGTAATATAAGTTAAGTGATCTCAAATTGATATTTTTTTTATAAGTTATGTGATCTCAAATTGATATTTTTTTTTTATATCTTTTAATACTTTTATGTGTAAAAAAAAAGGTTTAATGACTCTAAAAGTTATTATCTTAGTCAATAAGAATATTAAAAGTTCCTATGATTCCAAAGTAATTGTGTTAATTATGTAAGTAAGTGTAACAAAACTTTAAAATAACCACCAACGACTAAGTTGGTTCTCGTAATATAAGTTATGTGATCTCAAATTGATATTTTTTTTTATATCTTTTAATACTTTTATGTGTAAAAAAAAGGTTTAATGACTCTAAAAGGTTTCATTAATAATATCAAGTTACTTAACGCTTTATTCTTTGTAATTTTGTATTTTTAAACAGGCAGTGTAGACACTGCTCAAATTATTCCTATTCGTCACGCAATTTTCGTAATAGTCACTGTCCCATTTTTTAAATGACACAAAAATAGTTTTAAAATATCTTATTTTCATTTTATAGTATTTATTTTGTAATTATCAGCATTTTGTTATTAAAATAAAAAAAATAAAATATAAAATACTCTGTATTTCAGATATGTAACATCCATAATTTATAGGTTAGTAAACAAGAATCTTATAACTATGTTAGTAATCATAAAATAACAAATAATGTACATATTACTATTTTGCGACCAATTGATTTTTTGAGATACATCTCCTTATAAGGCTACAAACTATTGGAGAGTCGTATCTCCTTGCTATGACGCTCAGGATGGAGTTGGAGCTCCCCCGCAATCTGCAGAGCAGTGAGGCAGACTTCTTCCTGACAATGGCATGGAATCCATCAACGTGAGCCTGTGTAAACATACCAGACGCACTGCAGAAACGGGGCAAACCCAACAGCATCCTGAACCCATTGTTATATTGTACCCTGAGGGCGCTGAGGGTCCGCTGAGTATAATTGGTCCACAAGCTACACGTGTAGAACACCTGACAATAAGCTTTAAACAAACTAATTTTAACTTGTTCGCTACAACGCGCAAACCTGCGTGCCAACATATTGCATCGGACCGCCAGCGCCCTACGCTCTCGCTCAACATCTACCTGGTCACTAAGATCGTCAGTCACGTAATGCCCCAGGTACTTGAACTGATAGACCCGTTTGAGTTCAGTATTGTTCAGTTGTATCGCGGGCACGGATTCTGGGCATTTACCACCATCCGCCTTAAAGACCATGAACTCGCTTTTTGCTACATTATAGATTAAGCCATGTGCTTGAGTATAAGACTCACAACAAGTTAATAGCTCCCTGAGCGCCCTGATCGTTGGGCTCAGCAGCACCATATCGTCCGCGTAGCTGATGTTATTGACACTAATAATAATAATAATAAGTTAGTCCGTCCGTTGCCTAACTGGAAATCTCCAGGGCCGGACGGACTGCACAACTTTTGGGTTAAGTGGTTACTTGGGTCGCATGTTCGTTTGGCGTCTCTGTTCCAAACTGCCTTGGAGTCCGGCTCGCTGCCCGAATTCCTTACCACAGGAGTTACCCACCTGCTCCATAAATCTGGTAGCACCGCAG
The DNA here is from genome assembly GCA_947386135.1 of Melanchra persicariae. NCBI lineage: Eukaryota > Metazoa > Arthropoda > Insecta > Lepidoptera > Noctuidae > Melanchra > Melanchra persicariae. The sequence continues at coordinate 5,687,362 of OX376673.1, read as the reverse complement.
AACCCAAAAACTATAGACCGATAACGTGTTTACCGACGGTCTATAAGGTTCTTACATCCATTTTGAGAGCTAAAATTAATAATCACATTAGCAGCAATAACATCATGTCTGCCTCTCAAAATGGATGTAGGAATGGGTCCCGCGGTACTAAGGAGCTACTCCTCATTGATACGGCCATTAGCCAACAGGTTCGGCGTTCCCGAAAGGATCTGTCGACATGTTGGATAGACTATAAGAAGGCCTATGACTCGGTGCCTCATACATGGCTCATGAGGGTGCTAGAATTGTATAAAATTGATGCAACGCTACGCACCTTCCTGACGTCATGTATGGGGCAATGGAGGACAGTCCTTCGCTATCCAGGATGTCGAAATATCCAGAGGAATAGCGAACCGGTTAGGATCGAGCGGGGTATATTTCAGGGCGATAGTTTGAGTCCGCTTTGGTTTTGCCTAGCCTTGAATCCTCTCAGCACATTGCTGGAGAATTCAGGACTAGGCTATCGGTTGAAGAGAGGTTGTCAGGTTATATCTCACCTCCTTTACATGGATGATCTGAAACTCTTTGCCCCCAGTAATCTGCAACTGATGGAGCTACTGAAGGTAACTGAAACTTTCAGTAGTGCCATCAGGATGGAGTTTGGTGTGGACAAATGTGCGGTCATGCATGTAAAGCATGGAGAGATTATGGAATCCGTGGGATCGCAACTCTCGGATTCCATAAACCTGAGATCCCTTTCTCCAACCGAAACTTACAAGTATTTGGGTATGTCGGAAGCGTTAGGCATCAGTGTTACTGACATGAAGCATTCGTTGAAGGAGCGCTTCTTTGGCCGCCTGAAGAAGGTTTTCAACAGCCTTCTGTCGGGCGGAAACAAGGTGCGCGCTTTCAACGGATGGGTCATGCCGGTATTGATGTACTCTTTCGGCGTACTCAAATGGACTCAAACGGAACTTGACGCCCTGGATAGGCGGGTTCGTACACTGCTAACTGCACATCGAATGCATCACCCACGGTCGTCGGTAATGAGACTGTATATCCCGCGAAAATGTGGAGGTCGAGGCTTTTTAAGTGCTAAGACTATCCACAATCGCGAGATATGCAGTCTCAGGGAATATTTCCTAGCTGTCGACGTGGGTATGCATCGAGATGTAGTGGCGGTGGACAAGGGACTCACCCCGCTCTCCTTGGCAAATGAGAACTGGCGCAAACCTGCAGTGCTTGACACCAACGATCGCATGGCGGTATGGCAGAGTAAGGAACTTCACGGACGCTTTTTCCGGGCCCTACACGGGCCCGACGTGGATCAATTAGCGTCCGTAGCCTGGCTACGGTTTGGTGACCTCTTTGGGGAAACCGAAGGTTTTGTCTGTGCAATTATGGACGAAGTTATCATGACGAAAAACTACCGGAGATTTATTGTGAAGGACGGCACGGTTGACATATGTCGGGCATGTCACCGTCCGGGAGAATCAATTCGCCACATTATCTCTGGTTGTTCTCGTCTTGCTAATGGAGAATACTTGCATAGACACAACCTTGTAGCCAGGATTATCCATCAGCAACTTGCTCTGAAATACTCTCTTGTGGAATCGGAGGTTCCGTACTACAGGTATGTGCCCGACCCAGTTCTCGATAATGGCAGTATCACATTGTACTGGGATCGGTCCATCATCACTGACAGGACTATTATTGCAAATAAGCCTGATATAGTGGTGGTGGACCGAATCGAGAGGCGTGCAATGATTGTAGATATCACCGTTCCGCATGACGAGAACCTCGTGAAAGCCGAGAAAGATAAACAAATCAAATATCTTGACTTGGCTCGCGAGGTTGTCGACATGTGGGATGTGAATTCGGCAATCATTGTACCGATAGTCGTGTCAGCCAACGGCTTAATAGCCACGAGCCTCGACCAACATCTTAGGAGGCTCTCGTTAGGCAGCTGGATCAAGGGCTTGATTCAGAGAGCAGTACTTCTGGACACGGCTCGCATCGTTAGGAGGTTCCTCTCTCTGGAGCCCTGACCGCCGGTAGCTTGGACCCTGTTCCCGATACCGGTGGGCTACTATTTTTTACATTTTTAAATAATTTGATATCTTTGTATTTTAATATTTAAAAATGTATTTTATATGTATGTACCTTAAATAAAGAAAATAATAATAATAATAATAATAATAAATTTATTCATAAGTTCACATAAGTTCACATAAGTATAAATTATATGGAAGTTACATCATTACAAAGTTACATATTAATATTATGACGAAAACATTAAACTATGCCTAAAATAAATCTAGTGTATAACTTATATTATATTGGTTAAAGGCCCACTGAATCCAATAATAGCGACCTGCCTGATGTAGGTTTATTCAAACCTGTGTTTCAGGCCATCACTTAACAACGCTGAGGGTTTTAGTGGACTATTATGTTGCTGAACATAGAGCTAGCGTTGATACATAATAATTATATTTTTAACAAATAATTGACTTAACATTAGTAAACTTATTGCATTACTTCTAGCAATTTTTCAGTGTCGGAGTAATTAAATGTCGCTAAGTATTCACTCAACATTTCACTACATTTTTTACAGTTTTCACTATATATACTTAGAGACTTATTGATTTTATTATATAAGAACGGACCTAAAAATACATAAAACTTATTTATCTACACTCACAACGTAATGTTCCAAATATGAGTTCAAAAACGAATGCATAAACACATACTTTTTTTTCGTGGATAGTGCAGTGTGGTCACTACATAATTCCTCAAATCACTCCAAGAAATAGGTGGAGGTTTTAAATGTCTTGTTATTTTTTCTGTTTGAAACGCTAAACTCCTTGATTATTTTTTCAAATCACGTTCAGTACATTTTTTTGAATGCGATTCGAATTTTTTTGACATGGGATAAAGTCGACGTTTGTTCTGGCACTTGTGTTATGTCAGCGACCAGGAAATCATGTTTTATTCAGAGGAATAATAAATAAAAATTATGTGGTGATAGTTTTAGCCAGTTGAGCTTAAAGCCATGGTACATATGTCCATGCACAACTTGTGAACAACTCTTGAAGCCGGATTACCGGTTTTATGGTCTGGTGATTGCAAATTGCTGATTAAGCGGACGAGGTTCCCAGGCTGCCACCCCAGAAGCCAGTAGCAGGGAAGGCTATATCCCCAGTGGATACTGCGGGAGAGGCGCCCCATTGCCGTCGTCAGGAGGACGACGAGGAGGTTTACCTAAAAATATTCACCCGAATATATTTTTTCTTTTTTCAAATACCACTTTTGGGTTGACGTCGGTTATCTCTACTTCGGGAGTGAAAAGACATTTTTCGTACGCATTTAAAACTAATGTAATAACGTTTCTTTTTTTTTCCTTGTGAGCGAACAAATCATTACGAGTTTCTAATCCTTTAGGAAACCGGCCTTATCGGGTTTAAAATAAAACGAGTTGCAACCGTATTTTTTAAATCCGCGATATTCGGTCTAATAAATTTATTAACGTTCTCAAATTAATAAAAGATGTAATGATTATCGTAAAGTAAGATAGATCTTTGTTTTTTTAAGATTAACGGGTCACGACAACACACGATACCTTTTTTGTACTTTTATATACTTGTTTTCCTATTATTTTTTTATCATCAAATTTAGTATTTTTTTCCTTTAACCAAAATTATACGTATATGAAGTGTTATGAGTGTTTCATTTCTTTGACACCATAATGCCACAGAATTGGCTCTCCGGCAAATTTTCTATACGACATTATTTGGCTTTCTGGCAAAGTAAGTAAAGGTTTATTTATCCTCATAAATATCTTGATTTAATTACTTATTTATTTTTTTTTTTTTCCGTGAAAAGGTGGTCGCGCTCATCGTGCGAATCATTTTAAAAAATTTGATTAACAGATCGTTCTTCGGAAGCGAATCGTTCTTTATGTTTCAGATTCCTGATTCTTTTGAGGAAGTTCCAGAAGCTATTATAATATTATAACATCCGTGACAATTTAGAAGACAAAGCAATATTGGTCTTTGCTTTTATTGATTTCTTGTTTGTGTTGTACTTGAGTGCTATGAAAATAATCTTGTAAAACTTTAAACATATAACTCTTTTATTTCTTCCCATCAAATATATATTTTACCCGAATTTGATTTCCATCCTATAGTTAGATGTATTTAGAACCCGTAGTGTTTGTAAGGTGTGTGGATCTTTAGGCCTCCGAGTTTTACGGTAAGCTTTTTTAAGAGGTTTTTGTGTGTGCCTAGTTTTTATCCACAGCTTGGCTATTCCTATAGCGATCGGTTGCTGATTATAGATCTATCCCTTTGAGACTAAGTCCAGTTGTTCACCAGGTACCTGATTTTTTTTGCAAGGGTCCTATCGTGTTCAATCACGTAGTCTATATGTTGGTGTTCAACTCTCAATTATTGTACTTTTCACTACTTTAGATAGACGTAGCTGTATTCCTTGATGTGCATGCTTGTATGTATAAATGGTTAGGCGTCGAGTCCAAAGTTTAGCTTGGTTTTGACTAGGCTGTGTTGCTAGTTATCTACTTATTTTTATGGTAACTAGGCCAGCTGATGTTTTTCTCCTTTTTTTCCCCTCGTCTATTCCTGGTTTGTCTCGTCGTTCCTTTTTCTTTTTGTTCTAACCATTTTACGGTCGCAACACACGTTGAATCTGTCTTCTCCTGTCGAATTTTTAGGTGAGAGTTGCAGAGACTACTGATGGTTTCTTTCTCCGAAACTTGTGGTACTTAGGTTTCAAAGGTGCATAATATTTTTTAGGAAAACCAGCTGTTTGTTTCCTTTTTTTTTAGGCCATGATATTAGTATCGTCTCTAGGACAATCTTTGGTCCGCGAGACTGATTCTGTTTATTCTGGTCTATATTACATGAAGCATATTCTTACATGATTCACTACACAATTTTTAATACACACATTCAACACAATTTATTTAGCATGAATCAAGTCTAGTTATCAATTCTAAACTAGTACTGATTCCTTTTGATTTCAATTATTGAGCTTATGTCTTAAGTGATGATCTTATATTCATTTCCTACACCTAGCTTATCAGTTAAAAACTTTTGAAATTTCTTACAATTTTAACTAAATATTTTACACATTTTTTACTTTTACACTTTTCTCACTTCTTTACACTTATGTTTGGCTTATTCTCCTAAAGAAGGTAAACGCCAGTTCTATCGTTAAAGCTTTAGAATCAGAAATATTTTTCAATTTCGGAGTTCCTCGAGCTATACTTTGTGACAATGCTACTGTTTTTCGTAGTAATCATTTTGTAAATTTCCTCAGATCATTTCATATTGATTCAATCTATACTCCTTATTATTCCCCCCAAGCAAATACTGTTGAACGTTATAACCAAAGTGTGGTTACATGTTTAGGTATATTAGTTGGTGAGAACCAGAGAAATTGGTCTAAGATGTTGCCTAAAGTTAAACTCTATCTTAATTCTTGTATTAACTTAGCCTCTGGTTTTACTCCCAATTTCCTTATGTTTGGTAGAGAAGTTTGTATGGAAGCAAGCCGTGCGTATAATCAGACTCAAAGCGCTAATTTAGCTGACAGTCGTGATTGGCACGCTTCAAATCTGTCCTCTCTAAGTGAAGTTTATGCGAAAGTTGCAGATAATCTATCGTTAGCGTTTATTCGTAACTCGCGTGCTTACAATACGAATCGAAAAGCTATCACTCTGACTACAGGTGACACCGTGTGGAGACGTAATTTCTATAAGTCGTCTGGGGCTGATTACTTTTCTGGTAAACTTGCTCCACGCTTTATTAAGTGTCGCGTCGCTAGAGTTATTTCAAAAACTACTTATTTACTAGAGGACTGTGATTCAGTTCACTCCGGTAAGTATCATATTAAGGATATTCTAAAGTGATTTTTCTGAAGTCTTCGAGACGCGTTTTTTCCTCTTATCTTTTGATTACTCTAGAAGATTTCCTTTCGAAGAATATTTTTATGGTTAACTCTCTCTTTTGATCCCATTTTTATGCAATTAACCACTTAATTAAAAAACCTAAAAAGTTTTTGTAATTACGTAAATCATTATTCAATATTTAGTAGCTAACTTTTCGTTGCCAAGCAACAATGTTTGTTTTTGTTTACTGTTGTCAGTTAATGACATTATTCCTAATAGTGATGGGACATGGTCGATAGATGTAAGGTCGGTAAAATTAATTGATCTAGTGATGTGATTTTATCGATTAATGCTTGTTGAAAAAAATCTATTTGAGTATTGTTATTTACGATGAATGCTCATCGGTTAATGCACATAGATTAATTATACAGTGAAATTTGGTGTTATGTTACTTAATGAAATGCAGTATTTAATTGTATCAAGCCTCGTTTCCCCGATGGGATGGGCACAGATGCAGTTCAGATTTCATATCATTTAACTTTCATATGAAATAATTACTCACTCTCGGGAATATTATTACTCCCTTCCCTCTTTTCTATTATTGGACTTCTCCGCGTTCTTCTTTAATTATTCTTTAATAAGAATAAATTTCTACTCTCCTCTCACTTAAGCTATTGACTTAAGATTTTTTCTTCTGACTTGAGTCTTTGACTTAAGCTTTTGACTTGAGCATTTTACTTGAGCATTTGACTTAGGCCTTTGACTTAAGCTTTTAACTTAAGCTTTTAACTTGAGCTTTTGACTTGAGCCTTTAACTTGAGTCTTTGACTTATAAGTTTTTTTTTTTTGACTTAAGTCACAGTTTTTGGACTGATGTCGTATTCTAGACTTAACTCGTGTCTGAGGCCGAGTTTGTTAATTTGTCTAAGGTCAAACCTAACGTTTTGACCTTGTAAATATTTAGATCTCTGTTTTTTCGTGTTGACAAGTTAGGATAGATTGTTCAATTAGGTTAGGCTAGTTTAACTTAGGTTAATTAATTTCTAGATTCCACTTTTCTTTAAATATAGTCAACACATTGCGAGCTCGCACTGATACCGTTTAGATGGAGGCGCGTCTTCGTTTTTATTCTGTATCCGCTGCACTTCGATGTTGTTCTTCGGATTTTCTTTCGGTTTATCTTTTGGGATTATCTTATGGTAATTGTTATAGGTTTTGCTTCTTACTTTATTATTTTTTCCTTCAGGTTCTTTATATGTTGGTCATTAATTTTTTGCTTTCTTGTCCTTCTCATTTTCGTTTCTTCTTACTTAATGGTACGTGCGTCCTTTTTTTCTTAGAAAGGGGGTACTGCAGTGTGGTCACTACATAATTCCTCAAATCACTCCAAGAAATAGGTGGAGGTTTTAAATGTCTTGTTATTTTTTCTGTTTGAAACGCTAAACTCCTTGATTATTTTTTCAAATCACGTTCAGTACATTTTTTTGAATGCGATTCGAATTTTTTTGACATGGGATAAAGTCGACGTTTGTTCTGGCACTTGTGTTATGTCAGCGACCAGGAAATCATGTTTTATTCAGAGGAATAATAAATAAAAATTATGTGGTGATAGTTTTAGCCAGTTGAGCTTAAAGCCATGGTACATATGTCCATGCACAACTTGTGAACAACTCTTGAAGCCGGATTACCGGTTTTATGGTCTGGTGATTGCAAATTGCTGATTAAGCGGACGAGGTTCCCAGGCTGCCACCCCAGAAGCCAGTAGCAGGGAAGGCTATATCCCCAGTGGATACTGCGGGAGAGGCGCCCCATTGCCGTCGTCAGGAGGACGACGAGGAGGTTTACCTAAAAATATTCACCCGAATATATTTTTTCTTTTTTCAAATACCACTTTTGGGTTGACGTCGGTTATCTCTACTTCGGGAGTGAAAAGACATTTTTCGTACGCATTTAAAACTAATGTAATAACGTTTCTTTTTTTTTCCTTGTGAGCGAACAAATCATTACGAGTTTCTAATCCTTTAGGAAACCGGCCTTATCGGGTTTAAAATAAAACGAGTTGCAACCGTATTTTTTAAATCCGCGATATTCGGTCTAATAAATTTATTAACGTTCTCAAATTAATAAAAGATGTAATGATTATCGTAAAGTAAGATAGATCTTTGTTTTTTTAAGATTAACGGGTCACGACAACACACGATACCTTTTTTGTACTTTTATATACTTGTTTTCCTATTATTTTTTTATCATCAAATTTAGTATTTTTTTCCTTTAACCAAAATTATACGTATATGAAGTGTTATGAGTGTTTCATTTCTTTGACACCATAATGCCACAATAGGTAAAATTTAAAAAAAAAACCATTACAGTTCAACATTTTCCTTCGATTTTTAAGCAACTGCATCATAAAATAACTTTTTAATTTTTATAGCACACTTTTTCTTTTTAATTTTTGGCGCGGGCTCATTGACTTAAGTCAATGAGCCAGCTTTTATCTTTGTCTATGTTTGAGCGCGCTGCGCAGTCATTCGAATACGCAATGAGAATATCCGCCATATTGGAATAAATTATTTTTCCACTTATTTTATTTCAACTGTATGAGTGAAGATAAAATAGTGTATGCAACGGCATATAATTAGGTATTAAAACACTCGTGTGATGCTATTATCACACTCGGCTACGCCTCGCGTGATAAACCCACACTCGTGTTTTAATAACCCTTTTTATATGGTCGTTGCATAAACTACTATTATAAAAGTATGTCTAGTTTGAGGCTTTATGCAAACTAAGTCTTTTCTTCTCTTATCTATAGGTATTGGGACATAAGGAAGTTTGCTATGCTGGTGCAGTACTGTTTTCAATATAAAAAGTTGACGCACAGTTAAAACCTTACATGCCGTGTAAAGCTCGTGTGTGGGAAATCTAAATGGGCGAAAGGTTGCTACCTTAAGGATAGCTCTCTGCGCACGTTCTAATGGCAATAGGATTGATTTAGCAGCCCCACCCCATGAAGTTATACAATAAGTGAGAATGGATTGACACAAAGCTAAATAGACCTGTTTAATTAATTTATAGTCCGATATATAACGTAAATTCTTAAAAATGTATATCAATTTACGCATTCGAGTGCATAACAAATCAATGTGTTTACGGAAATTCAGATTTGTGTCAATCGTTACACCAAGATATTTCATATGATCGGTTTTTGCTAATGTAGGACAATTACATGCATTGTCAGCATACGTGCCGCACTTATGCGCATAAATGTTTATGTTAGTAGTTGGCAGGTTAGTATTTTTCATAGTAAATAAAATGTGTTTGGTTTTCTCTGCATTTAGTGTAAGAAGATTTTCATATAGCCAATTAGACACTATATTAAAACCGTTCTGGGCTTGTTTATACACCTCATCTCGAGATTTGTCTGAAAACAATAGAGCTGTGTCATCTGCATAAGACATTATGACACCATTTTGGAGTGTTAAGTTGCACAGGTCATTTATATATACAAGGAATAAAGTAGGACCCAAAATACTACCTTGTGGTATTCCGTAATTACTATTTGGAAGCTCAGAACTGACGTACTGACCAATTTTAACACATTGTTCGCGGTCACTAAGATAATCAGAAAGCAGTGAAAGCGTTGTTCCTCTTATTCCGAGTGTTTCAAGCTTGTCCAATAATAAAGGACCGGAAATTGTATCAAAGGCCTTGGCGAGGTCCAGGAAGATCCCAATGGAGTGCAAGCCCTTATCCAAATTAGTTGTTATATACTCCGTCATTTGATGTACTGCCTGATTAGTTGATTTATTGGGCCTAAAGCCAAACTGTCTATCTGAAAGCAATTTGTTATCTTCTAGGTATTTCATTAATCTAATATTAATGATTTTCTCTAGGATTTTGGAGAGCCCTGTTAAAACTGAAATGGGTCTGTAGTTGTTAACACATTTTTTGTCACCAGATTTATATACAGGAGTAACCACTGCTTTTTTAAGCGACTTAGGGAATATACCATTAGTTAAGCATAACTGAAAAATATGAGTTAGTGGCGGAGCAAGTAGATATTTGAAATGTTTAAGTATGTTGTTTGAAATGTCGTCCCACCCAACTGCACAAACATCCTTTAATCCAGAAATAATTGTTAATACTTCATCGACATCCGTATCTAGTAAGACAAACGATTTGAGTGTGGGGAAAGTTTTAGGTTTGCTTTGAGGGAAAGAACTTCTAGATTGAATGGTCTTTTCTGCTAAAGTTTTGCCTACGTTAGAAAAATAGAGATTAACTTTATTTGTTGATTCGACTGGGTTGTTCTCTATTGTCAATAAGTCAAGTGGAGGTTCAGGTTGTTTTGTTCTAAATGTATTTGTTTTTATAAATTTCCAAATAAGTTTACTATTTTGGCCTGCTTTCTGCAGTTCTTTTCTATCATATTCATTTTTTATTTTTCTCAGAAGGTTGTTACAGAAGTTTCTATATCTTTTATACGTAATGGAAAGAATTTCATTTTCAGGCTCAAGTTTGGACTTTATGTAAAGTTTGTCTCTATGCCTGATACATCTAACAAGTCCGGGTGTAATCCAAGGTTTAATGCACTTATACTTCTTTGGCGTTATTTTAGCAAATGTATGTTTTATTAATGCTGAGTGAAGTGAATTTATAAAATAATTAATAGAAATGTTTGCATCGGTGGAATTATAAACTGGGTCAAAATTAATATTACGTATGTCTTTATCGAGGTGAGTCATGTTGACTTTATTATGGCTACGTAAATAATTATTTCTGGGTAAAGAAACCTGCAATGTTAGTAAAACTGCTTGGTGATCAGTAAGCGACGAATTAGTAACAAATGTTTTGGTTGGGTTATTTGTTTTTATAATGAAATGATCTAGGCATGAACCGCTTTGATGCGTGGGGTGGTAATGAGCTGGCAAGAGTCCGTGGAATGAGCAGATATTAAGATAGTTATGGGCATGTATATCCATTTTCCCGGAAGCAATGTTGATATTGATGTCCCCCATTAGTATTATGTGTTTAAAAGTTGTAAGACTTTGTAACTGTACGTTTAGTGAATCTAAGAAATTTGTGAGATTTTGAGAAGGAGGTCTGTATATAGCCATAACTACCGTATCTGAATTAATTTTAATGAGTAAGCAATTACTATTTTGTAGCAAAGGTTCTTCTACAGATGTACTTAAATTATTGTTAACATACACAACTAAACCATCATTCTGGTTGATGTTCCTGTTGGTTTTATGCGAAACATATCCGTCTAATGATGGTATAACAGCTGTTTGGTTTGACAACCAACATTCTGTTAGGACGATAATGTCGCAAGTTATGCCCAGGTTCAGTAGCAATATTTCAAAACCATTAATATTTCGATTTATGCTGAGAATGTTTTGTGTGAGTAGGGTCAGCTGTTTCTCTCCCAAGGGAAAGAGGTGCTTACACTCTTCAACATTACAATTTATAGCTTCAGACACAGAAAATTGATCTAGGTCACTAAGTAAATGATCAGTCATGATAAATAAATAACTAGTAAATATAAACAAACAAAAACGACTACTAGTGTGCTTAATAGATAGGTTATTAGGTAGCGCTCTTAGGCGCCTTCATAATCAATGGAGTGGATATAGTTGTCCTCGGCAAATTTTCGTGCTGGACAATTTACATCACCAGTTTTATGATCTGATTTTCTCTTAAAACGTTTGCACGTCGCACAGTTGGGTGGACTGGTTTTTGTGCTGCATTCCTTAAAAGAGTGGCCAGTCTCTCCGCAGTGATTGCACGTCGGGCTAGTTTCACGACAGAACTTGGCCGCGTGACCGAACTGCTGGCAGTTAAAGCACCGAGTAACGATCGTAAAATCACGTACTGGGCATGACGTCCAATTGATGAATATTCGTCCTTGATTCACTAGAATCTTCCTGATGCTAGCTGGCACTTCTAGTACGTAATTGCAGACAGGGAGGTCTTTTTTTCCAGATTTATGGCTCAATTTTATTTGTTCTTCAAACGACTCACGAGTTATCATCTTATCGGAGAGGTTTCGCTCGTAGATGCAGTCAAAAACCTCCTTATCAGTCAGGGCTACCGGGACTCCAATAACAGTGATTCTTGGGCGCCGTTTTGATGGTTCTTCAACCTTAAGGCCCGAAGAAGCGAGTTTTTCTAAGGTTCTTAGCTTCTGAATGTCCTCTTTGGAGTCGGTACTGATAAGAACACCTCCATTTTTTACTTTTTTAAGGCCACGAACATGTAGTTTAAGTTCCCCGGGCGAAATAATTCTCTGTACGAGAGACTTGGTATCGTCACTGGATTTGGTCTTGTCGCTGGGATATATGGCAACTGAGCTTAAGTTTGCTGGGCGCACAAAGTTATCCGAGCCTTTTTTGACCATATTAGCGTACGAAAAGGGTTCTGGAGGGTTTGAAATGCCTTCAACTACTTCTTTGAACTGCAGGAGAGAGTTCGCGATGTTCTGTTGTTGCTGTAAGTGCTGAATGGTACTATGGGCTTGAATGGTTTTTTGCTTTAAGGATTGATATAAAACAGCCATTTGTGATGCGCCATTTGAGACACTACGGCAAAGATTGGCTACACGAACCTTTTGTTCCGCGATCATTTTTCCCTCAGCGACTAAACTGCATACTTCACTTAGGATTTTTTCTATGGACCCCATCCATTTTTGTATCTCCGGCGTAGAAATAACTTCAGTTGGTAGCTCATTTTCCAAGGGAGGTGGTGGATTTGGGTCTACAGGCTTGAAAACTTGAGTTGGTGTCGGCGGAGGACTTCGCTGTACTAGATGGCTACGGCCAAACGGGCTAGATCCTGTGTTAGACATATCTAACACAGAAACACTATTTGTCTTTAAAAATACTTTAGCTCATTCTTACACAAAGTCAGTAACCTCGTAATAATCACTCACGACACACTTAAATCACTGACGACGCAAATGATTCTATCAATTTTATTTGTAATTAATTAATAGTATCATAATAAGCTGAGCAAGATACGTCCGCGCTGTCAAGCGATTGACCGCGAAACCTCCATTCCGTAATGTCATCAATGCGACAGCCGATTTTCTTACTGCTGAGCTCAACGATCAGATCGTTGATGTAGAGGTTGAAGAGCTTTGGTGACGTTATCCCCCCCTGTCTCACTCCGCATTCCAGACCATATGGCACAGAGAGCTTATCAGCCCATCTCACACTATTAATCTGATTGTAGTACCAAAACTGGAGGATACGCAACAGTTCAGCTGGCACTCTTCTCTCACGTAGTTTTTTCCACATGATATCGTACGATACCAAGTCAAAAGCACGGGAGAGGTCTAAGAAGCAAGCATAAATAGGTGTTTGGCGTTTCGTATAATATTGCACCGTATGCTTGAGGCCAAGAATCGCGCTTTCAGTGCTCAGGTCACTACGAAACCCAAATTGCGCATCGTGTATGTTAAGGATACCATCCAAACGCGTATCCAGCTGGCTGTCTAGCACCTTTCCAATAATCGTAGCAAGGGAGATAGGTCGATAATTGCCCTTATCAGCCACGTCACCAGTTTTATTTTTAATAATGGGCACAACAATAGTTCGCATAAGGTCCTGGGGGAGGTATGAGTGACACATACACAGTGAATTTAACATAGCCAGTACTCTGGATATGTGAGGACCGGCATGCTGCAAGTGCTCAATGCTCAGCCCGTCGTGACCTGGGGACTTTCCTCTAGTCATTCTTTTTATTGTTTTGGACACTTCCTTGGCAGAAAAACGAACAAGATCAGTATCACGACAGTCTACGTCATCGAGCACTCGCAGCGGTGAGCCCAGCGGTGAGTCCACTTTAAAATGGTCTACAAACATATTGGCAATGCTTTCCGGCTCATCCGCACCCCCAACACTCACAGGAAGACCAGGCTTAACATCAAGCTTTTTTGTCGCCTTCCAGAACTTCTGAAAGTTGTTGCTCTTATGGTGAGAAGTAATAATATCTAGCTTGATCTGTTCTTGATGATTCTGGCACCACTTTAATTTGCTTTTAAATATTTTACGAGTAAGACACATGTCGTCATAAATATCACCCGAAGATGGTTTGTTATGCCATAACCATAGCTGATACTTAAGCCTGGCCTTCGCGTGGGCATCTCGTACGTGCTTATTCCACCCGACAACACGGCCACCATTTCTGTTTGACCGTGTTTCCCCTTTGCTTTTGAATAGCGGCTTCCGACAAAATCGACACAATATTGGCATACATGTGGTCAAGAATCTGCCTATGCGCAATATTATCACAATGTTTATTACTGCACAAACCAAACTCTTGAGGGTAGTCAATCAACCTTAATTTAGTATTACAGATATCATTGTACACATTGATTTGATCACTGTCCCTTTCCCCCCAAACAACTTTGTTACCAGACGTGTTTGTAGCTACAGTCTTTGGTTTAATTTTGTCCAATCTACACTCAACAAATAAAGGAAAGTGATCAGACCAAAACACATCGTGAACCACACCTATATCAGTAACCGTTAGCCAAGCCGATTGTGAGACAACACAGTGATCAAGCCATCGCCTACTACCGTGCGCGTCACTGATAAAGGTATAACTATTTGACCTTAAACCTAATTTGTCAATGTCTGCACAGATCCACTTTTGATCGTTACAGAAAACCAAAAGTTCATTGCAAAATAACTCACCGGGGTGGGCATTGAAATCACCGAGTATGTAAACAGTTTCAATGTTAGTGGTTTCAATAATCGCACTCATTTCACTCAAGCAATCGGTGAATTCCACTAAGTTCTCACTTGAGTCTGTCGGCATGTATACACTAAATACAAGCATAGTCCTATCTCCGATCGACACTTTTACAGCAGCCAAACGCGCACTAACACAGATGATTACAGACACGGATTTGAACACTCGCTTACGCCACAAGATCGCAACACCTCCATACGGCCGCCCTCTAAGAATTTCAGCCGATGTATCGACGGCTGACTTTCCTGTGTATTCAAAATCCTCATGCAATTGGCCCAGGTAAGGTATATCATGAGGAAGCAGCCATGTTTCCTGAAGGGCTACTTAGTCGGCTGACTGGCACAGAAGTTTAACTGCATCGGCAAACCGTTTCACCGATTTGCAATTAAAACTTACAAATCGACTAGTTTCACATTTACTGTTATCCATGTTAGTTTGTTTTTGTCAATGTTTGCTTGAATACGCCAGTCTTCGACTTATAAGTTTCACTCACAAAACGTCGAAAAGTAATACCGTCGGGCCAGAACTTATCATCAAGAAACAACTCCATTTTTGATTTAGGGACATACAACTTAAAGGAGTTATATCCCCTCTCCGTTTTTCTATTAATTTTGAAAAGAGTTACATCTTCCTGAATGTTGTCTTTTATATACGCAACAATATCGCTTTCATTTGTTTGTTTACACACATTAGAAATAAACAATGGTACTCTGGTAATAGCTGCCTTAAACTTTCCGTCGGGGCCGACGTCAGCCTTGCCCATCTTCCCACCAGAAGTCTTCTTCTTTTGCTTCTTCTTAGTAACAAGCTTCCAATTTTCCCCTACTATCTGTTTGCACTCGTTACTCGTCCTAAGTACTTCCGCCATCGATTTGCGTTCAGTATCTCTAAGAATGGGAGAACGATTACTGTTTACATTCGAGTTCGCGTGAATTAAACTCGTAGTAGTGGTTCTGCATTGTTCATTTGGCCGGCCGGTGCCTCGCTCTGACTCATCGCTGTCGTGCCGTGGTGCGAGCGAGACGGCATCACACAGATTTAAATTGACTACCGCGCTCGCGCAACCAGCTGATTGCTTTGCGCCGTTAGTATTTTCTGGAGTTGACAAAAGTTTTTTCTGCACACCCACATATTTAGGAAAGTAATCGCTGATATTCGACTGTGACAAGGATTTAGGAGATTTATCCTTGCTTCCTGAATACGGCTGCTGTTGTAATGCCATGGGACCACTGTCAAAATTATCCACATCTGCGATAAAGGCGCCTCGTCTCCTATTCACAAAATCAAAACGATTGTGAACTGTTGACGCACTCTTTAAATTATCTATTTCAGATTTTAATTCTAGTAACTGGCACGTTGTGGCACAGTCATTCTTAAGGCTTTTGATGTCCAATTGTAGCACCAGAATATCCTTCAGGAGTTTTGTTACATCTATGTGATCAAATGTAACCGGTGGGAGTTTTTGAAGGTCTCTCGCCACAAAAATCGGTACTAGCTCGGGATCCGTGAGCTTCATAAGACATATGATGTCTTCGATATCTCGAGCACCTTTCCCCTTGCTTTTACGAACTTTTCGTTTTGAGTTAGGAACACAATCGAAAAGCAGTTTTTTCGCCGCCAAAATTTCACTGTCCGAATAACTGTCACTGCATAACCGTAGGAGGGACACCTCATCCATAACGTCCGCCTTATTTTGGATAAACGCTAGTAACTCATTTATTACAATGTTACAATTAGCACATTTCACAATATTTGACGCCATTGCACCGATACAAGGTACGCTGCCGCGCTGGTAGTACGTACATACGCATTCGCGCGCGAATGACGACTGATTATTGCCTATATTGAATGATTATTACCCAGAATTCTTTACTTCATTAGATTGTTTAATTTATAGCACGTATCATTAGTAAAGACAACTTTTCTAGTGCGATGTGGCCGAAAAGTGACGAACTTGAAACTATTTCGCTGATTATTTATTAATGTGATAGATTTATGCTACCTTTTTGTTGATTTTAGAACGATTTTAAGCATATCTTTACGCTAAATATAATTTTATTTTGTTTCAATACCTAGTTGTTTTATTTCTGATTGATTATATTTTGTGACGTTCAGGAATACTTTGCATCATATGCTGACAGAAAATCTTGAATATTTCTGATGTTTATGGTTTAATTTTAATATAAATAGCATATTTAGAATTCCTGATCGTCACAGGGTCAATTTTTCTGAAAATCACCCTCCCACAATCGTGGAAAGAGGCGACCGTTATCGGTATTCCAAAACCGGGAAAGCAAAAGTCCGCCCCTAATAGCTATCGCCCCATCAGTCTGCTCAAGGTCTTAGGTAAAATCTATGATGTCTGCGCATTCCATGGTTTTCTACCTGCGCACACTTTGCCTACACATCATAGCGGTTCCTGCCTCGATCATATGATCATCAAATCCAGTTTATCGTATGTTACGCTTGTTACTAACTCAACAATTACTGACCATCACGCTGTTCTACTTGCCCTTAACTTAATGCTGCCTAAGCTAAATCGTCCCCAGACAAAAACGCAATTAAACATAAACAAACTCGAACATAATTTATGCAAACTTGACTTTAGCCCAGTTTACAATACTGCTGATGCAAATTTTGCTTTATCGTACGTAATAAAACATGTTCAATTAGCAATATTATGTAATACTACTGTTATTACAGTAAACAAGAAATTTTATAATATTAAACCTTGGATCACTCCTGGCCTGATTCGGTGTATAAGACACAGAGATAAACTTCATCAGACATGTAGGAGGAACCCAGGTGATACTATCATTAAAACCACATATACCAGATACAGGAATTTTTGTAATAATCTCTTAAAGAGCTTAAAAAGAAATTACGATGAAAATGAATTACATAAAGCAGGAAACAATAGTAAACAACTTTGGAAACATATTAAAAACGTCACTTATATGTCAAAACAACGTGAATCAAATTCGAGTTTATTGCCTACTAATCGTTCATCGCTTTTATCAGCCAACCTTGTCAATAATTTTTTCGTGAATGTTGGGAAAACTCTTGCCGAACAGATTCCTATGAATCACTGTGTTCAACCATCTTCCCAAGAATTGAATAGTAAGCGCGCACTACAATCTTTTGGCTTGCTGGACACTGACGAAGACGAAATAACACGCATTATTAGTGGATTAAAAGATGACTGTGCAGTGGGTTGGGATAATATTAGCAATAAGATTCTTAAACAATTCAAGCACATCCTGGTACCACCCCCTTAACACATATTTTTCGTATCTGTTTTTCCGAAGGTATTTTTCCTAAATGCCTTAAAAAAGCAGTCGTAATCCCTATTTTTAAATCCGGGAAGAAAGACATAGTTAATAATTATAGGCCAATATCGTTACTCCCCTCAATATCTAAAATACTAGAGAAAATTGTCAACAGTAGGCTAGTTAACTATTTGGAAAAAAATAATTTATTATCACCGGCGCAATTTGGTTTTAGAGCCAAATTATCCACAGCCGATGCGGTGCACCACCTGACCGATTATGTCTCAGAGGAACTTGGCAAAGGAAACCAGACCCTGGGGGTCTTCCTTGATCTGGCGAAGGCCTTCGACACAGTATCCGTTTCTATGCTTTTGAACAAATTAGAGGCTATGGGAATAAGGGGAACGCCGCTCAAACTTTTTGCTGATTACCTAAACGACAGATATCAATGTGTTAGAATAGATAATATTACGAGCGAAGAGCAAAAAAATACTGGTTTTGGTGTTCCCCAAGGAAGCATACTGGGCCCAACCCTCTTCCTGGTTTATATTAACGACTTGTGCGATTTAAACATTAAACAAGGCAAAATTGTTTCATATGCTGACGACACGGCCTTAATATTTACCGCTAAAACCAGTAACGAATTGTACGAATACGCTCAATTAGGTTTCAACACTGTGACTAATTGGCTTCAAAGTAATTTACTAACATTAAATGCTGACAAGACCAAATGTATTCACTTCTCCATGCGTAAGCCTAAATGTAACATAGCTAATCCTTATCTGTTTGCTCATCAATGTGGACTCCTCAGTCTTCCAATCAGTACTTGTGATTGTCCTATTATCTCCCATACATGCAACATAAAATACCTCGGAGTAATAATAGACGAAACACTTACTTTCAGACCACATATTGAAAGTTTGGTCAAAAGAGTGCGCAAATTAATATACGTTTTTAAAAAACTGCGAGCTATTGCGCATTCAAAATTAATCAAACAAGTTTATTTGGCCCTAGGTCAATCTGTAATCCAGTACTGTATCACTACATGGGGTGGAGCACTCAAAACTCACTTACTCCCTCTTGAAAGAGCTCAGAGAGCCATTTTAAAAGTAGCAAATTTCCATCCCTTTCTTTATCCCACAGCTCTGCTATACAAATCATGTAACGTACTGACTGTTCGCCAGCTCTTCATTATGCAATTGGTATTAAAACAGCACACCATGCTTTCGTACAACACCGAAAATACTAATAAGCGACGGAATGATATTGTATGCGATTCAAATGCGTTCTCAAAATATGTTTTTATAAAAAGATTTTTTACATTTTTAGGTCCATTTCTGTACAATAGGTTAAATAGAAAATTATGTATCTATAAGTTAAATTATTATAGCTGTAAAAAGACAATTGTGCAATATTTACTAAGCATATCTTACAAAGAGACAGAAGATCTTCTTTTTGTCTGTAAATAAAACATGACGTGTCCATTAATTTTAGGTTTTAAGTATAGGCAATAAAATTGATCCATTATTGTTAATTTATTATTTTAAGTTCACTTATGTGCTCAATCTAGCCTGAAACACAGGTTATACCTAGGTCAGGCAAATAAGCAACTGTGTTCTTTAAATTTTGTGAGATATTTATTGTAAATGTGTCCTATTTTATAAATAAACAATTTTATTATTATTATTATTTATTATTATTATTATGAGCGTCTTATTTATAAGCGACTCAGGGACTATGCCGAAGCCAAGGGCCTCCTCCCAAACGAACAGTTTGGCTTTCGAGCTAATCACTCATGTGTCCAACAGGTTAACAGTATCGTTGAACATATCAGCGACCGCACTCAACGCGGCTTAGTGACGGGAGCCGTGTTCTTTGACATAGCGAAAGCTTTCGACAAAGTCTGGCACAATGGCTTAATTTATAAGCTATACAAACTCGGCGTGCCTGACCGTCTCGTGCTCATCATACGAGACTATTTGTCGAATCGCACTTTTCGGTATCGTATCGAAGGTGCGCTTTCCTCCCCCCACCCTATCCGAGCCGGCGTCCCTCAAGGCGGTGTGCTCTCACCCTTATTTTTCACGCTATTGACAAGCGACATTCCCAGAAATGACAAGACGCAGTTAGCTCTTTTTGCCGATGACACGGCCATCTATTGCTCAGGCAGTAGTGAAAAGTCAATAGCCAAAAAACTCCAGAAGGCGGCCTTCGACCTAGGCGATTGGTTTAAATTCTGGAGATTTGAAGTTAATCCCGAGAAAAGCCAGGCGGTCTTGTTTTACAAGCCGCGGGCTAGACTCGTTCCCAAACCACCGAGTCCGATCACCATGTTTGGTAAGCAGATCCCGTGGGAAAAGCAAGCCAAATATCTAGGTGTGATACTAGACCACAGACTCACCTTTGCTGAGCACATAAAAACGGTACGTTCGCGCGCCGCTTTTGCTCTGGGTAGACTCCATTCCATGCTGAATGCACGCAGCAAACTGTCCCTTAAATGTAAACTGCGCATTTACACAACGTGCATTCGCCCGATAATGACTTATGCGTGTGCCACATTCGCACACACAAAGTCAAAGCAAATCCACAGGATGCAAGTAGTCCAAAACCGGTTTCTCCGAAAAGCCACGGGCGCCCCGTGGTTTATTAGGAATGAACGACTTCATGTCGACCTTAAAATCCCGACAATAAAACAATTCATGAAACGTCTTACAAAGCGTTTTATTGAATCAGCTGAGAAACACAGCAACCCTTTGATTGCAAAGGCCTCACAATAAACTCCCTCTCGTATTAGTAAGATTCGCCGTCCTCGGCATACACTCGTCGAGTCAGATGACGAGATCACAAAGATTCAGGAAAGCTGTAGGGAAACCAGCACTCTTAGAAAAAACAAACACAGACCGCGTTCCGTATACCGACCTCGCCGCCGAGGTCCGTCGCGACGCCCCATTCAAAACCCTCCCCGACTTTTGCCAACGAGCCAGCCCGCACCGCTGAGCCTTTAGCTTTAATAACCCCTAAATAATAAAACGACCCAGCCTGATTGTCCCTTGCTGTCCCAAACTGACGCCGCTAAGCCGAGGTCGTATTCCACAGGGAATGCCCTTAGCGAGCGGTCAGTAGTTTTAGCTTGTAGCTAGCTTTGTTGCCTTGGCTGGGGGCCTTAAATTCATTTGAGGTCAGTTGATAGCCCCTGCGTGTTAACTTGCTAGTGGTCATACCGAAAAAAAAAAAAAAAAAAAAAAAAAAAAAACTATCATCACTAATCACTAGGTACTTTTATTTAATTGTCTTTATTTTAAATTTTCTTATTTTCAATGAGTCCACCTTGTTGACGAATACAAAGGGCCAAACTGCGTTTCATATTTCCCCGCACATTCGAAAATAAATTGTCACTTACAGCCATTCCTCTCAATTTCTCAAACGCATTTATTATTCGAAGACGTAGTTGTTCCACCGAGTCCACGTTCTCCGCGTACACATCGTCTTTGATGCAACCCCAGAAAAAAAAGTCTAGTGGCGTGAGGTCTGGCGATCTTGCTGGCCACCTACGAGGGCCAAATCTCCCAATCCATTGTGCTTCAAACGTGTTATTTAGCCACTGCCTGGCAGTTGATACCGAATGAGCCGGCGCGCCATCTAATTGGTACCACATTTTTTGGTATCGGTGGACGCTAAGGTTGCAAACATTTACCGAAAATCGGTACTGATGGGCTGTTTCCCGCCAAACGCGCGGATTTTGGTTTTTGGGTGCCCAATGGTGCAGATTGTGCTGGTTCCACATGCCGTTTCTGGTAAACGTGCTTTCGTCAGTCCAACAAATTTGGGAAAGAAAATCACTGTCTTCTTCAATTTTACTTAGTAACCACTGACAATAATTCACTCTTATTTGTTTATCACGCGTTAACAATGTATGAACTTTTCTAAATTTGAACGGGTGCCACTTTTCGCGCTTTAGTATCCTATGGACGGTTTTGTGATGGACTTGAAAATGTCTAGCGCTCTGGCGGAGGCTAGTTTTGGGTTGACCTTCGAAGTATTGTAGCACATTTTCAGTTATCTGGATTGGGTTTTGTCGTGTAGGCGGTCGATCTAGGCGTTGAGACCTAGGATCCACTGGTCGGTTTTCACGGATACGCTGAAGAGCTCCTACAATAGTGCGAGGATTAGAAGGGCATTGCCTTGAATGACCATATCTTTCGCGATATTTCCTTATCGCAAGGGCGGCATTTTGTTGGCATTCTCCGTAAATTAGGATCATGTCCGCATATTCAGCTGCCGTGTAATTCGGATGTGTATTTGCCATCACAAATTCACAAATAATAACGTCCTTAATCGTAAAACACGTACTATGTAGATCGGAAAAC
This sequence comes from Melanchra persicariae, assembly GCA_947386135.1. Taxonomy (NCBI): domain Eukaryota; kingdom Metazoa; phylum Arthropoda; class Insecta; order Lepidoptera; family Noctuidae; genus Melanchra; species Melanchra persicariae. The sequence continues at coordinate 5,665,082 of OX376673.1, read as the reverse complement.
TAACGAAAACAAAGCAAAGCGTCTTTATCGCAGTACCATAATCTATTTACTATTCTAATTACACAAAACTAAATAAATAAAACAATAAGTAAGCGTCTTTTTCGCGAAACATTCACAAAACAATTACACGACGTAAGCGCACGAGCGTAAAGATGTGTGTCAAGGTAACCGGTCCGGCTAGCACTGGATAAAAAAAGAGAAGGATTCGGTTGCGGCGGGGGTGGAAGGGAGAGCGCGCGCGCCGACAAAAGGATAGAGGTATTGCTTATTCGTTTCAATTTCTTTGACGCGATGTTACGATCCGTGACCCCGGCAAATGACCGCTGCACTATGATTATTTTTGTACAGGATGCTCCAAAATGCTTATTTCTATATTTTTTTAAATTTTTAAATAAATCAGTAAATAATGACGTTTTATGAAAATAAAATTACTTCTTAAAACGAAACTGGGAAAATGTATACGTGTGTTAAATTAATGTCACCATTTGTAGCGCCACGTTGTATAACATTGAGAAACACAAGGCAGGTGAAAGTGGGAAACAATGCCTAAACTTTGATTTAGAAATGGCCGGTCGATAATTTTGAATCGCTCGCCAATATTTCTTTTAATCCATATTTATCTCGGATATTTTGGCCTTTATAAAAAGGCAATGATTTTCAAATGGACCTAAGTAGGGTAAAATTGGGGCTTCTGCATCACTTGTTCTCGCGCCGCTCGAACTGCGTGATGCAGAAACCCCAATTTTACAATCGAGAACGGATTTCTGGATCGATTTACATCATAATTTAAAAAAATGTATATTCAACTAAACGAAATCTTGTTAGCAAACAATACATGCAGCGGCATTGATACTGTTTATTGTATCGGAAAATATCTATGCGAATAAATTCTGATCTACATTCTGAATGTATAATGAACACAAAGTATAAAACTGTGTGATTGGTCTTAGAGGTATCGCAAGTCTTTTATTAAATAAAACCAAAGATAATGTTAATTAAAAAAATATAAATATATTTGTGTTTTCAAACAATGGATGGGATAAAAATTTAATCTTCAGACAAAATCTGGTATCATATGTTTCCTCCTCCACCTTAGAACCATTATATATGTTTGTTTCTTTATTAAATTGATGTTTGAGTTTATCTGAGGGTTTCGGATCCTGGCTCTCGCTTCAGTGACACAATTTATATGAAATAAATTTCACTTCCTGGCAGTATCTGGAAGCAATCAATATCTTCTAATGCAGGTAAAACTAACTCATGAGCTGTATCACTCTCCTGATGGAGTAAATCTGTTGTAGCTGTCGATATACTACTCCCACTAGTCTTTGACGAACTCGCAATCGATTTTTCAGGATCAGCCTGTTTGTTGCTTACTTTAACGAATGTGCGAAGTTTCTCATCAGGTTCGCTTTTGAGTATAATGTAGTGAGTATCTTCCAAATTCTGATAAAATAAATCTTCTGTTCGGGTTATATCATTATCCTGATGTTTTAATTCACCTGCGTTCGATACTCTTTTTCCAGGTTGCATATGTTGAATGTGAATTACCTCACCCCTATCATTCTTCATAATCATTTTGCGAATTCCATTTATATCAGATTTCACTGAGTGAAACATTATAGAAAATATAAATTTTAGTTATTTTTTAAGGAGATATATTCAAAACTGAACCGTTGCGCTGTAATGTTCAGAGTTGAATTGCTGTGATGCATGATGCTTCTATATTATATATGCAAGATTTGATCATTTAAGTGCAATGCACCATCATGTAGGTACTTACATAAACATTCAAATATGGTAGATATTAACCGACTCATGCGGGAGCACGATACGTTGGTGTATATTCTAATAGACTAACTGTTTAAGACAGTTATCAATATAGTATTTTCCCTTCACAGCGTTCAAATAAAAACATTGAGGAAAATGTATAGCATGTTGCATCCAAGGATCATCGTAAATCTCCCAATCTTCTATAACACCTCCACATGAGAAACATGCTGCTTTATCATTTACACCATTTCCACAATAAAAAAATCCAGCGTCAGCCATTTCCATTTTCAATCTTCTCCTGGAATCAGCCATTGCCCAATAATACCCAAATGAAAACTCGCGCATTTTATATGTATTAAACATGTCATATCGAGGATTGCATTTATTTTGACTCATGGTCTGCTTACTCGCTTTCTAGTACTTGTAATAAGTAATAGTAATAAGTATAATACTATAATGACAAGGCACAGCTGTTGCAAGCAACTTATAACGTTTAACATTAGGCAGGATTGATGGGAGTGGGAGATAGGAAAAGTTTCATTTCATACCTGTTACAACTAATTTAAAATTATTTTGTTGAATAATGAAAAAAAAGAAACAAAAATTATATAAAAAGTTTATTATCAGAGCACCATTTTTTTAAACACAATACATTTTTCAAAGCACAAATTGAGTTATGATACATACAACAATACAAATCTTCAGAACACTTATATCGATCATACAGATTTAGCAAACTAGGGCAACCTTTATCTTCTAAATTAATCACATTATTATTATTATTATTATTATTATTTAAAATATTTTTTAACCATAACACTTTTTCAAGACCTTTTATATAAATACATTTATCTCTTAAAAAATCTAAAACTAAATACTGACAATTTGAATAAGGTATAAACCCTTCACTCCAGTATATCTTCCTGTTACGTTCAATCCACGCTACTTGCCGTCTTTCTTGTTTTGTCAAATCGCAAAAAGGAAATGGCGGCTTAATTAAAAACACTTGAATTTTGTCACTACACAATATAGCAATTTCTTTTAGCACAAATTCATTTGCTTCTGTTTTAAAGCCTTGCACATCTACAATGGCAGTCATGATAATCGACGAACTATGTTGCTCAGAGGTTTGTATTCCACAAGTCGATCGTTTATAATCAAACAATATGCAGCAGTGTTTTCTGGTATTGGCGATGAACATTCAATTTCTAGCCGAACGTCTACTGGACCGGTTTTTAAACTATCGTTTTGCCTTGAACAATCTAAAATGAATAGGGGAGCCTTCTCTTTAAAGTCCTTTAGATTAAGCAGCGGTTCTACTGGACAGTTGTAATAAGACTGACGAAATTTAGCATACATTTCATATAATATACTGTATTTGTTCTCAGAAAACTTTAGACTTAAAGGTTCATATGGATAATATTGTGAATTTAAGAAGAGAGTGACGTTTGTCACTTCGCAATGATCGAATAGTGAACTGTCTTTTAGTTTATTGCTTTTTCTATTAGTTTGTAGGCAAAGAATGACATATCTAGGTTTTTCCAATTGTGATGCAGTTTTAACGGACCATGAGTGTTTTGTGGTTTTAGGTAGTAAAGGATATTCGTACAAATCCCAATTCCTAAATGGTATTTGAATAGGCTTATCTTTTTCTAAATGTTTCAATAGAGTCAAACGCACACGATCTGAGACTTTTATGTGTGGTACCCTCCATTGTATTCTTTCTATTTCTATTTGGAAATGTGTAACATCTGCATCATTAAGTATAACGCTATTTAAGTTAGAGTTACTTCGATTTAATATAAGCTCATGTTTACAATTTATTATAATCTTATCATAATCTTCCGCAAATCCTAAAACCTTATTTAATGGTATTAAAGCATCAAAATAACCAGCACTTTTAAATCCAGTTAAATTCCAGCCCCATAGGGCAGCCACTTTATTTTCAGCATCATTAAATGAAACGTACGATTTTATTGTTGAAGTTATGCCTGAGTTTTTTATACGATCTATTTCAATACCGTTTATTTCGTACCTGATGTCTTGAAACAAGAACATAGCAGAGTTATTGCTAAACGAAATATTTTTTTCAATCGGTTTTCCATCTTTTCCAAAGAGCTTTGCTCGACCTTCGATGTAAATTGAGCTGGCTGATGGAAGCACGTATATGTCTTGCTGGTGGATGGGAATTCTGATTTCATCATTTTCTCTAAAGCAGTTATTGTAGGGGTTGTAAGAATGGATTTCATAACTTTCGATCGAAGTATCGAAGTGCGGAAAATCATTAATCTGTAGTATATTCATAGTTTAAAACCTAGGGCTTTAAGAAAATTTTTATTTGTTTTAGTTAAATTTTTCACTTTTTTCTTACGTCTGGGCACCTTTGAGGTTGTAGAAGAAATAAGACGTTTCATTTTGACCGGAGGGTATATATTATATAATATCATTTTATCTTCCTTAAGTGAAGACGCAGTTGAATGTGTTCTATCCAATCAATGCAGTAACCAAATTGATCAACAACTTTAATAGATATAGATGAAATTATATTTTTGTTCACTGGGAAGTAAATAACATTTGCAGGAGTTTCTATGTACTGACGGTCTGCAGCAGAATTAGATATAAATTCATGAATAATATGAGTTTGTAATCCGTTAGTGTAGGATCCGTAGATTAAATCACATTCAATTCTAATTACAGGTGAACTTTTATTATTATTTTCATTAAAATGTACTTTTGGTATTGAATTTAAAATTGAAAAGTTTAGCAATCCGCACTCATATTTCCCAGATAAAGTCAGAGGAGGTTGAAAAAACGATTCTAATTCTGATTTTTTACCGGAGATAGTCACTGTTATAGACATACTTGCATACTGATCACTTTTTGATAAACCTATTTATTTTATTCCTTGCCTACACCAAAACTTTCTTAAAAACTTTAGACAAAGATGGCCGCAGTTAAAAGGGTGATCCCCTTGAATATTTTCATAATTGAGGATTAGCCAGTGGTCAAGTGGTTACGCGCACAATAGTTTTTAATCGCCTACCCACCATCCGCACGGACCGCTCTTTTTCAACTACCCTGCGACTGTGTGAACGAACTTAGTTCGCTCGCACAGCCACAGGGAAAGTACAGTTTTTCGCCTCCAAATTTCAAAAATTTAACGGTCGCGGTACACCAACTTCCAAGAAGATGCCGAAGCCGGCGCCCGCGGCCCTCCAGGCCGTGGCGGCGCCTGTGAAGAAGACCCGCCGCCTGAACGGGCGAGCCGCCCGACGCTGGACCGATCGACGTCGCTGCCGAACATCGGCACCGCGTTGGCCGGTTCCGCGACGGCCGGCCCACCGAGGAAGCAGCAACCGCCGCAGCCATCACCACAATCGCCAGCATCGCCACCAACATCGTCGGCAGCGAGCCGACGCCAAGCTGGGCCAGCACCCCCCGCGGCAGCGAGAATGGGGCCCGCTCAAGCCCCACACCCCGCCGCCGCTTACCAGGTACGAGCGCCGCCGCCGCGCGCCTCCGCGTCTCGCGCACCTGCGCCCGCGCGCGGTGCTGCGCCACCGGCCCGCGACTCGGCACCCGCCGCGCGCCCCGCGGCGCCGCCGGCGCGTACCTACGCGCAGACCGCGTCGCCTACCCTCGGTTCGGCGCGCCCGCACGCTGCGCGCCGCGCGTCACCACCCGCGCCCGCGCCTACTGCCGCGCCGCATGCGCACGCAACTCGCGCTGCCCCGCACTCCGCGTCGACCGCGCCCCGCAGCTTGCTGGCGGGCGCAGCGGCACCATCAACGAGAGGGTCATCCAGAGACCCACGTCTACAGAGGGGCACCGCGCCGCCCGCGACCCCCCCTGTACCCGCCTCGCCTGCGGCCCCGCGCGCCGCGGCCTACGACGCCCTGGCGACTTTCTCGGCCCAATCCTCCCGTGCGGGTTCGAATGTGTCGCTGGGCTCGCTCAATGAAGAGGAGAACGGAGCGCCATCCATCGCTTCGGAGGAAGAGATGGAGTACGAGTGTCAAGAGACGCGTCCACAGCGGCGGCGCAGGAGCACGGACGAAGAGGAAGAGGAGGCGAAGCGGCACTGCCTCGACCCGCCGTCGCGGGGCCGAGGCGGCCGTTCGCCGTCTACGAGCCCGTCCCCGACAAAAACGGGGGTAAGTCGAAAAAAAACAAATTCACTAAATTTTTCCTCTACCCTCAAAAACGAGGCAGCCCCCACACCGGGCACGGCCGCGCCTAACGCGCCCCCGGCTCTCAATAAGGCCACGAAGAGGCCACGCTACCCTCCGCTGGTAGTGGAAAAGCTCCCAAACTGGGCCCACCACTTCCGGGCCCTCGCCGCCAAGCTGGGCCGGCCGCCAAACGCCCGCCCTTACGGCTCCGGCGTCCGTTTCTCGCCGGAGTCCGAGGACGAGTACCGGCTGGTCCAGCGTTACCTAGTGAACCTGGAGAAGGAGGAAGGCGTGAGCTGGTTCGCCTACTCCCTACCAGCGGAGAAGCAAATGAAGGTGGCCATTAGGGGGCTGCCTTCAGACACCGATCCCCAGGAGATCGAGGAGGAGCTCCGCCACCTAGGCTACGAGCCAACATACGTGCGCCACATACGCGCACGTCAAGGAAGACCCGGCTGCGTGTTCTACGCCATGCTAAAAAGAACACCAGACGCGAGGAAAATCTTCGACACCTCTGAGTTCCTGCTTATGAGAGGTGTCAAGATAGAAGCATGGCGTGGAAAGCGTGGGCCCGCTCAGTGCCACCGGTGCCAGAAATTTAGGCACTCGTCGCACCAGTGTCACCGCCCGCTCGCCTGTGTCCGATGCGGTGAAGGGCACACCGCGAGAGACTGCCCACGCCCGAGGGAAGAGCCCGCCACCTGCGCAAACTGCGGGGGCGCGCACCCGGCGTGCCACATAAGGTGCCCGGTGTTCCAGAAGGAACTACGGAACAGGCGTGCGGGGACTGTCGTCATCACGACAAACACCTCGCGCCGCCCAGCAAACCAAGACGGTGAGGGGCCGCAGGAAGAGGCCAAGGGCGGCGCATCATTGATGGCGGCAGCCAACGGACCCACCACACGCGGCGGAGCTACCTCCTCCACCAGGCGGAGGAAGAGGAAGAGAGGGGGCAATAAGAAGAGGATGACGGGGGCCCCCTCAGCGACTAAGGAAAACGAAATTCCTCAGGCCGCCCCTGCCCCTAGCAAGGCGCAGGCAACGATTACTGCAACAAAGGTTGCTATGCGTGCGACAGTAGGCGCCGGCAAAACACCAAAGTCACTGAACGACATGCCCGCCGGCGCCGAAAACAAAAACAAGAAGAATGTCAGTGCCTGCGCCATAAAGCTGCTGATGGACCTTATAAAGGCCATCAGCCAGGGGCAGGACATAGAACAGGTTATCCTTGACGGCCTGGCCTCTCTTCTAACCCTCTACCATGGCTAGGCCGTTAAGGATATTGCATTGGAATGCCCGCGGCCTGAAGGACAAGGTCGCCCCTCTCCGCCACCTCCTGAGGGACCAGGACATCGACGTGGCGCTCATAAACGAGACGCACCTGGGACCCGAAGATAGGGTAAGGTTCCCAGGATACCTCGTATATAGGAAGGATGAACGGTCGGCACTTAACTACAGATACCGTGGTCTGGCGGTACTAGTGAGACGAAGAGTCGTCCATCAAGAACTCCCCCCGTCGACGCTGCAGCACATGTACGCCCTGGGCGTGCAGCTGCATGTAGCCGGCGAGGATGTGGAACTGTACGCTGTGTATAGGCCGCCCGCATCGTTTTTCGATGCGTCAGAGGTGCGGGCGCTACTAACAAAAACTGATAACGCAACCATCCTCGCCGGTGACCTAAATTGTAAACACCAGGCGTGGAATTCGCAGCACCCGAACACCGGGGGGAGACGGCTCTTCGCGGACGCGGAGGCCTTCGGCTACTCGGTGTCCGGCCCTGAGACGCCTACCCACTACCCGGAGAACCACAGCCACCTGCCCGACGTACTGGACATCGTAGTACACCGAGGGCTAAACTGCCAGATCACGCAGCAAGTGATCGACGACGAGCTACAGTCTGATCATCAGCCTGTGCTCGTCGTCCTATCGGGGATGCCGACCCGACTGAAACCACTAGCGCCACGTCGCCAACTGGATTGGACCAAATACGCAGAAAGGATTGATGCCACCACACCAACTCGGCCAATAAATACCGCCGCGGACGTGGACTCGCTTGCGAACGACGTCACTGCTTGCGTGCAAAGCGCCCTAGAAGAGGCCACCACAGAACAACCAGCGGAGGGGAGAGGGCTAAAGCCGCCCCTACCGCCTCGGATTCGTGCGATGGTTGCCGAGAAGAGGCGCCTACGCAAGCAGTGGCAACAATTACGCTGCCCCTACCTCAAAACGCAGCTAAACCGTCTCGCGGAGAGGGTAAAGGCCGAGTTGAGAGACTTGGCCGCCGCGAGCTGGGAGGAACGCATAGATGACGCAGTGGGAGACTGGTCATCCGTGCACAAACTTTGCCGCCAGCTCTCGAACACCCCAGCTCCGGTGCGCCCACTACAAGGCAGCGACGGGGCAATGAAGTACGTAGCAGAGGACCGCGCGGAGGTCTTCGCTGAGCACCTGGAGCGTCAGTTCCGACCGAACCCGACCACCGAGCACGAACATGTCGCGGCAGTCGAGCAACACCTTGGGGACTACTTCGCCACGCCGATAGCTCCTGAAGAAGACGCCATCTATTTCTCGCCGGGCGAAGTTAGACGCGCCATCCGGCGCACGAAGCCACGAAAGGCCCCCGGTGCCGACGGTATCTCCAACACAGCGCTGCGCCACCTGCCGCACAAAATGGTCGCGGCCCTGGCGCGCCTGTTTACGGGGATACTGCGCACGGGGGTTTTCCCTGCCGCCTGGAAGGAAGGGCGCGTCATCATGCTGCCCAAGGCGGGAAAGAACATCCTGAAGCCAGAGAGCTATCGGCCGATCACTCTGCTGCCCACCATCTCCAAGGTGTTCGAGTCTCTGCTGCTGCGACACCTCACCCCGCACATCACTCCACGACCGGAACAGTTCGGGTTTCGGTCGGAACATAGCACGACGCTCCAGCTGTCGAGGGTACTGCACCTGCTGTTATCAACCATGAACAAGAAGGAGTACGCGGTAGCAGTATTCCTCGACATGGAGAAGGCCTTCGACCGCGTGTGGCACGACGGCCTCATTTACAAGTTGGCCACGTCTGGCGCGCCCCGTCGCGTTGTCAAAGTGGCCCAATCCTTTCTGTCAAACAGGAGCTTCAGAGTGGTGGTCGACGGAGCGCTGTCCGCCCCCCGCCCGATAATGGCGGGCGTGCCGCAGGGCAGCTGCGTGTCGCCGGCGTGTTACTCACGTTACACCGACGACATACCAACCACGCCACAGTCGACGCTCGCGCTGTACGCTGACGACGCCGCGTACATCACTACGTCACTCAACGGTAAGCACGCGGCGTTGAAAATGCAGCGCGCGCTCGACCTCCTCCCCGACTGGCTCGCCAAGTGGCGACTGTCGGTTAACGTGGGTAAGACGCAGGCGATTGTTACGGGCTCCGCGCCCCTCCCGCCCCCTCTGAAGTTCCAAGGAGTCGACGTCGCGTGGTCGCCCCGGGCCAAGTACCTGGGTGTGACCATCGACCGCCGACTCACGATGGGGCCGCACGTCCACCAGGTCGCTGCGCAGGCGAGTATCGCCCGCGCCCGACTCAAACCAGTGCTCTCGTCCCGCCTCCCGGTGCGCGTCAAGCTGGGCGTGTATAAAACCTATATACGCCCGGTTCTGACGTACGCCGCCCCCGCCTGGTTCGTTCTCCCATGCGAGGCGAACAAGAAGAAGCTCCGCGCGCAGCAACACCTCGCGCTGCGGACCATCGTAGCTGCCCCTCGCATGGTGAGGAACGACGTCATCCAGCGGGACCTCGGGATTGAGAGCCTGGATGAGTATGCAAGGCGCCTCGCGAAGGTAATGTTCGCGCGTGCCGACGCATCCGCTTGGCCCCACGTCAAGCACCTTGCGCCCTGGCACGCGCGCCCACCTGACGCGAGGCGCTTGCCCCGAGACCTGGTCGGGGACGTCGACGGCCCCGTCGCACCGGACTGACGCCGAGTAGGTCGCCCCAGTCTACACGCGGCCTACTCAAACAGTAACACTGCCCACCCCACACGCATCTCGGCGCGCAACTTGTGCTAAGTTAATATAGGCAAGTTGCGTACCGAACTCACACATGCATTTCTCCACAGGCGCTTAAACATAACGCACCGAATATGGCAGCGTGGGCTCGCTATTCGGTGCACAAGCACTGGACGGTAGTACACACACTTCATAACCGCCCACACACACACATTGAACGGCTCTGCGGTCCGCGCCGCGACCGGCTAGCTCTGGAAAACGGGGCGGACGGGAGCCTCACAATGGCCGCAGGTGCGCCCACAAGTCGGCGTTCTCGTCGCTGGTCGTTCTCGCTAGGCCTCCCCCAGGTCACTGGGGGTCTCACCTGGCGGGGACTGACCGCCGAGGCGCCGTGAAGAGGCGACACGGAGCTTGCTCGCTAGTCGCCGTGGCGCGCCTGCGGCATACATGCATCTAACACACGGGCGTGCGTTGCTATTCGTTTTTGAGTAGGCGCATGCCCGACGAAGCTCCGCTCATTAGGAGCACCATAATGACGGGCCCGTCGTTACGGGCCGAGGGGTGCCCCCGCGGGCAGGGGGCCTAGCCCTGTGACCGCTCGCCACGTCCCCTTGCGGGGACGTAGCGACTGCCAACGAGTATTTTCATAATTATAGCGAACCTCAGAGCCTAAGTATTTTATAAATTCCTTAGGAGGCTTAAGGTTTCCGTAACTGTCAAAATATTCAATATAATCATTGTATTTCGCATAGGCTACCCAATGAGAACCAGGATTTTTAGAACTATCTAAATTAAGAACTCCACATTCTTTTTTCAGCGGAAATTTAGGGAGCTGATCTCTCATAAAGACACCTCTAAAATACGGAATACTATTTCCATACCTTAAAATATCAAGGTTAGTTAAGGCTCGTTTGGGTAGCCGATATCCTAGTTTTTTTCTTTTGTTACGAAAATACCAAGACCATTTTTATGTGGTTTAAGATGTAGTCCTTTTCCGATGCAAAGTGCCTCCATTTTTTCATTGTGTCTCTTCGATTCTTCATACAGCTTTTTAGCCATCTTAAATTCATTTATAGTTTTAGCAATACCAGCTGCGCCGCCTGCTAAGGCTCCGGCGGCTGATAATCCCGCAAAAATAGGAATTAAAGGTAATACTCCACCAGTTTTTGGTATTGGAATAACTCGAGGAAGTTTAATAGACGAATTATCAGTTAATTCTCTGGCAGCGGCCATAGCTAATTCTATCGCCATTTTTTTGCATTTCGGTTTTAATTTTTTCATACGTTTTTTCGTCACAGATATAACATTTTTTAATTTCTTTTTAAGTCCTTTTCCAGATTTTATTTTTCTCGAAGACTTTTGGCTACGAGTTTTTAAGCCTGCACCGGTTTTAATTTTTGCTAACATAGCATTACTTACTAGATGTGCTGCAAATTTTTCTCCTGCACTCGCATCAGGAGCAACTAATCGTTCTTTAGACATTTTTAATAAAATTAAATCAGCGTTGTGCCGATCCTTTAAGTTTGACGACTTGTGATATGCAATATCGTGTTCTTTACAATATTCGTCTAATTTATTAACACCTTTGTCTCCTTGCACAAGTCTCTTAATTAATCTTGTACCAGGACCACAATAATTGTATCCTGGTAAATGTAGTTCAAATGGTAGGTGGTTTATTAACCAATTGAGAAGACTATTCTCTCCAATACACATCATAAGACTGACTAATAATGGAATAATCCTTAATACATATAATATAACAATTATATCCCCAATCAATAAATATTACAAATATTATAAAAGATCACATGTTATAATAATTATGCAACTAATTATTGCGTTTAAAAGACCAGCTAAATTCATTAAATATATCAATAATAGATCATAACATTATTTTTTACAACACATTCGATTTATCGATCCAACTATTTTCAGCAGAAGATAAGCCTAACCATTTTACTAAAACCCTATTGCCTCTCCTTTTAAGAACCTTCTCGACTAGATATACATTCGGATGTTTAGTCTTTTGAAGCTCTTGTGCATAAAATGTTCCTAAAATAGGCTGACCTTTAAATGTATCTTCAATCAAATAGGTGACAGGAGTTGTATTTTGCACTTTTCGAATTTTAAATATTTCTGTCGACCAGTTAGGAGTATATCCTTTTTCAAATGTGGCTTTGTACTTACTGATACGCACATAATCACCTATTTTAAACTTATTTTTCACACTTACTTTTTTTATCGCCATTTTATATCTTTCTAATATGCGTTTTTTGTTTACTTTATTGACATTTGCAGGAATTTCATCAATCGTTCGATGATAAGTGTGATTGTATTTATAAATAACACTATCGAGAGTGTCATTTATCCAGTTATAGTTACCTCTTAAACTGAATTCTTTATACAAGTTAGATTTCAATGTTCTGATAAATCTCTCAACTATTGAAGCTTTTTTGGATGAGAATGTTGAATAATGATTAATATTATAAGAGCGAATAAGTTTTTTAAATGTATTATTATAAAACTCAGTTCCGTTATCAGTTTGCAGATTTCTAGGGACACGTCCTCTCTCCAATAAAATTTTGAATGAGTTACATACAATCTCTTTGTTTTTACTTTTTAGAGGAAAGACCCAAGCATATTTTGAAAATGTATCGATAACAGCTAGAATAAATTTAAAGCTTTTATTTTGTTTTGAAATAGATTGCATATCAATTAAATCTGCTTGCCATAGATCATCTATATCTTTTATAATAACATTTCTTCGTGGAAAATTTACCCTAGCATTTCTATGAATTTCATTTACTACATCTGCTTTGCTCATGATAATATAATATAAATTTAAACAACTTATTATTTTATTTCTGGTATCAGCTATCTTAACATTCAGCGACTTAATTTCTCAATGTTTTTATGATGAATAATTACTTTATACTAAATTGGAAATCTGAAGTTGTTAGTATTTATTCTTTAATTATGTTAGCTTCTTTTAATTCTTCAATAATAGATAATATTTCGTTATCGTGATTAGTATTACCAGCATCTTTGGAAGCCACTAATAATTTTAATCTTTCAACCAATTCATTTGGATCATCCCAGTATACTAAATCAGTGTAGTTTTTATATTTTTTTAGTTTCGGTAAGTTTCCTCCAAGTTTAGTTTCAGTTTTACTGTCGGGCGTTCCAGCAAATAGGGGTTTAATTATTTCACGGTATTTTATACTTTTATCACCTCTTATTTGACCGTTACGACTAAAATTTTTTTTATGTGCATTTGTAAAATGTAGCATATCTTTGTAAACAATTTTATCTTCATTTGATATTAACTTTACATCAGGTTTTCTTTTCAGCAATAGTTCTTTCAGACCTGGAGTTAAATTATAAGCTTTGTCACCGATTTTAACCAAAGTAATGGTATCATTATTTAAACTATCAATTTTAGAAAATGATACCACTGAATTACCCATGAATAAAATCTTGTTATTACTTCTTATCCCAAACGGTATACTGACACCATCATAAATACCGCAGATATCCTCACCTTCCATCGATATTTCCAAATCATCTGCCAATTCCCTTTTAGGACTTTCAGCGAATAGAACAGAATTTAATTTTGAGTTGTCTTCAAACTTTGTAGATGAGCAAGTATTAACAGTATCCGCTTCAAGTTCTTCAGAATTAGCAACTGTGTTATTTTTTCTATTTTTTATTTTTTCGAAAGATATATTTGAATCAACCAGGGTATTAAGGGGATCTGTGACAGGTTTTAGTATTTTATCGAGTGATAAGTTCATTGATTGTTCCTCGTCCTTCATTTTTTTTATTTTATTCTTTATGGCTTCTATAGACTTCATTAATTCTACTTTAATATGTTTCTCCATGTTCAGTTACATAATTATGACAACCGTACTCGTCTGAAGAAGAATTAATACTAAATTTGCTTTGCATGTTATTTATTTATATTTACAAAACTTCATTCAAAATTTAAAAAATGTATCAAAATTCTGTCTGTACCTTCCTCTATTTAACAAAGATTCTTTGTTAATAAGTAAGAAACTATAAGGTTTTTTCCAAACATTTTTGCAAATATCTTTAAACTGATTCCATTGTAGATCACCACTCACATGTTCTTCATAAATATGTTTTAAATTCACATCATCTTGTTTGAATATCATAAGAAAATTAACATTGTCGCGTAACAATTGCTTCGGAATTTTAGAATAGGTTTGAGATAAATAGAAACAATCAATTTGTTTATGTCTTCCCATACAAAAATAATTGCGTATATTTATTTGCTTTTCACATGCAACATCATCAAAAATAAATACAGAATTAGGTAAAGCTTCACTTGAAGATATCACCTCTTTATCATCGTTGAACTCATAGAAATTAATCTGCGGTACTCTTCTTAATACTTCGCTTAAGAAACGATATTTTGGTTGAAAAGAAGTTTTGGAGTAAAGATAAATATGTTTAAATTTTAAACCATTTTCATGCAACAGTAAACTAATCATGGCATTGGTTTTACCACAATTTGATGGACCGCATATTATACCTCGAATCGTATTAGGTAATAAAACGCTGTGTCTGATCTGGCGGGAAGATTCATTAAAATCGATATTATTAACCTTCAGAGATATGGGTTGCTTGATCAACTTCATCATGCCGATTACTACAATGAATGGACAGTCTAAATATTTATATCTACACCAAAATATGTAGGTTATAAAAAAAGGGTATTAACATATATTGAGCGCAAGAACAAGTCCAAACCTGTTCATAGTTTCTAAGTTATTGGAGCTGCTGTTTGCTTCAGATATAAAAGGTAATGAATAACTTGGATCATATTATTCTCGACCTATATGTACATCATACGTCATTCAAATTTACATATTAGGTACATGCTCCAAATAATTCAGTGTTCACTTGCTTATCGTAATCCAACGATATAGGACTCTCCTATACCAATTTAATATTATTTGTGTTAATAGCATCTATATTTTTCCTCGCTCAGGTAAGTTTCTTTTTTAATTAAACACACTAAATATACGTTTATTATTTTACTTTATACATACTTTGGTTTCCCTATATTCATGAAAATTTCTTTTTTTTTTTTCTCAGAATGTCTACCTCTCCGTCCTACAGCCCTGTTTCGCTTAATGAAGTCGTAAATAATATTGAACTAGAACAGCCGAGAACATCCAAGGTTAGTATTTAGTTACAAACCTACTGATTGCGAAATATCTTCTTCTAATCTAATATATAAAAACCTGGTCTCACGGTGTTTGTTAACGAAGTACTTCGAAACGGCTCGACCGATTTTTATAATTTCGCAGGCTATTTTTTTTTTTGCATTCACTTAACCATTTTGTTTTTTTTTTTACAGGACTACTCTGAGGGCATCAATAGTAATCATCCGCTGTTTTACTCTGAGGGAAATGACAGCACGTATTTTGATGACTTAGTAAATCAGCGGCGGCTAAATGAAGACCTTCCCAATAACCAAGCCGCCGCCACATTGAAAAAGACAAAAAAGAGGAAACTTTCATCGGACTCATCATCATCCTACATCATTCGTCGAAATGGATCTAGAGGGCGATATCTTATTAAATTGAATGTGTTTGACGTTAAAGATAAAGATTGTGAAAATGTGCGTGATGTTATTAATGATAATAATAATGCTTGTGTGAGTGTTCAATATGTGGTGCGCGAAAATTATGATGAAGTTATGGACATTACTGAAACTCTTATCAAAAAAATTAGTAATAATTTAAATGATGCAGATATGTTTTAATTTTTTTTTAATAAATGTTAATACTTAATATCAATAAAGCTGTTTTATTAACTTTCCCTTTTTTGGATAGGCAGCCTATTAACAACGATGGGTATTGCATAGCAGTTAAGCAGGACCAAAATAGAAATAAAACATGTCACCTATTTTTGTTTACGTATTAATAGTTGCAAAATATTTATATCACAAGTTTGGGAACAAATGGTCACTTCTGTATGTTCTTCAACTTAACAATTGTATTTTTTTTTTTAATAGTGACTATTCGAATCCCTGTAAGACTTTGAGAATCGTTTTACTTCGAACAGTAGAGTTCTTTAAAATAAAAAACTTTAATTATGCTCTTCGATAATTTTGGAAAAATGCAGAAGTGACCCTTTGTCCCTAAAGTACGACATTGTAATAAGATTTTATGAGGTAGGTCCTGCGTAATTGTCTACTTGCAATGCCGGTCATTATCTATTTGCAAAGGATAAGGGTAAAGTTAAAAAAAAGTACTCATTTTATTCCGTAATAATTTTTTTAATTTCATTTATTTAGCACAATACAATTGATACATTTTCTTATATACTTAGCTTTAACTTAATACAATCTTTTCTTGCAATACCTATCATAAAGCAACATATTTTTTTTATTTATAAATAGCTTTTATTACATGCATACAGTAAAAAATAGTTTACATAATAATATATCTAATAAAAAAAAAAAACTTTTCTCTAAAATACAGTTTTATAATGTCCCCAAGGTAAAGTTTTATAACCATCTTGCAATATTTGTCGTTTGTCATCATCTCTACTAAGTACAAGTTTATTAATTTTTTGTGTAAAAATGTTATGATTTTTTGACCTAATGATACACATATTTTTTCTCAAACATTCATTATATTGTAAAGTTCTTTTATATTTTTTAATATTAAGTTTTTTAGTAACGGATTTTTTTACACCTTTTGCTTTTCTTATTGAGGTATTTATAGAATCTATACAGTATAATTTTGCTCTTAAGCCTACAAATTCAGTTATGACATCACCACCCATTTCGTCTTTAAAAAATCCTGGTATTTTACAGTTGCGTTTTGGCATATCACATTCCTTGTTTTCAAAGTTGCTTGTATCGAAATATTTAATATGTTTTTTCATGTCCTTATAAAAGTCTTCAGTGTGTATTAAATACAAAAGACTGTCAGTATCAGTGTAACATAGTTTAATACAATTTTCATAAATTCGTTTCATTACAGAATAGTGAAATTTATACAAATGAGACTTAGCTAGTTCTAAAATTGAAAAGCCAATGTAAATTGGACGATCAAGGATAATTTTTGTTTGCTGTAATTGAATTGCGATCAGCGACTCAGTAATCACCGATAAATTTTTAAAATTTGGCGCGCTTATGTATTTTTCTGCGCCACAAATTTTATTAGTTTTATTTAATTCATCTTTCCATACATTAACTAATTTCACATCGACTTGTTTCCTTTTATTTTCTATTGTTTTGCCGAAAATAGAGTTATTTTGTTTTTTAAAAAAGTCTCTTTCAAAATCTGAACGTGCTTGTTGACGCAATGTTGTATTTAATAATGTGTAAGGCGCTAAAAATGCATTATGATTAAACGATAATATCCTATGAATCTTGAGTAAAATGATACCATTCTTTAAACATTCTTTCAAGTGAATATAATGAATAACATATTTATGTTTATCGTACAAGTTAGCAATTAATTTTGGATTTTTACTACCAGGTGGTACAAACTTTTCAGCTGCAAACGGCAAATCAGCATGCTCATCATGTAATTTAGAAGGGTAATGCAAATCTACTTCGAGTATAAATCCTTTATCACTATCATTAGAAACAGCCATTATATCAAATTTATTTATTTCTTCTTTAGTGAGAAATTTAAAGTTCCCGGTTGGTAACCTTTGCATCATAGCATAACCATATAAATTAACACAATCGAGATAAACTAAATAACTATTAGGCTCCTCATCATTATAATTAGGAAGGTATTTATTATTTGCCTTTGCATATCTTAACGAGCATTGTGCAAGACCACCTCGAATACCTTTTTCTAACATTTGATATATTTCGATATCTGAAATTAAATCTAAATTAATTCCGGTATATAGCAACATAGCATCCCAACTTAATGAAGGCGAAGATACATAATAACATGGATCAAGGTTATAAAATGTTAAACTCATAGATCTAAATTTCTCAAAAACATCACATAAAAGTAGAACATCACATTTTAGATACAGATCAGTATATTCTCCTAAATTTGAAATATTAAATTCATTCCAAACTGTTAATGCGTGCATATAATCTTCGTCTGAAACATTTTCAGATGTAAGATTATTATAAAAATGTTTTTGATCAGGTAATTTGCTTTCGTCGTAACGATCCCATGAATCAATATAATCATAACAGTAAATACCCTTTTTTCGAACTAAATTAAATAAACGTTCATCTTCGAAAAACTTACGCATATTTTGAAAATCTTCTGGTTTCATTGATTTGACTAAATTATCTAGACTTGAACTTAAAAAATTAAAAGAATCAATAAACTTTAACTGCGCTACGTTTTTACTATCGATTGGAACAAATTTTGTGAAGGAGATATATTTTTCTTTATTTTTAGGAATTAGATTTATTCGTCCGCAAATACTGGAAAGCTCTTTAATAAACAAATGACAATCATAACCAGAAAGATTGTGAAATATTATAGGAATAAAAGAACATGTTTTAGCATTCAAATTACATTTTTTATGTGCTGGCCCGCGATATTTTCCTGTGAAATGATCATGATCTGCAACAACTATATCCGTATCAGAAAATGATTTTTTACATAAATAACACTTCTTTGCATTGTTAAAGGAATTACGTTCATTTTCACTTATTACCATTGCCTTTGAATGTGAAAGTATTTTATACAGTTTTTTTACGTTCCTGATAATTGATTTAGTAAACTTCTTTGAACAATCTGGTCCTCTATATGACACAAATTTGTTGAGTTCAGGCTTAGAAAAACAAGAAATATAGTATGAAAAGCAACTTGCCTCATGAATTTGAACATTTTCAACGTATAAAGTTTTGTTTTTATCTGAATATTCGCGTAATAAACTCTCAAAATCACCGTAAATAACAATAGGAATCCTTTGAGTCCTTTCAAAATTAGAAAAATAAAGTTTTGTGTTGTCTTCAGGTAGTACAGTTTGCACTCTCGCACAATTATGATTTAATAATTTTTCCGATGTATCAAAATAAGTGAAACATTCATCACATAAATGTATTTTTGACTTATGTTTAGTTAACTGTTTGTGTACAAGTTTATCGAATTTTTTTATTAAACAAAAATGATTTTTCCCTTTTTTATGAATATAAAGTAAGTTAACATGCATTATTTTCCGTTTAACAGTTTTATACAATGGCCCAGTAACTTGATTTTTTGAGTCCAAACCATAAATATTTACACTCACGTTAGGATTCAAATCTTCAAATAATTTTATATCCTCAAAACTCGGAGGAAAGGACATATTAGTTGTATTTAGAACTTTCGAATAATGAGGATATGATTTTACTCTATTTGGATTAGCCATAGCTGGATACAAATGAGCTACAATACTCCAGAGAAAACAGTGTTCGTCATAATTAATTATATTTCCCCGACCTGATCGACTCAGTCGCTGACACGACGGCGGCGATCGACTCGCTTACGGATCACGTACAATCTGTCCTGAACGACTGTTCAAGAGAGATTCCAGTGGCGGAGGACCACCGCTGGAAACTCCCGGACGATGTACGGAATCTGATAACCGAGAAGAACGCAGCCATCCGTGCGTATAGCGCTTTTCCCTGTGACGCAAACAAAGCTCACATGCGTAACTTGCAGCGTGCTGTAAAGAAGCGCACTAGTGAGCTGCGTTCAGCGCGCTGGGACAAGACGCTTAGCGAACTCGAGCCCACCCACCTAGCCTTCTGGCAACTTCAGAGGAAACTACGATCCACTGAAGAGGCCACTATGCCCCCTCTCATTCGCCCCGATAAGAGTGTCGCCTTCGACAACTCTGACAAGGCAGAATGCCTGGCCGACAGTCTAGAGTCCCAATGCTCTCCCAGCTCACAACTAGTAGACCAAGCCCACCTAGATATGGTGGACGCTGAAGTCGAACGTAGAGCTTCCCTACCACCAATCGAAGATCCTGATGATCCTCTACCCCCCGTCACTCCTGACGAGGTACAGGACATTATCAAAAGGCTTCAGCCTAGGAAAGCCCCTGGCTCCGACGGCCTCACCAACAGAGTTTTCAAGCTCTTCCCAGCCCAGCTCATAATGCTAATGACTGCCATCTTCAATGGCGCATTAAGCAATAACATATTCCCCCAGGCATGGAAACAGGCCACCGTAATCGGTATTCCCAAGCCAGGCAAGCCCAAGTCTGACCCCGCCAGTTACCGTCCCATCAGTTTACTCAACGTTCTCGGCAAAATCTACGAGAGGCTTATTTATAAGCGGCTCAAGGATTACGCCGAGGCAAAGAGTCTCATCCCCGACGAGCAGTTTGGGTTTCGAACTGAACACTCGTGCATCCAGCAAGTCCACCGCATCGTAGAGCACATAAGCGCTGGTTTCCAGCGTGGCAAGATGACGGGCGCCTTGTTCTTCGACATAGCGAAAGCATTCGACAAAGTCTGGCACAATGGCTTAATTTATAAGCTTTACCAACTCGGCGTGCCAGACCGTCTCGTTCTCATCTTGAGAGACTTTTTGTCGAACCGCACCTTTCGCTACCGCATCGAGGGTGCACTCTCGTCCCCTCACCCCATCCGAGCAGGAGTCCCCCAGGGCTCACCGCTATCTCCCCTCATTTTCACGCTGTTCACCAGCGACATTCCGAAAAGTAAACTGGCCCAGTTGGCACTATTCGCTGACGACACGGCCATTTACTATACAGGTTGCGACCCGGCTCCTATCGCTCGCACGCTCCAAACTACTGTAAACATCTTGGGCAGATGGTTCAGGAAATGGGGAATCGAGGTTAACCCCGATAAGAGCCAGGCCATTCTATTTTCCAAACAGTGGAAAAATCCCCCACTCCCCCGTCCGATCACCATGTATGGCAAGCCGATCCCCTGGGAGAAGCAAGCTAAGTACCTGGGAGTCACCCTGGATAACCACCTCACCTTCGCTGAGCACACAAGGCTGGCCCGCTCGCGCGCCGCCTTCGCTCTGGGGAGGTTACACTTTATCACGGTCGCCAGAAGCAAATTGTCACTCAAGTGCAAATTGCGACTGTTCACCGCGGTCATTCGCCCCATGATGACATACGCTTGCGCTGTCTTCGCACACGCAAAGCCTCGTCACCTTCACAGGATGCAGACACTCCAGAACCGATTCCTCCGTAGAATCACGGGAGCCCCATACTATGTCCGTAATGAGACTTTACATCTAGATCTCAGAGTGCCCACCATACAGCAGTTCATGAAACGCATTACCAAGCGTTTCATCGACACTGCTGTCAAACACCGCAACCCCCTCATCGTATCGGCCGCCCGATACCAACCCTCCCTCATATCTAAAATTCGCCGTCCGAGGCACACGCTTATCACCCCCGACGACCCCACCACCCTCCTCCAAGAGAGCAGTAGTAGTACAAGCACAATTCGCAAACCGCGACCACCGTCCTTCCGCCCTCGCCGCCGAGGCCCGTCGCGACCGTCCCGTCAATGTCCGCCCCGTCCCTTGCTCGAGCCAGCCCGCGCCGCTGAGCCTGTAGTTTTAACAACACTCGCCCCCTAATAATAAAAATCTTTATTAGATCCAGCCCGTCCCTAGCTGTCCTCCCCCAGCGACGCCCTAAGCCGAGGTCCGTACCCCACAGGGGGTGCCCTTAGCGTAGTCGCTTAGTTTTTAAGTTTAATAAGCCCTGGCTGGAGGCTTTAATAATAATATTATTAAGGCCGCCACAGGCAAGTCCGGTTAAGCAGCCGACAACCTCCTAGGTTGACCTGCGAGAGGCCACTCATAAAAAAAAAAAAAAAAAAAAATTAATTATATTTAGACAAGATTTTGTTGCACGTATATTTTTAGGTAACGAAACGTAAGAGCCAGCTCGCAAAGGGTTGTATTTTAAAATGTTTATTTCTAAGTGACTTATTGATTCGATTGTCCAGCCTGACTCGCAAAGTTCAAACTCTGAACATTTGTTTATAATTTTTTGGAAAAATGTATTACAAATGGATGTCAAATCGGTATTTTGAAAAATTATTTCATATTTAGTATTAAAAGATTTAAGTGACATTTCATTATTTTTTGGTAAAATATATGAAACAAACAATTCAAAATTTACTTTTAATGAAGTATGTACTTTTAACTTTTGTTTGATAAGATAATAACATGTGTATAAAATATCATTAAAAAAAAGTTCAGGGGAAATTATTGTTTTATTTTTAGGATCTACTTTGTAACTGACAATTTTATTCTTAAAAGCACATGCAATTGTACGAACGTTATCAAGTTTAGTTTGCAACAAGCTATTAGACTTATGAATATTAGACCTTTTGTGACTTGAATATTGTTTAACATGAACATTACAGGACTGGCAAAAATACATTGTTTTTAAAATATGTTTTTTTTTTTATAGATTTTGCGTTATTGATTTTGTATTATGCATATGAAATATATTTATTACTTATTTTGAATATAAAATGTATTTCTTACTTTTGCTTTATTGTTTTGTGTTATTGATTTTTAGTTTATTACTTTATTTTTATTTTATTATTTAAGATTAGATACTGAAAGAAACATTTTTTGCTTTGCTGTTTTTTTTTTTTTTTTTTTTTGTTTTTTTTTTTTTTTTTTCTTTTTAATTTTTGCTTATCAAATATATACTACTTAAATAACTTCTTGACGAAATTTTTATACTTTCATTTATTGGTTTTTGTTATTTTTATATATTTATTTAATATATTTAATTTAATTCGTTCGTTCGTTCGTTCGTTCGTTCGTTTCGTTCGTTTTATTCGTTTTCTGCTGAATTCGATTTTTATGCTTTTATTACTTTATTGGTTTGTTGCTATATAGATTATTATTTTGTATATAAAATATACTTTTACTTTTTATTTACTTAGTAAGCTTAACTATGTTTTTATTTCTTAGTTTTGCTTTATATTTTTATATTTCGGATTTGATTTTATTACTTTATTGGTTTTTGCTATATAGATTATTATTTTGTATATCAAATATATTTTTACTTTTTATTTACTTAGTTAGCTTAACTATGTTTTTATTTCTTAGTTTTGCTTTATATTTTTATATTTCAGATTTGATTTTATGGTTTTTGTGTATTTTTGGTTTATTGCTTTATTTTTGGTTTATTTTGCTTGATTTTTGGTTTATTGCTTGATTGCTGTAAGAAACATTGTGTTAAATTAAATTAAATTAGACCTATTCTAACAAAATATTAAAATAATATAAATAATATTCAAAATAGAAACAAGAGTTGTCACATATGGATACAAAAAATATATTAATGTTTAGAGGGGTACAGAACCGGGGTAATATTGTGAAAATCTTGTTTTACGGCTGAGACTAACTGGGTAACTGCTTTCCATGTGGGTGTTTTAACATCCACAGCAGTTTTCAAACTAATAAGAGAATGCTGCCACCTGTTGGTTGTAACCGCCTCCAGTTCGCGGCAGTTTGAGATGCGTACTTCGATGTAGTACTCGCCTTGCCTGATAGGGTCACTTTGATAAGTATTACCGGAAGCTACCCGACGTGACAGGAAGTTTTTCAATGTTGCAGCTCGAACGGGTGCAGTCTCTTCATCCTGTAATCATTAAAAATAAATTATAAGTTACTTCATTCACTATAGGAAATATTGCATTATGAACTAACTTTATCGCTAGCCAAGTAGTTTACATAAATGAGGACGATTTAAGGAGTCACTTAAAAATGTACCTATCATAAAATCGTACTAGCATACCTATAGAAAGTGAAAAAAATTGTAATGTTTTATTAGTATTATGTTTAACTAACTCGTTTTTCTATCTATATACACCATACATGAAATACATAAGTAACATCATGCTGCCTATGTCTCAAAGAGTTTGGCAGGATGTAACAGACCAGCGACTCGCAATAAGGGACGAGCTTGCTGATTTCTGATGAGATATATACACCAATTCCGGATTCTAATTATTAAGTAGTAAGAAGTTTCTGATAACACTTTACTTGCTCGGTATCGAATCCAAACCCTTACGGCAGCATCATCAGCACAAACTTATACCGCTGAACTAGCAAAACAATAAAAAAAAAAAACGTAGTAATTAACACTGCTTAAATATTATTTAATTCGACTCACCTCAGAATCGGGGAAGACATTGAGTTTCTTTTTCTTACGGGTAGTTGGCTCTGCATCAGTCTCCGATTCTGAACCACTTTCTAATAACACCGCTTTTTTCTTCGGCTTCAGAGCTTGTTGAGGCTGTTTTTTCTGTGTACGGGGCTTGACTTTTTTGTCTTTTGATGTAGAAGGCCTCGGCCCTTCTTCATCCGATTCAAACGGATTGATTGAAGACCTGCAACGAAAAAAAAAACAAAATTGTGAGTAAAGTTAAACAGTAATATTATTTAGGGAGAACCAAATACTTTTACATACATACTTAGCGCCTGAGCAGTATCTATTGTGTCAAATGGAATCTATAATGTGTTGCAAAACACCTCAAGCGTCTTCATTTATAGCCTAAGATTATAAAGCAGCGATCAGAGTAATACTTTCTATATTGATTTTATTTTCCAAGCTAAAACAATTAAATTTATGTATTTTAAATTAGACTCTATAACCATCTAGTGTAGGGTTTAGTTTTCGTTATCGTATGTTAAAATTAGACACTTCAATGTAAACATACTCTTACCTGACAAATTAGGAGGCAAAACTATCTCGGCGCCGCCGTGTCGCTGCAATTCGAGACGAAATTTTTATAAGGTAATGATATGTACTCGCAAGTAACGCGAAATGCTTGTAGCAGCTTAAATTAAAATGGTTTGTAGTACTAACTTACTAAAGTGTCCATTATAAATTGGCTTTCATATTATGACCACTGTATTAATAAGATTTAGAAACATCCATATAATATTTTGAAAATTTGAAAAGTAAAAATGAGCAGTCAAAATAAGAAATCTAGATAATGCAATTATTTTTCTATTTATTCCTAAATAAGCATTGTTCCTTAAATAAGTACTTAATCTGCATTATAGATTATTTTATTTTAAGGGAAAAATATATTGATATTCTACTTTACCAGCAATAAGAATAAAAGCTAAGTAAAATTGTATGCCATGTTATATGAATGAAAATTATTGTTTATATTAGAGTTTACTTACCAAAAAGAAAATAATATTTGTACTTGTGTAGTTGAATCATCATATTGTTTCGTCAATAATAATTAATGCATTATTATCGACCATGACTGCTTTAATAGATACTTACCAAAAATATTCATACTTACAATCAAATCACATTAGAACATGCATGAATAAAAAAAAAATAGCAGGTGGGCAATAAAGCTCCTCTTTTTATCGAACTGTTGAGTCAATGGTCTCGAGTTCAAGCAAAGGCCCTGCTGGCTTTTCGAGTTTACAGGAGTATTAAAAATGAATTATCTCGTGCTTTGAAATGGTAAAGAAAAAAAAAAACATCGTAAGGAAACCAGCATGCCTCCAAAATGTTGTCGCAGGTATTGTAAAGTCCGCCAAACCGCACTTAGTCAGTGTGGCTGACTATGGCCTCACACCTATTAACTGTTTAGTAATCTTATCTACTGCTAACAACATAAAATAATCATCGAAGTCTGAATTGATGCAATCAGATTACTAAACACATTGTATTAATCGTTCTCGATTGTAAAATTGGGGTTTCTGCATCACACAGTTCGAACGGCGCGAGAACAAGTGATGCAGAAGCCCCAATCTGAATTGATGCAATCAGATTACTATACCTACACATTGTATTAATCGTTCTCGATTGTAAAATTGGGGTTTCTGCATCACGCAGTTCGAGCGGCGCGAGAACAAGTGATGCAGAAGCCCCAATTTTACCCTACTGACCTAGAACGATTTTGTGAGAAGGACTGACCTTAATTTTCGATTTTGATGGTTTTCGCTCGCATGCATATTGATAGGATTGGCTGCGTATGCGCATCAAAATTTATTTAATTGAAGAAAACGCCCACTGATGGCGTTTTTTTCTTCAGTCTTTATTTGTGTCAATTTTGGATTTCAAATATCCCAAATTATTACTTATTTTTTGGAAGACAATGGCCATCCACTCATCATCGCTTCTATGGTTTCGTTTTAATTATTTTTAAAACCAGCAATCTGGTAGGATTTTTAATTCCTATTACATATTAACTCATTTAGTACAAGATGCAATAATATCACATTCCTAATTAATGTATTAATTTATTATAGCCACTAATTTAGGTTAACTTAAACCATATTATAATTTTAGTTCATTGGTTAAAAATTTGAAAGCTACGGGCCATTAAATGGAGAAAAGACAAAATAGTTTTTTTGATTTCCTGTTTAGCCTTCCACCGGCAGATTCTGACTCTTCCGATTACTTCTTTCCGGCAACCTTTTATTATATTTTGTACTGTGTGTATCTCCCTGGCGCCCGATTTTAGTATCTTTTAATTTAATTTTTATTTTGGGAGAACACATCATTTACCTTATTGCTTTAAAACACACATATCAGGTTACAATACATTACTTATATTTTAATAGAACGGACACTTTTTAATTTCGAAAACAT
The DNA here is from genome assembly GCA_947386135.1 of Melanchra persicariae. Lineage (NCBI taxonomy): Eukaryota > Metazoa > Arthropoda > Insecta > Lepidoptera > Noctuidae > Melanchra > Melanchra persicariae. Next base: position 5,638,556 of record OX376673.1, on the reverse strand, counting down.
TTTAAAAAGTATTCACTTTCGTCCTTAGCTTCCGTCATAATCCTCGGTGATAGTTCTATTATTTTTTGGTTCAATTTGAGTTTTTAATAAGCAAAAGTATTATAGCTCATACAGCCAAGTCTTTCTAACAGCACTCTTAATATAAGAGTTTGACACAGACAAGCGTCAGTATTCTCAACACTTGATATACGATAATGATTTTTAGTTACAAACAGTCCGCTATGATGTCGCGGAGCCATAATAGGCCTTATCAAAAAACTCGATCGAAACTGCTGTTTGAAACGAGCAATAATATCGACACTGACAGTTGACGAATTGACAGATGACAACATTTGACATTTGGTAGTAATGTCACTTGGCGCGCGCATTCTGTGCTCGATCTGCGTTTGCGTTGGTTGCGTACTGAATTCGTTTGCATTTTCTTACTTTTCCGATTTTATCTAACAACTTGGCGTGAACAAAGGACTGTGATTTTCTCTTGAAATATCGACCTCTGGCTGCAGCAAGCATTCCCAATGTAAGTCACATTGGTAAAGAATGTGCTCTGTGTCATGTAATATTGCCACATCGTGCACGTTCTCATCAAGTAATTGGATTGAGGACAGACGCTGTTCAACATGTGAATATTAGAAACATCATCTTGGAAAGACTTCTGCCAGTGCAGGTAACTAATATTTTTTTCATAACAGATTGTTGCTACGGTTGATAGTTGCAGTTTAATATTGTTGGAGCGCCTGATCATCACAGCATGGCAACAACTCACTTAATGAGCAAATTCTTTAATTGCTAAGGTGTACATGTCCTTTTATTTTTTGTTCACGTCACTTGCTGTACATAAGCCGTGTAGTTAACACCATTATACAATTATTTCTTGCACTGAGCATTCCTGCAGTTATTTCTTCAGAAAACCCCTTAAATTCCCGCACATGGTCCGTAACGAGCTGGATAACGAATAATAACAAGAAGAACAGCGGTTAAAATCAAGGAATTAAGGATTTTATTATCCACGTGACGTGGAGGTTAATTGCCGGTGGATTGAAGTGATCTCGAGCAAGTTATTAGCGGTGTACGGCGTTAAAAGTAGCTTAATATCGTCACCCAACACTCAGGTAGTATAAGTGAAAGTAATCATTCATAAAAGGTCAGTGTTATTTTATTTATTGTATTACCGAATTGTATTGTGTTAGATGAAAATCATTAGGTACTTGTTGCATTGTGATTAGTATTTTATTCATCAGCCAAATTAAGTTTAAAATCATACTGATTGCAGTATAGTTAGCGTATTTGCTACATCAATTATTGAACTTAAGTTATAAAGCTGTAACTAATTCACGTAACAATCTACTTACCAAACAGTAGTTGTTAATTATAATTAGCAGGTATCTTGACATAATACGTATTATAATTTGAGTGTTAGATATTAATGCAAGTCATTGTTAAAGGTAAATTAAAGTTATTAATAAGTATTTAGAATCATTTATGTATTAAAAAACGATTAGTGTTTAGTTGTGCCTAATTATTACTTAAGTTAGCGTCAAAGTTTTGCAAATAATAAGATTTGATCTGGATTGTATTTATGGTTTATTTATACACTTGATAGTTACATTATCAGGTTTATGTTTTTTTGCTTAGCACTTAGGTGTAAAACACAGGTTTAGGCGTGTATTAATGTCATATTTTTCGTCTTTATAATTGTATTTCTGTATCAATTTCAGGTTGACAGCATTCATCTCCCAGCATGTCCGAGGAAAGGGATTTAGTTAAAAAGCGAGGCAGCTTCAAGGGTCGTTTGACTGCGTTCGTCAACTTTCTGGACTCACTCAAGGACAAAGAGTTGTCAAGCTGTGATGTGTCCGAATTGCAGTTGCGCATAGGCAAGATCGAGTCGTTGTACGAGCAGTATGATGAGGTACAGTTACGTCTGGAATGCATTGTAGATGATCTCAAATTACAATACTCTGAGCGTTCTGAATTCGAGTCTCTTTATTATAAATCTTTGTCTAGAGCCCAAAATGTTCTGAGTGATTTTAATAGGGATAGTAAATCGATGGAAAGCTGTAAAAGTACACATGCTAGCATGCACAAGCCAGTTAAGTTGCCCACGATTCAGTTACCAAAGTTTGGAGGATTATATTCTAATTGGCTAGAATTTCGCGACACCTTAAGTAGCCTAATTCATTGTAACGATGACTTTGACGAAATCAATAAGTTTCATTACTTGAGAGTATCTTTTGAGGGAAGCGCCGCAGTAGTAATCAAATCTATTGAGTTTTCTTCGAGTAATTACTCTGTGGCGTGGAAGTTGTTATGTGATCGATTTGACAATAAAAGATTATTGGTGCAAAATCATGTATCCGCATTGTTTAATATCGAGTCTAACTCAAGGGAATCTTCTGTTGCAATAAAGAGTTTAATCGATAATTTAAATAAAGATTTGCGAGCTTTGGAGTCGTTAGGGGAGCCTGTTAAACATTGGGACACACTTTTGATTTATATTGTTACCCACAAGCTTGATCAAAAGACTTATCGTGAGTGGGAGGAGTACAAAGGTAGGTTGGACAAAGATAGCACGATTAAGTTCGACGCATTTATGCAATTCTTACGTAATCGTGCCGATCTATACTCAATACTCAATACTTTATTTGCATTCCACAATGTGTACTTAGGTGGTAAGTTAAAAAAAAAATGTGATCATTATGGACCCTGTCGGGCACAGCAAAAGAATTAAAAATATAGTAGGAGAGAGGAAGCTTTAATCAGCCAAATTTATATCTGAACTAGATCCACTACTGTCATTTTCAGTATGGATTAATTACCTACATATGATTCTTTATATTTTATCGTTGAAAAATTCGTTTAAACTATAATAGCATCTTTTTATTAAAAATTGTTTTAACTTTTTTATAAATATGTTTATTTTATCTTCTTTTTTTATTAATTCAGGTAGTTTGTTGTATATTTTTATTGACATTGCATAGGGACTTGTTGAATGTAATTTTAGTCGAGAATGTGGTATGTTTAGTCTTGATTTGTGTCGGAGTGTGTAACGTGATTGTATGTCCTCGCGCTTTGTATAAAATTCTTGATACTTACGAACAAATTTGCAGGTTTCTAATATATATATACTGGGAAGTGTTAAGATATTATAATTTTGGAAGTGAGGTTTGCAGCTGTCAATTTGATCGATGTTTGCCAGGATTCTAACTAATTTTTTTTGGAGTGTAAATTGTGAGGGTGCATCTGTGCTATTACCCCAAAGGGTTACACCATAGCTTAGCCATGCATAAGCATACGCGTAGTAGGTGGTGAGCGCAGTTTGGAGATTCGTGGTTTTTTTTATTTCACGGAGGGCATATGAAAATCTTGAAATTTTTTGATCTTAGTTTTTGTATGTGGGATTTCCAATTTATATGTGTATCCAAATCCAGTCCAAGCAAGGTAAATTCTTTAACAACTTCTATTTTTGAGTTATTAAAAGTAAAATCTAATATTTAAAGGTGTTTTTTGATGGGGATGAAAGGTAATTAGTTTAGTTTTGGAGCAATTTATTTCGAGGTTGTGTGCGTTCATCCAAGTGATGATTTTGGTGAGAATTGAATTCAGTTCTTCGTTTAGATTTAAGTTGTCTTGACATGAAACTAGTAGAGAAATGTCATCCGCGAATAATACACATGAATAATACACATCTAATCGAGACCTTAGAACTAGCTCGCCATAATCATTGCCAAACGTCAGGTAAATCAAGCCCTAAGATCAAGTCTATGGTAGCAACACAACCCCGTAGTAGTTCTAGCACTGAATCAGCTCCTAAGGTATGCCCTAAATGTAATAACAACGATCACACTTTAAATAATTGTCCACAGTTTCTCGCATTAAGCAATGACGATCGTCTCAAATTACTACCCAGTTATAAGGTATGTTTCAACTGTTTTCGTTCAGGTCACTATGCTAACAAATGTAAAAAACCAGGTTGCAAACTATGCAAACGTAGGCATAACACACTAGTTCACATAGATTCTAAAAGCATTATTGCGAATACACTTCGTGATAATTCGAGTAGCAACTTGTCTGCTTCGACTTCCTTACCGTCTACTACAACTGATATAAATAACGTAGCTTTGTCAGCAAACATTGCATCTTCCCGTGGTCATAAGCAGCGAGATGTGTTGTTGTCGACCGCCCTGGTCAAACTGCGGGACAACACTGGCTGTGTGCACCTCGTTCGCGCGGTTCTTGATAGCGGTAGCACCTCGTCATTCATAACGGACAAGTTATGTAAACAACTCAGTTTAACAACGAGGCAAATAAATAAATCAATTATTGGCATTAACAATGTCACTTCGCACGTAGGCAAAACATGTCGTGTTAAGATGACGTCATTAGATGATAGTTTTACATTCGAACTTCATTGTTTTGTTTTGCCTTATATTACAAGTAATGTACCGTGCCGTGAAATAAACATTTCTGATTTCGACATACCGTCGAATCTTATTTTAGCTGATCCTACTTTTTACAAGCCTGCTAGTATCGATTTATTAATCGGTGCTGACCTCTTTTGGGAGTTGTTAGGATCGCAAAGTCTGAAGTTAGGTACGGGGAAACCAGTATTATGTGAAACCCGTTTAGGATGGATAGTTTCCGGCCCAATTACTCAAAATTATATTTCACTGCTGTCCAATGATGTAAATTGTAATTTTTCTAAAATTATTTCCGATGGTGACAGTGATTGGGAAAGGCTTAGAACAGAATTAACAAAGTTTTGGCAACTAGAGGAGGTGAATACGAAATCTTACAATTCTTACATGCCAGAAGAAAAAATGTGTGAGAATAATTTCGTTAAAAATACGACACGATTGTCTGATGGTCGTTTTTGTGTTCGCATACCCCTTAAGAAAGATCCTTCAGTTCTGGGCAATTCTTTTGAGAAAGCTACACATTGTTTACAGTCTTTGGAGCGTAGATTAAAGGTTAAGTCAGACTTTAATAAAATGTACCATGACTTTTTGTTAGAATACGAATCACTTGGTCATATGACAAAAATTAGTAAACAAAACTTGTCCACAGGTTATTTTATTCCGCATCATGGAATATTACGTGAGTCGAGCAGCACGACCAAACTTCGTGTTGTCTTCAACGCAAGTTGTCCTACTACGACGGGAGTGTCCTTCAATGACCTACAGATGGTCGGACCAACTGTACAGGACGATCTATTGTCTATACTTCTTCGGTTCAGATTCCACAAGTATGTCATATCTGCGGATGTGGAAAAGATGTATAGACAAATAGTCGTCCACCCGTCGGATAGGTATTTGCAACGGATTGTTTGGCGTGAAAATGTTTGTGAGCCTATTAATGTTTATGAATTAAACACCGTCACGTACGGTACGGCTAGTGCTCCGTTCCTTGCAACACGATGCCTTAAACAACTAGGACTCAATTGTAGCAACCCTAAAATATCGGAGATCATCAGACACGACTTCTACGTCGACGACTTACTGACAGGGGGGAATGACTTAGACGAAGTTCAATTTATTCGCACTGAAGTGACCAAGGAGCTTGGATCGGCATGTATGCCACTGAGAAAGTGGAAGTCAAATGACCCTCAACTGGTGTCGGATTCATTTCCTGCGTCAGGCAACTCGCCTGCGTCATTGGACTTGAACATTGGACCTAATGAGCCTGACAGATTGCTTGGTCTCAGATGGTATGTCAGTGCTGATGATTTAGGGTTTCCTATAAGTCTTACTAAGTCCTCGACCGGTCACACTAAGCGTGATTTGCTATCCGTAATTGCGCGAATTTTTGACCCCTTAGGTCTGTTAGGTCCTATTATTATCACCATGAAAGTATTGTTACAGAAAATGTGGTTAGACAAATTGTCATGGGATCAACCATTACCTGTTGGGATTAGTGAACAGTGGGATATTATAATAAAGTCTTTGCCTCTTTTGAATCATTTCCGTATTCCGCGAATTGTAGTCTGCAATTTATATACGGAGCTAGAACTCCATATTTTCACAGATGCGTCTGAGTCCGCATACGGTGCTTGCGTCTACATTCGCAGTGTTAATGATAAGGGTGAGCATTTGGTTCGTTTATTGATGGCCAAGAGTCGAGTGGCTCCCATAAAGCCTACTACAATCCCGCGGCTGGAGTTGTGTGGTGCGGTAATAGGTTCTCGTCTCTATGAGAAGGTGATGAGCTCACTTCGAGTGAAGATCAGTCGGGTCTATTGTTGGACTGATTCGACCATCGTGTTGGGATGGTTACAGATGATGCCTACCAAACTTCAGCCGTTTGTACGCAACCGCGTTGCTGAAGTTTTGGATAAGGCGGGTAACTGTACATGGCGGCACGTCCCAACCGATCAGAACCCAGCAGACCTAATCTCTCGTGGAGTGGAAATCAGTGTTCTGCAGGGTTTAGATATGTGGTGGAATGGACCAAACTTCTTAAGACTAGACCCGTCTGAGTGGCCTTTTCAAATTAAGAGTCCAGGATTGGACACGTTACCGGAGACTCGACCTAATGTAGTTTTAAATGTTGTTATTAATGATTTAAAAGGTGAGAGTTTGATTGATTTTAGTCGTTATTCTAATTACTCACGGCTAATACGTTCTGTTGCTTATCTATTGCGATTTATTAAGTCATGTAGAAAACATTATCCAAAGACTAATTATTTGTCACCTGATGATTTACAAGATGCACTAAATGTTGTTATTATTCAGTCAGTCTCAATCCTTTCCCGAGTACGAACTACTTTTAAATAAAAAGAACTCACTTAAAGGGAGCGCCCTTCTAAAGTTCAATGTTTTTTTGGACAACAACAATATAATGCGAGTAGGAGGACGTCTGGATAACTCTAATTTTGATTACAGTAAGAAGCACCCTATTTTATTACAGTCCACTCATGAGTTAACAAAATTATTATTTAAGTTTGAGCATCTAAGGCTAATGCACGCTGGCCCACAATTACTGCTAGCTTCAATTAGGGAATCTTACTGGCCAATAGGAGGTCGCAACTTGGCGAAGGCCTGTTATCATAAGTGTGTTCTGTGTCATCGTCTGAAGGGTAAAGTCGTCCCTCCGTTAATGGGTAACTTACCACAAGAACGCCTTCGTCCAGGGTATCCCTTTGAGAGCACGGGCGTGGATTATGCCGGCCCTATTATGTGTGCTAGTCGACAAGGTCGTGGATGCAGGCTAGTAAAGGTGTATGTCGCAATTTTTGTTTGTTTTACAACCAAGGCCATCCATTTGGAGCTTGTGGGCGATTTAACTAGCAATAGTTACTTACTAGCTTTGTATCGATTTATTTCTCGGAGAGGTAAACCCGTTGATGTTTTTTCGGATAACGGTACCTCATTTGTAGGTGCGTGCAACGATCTTTCTAAATTTTTAAAATTAAATAGTTCGTCCTTGGGTGAAAGTGCAGCGAACGACGGAATACGGTTCCACTTTATACCCGCATATACCCCGCATTTCGGCGGACTCTGGGAGGCGGGTGTCAAGTCAACAAAATACCATCTTTAAAGAGTGTTGGGAAATTGTAATTTCACCTTTGAGGAGCTTTACACCGCACTAACTAAGATTGAAGCCATCTTGAACTCTCGTCCACTTACACCGTTGTCTTCAGACCCAGCAGATTGTACACCGCTTACGCCAGGACATTTTCTTGTTGGGCGGCCTTTAACGTCCTTACCGCAACCTGACTACCAGGAATACTCTGCCAACAGCCTGTCTCGCTTCCAGAGAATTGAACAACTCCGCCAACACTTCTGGACCAGATGGAGCAAGGAGTATGTTTCTGAATTACAAGTGCGGTCCAAATGGCGTGCCTGCAAGGATGGTCTACAACTGAATTCCTTAGTCGTGATTAAGGAGGATAATCTACCTCCTCTGAAGTGGAGACTTGGGCGAATTGTGGCTGTACACCCAGGAACGGATGGCATCGCTCGTGTTGCAGATATTCAGACGTCCACTGGAGTCATTCGACGGGCATTCAACAGAATCTGCCCACTGCCCGTGTCTTCGGAATTTGGTTGAAACCGTTGCTTTCAACGCCCGGGGGCATGTTGGAGCGCCTGATCACCACAGCATGGCAACAACTCACTTAATGAGCAAATTCTTTAATTGCTAAGGTGTACATGTCCTTTTATTTTTTGTTCACGTCACTTGCTGTACATAAGCCGTGTAGTTAACACCATTATACAATTATTTCTTGCACTGAGACTTCCTGCATTTATTTCTTCAGAAAACCCCTTAAATTCCCGCACAAATATAGATAATCATACTTTCATATACACCAAGTCCGAAACAAATATTTTTCAGTATACAAGGTGTTGATTTGCATCCTAGTCAAATTCAAGGACGTAATTATGCTAATGATTCTCGATCTAAATCAACAATAAAATGGGTAGGTAATTTTTTTATTTTTTTTTCTTATTTACGGAAATCCGTAAGTGTGAACCAGCCGTATTTAATCGCGGCCCGTCTGTTACTAGTCCTATAACCGCGCTTTCACACACACACAAACAAACACAAACAATGCATACACAACGCATACGCAACGATCATTCGATAAATTCGTAGGTAATCAATCCCACCCCAATCACGGTGCGGGTACCCTCCCGCGCACGCTCCTAGCCTTAGCACTCGACCCCGCGGCCCCGCAACTAACAGTGTGTTTGATGTCGCCGAAGCGTGCGTGCGCTTTGCGAATACCGCTTCTCGGTACATCGTTGAGACGTCGCGTAGGTACAAAGTGCAAGATGACGGACAATTATTCAAATGTCGAGTTGGTGGAGATGGTCCGCCTGTATGCCATCAGTGGAGACAGCTTACGTGGAGCCATCCGGATGTTCACGGAAATGTTTCCCAATCGGGAACCCCCGACACAGAGCGTCATGCTGGCTGCTACGCAGAGACTGCGGGATCATCGGAAGTTTGACGTTCCCCGGCATGCTCAAGCTCGCGACAGCGTAGGCCTGCCTGTCGCCTTGCAGGAAGATATCCTGGAATACTTCCAGCGAGACCCACGGGCAAGCACGCGGGACGCTGGTCAACACTTTGGAGTGCACCATACCACAGTGAGGCGCCTCCTGAAGCGTGAACTGCAACACCCGTTCCACTACCGCAAGACACAAGACATTCAACCAGGTGATAATGCCGTGCGGATTACATTTTGTCGCTGGTAGCTGGGACACCAAGACGCCAACATCCTGTGGACGGACGAGTGTTTATTTACTCGAGTTGGCGTCTACAATGTTCATGGGTAGTTCTTCGAGGTCCCTCAAAAATCGGTCACACGGTCCTTATTCCTAAACTAATTAAATATTCAGTCTTAGGACCTAATGCAGATTACTCTAGAATTTCAACATTAAACATCTTAATTTGTTAATAATTTTTCCAAAAAGAAATATCTAATGTCGAAAACGGGAGCAAAATTGGTGTGCTTCGCGCGTCACACTCCGTTCGCGCTCACGGAAAACTTTGATAACTTTTGTATTCAATGCATAAGCATAAATATAATATAATATATCAAATTAACCGTATTTAACTATAATGACCAAAGAAAGTTAATTTTATCTCTTAAGTTACAATACTTAATAGGCATTGTGTCTCTGTCACACGATTTTGACAGTTTTGCGAAAGGGCAACAAAACTGCACCTATCTTCCAAGAGTGCCAACTTCTCGCAACAAGTTTTAGCTGCACGGGAGCTCAGAAGTATCCCGGCGTCAGTGGGGGAGACATGTACGTTCTTCGCTTCTAAACAAAAAAATACTGAGTAAGTTATTCTTTGAAAATTTTCAAGTAGCTTGGTCAAGAAACTTTAATGCCCACATTTTGAAGGATAATGTTTATAATTTTCCAAATCATTTTGAATTAAGGAATAAGATAGATCTTTTTTAATGTACCTATAATTTTTATCGCAATTCTCAAAAATGTGAAATTTTCGTAACTTTCGTGGCACAACTTTCGTGGTTATTTGTCCACGAAAGGTAGCTAGCGCACCACGAAAGTTAATATCTCCATTGTATAATAACTATAGATTTTTTGTAACGCTGCAGATGCATTTACTTGATTGTCGCGAAGCTTAAAAGTAAGCTTTTTTGTATTTGTATATGTATTTTTATGCATTACTGTTTAATTTTTTTTTTGTAATGACTCGTAAAATGTGTTTCTGTATGTTTTCTCGTAGCCAATTTAACAGCTTATCCTGTAGCGGTCTACACCCTATTTCACATCCTTATATAATTGTAAAAACACTAAACATTCGACCATAACACAACATTCTACTTTGTTCATTTCGTTTGTTATTTTCACGTTTGACAGTTTTGACACATGACATTTTTGCAATCACGTTCCATTTATAATTACCATAAACACATACACACATGGAACGCATTATCTATGACTAATCATATTAATAAAAGCATTACATATCACATATAAATTCATTAGAACTTGTTTACATAGCATACATTATTTAATGAAATAAATTAACAATACTTACCAATATCTACACTATACAAATCTTAAATAGTAACATTATTGTTTTAGTAAATAGTGCGTTCGGGATATGGCGTGTGAGCATCCTAGGAACGCACCCATATGGCTGCGATGACCGGCGCTTTTAATAGCGGGTTCAAAGGCCGATCTCGTTAGTGCGAACATAGCCTCTTACCTGATCGCACGCCAAATCTCCTTCGCGAAACCTAGGTTCCCGCTAAAACCTAGATCCCTTAATTGTTACTTGTTTGTCCGTATTGTGCTCGTAATCAATAAAACAGTGTTTTGTCTTAAAATTATATTTATTTGTAACATTACATGTTATAAAGAAGAGACGTGGTAATTAAAATATAAAAACCTAAATTCACGCGCGTTGTAACTTATTTTACCCCGTCTACACTTCAATCCCACCCCAAACAGGGCTCTTACGCCTATTTTATCCTTCTTGCTTATAAAACACCAACGTCATCGTCATACTTTCTGACTGTCTTATACTTTACCTTCTTTAATAACACACAGCAGCTATGTTAATTTTTTTGGTTAAAATTATTTTCAGATTTCATTTAAACTGGAAATATGCCACCTCAGAGTGCCAAGAAGCGACGGGAGAAAAAGCGTCTAGCAAAGATAAAAAGTAGAGCAAGGTTATAAAAAATATGTACAGTTACACAATGCAGTAAAAATGAAAGCAAGGAAACACAAAAAGGAAGGGAAGGAAGGGTACTACAGAAGAAAAGTAAAAGGGAAAGTCATACCAGAAAGTGAAATGAGTAGTAGAAGGTGAAGAGCCGTGACAGAACAAAACCGCATAAAAAGCCGACTTTTTCGTAAAAGAATAAAAGTACGACAGAACCAGGCCCTTCAGGAAAATATGATCGAGTGCCCTAAATTTAGTTGAAGATCCACTGTGTTCTTCTAAATCACCAACTCCTTAACTAGTGCCAGCATCATCTCCTGAATCTCGAAAAAACGACTGCATTTCAAGACGGGCTACTAGACAGTATAAAAAGACACATCGAAGCTTCATGTTCTTCTGAAGTAGTTTCATTAATTTATGTTGTAAATACAGTATTAATGGGGTTGGCCGGTGAAAGCTTTAGGTAGATGGCGCTAGCATAGCTTTCACCTGTCAAGTTTGTGTTGTGTTTTGGCTTTACTTGTTGAGTGCGTTTTTTTATAATATTGAAAGAACTGTTGTAAACGGAACATGTATTCGACATGGCGGATAATTGGGTTGAAAGCTGAATTGAAGAAACGAGGCGCATCTTTACGAGGAAGGAAAGCAGACCCAGTCGACAGGTATAACCTTATAACTATAAATCACAAATTTTCCCTTCTAAATACATGATTTTGAAAGAGTGATTGCTAGCTTGGTTCTCGTTTACCTAATGTACTTTGACAAAGTATAAGCTTTCAAGTTGTGCTTTTTAAGTTTTTTCTATCAAGACTGAACTCTTTGTTTTGTTTACAGATTAGAGCTGTATGACCGGAATGTTTACTTTGGAAACGCAGGAACTCAAAGCCACGATGATCCTCCTCACTCTAGCATGTATCGGGACATTATCAGCAATACTGGGTTAGCTATACTGTACTAATAGATCATTCTATAATTTGATTGTTTATACATTTAAGGCCCTATATGTTGGCCCTATAAGAGATGAGGAATTTATCTGAGATGTTAGAAAAAGTTGACAACTTCTTTAACAATTATTATAAACAAGCTATTTTGAGTAAATATTTAAATACCAAAATTATTATATAATTAAAAAACATATTAATTATAAATAGGCTGTAGGTAATACCTGTAATTAGATTTTCAGATTTTTTTGTTCTTGTTTTCTTTAGTGTATTATTTGTTATTTTATTAGAGTGTGAAAATAAAACTGATAAACACAACTATTTGAATTTCTTTTTATTATTTACAATCCTTACTCTAAAATTACACAACATTAATCATAAAAAAAATATTTCGGATATCTACATAAAATGAGACTTAAGGTGTCTGCAAAATTTTATAAGTTTTTGTTAAGCCTATTAATCTTTCTATGTGTACTCTTTGACTTGCAAGTTTCTGTTCACGCGCGCTTTAATACAAAACCTGGCAACTGTGATCTGCCTTTCAAGAAAGCAGGTACCTATATTAATTGACACATTTTTCACTGCAAACAAGTCCTGGACATTAAATTAAATCCTCTATCAGCCATGACACCATCACAATATCACCTTCATCACACAAATTAATCAATGAGCTGCATTCAATCATCATCTTGGGTAGAAATATATACATTATCAGGAAGAGTCAAATCTTCTGAGCTGGTAGTTTGCACAGCTGATGTGTGTATCTCTTCAAAGAGTGCTTTTCTAATATTTCGGTTTGATAACCGCTCTTCTCGAGCTTGAGCTTCTTGAGAAAGAGTTTTAGTAGTCCAGGGAAACAAAGTTGGGACTGCTGTTTTTTTCAGGTAACGGTGCTTGTTTTCAATACCTAGAAACAACCAAAAAGGATAAATAACACATTTTTATTATGATGCCGAATATTAGAATACAGTTAATGCGACGTACCTGTATAAACACTAGTTTTATGGTAATCTGTTTCCAAGAAATGTTTACAACATAACCTCGAATTTTTTTCGGCTTGAAGTTTTGTCTCCTTTTGGCTTTTAGCCACTTTTTTGTCATTGCTGAATCTTTAGGAAACTGATGCACACCTATTTCCTTACAAAAGGGTACTTTACAGATCTTTGGAATTGTGCAAATAATTAGTTATTCAAAATGTTCATATAAAATTCTGATATTTTGGTTAAAGCTATGCTAGCGCCACTTTGACAGTTGCCAACCCCATTACTGAGACCAAACCCATTCTATTCATAATTGATGTCTTTTATTTTATAAACCTCAATCCACAGGAAATTTGTGAAAGAAACCATATTTTACTTCTAGAAAATACATCTATAACTTGCGTGGCATCTTTCGTAACTTTCGTGGGCACCGAAGTTTCAAAATAGAATATCTCTGTAGTTTATGCACCGATTTACATATAATAAAAATTATACACATTAGTTTTAGAGCGTCTTAAATGTGTGTCCATATAAAAGACGATTACTTTAAAAAAAAAATTCGCCACGAGTTACGCGGAGAATACTTTTTGAAGATCTACCCTCATAACGAACATTGGTGGGCTCACCTCGACCATAACTCGCACGTAACCAAACGGCATGCGACCCAAGTGCGGTTTGGACTGAATTTGTGGGCTGGCATAATAGGGGAACACGTGCTTGGACCCTACTTCATCGATGGGTACCTTAACAGTGCCACATACCTGGAGCTGTTGCGTCACGTTGTCGAGGAGATGTTGGAGGATGTTCCCCTGGCACTCCATCGCAACCTCTACTACCAGCAGGACGGTGCTCCCCCTCACTAAGGTCGGCAAGTACGCGAGTACTTGACCGAAAGTTTTTGTGACCACTGGATCGGTCGCGGAGGACCTGTGGCCTGGCCTCCGCGTTCTCCGGACCTGACGCCTCTAGACTTTTATTTGTGGGGAGACGTTAAAAGGTTAGTTTACACGGAGGAAGTGACAAGTGTTACGTAAGCTGAAGGAAAACCAGCTACGTCGTGCTCGATTGTGCGATGAGTGTGATGGTGGCAACTTTGAACAATACCTCCGGGTAACTTAAGTAGGTAATTTATTTATTTGTACATTTTGTAAATACGTTGTTAGCCTAATCAATTTTATTAGTGTAAATAAGTTGATTTCAAATTTTTAACTACGCCAATAATACCTAAGAGTCGAAAGTATCACCACGTACTTACACTAAACTAGCACGTCTAAACGTAGAAAACATTTTTAAACTTAGTGTCACAGATGCTTCCAAAGAGCTGAAGCAGCTGTTCAAGCAGATGCCGCGTTACTGCAAGTAACCAAGTTCCAGAAGGATCTGAAAGAATTAGTTTACCGAATTATTCAAGGGCACCTGATACTCATGCTCGGTGCTTATTCCCAGCTTGCCACAGTACCTCACAGCAAGTGATACCATTTATAGTCACGGTGAGACTCTATAGTGACCATTAATATTATATTCCACCAAACTGGAGAATATGTAGTTTTTATCTGCAAAGCCAATTGTGGTCACTTTTATATGAGGCTGAAAATACTCTACACAGTTTTACAGCTGCCCATATAGAGGATTTTTGTGAGCTACTCAGAAATGATAGAAACAGTCTAGATTTGGAAAACATTAATCAAATGGAATACAACATGGTGTGGTATTGGCTAGGACGCAAAAAACAACAGTTTAGAGAATTGGAAGCCGCGTTGTCTGATTTTCATAAGTGTGCCATTGCACTTGGAGCTTATTTATTAAAACTTCGTAAAGGAGACTCTGTTGAAAGAATTTCGACATAGTTAAATATGAGCAGAAGCACACTCAGCAAAAATATTATTTATATATATTTGCTGAGTGTGTTGCTGAGTGTGTATATCACTTTGTGCCACATCTGGGCTTGGAGCACATTTCAAGGGAAGGAGTTGCATAAAGGAACTTATACATTCCAAATTCATTGTTCGGAAACCCTGGAAGTAATATCGAGGAAAGAAAAGCCATTGTAATAATGGACGGAACATACATTTATGTGCAGAAAAGCAGTAACTACTCATATCAAAAAAAGACTTATTCACTTCATAAATATAGAAATCTTGTCAAACCATTCCTCATGTTGTGATGGCCACATAATTGACGTACTGGGCCCGTATCCTGCCACAAAATCAGATGCCAATAATTTTAACTGACCAATTCAGCGATGCATCTTATCCTTTAAGAGAATATTTTAGACATGGTGATGTATTTATTTTGGATAGAGGCTTTCGGGACAGTATTTTCCTATTGGAAAGTCTTAATTACTCTGTGCATTACCCTCTGTCAGTTCAGCAAGGTGAATATCAATTAACAAAAGAAAATGCAAATGAATCTCGTAAATTGACATTATGCCGTTGGGTCGTGGAGGAAGTGAATGGGCGCTACAAGCGGGATTTTAATTTGCTGCGACAGGAATATTTTAATAGGACCTCAAAACATTTAACGATTGATTTTAAAGTCGCAGCAGCCTTAATTAATAGATTTCACCCTTTTTTGGTTGACAGAGATGATGCAAGGGAAATAATATCGATAATCCAAGAAAAAATGTTCACTAATAACTCTTTGGCAGATTTTGTAGATGCTAATAATTTAAACAGGAGACGGGCACAGTTTCAAAGTATAACTGTAGAAAGAGATAATGTTGAAGACTTTCCACAAATGGAATATAATGATTTAGTTTTGATTCCACTAGGAGTATATCAAATAAAACAGGCTCGCTCATATTATGGTGAACATGTGAGACAAGATGGTTCATATATTATTAAAGTATGCAGGGAGGTCGACATGGACTTACTACGCAAATTGCAAGTAACAGATGCAGAAAGTATATGGCTTCTTCGAGGCAAAATACGTAGCCGCAGTATAAGCCAAAAACTATATTTTGTATAATATTTTAGTAGACACTACCCAAACTGGCAGAGTCGCCATTAAACAGTACTACTACTACTATTGATTGTTGCGCCCTTGTAATGACAATAATATGGTACTTGAGCTGGGTAAGATATCAAAACCCTATTGTCGACCCCCCTGCACAGTTTTTGTGGACTATATCTTAGTAGATAATATAGACCATGCTCTTGATGAGATCATATGATGTAACCTGTGTTAATAAACATTTTCTAAAGCAAAACATTATTGTTTTAATGTATGAAATACCTATCTTAATAGATGTCTATTATCTATAAAATAACCCAGCAAAGGCTGTTTCTGTTGTTTGCTGATACTAATGCGCAGCTACTTATCATCCTAGGTTCGATCCATGGGTCGAATAATGTTATCGAGATTATCGTAATTCTCAGTTACAGCCTGGAGTCTGGATGTACGTCCGGATTATGGAGGAGTACCTAAACAAGCGAGATTTTATTATTACAAGTATGTACTACATATGCCATACCTACTTTATAATCACACGAAAATGAAAAAGTAAATCCTTAATAAAACCCTTGCATGTCCATAAGACTCCCGACTCCTAGAGTTCATTGTCAAGAAGCGCGTATCTGTCGTACTTACATTCAGTAATAAATGCTAAGTTCATATACACATAGTAGTAGACATAGTAGTACACATAGTTCATACATACCGAATGTTTTTACTGACGTAATTATAACCTCAAAACAGAGAGGTTTGGAAGGAGAAGGGGGAGGCCTTTGCCCAGCAGTGGGACACAAAAGCAGGCTAGCAAATAAAAAAAAATTATAACCTCAAAATCCGAAAGAGTTTTGATTTTTTCAGAATTCTCAAGTGTCCGTTGTTTTAATTTAGGTTTAATCGAATATATACATTATCTAAAACCCTTTCCTCTTTTTAGTATATATTAATAATCTACTCCATCTTTTAAAAAATCAACCACAAATGGTATTATTTGCTGATGACACGTCCTTAATTTTTAAGATAGAAAGACCTTTTAAGAGAAGAATTTTTAAGATGTATGCCAATCTTCATATTTTCCTGAGAATGTAGGTAATTGTATAATAGGTAGCTTAGCGAACGGCTGTTGCTCAATTTGTGTACATGTAGACATATTTGCAGAATCGTTTGACCGCTGTTGTACCACTAATTTAGATAACAGATCTTCTAAATCCGTTCGTTAACAAAGATACAATTCTTCGACTTCATAATATTCTTCTTTCAGAAAATACGGAAATACTCCCCGTTGATCGCGCGGTGTGCACCTAGTTAGGTTGTTATGTGCTTGCTTAAATGTACTCCAATCATCTTCGACTGACTTCAGCCTAGTTTTTACATATCCTTCTGTTAATCGTTGTTTTGGGCATTTCTTAACATTTATTTGCGCTTTTTGAAACATCTTGGCCACATCTTCTAAAGTACACAAACACTTGCTTTGTTCCGCAGTCGGTGGAGTCATTTTTCACGTTTTATATTGATAATAACACCGTAACACGTCAATCTCAGTTATTTTATTCACTTAAAAATCACAAGTTCGTACACAACTGTTCCAATGCAAAAAATAACCAGTTTCTATCTAAGGAATGCGGTTCCCTATTGTGTTCGGCGTCCGAGTTGTCTAGCCGTGCGATCTACTTATTCGGCTCGTAATGACTATTATGTTCAGTACGTTAGGGTTCAACTTTGTTTGAAGGCACGGTTGTAAATGATTAAGACGTCCACTCGCTTTGATAGTTTATTTTGCACTAAGTAGGTACTTAATATTTTTACATTCATATAGTATCGGACAACAGATATATATTAATATAGCAGATATAACAATAGAAGCTTAAATGTTCCAGTTATGCAAACTTTATAATCGCTGTTCTGTAAAAGTCATTCCAATGCACACACCACATCTGTGTGCTATGCCATCGTTATACAAGAATTGAGTATTAACAAAAAAAAAGATGGAGAAGTAAAGAGTTATTTTAGAAAACATTATCTTGAATGAAGCTTTAGCAAAACAATATAAGGCCGCTAAAAGTAAAAAGGAAAAAAATAATTTTTTTCTTTATTTTTTAAATATAGCTGGAAAATATAAATTACGCACTCGATTAGGGTATTGCATTGGCTTAAAGAGAAGAATCCGGTTCACAAAAAAGACGCAAATCTCCAAGCGCAGTATATTTGCCAAGAAAATTCGTCAGTTTTATTTCTAAGACGATATAAGTCGCTCTTCTGCAGGGAAGAAAGAAACAAAGACGCATAAAAAGTAAAAATGCAGAAGCGTTATCTACTTGATACTTTAATTAATTTACACAAAAAATTCAAGGAAGATACGGGTGTCCAAATATCTCACGTCACATTTGTCAGGCACAAGCCATTCCATGTTGTCAGGCCACTTCTTAGAGACCGAGATACTTGTGTTAGTAAAAATTCATACCAATATGGAATTCAAATTTATTGCATTGAAAAGAAATGAAATATTAACACCGTTTCATGAATTAAGTCACCTTGTAGAAGCTAGCGTATATTATGTCTCATTCAAAAATTTAGAGTAATATTGGAAGCCATTTCTTCTGGTTACGACATTGATGAAAGTAAGTTTGCAGATTTCGCAAATAAGACTGCGGAATTGTATGTAAAATTATATGTTAGGCATCCAATGACACCCACACTACTATAATTTGTTAAACAGTTTTAATGGACAAGATCGAGTCACTAAAAACGGCAAATCCCCGTGAAGCAGAGCTTTCTGATAGTTATTCTGACTGTGAAAGCGAGCTGTCTGATTCAGAAGTATCCGACAATGAATCCCCAGCCACTGACACTACTTGGACAGCCCCGCGACTCGATTTTGAATTTGCCTCACCGAATCATTGTGACAATGGCGACCTATCTTCGAGAGAGCTGGAATTCCTACCTCAAGTCAAAGAGGCAGAACCACTTATTCCATAATCTAATGCACAGATAAAAAATGAAGGGATAGAGTGCCCCAGGGTTGCGGAATATGTTCGAAAGAGTTACCGCAGCCCTGGGAAGAAAGGCACTAGGAGGACTAAGGGTGGGTTTTAGTCAGTAAAAGTCTGACACTCTCTGCCGCTCCACCCAGAGCGGGAGGGGTCATTTGATGATTTCCCATCCTCTAAAAAAAAAAAAAAAGGGATAGAGTGCCAGAGATTAGGTACTGCTGGCTGGAATAGAATAAGATACAAAGAGGTAGAGAAGTATTTACATGCGGCTCCTGTTTTTAGCGCATTAAAAATTAACACCGAACTGGGAGGCCAAGCGAGTCACGCTTCCTCTCTATTTGCAAAACAAGAGGGAGTGTTGGGTACTATCACCCACGGCCTCCTCCTCCAAAGGAAGGCACTTGCAGAAGATTTAAGGAGGATTGCCCAGCCGCAGCGGAAGAGGTGAGGAAGGTGTTAGCAGAAACCCCGTTTAGATCGGTTACTGATAATTTCCTTCAATTTGTATGTGCGCACCGAGCCGAGATGATTGATTTTAGGCGTAAGGCCTTTAAACCAAGAAATGATATTCTGAACTTGTAATTACATCAAATCCCTCCAAGCGCGACCCATTTATTTGAGGAGAAGGCGTTATCACTTTTCCTGAAGGATAACGGTGGCTTTACGCGTATTTTTCCCTCTAAATTCGGCAGATTTCCAGAAAAGAGAGAGGTAGAAAAGGAGTTATTTCGAAGGCCGTCGACATCTTCACGGGCTGCTAAGCCAAAACATCTCGCTTGGCGAACGCGATCATCGGCCCTTATCCAGACCAACACAACCAACTCTTCTCGAACATCCTTTCGTAAGTCGACTTCGGCCAACTCACGTGCTAGGCAACACTCAAACGGCAATCATCAAGCATCCACGCGTGGTGATAATCGCCAACAAAGAGGTCGCAAATTTTGACTATTTTCAAGAGGGGCAATTGAAGAACTTCCTACCACGATGGAGGACGCTGAGGGCTCCAGCCCCTGTTTTAAATATAATACAAGGTTACGCAATTCCATTCGTAAAAAAACCACCTTCAGTTCCCCTAACAGATCAACAGTTAAGATAATTTGTGACAGAGCCCTCTGTAATTATGACCAAGGAAATAGAGTTTCTAAGAAGGTCAGGGGTTATAGAAAAGTCAGATGTCAGGACGGGATTTTTGTCACGAATTATGTTAATTCCAAAGTCGAACGGAAAAGTAAGACAGATTTTCGACCTTCGCCGTTTAAACAAGCACCTCAACCCGCGAAAATTCCGTCTCATAAACCAATCTCAGGTACCCAAATTTCTTCAACGTAGTAGCACAGCAATCTATAATGGTACTGCTCGCGCAAGTTCTTGTAACATAGTTTCGGAACGCACCTATATTTCTAATGGCAGAGTATCCAAACGCGTCTCTTTTCTTATTGTTTTTTTACCACAGTATGAACTGACCATGAATCTCCTACCCTCCTATCATTTTCCCATATAGCAGAGAGAGAAGGCATTCTAGCCGCACGCGCCAATCAGACGGCATGTGCGCGTGCCACGACGCTATAACGCTACTGTCAAAAACCACGACCGCGCCGTTTCACAAAAAATCCGCTCTGCAAAAATAATATAAACTGCTGTATATATCCAAAACTCTAAAAAGACTTTCTATTCTTTGTGTTGGCCGACACACGTGTGACATATAAAGACTTGAAGTGAAGTTCATTTGTGAACGGAAGGAAACCAGTGAACATGTGCAAACTCTTCTCAGGCTACTCCTTAGGCACCTATTCCTCAGGCACCTATTACTTAAACTGGTCAGCTCATTACTGTGTGTCGCCAATGTTTCAAGTTTCAATCCGCATAAAATTAATTCCTCGCCAAAAATGGTCCTTCGAAGCCGCAATAAATAGACTTTTTCTACCAGGTACAATCCGACAACAAGACAGTGGTCTCATACATCCGAAACCAAGGGGGTACAAGGTCGGTTCGACTTTTAGAAGCAACAAGGAAATTTTTGAATCTGGTGGTAAGGTTGAAAGTGACTCTTCACGTCTTTTACCTACCAGCTTTGACGCTAACAGCTCTTGAACGCAGTTTAGATGTACTGATCGCGTTCAGTTTCATTGGTGAAATCTGCTCTTATTCACCATAAATATGGTTCCAGATATTTGATAGACTTGCTTAGTTCCTTAGGATTTTGCATGAACTACGACGAAACTCTGAAGTTTGAAGTATCCGCAATAGCTACATATGCCCCAAAATATGAGACCCCGCACTTCTCGCAATTTATTTATGACTTTTTACTGATAACGCTGATGTTAACGTTAACACGTTGGACGGGAGAGACACATTTCACACTATGGCACGGTATTTCGCCTAGAACATGCTAGGTGGACAAAATTCAAGTTTTCATTTCCAGGTAATCTTAATTGCATAACACAAACAACACCCCCAAACTCCAAACTCCGAGAAAAAGTTGTTTTCCAAATGCTTAACTGATGAGTCATAGAGTTCAGAAGTCAGGTAATGAGTTTAATGCAAGCGTTCCGGTCAATCAGTTGCAATTTAGCGACACTTATGTGCACATCTCATAGTGGTTTATAGTGATATTGTGAAAGTTTTTTGTGATGGATATTAATACTGAGGGTATGTACTATTATTTAATATATTATTTTTATCAGAATCTATTAAAATGAATTTTTAGCATTTTTTTAACTTAATGCATAAATTTTAGCGTAATTTTTTTCATAAAGAAAACTTTGAACTTTCAGGAAGTACATTGATTCGCCCCTATTCGGGCTAGTTTTTAGATATATTGTAGGTATAACTGTGTAGTTTGTAAAAATACACATATTGTTCAGCACACTTCAGTACAACATATTTTTTTCTTTTTTTTTCAGAACACGTTTACTCTATTTCAAGGGTAGCCTCCTTTGAAGAGTGGTTAAAACACACGAAGAATGATAAAAGGTCGCGTATTTATGACTATCTTTCTTCAAAATTTCACTTTGGTGACATTACTGAAAGCAGCCAAAGAGAAATAAAGTTGAAAATATCCAACTTTTCTACTAAGATTGGAGCCAAATGGTTGGCTTCGGGAAAATCGAAGGAGCGTTTTTTAATTACAAATAAGACTTGGCTGGATGAAGGAGACATACAGTTTACTGTGAGTTCTTTAGCCCCACAATCTTCGACATCGAGTGAGGCTGTGACATCTGCAGGAAGACCTCGCAAAGATTTCGAGGAATCGTCGTTTAAGACGAAGAAACGTCGCGTCGTGGATCTCGTAGAATCTCGAAGTGCCAGTGAATTAGTGACTGCTGCCGAAATTTCTATACGTTCAGCAGGGCAAAGAAAAGTTGCCCATGTGATTAGAGACATTAGTGAGAGCCCAGATAATATTATTAATTCAAAAAATTCCAGTTCCGTTAATCCTAGGCAGTTAAGTAGTGACGAAGCCTTAGCATACTATATAGATTCTAAGTCAACAACACGTGCTTACAAACAAACTAGGAAGTGGTCCATAATGGCAGGACATAATGTGTTTCCGTCATATTTTAGTGTAGTAAAATCCAAACAGGCCTGTTACCCTGCAGAGGAGCACATTGATATAACAGGAACTCGTGCTGAAATAAATTTGCAAGCCTTATTAAATAAAACAGCGGAACGTCTAGTATTAGCACAGAATGAAGTTATCAGCAGTGTCCTCCCAACAAGTTCAACGTTTACACTTGCTAGTAAATGGGGATGTGATGGAAGTTCTGGGCACAGCACATACAAACAGAAAATTGAGAACACTGAAGATACGGACGAATTTCTTTTCGTATTTTCTTTCGTTCCCCTTAAGTTATATGATGGGTCCAAAATTATTCGGCAAAATCCTCGGCCTTCATCAACTATGTATTGTCGCCCAATCAAATTTATATTTGCTAAGGAAACGAACGACTTCACGTTAGCGGAGACAAATAGATTGTTGGAAGAAATTAATGCTCTTCTTCCAACACTTATCAACTTTGGTGATTCTCAAATTTCTGCGAAACATGAGCTTCTTCTGACAATGACAGACGGAAAGGTATGTAACGCCTCAACGGAAACTCGTTCATCTCAAAAGTGTTTCATCTGTGGTGCCACCCCCAAGACGATGAACGACGACCCCGCGAAGTTTAACAGCAATCAGGAACATTTTGGCTTTGGTTTATCTACACTTCATGCTTGGATTCGTTGCTTTGAATGCCTTTTACATATCAGCTACAAATTGAATATTAAGAAATGGCAGGCTAGAAGCGACGAAGACAAAGCTGATATCAAGGTTCGTTCCGAAGAAATCAAGTTGAAATTCAAGAAAGAGATGGGACTCATTGTAGATAAACCAAAGCCAGGATTTGGTTCTTCCAATGATGGAAACACAGCCCGTCGTTTTTTAAGAATGCTGAGATGAGCGCTCAAATCACAGGGTTGGATGTTACTATTATCAAACAATTTGATGTTATTTTGAGGACATTGTCTTCTGGGTTCGAGATAAACTTAGTTGTTAGTTGTTGTGTGTTAGTTGTTGTTGTTGTTGTTGATTTTGTCTTGAAACTAGAAGACATTACCTTAGTCTCCATTCGTGGTACTATATGCCTGCTACTGTACATAAAATATTAGTACACAGTACTGAGGTCATCAAAGAGGCATTGCTTCCAATTGGGCAGCTTTCCGAAGAGGCTCAAGAAGCACGTAACAAAGATTGCCGCAGATTTAGGGAGTACAACACCTGCAAGTGCTCACGTGTTGCCACGAATAGAGACTTGCTGTCCATGTTAATAATAACATCTGACCCTTTGATTAATAGCCTTCGTGAGATTCCCCAAAAAAAGCCGGAAAAAATATGTGCAGAGGTATTAAAGTTAATTGTAAGCCCGACCATAGTAGCATCAAGACCGGAAACGTCATCATATTGTCGCACATTGCCACAAAATGATGATGATTCACCAGAAGATTTTGATGATGATTCTGATGATTATGATGATTAGGTTTAGGTTAAGTTAATTGGTATAGTAGGTATTTATTTATTACTGCAATTTTGTTGTTTGTTTATGATTTTTAAATAAATTTTTCTGTTTTTTTTTTTCAGCATCGTTAAATATCATAAAATAATATTGTCCACCTAGCATGTTCTACGCGGTACAGTGTGTATGGGTGGCATACAATGTGTGAATCCGGTGCAAACTTCAAGTTTAAGCGAACAAATTCCACGACTCAAGTATGTTCCTGAAGAATTTCTGAGACGCTTCGAGCAAATTCCTATGCAAACACAAAAAACCAATAAAATCTGGATTGGATAATACAATTTACAAGGCACAAGAATTTGAACTCTCGTTGACTGATTTGATTTGGCTGTACGGTAAATCACAGGAGGCGTTGGAGGTTCCAGGTTGGCACAGCTTTATGATTGTAACGCTTAAAGATGAGGTCCATCTTGAGCACCTTTCTGAAGTCAAGCCACTTCCATTTAGAAATGCACCAGCGTCTAACTACAACACTATACTTTCTGCTTTAAATTACTCAACTGAACAATGCCGGCAAAATAATATATATTGTTGCATTGTTACATTTGACCAGCCATTGTACCAAAACGCACAGGAGATAGTAAAATCCTCGCAAGACCCAATGATTCAAAATATTATTGTCATGACGGCTAGGAGGTTGCCATCTCGTAATTTCACTCATGGGTGCTATTGGAAAAATTATGAAAGGAAGTGGTTTAAAAGATTTGTGGGTATGTGCGTATGCTGAAGGATCTATTGAAAAAATGATGGCTGGGCATCATTACGGACGAGCTGTTAGAGCGCATGATATGCTTTGTAGTGTGGCGTTGTTTGAAATTACAAAAAATAACATGGAGTTGACTATGGACGAAAAATTACAACTAGACACTGTATTGCACGAAATATTGGAAAATGAAAAATTAAGTGAAACGGAAAAAGAAGACTTAAGAAAAATTAAAAACAAGTTTGATATAACACTCCAAAAACTTGAGTTGAGAGGACCTACGGCTTAACTTTGAGTGTCTTATTTTAAAATGATAATGCTGGTACAACGGTTTATAAAAGCAGAGAGGACTGGTGTTTCATGGTCAGAATGGATGCAAAAAACCATGAATATGAGAACAAAAAAGATGAGGCATTAAAAAAATAGCTAAAAGAACGGTCAAGGATAGAAAAGTTGGTACTTTGCAAAATCTTTTGCAATCGTTTATAGACGAAAGACACATTCATACAATATAATACACCAATATAAAGAATATCAACGCTGTATCAAAAATCATTATTAATTAATAGCCATAATTATTTTAATATATTAAAAATAATTATATTAATCATTAAATTGACACTTGACGGCTGTTGTTATACGGTGTTGCCACCCTACAAAACAAGTTCTAGTGTGGTTATCACTAAACTACGAAAGCTACCGTGTAACACAATACTTGTAACACACTAGAAGATTATATGGGACATTTTTTTAAATTTGTTGTTTTGTAAGCAATTATCATTTTTTGTGAGATTTACAGACAAAGTTCTTTGAAATAACTCCCATACTAACAATGAAGACAAAAAGAAATAACATTAACAGCATTATAAAAAAAAAAATTAAAACCTTATCAACGGACTGCGCTAGGACATTTATGTTTTGTATGGAGCAAAAAATGTCTTCAAGTTTTATGAACTTAAATATTGTGTGAATTGAAGATTTTTTGTATTTTCTTCGCATACTTCTTTTCTTGATGTATTCATTTTAATGCAACAATTAAAATTCTTTTATAGAAATTACCAAAACATACTAAAATTTAGGAGCAAACAGGTGACCGCGATTTCTTTTTTAAAAGTACATTTTTTTTTAGCCCCACCCATTTATGTTCTCACCTGCTCACGCTCCTCACTTTGGCGGCATCTGGGAAGCCGGAGTCAAATCTGCCAAATTCCACATAAAAAAGAGTTATGGGAAATACCCTTCTTACCTTTGAAGAATATCTACACTTTTCGCACAAGTGGAGGCCGTTCTTAACAGTCGCCCCTTCCTTGTGTCCTTTGTTCTCATCCCCTGATGACTACCTTCTTTTGTCCCCAGAGCACTTCCTCTTTGGAAGACCTCTGCAAGCACTGCCTGAACCTAGCTTGGAAAACTTGAAAGAAAGTCACCTGCAACGATACGCCCGACTGCAACAAATTCATCAGCATTTCTGGCAGCGTGAATAAATACACCAACAACGACTGAAGTGGAAGACGAACGCAGAATCCCTGCATATTGGAGACCTCATGCTTATCCATAAAGATCATTTTCCTCCACTGTGTTGGCGTCTTGGACGAGTTATAAGATTATTCCCTGGTCCGGATGGAATCTCGAGAGTGGCT
Organism: Melanchra persicariae; assembly: GCA_947386135.1. Taxonomy (NCBI): domain Eukaryota; kingdom Metazoa; phylum Arthropoda; class Insecta; order Lepidoptera; family Noctuidae; genus Melanchra; species Melanchra persicariae. Next base: position 5,612,148 of record OX376673.1, on the reverse strand, counting down.
GATTTGAAAACCATTAGAGGCGTTTTACGTCGGCCCATTATCAAGCTGTGTCCGCTACCTACAGCTGAAGATTTACTGTTGAAAGACAAGCCTTTCAACGGGTGGGAGGATGTTTAGGCTCACCTGCTAACCGCCTATTAGCAACGTGTGCCACCAAAATTACATTGCCTTTAGCCTTCGGTAAGTCGCAACTATCGTGGCGGTGTATGTGAAAAACTTTTTATTGTGACACTTCGCAACTTGCCGACCGGCCGAGCGGTCGACATTTTCTGTATTTTTCTGTTCATAGTAATAAACCAAGTAATTTCCAAAAATTCATTGAAGAATCCAAATAACCAAAAATTCATCCTTTATGTCGTAATAGACACATTGTGCCAAAAAGAGTTTAGCATATCTCATGGTGGCAAGAATGATATAGAGAGAGATATAGCACCAAAAATGTAATGAACACCAAAAAAAAGAAAGAAGTGCTACTTTATCTACATCGCTGAAATTATTTATGAAAACAGATCAAATGATCATTCAAGAAGAAAAAGAAATTGCCGCTGAAGTTACTAAAACTTACCACTCGGTCAAACATTGTTTATCATTCAATTCATTAGATTGTGATACAAAACTCGACCACTATTTTGTATGATGATTCTAAAATAGCTGATAATTGACGCTTGGACGAACTAAGGCCAGTGCCATTGCACACAAAGTTTTAGGACCAGCATCAACTCAAGAGGCCGTCGAAATTTTGCAACACGACACATTTTTTAGTGTAGCTACTGATGTTTCCAATCATGGTGCTATAAAAATGTTTCCACCAATGCGATGGTGAGATTTTACAGCCCAACTACAAATTTAAAAACGTGTGTTCTTGACTTTTATGAAGATGCTAATGAAACTGCATCAGCCATCCATATGAATTTAGTAACACGACTGAAAGAGTGAAATATTGATACTAAATGCAAATGTAAACTATGGCTGCCGCAATTCAGTTTTTTAATTATTTCACCATAATAATGAAAACATTTTATCAGTGGAATGTCCTGCACACATCTTACACAATAGTGTAAAGCATGGGCTGAGTAAGATTAATTTTGATTTCGAGAATTTTATTTTAAAGCTTCATTACCATTTTTCATATTATGCAAAACGAGTTGACTCTTTGAAAGATTTTTACGTAATTCACGAAACAGATTTGCTCCCGTTCTGCAACATGTGAAGACAAGATTGTTGTCACTTCTACCTGCCGTGGAACGTGCTACTAAATCTTTCGATATCCTGAAAGATTATTTTATATCATTGGGAGAAGACGAATGCCCCAGTGCGCTGTGGCAATTTTTTAATTCTGACGAAACAGAACCTTGTTGGACATTTTATCAAAATGCACTGAAAGTTTTACAGGATGCAGTGATATATGTCTTGAAAACGAAACATTGCTGTGTTTTGAAGGTCACAAAATAATGCTAGAAGTTAGTGAAAAATTGAGGCAGAGAATTGAAGATGAATTTATGGGATTTACGTGTGGTAACTTGATTAAAAAGTTGCCTGCTGATAAAGTGACTAAAATAAAAAAAGACGCGAGAGTGCGTGGTACAAATATGTTCTTCTTTACATAGAAACTAAATATGATCTCAAGAATAGCAGATTGGACTTTTTAAACCATTTTCTCTCCAGGATGATTCATTTACTTACACGTCAATGGTTAACATTATTGAAAATCTAAAAATTGATACGTTTTTCGACATGGATCAACTTTATGAAAAAGTTGGTAAAATCAAAGAATTAGTGAAGGCAGCAGTGCAAAACAGGGCGTGGACCCATGTCTACGGCGCGGCGCCGTTTGCGTGCAACGGTACGGCACCGCTGCCGGCAGATGGCGCTGCGCCGTACCGCGCCACGGCGTCGTGTACGCGGCACGTGCTCACTATTGTGTTGTCAGCGTGGTAATTTTTTGCATAAAATGGCGGACCATTTAGATTTAGACTTTTTGATTTCACTAGTGCAAGCACGTCCCGTTCTCTGGGACAAGTCAAAGGAGGATTATAAGAATAACAGAAGGGTGAAAAGATGTTTGCCTAAATATTTTTTCATCATTCGACAACATGGACAATAAAGAAAAAACGAAACTCGGTGAGTATATACCTATTTATTTATCTTTTTAACTTAATAAAGTGAATACAATAAACGTAAAAGTGAAATAAATGCATTAACGCTTAGTATTATTATCAACTTGTCATTTACACACACTCAATACATTCGGTCGGTTCGATCCCTGACCCAACTTTAGTTATATTTTGCTTAGTTTTACAAAATTCGTCTCTAACATTGACAGGATTTGTAAAAAAAACGTCATCTGCTGTTCTCCTCTGATTTTTAAACTCCATCTCGACTTACAACAAAATTGTGTAAAACACAACATGCTTTGATAATGTGGGTCGCAAAATTATATTGAACATTTAAGGGCGATGAAATACACGCTATTTATTTGCGAATATACCAAAAGCACAGTCGACATTATCTTCTTGCTCGACTCAGACGATAGTTGAAAACCCTTTGTTCATCACTCAGAATGATGCTTCCCTGGGTATGGACGTATTAGATTGTTAAGTAACGGTAAGCCTTCATCAGCGATAAAACATAAAAAATCTAAATATATATAATAAATAATCTTTAAATCACGATTCCGACAAGGATTAATAAAAAAAAAGGTTTTAAGTACCCACTTATGTACATTGAGATACGGTCATGACGTAGATATAAACTAATGAACTTGCTAACTCACCCCTAAATAGATAGGATTCGAATTGGCCGCCGCGGCCGCCTGCTTGCTCGTACTTCGACAAACATAACACATTAGCATATTACCGTATTCTTGGGCACTGTAGTAGTCGTAAATCCAGATTTTTTAAATCACACACCAAAACAAACAAACAGACACAAACACAGAGAATTAGTTCTGGTAGGTAGGTATCAAACGAAAACTTATTTGTCTCACGTCATCACGTCACGTCCTGAATTCCCGAATTTTGCAAAAAATCGCGAATTCGTTTTCGTTCGCTATCAAGGTTTTGAAGAAACTGACATAAAAATCCATTAAAATCGGCTAAATGTAAAATAATTGTTTTTTAAACTTCCTTTGACTTCGCCGACTTTCGGCGGCATTCTGTTCTAAGTAGTAAGTTCTAAGAAATGTTACGCGTATAAACAATATGTCGTTTAATTTAATTACGACAGGAACTTGAAAATGTGATTTTTTGTTTGTTGAGATATCTTAACGACTTTGGTGTCAAATGAAAGGTATAGGTCTACAACGATTGTATTCGTTTAAATTATGTAAATCGGTCCAAGTGAAAAAAAACTTTAACTTGAAATATAATTATGCTGACTGTACTATCTGTCAACGCAAGTACATGCCGCCATTTTAGATGCCGCCATTCCATTCTTTAATGAACCGGTTTATAATCTCCGTAACTACTGATTGGATTTAGCAAAAATAATGACTGGGGAAATGCGTAACAGGCCAGGGCCACTTAGCATTATTAATGTAACATTGATTTAAATCAGCGTATGTAAGGATTTTGTCAACATCCCAATAGACTACCATAGCTGCTAGCAGAGTGATCATCCATACGAGTAGGTATGCTAAATGCGATATTTGACCTGAAACAAAAAAAGTCCTATGGCTATATCTTTTTAATTAAATAATACTCGCGAACAAACATCAATTGCCGTAGTAAAATGGGGTGTAAATTAGTTTATCCAGCACTCAGGAATAATATAGCATTTTTTTTAAATCACAATCATTCGTGTCCATATCTAACAATACATGCCATGAACCCAATGCTATCTGGGCACATTTACTACCCGTCCTAAAATTCGCAAAGCAGTTGGATCCAAACATACAAATCATTCATTTTTTTTCCGATGGTCCATGTAGCCAATACAGGCAAAAAAAAAACTTTTATTTAATCAATCTTTTCGCAAACAAAACGAAAGCTGGTTACTATACTTGGTCATTTTCAGAGAGTGGACACGGTAAGGGTGTCGCTGATGGCATTGGTGGAGCAGTTAAACGTCAATTGGACAAACACGTGGCTTATGGTTACGATATAGAAGATGCCGAACATGCTCACCAATACCTTGAAAAGAACATGCAGTCAGTAAAATGTTTTTTCATAACTGATAATGACATTATCAATATGAAACATCTTATACCAGATAACATTCGGCCAGTTCCTGAAACCTTGAAGTTACACCAAATAAAGTCAGGAGGGCAAAATACAATATTTTACAGGCAACTGAGTTGCTTTTGCGGTGACCGACGCAGTCTATGTAAATGCCATTCGCCTAAAACACATATGTTGCTTGACCAAGACCAAGACTCATTAGTTTCAGAAGACTTGCAAGTTTTTGAGAATAACTATCATGCATCTGACTTTCAAACGCATGATCAGAATCTAAGTATTGAAATAGACCAAAGACTGAAAGTTGGTGAAATGTCTTTCATTCAAAATAGTTTGACTCATGAGGAAGATCTTCAAAATATGAAGAATGTTAGTTTCAGTTTAGTTCCTAGTGAAATAAAAACTGATTGTCTTGAACCCATTGAAACGGATGATAGTTCCCAGATCAGTGAAATAATTTCTACTGACCCAAGTGTTTTGATTGATCTTACTAATGTAATTGACCTAGAAGATTTAGATTTATCTAGTTTTCTCTCTATTGTACCACAAAATGATGTCTTGCACTGTAGTCCTGAACACAATATTGAAGAACCTAGTACTTCTACAGGTTTGAAACAAAATGTTGATTCGCAGAATTTAAATGTAAATAGACAACGGGCAAAGGTAACGACACCAGTAGAGACCGATGGTTATGGAACCGGTAGAGACACCTGGAAATCTAGATCACTAAAAACAGTAGTTTCAAGGTACTTTTTTTGTCATTTATGTAAACGTCGTAAATTTTTTGTACCTAATGATATGACTCGTTGTATTGCATGCAAAAATTGGGTGTGCAGCTTGTGTTGTGGCCATCCTTCAATTATTGACTATATTTGCGACGTATGTTTCGGATCTGAATAACAGGATTATTCAAATGCATACGTAGATCACAAATGCATGTTTCGCTGTAATTTAAGTTTTAAAATTATGATTGATATAGTTGATTCAAGTAGGATTATGATGTCTGAAATTTTTACACAATAATACCTACTACACGTTATTATCTTTGTCAATAAGAATATTAAAAGTTCCTATGATTCGAAAGTAATTGTGATAATTATGTAAGTGTAAGAAAACTTTAAAATAACCACCAACGACTAAGTTAGTTCTCGTAATATAAGTTATGTGATCTCAAATTGATATTTTTTTTTTATATCTTTTAATACTTTTATGTGTAAAAAAAAAAGGTTTAATGACTCTAAAAGTTATTATCTTTGTCAATAAGAATATTAAAAGTTCCTATGATTCCAAAGTAATTGTGTTAATTATGTAAGTAAGTGTAACAAAACTTTAAAATAACCACCAACGACTAAGTTGGTTCTCGTAATATAAGTTATGTGATCTCAAATTGATAATTTTTTTTATATCTTTTAATACTTTTATGTGTAAAAAAAAGGTTTAATGACTCTAAAAGGTTTCATTAATAATATCAAGTTACTTAACGCTTTATTCTTTGTAATTTTGTATTTTTAAACAGGCAGTGTAGACACTGCTCAAATTATTCCTATTCGTCACGCAATTTTCGTATTAGTCACTGTCCCATTTTTTAAATGACACAAAAATAGTTTTAAAATATCTTATTTTCATTTATTTTGTAATTATCAGCATTTTGTTATTGCCCAGAATTCTTTACTTCATTAGATTGTTTAATTTATAGCACGTATCATTAGTAAAGACAACTTTTCTAGTGCGATGTGGCCGAAAAGTGACGAACTTGAAACTATTTCGCTGATTATTTATTAATTTGTGATAGATTTATGCTACCTTTTTGTTGATTTTAGAACGATTTTAAGCATATCTTTACGCTAAATATAATTTTATTTTGTTTCAATACCTAGTTGTTTTATTTCTGATTGATTATATTTTGTGACGTTCAGGAATACTTTGCATCATATGCTGACAGAAAATCTTGAATATTTCTGATGTTTATGGTTTAATTTTAATATAAATAGCATATTTAGATACTTAATAATATACTCTTTAATACCAGAGTCAATTTAAACAATTTCATGAAATGAAAAAAAAAAGATCCTGATCGTCACAGGGTCAATTTTTCTGAAAATCACCCCTATGTCAAAAAAATTAAGACTGGTATAACACTAACTGTGGGTTGCTATTCTAGACAGGTGTTCAACCAAGACCAGGAGAAGACATTGGCTGAATATTTGTTAAAATGTTCGTCAATTTAGGGGAACATATGCAACAGTGGATCACGGGGAACAGTGAATCATTTGTTAAAACTCTGTATCTATTGTACTCAAACATATACAAGTCGGCTTCGCTAACGCTATCCCCTACCCCGCGCCACCTGACCAGTCGCCGTCACTGAATCACAACGGTAGGACGTGCGACGGCGCGTCGTCGGTCAGTAGGTAAGTACAAAAAAAATAATTTACGTAATGTTTGAAATAACTTTGGTTTAAAGTTATTTAGATATTTTAAAGTCTTTGCATACTTTTCTTTAGTATGTGTGTCTAATTGTATAAAACTATGAAGTGGTGTGATATAAGCGATTTATATTTTGCTAAAATTATTATTTCCGTTACTAGTAAATGGGTTACAGTGAATCAAGTAGTAATGGGGTTCATTGGATCATGATCCACTGTTCCCCAAAAAGGTTCGAGTCTCAAAGTATTCCTACTTGTTTACAGGTCAACATGCCACATGATAGACAAAGGAAAACAGAGATTGGTCTTCATACAGAAGAACAAATGCGTAACGCTTTAAACATGATAGTGGAGGGGTCAAACCATAAGAGCCGTTTCAAAATTAACCAAGATCCCGTTCACCACTCTGCAAAGGTATTACAAAAAACTATCAAACTCTTTAGCTCAGGATCCTACAAGCTCAATTTCACTAACACCGAACTATGCTGTACGCAAAATATTTACTTCCACTCAAGAAAAGTCAATTGTAGACTACGTTATTAATGTAGTCAGATGTTTTATGGTCTGACTACAATTGACATTCGTAAACTAGCTTATGAGATGGCAATACTCAATAATATTCAGGTGCCACAAAAGTGGCATGAGACTTAACTGGCAGGTGTAGAGTGGCTATATGGTCTTAGAAAAAGACACACCATTCTGAGTTTGAGAACACCGGAAGGTTGCAAACGCTTTAAACATTATAGTGGAGGGTCAAACCATAAGAGCCGTTTCAAAATTAACCAAGATCCCATTCACCACTCTGCAAAGGTATTACAAAAAACTATCAAACTCTTTAGCTCAGGATCCTACAAGCTCAATTTCACTAACACCGAACTATGCTGTATGCAAAATATTTACTTCCACTCAAGAAAGTCAATTGTAGACTATGTTATTAAATGTAGTCAGATGTTTTATGGTCTGATTACAATTGACATTTGTAAACTAGCTTATGAGATGGCAATACTCAATAATATTCAGGTGCCACAAAAGTGGCATGATACTAAACTGGCAGGTGTAGAGTGACTATATGGTCTTAGAAAAAGACACACCATTTTAAGTTTGAGAACACCGGAAGGTTGCAGCATAAGCCGCGCAACATCCTTCAACCGCCACAACGTTAATTTATTTTTTAATTATTTATAAAATGTCATGTCAAGGGAAATTGTGTTTGGCAACGGTACTAAGGTATTTAATCTAGACGAAACCAACACAATGACTGTACAAAAGTCGGCTAAAGTGCTCGCCGTCAAAGGGCAGAAACAGGTCTCCAAAGTGACTAGTGCCGAAAGGGGAACACTGGTAACTACATACATGTTAGTGAGTGCACTGGGCAATACTCTGCCACCTGTTATGATTTTTCCAAGGGTACATTTTAAAACATACATGATAAATGAGGCACCGCCTGGGACCTTAGGTCTCGCCACACAATCTGGCTGGATAAATGGAGAACTGTTCGTGAAGACATTACAACATTTTATATCTCACACAAACAGCGTCAAAGTACACCATCTAACAATACATCCCTTGAAAACTGCGTTCAACTCCCTATTCAATTTATAAACGACACTCAGCCAGAACAATCCATATCTTCTATCGCGACTCAAACCCATCTGAATCAAGATCTAACTCGACCACCTTGCACACCAGTAAAATTATCCCATTCCGTCCCAGATCTTAAATATTATCTGTAAACCCATCTTATGCTTCATGCTACGACCAAGCGCCAATGCCTTCGACATCTGGCAGCCTAAATAGGCTGCTGTGAAAAGTAAGGTCTTAAATAGTGACAGTACCAGTGAAGACGATGACCGAATTAGCGTCTATTCTGAAGAAGAACCAATGTTTGAAGAGGAAGCTGAAGTTTTAACAATTAATCCGGATAAATTTATTCCACTGAATAGTTTACCAAAAGAAGGAGACTTTGTATTAATATTATTTGAAGTAAAGAGCAAACATATTTATTTTATTGCAAGAGTCATAGGGGAAAAAGATGAAGAGACCGAGGTCAGTTTTCTTCGCAAATCTGTTAAAAAACCAAACAAATTTCACCTGCCCGTCATTCCCGATCTTGCCACAGTTCCGTTGCAAGATATTAAAATGATTTTACCTAAACCAGGTTTTACAGGAAGCACGAAAAGAACGCAAGGTTTATATTATTTCGATGTTGATTTTTCAAATATTGATTTACGTTAAGTTGATAAAAGTATCCATTTTACTATGCTCAAAATATTAATACCTCGTAAGACAGTTTAATTTAAGATATTTTTTTTTTGTTTTTAATTTTTGCAAGACTGCATTTTTGTTATTTTAATTTGTTCAATTGTTTATGTTGTTACTCAAGATTTTTCAGAAGATTTACACCCGTATTTATAAAGAAGTAATTATTTGTTGCTAAGTAATTTCTTAATTAAGTCATTTCTTAAGGTTAGAATTCTTAATTAAAAATCTTATTCTATAGTGGAGTAAAGCACGTTACTTACTTGAGCAATTGCTCAAGTAACACTCACCGCTAGGCGGTTGTTCCTGTATGGCAACACTTTGTGACTGCGTTTAGTTACTTATAAAGCAAACGTAATGTTTGGACTAATATGACAAAATCTTGCATTAATATCTTCGAAATTGCTTTATTTTTTATTTATAACAACAATAACGTTATTTATGTAGTTTAAATTGTAAAAAGTACAGTCAGCACCAAAAGTCGATGAACAGAATCAACGCGAATCTTACAAAACCTACCTTCCTTTAATTTTTAATTTATTATTTCTATTCACATGACTTGTGATAATTTTAGTCTAGCGTATGATTGTCGTAGTCTGAAGTAATTGAAACGTTGTGTAAGTGCATAATTGTTTATTTATATTATTGAGATACATCAATCGATAAATATCACAATAATGCCGTATGTGCACGGACATTACGGAGCATGAACGTCACAGAATTGTTCTCTTGAAAGAACAAGGATACAATTTATAACATTATATCATATTTGCATTCATGTTTAACAATAATTGTAAGTAGGTATTAAGATTGCTTTAATTAATAAAAACAAATAAAGTGTGCATTATTTCTAAAACATTTTAACAATTAAACAGTTTTAATATGAAATCAATAATAAATAACATTTATTTATTTGATATTTTTACATAAAATCGATCAAAAAGTCTAGGAAACGATTGCCAGGACGAGTCAGTGTTATATTTTTATTATTAAATCAAACATTTGGTAATATTCAAGCACATATTGATAAGTATGGGTGCATCTATTACTTACCCGACAAGTACTCAGTCGCATCATTGTAAGTAAGAAATATATGTTTGTCTAATCATAGCTAAACATTGTTTCAGCGCATCACCGTATATCTTTGACTTAGGCGATGGTCACATAAGAGAGTTGAAAAAAACAGGAAGACCTAGAAAAACATCTCGCCAACAAGACCAAACAATTATTAACGCTTTTAGAAATAACGGTTTCACTCGTACTGATGAAATAACCATCAATAATAACTTGTCCCTTAATACAGTAAGGCACCGACTGCACGAAGCAGGTATTCATCACCGAGTACCAGCCAAAAAACTCATGTTAACAGCAAGACACAAATTGCAAAGACTCGAATTTGCGCAAAGATTTTTGGATTATGATTTTACAAATGTCATATTTTCGGATGAAAAAATATTTCATTCTACCGAAAATGGTCGTATATCGCTCTGGCGCATAAATAATACTCGATATGCAGAACGTAATATAATCGATAACCGTGCAAGTGGCAGAATATCTGTTGGGTTTTGGGGTTGGATGTGCTCTGGTGGCCCTGGAGAACTAATCGAGATAGGAGGTCGATTAAATAGCGCGGGCTATATAGGTATATTGAACGATGTTTTGTTGCCGACGACACAAGTCAAGTTGCCAGAAGAGAGGCCAATAAACTTCGTTCACGATAACTGTCCAATTCATAAAGCACGTGTATGCCGAGTATGGTTTAATGAAAACACTGAGCAAATTTTGGAGATTCCATTCCCGCCGAAGAGCCCGGACCTCAACCCCATAGAAAATTTGTGGGCTCTTATGGTGCAAGCATGGGATCGCGATACACTCCGCATCCGACAAAATATAATAGCTCATGCAACAGAAACTTGGGAGAGATTTAGGGGCCAAAATATTTGTCAAAATATGGTAGGTAGTATGCGCGAACGTCTCCAGGCAGTAATAGACGCGAATGGAGGCCATACCCGCTATTAATTATTATTTTTAAATTAAATTTTTGTTGCGTTTAGATTTATATTATAATATCTAAAATATTTTCATTTCAATTTTTGATTGTGCTATTAATAAATAAATGATTTAATGATTATACATACAGTGCGTTGTTCCGTTGCGACGACGCGACGCAACGCAGCTCAACGCACTAATGGGGCCTCGCCCTTATACAATCCCTAAGTTCACTTCATTGCCGAAAACTACACCACAATAGTTTTGGTAATATATTTTTTTTTATTTGCAGGATGTGAAGTCCTTGAAAAAGACAGTACGAACACAGCAGACCTCATGTTTTTTGATAATTTATTCGACAGCGACAATGATAGTTTTAGCGCGATAAGAGGAGGAAAAATTTACAGGACTTCAGTGACCCCATCTCCTCATCACAAATTGTGGAATTGTAGTCTATCGATTCTAAAATCTATGAAATTTTGTAACGCCAATAACCAAGGAATAGTGCCTTCATTGTCAAGTTGGATCAAAACCATAGAAGGTTTTAAATTAATTGTATCCTATACAAAGTACTTTAGTACTAACTATTTTAGTTGTAATAAAAATAGTTATCTGCATTATCGCATTAGGTGGCAAACCTGTTAAGATATTGTATGATGGGAAATAAATAAAGAGATTAATTCTTTATTGCTGCGCAATTTCAATCAAGACGCACTGGAAAACTTTTTTGGGGCTATTAGAGCTCATGGCTATAGCAACATCATGCCTACGTCGTCTGCATTTGAAGGAGCCTTCAAAACTTTGTTAATTAATAATATTTCATCTTCATATTCAGTTGGGTCAAATTTTGAGGAAGATAATTGTGTTTGTCTCCAATCACTTAAATATTTTTTAAATATTCCAGTAAACACACACTACTGAATGTGAAAATGAAATTGACTGTGATTATTTAAATATGTCGATGCTAAATACAGACGACCTAATACAGAGCCTAACTCTAATGCATATTGAAAGAAGCGCAGCAATAGGGTATTGCAGTGGGTGGATCTTGCCAAAAACAACATTTATAAAAATTGTGTAGCCTGCAGAAACTCTATAGAAGCAGAAGAGCCACAATGTTTCCATGAGTACATAAAAATGAAAGAATTTGGCAACAAAAAGTGGCTGTGCTATCCTACAAAAGCTTTATTTGATTTCTTTGCCCAGGTGGAAAATATATGTATCGAAATTTTAAAAGAGCACTGCAATAAAAAAAAATATTCAGTATATATTAAATAGTCATATAAAAGCAAAGTCAGCAACATCCATTTTTTTTCAGAACGGCAACTTTGAATGCAGTCGGCCAGTGTATCTATTTAAATTATCAGGTCCCTGTAAAACCAGCAACATCCCCTTTAAAAGCGATATTTTAAATATAGGTTCGTATCAAACACAGCAACATCCTAGGTTGTAAACAGCATCTTCCCTATCGACCAATCAGACGTACGCACTAGCCGCGATTCAATATGGCGATTGTGTGTGACAATAACGCGAGCGTGCAGTAAGAATTAGTGATTTAAACTGTTTATTGTACTGTTTTCTCCAAAAGATTGTAATAATAGCAAGATGGACTGTTACCCTACCCCCGTGGATAATAATTCAAGTAGAAAAAGAAAAGCTGAACCTTCTAAATGGAAAAGAAATTTGGCCAAAAGACAAAGGTAAGTTATAGTGTTTATAGCGTAACCACGAAAGTTTGATCGTTGTTTTTTATGCGGTCATGTTTTACAGGTAGGTATCGTATCTAGGTAATGCATGTTGTATTATAGTCGGATTTTTGTTTTAATATTATTTTATTTATCTGCTTATCTAAATTAATATTTTTTTTCTAGGTAGGTATTCGGCTAAAACTACCAAAAAGATTGCTGTGTACACACAAGAAAACATTTAATTGTATGTCTCTAAAAATGAGCGATTTTAAAGATTTCTTCGATACTTTTTATGCGCAGTCAGATAAACAGAAGCAAGATGCTATTTTACTAATACATTGCATGCCTGTTACCGTAAAGCGTTCCCGTCGTTGTAATAACTCAAACTATGCGAAGCAAACATTTCAAACCTAGTTTCACATTTACAGTAAATCAGAAAAAAAGAAGGTACGGTAAACGTTATTTTTTGACAATTTTGCAAATAGCGAAGTACAGAGTCCAAAGTATAATGAACGAATATTACCACACTGGGAGACCTGTAGCCGAAAACCGCGATCATGTTTCCTTGAATTGGAAAAGCCATGTGGAGCATATAGGTCAGAGACTAGATAGGTTTTTGTTTGCTTTAAAAATTTGAGACAAAACGTGTCTGTAGAAGCTGCTCTTGCAGCTTACCATGGTAACGTGTCATCTGTTCTGAGCTATGGAGCTATGGACTAATCATGTGGGGTAAACTCGACCGATGCCGATAGAGTTTTTAAGCTCTTTAAACGCTGCATTCTGGTATTAAACAGGGCATGGTTCTTAGACAGCTGTAAACCCCTCTTTCTAAAATTAAAAATTCTTCCACTGCCCTGTATGTATATCAGAGATATCTGTATTTTTACAAATACACACATGCATTATTTTAAGCCACATACCGAGGCTAACCCAAGACAGAAAAGGGCTAAGTTTCGCAACCTCTTATATCATCCAGCTGGAAGTAAAGATATTTATAAGAAAAAATGTGTTCAATATGTGTATATTAATTTATAATACCCTACCAAACGAACTTAAATTGTTGCAGGGTTACGTTTTTAAAACAAAATTGTCAGAGTGGTTACATACAAAAGTGTTCTAGGTACAGCATAAAATAATTTTTTGAACATAAAAATATTTGCTTGGTGTATTAATTTTATTTATTGTAACAATATTGTGATAATAATGTAATAATAATGTACCTACTAATAATATATTTGTTGACATTTAAATATAAATAATTTTGCACGCTTGCTCGCAGGCAGAATACAATGACTTTAAGGCTGTAAGATCTTTTTCCTAGTAAATTATGTATTTTCTTGCAAATTAACAATTTGAATTTGAAATATACAGCGAAACAAGAAGCAGTCATGAGCTTCATCAATAAGATACCGTGTGAAGAACCCCATTATTGTCGAGTAAATACAAAAAGATGCTATCTTTCTTCGGAGTTATCAATCAACAGGCTATGGAAGATGTGTTCAGAAGCTGCCGATGACTTAAAGGTAAAAAAGTCCTATTTTCGACGTATTTTTAATACAAAATAATAACCTTTCATTTGGCACTCCAAGAACGGACTTGCTTAAGATTTTATAAAGAAATGAAAGTAGAAAAAGATGACAATGCACGCCTCGGCCTACTGACTGCCCAAAGATTACATAAATTAAAAGCTAAGTCATTCTTTGAAAAAGTTAAAGAAGAAAACACAGGTCTTATAACATTCTCTTTTGAATGCGATAAAAAGTTGAACCTACTAATGCCCGGTTCCTATATTCTAGAAACGATTCGTTTTGCTTACGGATGGTAGAATTGTCTACGAGGCGTAACCCAAAACTGTTCCTATAAAAAACGTTTCGTAAGCCGACTTACCGTTGGCTTGCTACGTACGGATGGGAGGATTACCAATAACGATCCGCAAGCGTAAAGTATGGAAATGATGGTCTGTGGTGTTCCTATAAAAATTTCAAATCATGGAATATCCCCAATACACCAGCTATTATTAACTTGAAGGTTCTATGTATTAGGAACAATGTTAATATCAGCAGCAGATTTTATAGGAGTGTCGAAAACATCTGCATGTCGCATTGTACGTGATGTCAGTAATGCTATACCACAGCTGTATAGCAGATATATACAGGGTGTCTGAGAAAGGGTATCGCCAACTTAAGGGTGTGGTACAGACAATCAAACTGAACAACTTTTACCCGGGGACCAACATCGTAATCGTGAATAAAAAATCAGTCGTCCCATACATTATTTTGATCAAGAAGGTTTTAGAAAACGAAGGCTTTAGAGAAGAATATAGAAACCGTAAAGGGTACTTTTCCTTAAATGTACAAGCAGTATGCAATGCCAATTTGCAGTTTATGAATGTAGTGGCTCGCTGGCCAGGATCTGCGCATGATGCTAGTATATTTAACAGTTCAGTACTGCGAGGTATTTATGAGGTATATAGGTTGTTATATTTTATTACCGGTAATTTAAAAGAAAGTAGCTCAATAATTAAATACTGTTATACTAAATTATAGTTATATTTTTCAGCACAGTGTGAAAATGGGACATTTTGGGAATAAGTAGCTGCTTGGGGATAGAGTTTAGGTATTTTGACCTCATTGAAGCTTTCGAAGTGGCAGTATATAACATTAAGATCTTGTGCAAAAGAAGAAGGAATACTATTGTATCCTTCTTATACTGCCACATCCTTGAGGCCAATAAGAACTGTTACCCCCCTGTTCGGGCGCATCACTACAAGATGTCAACGGGTGTGCTTGCGTCCCTCACTATCAAGGTCACCTTGGTCGTGTTTCATGACCATATATGGCAATGCGCGAGACACAGCAGCGAGCCCCGCCCACAGCCAGCGCCGGGAACGAGAGAAGGAGTGGGACAGCGAGTCGCCACTCGCCCGCCAGTGCCCTTCTCATAATGCCTTGATCAAACGTACCGAGCAAACCGGCGAGACAGAGCTCTCGGTCAAGTACTCGGTACGTATAAACATAGCGCCGAGTGCACGGCCGAACGAAGTGGTGAGACAATAGCTCGGCTGCCGTTCTACCTACTAGACCGAGTTACTACCCTCCCGCTTCCCCGCACTGTCTCGCTCACTCACTCGGCAGGTCTGAACGTGCACTGTCTCGCCGCTCGCCACTCGGCCACATGATTGTCGCGTCGCCGCACGTGGTTTTTTTGAGTGCAGTTGTTTAAAACAAGTTAAAATGTCTACAAATATCAAATGGGACGTCGAAACAACTATTAAATTTATACAGTTATATAAACTACATCCGTGTTTATGGAACTTTAAATCTCCTGAATACAAGATAAAGCAAAAACGGGATGCAGCATATAATTCCATAGTTAATGGAATGAATATAACGGGATTCGGTACGCTACAAGTTAAAAATAAAATTAAAAATTTACGGTCGACGTACCAACAATACAATAAAAAAATTCAAAAATCGAAGAAATCCGGAGCAGGTCTCAGTAATGTTTACACTTCTAATATTAAATGGCTGAAAGAGATGGAAGAGGTGTTTTCAAAAGATTTAAACAAAAATGTTTTTTAAAACGTAAGTACTTTTTATTGTTACTTTTTATGTTATAATGTAGATAAGGGAGACTGGGGACACTTGATCCCCTATTTTTATTTATATCGCTAATTTATTATATTTTTTGCCGTCGTTGAATGTATTGTACTTCCCAGTTTATATATTAATATTATTATATTTATATATTAATTATTCCCAGTCTTAAATTAATAAATAATCAACTCTTCCTGATATAATATCAGGGAGAATAGTTTTCGGCCCAAATATCATAAAAAAAAATACCAGTTCATCGTACATTTGGGAGATTTCTACTGTTGTTACCGATTAAAATATCTATAACATTGTTAAAATATGTCCCCTAGGGATCAAGTATCCCTAGTTTTCCCTATTTCTGAAATAAAATTATGAAATCATTCTGTTTTGCCACGATACGGCACCTGCCCCACTGAAGAACTCTGCATATTTATCTCGAAGTTCCCTTGCTGTACGTGCTGCATTGTTGGTGCTATGATCAGTGATAGTTGGCAAGGTAGCTATAAGTTCTCGCCTCAAACTCCCCTCAGAAACAGATCCCGAATCTATATCTTCTTCATCAACACAACCCCTTGGAAAGTAATGGCCGGGACTTGTGAGACGTAACCAATTGTGCAGCGCACATGAGGCGCGAATAATTTTGTCGGTGGTTTCGTCATTAGTTGGTATGGGTTTTTGAAAAATTCTAAACCTGCTTGCCAGAATACCAAATGCATTTTCGACGATTCTCCGTGCTCTAGAGACTCTGTAATTGAATATTTATCTTTAAGTTCTCGCCTCAAACTCCCCTCAGAAACAGATCCCGAATCTATATCTTCTTCATCAACACAACCCCTTGAAAAGTAATGGCCGGGACTTGTGAGACGTAACCAATTGTGCAGCGCACATGAGGCGCGAATAATTTTGTCGGTGGTTTCGTCATTAGTTGGTATGGGTTTTTGAAAAATTCTAAACCTGCTTGCCAGAATACCAAATGCATTTTCGACGATTCTCCGTGCTCTAGAGACTCTGTAATTGAATATTTATTGTTTCGTTGAAAGATTTGTGCCACTGTATGGTTTTAATAAATATGATTTTAGTGGAAACGCATCATCTCCAACTAAAAATCCTCCTTTTGGAAGCAAATTTTTCTCAAGATCACTACGTAATTTGCTGTTTTTGAATATCCCCCCATCTGAATTTCTTCCATTAGCCCCAATATTTACATATCGAAAACAATAGTCATGATCAACCCACAGCCATCAAAACCACACTGTTGGAACCCTTGTAATTAAAATATTCACTTCCACAATTCGGTGGTGCTTAAATTATCACATGCTTCCCGTCTATAGCGCCGTGGCAACCAGGGAAATTCCACCTTGTTCTGAAGCCTAATTCTATTTCTTTCCATTCTTCATTGTTCTGCGGTACCTGAAACAATAATTTATTTACATTTCATTTCACAGATTCCTGGTCCTACTAATGAAGACACAGTTTCTCAGGACAGTAGCTCTGCTACATCTTCGCATCCAAACATCAACCAGGAAGTATTAGCTAATACAAGCAACAACCAGCAAGCACCACTTACTGTAACTACGACTATCACTGGAAATACTGCGAGAGCTAAAAAGAGAACTAAAGAAATTTTTCAAGCTGTTTCTGATCCAAGAAGTTAAATGATGGGATAAATTCTGAGAGTGAAACCGTATTTGATGTATTCGGAAGGAGTGTTGCATTACAACTTAAGAATTTATCGGCAGAGAATGCTTTATTAGCACAAAGTAAAATCCAGAATATTCTGACAGAATTTGGGATAAAAGAACTTAGACAAAGAACTACTTCGTCTTTTTCTAATCACAGCTACCAAACGCCGTCTTCTGTATATTCAGACACGACTAATGACTATTATCAGTTTGATGAAACTTATGTGGATTCTCCGCCACAACTACCAACACCAGCTCCCTCTACATCGCAAACAATCTTTGCTGCAATATCTACTCCAGTACCTAATGTCAACGCTACGCCAGATTCTATGAGCACTAATGACATTGTAGCAGCTGCGATGTTTGCAGCTATGGAAACAGATGGAAGACAACAAGTTTGATTTTTATTTTTGTCTTTTTTGTACCCTTTGTTTGAAATTAATAAAAAAGTAATAAATTCACTCAAGTTTTATTTATAGTACGTAAAAAAAAGTACGTACCTTTAAATAATTTACCAAATAAGTAAATATTGCATCCATGACATCCGGTATGAGTGATGATATTGAAGCCCGAGATACTCAGTAAAAAGCCTGCAAATAACGGTAGCTCGCGCCAGTTACCAAATATGCCCTTCGATAATTCCAAAGTTTTTTTATTTTCGCGGAGTGGATAGGTTTAGTGAATTCATTGCTATGTACAAAAATGCTAACAGTTTAGAGTTATGCAATAGGAGATAAGCAGGTATTTCCTATTATTTCGTGTTATAACAAAATTAGAATATTTAAATGAAAATTCTATGCTGGTTCTTTGTAAGTACTATCTAAAGGATTTATTAGTGAAAATGCTAACAGATAGATACTGTGGAACAATGGAAATCTGAAAATGTCCCTTAACTCATGCAATAAAAAATGTAAGTTTTCAAATCATTTCTTATACACATAAAAGGGATTAGTTATACCTTACAACAAAAGTTCTAACAACTAAGTAATATGGATCACAAGTAATTGTATTTTTACTTTGCGATTAGCGAAATATTGAATTTAAGTTTATAAGTTTGCGCCTACATATTAGTAATAATAAACTCTACTACCATACAAAAGTTTCAACAAATGCATATTATGGCTTTTGTTTAAATTGCAAATAACTATTTTCGCTACCGAGCCGCGTAGGTACGGCGCGTGCGATCGCAACACTCCAGCTCCGATCGGGGATGTAGGTACCTAGCTCCGTATACTGACCGCTCTTGTTCATTCTTGTTTAATTTTCTCCCTGGCGTTTGCATTGCACGTCACGTTTGAATATTGTTTTTAATCATTCTGTGTGTTGTGTTGGTTTATAAATGTTTATAAAGCATTGAGCACGAGCGATTTATTTTAAAATGAGTGAAAAATGTGCGGTTTGTGACCTTTTTCTAAATTCCGACGTAGTGATTGTAAAACTACGGGCACTACGGGTAATTAGTGTGTGTACACTAATTACCGCTAGCCATAAGCGAGAAGACGGGAAGCATGTTATTTTCCAAGGAAAAGAAGAACTGCAATTACATAGAAAGTGCCGAATGATGTACATCAATGAAAAATGTATCATAGCCCACAAGAAGCGTAAAGCGGTGCAACAGATACAGAGAGAACCAAATGACCCCACCAGTAGAACATACGTACCTGGAAACTGCATTTTTTGCAATGAAACTGCGGATCAAGAGTTTATTAACTCGCAACAAAAATACTCCTCTGACAAAAGAATTACGGTTTCTCAAGTTAGAAGATCAGATACACAAGTGACCATATTAAGGGCTGCAGAAATACATAACGACGATTGGAGCCAACGAGTAAGTTCTTATTATTTATAAATTCCTACTAACTGTACTCCATCTACATCACCGCACAAGAACGTCTCGAACATAGTAAAGTAAACTTTCTGTAAATTAAGAGGCCGTGCATGAAATTAAATCATTTTGAACATTTTTGAACATCGTTTGTGACAAAGGTGAGAAGAATTTGAACCTACTTGTTTTAGATGATAAAAGTCAAGTTCTTATTCTCTCAGATGGCATGAGAATTTTTCAAAAATAATGTATGTAGGTGTGTTCAAAACCCTTTTTTCGCAAAAGTAACGAGCGAGTGATGTTTGGTTACGTTTTACACAAAACTACGACAGATTTATAACATTTAAAAAAATATCACTACCATCATTGTATTGTCAACAATCAGATGCGTTGAAAACATTATTGACTTGAATAGAAAATATGGCAGAAAAAAAGTGTTGAAAAAACGGAATTCTTGGAAAACATCTATACAAATAAATATTTTTTTCTATACCTTAGAAAAACTTTTAAGAAAATTTAAAAATTGCACAATAATCTTAAGTTAACCTTTTAATAGAATCTAAAATTTATTTTATAAATAAACAATAACTTCATTTCGTAAATTACAAGCAAATTGAGCTATATTAGTGAGCGCGCAAACTCGTCGCGTCATTCATAAGACGCAGTTAGCTCTATTTGCCGACGACACGGCCATCTTTTACTCCGGTGTGAGTGAAAAGGCAATTGCTCGAAACCTCCAAAAGGCGGTCAACACCTTAGGTGATTATTTCCGTCTTTGGAGATTCGAAGTCAATCCCGAGAAGAGCCAGGCGGTCTTGTTTTACAAGCCCCGGGTCAAAATCTTCCCTGAACCCCCCAACCCGATCACCATGTTTGGCAAACCAATCCCTTGGGAGAAGCGTGCCAAGTACCTAGGTGTGATTCTCGATCGTAATCTTACGTTCGCTGAGCACATTAGTGCGGTACGCTCGCGTGCCGCATTCGCTCTCGGTAGGCTCCACTACATGCTGAATGCACGCAGCAAGCTCACTGAAATGCAAACTGCGCATTTACACTACGTGCATACGTCCTATAATGACTTATGCGTGTGCAACATTCGCACACACTAAGCCAAAACTAATCCACAGGATGCAGGTAATCCAAAACAGATTTCTCCGAAAAGCCACTGGCGCCCAGTGGTTTGTAAGGAATGAACGACTACATGTCGATCTCAAAATCCCGACTTTAAAACAGTTCATGAAACGCCTTACCAAGCGATTCATTGAAACTGCTGAAAAGCACCAAAACCCCCTGATCTCAAAAGCCCCACAGTACATTCCCTCCCGTATCAGTAAAGTTCGCCGTCCTCGGCATACACTCGTCGAATCTGACGATGAGATCACAAAGACCCAAGAGAGCAGTAGGGAAACCAGTACAGTCCGAAAATACAAATACAGACCGCCATCCGTATTCCGGCCCCGCCGTCGAGGCCCATCGCGCCGACCCATCCAAAACCCTCCCCGTCTTTTGCCCAACGAGCCAGCCCGCGACGCTGAGCCATTAGCTTTAAACTCCCTAAATAATGAACCGACCCAGCCTATGTCCCTTGTCCCTGAACTGACGCCGCCGCTAAGCCGAGGCCCGTATCCCGCAGGGGATGCCCTTAGCGAGCGGCCAGTCGTTTCTAGCTGTAGCTAGCTTTTGATGCCTTGGCTGGAGGCTTTAAATTCATTTAAGGCCACCACAGGCTAGTCCGGCTAAGCAGTACACAACCCTAGCGTGTTGAACTGCAAGTGGTCATTGTCAAAAAAAAAAAAAAAATCGTCGCGTCACTACCGATCGGGCTCTCCCAGCGTCAGCACGTACTACTTTGTTTCGCAGCCGCTCGATTGTTTTACGTAAATACATTTACAAAATTGTACGCCGACTACCACATTTTGAGTAAGTATTATTTTTTTATATTTTGTTTGTTTATTAGGACTGATTATATTTTTTTCACCTTTATAATAATTAGAGGTAACGGTTGTATGTTTGTATGTAAAAGTAAATCTGCGGAATTACTCTACTAATATTAAATTAAAATACTTTCTCTAATGGCATCTACAATGGTTAAGTGCAGCTATATTATCATCCACAGAATGTTGACATTTTTTATGGTTACTTATACCACAATATAAACATGGACAGTAGGGAAACAGCCTACAAACGCTCGAAACGGCACACTCACACAAACATGCACACCGACGAGACTCCTTTTTTTTTTTTTTTTTTTTGGATGGGAAATCATCGAATGACCCCTCCCGCTCTGGGTGGAGCGGCAGGGAGTGTCAGACTTCTACTGACTAAAACCCACCCATGCTCCTCTTAGTGCCTTTTACGTTCCAGGGCCGCGGTAACTCTTTCGAACAAATCCGCAACCCTGGTAGGCTCTGGCCCTAATGGGCCCCGACCCATGCACTCCGGCTTTGGTGGGTGGGGCGCAGGCCCTACCCCCAGCCCAGTGGTCGGCCGGCTTGCCAGCTGCCGCACAGACTACGCAGTGCGGCGCGGCGACGTAAGAGCCGGCCCTGTGACCGGGCTGACCGCAGCGGAAACAAAGACCGCTGCGGTCCACCTCCGAGGTGCATTGTGCTCCCACATGGTGGCCCACTTGGCACCGGAAGCACCTCAGAGGTCGGGGTTCCAGCAGTTTGACCTGCGCGGAAACCCAACCCACCAAAAACCTTCGGCCCTCCGTGATGGTTTTGGCCGCCGACACGGGGCAGCTCACCACAATGGTGCGCGTGCCCGTGTTGTCAGGACGTAGGGTGCCCGCCTTCACCTCCTCTGCTGAGCACCCCCCCGTCCTAACGACGGCGGCCACCACCTCCGCCTCCGTGACGGAGTCGTCCAGGCCCAAGATGCGCATGTCGATGCGCTTGGTGGGCCTGGACACTCGGGCATCGTCCGCGCTTAGGGACGCCCTGAGCCTTTCGGCTAGAGCGTCCGCGGTTGGGCCGCTGGCTGCCCCGGGGATCTCCAGCATCCGGGCCCCAGTCATGGTGACCCGGAGCCGAAGGCCCCCCACGATGCCTAGCTCACCAAGGTTTACTGCCTCCTTCGCCTTGGTGAGCACGTCCGCGTACGTCACGCCCCTCTTCGCCGCGTCCGGCTGTAGTGTAAGCACTACAGCCGCGGTTTTCGGGGGGCGGAGCGCAGCCGCGACGCTTCGCGCCCTCTGCCGCCGCTTCCTCTCCCGCCTCTTGGCCGCCCTGGCTGCCTTTCCCGCCTTCCTCTTCTCCCCGGCCACTTGCCATTCGGCTTGAGCCGGGGGAGGAGCTGAAGGCGAGGAAGCCGGGGGGAACTGCTGCTCAGACGGCGCAGGAGCCTTCGCCGTCCGCGCAGCAACCCCACCCTTCCTCTTCCTTCCCGGGGCCGGGTCCGGTTTTCCCGGCACCGGCTTCGCGGGTGCCGGCCCGGACCCTTTGTCCTGGCCGGACGACCCCGGTGTGGCAGCCACGGCGGCCGCATATTACGCCTTTTTCTGGCCTTGGGGGGCCTTCCCACTCGCCGCTAACGGAGGGCGCAGGACAATGCCCTCCAGGACGGAGAACCGCGCCTGGAAGGCTGCCATCTCCTGCCGCACGAGGTCCAGCACCTGGCTCTCCTGCGGCACGGGCTGGCTGTCCTTCTTGCGCCCCCCTTGCGGCGCCCCCTGTGGGCCGGCTCCCCGGAGCCTGGCCAGGTCTGCGCGGAGCCCCTCGTTCTCCTTTCGGAGACGCTCCGTGGCGGCAGCCAAGCGGGCGACCTCCGCCCGCAGCTCGGACACCCCGTCCGGCGGAGGCCTTTTGTTAGCCTCCGCTGCCGCCAGAATGGAGGCCATCGCCTCGCTTATGGCCTTGTTCTTAGAGGCTCACCGCCGCACATACATAGATTTTGACGATTTACGCGGCCAAAAGTCATTTTTCCAAAGTCGATATAACGGTAAATCAGCAATTACAATAGGCAGTCTACAGTTCCAGGTATAATATGGCATACGCCTACCCCCGCTTATGCGCGGGAGTCGACCCCCCTCGGTTAGTCGGAATTCGATAGTCGCCTAGTGTGCGTGTGTCAGTTCACGGCGCTCTAAAATTTGCAACTTTAACAAGCTTATAGTTTTTTTTTAACTAATCATTTTAAAGTGTTTGTGATGGATTACGATAAATCAGGTAAGAATTGATTTTATTCGATATATACTAACCCAATTTACATTTTCTTTCTTTAACTTTTATTCAGTCAAACATCACTCTGCTCAAAATGTATTTTTTTGTAATAATTAATATTCAGTGACTGTTTTAAAGTACTTTTGTGCCCGTCCCTATGATAATTTTAATTACACTTCATATGTAAGGCATCTAACTATGTAATTCCATAACAAGCTGCCGCGCAAATGTGCGCTTTTTTAAATTACGTCCCTTTGAAAGTTATTAGTCAAATGTAGTAAAATTACTTTGTTCGGGGTTTTTTTGTATTAAACTCTTTTTATTTTTGTTTTAGGTTTATCTAGTACCTCTGGTACTAAAGTAGTGACTCGGCAATACATATTTGAGCAGATACAAAGTCAAAACCTACCAACTTTGAATGAAAAACTTGACTACTATGAAAATTTTCTCCTTAATCGTTATGGGCTCAATGAAGAGGTTAAGAAGGCCATAAAACAAAGATTTTCTTATGTGAAATTCGAAATCAAGAAACGATGGGCGAAAGCAAATAAACATCAAGATGTTTTCCTTAAAAAAAACCAATCCTGGTTAGAGGGAACTTTCGAGATTCCCACTGAATCATCCACCCCGTTAGGTCGACCATCCAAGACTTTTGAGGAATTAAGTGAGAGGAGTAAAAGAAGAAAAACCGAAGAAATACGCGCCTCTATAGGTTCGTTCTCGAACGTTCTCTATGACGTTCTTGTCCACGCTGCTCAATCGGTGTTGCAGACAACAGGTCATAGGACCGCATCGAAAGTGCTAAAAGATATTACTAGCTCACCAACTCGGGCCAGTAAATATCGAAAGGCCTACAGTAAAGTTGCCGACAACGATGAGGTACCTCCATTAACACCTCTGCAAGCACTCCAGATGTTTGTTGAAGCCGATCTTACCAGACGGCAGTATGAGATAGTAAGAGCAACCAATCCAAGACATTACCCTTGCTATGATCTTGTCTTGAAAGCAAAACAAGAATGCTATCCGCCGAAAGAATCTGTTAGAGTTACGGCGACCTGCGCAGAAAGTAATATACAATGCCTAATGGACCTTACTGTGAAACGATTAACATATTATTTAGAAGACGTATTATTGCGGCTTAACGAAGAAGATCGAAAGTCTTTAATGATGATCTGTAAATGGGGTTGTGACGGGTCCCAGCAATCTAAATTCAAACAAAGTTTTAATAATGATACTGATTCAGATGCAAACATTTTTATGAGTTCCTTTGTACCTTTGCGCATTGTTTGTGGAAAGGATGGCAGTAAAATTGTTTGGCAAAATCCGACACCTTCATCGCCACGGTTTTGTCGTCCAATTAGATTTCGTTTTGTAAAGGAAACGACAGATATTACTAAAGAAGAGATAAGATATGTGCAAGACTCCATTAAACAATTAAACAATACTATTGTTACATTAAATGAACAAGAGTTTTCGTTTGGACACCAACTCAAATTGACTATGGTTGATGGAAAGGTGTGCAACGCAGCCATGGACATAAAGTCAACATCTCAATGCTACATTTGCGGAGCTACTTCGAAGACCTTTAATGATTTGTCGAAAAAAAACGTTATAAGCACTCAAGCTTTAGAATTTGGGTTGTCCGTATTACATGCGAGAATTCGAATTTTTGAAAGCATTATACACCTTGCATATAAACTGCCCGTGAAGAAATATAGAGAGAGAAAAAGCGATGAAGAAAAGGCATTAGAAGCCCGAAGGAAATCTGAAATTCAAGACAGATTTCGGAATGAAACCGGTCTTCTCATTGATATGCCAAAGGCTAATTTTGGTAATACCAATGATGGCAATACTAGCCGAAGGTTTTTTGAGAATCCCGAACTGGCCTCAGATATCACAGGGATTAACTTGGAATTGATATGCAGATTCAAGGTGATTTTAGAAACGATTTCGAGTAATCACGAAATTGATATTGAAAAATATGATAAATATGCGTTTGACACGGCAAAATTGTACGTGGAACTGTATGGTTGGCATCCTATGACGCCAACCATGCACAAGATTTTGGTACATGGAGGCCAAATTATAAAAAAATCTCTGCTTCCTATTGGACAGCTATCAGAAGAGGCTGCAGAAGCCCGGAATAAGCATTTCCGTTCATACCGCCTTAATTTTGCCAGAAAGTTTTCAAGGGAATGTAATTTAGATATTTATAATAGGCTTTTATTAAGTTCCGACCCTCTGATTAGTTGCATGAGGCAAATTAAAAGACCTTCACGCAAAGCATTCCTCCATGAAACTATTGAACTTTTATTACTTGCTGACCCAAACGTGGAGACAATAGATGAATGCTCTGGGCCCGAGAAGGGTGATAGTTTTTTAGAATCTGAATGATATTTTATACTGTTACTGTTACATTTTATTGTTAAGTTCTTAATGAAAAAAAAAAATGTATTACCGTGTTTGTATTTTTTTTTAAGTAAACCTTAGAATTTTGTCCGTGACTGTACTTTTTATTTTCAAAATAAGTGAAATATACGTTTGTTTTTTAAGAAAAACTATTATTTTTTAATCTTATTGAACATAGAAGAGAATTTAGCTATAAAATAGTTTTGGCCGCGTAAATCGTCAAAATCTACGTATGTGCGCCGGAGGACTCCGAACCAGGAGCCCTGCGACCGCCCTCTACGGGGGGTCGTCCGTCAACGACGAGCTCCTCAGCTCGCTGACCAGCCACCTTGGAGGCGGGCAATCTCCCCTTGCCTCCCTCTCGGCCCTTGCCCCGCCTGCTGGTGGGGATCTTGCGAGCCGAGGCAACCTCCTCGGAAGGACCTGGGGTCCTCCGCAGCAGCCCCCGCCCCCACCGACGAGACTCCTAAGGTGACTTCGCGGGACTAGCAGTAGCGAGTGCCGCATCAAGACGAGTGGTCACGTTTAACTTTATCTCCGCGATCGTTTTGAAAATGCCAGGAAAGTATTGCGTAGTACCTATACGGCTGTTTGAACTCGGCTTCATCAAAACCGGAGCTATCGTATTTTAAACTTCCTGCTGATATTGAAAGGTAAGAATGATTTCTAGTTATTGTTATTTAATTGTTATCGAATTACGTATAAGTCCGTGTGATCGATCATAATGAATTCGTGAACTTACTTGTAAATCATTAATGCGGCGGTTTTGAGGGTATTTTAAGCTGATAGTGCAATAGTGATAGTGGTAACAATATGTACATCCAAGATGGCGACTGCAATAGGTATTCTATATCAATATTTTCGTCATGGGTGTCGTTTTCATGGAAGTCGATTCGAAATAAACACATGTGAGAGTAAGAAAACGAATTGGACGTAAACCATAGCGTAGTTTCGGGTATTGTTAGTATCGCTTGTGGTCGGGCCAACTTGAACGAGCTAGCAGCATCCATTAATTTGCCACTTATTAGCAAATCGACCTACCAGAAATGTCACGACAACTTGTATGACTGGTGGAAGACTACGGCTGAATCATGTATGATTGCTGCCGGTAAAGAAGAAGCTTCTATGGCTATGGAAAAAAGTAGTGTGAGTCCGTCCGTCCGTCACAATACTTGTCTTCTACCAGAAATAGTAGATCCGAGAAAAACTCGCTCCATGCCACTGAGGGACACAACATTTTAAGATTTTTTTAGGTTTTGGTTTAGGTACTCTTTGGATTGTGGATGAAGTAATGATGATGATTAACTTCTGGAGATTACTTGCATAGACACAACCATGTAGCCAGGACTATTTTCCCTCAATTTGCTCTAAATTAGAGCCTTGTGGGATCGGGAGTGCCATATTGTAGGTATGTGCCCGATCTAGTTTTCCACGTGCCTTTGTCCGTTGGATCATACTGGTTTTGATGTACTCTATGGATTATGGATGACCTTATGATGATAACTAACTACCGGAGATTACTTGCATAGACACAACCGTGTAGCCAGGATTAAATACCAGTAATTTGCTTTAGATACAGCCGTGTGGGATTGGAAGTGCCGTGCCATATTATAGGTATTTGCCCGATCTATTTCTCCAAAATGATAATATCACATTGTACTACAGTCAACTCATCATCACTGACAGATCTATTGTAGCCAATAAACCTGATATAGTGATGGTGAATACCTGGACTCTTGTTCAATTTCGTTTTTTAAAATATGGCGTACCGAGGTCGTGTAGAATTAAATGAAATAACTGTGATATAACAGCGTGCTGGATACGATTTTTTTTCTTTTTAATTATGCGATTTCTGCGTACTAATTTTGCCGCAATTGATGAAATTGCTTAGTTCTGTTGTTACTTAATGAATAATAATTGAGCCGTGCAGTTTTATAAGGATATTAACTTCTACTTTCCTATTTTTAGCATAGTGATAGTTCTTACAAGCGTGGTGGTAACCAAAGATATGCACCGGACTGTTTAAGATACTTATTTTTTATAATCTGCTCGGTAGGAGACAAATACTGCGCTTTTAGAAACCTTATTACTCATTTGCCGATCGAGTAAAGCCTTTTATGATTGGTGATTGCTATTTCGAATTTTTCCGTCGTAGCAGGTAAAGGGCCTGTTCACTTTAATTTTCTGCTTCCAATATCTTTTTAAACGTTATATACGTGATTTTGCCATCATCATTATCTGCTATCAACTCGCCGGATTTCACGTTTTGCCTCCCAGTTGAACCTTCGACTATGACGCCTTGCTTGTTGAAAATCCGATATGAAGTTTGCTTAGTCATACACGACACAATTCGTATTTTTAATAGTCATGTATAACAGTTGACCAGTTTTGTTTTCAATAATGTTTGCGACACTCGGCAATGCCAAATAGCTAGTATTGTAGGTGAGGTTGCTAGTGTTTCACAAATAACCCTGTATATTTAAGTCTTTTTATTTCCTTTTTTAACGACAACCTCAACTTTGTATTGTTTTGTCAAAGTAATTTTTCACAAATGGTTGCACTGACTGAACAGGTCTACTCTAATGTGCATGATTCCATCCTCAAAAAAACATCTTAGACACTAGTTTATACCAAGATTACAATATATCAGAATAAAAGAGAATTCTCGTAAATATGTCCGTATGAAAAGTGTTTTTTTGTACAACCATTTTACAAAAAACAAGTATCATTGTATTGTATCGTTTTTTATTTATCATTTTGTTAAATGTCTCAATGTATCAACATCCATCTAACACAAAATTGAATAAATTTAATGGGAATTGTGATAAATATAAAATATACAGACGTTACAGATTTTTATTTATAAACCTTACTACTATATAATTTTGTAACTTAAAATAATATCTTCTAAAGGTTCAACATTATTTGAGCGCTCACTAAGCTCGATTTTTGCGCGCGTGTGCGTGTAGCTGCATGAACGATGCACACGAACATAGATTTGCAGCGAATCTAACAAGTGAATTTTATGCACGGCCTCTTAATTATGTGAATGGGGAAAATTTAAGAGCACCATCTGTCTGACAGATCGGAATAGGTAGACAGCATTTGTTAGAGACAAATAGTGACTTCCATGCGACAACTTTTTTTTCAGGAAATTGTTTCGAGTATCGGGATAGGTATCACTAAGTGTACATTAAATTAATAATGAAACAAAAACAGGTACCTACTTATTGAATCCAATTATTTTATTGCTTTGTTATAATTATTTTTGTACCTACTTAAGTGATGTCCCAAAACCCGGGACAGCTATCCCGGAAAAATATGTTGTAATGGAATCTCCACTTTCTGTCTCTGTTCCTCTATCCATATAACAAGTAGATACATAATAATAATAAAACTATAGTCAACATATTGCGATCTTGGTAGGTAGATATTAAATTCTTTGAAATAAACTATCAACAACGTATTTTCAAAACAGATTTTTTAAACAGCAGTGACGGGATTTTCATAATTACACGTGGACGAAGTCACGGACTGGAACAGAGTAAGTACGTACCTAGTAATTTGTGAGATGTGACAATAATTAAATGATTTCGCGCCTCATTCAATAGGTACGTTTGCAGTGAGTTTGGTTCGAAGTGTTACCGCGCCGTGGCCCGTGCTGCATGAATTGCCGCGTACCTACACTGCGCCCCAATATCCAAATTGTATTTTATTTATTAAACAAAAGGCATAAGCATGTATATGTTGAAACTTTTGTATGGTGGCAGAGTTTATTAATACGAATATGTAGGCGCAAAATTATAAACTGAAATTCAATATTTCGCTAATCGCAAAGTAAAAATACAATTACTTGTGATCCTTAATACTTAGTTGTTAGAACTTTTGTTGTAAGGTATAACTAATTCCTTTTATGTGTATAATTAATGATTTGAAAACTTATTTTTTTTATTGAATGAATTAAGGGACATTTTCAGATTTCTATTGTTCCACAGTACCTATCTGTTAGCATTTTCACTAATATATCCTTTAGATAGTACTTACAAAGAACCAGCATAGTATTTTGATTTAAATATTCTAATTTTGTTATAACACGAAATAATAGGAAATACCTGCTTATCTCCTATTGCATAACTCTAAACTGTTAGCATTTTTGTACATAGCAATGAATTCACTAAACCTATCCACTCCGCGAAAATAAAAAACTTGGGAATTATCGAAGGATTTGTGGAAAAAATATTGTATCCCTACTGGACTATATTTGTAATTTAGTCTTTGCAGTTATAGCTTCTCTCATGACTGTATCTTCCATTTGTATCAATGGAGTAATATTTTCTAACAATGTGTTAAAATGTTGTACATCCATTCTTAAAAGCATTCTGAATTCATCAGGATCTTCTACCTCTAAATCATTAAAAACAGTGCTTGTGGCGCCAAAACTAGATCTTCTCAACATCCATGGCCTTGTCCAAATGCGGCGTTGCTCCTTTTCCAGCAGTTCATTTAATTCTTCTACTAATAGTGGAATAAGTAACTTTGTATATTTTCTAATTATCTTTTTACGATCCATCATGTCCGAATTGTAGTATCAAGAACCGAACTGACTGAACAGCTACTCGCTTACTACACTGTCTCGGCCGAGAAACATTTTACTGTCTCGCCGGTTTGCTCGGTAAGTGTGATCAAGGCAATAAGCACGCGGAGCACGAAATCTTCAGGGATTCGCCCGGAGCCTATCCTGCTTACAACTCTGCGCTTAAGTGTTTCGCCGTACCGTACGGACCCTGATTTTTAACCGGTTTTCTTTTTTGTGTTGCCGCAAGTGAAGTACCGACTGCACTTGGGGTAGCACACAGGGGAGGCCGCCCCGTCTCTACCCGGTGTGGCAACACACCGAGTGGTCACGGAGGCTCCCGTCCACCACCATGCCGCCGAAGAAAGCGCCGAGTCGGAACTCCCTGGAGCACGACGTCGGCACCTCTCCAGACCGTCCGATGGGGGACCGGACGACGTCGCTCCCGCACATCGGGATCTCGACGCCCGGTTCTCGACGTCGCCGTCGACTGCGCGAGTTAAGTGTGATGACCCAAACTCTATTCGCTTTATCAGCAAATCCCCCTCCACTCAAAGTAGCAAATAAGTAGTTTATAAGAATATTGTTAACTTAGCAATAATTAAATATAAATACATGTCTCATTATTAGAATAATCATTACTATCTTAAGTACTGTAACGCTGTAAATCTAAATAAAGTTTTTTTTAAACTAATCAAGTGTCGCCCACTTAATTGGCGCAGCCGGTAGGATCTCTGTAGTCAGTTTGCGACGTATACAACTCTACAAGCGCAGCTGGACGTCTGTTTCTACAGTTTAACAGAGATTCCCGAACAAACAAATCTATTAAGTACCAGGCACAACGGCTGGCGCAGTGTTTGATAGTAGTCACAAGGAGGCGATGGGAGTAACTACAGGACTGTGAGTAAAACTTTTTCACTATCCTGTCTGTTTTTCTTTATCATTTTTCTCTTTGTTTTAATTGTATGTGTTATTAGGGGTTGAGCAATACCGTGATAACATTATTTTACTTTATTACGATATAACTTGCGTAATAAGATTAGTTTTAGTTAGGTATTTAGTTTTTTCTCTCCTCTTTCTTTCCGTTTTTGCGCCGACATAATGGATCAAATCGTGCAGGTTCCGTCAACAATGGCAAAAATTATTCCAGAGTTTAGTGGCGATTCTAGACAGCTCCCACTTTTTATAAAGAAATGTGAATACATCATAAACACATTTCAAGGGGGAGAAGCCCAAAATGAATACCTATTCCACGTTCTTACTAGTAGATTAACTGGGGAGGCCGCGAATCTAGTTGGGGAACGGGATAATATTCGTACTTGGTTGGAGTTGAAATTGTTATTGGCACAACATTTTGGTGACCCTAGAACCGAAGATTGTTTAGTATTAGAGTTAGAGTCTATGAAACTAAATTATAACGAAAGTTATTTAGATTTCTGTCATAGGATTCAAAATTTGCGTAGTATCTTGATTGCAAAAATAATTGAAACAGTAGACGATGCAAATTTACGTCAAGCCAAACAGCATATTTATACTAATTCATCATTGAATGTTTTTCTATATAATTTACCTCCTTATTTAGTCAGATTGGTACGATTAAGGAACGTGACGACTTTGGAAGATGCCTTGAAAGTAGTGTTAGAAGAACAAAACTTTCAGACGGTTTATGAATCTAGAAATAATAGAAATAAAAATGGTTCAAAACCGCCAGGAAAATCTCCAAACAATAATGGCAATCCCCAACGGTCACCCAATCCACAAAAACAACCTAGTACACCAGTACCAAATAGTTCAACAGAAAATATTACTCAAACGAATTCTCCACATAATTCAATTCAATCTAGAAATGCTTTTAGAAACCAAAATAATGCTCAAAATCAGTCGCCACAACAAAGTAGGTCAACGCCGTGGCCGAATCAGCAGGCCGCGTCGCGGACGTCATCGGCACAAAATGCAACGCCGGCAAACTCGGGTTCAAACACCGACTTTACTATGCGAACTGCAAACTCTAGACGCGTAAATTATACGAATAATGACTCACATATGACATACGATAATAATGAACGAAATATTTTCGATGACGAACCGCAAGCAAGCACGTCCTACGAGACCGAACAAATTGAGAATTTTTACCTGAGAGCCTCATACAGAGAGAAAAAATAGTTTTAAATTGTACTAATTATCGTTCTTTGCCTTACATTGTAATTCCAGAGCTAGGTAATGCAGTTTTTATGTTAGACTCTGGCAGTTCTAGATCATTTATAGGTCGGCGTGTCGCTTACCATTATTTTAAAAATACTATCTATAAAGAGCCTTTTGAAGTAGTCAGTACCCATGGTGTTAGTATGCATACAGAAGTTGTTTTAACTCCCTTGCCTAAAATATTTAAAAATTCTGAAGGTCATAAGTTCTACGTTTACGATATTGACAATAACTATGACGGTTTATTAGGCAGTAATTTATTAAAGCAACCAGATGCAAAAATTGATAACCAAACCCTAACTTTATGTACAAGGAATACTGACATACCTTTTGTTTATTCTTCAGCACTAAAAGATACTTATATTTTACCGCCACGTAGTGAGTAAGGGTAAAACTTCCCGTAAATTTAACTAATCGCGAGGCTATTTTAGATCTAGGCGACATCAAGGAACTGCTGAACCAAGCCAAATACAGTGATAGTGTCAGTGATAGTGAAACTATTATAGTCAGTGACAAAATCAGTGTATGGACCATAATTGTTTACGCCATTATAATTGTATTCGTTATTGGGTTTTTGTTTAAAAAGAGAGAGTTATTGACTAAGAGACTTAGACGAAATTCTCTAAAGACTACAGAGTTGCCTTAAGATAATTTCTCTCTTAGGGAGGGAGGAGTTAAGTGTGATGACCTAAACTCTATTCGCTTTATCAGCAAATCTCCCTCCACTCAAAGTAGCAAATAAGTAGTTTATAAGAATATTGTTAACTTAGCAATAATTAAATATAAATACATGTCTCATTATTAGAATAATCATTACTATCTTAAGTACTGTAACGCTGTTCATCTAAATAAAGTTTTTTTTAAACTAATCAAGTGTCGACCACTTAATTCGCGCGTTTCGCCAACGCTGTCGTCGAGCCGGTAACCGGCCGTCTCAGTCCGTCCTCCGGCGTTCCGCCCCGTACCCATCCAGGCCCCGGGGCCCGCCGTTGCTAGCCGCGCTAACGCCGTGCGCGCCGCCGCTCCCACCGTGCGCTCCGCTGCGCCGAGAGCGAGCGCAACCGCGATAAATCGCCCGCCGCCGGTACAGTCGGTTAGTGCCGCGGCCGCCCGCCAGGCGGCAGCACCAATACCACCGGTTAGTACCACGGCCGCCCGTCAGGCGGCTGCACCTACACCATCAAGTTCCGCGACCGCTCGCCAGGCGGCACCACCTGTGCCATCGACGAGTGCGACCGCCGCTGCATCCGCGCGCCCCGGGGCGCAGCCCTCGCGCTCCACGGTGCAAGGTGCTCGCCCCGCGGCGCAGCCTGCGCCACATGGACGACCAATATTGAGGGTTCCCGCGCTACCGCTACCGCGACCGCAACGTCCCAGGAGCGCCCCGCTGCGCCCGCCCCGATAATGCCCGTCACCTACGCCCACGCCACCGTGCTGCACCTCCTGCGCGCGCTGCTGTGCACCCGACATCTCCGACGTTGCTGGCTGCGGGCCAACACGCCGCCGCCCCGCCTGCGCAGAGCGGAGCACCTCGCGGCGACCCAACACCGACAACGACGTACGCCGCCACCTCAACCCGCCCGCACAGCATCGCCCGCTACCCGCCGCTTGCTGGCGGGTGCGGCAACAGCAACAACAACAACAAGGTTGGTGCCGGACAACATTTTATTTTCGCCGACACCACCGAAAGGCGCCGCCCAGGACTACCCCACCATGCTGTCGGCATGTTCCTCCCGTCAAGGGTCGGACATGTCGGCATCATCTGGGGGCTCCTACGCCAGTCCACGAAACGTGTCTGCGAACACGTTCGTCCGAGCCGACGCGATGGACACCGACCGCCCCTCTACACCGATGGACACGCTGGGAAACCACTTTCCTCTTCGTATTTTTTGATTGCTCACTCTTGCACTATGATTCGACGAACGGGTTGTAACTGCCCCAGTCTTTCGCGTATCAACTGCATTAAATATCTTGGTGTTCACATCGATGACTGATTGTCCTTTGGTCCACACATTGATGCACTTACTTCACGGTTGCGCAGTTTGATTTACCTTTTTGAAGTCTCTCCGTCACGTTGCTGATACCGGTGTGATTCGACTTGTTTATCTCGCTCTCGGTCAATCACTAATGCAATACTGTATAGTTACTTGGGGAGGAACTTCAAAGACGTGAAGTTGAAGTTGGAGCGCGCGCAGAGAGCTCTCCTGAAGGTTGGCTGGCGGCTACCTTACCGCTTTCCTACCACCGACTTATATGAAAAATGTAAGGTTCTCTCTGTACGGACATTATTTAAACTCCCTACAAACCTACCAAATTTAGCTCCCAACGACGGAAACACATCGTATGTCCCTATTTCCGCACGCATTGTCGCTCAACACAACGTAGCTACCTGTTCCTTAGTAGTCATGTCTATAACCGGGTCAACAAAATATTAAATATTTACCATACGAACATATCAAACTGTCTTTCAATTAGATGATGCCGAGGCTGAGAGAATTATTACTATCTCCAATTAATCAGCGAACTATTTTACATTCACACGCAAACAGCGTCTACCTTTAATTAACATACTAAAACTCTCACACACACACACATTCCCACCCACATACAATCCCTAAAACGTAGATGCTCACCCCTCGTCCTTCGTGTGAACGTTAGGGCTTGAGTTCACTTTGTTGCACTCACGAACTCAACACTCTCCAATTTATTAATTGTATAAGTTGGTTTATTTTGTATTAACGTCTTCTCTCTTCACTTGTAGTTTCTGTTAGTATGTAAGTGCAATCTTAATTATAATTTTGAAGGTGGAGCCTGGAGTTCTGTCACACAGGTCTTGAAGCCAATATAGACTCCAGCTCTCAAAAAGGATAAATTGTTGCAGTTACTTATAATTAATTATCAATCTTTGTCCCCTTTTGAGAGAAACAAATAAATATTATTATACCCCCCCCCCCCACCACGAGCGATTCCACCGACCCAGCTCCATCGAAGGCGCAGGCGGAACAAACGCAACTTACTGTTGATGCTGCTGTACCTCAGGCGACCAAAACCGCCAAGAAGGCGCAGCGCTCTGAAGCCATGAGCACCGCCCCAGCGGCGGGTCATACGCAAAAACCAAAACCGACGACTAGCGCTGCGCCCAACCAGCAGCAGCAACAGCAACGAACACGCACCCAAACGTCTCGCGCTACAATTGAAGAGGAGCGCGAGCGTAAAAAGGAATTCACCGCCTGCGCCATCAAACTCCTGATGGACCTTATTCTGGCCATCAGGCAGGGTCAGGACGCGGAGCTCGTGATCCTCGACGGCTTGGCCGCGCTGCTTACGCTTTACCATGGCTAAGCCGTTGAGGATCATGCATTGGAATGCACGCGGCCTACGGAACAAGGTCGCCCCACTCTGCCTCCTCCTCAATGAGCAGCAGATCGACGTGGCGCTCATTAGTGAGACGTTCCTGGGACCAGCAGATAAACTGCGATTCCCTGGATACGTTACCTATAAACAGGACGAGAAGTCGGACGCTGGAAACATCCGTCGTCCTGTCCGTCGTCCTGTCCGACTTCCGCCCCCAGCACCACGTCGAAAGACTGACTGGAGCTCCTTCCAGGAAGCGCTGGAGACCACCACACCCACTTGGCCCATAGTCACCGCCGCAGACGTGGACGGAATGGCCAGTGAGGTCACTGCTTGTATTCAGCGCGCCTACGAACAGGCGACCACCACATTGACGCATTCCTAGGGCCTGCTTAGCAGGCCCCTGCCACGCCACCTACGCGATATGGTCGCCAAGACTAGGCGACTACGTAAGCAGTGGCTCATCACGAAGTGCCCGAGACAGAAGACCGAGCTAAACCGTCTTGCGGAAAAGACGAGGGCCAAGCTCCAGGAGCACAACGCAGAGAGCTGGGAGTCGTACATCGAGTCTAATGAAGGTGACTGGCCGGCAATACACAAACTTTGCCGGCAAGTCACTGGTACCCCAGCTCCGGTGCGCCCGCTCCTACACAGCGACGGGGCGCCTAGATACGCCGCACCAGACCGTGCGGAAATCTTCGCCGACCACGCCGAAAAAGGCCCCTGGAGCGGACGGTATCACCAACACAGTGCTGCGCCACCTGCCCTTTCGTATGGTTGCGGCTTTGGCGCGCCTGTATACGGGGATACTGCGCACGGAGGCCTTCCCTAGTTGTTGGATAGAGGGGCGCGTCATAATGCTGCCGAAGGCGAAAAAGAACGTGCTGAAGCCGGAAAGCCATCGGCCAATCACGCTACTTCCCACGATATTCAAGGTGTTTGAGCTACTCCTGCTGCGACACCTATCTCCCCACGTGACACCTCGACCGGTGCAGTTTGGGTTCCGCTCGGAACACAGCACGACGCTCCAGCTGTCGAGAGTACTGCATCTGCTAACAACAGCTCTTAACAAGAAGGAGCACGCAGTTTATTTTATTTTATTTTATGCTGTTCGGGAAACTTACAGCTAATATAAACAATGTTCCCAAACAATACTGACTTGAAGGCCATTTACAAGTTTCCGCATTTAAACACTTAAACAGTCGAAAACAAAAAAGACACAACAAAAGAAAAAGGTAGATACAATACACTTAACTATGACAAAAATTACAAAACAAATTACAAACTGCAAAAAATAAAAATTAAAGTATGAGAAAAAAAACAAAGTTCAGTCACAAACTACTCACTTATCACTTATCCGTAAAAAAAAACTTTTTACTAACAAGGTCTTAAGCCGCGAAACACTGGTGTTGAAGATATACAAATCATGTTCACTACTAAGTTTATTAAAACTTCTGCTCGCACGGATCAGAGACGAATTCTGCCTGTACGCGGACTTGGAGTGAGGGACATGCAACAAGCTGGGTTTACGAAACGTTTTCCAGTGCGTGACCAATCCTAAACTACCCAACAGCTCAGGGCAATCCACAGTACCATTTGCAATTTTAAATAAGTATGTCATATCAGCAATGCGTCTGCGCTCATACAGTGGTACGATGTGAAATCTCTTGCATCGCGCTACATAACTGGGAGAATATTTCCTAGTTTTATACTGCAGGAAACGTAGGAACCGCTTTTGGATTCCCTCAATTCTGTCCACATAAATATTATAAGTAGGGTTCCACACTTGTGAAGCGTACTCCAGGTGGCTGCGGACAAAAGCACAATAAAGGATTTTATATGTTTTAAGGTTTTTAAAATCAGCTGACAACCTTAGTATGAATCCAAGTGCTTCAGAAGCTTTATTGACAATGGTTTCAATGTGAGCATCGAAAAGCAACTTAGAATCAAATGTGAAACCTAGGTCCCTAATAACACTTATCCTGTTTATATTAGTATCATGTAACTTATACTGAAATATGATTGCATGTGGTTTGCGTGTGTAGGTATTAACAAAACACTTGGAGACATTAAGTTCAAGTTTATTAAGGAAACAATAATTTTGAAGTTTATCAAGATCCCGCTGTAAACTAAAACAGTCGGAAAGTTCTGATATAGGGCATAAAATTTTCATATCATCACCGTAAAGAATTATTTTGGAACGGGTAAAGCACGACCCAATATCATTTATAAAAATAATAAATAATAAGGGACCCAAAAGGGATCCCTGTGGTA
Organism: Melanchra persicariae; assembly: GCA_947386135.1. Classification (NCBI taxonomy): domain Eukaryota; kingdom Metazoa; phylum Arthropoda; class Insecta; order Lepidoptera; family Noctuidae; genus Melanchra; species Melanchra persicariae. The sequence goes on along the minus strand of OX376673.1, from coordinate 5,573,533 downwards.
TTCCCGAGGGTATTTTAACAGTTACAGAACTGTATCCATTCAGCACAACTGTCTGACAGCGATTCTCAACATAAGACTTGAACCATCTGAATAAATCACCTCTGATACCCACCGCAAGCAGCTTACGCAGCAGGACACCGTGGTCTATACGGTCAAATGCCTTGCTGTAATCAGTATAGACAACATCAACTTGAGAGGGTTCAGACATGGTGGAGGACAAGTAGTCGGAACAAATAAGCAAGTTCGACACAATAGACCTGTTCTTTAGGAAGCCATGTTGATAGTCGTTAAGAGATAGTTTAATGGCACTATGAACTGAAGCGTAAACTATTTTTTCTAAAACCTTCGCAAATAGACAAAGCTTAGATATTGGCCGATAGTTTTCTACATTGTTCTTAGGGCCTTTTTTACGGACGGGGGTAATAAACGCTGTTTTCCAAACATGCGGCACTACTCCCTCATTAAGAGAACGACGAAATATTAGGGTAAGTGGTAAAGTTAAGCTTTGTGCGCACTTAATTATGAGTATAGCAGGAACACCATCAGGCCCTGCTGACTTATTCACGTCAATAGTCCTCAATAGCTTCAGTACTTCAGTTTCGCAGACTTCAATAGAGCTTATATCAGAGGCAGACGTTTGATAAAGACAGTGCATGTCACTATCCAATTGAGTTACACCGGGAATAGTGTTCTGGAGAAAGTTAAACTTAAAAACTTCGCTAAACATGTTGCATATTTCAACACCCTGTCCTGACGACCTCTGCCCATACTTCATAACCGATGGAAAAGCACATGAAGACTTCTGCTTGCTCTTGACGAAAGACCAGAAAGCTTTAGGCGATTTAATAATACTATTTTCTATTGCCTCAATGTAGCTGTCGTACATTTCTTTTTCTAATAATTTAGCACGATTTCGCAAAGTTAAAAAAGATTCATGGTCTGATAAATTTCCATATTTCTTAAACTTGGAGTGATATTTGAATTTTTCTTTAAGAATTTTGATTAGAGGGGTTTTATACCAAGGGGGGTAATTAGACATGGATTTGATAATTTTAGTTGGTATGAAAGTTTCACAAATTTTATTTAGTCTGACGTACAATAATGACAAGGCATCTTCCACTGACCCTTTGGCGAGGTCACAGTTCCAGTCGAACTCTTCAAGTTCCTTCATTATAGAAGGAAAATCGGCTGATTGATAGAGAAACTTTTTTCTTAGCTGCGATGGGAGCGCATGATACTCAACAAAATCTACAAAAATACTAAGTGCTATATGGTGAGGGTCTTCAGGAACAAGAGGGTCAGAGCATTTATCAACAGTTAGGTGATTGTTACAAAAAATTAGGTTAGCTAGTTGCAGTACTTCTCGACATGGAGAAAGCTTTTGACCGGGTCTGGCACGCCGGTCTGGACTACAAATTGTCACTCATCGGCGCGCCCCGTCGCGTCGTATACACACCACATACATAATAAAAGCTGAACAACTGTGGATTCGAGCCAGTCAACGTGAGAGCTTCAGAGCTGAGATACATCGCATCAAGAAGAAAGGCACACCCAGCAACGACGATCGCCTACGTCATCTCAGCACGTACATTGATACCGAAGGTACTGTGCGCCTACGAGGATGAGTGACCGCAGCTCAAGAAATATCAGAAGATACGTCTAACCCTCCTATATTACATGGCAAGCAGACCTACACATAGCTGTTCATAGCTCACGTTCACGAGAAACTCCATCATGGCGACATGGAAAAGGTCGTAAGTATGGTGTCCTGCTCATGAGAGGTGTCAAGATCGAAGCATGGCGTGGAAAGCGTGGGCCCGCTCAGTGCCACCGGTGCCAGAAATTTAGGCACTCGTCGCACCAGTGTCACCGCCCGCTCGCCTGTGTCCGATGCGGTGAAGGGCACACCGCGAGAGACTGCCCACGCCCGAGGAAAGAGCCCGCCACCTGCGCAAACTGCGGGGGCGCGCACCCGGCGTGCCACATAAGGTGCCCGGTGTTCCAGAAGGAACTCCGGAACAGGCGTGCGGGGACTGTCGTCATCACGACAAACACCTCGCGCCGCCCAGCAAACCAAGACGGTGAGGGGCCGCAGGAAGAGGCCAAGGGCAACGCATCCTTGATGGCGGCAGCCAACGGACCCACCACACGCGGCGGAGCTACCTCCTCCACCAGGCGGAGGAAGAGGAAAAGAGGGGGAAAAAAGAAGAGGATGACGGGGGCCCCCTCAGCGACCAAGGAAAACGACATTCCTCAGGCCGCCCCTGCCCCTAACAAGGCGCAGGCAATGATTGTTGCAACAACTGTTGCTAAGCGTGCGACAGTAGGCGCCGGCATTACACCTAAGTCACTACACGCAAAGAAGGAAAACAAAGCCAAGGAAGGCGCCGACATGCCCGCCGGCGCCGAAAACAAGAAGAACGTCAGTGCCTGCGCCATAAAGCTGCTAATGGACCTTATAAAGGCCATCAGCCAGGGGCAGGACATAGAACCGGTTATCCTTGACGGCCTGGCCTCCCTTCTTACCCTCTACCATGGCTAGGCCGTTAAGGATATTGCATTGGAATGCCCGCGGCCTGAAGGACAAGGTCGCCCCTCTCCGCCACCTCCTGAGGGACCTGGACATCGACGTGGCGCTCATAAACGAGACGCACCTGGGACCCGAAGATAGGGTAAGGTTCCCAGGATACCTCGTATACAGGAAGGACGAACGGTCGGCACTTAACTACAGATACCGTGGTCTGGCGGTACTAGTAAGACGAAGAGTCGTCCATCAAGAACTCCCCCCGCCGACGCTGCAGCACATGTACGCCCTGGGCGTGCAGCTGCATGTAGCCGGCGAGGATGTGGAACTATATGCCGTGTATAGGCCGCCCGCATCGATTTTCGATGCGTCAGAGGTGCGGGCGCTACTAACGAATACTGAAAACGCAACCATCCTCGCCGGTGACTTAAATTGTAAACACCAGGCGTGGAATTCGCAGCACCCGAACAACGGGGGGAGACGGCTCTTCGCGGACGCGGAGGCCTTCGGCTACTCGGTGTCCGGCCATGAGACGCCCACCCACTACCCGGAGAACCACAGCCACTTACCCGACGTGCTGGACATCGTGGTACACCGAGGGCTAAACTGCCAGATCACGCAGCAAGTGATCGACGACAAGCTACAATCTGATCATCAGCCTGTGCTCGTCGTCCTATCGGGGATGCCGACCCGACTGAAACCACTAGCGCCACGTCGCCAACTGGATTGGACCAAATACACAGAAAGGATTGATGCCACCACACCAACTCGGCCAATAAATACCGCCGCGGACGTGGACTCGCTTGCGAACGACGTCACTGCTTGCGTGCAAAGCGCCCTAGAGGAGGCCACTTCAGAACTACCAGCGGAGGGGAGAGGGCTAAAGCCGCCCCTACCGCCTCGGATTCGTGCGATGGTTGCCGAGAAGAGGCGCCTACGCAAGCAGTGGCAACAATTACGCTGCCCCTATCTCAAAACGCAGCTAAACCGTCTCGCGGAGAGGGTAAAGGCCGAGTTGAGAGACTTGGCCGCCGCGAGCTGGGAGGAACGCATAGATGACGCAGTGGGAGACTGGTCATCCGTGCACAAACTTTGCCGCCAGCTCTCGAACACCCCAGCTCCGGTGCGCCCACTACAGGGCAGCGACGGGGCGATGAAGTACGTAGCAGAGGACCGCGCGGAGGTCTTCGCTGAGCACCTGGAGCGTCAGTTCCGACCGAACCCGACCACCGAGCACGAACATGTCGCGGCAGTCGAGCAACACCTTGGGGACTACTTCGCCACGCCGATAGCTCCTGAAGAAGACGCCATCTATTTCTCGCCGGGCGAAGTTAGACGCGCCATCCGGCGCACGAAGCCACGAAAGGCCCCCGGTGCCGACGGTATCTCCAACACAGCGCTGCGCCACCTGCCGCACAAGATGGTCGCGGCCCTGGCGCGCCTGTTCACGGGGATACTGCGCACGGGGGTTTTCCCTGCCGCCTGGAAGGAAGGGCGCGTCGTCATGCTGCCCAAGGCGGGAAAGAACATCCTGAAGCCAGAGAGCTATCGGCCGATCACCCTGCTGCCCACCATCTCCAAGGTGTTCGAGTCTTTGCTGCTGCGACACCTCACCCCGCACATCACTCCACGACCGGAACAGTTCGGGTTTCGGTCGGAACATAGCACGACGCTCCAGCTGTCGAGGGTACTGCACCTGCTGTCGGCTACGATGAATAAGAAGGAGTACGCGGTAGCAGTATTCCTCGACATGGAGAAGGCCTTCGACCGCGTGTGGCACGACGGCCTCATTTACAAGTTGGCCACGTCTGGCGCGCCCCGTCGCGTTGTCAAAGTGGCCCAATCCTTTCTGTCCAACAGGAGCTTCAGAGTGGTGGTCGACGGAGCGCTGTCCGCCCCCCGCCCGATAATGGCGGGCGTGCCGCAGGGCAGCTGCGTGTCGCCGGCGTGTTACTCACGTTACACCGACGACATACCAACCACGCCACAGTCGACGCTCGCGCTGTACGCTGACGACGCCGCGTACATCACTACGTCACTCAACGGTATGCACGCGGCGTTGAAAATGCAGCGCGCGCTCGACCTCCTCCCCGACTGGCTCGCCAAGTGGCGACTGTCGGTTAACGTGGGTAAGACGCAGGCGATTGTTACAGGCTCCGCGCCCCCCCCGCCCCCTCTGAAGTTCCAAGGAGTCGACGTCGCGTGGTCGCCCCGGGCCAAGTACCTGGGTGTGACCATCGACCGCCGGCTCACGATGGGGCCGCACGTCCACCAGGTCGCTGCGCAGGCGAGTATCGCCCGCGCCCGACTCAAACCAGTGCTCTCGTCCCGCCTCCCGGTGCGCGTCAAGCTGGGCGTGTACAAGACGTACTTGCGCCCGGTTCTGACGTACGCCGCCCCCGCCTGTTTCGCCCTCCCATGCGAGGCGAACAAGAAGAAGCTCCGCGCGCAGCAGAACTTAGCGCTGCGAACCATCGTCGCCGCCCCTCGCATGGTGAGGAACGACATCATCCAGCGGGACCTCGGGATTGAGAGCCTGGATGAGTATGCAAGGCGCCTCGCGAAGGTAATGTTCGCGCGTGCCGACGCATCCGCTTGGCCCCACGTCAAGCACCTTGCGCCCTGGCACGCGCGCCCACCTGACGCGAGGCGCTTGCCCCGAGACCTGGTCGGGGACGTCGACGGCCCCGTCGCACCGGACTGACGCCGAGTAGGCCGCCCCAGTCTACACGCGGCCTACTCAAACAGTAACACTGCCCACCCCACACGCATCTCGGCGCGCAACTTGTGCTAAGTTAATATAGGCAAGTTGCGTACCGAACTCACACATGCATTTCTCCACAGGCGCTTAAACATAACGCACCGAATATGGCAGCGTGGGCTCGCTATTCGGTGCACAAGCACTGGACGGTAGTACACACATTTCATAACCGCCCACACACACACATTGAACGGCTCTGCGGTCCGCGCCGCGACCGGCTAGCTCTGGAAAACGGGGCGGACGGGAGCCACACAATAGCCGCAGGTTCGCCCACGAGCCGGCGCTCTCGTCGCTGGTCGTTCTCGCTGGGCCTCCCCCAGGTCACTGGGGGTCTCACCTGGCGGGGACTGACCGCTGAGGCGCCGTGAAGAGGCGACACAGAGCTTGCTCGTTAGTCGCCGTGGCGCGCCTGCGGTAAACACGCATCTTAACACGGGCGTGCGTTGCTATTCGTTTTTGAGTAGGCGCATGCCCGATGAAGCTCCGCTCATTAGGAGCACCATAATGACGGGCCCGTCGTTACGGGCCGAGGGGTGCCCCCGCGGGCAGGGGGCCCTAGCCCTGTGACCGCTCGCCACGTCCCTTTGCGGGGACGTAGCGACTGCCAACGAGTGCAGCGCAGACGACAGACTATCCGTGACGCACTTTTTAGTCTGTGAAAATAGAACCTATGCAATTATATGCAGTAACGCACACGACGCGCAAAAAGTACGGCGCACAAAAAATCCGTGTAATTCGGGCAGACCGCACCGCGCCGCTCGGCACATAAAGAGTGTGAAAAAAATTGAAAGTTTGCTTCAACGCGCGCTAACGCAAACGGCGCACACTTTAGTCGGCAATCTCCATTTGCCAGGGGTAGACGTAACGCACGCGATCTATTATCATGGCCCCAGAGGTCGATGTAACGATGTTAATTCAAGAAATACAAAATAGACAAGCAATTTATGATACTTCTAAGGCAGAATATCATGATAGACATTTAAAAAGAAAAATGTGGGAAGAAGTGTGCTGTAATGTTTATTCCGCTCCTGATCCTTTCAGAATTGAATGTTTAGTATGGAACTGTTCCTTCAGTAATCTTTCCGAAAGTATAGGATGTACCCAAAATTCTCTATATCTTCTTCTTTTTCTGTACTTCATGTACAAAATAAAACTTCGCGATCTCTGCACGATTTCCATAGCGTCTACGTCCCTACAGCTCTGCCGACAGAATGATCGAAGATGTGCGTCGTGTGCGTTGAGTCTGTGAAAAATCCGCGACCGACTTTTTGCGCGCCATGCAGACTTTTTGTGCGCCGCAGACTCGATCGCACAAAAAGTGTGCCGTCTGCGCTGCACCTTAACCTCGCGCCATAGCCTGATGGGACGTCGTAGAGGTAAGGTCAATAGGTCATAAGATAGGTTTTAAGGAAGGCTATCAGAAAAATAGAGACGCGCCAGCTCAGGGTATCTGTAAATCAAATTATAATAAATAAATGCTATCGGAGGTAAGGAAAAGGGATCGCTGGCCAGCAAAATGGATCGCTGGCCAGCTCAAAATGATTCTGTATAAAAGGAGCTGCGTGTTTTAGCAGCACCGTTCATTCCGCCTCGAGCGCCCGTTCGAGTCGCACGCTTCCCACCTCCACGCATCTCTCCGCTACGACCGTAGCAGCCGACCCCCGGCGCTACGCCCCCGTAGCCTCGCGCCACCGCCGACCGCTACGCGCACCGCATACCGCATCGCTTGCTACCGATAGAGTTTTGCCCTTCAGGTAAAATCCACTGTTTGTGGTACTTGGTGGATACCTTACGATGCCAACTAAGCCAAGTGGTGTTGACCCGACACACCTACCAAGCCCCTTCAGGGCTTGGTAAAGTCGGAAGGGTTTAGGAGCGCGGCCTTGGGGGATCTCCTAGTCGCGCCCTAAATTCTAACCCCGTTCTCTTCCAGTGTGCACCTGGTGACGGCTGGGTGTGTCTACCCCTACGTCACCAGCTTGGTCGAAAGACCCATAGGGCCCCACTGCACATTGAGATTGGCAGTGGGTATTCAAGCTTAGGGCTCACCTTAGGCACTCACCTCCCTGACCGAACCCGGAAGGGAGGGTACTCAACCCCGGGAGCTCCCACCCGGGGAGTTAGGCTTAGTGGCCCTTCAGGCCGAAGACAGTAGTGCTGCCGGAGAGTTTGTTTGGGCTTTCTTCTCTCCGGCTAGAGCACTAGGAAACGCTAAAGGGAAGGGCTTCTTTGGGAACTGTCTTTAGGGACAGGAGCTTAGCTCCCCCCCCCTCTCTCAGGATGGACGTCTCGAGCGCCATGCCTACCCCTCCCCCATCGGTGGCTACCATTATGGTGAACAGAGCCCCGATCCCCGACCACTCTCTCCCCTCACCCGGCGTAACAGATGCCCTTATGGCACTGTGCACCGCCCTCTGTACGAAATACAAAGATGACCCAGATGTTGCGTTATTCAACGCAATCCTCGAGCGCATCCAGGTTAATATAACCACCGTCCCGTCATCTCCACCTAGGGTGTCCACCCCCCCCCTCCATAGTGTTGGCACCTTGAAAGCCATTCCCCCCCCCGCCACCACAAAAGTGCCCCACGACGCCCTGTCGTAGTCCTTCCCCCGCACCCGTTCGATGCCCCCCTCCCCCCCCACCTCTGCCCCATCAATGTCTGACATCGCTCAATTCAGCGATGCCTTGGACAGCCAGCTCACTCCCGAGCTGAGCGCCCCCGCCCCCGTCCCCTCCAACTCAATGGAGTATGAGTCTGGCTCCGAGTCAGACTCTGATGGGCACCGCTCCTCGAGCTCCTCGGACAGCTTCATAGTTGTCCAGGGCAAGAGGAAGAAAAGATCCAATGCTGCCCAGTCAGCACCCAAGGCGAAGAAGCCGACCCAAAAGGTCCCCTCAGGCCAAACTTCCCCTCTCCCCTCCCCAGCCCCCTCTCGCCTCGCTTCACGCGCTGGTACCTCCCAGCAACGAAGCCGCTCCCACAGCCCTATGGCCATTGCCACCCCGGCACCCATCGCCCCCCCAAAGACCAAACCCCCACCCCCATTCTTCGTCCACGAAAAAACCAAGTGGACCGAAATCTCTGCAGCGTGCGATGCGCGCCACATCAAGTTCACACGTGCCCAGACTGTCAATCTGGGCATTAAAGTAACAGTCCCCACGGCCACTGATTACAGAGGCCAACACAAACTCCTCCGGGAAAGGAACATTCAGTTCCATTCCTACTCTTTCGAGGAGGAAAAGCAAATACGTGTGGTCGTACGTAACGTCCCACACGAAATATCCGTCCAGGATATTCTTAGCGACCTTAAGTCGCAAAAAATCCCGGTGGCTGAGGTCCACCGAATGCACCGTCGTGGGGGTAAACCCTACGACATGATTCTGGTCGTTTGCGACCCAGTTGAGGGGTATCACCCCATCTTCAAACTCAGCCAAGTCTGTGTAGGCTCTCGGGCATTAAAACCGAGAACCCAAACAGGAGTGCCATAGTTGGGCAGTGTCATCGCTGCCAACTCTACGGCCACACTCAGCGTAATTGCTACGCTAAGCCAAGATGCGTCAAGTGCCTGGGTGACCACGGCACCGCTGATTGCACACGCCCGAAAGACCGATCCCAATGTGTCGAGCCTCCCAGCTGTGTGCTGTGTGGTGAGACCGGGCACCCGGCAAATTACCGGGGCTGCCCCAGGGTACCTAAGTCTTCTTCTCCCTCACTGGCAAAGCGCGGTAACGTTCGCCAGTTTAGGGAACGCCCCGTCCAAGCCACCAACACCCCAATGGCTCAAAGCCATCAGCGCCCTAATCCCTGGAGGGCAGCAAATCACAAGGCCCATTTCCCGGCATTGAGGACCACTACTCCCCAGGCTTCACAGGCCCCTCAGGCCTCCCCTAGCGCCTCACCAACCAAGGCCATCCCCGCCCTCATGGATGTAGCCATCCCCCCATTCTCCCCGCCAACGGCTTCTCGCGCGGCTCTCGCAAAGGCGAGGCCCCCCGCACGCCTATCACCACCCTCCCCTCCCCCACCAAAGGCTACTCCCGCAGCCGAACCAGCCGAATTAGTCGACACAGTCGAAACTGTTGATGAGAATCTGTCTCTCATCACCTTCATGGCCTTCTACTCAGAAAGGGCCCTCGCCTTAACCGCGGCACTCAAATCTGGCGGAGGCAACCATGCCTCAATTTACAAAAAGTTCAGTGATGTAACTCACTACATTTACAAATTCCACTCCATAGTTAAGAGGACGAATTGGAAATTTTGGCATCAGTGATCTCTATTTTTGTCAGTAATTACGAAACGAATGAAAATATGAGTTGGTGACCTGAACAGTTCATGATGAAAACCTTATTTTGTTAGTTTTCATTACATGATTAAGTAACTTTTGTAACAGAGAAAAAATATCAAACATACCTTTTTTTAAATAGAGATTCACATTTTATGGGCAAACGTGACCGATTTTAGCCTCTCAACTTGCTCTGTAGACAAGTCTATAAATACTCCTTAAAATTGTAGAAGGAATTTCTCAAGTTATCATTTCCGACTAAATAAAATAACAAAAAGCATTTTGTCGTTTACGTCGTTTTGTTATAAGCTAACGCGCATATGCAATCCTCGCCCCGCGGAGACGCTCAGTCCCCTCTTGACCATTGTCAGCGACGGGTCTGTGCTAGTCGGCTTCCGGACTGCATCGGCGATTGCGTGATCAAATTTAGCGGTTTTATTTAATAAAAATGGGAAAAAGGAAAGAAAGATGTTCCAAAAGGAAAAGAAGAGCATGTCTTTTAGAAAAATGTGCAAATATGACGAAAATAAAGTAAGTTTTCATAATGAAATGTGAAGCGATGGTAGTTTACTAAAAAAGATGACGTTCAAAAAGTCACTTTGACTGTAACTTCAATGATGTTTATTTTTGTGATAAAAAATATGTAAGTAACTAAGTAGGTTAAGTACCTATTTTGTTTTCCATTTTTTGTGCTACAATCACAATAAGAATAAGAAGAAGATTACAATATCTTCTGTAAAGATAGTTCAATATAAGTTTTAAAAAAATATGTATATTGTGTTACATTTTAGGAAACAATCGTTGGAACAATGTTCGGAGAACGAAACTATGGAGTCGTCACGGATTTGGTATCTTCTAGAAATGAAAACGACGCTTTACCGAATTATGCAGAGTTGCAAAATGTGTTGCCCGCGTAAGTTTTTGTTGCTATGTATTATTCAATATTACAATCAATATACCTAATTCAACGATGAAGTTAAAATTAAAGGACTTCTTTTATTTTAGAAATGCTGATACTAATGACACTAATATAATCACAAAACGAGGGCATTCCTGCAGCTACAGTGAGTATATTAGACAATTTTGTTCCTTATACATAACCGACGTATTAGTCGAAATATGTTATCTCTGAAGTTGGTACTAGGCCCTAATTTATTTATATTTTCAGATTAGCAGACAGTGTTCGAGTGATAAAGTTTCTACAGAAATGACAATTGTGTTGTGTGTGAGGCACCAGTAAGTACTCGGTTTATAAAACACAATATTTTGTCTGATTGGAGTTGGAAGCAGGTTTCAATGGTTGCCTAGATATGAGAACCAAAAAAAAAAATTTAAACATAATCAATATCTGTGAAGTGATTGATGTAAATAAATAAATAAATACACAATGGGCAAGAAAAACATTTTCCTGCGCCATGCTATCACATTCCATGTACGATATTGATACTTATTTTTTATATTTGTTTCAGATGGAGCCGGAGGTACAAGATATAGGCCATAGAATAATAGATGTAAACCACTTTGTAACAGAACTTATAAAGTTCTCTGAACACAAGTCTTTGTTTAATTGTGGATTAGCCACATTAAAATTTGAGTCTGAACATCACGTAGGCTTGCAATCAGAATTTACATATGTTTGTTCATTGTGTGGTTACAGAAATAAAATAAAATCGTCATTGGCTGATGTAAACAAAGACGCCGTTGCTGGAGTTATGGCTGCTGGTTGTGGTCAAGTACAAATCAATCAATTTTTGTCTGGAGTAGGTTTACCCAACATGTCCGAGTTTACTTACAATAAAATGCATAACGATATCTGTGATGACTGGGAAGAGACTGCATGGGATGAGATGAAAAAGGCTGGCGATAGAGAAAAAGAAGCTGCAATAAAGGAAGGGAGAGTTAATAAAGACTGTATACCGCTAATAGATGTCATAGTAGATGGCTGTTGGTGTAGGCGATCTTACCGGACTAATTATGCGGCATTATCAGGGTGTGCAGCTATAATTGGTAGACGTTTCGGCCAAGTACTATATATGTGCGTCAAAAATAAATATTGTTGCATTTGCGCTCGAGCTGAGAAAAAAAAAAAACGCCAAAAGAGCACGATTGTTACAAAAATTTCAATGGTGCGTCTACGGCCATGGAGTCAACAATAATAACCGAAGGATTTAAACAATCTCTTGACATGCATGGATTGATTTATTCAAGATTTATCGCCGATGGCGATAGTAGTACATATGCAAAAATAATAGATGCTCGCCCATATCCAGGCATTACAGTCACACAAATATATTGTCGCAACCATTTGCTGAGGAACTACAGTAATAAACTGCTACAACTGGCCTCCAATACGCAATATATTGCAGCAGACAGGAAAAATTTAACACAGAAAAAGATATTGCGATCAAGAAAATATATTTGTGATGCTATAAAGCTTCACAAAGAAACAAAAAATGAAGATGGTTTATACATAGACATCAATGCGTCCATTTTTCATGCTTTTGATATTCATGAAAATTGTAACCGCCAATTATGCCAACATATGGGTCTAGATGATACAAATCCATTTTTTTGCAGTCTTCTTTGGCAAAAAATTAAAACAGTTGTTGCACAATTAGCTGATAAAGCACACAGTTTAATTGAAGACGTAGACAGCAATGTTGTAGAAAGATTTAATGGAGTTACAGCAAAAATGGTGGGGGGTAAACGTGTTAATTATGCTCAAAGACGTTCTTATCAGGCAAGATGCGCAGGAGCTCTGATTTCATTTAATACTGGGAAATTACTATCAACAGTTCAGCGAAAAGTTTATGGGACAAGCCCCAGATTGTCCATAAAAAAGCATGAAAATGCAATAAATGAAAAAAGGCTCAAGGCCAAACTCAACATTAGAAAAAAAAATCGGATGTTGGTACCAAGAACGCTAAATTTAGATTATGGCGAAGTAGTCGACAAACCAGACTTGGACAAAGATACTCTGGAAAAAGCAAAAAAGACTTGTACAAAATTTATCAAAAACTAATGAAGAACGAAAAGAAATCGAAAAAAGGACTATCCTACAAAGTGAATCTGGCGAATGGCTTGAACTTCGTCGCAACATGTTAACCGCATCAAATTTTGGCAAGGTTATAAAGAGAAAGCAGACGAATTGTTGCCAAAATTTAGTAAAAAATTTGCTTTACAAACCCAGCATCGACCATGTTCAGTCTATTAGTCACGGAAAAAAATATGAAAAAGTAGCACTCGAGCAACTGTCTTCAATGCATAAAATCAACATTAAAAATAGCGGCTTGTTTATAGATGAAAAATATCCTTTTTTGGGTGCTACACCTGACGGGATCACCACTAGTGATATGTTAGTGGAAATAAAATGTCCTATTGCACCATTTAAAAATGGCATAAAAGATGCAATACAAAATAAAAAAATGCATTTTTATAAAAAAACTAATGGTGAGGTGGTTATTAACCAAAGATCGGATTGGTATTTTCAGATCCAAGGCCAACTTCATATCTGCAAAAAAGATAGCTGTTTATTGGGTATATGGTATGGCAATAATAAAATAAAAACTGAAATAATTAAAAAGGATGACGTGTTCTGGAAAAAAGAGATGGAACCAAAGTTGTTAAAATTCTATTACGACTGTCTTCTTCCCGAACTTGTCAACCCCAGGCACACCAGGAATAAGCCTATTCGTGATCCGGATTACCTGATTGTTCATAACAATAAAAACTCTGTGCCAGATACTTGCTACGAACAATTAGAAAAAGCAACTATTTCGGGAAAGGAAAATGCTGATTCAAATCAACAATCAGTCGTTGAATATGAGGATGTTTTTTCATTTTCGGAATTTTAATTTCTTTTATTCTTAATTTTTGTAAAAATTTCTTATTACGATAATAAACACAACACACACACATGGGTCAATCAACTATTTTACCCACACTTTGCTGTCCCCGACACTTCATTATAAATATGCACTAATTAACAATAGACATACACAAATGAGATGTCACAATTGCATCTAAGATTGCTAGGCACTACGGAAAACTTGATCACGTTCTCGAAAATCTTTCATTTCTATAATTTTTTATGGTAACTCAGCATACGAAATATTCGCACCATACAAAATATTCCTGTCTAGAGTCCACATTAACTTGTGAAGTTTCATAATAAATGAACTTCTACTTTTCGATTTCAGTTGAATTTTATTATAGAAAAAGACGGTATAACACAGTTTATTGTGTGTAATACAAATCTTTAAAAAGACAAACCACTTTTACAAAAAAAAATCCCAAATTTGTGTCCCCTAGTAAAATACTTTTTCGTTCGTATACTGAGTTACGCTCAAGAATTTCGCCAGGAAACACATAGATGGCTCTGTTTATCATTAGTAGCTTCGACTCCATTTGCCTTTTCTCACACGGCGCGACGGGGTGTTTCGGTAGCGACTTCGAGCCGCCAGTCCGCAAAGTACGTCCGGAGGGAGTGCGTGCCTTTTTGTGTCGTCTGCTGAGTGACCGCGATTTCTCGATGTAAGTTATAATATTTACTTATAATAATCAGCTGTTTTATAGTACGTAACATGTGTTTTCGGCTAAAGTTCACGCCAAGTACCTTAATCAAATAGTAATGTGCTTTTTCGATGAAAATATATCAAGTGTCTGCTGAGTTACTTGTATACTGAGTTACTTTGGCGGTAACTCCAGAGACATTCTTGGTAACTCCTAAGACATTTAGGTACTTAGTAAGATTAGCATGTATCTCGTATAGTAAAGACGGCCCTATTTTAACTAATTTTCAATAAGGAGGAAGAATACGTCTGTTATTCATGTTACCCCTACCTACAGTGTGCTGATTTGGTGTTGGAGAAGGAAGGTGGATGATAGTAGATTGATCGTGTTTGTGTTTATCTCTAAATACATTTTTAGTTCATTTTTAGTTTGTACGTTTAGTGTTTTTGTTCGTTATGTAAATACTTCTACACTATTCTTTTCAGAAATATTACCCGTCCTAAAATGGCGCGACTGACGGCGGCTGAAAAGCAAAGAAGGTACAGGGAACGACTTAAACAGAACACTGAAAAATACGAAGAGGCTAAAAGAAAGCACCGTGAACACTACCATAAAGTTAAAAGGCTTGCAAAAGACTTAACGCCAAAAGAAAAGAAACAAGCTAATCTAATCTGGAAAATGAGACAAAGAGAATATAGAAAGAAAAGGAAGAATTTACAAGTTATTTTGGATGCAACACCACCGAGTTCTCCGATATCTGGTGTACTTAATGTCTACCACGAGATACCAGTTGCGTCTCGAGAACGTGGACGAAAAAAAGTAAGAAAAGATAGGAGTAAAGTATATAGAGAGAATAAGAAATTACAAGAAGAAAACAAGAAGTTAAAGAAAAATTGTGAGAAGTACAAAAAAAGACTAATTAGAAACAAAATAAAAGTAGGAGAGTCTGAAGATCAGAAACGAAATTATAAGCTATTGACAAATTCAATTAAAGAGCGATATGAAAGAATTAAGAGCTACAAGGAGAAAATGTTGTTAAAAAGCCTTCTTAAAACTGACAGCATAGACAAATGTAGAAAGAAAACACAATTACTACGAGAAACATTCGGAATAAACAGACAGTACGTTAAAAAAAAAACAACGCAACGGCCTACGATGCTACTTCAGAAAAAAATACAGCAGTTTTTCCTCCGTGATGAAGTTTCCAGAGCCACAGCTGGGAAAAAAGAAACTGTGACTAGAAACCGAGAGAAAGTACAGAAGAGGTATTTATTAGACACAATGCTTAAACTATATAGAGATTTTAAAGAAGAAAACCGCGGTATGCCTTGCTCATATTACTATTTTACAAAGAACCGCCCGTTTTTCGTCAAAAGTGCATCAGTCGATGCTCGAGAAACATGCTTGTGTAAAACTCATGCCAACATGACACATAAGGTTCAAGCACTGAAAAAACAAGGTGTCCTGAAAACCAGCGATTTGAATGTCATTATGCAAAAGACAGTATGCAGCAACCGGTCAAAGGATTGTATGTACAATAATTGTGAAACATGCAAAGATATAAAGATGGAATATGTTCAAGAAAAAGTAACTGGCTTCGTAAAGTATAGTGAATGGATAAGAAAGGAAGAAAAATATGAAAAAGAAGGAAAAATTTTCAAAACAATTAAGAATGTGAAAGAAGTACAATGTGTTGATGTTGCGCACTTACTGCAAACATTTGAGAACGATATTAACCACTTCAAAAAACATATTTATAACATCAAAATCCAGTTCCATAATTTTCGAGAGTGCTTAAACCATCTGCAGCCTAATGAGTGCGCAATTGTAGTCGACTTTAGTGAAAATTATAATTGCAAATATCATGAAGAAGTTCAATCCCACCATTTTGGAGGCTCTCGAAACCAAGTATCGCTGCACACAGTGATGGTTTATACATACCACCCCGAAAATAAATATTATGCGAACTCTTTTTGTACAATTTCTTCGTCAAATTGTCACCAGCCTGCCGCCATCTGGACACACTTGCACCCGATCTTGCAATGGGTAAGAAATGAACATGATGCTGTGGATACAGTTCACTTCTTTTCTGACGGACCATCCACACAATACAGGCAGAAACAAAACTTTTATTTGCTTTGCACGAAATACTTTGACTATGGATTTACTGCTACCACTTGGTCCTTCTTTGAAGCCGGGCACGGTAAGGGTCCTGCAGATGGGATTGGAGGATTTCTAAAGCGCACTGCTGACAAGATTGTTGCCACTGGTATGGACATCCCAAATGCACAAGAATTTTTTAACCAATTGAATGGCACCAGTAAAATCAAGCTGTTCTTAGTAGAAGACGAAGCTATTAAACAAATGCAAAGTGAGCTGCCAAAAACAATACCACGACTTATTGGAACTTTACAAGTCCATCAAATATTTACCGAAGAACGAAACTCATTAAAGTATAGATGTCTTACCTGCTTTTGTAAAGAGAATTCTTTGAAAAGAGGTTTTTGCAATTGTCTCAATCCCAAAACATATAAAGTTAATTTCAAGTCCGCCACACAAGAGACCGTCGAATCTGCAAGACTAGAAAACATTGAGCCCCCAAAAGAAGCTCATTTTGAACCTACGGGATATTATTTTCCAGCTTCTCTCGATCTATCAGATGATGATGTGCCGCTTGCTATACTGAAAGATATCCAAAATATACCGCTTCGTTCCAGTATTTATCAAGCAGTTTATGGATCTTCTTCTGAGAGTGATGGCGATCAGCCAGCACAAATGCATGGCAAAGAAAACTACAGACGTGGATCGAAGTCTACAGGCATTGCTATGTTTGAGGATTCAGAAGGACTGCTGGCTACGACAAGTAACTATGAAGGTCCACAACAGGTGTCAGCTGGCGATTTTCTGCATGTCCATGTGTATGGCATGAACAAGAAAAAGAAAACTTATTCTTACGTGTGCAAAGCTTTGACACCTATCGAAGAAGACGGTGAAGTGAAAGTTATGTTCCTACGGGTTGTTAGTGATGATGCAAAGACATTCAGAATTGATAAGCATGATATGAGTCATGTCAATTATGAAGATATTATCAAAATCTTGCCAACACCTGCCTTTTTGGGAAATGGACAATACAAATTTGAAAGATCGATTGATATTTTCGAAAAATAAGTTCAGAACATTTTAAATGTGCCTTTCTTCATTTTTACTTTTTGATCTTTTGATTATTTTTACTAAACAGAGTTTAGTTTATTTAATTATATGCCATCCATTTGTTATTTTTTTATTGTATGTCTTAGGCGTTACCCAAATTTGTCTCTGGAGTTACTTTTTGTCCCCAAACTAAAAATGACATTTTAGATTATAACATGCTCATTATTTGATTGTATAAAGTTTATATTAATAGTTTTTAATTCACACGGTTGTCGACCTTCATAACAAAATTAATTCTCAGTAGTATTTCTTTAACAGTTACTTTTATTGAAAATACCCCTTCTTTTTTTATTATTTTGGTAACGCAAAAGACATAACTTTGATTAGTTTTAAATTAAAAATTAAAAATATTTGAAGACTGATTATGCCAAAATAGTTAATTATGCATGTAAGAGTAAATATAATTTTTTTTTGTTTTAAATCGTGTTTTATTCGCCATTTATCTGATGCTGAATGCAGGTAACACTGGAGACAGTTTTTGAGGGTATGTGTTGTATTTTTCTACAAAAACTATGTTAATTTTCAATTAACTTCGCTGCTTTTCTAAATCATTAAAGTAGATGATATTATTAATGCCTTAGTCGAGTCAGAATATTAAAAAAAAAAGATTATTTTATAAAAAAAAAATATTTGTAATCTGTCCAAAGTGTGGGTAAAATAGTTGATTGACCCACATAATAATAATAATACACACGAAGTGTAATATGTGTTTTAATGTAAACTAGCTTTTGCCCGCAGCTTCGCTCCCGTGAACTGACTACTCTACCCTATCCTACCCTACTCTACCCAACTCTCCCCTACTATACCCTAATTTTTTTTCTTCATAAGAACCTTCTCCTGACAATAACAAACACAACAAAAAAAGAATTGGCGAAATCGGTTCAGTTATTCTCGAGTTTTGCGCTTACCAACACATTTTGCGATTCATTTTTATATATAAGAAGATGATATCAATGTAGAATAAATTATTTTCCTTGTTAAAATAAATAAACACACACACACTCACAATAATTTAATACTTACAAGGAAAAGGTTCCAGCCTTAGAATACTTATGTAAAAGTAAATAGAGATATTTTGATCGTATAAAATATTATAAAAAAAATATGATTTTTAAAAATGTTTTACTTTAAAAAGAGATGTGCTAGTGTTTTTCAAATCACGAAAATCTTAACTTCGTTATTTGAATAACACTAGCACGTGTTAGTTTATTTCCGAAAAGACAATCAATAAAAAAAAGTCATAGGTAAATTCATAAAAAGATATATAAGACAACTCTAAGGTGTCTATGTTCCGCGCCGCTACCGCCGCGCGCCGCTCGCCGGCGCCGCCCGTTGCAATGCATACGTCACTTACCGGGGTGCGTGCGGGTTGCGGGGTGCGCGCGCCTGGTATTAGAATTATTGTTAAACAATTCGTCGCCTTAATGGATAAGTCCATTAACCGTAGGCTCAAACCGAAGGCCCTCCGGATAGGGCTCTTCAATGCCAATGGCCTTTTGAGCCAGCGTGACGAAATCGCCACATTCCTCCGCGATCATCAAATTGATGTACTTCTGGTCCAAGAGACCTTTCTCAAGCCCCAACACCGAGACCCTAAAATTGCAAACTACCGAATAGTTCGCAACGATAGGACCCGATGTCACAAGGGAGGTACCCTTATCTATTATAAAAATTCACTCTACTGCATCCCTGTGGATCCGCCCACTCTTGCACAAGTAGAGGCCTCTGTCTGTCGGCTAGGTATGACAGGCCATCAGCCCATCACGGTCATCTCCTCTTACATCCCTCCTCCTAGCGCCAGCAACACGGCGGCCAACACCTCGGAGATAAAAGATGACCTCATTAAACTTCTCGGTTTGAGTGATTCCGTCATTCTGGCGGGTGACCTCAATGCCAAACACCCCTCGTGGAATAGCCTCACGGCCAACCCCAGGGGGAGAGTCGTTTTCGAACTCTCCGGCCCCCTCAACTTTGATGACATCGCTCCGATGCATCCCACCCACTACCCTCATGACCCCAACTTTCGTCCTGATGTGCTCGACATTGCCCTCTTAAAGAATGTTAGCCTAAGGCTGCATTCTGTGGAGACAATTGACGAGTTAAACTCGGACCACAGGCCCGTTATTCTGGAGCTTGCCCCCAGATCGGGATCCATGGCCCCCATTCAACCCCCTCCTTCCCGAGTAATCACTGACTGGAGAAAAGTAAGCGAAAAGCTGAAAATCACCACGTCACCTCACTTGGATAAGATCCCAGACCTCATCGAGACTGCCGCCGACACGACGGCTGCGGTCAACTCCTTCACGGAAGATGTGCAATCCGTCCTGAGCGAATGCTCAAAGGAGGTCCCGGCGATGAGCGATCATCGCTGGAAACTCACGGACGAGGTGCGTGCTCTCCTGACGGAGAAGAACGCGGCGGTCCGTGCCTACTCATCCTTTCCCTGCCACAGTAACAAAGTTCACATGCGCTACTTGCAGCGTAAAGTAAGTCGCGCCATCGCTGAACTGCGTAACAGTCGCTGGGATAAGATGCTTGGCGACCTCGAACCCAATCACCAGGCCTTCTAGGAACTCCAGAGGAAGTTACGCGCCTCGGAGGTTTTAACTATGCCACCCCTCACTCGCCCTGACAATACCATCGCATTTGAAGACGATGAGAAAGCAGAATGCCTGGCCGACAGCCTAGAGTCCCAGTGCTCTCCTAGCTCCTACCCGGTTGACCGGTGACCCAGTTCACCTCGCCAAGGTGGACGCTGAGGTCGAGCGTAGGACTTCTCTCCCCCCCGTTGAGGACCCCGAGGACCCCCTCCCCCCCATCACTCCAGATGAGGTGAAGGATATAATCGGGAAACTCAAACCCAGGAAAGCCCCTGGGTCAGATGGTATCACCAACAAGGTGTTCCGTTTTTTCCCAGCTTCCCTTATCATGTTGATGACTGCCATTTTCAACGGCGCTCTGTCCAACAACATGTTCCCACAATCGTGGAAAGAGGCGACCGTTATCGGTATTCCAAAACTGGGAAAGCCAAAGTTCTCCCCTAATAGCTATCAGCGTCTTATTTATAAGCGACTCAGGGACTATGCCGAAGCCAAGGGCCTCCTCCCAAACGAACAGTTAGGCTTTCGAGCTAATCACTCATGTGTCCAACAGGTTTACCGTATCGTTGAACATATCAGCGACCTCACTCAACGCGGCTTAGTCACGGGAGCCGTGTTCTTTGACATAGCGAAAGCTTTCGACAAAGTCTGGCACAATGGCTTAATTTATAAGCTATACAAACTCGGCGTGCCTGACCGTCTCGTGCTCATCATACGAGACTATTTGTCGAATCGCACCTTTCGGTATCGTATCGAAGGTGCGCTTTCCTCCCCCCACCCTATCCGAGCCGGCGTCCCTCAAGGCGGTGTGCTCTCACCCTTATTTTTCACGCTGTTCACAAGCGAAATTCCCAGAAATGACAAGACGCAGTTAGCTTTTTTTGCCGATGACACGGCCATCTATTGCTCAGGCAGTAGTGAAAAGTCAATTTTTTTAAATAATGCATTAATAACATGACAATTATTACTCTAGTGTATCTAGAACTAATGAATTATTAAATACAATGATTTCCTATTATCTATAACTTATATTTATTGTGAACGTAAGATGGATGGCAGTATTATGCCTTTACTAGAAAATCGGGTAGGAAATAACAGATGGCGCTACGTGTACTACGCGCCGTCATATTGATTTGTGTATGTTATAAATAAATAAATGTTAATTTCAAACCAGACTAAAGTAATTACAAGAAGTAATACTTATAACATTATATACTTACCTATTACATTGGATCAAGTGTGCATGTGTGTTCCGGACAGATACGTGTGGCGGCGGCGGCGGCCGCGACTGCTCGCAGTGCCGCGCGGCCGCACTAAGCTGGTGAATGAGGCGCCATTTACGCGCGCACTCCGTATCCTCAACAGTATAGCGGAAGACTTCGACATATTTTGTTGTACTCTGGGCGGATTTATAGTGAGAGCTCTCTTTGAGATATGTTATGGTCCTACTATACTGTCACATAGATAATAATAAGGTGTTTGTAGTAGCATTTAAGTACGATCGAAAACTATTCGTTTGTAACTATTTTAGTTGTAATAAAAATAGTTATCTGCATTATCGCATTAGGTGGCAAACCTGTAAAGATATTGTATGATGGGTAATAAATAAATAAATTAATGTTGATTTATTCTTAAAATAATGTAATTGATCTCTTATGAATGAATAAACATGTTTATATACATAAAGACAGTACTTATTTCAATAAACATTCCCAAATTTTGAGAAGTAGCCCTAATGAGTAATAGCCCTTATGAGAAGTAGCCCTAATCAGAAGTAGCCAAAATGAGAAGTGGCCATAATGAGAAGTAGTCCATTAGGGAGTCGGTTGCCAAAATGAGAATTAGCCCTAATGCGCCTAAACCGAAATTATTTTGTGTTACTTAGTTCAAAAAATTGTACGTCTTCAAAAATTTTGTAAGTAAATTGTTTCATACATTATAAGTTTAAGTTGAATTATATAAACGCATGGCACTTTACTGCGAATTATCAATATGATTATTGTACATTTTTTGAGCGCCACTCGGGCCCAACATGTGAAAATTCCCTAATATAAAGTAAATCTTATGTATATGTAAATAAACATTAAATTCGCGATTAATTCGCGACACACCGGTGTGTCGCCGGGGCCGGACAGGTTAAGATAAAGCTACAATTTAAAAGGTAAACAAATGTGAAATAATCCCTTAATTCGACGCTGTGCAGTATACTTCACATTGAATAAAAAAAACTTTACTTGTTAATTAGACCGTATGTCTAAGGCCGAGATACTATAATTGCATCCTGAACTATTTAACTACGTTGTCAAAAATCAACAAAGCGCGCACATCGACGGGACGCGAGCAGTTGCCGGCGAGATGGCGGGGAGGAAGGACTCGCTGCGCGGGCTTTCGGTAAGTTGCATTGTATTCGTTGTTTTACAGTTTATTTTCTTGTAATATCATTGAAAACTAAAGATAACATACCTCGAAAGCTTCTCATAATGTTTTGATTATCTTATTTAGTTTTGTTTAGTTTTTACGACGTCAACAATTTGTATGTTCAGTATTCTTCCCCTCGTCGAATTAGTAGAAAACGAAATACAAAATCGTATGTCTAGTATACTTCCCGTTGCCGTATTATTAGAATCTAAGTATTGTTGTCTACCTGTAAATATATTTTTGGGGATCAGTAAATAAAATGTCTTACACCTTATTACTTTTCATTTTTCAGAGCTTTTAGTCTAGAAGACATCGCATAGTAGGATTGGTCCCGCCTGTAAATGCACCATCAGATATAGACAGCGGTTCTGAACCTGAGAACGAAGAGAATATCGCTATATCGTTTATAGAACTGAAGAGTTGTCCTCCTCACCCTGCCCTTCCATCGATTCAGACATAGGGCGCATGCATATCTTAGACAGCTCCGAAAATTATTCATCAGAGGACCATGTTAGCGACAGTGGCAGTGACAACAATCCTGTGCTAGAAGTTGAAGACAACTTGAACCAAGCGCAACCTCCGTTGACTCCTATTATTAACAACGTGCTACCACCGACTGGTGAAGTAAATTTTAATGCTTTACCAAGTTTGGCCTCATTACTGTCAATTCCGTCGTCAAATGCTTCGTCTATTGCCAGTCCATCAACCACAAGAATAACCAGACGTAAGAGGAAACTACCAGTACAAGCTGTGCCAAATGTCCGATCAAAAAACACCAAAAAAACACTAATTGTGAGCTACAAATGGAAGAAAGGGCAATTCAGACACAAGGCTGACATTCTTTTAAACGACTTTGTGTTTGATTTACCGGCTACTGACTCTCCGTTGGACTTTTTTTTATCGTTTTTTCTCACCAGATGTATTCAATGATATCGTCGAGAACACGAATTTGTACTCAACACAAAGAACAGGTAAATGCATACAATTAACCATCGAGGAGTTAAAAGACTTTCTCATGATTCTTCTAATTATGGGCATAGTAAAAATGCCTTCCTACTTAGACTATTGGTCTACAGAATTCAGATATGCCATAGTGGCTGACGTCATGCCATTGAAACGATTCGAGCAGATTCGACGCAACTTGCACTTTGTGGACAACGTCAATTCAGATGAGGACAGATATTACAAGATACGACCCTTCATCGAAAAAATAAGAAGAAACTGCCTTGCAACGGAAGAAGAAACAAACTACAGCATAGATGACATGACAGTACCATATAAGGGTACTAAAGCAGGAAATCGGAGACAATATAACCCCATGAAACCTGATAAATGGGGTTTCAAGAACGTAGTACGCGCTGGTGCGTCTGGAATCGTCTATGATTTTTTATTGTACAGTGGCGATGACACTTTCCGCTACATTGATTTTACCGAAGAGGAAGAGCAAATGACATTGGGTGCTAAAATGGTATTAGCCCTTTGTAAGACAACTCAAACTCCAAGATGTGCTGTTTATTTCGATAATTATTTCCCAACGCTCGACTTGATCTGATTTCTGATTTTCAGTCTCGGAACTATACGGCAAAACAGACTGAAAGGTTGCAAGGATCTGTTAAGTGACAAAGAACTGAAAAAAAGAGGCAGAGGTTCATTTAGCCAAGTCGTAGACAACGACAAAAAGATCACCATTGTTAAATGGTACGACAATAAAGTTGTGACTTTGGCCTGTTCTTATGCAGATGCTTACCCAGTTCAAGAAATCAAGAAATGGAGCAAAGAACAGAAAAAGAAAATTGGTGTCACATGTCCGCAGTTAGTACGACACTACAATCAACATATTATGGGAGGCGTTGACCTGTGCGATATGTTGATAGCTCTGTACAGAACATCTTTTAAGAGCCGCCGTTGGTACATGAACATCTTTGGTCAAATGTTAGATATAGCAGTTAACAATGCTTGGCTACTCTACAGGAGAAATTGTGCCATGAAGAGCCTGAAAAACATAAGCTTAAAAAAGTTTAGACAGAGGTTGGCAGTCGAATTGAGGCAAACGGGAAGATCAGTTGAGACGGACCCACTAAGCCCTGTACCGAGAAAAGCGCTAATTCAAAACCCAAGTGCTCCGAGGCCCCCAGTTTCTGTGCGTTATGATGGTTTCAGCCACTGGCCTGAATATACGACGTATGGACGTTGCAAGTTTTGCAAGAACAACAAAACGAATATACATTGTTCTAAATGCAAGCAGAGGTTGTGCTTAGTAACCAAAAGAAATTGCTTTTATAATTTCCACAATTAGTAAGGTAGGCAGGCGACTAAAGATTAATCTAGATTGATATTGTTGATACTTTTAAGAACTAGAAGACTGATTATTTTTTAATAAGACAAATGTTGATTATTATAGGAAGAATTTTATAGTTATATTGTTATTATATTCAAAACATACGTGATTTCTTCGTATTTATAAGGTTTCAGAGTTCCTTTAGTGTTTTAAGCGTGAGTCAATGTAACAATAAGAGTAAGTTTCTAAAATATAACGAGTACTTTCCTACGGAATCACTGGTTTTTTATTCTTTCTCTTTGATAATGGGAAATATACTGCACATAGTTGGAGTTTATCTGTTTCTTATGAACTTGATGATGTCCATTATAGTGGACGTAGATGGGTCATAAACAAAACAGGCAAAAAAAATGCGCGTTTGATAAAAATTGGTTAAAACATACTTTGTACATTAATATTTTTACTTAATAAATTAACGATTTCGATGTTGTACCAATGTACCTTAAAATATCTTAATTTTATTTGATATTTTTTATAACATTAAAAAAAAAGTTACGCTTATGTACCCTTCCGCGGGCCGTGTAAACCTAGGTTCCAAAGTTTGCTTAAAGAAAAAAAATACTTCAAAGTAAAAGTTTCAATATTTTTGTCTTTTTATTAGTTACTAACATGTTATAGTTGACATTTTACATTATTATGAAAAATCAACACACAATATAAATAAATTATTACACATAAACATGATGTTACCAATTTTGCAACCCCTTCCGTGGTCAAACTAAATTTTATATTCAATATTTGTTACGTGGAACGCGGCACTAGTTTATTTATTTTGGTTGGCAACATTGTCGAGCTGTCAGTTGAGTAAAGCTATTTGGTGGTACACACTTGCGCTCCGTTAAAAAATTGTTGAAATATTCTTAAATAAGTGTTTGTTTTACTTTTGTGTCAAAGTACTGGCGTAAAAAATACATGTTTTGATTATCGTGGTGCAATATGAGAGGCCATTGGCAAAAACCAGGTGCGCCATATTGTAACCTTAAAATTTCATGTTTTGAATGGCTATTTTAGTTTTTTTATCCCTTCCGTGGACAAACTTCTCGGTGGACACAATGTCCACGGAATAGACCAGGTCCACGGAAGTGAACTTTTTAACCTAACCTATATTTTTTATGACACAATTAACATTAGAAAGCATGTATTGCTAGGTTTGTTTTGGCACTTGGCATCGTCCGCACTCCTGACCTAACGCCTAATAGTACCTCCAATTATTTTGACAATTTTTTTTGGCATTTTGGTTTTTAAATGTAATATGTAGTTAATGCTCGTTTTTGCTTGAAATGGTGTGTACATGTGGGTTATGGTTTCTATTTCAGCTAATAATGCCAAGAACAAGTAATCTTAAGCATCTCACTGATGAAGAAAAGAAGATTCGACGTCGTGAACAAAAAAAAATAAGCATGCGGCGAGCACGTGCAAAACTGAACGATGCTGCTATTGAAGAGATACGTAAGAAAGACAGAGAGAGGTATCATAAGAAGAAAGAGACAGGCAAAATCAAGACTATTGAACAACATACTCCTAGACAACAGCGTCAAATTAGGAAAATGTGGCGAGAAAAATCTAAAAAACGACGTGAATTAATAAAAATGCGGAAAGCCACCGCTGTTTTATTAGAAGAAAATACTCCGCCATCAAGTCCTTCTTCGTCACTTTCGCGCGCTGAAGTTGGAAGGGCAGTAGCTGCTCGTAATAAAGGAAAATTAAAATTAGAAAATGAGGCTTTACATTTAAGGGTCTTAGCAATGGGCAAACAAATAAAAAAATGATGCGTATAAAAAGACTAAAAGAAAAGAAACAAAACAATGGGAACATGGTAGGTTCTAAAAGAAAAGTATTAAGGAAGGATATGAGACAAATTGTGCATGATTTTTTTATTACAAGATGAGTGCAGTAGATTAACTGCTGGTAAAAATGAGACCATCACTCGAAATAAGATCAAACGTCAAATTCGTTTATTAAATGACACTCTTTTAAATTTACATGTATCTTTTCAAAACAAAACAGGAATTAAAATTTCTTATCAGACCTTTAGAAGATACCGTCCATTTTGGGTGTTGTTTCCGAAAGCTTCTGCAAGAGATACATGTTTGTGTACGTTACACTAAAACAGTGATGATATAGTCCGATCACTGCATAAGGCAAAAATTATATCGTATGGATCTGCATCACATGTGGCTAAAGTACTTTGCTGTAATGACACACTTAATCCAAAATGCCTAGAGCGAACGTGTGAGGGATGCCATAATAAAAAAATCACCTTTCATGAATACGATCACAACGATCATATAACTTACGAGAGATGGACTGTTAAAAATGTTGAAGTAGTTATTAAAGGTAAGCCAAAAAATATGTAAAAAATGTGTAAAAGAAACAGGTGAAAACTACAAAAGGGTGTCTCGTAAAATTATTAAATACTAACCTACCAATATACATGCAGCACATTAGCAATATGATTCATCAAATAAGGTCAATACAAACCATTAAGCAACAGCTATCTTCTTCTCAAGGTTTGTTACATATCGACTTTTCGGAGAACTATAACTGTAAATATAGTTCTGAAGTCCAGTCCGCCCATTTTGGTGGTTCCAAGCCACAATTGTCACTTCACAGTCATGTGTTTACTACAGCAGTGGACCAGCAACTCAAGACAAGACTTTTTTTATCAACATCGATGTGCTCTATATCGGAAAACTTACGACATGACCCTGTAATGATATGTGCCCATCTTAGACCTGTCTTACAAAGAATCGAAGAAATTAGTCCAAACTTATCAGATTTACATATATTAAGCGATGGACCGACAACACAGTACCGCAATAAATTAATATTTTATTTTATTTCAAACTAGCACTTCGCCCGCGACTTCGTCCGCGTGGATTTAGTAGGTACTCCACAAACTTCAACGCCCCCTATACCCCCATACATTGATACGATTCTCCCCAGTTCGCTCAAGCCGCGACATTTTTCTCACTCCGAGCATGTTTATTACCGTCGTAACTTTTGAATGAAAGGTCCGATTTGAATAATTTAAAGTGTAGTTTACACGGACATAATCAACCTTAATTATCAAACCATTTAATTGGATAAGAATTAATATCATGATACTAAAATCACCATTTTTTATTTCACCATGGGATTTGCTTGAATAATATGAACAAAAAGCGGTCATAGTGACTTATCCATAATAGTTAGACATATGGTATCGCGGACTTTTTTGTAGATATTGATGACCTCTATAAAACTGTAGTACATCACTTTGCTCTATTGTCAATAGATTCCGCAGCGTACGCGATATAAGGATTTTTTCTTACACCTTGGGTTACATTATCGAAGTTTTCATACGGATCCCTAACTTTTTTGAAAATATTCTATAGCCTATGTCCATCATCGATAATGTAGGATTCTACTGGTGAAAGAATTTTTCAAATCGGTCCAGTAGTTTCGGAGCCTATTCATTTAAAACAAACAAATAAACAAACAAACAAACAAATCTTTCCTCTTTATAATATTATTATTAGTGTAGATTTCATAGCCAGAGAATTAAATGACGTTGATAATATTACTTGGCACTACAGCGAAAAAGGTCATGGAAAAGGAGCTCCTGATGGAGTAGGTGGATGTATAAAAAGACTATGTGATAATTCGGTTGCAATGGGCAAAGACGTATCGGATTATGATTCTCTTACGTCTTGTTTAAAAGAAACCTGCAAAGGAATAGAGATTTATGGAATTGGTGACCCGTATATTCAAGACATTCAAAGCACTGCTGATAAGAGTAGAACGAAAGCTTTTAAGGGTACTTTAAAGATACACCAACTTACTTGGAGTCGAAGTACACCAAATATTTTACATGCAAGAAGACTAAGTTGTCTGTCTTGCGCAGCTACGACAATATGTCCACATTTTGAAATCGGACAAATAAATGTTCAACCTGAAAGTACAAGGTCAAGCACTCCCAATAGTTTCGTCTCTGATGCCTTAAACTTACCTCCGAGGAATATAGCCACACCTGATGCTTCTACAGTGTCATATAGGTCAATTCAAGTCACACCAGAAGAAGAAGTATTTCAAAGTGTCCCTACTCGTCCTAATAAACGACTGAGGCTGGTTTCAGATTCCAATGATTCAGATGATATATTTCACTCGCGATTTGTAAGACAGCCGTTTATTAATAACAAAACAGACACGGAAGACGAAGAAGATTTGATTCTCCTTCCGCAACAAACTAAAAAACCATTCATTAATCCTTACACAGACAGTGAAGATGATGAATCTATATTTTAAATTGGTACATGAGCACCACCGTTTATTTTTCCAACTTTATTTAAATATCATTAACATCAGTGCAGGACTTTGTAAATGCAGAAACGCTTTCTTTTTTTTAGCAAAAATATACTAATAATAATATATATACAATTTTAGTCATAAATTAAATTATTAAATCTTTAGACTCCAAAAAATATGTTGAAGTTTTCTGTGAAAAAAACGTTTTTGCATTTTTACAATATCCTGCAGTGACAACGACGTAATTATGTCAACAGAAAAGATGTAATTTCTGTGGACATTAAGTTTTTAATTTTTTTTGTTTAACAGTGTTGAATGATTCATTGTATTGTTAATACGAAGATGTAAAGTGCAGCGTAATTGTTATTTTTCTTATGTTTTCGAAGTTTTGGAATTACTTTTTTTTATTAAAAGCTCTATTTTATACTTTTCTGTGGATTATCTGGTCTTTTCGGTGGACACATAAAAATAAAAATGTCACATATTTTCATGAAAATAAGGTTTTGATCGCTGATTGTGTGGACAGTATAATTATTTTACTATTTGGCATAATACATACTGATTTTTTATAATAAATAACACTTTTTTATTTTTTTTATTCCTGTTTTGTTTATGACCCAGATTTTTCAGGAAACTGAAGCCGGTAGACTTTTCCAGGTATTTTTCCTACAATCCACAAAGAGGTTATGTGGAACGTTGGTTAATGGCGGACGGCCAATTTGAATAAAAGTGTCTACTTCAGTGATAAGTTTGCTTATTTCTGCATAATAGTTCACATGTTCGTGGCCTAAGGTCAAAAACTAATACATTCCTTAATAATGTTACGCAAAGTGAATATGATATAATAGCTCTCACAGAGACCTTTCTTACGAGCTCCGTGTCAGACAGTGAACTTTTCCCTCCGGGCTACCATGTGGTGCGTAAGGACAGAGTAGGTGACTGTGGGTGGGGGGGAGTTCTGTTGGCTTTTCGTGATTGTTTTAGTGTGCGAGTAGTTACGGATGTTGTTGGTATGACTGATGACAAAGAATTATTATTCGCTATTGTAACATATAAAAAACTGAAAATTCTATGTTGTATTGTGTATTTGCCTCCTAACTATAATGATGTGCAATATTTGAGTGTTTTGACATGTATAGAAAATGCTATTTGTACTTATGCTGACATGAATGTCCTAATTCTAGGTGACTTCAATTTAAACTCTTGCAGTGCTAATGTAAAAACCAATTTTGATTTTTTCTGTGAGTTTTGTTCGCTAAAGCAATATAACAATGTTTTAAATAAGCATGGCGGTATACTGGATCTCGTGCTGGGCAATTTTGGACCCGATAAGATAACGGTATCTTGTGGTGAAGATCCTCTGGTAAACATTGACCAGTACCATCCTATGCTCGATATAATAATAAGATTTCCATGCGTTGGAGTATCGTCGATGCCATCGCCGCAACAACCCGTCACTCCTCGCTCGGAAGCCAGTCCAGATTGGAACTGGCGCAAGGCGGACATCCAGGGCTTGTATGTGACATTAGTGGAATTGGATTGGTCCGATTTGTCAACAAAAACGGACATTAACAGTGCTGTTCAGTGGTTTTACGATAAACTATATGAGTCTATAAGTCTCCATGTACCCTTAAAAAAGCGAACTACGCACAAGCAGCGATACACCTATCCAAAATGGTACACTGCAGAAATAATAAAAAATATTAAAATAAAGCACTTCCATCATAAGAGGTTTAAGAAAGAAGGTGGCGAATTTAATAGGGCCATGTTTATATACTACAGAGACAGAGTTAAAAAAATGTTTGATTACGAATATCGGCGATATATGACATCATTACAAAAAAATATCATTGACGATCCGGTTCAATTTTGGAAGTATGTGAAAGAGAAGAAAAAAGATAGAAGGTATATAGATACATATACGTATGAAGATACTGAGGTGAGGGAGCAAGCAGCTGCCGATGCTTTTGCCAGGTACTTTGCCTCTGTGTTTCACGTAGAGAAGCCAGTATTGGATCCAGACATAGCTGCGCAAGCTGCACATAATTATCAAGATGCAGCCTCTGTTTCTGTAGTAGCAGTTGATGAGACCGATCTGAGAAAGGCAGTAAGGCGCCTCAAGACTCGGTCATCCGGTGGACCTGATGGTATTCCTGTTTTTCTAGCCAAGGATTGTATATCGGTCCTTGGCAGGCCCTTGCTTTACCTTTACAATCTAGCTCTGACCAAGTCCACATATCCTGAAATCTGGAAGTTATCTAGGGTTACTCCCGTTCCAAAGGGCGATGGAGGCACGAATGTTACTTCCTTCAGGCCGATTGCAGTCCTATCCGTATTCGCTAAGATCTTTGAGGCAATCTTAAGTGATCGTATAAATAGTCAAATTGGGAGTCGGATACATAACAGTCAGCATGGGTTTCGCAGTGCTCGCTCAACCACCACCAATTTGATTGAGCATGTCGACTATGTTTGCTCTCAAATGGATAAGTGGAAGCAGGTTGACACGGCCTACTTTGACTTCAAAAAAGCTTTCGACTTAGTAGATAACGATATACTCATGAAAAAATTAGCGATTATTGGATTCACGCCAAAGCTCCTCAAATTCTTCTCCTGCTATCTGAGTAATCGTCGGCAATTCGTACGATTAAATGGATATGATTCCGAAAATTACTTTACGTGGTCAGGAGTAAGTCAGGGTAGTACTTTGGGACCATTGCTGTTCATTATATTCATAAATGATTTGCCGGAGGTTGTCCTGATTTCTGAATGTCTCTTGTTTGCGGATGATCTAAAACTGAGTTTGGGTTTCGTGACTGAGGCTGACGCTGCGGGATTGCAGAAAGATATAGATGCGGTATCTATATGGAGTCAAGAGAACAATCTCCCGTTCAATAATCTCAAATGTAAAATTATAACATTTTCACGCAAATCACAGCCATTGATGATTAGTTATAAATTATTCGACGCACCTTTGGTTAGAGTTTATGACATTCGGGATTTAGGTTTAGTATTAGATAGTAAATTAGACTTTCATACTCATATCATCAAGATTTGTAAATCAGCACATAAAACGTTAGGGTTTGTTATGAGAACGGCATCACAGTTTGACAACATAGGGGTTGCAAAGGTATTATACAACGCGTACGTACGCAGCCAACTAGAGTATGGTGCAGCTATTTGGAACCCATATGAGGAGAAATATGATCTCATTATTGAAAAAATACAACGGAAATTTGCTCGATGGATATATAAAAAACAATACGGATACTATCCTTACCTATATCCATCTTTATTCGTTTCGGGTATGGTGGGCATGGAAACGCTGAAATTTAGAAGAATCATGTCCCAAATTGCGCATTATCTGGCCATAATTCAGAATAAGATTAATAGTCCCCAAATATTAGAGCGAGTCCGTATTTTGGTCCCCGGGAACATACGAATGAACTCGGGGTGCCAGGTAGCCCCGCGCCGCCGCCCGCGACTGCTGGAGCCGCCCGCCGCGCGAACTGAACGCGGGCGACACGCACCCACCAACCGTGCACTCCGCACTATTGGGGACATACTTGCCCAGCACCACGAACTTGACTTATTTGCCGATGGATTGGGACATTTGTATAATTTATTTCGTGTAATTTTAAATGACATATTATATACTCAAAAAAGTTAATAAGCACTACCAAATTGACGTATTAGGATTGTGACTACGCATTACTATTTTATTTATTATTATTTTATCTTAAATACTAAACTGACATTGTATTCTTCATATTTGATTCATCATTTTTATCTATTGTTATTATTATTTTTAGAATTTGACATAATTGCTATGTATTAAAATCTATTGTATAATTTGGTGTGCATGTAGGTAGGTAATGTAATTTAATTTAATTGTTATTATTTAATCTTGTAAGCGTTTTGGATGTGACATCTGTTAGCTTGTAAGATGAATTGAATTAATAAATAAAAACATACGACTACATATCCAGAAATTATTTGGTTTAAAGTACAATAGTTATACATTTCTTAGAGAAAGGTCTCAAATTACATAATGCAGTATACTCTTATTCAGCTTTTTAGGGTTCTTTATTATAGAAAATAAAATCTATGAATATTTGAGGTTGATGGGACCTATACTTGTAGGTAGGTAGGACCCACTATTAGGTATTTAAAGTTATCTACAGTACTACTATGAATGACGCATTGCGTAATATTTAGTTGTTTGACAATTGTTTATATTACCAACTAAAATATACATAATTATAAACACACAGCACATTGTTGGTAGTCGCAACCAAAAGTATCGCGCTTCCTTTCCCACCACAACGCTTCAAATGGGCGCTCGGCTAAACTCGGCTTACGATCGGTTTGCGCTCGGCCACGCTCGCTGCGTTGTTGCTCATTCTAAATTGTAACTTTAAGTAGAGAGGTCCCCGTTATCGTAGCTTCCTTGTCGCGCTCGTGTAGTCAATAAGTAAGATACAAACGTAAACATCGAGATTTATTATATAAAGTTATTATTTATAATAGTGTTGTTGTTGTTTGCAATAGTGTTGTAGTATTTTTGAAGTGTTATACAAAAATTATATTTTTTTTCAGAAACGTGTTCAAAATCGTTTCGACTCGTAAAAAAGGCCGGGTTGAATTATCATCAGTCCCCGCTTCTTGGGAGAACAATGGAAAGTTGTACTGGCCAAAAAAAAATGGCGAGCTACTTTGCAAGAACCCTGCAATCCTACCACAGCCGGACTGGAACACCTTCAACTGTAGAGTGAATTTCCCGGGACCAAAAATTGCGTGGCATCAATGAAATTGGTACTAAAAAACAAAGTTATAATGTTCTAATATTTTTTTCCGGTTAGGTGAAATAGAAATCTACGTGTAGCACTAAATATTTAATTAATAGGATTAATGGATACTCCAAAATAATTAATTAAACCTCGAAATATTTCATTGCCGTGTTTGTCCACACGTCACCTTGTTGTGTATTATTCCTCATTGATAAAAATGTATTGGTTATTTATATTAAATCCTTGTTTTATTTGATACATGAATATTTAAAGTATTGTTACGGAATACATTTATTCAAATATTTAAACAATACAACAAATGGTTAATAGAAATTCATTTGTCCCAGAACTACCGTTCATCGCCGTGTCCTAATCATGTTCAAGGATATTGTTTTACCTAATGACTTGCGTCCCCCCCGCGGTGCGCTAAACGTTTCGTATTAGTGCTGCCTAAGTGCTCGACGTGGAAGGACGTACACACGTGCCTGCGTTTTCGAGCCATAATGTAAGTTATTCAATTTTTATGTTACTGGACATTTTTTCTTTCATCGCCGTGGATAGGTATAACCTCATTTTGAATTAAGTTTGTCTTCTTGAGTAAGCATTCGATAGAACGCCATTTCTTTTATGTTTATTTGTGAAGTGTTTATTTCTTCAAATAGTTAATAGATTTTTTGTTATTTATATTTTTTGCCTTGATTTTCATCGCCGTGCTTTCATTGCCGTGGTTTTTGTGGGCGAAATTTTCTATGGCAATGAAAAAAAAGACATGGCAATGAAAAAAAATTCATTGCCATGCCTTGTAAAACAATTTAATTTCATTGCCGTGGCCAGGTATTTCATTTCCGTGACTTGTGTTTTCATCGCCATGGTATGATTAGGCAAAGAAAATATCTTTATCAACTTTTATCTGTTATACAGGAGGCCTACCACAACCTCTTAAAACAATATTATTTTAATATTACTTTGTAATTTCTGTTGTTGCATTTTCAACTCTCGGCGCTGATCCGAGCGTTGAAAATCCAACAGAGCGGAACGCAAAGTAATATTAAAGTAATATTGTTTTAAGAGGTTGTGGTAGGCCCCCAGGTAATACCGATTACTGACATTACAGGACTCGTCAAGTTAACTCTCTCTGCAATGCGATAAAACATTTAAGGATAGACTTGATGAGTTTTTACTGTACAGTCAACTACAAAAAGATTTTTTCATGGTAACCTAACAAAATGATGTAACATTTGGTACTCTATCACACGTATAATACACCCTCGCACACGCACGCACCTCCACATACTACAGTCTGATTTTAATAATGGATTGTTTATTTTTAGGATGCCAAGATGCCTAAACCAAAATTATCTAAAGAGGAGAGAAAGGACAGGTAAAGATTGGCGGAAGAAAAGCGACGTCAAAAATTAAGAAGCGACCCTGTATTAAGAGATACTCCTCTCTTAATACAGAGTCGCTTCTCAATTTTTGAAGAAAAGAAAGAGAACGATATCTTAAGGCGAGCCTGACTTGAGCGCGTAGGCATCTAACGCTTACCCCAGGCCCCGCAAGGAGTAGCAATACGTAATAAGTTACGATGCGCGGGAGACGCGCGCACCAAGCGCACCGCTCGCTCATGAGTTCACGGACTCGGGTAGGTACTAAGTTCCGTCACAGGATAAAGTAATGCAGTAGATCAACTTGAATTGATTAGTATAAGTTTATTTTGTTTTATTTTTCTATTAAGTATTTTTTAAGGTTATAGATGGATTAAGTACGTATTGTACAAACTTGAATCCAATTACTAATCATTAAAAATCAGTAATAATACTTATTTATTTTAGAGTATATGGTGGATTTAAAATCTGACTGACACGAAAATTATGAATACGAGTACGATACAAAAATACGCGTCGCGCGCTATTTGGCTTTGGTGCGATACCTTCGTAAAAATCAAGTAGTAGGTAGGCACACTTACTTTAGGAAAATTATGTTACAATTCTTGAATATTATAATTCAAGAAAGCTTAGAAGTATAAATGGTTTGGAATTTGCCTAGATGCTATTTAAAAAAAAACAAAAACGTTTTTATATTTTTTAATCAAATAGTTAACATAATAAAAGTTACCAATGCAACTGGCTAAAATTCGTTGAACTGTAGCTGTCTCGGTTTGCATGGACCTAGCTGAGTAGATTGACACGGAATATGGTCCTTGGATTTGCTTGGACCTGGCTGCACAGGCTTATCATTAACATTTTCTTTGTTTTCTTTCAATATTATGTCTCGTATTGGCATACCGCGATTTTGGCGCGGATCCACAATCTCTGGCAATATACATTTCAAATAAAAATCTATAATTTTTTTCTCCATATGCACCCGCCAAAATTCGTCATCTCTTGAAATATTTTCTACTACTAGTTTTCACCGAACCATATTCCAAAAATGCATTGGTTCCTTTCTGTTACATGAAGTTGACCCTGCACTTGGTAATACCAATTACTTTTTTTGTTTATAACCCTGGTATGTTTTATTCTATCGAATTTAAATATATGTATTTTACTTTCTTCAATAGCAGCATTTCCCTTTTCTAAATGCCGTTATTGGACATTTAATTTCAACAATGGTGTCGTTCCCAACTATACCGTCGGGGGTAACCCCAATAAATGAGTATTATTTTGGAGACAAGTCACGCCCTTCCGCATGCTCTATTGCCCTGTAACGCAAATTTTGATTTTGATTTGTTGGTAATTAACAAGTAAAATTTTAAAAACTTACAAAATATCCCTGTTCAATAAAGATAACGGAGCTACAGTGCCAAAGACAGATACACAGGCACACAGACGCACGTACACAGAAACATAGATAGCAAACCGTTATAAATAAATAGGATAGAATTGTAATATGGTGTGTGTTTAATTTCTTTATGTATTTTATGGTGTTACAATAATGATAATGAGATACTACTTTATTCAAATCTATACTAAATAATATTATAAAGTGGAAGTGCGCTAAGTGCGCTGTGGTAATAGCTAATTATACGTAAGTACCATGTACAACAAAGATATTGTTTTCATTCGATCTAAAAAAAAGTCCGCGACGTTACACCTATATCTATCTCTTATAAATATGCCACACTAAGGCATTTTATGTCAAATAATTTATTTAAAAATTAAAGGTGGTTTTTCAGCATTAATATTAGGCAGGCATATTAATCCTTACTAGCGAAAGTTACTTCATCATCAAGATAATTTTATGAAGATAAACTTTGTCTTTTACAGCATGTTATTTGAACTCACCGTTTAGGAGATAATGTAAAATTAAAATAATTCAACAATATTATTAAATCGAACGGGCGGTGCGCGAGACGCAGCCACCAAACGAGAACGCGTCGAGCCTGCGTGACTGCGTGCGACGCGGTGCAAGAAATTCTTTTTTGTATTATGATTATGAATTTATGATAGTTGTTACATTCATGGGGAAGGCTGTACGGCTATACGGGAACGGGAATTCCTACGGGAATGAAGAGTTCCGTTACCTGTCTCCGAAGTTCTTCATCAGATCTTCACCAAATTGAAATGGGATCAGTCCGGGAAGATACACTTCCAAAAAAAATAGAATCATCAAAATCGATTGACAATTGGCGAAAATATCGCTGAGCAAACATACAACAAAAAAAAACAGTCGATTTGAGAACCTCTTCTTTTTTGGAAGTCGGTTAATAATATACAATACAATAGTCAATTAAAAACAGTTTAGTGTATGTAATTTATAATTTCTATACATTTTTCCTCTTGCCAATAAACACCGATAAAGTAACGCATTGGATTGGAAAAACTATCCAAACTGACCACATAGTTTTTTGTATGTCTTGTCATAACTAGATACATTGTTAGTAATTAGTAAGTTAAGTTTTTGGGGGCCGAGTCACCCGCGTCCGTAGGAGAATACCCATAGTGTCCCTACACGTGGTCCCCGGGTGGTGCTAATCAGGTGACACTAACTGGTGGTAGGTTTCGGCCGATGGCTTGTGACCACCCACTGGGCAAAGGCGTACCGCCAAGCGGCCTAGCCGTGTTCCGGTACGATGCTCAGTGTAGCCAATCCAGAGGAGTTGGGTCGAAATAGTTGTTCCTATGCAGGCAGACCAACCAGGCTCGCGCTGATTTGGGCGTATCGGGAGACTAGTCGCGGAGGGTAGCGGGATCCGAGGCACGGTGCGCCGCTGGCCGACCGCAGGTAGTTGGGGGCCCAAGTAGTGTGCTAGCCACACACGAAAGGCTGCCCCGCCAACTGTCGAAAAATCCCGGAATGTACCATCGTGCTGGTTGGCGACCAGACGAGAGGGCCCGATGGACATTCCCGGGGGGGCTCGGGCGTCCCCGCAGTCTCCAGACTAGTCCCCCAATGATGCCGTCCTGTCAGAACGTGCCTGAGGGTTAGCAGCATGGAACCTCATTTCACTTCCTTCTCCTCTACCTCCTTCACTCAAAATGAATAAAAGGAACAAAATGAAAAAGGCTGTACAGCGGCAGCACTCCCTCTCCCACAAAGTGCACCTGTGTAATATACGAGGTCTGCACTCAAATCTCGCCGCAGTCCATCACCACCTGGAGACTGAGAAACCAGCGCTCCTGTTCCTTTCGGAGACGCAGATCGGATGTCCGTCAGACGTGTCGTACCTCACTTACCCAGGGTTTACCCTGGAGCACTATTTTAAACCACGCGCGGGTGTATGTATGTACGCCCGGGACGACATCTGCTATCGGCGTCTCCGCAACCTTGAGGACTCCAGGTTCTCAACGCTTTGGGTTCTGGTGGACACTGGCCTAGATAAAATAGTCTATGCCTGTGTCTATCGGTCGCACAGCGGGGATCTGGAGGCAACTGGGCTCACACAACACCTCAGTGAGGCGGCGGATGCGGCTCAGCAGCGTTACCCTTCTGCCCAATTGGTGTTACTGGGGGACTTCAACGCCCACCATCAGGAGTGGCTCTTCCCATACCAGTGCACAGACCATGCTGGACGAGAGACGCGAAAGCTAGCGCTAGCGTTAAATCTCACCCAGCTGGTCCAGGGGGCAACGAGGGTGCCGGATGTTGATTCGCACACAGCCAATTGCTTGGACCTTCTGCTGACAACAGATCCAGACCGCTACTCGGTGTCGATTTCTTCACCACTAGGAAGTTCCGACCACTGTCTGGTGAAATCTGTGTCCGTCTACTCCCCGCCCGATCCTAGCCCTAGAGGCACCCGGCGGGTTTGGCGATACAGGTCAGCAGATTGGGATGGCATGCGATCTTTCTTCGCATGTTATCCTTGGCAGCCTACTTGCTTTTCTTCGACTGACGCTTCGTCGTGCGCGAACGCCGTGACGGATGTGTTGCGGCAGGGAATGGAGTATTTCATTCCGTTCTCTGACGTAGCAATATCTGGCGTGGCTCGTCCATGGTTTGGTGCCGAGTGCAATCGCGCCGATGCGCTCAAACACGCGGCGTACCTAGCATGGGTCGACGCTCGTACGCGCAAAGCGGATGACGTGAGTCAGAAGAAGAGAGCCTTCAACAGGGCTGCCAAGTCCTGCAAGAAGGTGTTGCGGAGGGCTCGGTTTGACCACATTAGCCGAATTGGGAACAAACTTGCTTCATACCCAGCAGGCAGTAAGGCGTTTTGGTCCCTGGCTAAGTCGGTTGAATCGAACTTCTGCCGCCCCTCACTACCACCACTGCTGAGACCTGATGGTTCGCTGGCCCATTCCGCAGAGGAAAAAGCGAACCTGTTTGCTTCTCTGTTTGCGGAAAATTCGCGTCTTGATCCTGGTGGCGCGAGGCCCCCTGCTTCTCCTGTTGGATGCGAGTCGAGTATGTCGAACATTCGCATTCATCAGAAGGACGTTCGTAGGGTATTGCGTAACCTTGACGTGAATAAGGCTAGTGGCCCCGACGGGATACCGGCAATTGTACTGAGGACCTGCGCGCCTGAGTTGTCTCCGATCTTGACACGCCTATATCGCCTTTCGTTTGAGACTGGTAAGGTGCCGATGGCTTGGAAGCAAGCTAACGTGCAGCCCGTGCCCAAGAAGGGTAGTCGAGCTGACCCAGCTAATTATAGACCCATCTCAGTAACTTCTATACTCTGTAAGAGTATGGAACGCGTGCTGAATGGTAAGCTCCTGGCATACCTAGAAGCTAACGATATCCTTAGTGACCGACAATACGGCTTCCGCCAAAATCGGTCCACTGGGGACCTTCTAGCGTATGCCATTCACATCTGGAGTGAGGCCATCGAGAAACATGGGGAAGCACTTGCGGTCTCTCTTGACATCTCGAAAGCCTTCGATAGGGTCTGGCACGAAAGCCTTATTGGTAAGCTTCCTTCCTTCGGTCTACCCGCCGTATTGTGTGATTGGATTGCAGACTTCCTGAGGGATCGGTCTATCCGAGTGGTCATAGATGGCTGCTCGTCTGGACTGCTGGATATTAATGCCGGGGTTCCTCAGGGGTCGGTGCTCTCGGCAACATTGTTTTTGCTGCATATTAATGATCTGCTAAAACCCGGTACCTTTGGGTATGCAGATGACAGTACTGTTGCTGAGAGATACGTGTCTAACGCACGAGCTGGTGGGTCGCAGATCCGGTCTCTCCGAGTGGCTATGGTTGAGCGCTTGAACTTGTCCCTACAGGCTGTCTCAGAGTGGGGCGATGCCAATCTGGTCAAGTTCAATGCTGCTAAGACCCAGGCGTGTCTTTTTTCCGCTAAAAGGAGCCAATTCCACCCAGCTCCATCTTTCCGAGGTGTAACCGTGCCGATAACCGACCAACTTGACCTTCTTGGTGTTACGTTGACATCTACCCTCAATTTTGGCACATTTATAGAGGCAAAGGCTCAAGTGGCTGCCAAAAAGTTGGGAATTCTAGCAAAGGTGCGACGGTACTTCACGCCGGAACAGCTGCTCAAACTTTATCAAGCGCAAGTTCGATCGTGTATGGAGTACTGCTCGCATCTTTGGGACGGATCTGCCAGATACCAGCTTGATGCCCTTGAGTCAATAGAGAAACGAGCCAAGAGGATCATCGGCAATGATAGGCTCGTCGAGTCGAAGCTCCAATGTCTCGAGCATCGACGCCGAGTTGCTAGCCTGTCGGTTTTCTATCGGTTGCATTTTGGAGAGTGTGCAATGGAATTGCATAGTTTGATTCCGCCTAGCCCGTTCCATCATCGGACCACAAGACGTACGGCGATGCGCCACCGGTACATGGTGGACATCCCACCCACACGCACAAAGCGTTTTGGGAATACATTCATTGTGCGTACCGCTAAGGAGTGGAATTCCCTGCCGGAGTCTGTGTTTCCTGATAGCTACAACCTGGGAGTCTTTAAGTCAAGAGTGAATAGGTTACTTCTAGGCAAGCGTGCTCCATCTTCGACCACATCGTCGCTTACCATCAGGTGAGATAGTGGTCAAGCGCGTGCCTATCAATAATAAAAAAAAAAAAAAAAAGTAAGAGGATGGACTCTAGTGTACAGCGCATAAATGAGCTGGTCCGGTAGCCTAAACGTTACCAAAAGTATGTTATTATAATATTTTCATAGGAAATGGTCATACTGTAACACTTTTACACTATGGCACGCGACTCACGAGTGCGCTGCGCGTATTGTTTGGCATAGACGAGACCTACACAAACGTTGCGGACACCATAAATATTATTATTTGTTGTGTTGTGGTGGCTGTGAGTAGGTACCCACCTAGCGTATAACTACACTTTTATTTCTTCTCTACATGAACACCACAACATTATTGCACCGATATTCAACTCTCATGTAGGAAATACGAGCTATTATTTTTGCATTTGTTTAGGAGTAAGATAAGTGAAAACGGACATTTCTAATAAATAACAAATATTATAAGACTTATACAAACTCTCCGAAACCATCAAGACTAACGTAGCGGGGTGAACTACCTATTTGACATTTGAAAACAGTAAATCATTGTATCATGTGCGCGCGAGGTGGCTTTATGCACTCTGAAATAGGGTTCAAATTCAATTGTTTTACATACTCGTTGCGGTTGGTAAATCTATTCCGCGCGAAAACTAAACCACTAAAGCGCACGTCTTTATGCGTACTGAAATAAGGTTTAAATTAAACTGTTTACACACATGTTTGCGGTGTGGAAATTTATCTGTTTCGTGTCGGTACTTACCTAGTTAGTAAAGTAAATTATGTATATACCTATATACCTTTTTGTTTATTCAGCCAAAGTTTATAAAAAAAAGTAGTCACCGCTGCAACGAAGAGCCGTGACAACTTTTTTTTCCCCCATTTTTTTTTACAAAATTATAGCTACATCTAATAAAAACTAACTATATTACAACTGTTTGAACACTAAATTGTATACAAGTATTATTATTTAACCACTCGACACGTGAAAATTCCAAAATAAAAAATAAATCTTACGTAAATAAACATAAACATTAAATTCGCGGCACACTGGTGTGCCGGCAGTGCTAGAGCGGTAATCAATTTAGGCTTAGCCAGTAACAGAACTTAGCGGGGGTGGCGGGATCGCAAAAATTTGGCACACGTCCGACCTCCAACACGTTCCGCTCGGGACTAAATGACACGGGGCGCGCTCATGAAACGACAAAATCACTTGATTTTGGAATTAGTGGGATACGTATTTTCATATTTCACATTATGACGGCCGATTTATATCACATTTTTTACGACCTTTATTGTGGTATAAGTTTTATTACTCAAAACCTTATATAACTCAAATGAAATGATAATTACATCTTGATTTTGACTTGTCTTTGCGATTTAATTGGATGCAGTAAAGTGCAAGTAATCGTGTATCGCACGGCCGAAATCGCAAGATCGAAGTGTGAAATATGTAATATATTTTTTTCAAAATTTAAATCCGTGTTGTTTACGAATAAAACACAATTTTACACAATGCAAAACAACGTTTTTCCAGAAAACCTGGCCTTAAATAGAAGGCTGCAGGAGTAGTTGTTCCTCGAAGTGCAATGACTTCGCAATATTGTAGGAGGATAAGGTCTTGATTCCAACACTTGTATGGGAGTAAAATTTGGGCGAGGAAATATTACAAAAGAAGAATGAGAGTACAATAAGTAAAGAAAGACTTGAATTACACTCGCAACACTACTTAGAGATTTTAATACTACAGCCTTTATTCTTATACATACTCCCATTCTTCCTTTTGTAATATCTATCCAAATCTTACTCCCATACACAATTTGTCTGGGTTTGCCTTTCCCTCTCGGAGAGATATCATATTTTTTCATTTCCATGGATTGATTCTTTCATTACCATGGCACAGTTTTTTCATTGCCGTGCCCGCTTGTTTCATTGCCGTGCACGCATGTTTCATCGCCGTGGCACGGAATTTTTAATCCTGTATATCTCGTTAGTTTTTTAAGTTATCTGCTAGACATTAAGCAAGAATACAATACATTATCAAAAACTTTAATAAAAGCGTTTTTTTTTTAAAAAAACCTTAAGATAAAAAAATACACGGAAATGAACATTTTATAGGACCTGTTGAAATTCACTCTGTACATTAAAACGCAATCATTTCAAAACTTTTGAAAAAGCTGAGGAAGAATTATCTCAAATGTTGAATAGAACTGATACGGATTACGAACAACAACAAGATCCACGCGTTAATACATCTTCTCGTATTTCACAAAATAAAGATTTTAATTTGATGGCAAAAAATTTGGTAAGTAGCATCTATTTATTGAAAAAGTATCTGTTTATATAGTACAATTTACTAACGACCGCCCGCGGCTCCACTCCAGCCGCGTAGTTTCCGCTTTTCCCGTGGGAGCAAGTGATTTTAAGTGAGTTACTTGCCTTTCTATAATTATTTATACCTTAATGTATTTATTTTACAGATTGATTCCACAGCAAGTACAAGTCCAGCAGCAGAACATGTAGTCATTGAAGTTCAAGGTATGGACGGTGAAATTTATACAGTGATTCAAAATTCACCGGGTAGAGCCAATACACAAGAACTTTCTACGGCGCAAGTATCATATGTCAATGATCAAACTACTATATCAAATGAGTTGCTTCTTGTAGTTTTGCAAAATCAAGATAAAATTATGAAAAAACTTGCAGAAATTTCAGTCCAATTGGAGGAAATAAAGGAAAATAGGAAAACATTTGTTACCACACTTGGGGAAGCTACAGGATACAAAAAGAAAAAAATATAATATAACCCATTAAAAATGTGAACGAACTGGAACGATTTAATAATCAACTATCAAACTTTGACACGTTTGAAAGCTTATTACAAAAATATTCTATTTTGTGCTCCGCTTCTTAAGGGAGTGGTTTTAATTGTGCATACAGATTATAAGATGCTTTATTTTCAAAAGATTTTTTATGTAAGTGCTCATGGACAGGAGGAAGTCGTGGATCTGACGTTAAAATAC
The DNA here is from genome assembly GCA_947386135.1 of Melanchra persicariae. Taxonomy (NCBI): domain Eukaryota; kingdom Metazoa; phylum Arthropoda; class Insecta; order Lepidoptera; family Noctuidae; genus Melanchra; species Melanchra persicariae. The sequence goes on along the minus strand of OX376673.1, from coordinate 5,529,361 downwards.
GATTCAAGGCCTACAAAAATGTTTTCAAAATTTTTTTTGAGATGGTTAATTCATGGGATGCAAGTTATACAGCTGAAAATAATGAAAATTTTCTGAAGTCGGTATTGAGAAACGCGTTAAAAAGAAATGGAACAAAAAACATTAGCAAATCAAGCAAGAAAAGCAAGAAGACTATAAAAGCAAAGAATGTGAATCTTGAAACCGACAAAACTGAGACACAAAATAATAACAAAAGTAACGTAGACGAGACACAAAGTAATAACAAAGCTTGCGAAGACGAGATACAAAATAACAACAACGCCAACCTAAGCAATGTAAAGGTAGGTGAATTGAAAACAAATAATCAACAGGACAATTGTAGGGATCACCTGAATAATGTTGAGAATGAGGAGGACGAAGAATCACTTTGTTAGACTGGGTTTTTTATTTAGTTATGCACAATATTTTGTAAGATAATAGGTTTTTTTTTGTTAATTATTAGGTGTGCCACTATCTACAAAATTGTATCTATGATTTGAGTTGTAAACTGTTAGAACTTAAATCGTATATGATATTTGGAGATTTAAGTTTTACATCTTTACCAACATATATGACTTGTCTTAAGTTTTTTTAGGAAAGTTGATCGAGTGTTTGAGCCCAAATTAGGTTGGAAAGCCCAAAAATAAATATTAAAAAGCTACTTTTATACAGGATGAAAATTATAGATTACCGTAAACTAAAATAGTATGCTCGGTCAGTAAATGATAAATGATAAATGATATTTATTTTGTAAGTAGGTTAAACATAACACTTTTACACGTCAATATTTTTTGGTCATTTTAAGCTAGATGAGGCCGGTGTTTCCTAGCTGACTACCCTGAGAAGAAACACCGAAACAAACTCAGAGGTCACAGTCTCTTTTGAAGTCCATCCAAATTGTACTGGTCAAATCATACGAGAACCATGTAGGTTAATGTCTGAGGTGGCCTTTTGAGGAAAGTGCCACACAGATTTGAGTGGACATCATAGCGATCTGCATGGTCCCCACATTCACAATACGATATGAGGATCATGCAGATCAGTGTCTGAAATGGTCTTTTGAGGAAAGAACCACACAGATTTGAGTGGACCCGTCCAGTCAGTGCAAGCTTTGGTCAGTAGTCGAGTAGCTCAACTTAGAACCATAAAGGAGCTTGTAGGAATCTGTACAATTTGAGGTGCAGTCGTGACTAAAATAGCAAGTACTATTGTAATTTTAGACTTCATTTTCCTGGTGTCAAATATATATTTTTGGTAAAAGAACTAAGGGTATCAAAGCATTTTTTGGTGGTCATTATAATCCCATATGTAAGTGTAGGTGTTAAGAATATGTGTATAGGTTATAGATATAGATATTTAGTTTTACTGTAAAAGAGACTCAGCGATCTCACAGTTAAACTGCGTAAGCAGTTTTGTGGGGCAATGTACTTAGTTTTAAGATTTCTTAAGTGAATAAAAAAAATCATTCATTCATTCATTCAACGAACCGACGAACATGCCAAAGAAAGGACATTTGTGTAGGCCGCATTTAAGTACTCAAACTGCCAGACCTCGTTAAAAATACTTCAAAGAAGAAGAAGTATTTCAAAGAAGAGAAAAATAAGAAGAAAATAACCCACATGGTCCCCATATTCACAAAATGAGTTAAATAATAATAATAATAAAAAAAAAAAAAATACTTTACAAAGTAAGTATTCATGTCAAACATAATAAATTGATAAAAATAAAAATAAAATATATTACTTTACGAAGTAAATATTCCATGTCAAAAATAATAAAATAGAATACTTAATAAAGTAAACACTCATGTCAAAATTTACCAACGAGATGAAAGAAAAGTATACAACAGAGCTTAAAAAAAAAGAAAAAAGACAATTTCTAAAAATTAAAAAGGTATGTAACATTAGGCCATGTACATCATTGAAGCAGCTCAATCCCAAGCCTTTTTGTCTTCAAGATAGTCTTTAATTGTGTAAAAAGCTTTCTGGCATAGCTTACGTTTTATAAATAATTTGAACTTATTCATACTAAGGTCTTGAATATGGCTAGGGAGTTTATTATAAAAACGTATACATTGGCATCTAAATGAACCACCTATTTTTTTGAGCCTGGTTTTAGGAATGACAAAATTGTGTTAGTTCCTAGTATTGACGTTATGGATATCACTGTATCTTTTAAACAGATTAATATTTTTATGTGCATACAAAAGATTCTCATAAATATACTGAGAGGGCACAGTCATTATATTAATCTCTTTAAATTTGTCTCTGAGGGAGTGTTTAGCACGTTCATTGCCACGTCACGCGACGTCGCGCGAAGCGGCCTATTACGCTGTGGCTGTTCACGCGACGTCGCGTGATTAATAATAATAATAATAATAATAATCGTTTATTTATACAACAGGGCACATGGTATTTATACAACAGGGTGATGGTGCCTTACAATTGTATATGAGCCACAAAATAGCGGCCGCAGCGTATTGGATTCTGGTATTTGTTTTGGCCACTAGGGAAGGAAATTACCTATCTATTTGTGGGCGTGGCCTGCGGTCAGCCATCTTGAATTTTTTGTTTCGCGTGCAGCTAGCCGCGCACTAGTTTGCTCTGTGCAGCCACGTGGGACAGGAGTGTTTTTGTTATTTCTCGGCTGTTTTCGGTTTGTTTACATCAAAACTTTGTATTTATAATGAGTAATTATCCGACAAAAAGGTCATCAGAGCCTAGTACATCGCGAGTTGCAAGAAGAAAATGACTCAAAAGTTCGGAAATGGAAGAACTTTTACGGGACTCAGACGAAGATGTTTATGCAGGGAGTGATGTAGATGATTTAGACTACATAGCCGACGAAGGTGATGCAAGTTCAGAATCTGCAGGAGACGAGGAGGAGGAGGAAAACGTGGAAGCCGTGCCTGAACAACGTTTCGATGCCTCTAGTGATCAGACTCCATCGTTGCTACCGACTGACCTTCAGCAACCATCCAGAACAGCATCTACGACACGTTGGACCACCGATTCTAGTTCGATGAGAGATATTTCTTTCACGAAGACAAATGAACTGCTTGTGCCACCGCCAGACAGTCCTAGAGGGTATGTTGATTTACTTCTTACTGATGACTATCTACAAAAAATCGTCGATTGTACTAATAGAAATGCAGAAAACATAAGGAATTCTACGCAGTTTCGCAGGTCTCGTATTACGAATTGGAAACCACTAACTATAGAAGAATTGAGAATATTTATTGGTTTACTTTATCACACTGGCACAGCGAAAATGAACCGCTTGGTTGATTACTGGAAATCGCATCGATTGTATAAGTCAGTTTTCTCTGAACATATGTCGAGAAACAGGTTCCAACTTATTTTGCGATGCCTACATTTTGTTGAAGAAGGTGAAGATCCTGCTCGCATGAATAAATGCAAAATGATAATAAATACTTTCAATGAAACAATGGACAGGATTTATTATCCCGGTAGAAATTTGTCCTTGGACGAATCTATGGTTTTATTTCGTGGCCGCCTGATATTTCGGCAATACATAAAAGGAAAAAGACACAAATACGGAATAAAACTTTATATATTGGCAGAACCAAATGGAACTATTATAAGAGTTCATGTTTTTGCCAGTACAATGGACGAAACTTCTGGCACAGGACACACAGAAAAAATTGTAGAAAAGTTATTGCAAAATAATTTAGATTCCGGCCACGCTGTCTTTATGGACAATTTCTATAACAGCTATAGCTTAGCTACCAAATTATTGAACAGGAATACCTACTGCACTGGCACATTGAACAAGAAACGCAAAGATAATCCAACAGAAGTGATTTCCAAAAAACTAAAAAAAGGTGAAAATATTTCACGCTATCGTAACGGTGTTCATATAGGAAAATGGAAGGACAAAAGAGAACTAAATTATATCTCATCGCAATTCGCGGATCAAATGCAGGAAATTACCAACAAACGCGGAATTGTTGTATTAAAACCATTAGCTGTCCTACAATATAATCAAAACATGTCAGGCGTAGCCTTACAAGATCAAATGCTCAGCTATTACCCCTGTGAAAGAAAAACTTTAAGGTGGTATGTGAAAATTTTCATACATGGTATAATGATGAGCATGATAAATGCTCGACAACTCTACAACAAATTCTCAGGCAAGCCTAGCTTATCGTTATATGATTTTAGAGAAAAAGTCATTTGAGTCATTTTTGCCTGAACGTCAAGTTGAGCCACAAGTGTCGCAGGCGTCGCAGCAATCTATAAACCACAGATTGACTAAAATAGAGAAATCTAAAGAGCGTCTTTTCAGTACTGGTAGAAAAGCTACTGTAACGGCTAGAAAGGATTGTCGAAATTGTTATTCGAATAAAAAAAGGGTAAATACTACTATGGAATGTAAGCAATGCCCTGATTCCCCCCCGTTTTGTATTGATTGTTTTTTTGACCTGCACAAGTTTGCTGGTTTTTCTAATAAGTAAAATCACCTACCAAAGTGTAATTTTTTTTTTCTTAGTCTATCTATAAGTTCATTGTTACCTATAAGTTACATGTTTCTACATTATTATAAGAAGTGATTTTGATCTCTAATAAAAGTTTATTACAAAATGCATTTGAATGTTTTTTTTACTAATAAAAGCCTATTTTGCCATGTAAATACAAATCACGCGAATTCGCGTTACCGGCCATGTGGGCAATATGTATATAATAAATGCGTCCCGTATGGCCGATCACACGTCTTCGCGTGATAAAAATATACACATATATTTATGAACTTATATATTATATAATGGTAGATTCCTTATATAAAAGCATTACTGGCACAATAAAATCCACATCCAACGATTTTTTTAATTTGGCCATCTATGTAAGTTCAGCATTTTGGCTTGGCAATGAACGTGTTAGGACTTAATTTATAAATTGCACGAACAGCCCTTTTTTGTAATACAAATACTGTCTGAATATCGGCGGCATTTCCCCACAACAGAATGCCGTATGACATCACACTATGAAAGTAACTAAAGTATACTAAACGGGCTGTCTCTAAATCAGTTAAACCACGAATTTTTCTAACGGCGTATGCTGCAGAGCTAAGTTTTTTTGACAGTTTATCTATATGGGGGCCCCACTGTAGCTTCGCATCCAAAGTTATGCCTAAGAACACAGTGGTATCTTCGGGTTTCAACTCTTCCCCCTTTATTGACACACCAGTGTTCACTTGTCGAACATGTGGTAACGTGAACTTTATGCATTTGGTTTTTTTTTCATTAAGCAGAAGATTATTAATATTAAACCAGTTAACTACAGTTGCGATGGCACTATTAACATCGTCAGTAACCAGCTGCTGACGCTTGAGTTTAAATAAAAGTGAAGTGTCGTCTGCAAACAACACTATATCGTGCTTATCCTTTATGAGGTACGGCAAGTCATTAATATAAATTAGAAATAAAAAAGGACCTAAAATTGAGCCTTGGGGGACCCCCATCTTGACTACAGACCCGGGAGATCTTGTACCGTTCACATCGACTCTCTGAATCCTATCACTCAAGTAAGAAGTAAGAAGATTCAACGAGGCGTCCCGGATTCCGTAATAGTGGAGCTTCCTGATTAATGTCTCATGGAGAACACAATCGAACGCCTTGGATAAATCGCAAAAAAATCCCAAAGCATCGCATTTGTCCTCCCATGCGTTATAAATATGTCCTAAAAGTTCAACACCAGCATCGGTTGTTGAACGACCCCTTGTAAAACCAAACTGTTTATTATGTAATAGTTTGTGTTTATTAAAATATCTTTGCATTTGATTAAGAATAACTTTCTCAAAAATTTTACTAAAAGTAGGTAGCACTGATATAGGTCTATAAATAGTAGGGTCTGATGTGCTACCCGATTTAAATAATGGTATTATTTTACTATATTTGAAAACACAGTGAAACGGCTTTCCAAATGAACACCCATGTTCCTTGGTAAAAGTAGTTCAGTTAACGGAATTAGGTATAAGATACCTAATTCCGTTAACTGAACCACTTACATATCAAAAATAATAGGTTTGAAAGGCAAAGTAAGAACGAAGAAAAAGCCTAAACAACGTAATGTTATCATTGAAGAAATCAAAAACTTTTATCTACGAGATGATATAAGTCGTAGCACTGCTGGTAATAAGGAATGCAAAACCAAAAACAAAGAGAAGCATCAGATTAGATATCTAATGGACACAATCCAAAATCAGTACCAAACGTATAAATATGAAGGTGGTAAATATAAGTTTACAACTTTTTACAAACAAAAGCCGTTTTATGTAATTTCTACACAACTCAGCTCTAGAAATACATGTTTGTGTGTAAAACATGATAATATAGAATTACAGTTTAAGACGCTAAAACAAAATGGCGTGCTAAACCAAAATACGATCAAAGAAGTTTTGTCAGCATTAGCTTGCGATATAAAATCTTACTCTTGCATGTATGATCAATGCGATGCATGCAAGACGCAAAAATTGGCATATAATATAGAAAAACTACACGAAGAGGTTAATTGGTGTCAATAGGAAAGAGTAGACCATTCATATATGGATAAAAAGCAGCACAAAATTGTTACAACAAAAAAAACTACCAAAACAACAAAAACTGGAACTTTAAATGACCTACTACACAAGTTTGAAGTCGATGTAAAAGTATTTAAAAAACATTATTTTAATGAAAAGCATCAACAGCAGGAATATCAAAAAGGAGTTCGAGAATTACAAGAAAATGAAGCACTGATCATATCGTCGTATCCTACGAATAGTGCCCTAAAATTAAATTCTGCTCATCACACCACATAGTAACAGTGCAACAAAACAATTAAAAACGGTACAGGCTATCAAATAATTAGGTTTTCTAAAAAACAACAATTTTAAGAACTACATTTTCAACGAGGAATAAAGTCACAATCGCCGTCACGCCCTCTTCCTTTGCGAGTAGTGGCGGTGCGCGGGCGCGGAGAGAGCGCGCTAGCGCCGCTGGGCCAGTATTCGGCGGAACGCGGAGATTGTTAGCTGCGGCGTGCATAATCTGATTTCTAAATAAATAACAGTTTTGCATGTACTACTAAAGTTTAGTTATATTATTATTTATCAAATTTACCGTTACATTTTATAATAAAACGCCGAGTACGAAAGTTGGTGTAATTGATCGGAACAGGTAAATGTAAGAAAACAGACGAAGGGATTTTAACGGAATGAAATAATGTTATGTTAAATTGTACTGTATTTCATAAGTTTAAATAACATACTATCAACGAGCTTGTGCTTAATTAAGTCATTTTAGTTACTTATTCAATTTTGAATATTGGGTACGTAGAAAAGAACCCTCATGGTGATTGTGGCCGTGTTTTATGGAATGGCTAAATTGCGTATGTATAGAAGAGACGAAGCTCTAATTACGTTTGTGTCTTTCTTCTACGTTCAAAATATGTTTTTGTTTTTATTCTTTCTTTGATGCATGTGAAATATCCACATTGTTATTTTAAATACGCTAACACAATTTTAACCCTTCAGCAGCCTCAACATTTCCGGAGATAAAAGGCATAATGTTACTTATTGCTCAAGTCCAGCCTTACTTTGCCTTAACACAACAGAGAATAAGGATTTAAGGGACAAAATGCGTATAAAATATAAAGAAAATTTATTGAAAATAATCTTAGCCGAACCATAAGATACCCATACACATTGTTTAAAACCACAAATACATATTTGTTCATATATAATTTAATTAAACACTAAAAAGTGTCTCCTGAAAAGTAGCTATTATGCAGTTACGCCCCTATTCGTAGGATACGACGATATGTGATTTCTCGGAAAATTACGAGACTAAAATGGCTGAAGAAATACAGGGTGTCCGGTGGCCGGTGGCAGAATTAGGATTTAAATTTCGAACTGTTTTCGAACCGTTAGCGGAGGGGCGGGCGGAGGGGTCACGTTCGATTCGTCATTAGTGCGGGTTCCTTAGTCACGATGTCGCAGTGGACGGGTGAACAACGTGCGTTCGCAATCGAAGCTTATTTTAAAGCAAACGATTCCTGTGCTATTGCTCGCCGAAGATTTTGTTCGCGGTACAATATCCGACGGTTACGTGATGCGCCAAGCGAAGATTTGATTCGATTGTGGGTGCGGAGGTTCAGAACAACAAGTTCAGCAGCAAATAATCCGCGGCCGGGACCCAGCCGAACGTCGAGGACTGATGACAACATCGAACTTGTCGCAAACAGTTTACGCGATAACCCGCGACAGTCCGTGCGTAAGAGAGCGGCTGCTCTAGGGCTCCCAAAAACGATTGTGCACGAAATATTGAAAAAGGACCTTAAACTTCACCCCTTTAACATTCAAATTGTGCAAGCGCTTAAGCCTAATGATTACAATTTGCGCAAAAGTTTCTGCGAAACAATGTTGCAGCGATTTCGTACAGTGAACACAATCTTTTGGAGCGATGAAGCCCATTTTCATTTGAATGGAAGTGTAAATAAACAGAACTGCCGTTATTGGTCACCTAAAGGACAGAACCCACGATTGAAACATCAACAGCCACTTCACAGTCCCAAAGTGACGGTTTGGTGTGCATTGTCAAGCAGAGGAATAATCGGACCCTATTTTTTTGAAAATCGTTAAGGACAAGCCATTCCTGTGACCGGCGGCGGCGTTTCTTATCGGCGAATGCTTAACGATTTTTTTCTGCCAATATTAAGAGAACATCCTGCCTACAGTTCACAGACATGGTTTCAGCAAGATGGCGCCACGCCTCACACTGCTAGAGAGACCATGGCGCTTCTTCGTGATTTGTTCCCTAACAAATTGATAAGCCGTTTTGCTGACACTCTTTGCCACCAACAATTTGCGACTGATGGAGCTACTGAAGGTAACTGAAACTTTCAGTAGCGTCATCAGGATGGAATTTGGTGCGGACAAATGTGCAGTCATGCATGTAAAGAAAGGGGAGATTATGGAATCTGAGGGAATTCAACTCTCGGATTCCATACAGGTTAGATCCTCAAAGCCGATGTGGGAATGCACCGAGATGTGGTCGCAGTAGACAAGGGACTCACCCCGTTGTCAATGGCTAAAGAGAACTGGCGCAAACCTGTGATACTTACTACAGATGACCGCAAGGAGGTATGGAAAGGCAAGGAGCTTCACGGGCGCTTCTATCGGGCTCTATGAGTCCGATACAGATTTCTCAGCGTCTGTGGCCTGGCTACGTTTTGGTGATCTCTTCGGAGAAACTGAAGGTTTTTTTTGTGAAATTATGGACGAAGTTATCTTAACGAACAACTACCGGAGGCATATTATGAAGGACGGGACGGTTGACGTGTGTCGGGCATGTCACCGTCCGGGTGAGTCCATCAGATATATTATCTCTGATTGTTCTCGTCTGGCTAACGGCGAGTACTTGCGCAGGCATAACCAAGTGGTTAGGATTATTCACCAGCAACTTGCTTTGAAATACAATTTTACTGGGATCGGTCTATCATCACTGATAGTACTATCATAGCTAACAAGCCCGATATAGTGGTGATAGACCGATTAGCGCGCCGCACAATGATAATCGATGTTACCATTCCACATGACGAGAACCTCGTGAAAGCTGAGAAAGAGAAACAAATCAAGTATCTTGACTTAGCACACGAGGTTGGTGACATGTGGAATGTGGACTCGGCTGTCATTGTGCCGATAGTCGTTACGGCCAATGGCTTGATAGCCAAAAGCTTCGACGACCATCTGTCGAAGCTGGCGTTACGCAGTTGGGTATAGGGCCTGATACAGAAGACAGTACTCCTCGATACGGCTCGTATTGTGAGGAGGTGCCTTTTTCTGGAGCCCTAACCACCGGTAGCTTGGACTCCGCTCCCGACATCGGCGGACTACTATTTTTATATTTTTAAATGATTTTTTATTGTTTTTTTTTTGTTATTGAAATATTTAAAAATATAAAATGTTTATTTAAAAGATGAATAATATAATACAATAAAATCTGCATCCAACGTCACAGAAATGTTACCTTATCAATAAAAGTAAATTTAATAAATGAAAAACTCAACTAGTATTTCTATGATTTTTTTCTATAGCTATTAGGTACTTGATAACTGATTATCTAAAGATAGTCTTAATTTTTTCAGGTGTCAGATTCCATGTATTTCCAAGTCTTGAGCATAAACCTGAGCGCTTTAAAGCATGGGTTCAAGCAATTGGAGGGAAACTGGAAACTGCAGAGGACTATCAATATTATTGAAATCAACGCATTTGTGATCGACACTTCTCTGATAAATGCAAAAACCGAAACAATAGAGTGGGCCCGTTAGGAGTTCCAACACTTTATTTAAATGGTTCGGGTATTGTTACATTAAGTTTAGTATTATATTAATTAGTTTTACCTAATAGATTGATAGATAACTTATTTACTTTTACAGAATCTGGTATGGGAGAAACAGATGAATCCTTGGATCACGGATACGATTAAATTAATGATGCGGTTACGGGACGACGCACTTAATAGTTACAGAAAAACTAAATCACCATCAAAAGGCGAATACTACAAAGTTTTAAAATCCCTAGTATTAAGTTCTTTGTACAATGAAAGAGTGGCGTACTACAAACATAATATAAATAATAAAATTAAAAACCCAAAATTATTATGGAAAAATCTTAAATCCACTTTAATCCCCTTTAAATCTAGACAAGACCTTCCGTCGCATTTTACAGACCCTAACTTAATTAATAATAACTTTTTGACTGTCCCTGGTAACGCCGTGGCAAGCTTGGAACTTGTTACTTATTATAATAATCACAGGCATAGCGAAGCCACTTTTACAAAAAAAAAAAAAAAAAAAAGTCTACATTCCCTGAACAATGGAAGGTTGCCTCCGTTAGACCTTTACCGAAAATTCCTAATCCGACTGATTTGAAGGACTTACGACCCATTAGTATTTTACCATGTTTGTCTAAGGTACTAGAGAAAGTCGTCAGTCACCAGTTAACCCTTTTCTTGGAACAGAATAGCATATTACCAGATTTACAATCAGGTTTCAGAAAGCAGCGCAGTACCTCTACTGCTTTACTAGATGTTACTGATAATGTGTTGTCTGTCCAGGATAAGGGGATGTGTACATTGCTGGTTTTACTCGATTTTTCCCGGGCATTTGACGCAATAAATATACCGCTACTACTATCTAAGTTGACATATTACGGTTTTGACCCTGACGCTGCACAATGGTTCCGGAGCTACCTCAGTGACAGGAAGCAATTTGTTGATCTACGATTGGGGGATGGAACCACACTTAGATCGGTACTCAGATGTATAGAGAGGGGAGTCCCACAAGGCTCTATATTAGGACCAATACTTTTTATACTGTACTGCGCCGATATAATTAAATGCCTTCAGAAATGCAAGTACCATATATACGCCGATGACGTTCAATTATATATTTCATTTTACCCAGATGAGTATGTTAGTGCTATAAAAGACCTAAACGATGATCTTCGCAGAATCGCCGCCTGGTCCGAAGATAATTGCCTGTCGCTAAACCCAAACAAAACAAAGTACATGGTTCTTGGTACAAGACAGCAGCTAGCTAAACTACCCGCAATATTCACGGTCGAACTAATGGGCAAGCCAATAGACAGGGTCTATGAAGCGCGAAACCTTGGTCTTATTATGGACAAGGACCTTCGTTTTGAAAAGCATGTGACCGACTCAGTGAGAAACTGCTTCTACCGCCTCAAAATTTTATACAAAATGAGGCCATACCTATCTGAATCACTTCGGGAACAGCTTGTAGAAAGTCTGGTTTTGTCCAGGCTAAACTATGCAGATACGGTGTACGGCCCGCGCCTACTGGCCCGTACAGACCAGCTCATTCAGAGGGTTCAAAACGCTTGTGCTCGGTTTTGCTACAAAATTCCTCCCAGAAGCCACGTAACACCTTTCCTCAACAAACATTTTTCACTTAAAATGAAATCGAGACGCAAACTACACTTGGCCTGCCTGTTGTTTAGTGTCGTTAAATTCCAAAAGCCAGACTACCTGTACGACAAGCTGAGCTGGATCGCTGGTAGACGAGAATGTGAGAGAAGGCAATGTTCACAGCAACTTTCGTCGCATCCCCACAGTACAGCAGCATTTAGAGGCAGTTTCCGTTATGCAGCATCCAAAATATGGAATAATCTGCCACCGCCCATTAGAGCAATAAACACAATAAGTACTTTTAGAAGACGTTTACGGCAGTTTTTAATGGACGGGCAACGGAAACTAGACCTGACACACTTGAACGTTTCATTAATATGATGTGGGGCCTATTCTCAGTTGAAAGTATTCTGTATGTGTGTGTGTGTGTGTATCGATTTATAGAATATGTTGCACCTTAATATAAAAGACTTTATACATAGATATAATATGCGGGTGGTTAACATTTTTTAACAAAACTCCCTCGTGACCTGATGCCCGCGGTCGCGGGCTTCTGCATCATCCATCCTCGACACCTGCTTTCCTTCGAAGATGGGAGGCCAGGAGGCCTACCACAACCTCTTAAAACAATATTATTTTAATATTACTTTGTAATTTCTGTTGTTGCATTTTCAACTCTCGGCGCTGATCCGAGCATTGAAAATCCAACAGAGCGGAACGCAAAGTAATATTAAAGTAATATTGTTTTAAGAGGTTGTGGTAGGCCCCCTGTGGGTTAAAAGGGACGTATTATTTCATATTTTTGTAATTCCATCTCTTACTTGGCTGATTGTCATGTGTAGATGATTACTCACCTCATGTGCTTGGCCTACTTGCAAATCAGTACTTGCGTCCGGTGTCGTGGTCGCCATCAACCTCCCTGTAGTGCAGCGATATTTGTGGCACGGCAAATTATTATGACCCACGACTGACTACAAAAAAAAAAAAAAAGAATGGCTACTTAATTATAGTTCTTTTTTATTGTCTATTTATCTATCTATCTATCTATTTTTTATTGATGAGTAACACTTACCTACTTTCCTTATGTCTATAGGTATCCATATTTCACTTTGAGTCACCTCTGTGACAACGTAAAAATGCACGTACTTAATCTGATCACAATAGTTCTCAAACTACCCGAGTATGAATACAACATTTTAATATTTAACGCAGCTTGGAATCGGCCTATTTTGTTGGCTGCTCATGGCATACTGGTTATGTAACGCGCACAGCCGCGCACCACTGCACCGACTGTCCGTGTCCAGTGTGTCGGGGTTGGGAATCGCTCGAAACCGGTTTTCTGTGTGTGCTGCCGAACGCTTTTTTGCGTGGATTACATTTACTTTTATTTTTTATGTAATTGGGTGACACTTCTGCTTGTTTTTTTTTCAACTGTTTTCTTTCCTTTTTTATTTACCGACACATTATCTATCACCACACACCAAATTATTATCTATCGTTTAAAACACATTAACATAATATATATTTATCTGTATTTTTACCACCTAACAAAACTGGTTTACATCCGTACACATCAACATAAGGTTCAGTTGAAAACCAGCGTCAGGCAGCGCTTATAATAGTTGTCTGGCATTTTGCTGAACTGGACCTATTTGGCGCAGCCGCGGGGCACACAATGTTTTGTTTTAAAATTAATGTTATTCTTGTTTGTACCTACTTTGTGTGTATCTGTGTGTGCCCAATAAACTAATTTTCTTTCTTTCTTTCTTTCTTTCTTCTTTCTTTCTTAGATGAAATCTCTAACAGAGATACATTTCCTGCTCAGCCCAACATCCTTTGAATTTGGATCTTGATCAACCTACAACTTCTGGTCTTAGGAATGAAGGTATGTATCTATGTAATTATACTAATATATAAAGCTGAAGAGTTTGTTTGTTTGCTTGAACGAGCTTATTTCAAGAACTACTGGTTCGATTTGAAAAATTCTTTCAGTGTTAGATAGTCCATTTATCGAGGGAGGATATAGGCTATCATCACGCTAAGATCAATAGCAGCGGAGCAGTAATGAAAATTGTGACGCAGACGAAGTTGCGCGGGTCAACTAGTTCTATTATAATTTGAAAAGATTATGGAGCATACTGACTGGTTTAGCACTCTTATGACCACTGGATTAACACTCTTATGACAACCAGATTGCATGTCATATACAGGGTTACTGGTAATTCGACGTATATCCGTCAAGGGGTGATAAGGGGGCCAAAATGCAACAAATTGAACCCCCCATATGTATGGCCGAAATTCAATAGTTTTCGAGATATTTGAATTTTAAGGGTTTTTCGAAATTTACCCAAAATTTGACATTTAATTCCAAATAAAAGAACCCACATACCCATTCAAGGGTACCATTAAAAATGATGTTGTAGCTGGCACTTCAATTAAGCTATGGGCATCATTAAAACTACTTAATTTAACAAAATAATTAAAATAATGACCGAAGTAAGAATAATATCTTACCAATATTTTCATTTTACGCTTCAAAAATGTTGTCTCGTCAAAAAAAATTCTATGACATTAATCGTACAAATAACTAAAACAACTTGCCTATTCAGTAGGCTTTCCAAAAAGGTATAAAAGTCAATTTTAAAATACATAATTCGTGGCATGGCATGTGTTTGAACCGGCGCGGGGAGAGAAATCATCTGTGTTCTTAGTTTATCATCCTCGCTAAAACAACCGATTTTACTGGCGAAATTCTACCTGATGGGGCGAGGTGTGCGGGTGGGGGAATACACGGCGTTTGCTGCGCTCGCGTCGCCTTCCTTAGTACAGTTCGCGTCAAATAACTATGCCCCTCTGAAGTTAGCCATTTGCAAAGATCGCGTAGGTGCAGTCACGTAGACGGGAGCAAGCGGGACGCAAGCATGCATCGAACGTAAACGAGCGACTGAGACATAAAATCGCGCCGTCATAATCCCCGCCCCGCGCATGGGCAGTTGCAGTTTGTTCATAATTTTGACTACTACGCAGCCACTCGTAGCCAACTTCAGAGGGGCACAGTTATTTGACACGAACTGTAAAAAACGAACAAACTGCAACTGCACATGCGCGGGCGGGGATTATGACGGCGCGATTTTATGTCTCAGTCGCTCGTTTACGTTCGATGCATGCTTGCGTCCCGCTTGCTCCCGTCTACGTGACTGCACCTACGCGATCTTTGCAAATGGCTAACTTCAGAGGGGCATAGTTATTTGACGCGAACTGTACTAAGGAAGGCGACGCGAGCGCAGCAAACGCCGTGTACTCCCCGGCCCGCACACCTCGCCCCATCAGGAAGAATTTCGCCAGTAAAATCGGTTGTTTTAGCGAGGATGATAAACTAAGAACACAGATGATTTCTCTCCCCGCGCCGGTTCAAACACATGCCATGCCACGAATTATGTATTTTAAAATTGACTTTTATACCTTTTTGGAAAGCCTACTGAATAGGCAAGTTGTTTTAGTTATTTGTACGATTAATGTCATAGAATTTTTTTTGACGAGACAACATTTTTGAAGCGTAAAATGAAAATATTGGTAAGATATTATTCTTACTTCGGTCATTATTTTAATTATTTTGTTAAATTAAGTAGTTTTAATGATGCCCATAGCTTAATTGAAGTGCCAGCTACAACATCATTTTTAATGGTACCCTTAAATGGGTATGTAGGTTTTTTTATTTGGAATTAAATGTCAAATTTTGGGTAAATTTCGAAAAACCCTTAAAATTCAAATATCTCGAAAACTATTGAATTTCGGCCATACATATGGGGGGTTCAATTTGTTGCATTTTGGCCCCCTTATGAGCCCCTGACGGATATACGTCGAATTACCAGTAACCCTGTAGAGTGAGACGTCACTTGGGAAATTTAAAATGTTTATAGCAACAATTGACATTCATTTCCTGTTCAAAGTATTGATTTTGATTCACCCCTGTAGTCCTATTCACCTTGTTTAGAACTAAAAATAAGTTTGTGTAATATAATTGGTAGTGGTTTGTGGGTTAGTATGTGTACATATTATCATCAATGTATTCCAATTAACTTTCATTTCTGTTATAGCACTCGTCACCGCTATTATGGACCATGATTATTGCACCACAACAAGTGATTCCCACAGCAGTCACTGGCAGCGGTGCGGGTGCACCAGTCCGAAAGGAAATCGTAACGAAATAAGTTTTACTGGCCAATCTCAACCCTTGCGCCTGCGAGACAGTCGCCAAAACAATCATATTTTGCAACTCAACATAGGTTTATAACTCTGAGCTGAGATCCAAAAAAACCTAAACAACCCAAATTATTACTTTGATTCATAGGGGAAAGTGAGGACACATGATCCTTGAGGGACACATTAGTTACGACGAATCCGTTACGTTTTTATTTAATTAAGCTAGCAACATCGGATGTCTATGCCATGGCCTATCGTAACGTTAAAGTATCATCTGTCAAACGCGTGTTGTTGACGTATGATGTCAGTCAATGAGTTTACGCGCGAGAAGAACTTCTTTTTGGTGAGTTTTCTTTCGTATTTTTTGTATGTATTACTAAAAGATAGCACTCTTTTCGCAAATTGCATGCTTTCTGTACTTAATAGAGTTATTAGGCCAATGAACTGTTCAGCAATCAGATGTTTTAATTGACCTACCTAGAAAATAATTTCGACTCGTAGATTGGGACACACGGTACGCGGTAGGTTGTATCGAAAAGATGTATCGACAAGTATCTGTCGATCAATTTTCTCGTAATTTGCAGTTGATTTTATGGAGAGAGGATGAGTCCTTGCCCATCAGAATGATGCAGTTGAATACTCTCACTTATGGAACCACAAGTGCGAGCTATTTGAGCACTCGCTATCTTTGGCAGGTGGGCGAGGAGTGTGGGGACGTAATGATCAAGTCAATAATACAACACATCAAGTCAATAATACAACACGACTTCCATGTCGATGATTTAATCACGGGCTGTGATGATGAACAAGAATTACGCGATATCCAAAATGCTATATCGTTGGCCTTAAATAAGGCCAACGATATATAATATGTTTTAATTTACGAAAATATAAAACTAATTCAAAAAATCTTTTCCATAATTCACCTATAAATACACAAGATAATTTTACTTTAAGTGAAGCGTCAAGTACGCTGGGTCTAGGATGCGACCCTAAATTAGATCATTTAAAGGAGATAATTTTTTTTGGGCCCACTGGTAAATGATAACGTATATCAATCATATTACACATAAAAAGTAACCATCTTAGTATAGTAAACTGACCAAAAATTAAACAAAAATCTAACCGGATTGATGAAATAATAATAAAAATGTGTTATGACAAAAAATGCGTTTTGTCGTTTACTTAAAGATGAAAAAATGTTACTACGGTGCGCAGTGGTAACAGTTTCGGCTATATGTGTAAAAAGATATGAAAGGAACCGTAAACTTGTTTTTAAATGCTGTTTTAAAAGGCTATCGGCCTATCGCAATATCGCGTAACGTGGTTTAAAAATCACCGTGGAACGAAACGTATTAAAAGTCTGTTGTTTTACATGACAGTTGACACTGACCGATGACAGACTCACAACAACAATTCTTTCCGTTTCTTTAAGCGTGAAAGTGTTTCTTCGGTTCTTTTCGTATTTTTATTCGAAAGATTTTTGAAAATGGCATCTGTAGGTACAGCGCATAATCCACAAAGCTGTTGTGTCAATTGTGCAGTAAGATTTCAACGCAATGTGCGAAGACAGTTACTGTCCGAGACATCTGAAGACGTGCGCCAGCTTATATGTACGTGTGTTTCTCGTGAGGTGAGTGTTTTAACTCTACAATCTGAGGTTTTAGCTTTGAAAATGCGAAGATTTTAATTATATTTATTTCGCGACTTTGTATTGTAACATGATATGATGTATGTAACATGCCTACCTTCTTTTTTTCAGTTACATCCACTAGATACAGTTTGTGGAAACTGCTTCCTGATATTGCAAGAATGTGTTCAAACTGCTCATTCAGTGAGAAGATTTGGTTATAGGAATATTTGCATTCCATGTGGTTCTTCAATTTTAAGAGCACACCAAACACATGCTGTGCATGTTGACTCTGCAGAAAGGAATATTATTTTACAGTTATTATTTTAATATTACCTGGTGCAATGGTATCCCATTGCACCAGGTAATATTAAAATAATAATTTTTACTCTAAATAATAAATCTGTGAAAATGAAAAGTCAAACATAATACTATTTATGTAGTTAAATATTAAATATAAACCTCTATGATCGTAGGGGGGAACCAATCAAAATGAAAATAAAAAAAGAAAAAAATAAACCGTAAAAACATGGATTTTAAATTTAAATCAATTTGCAATTAATTGGTTCTACCCAGAAGTCGTTTATATAATTTTTTTTCTGTCTCAAAAATAGTAAACAAACAAAGTCACACACAACTACTTTAAAAAAAAGCATTAAAGCTGCCTTTTCGACTAAGACATATTAAGATAGATTTTATTTGCAAATCTAATTATCAATGTTTTTCAGGTGGAACGTTTAGAACAAGTCTAGATGGCTTGTTGGCTGAGAGCTACTCGAGCTGTACACAGAAACAGGCAACTGGATGATATCAGGGATATGGAAATTCAGCCAATTGATGTTGAACACAGCAGTAACATACCACAACCACCTCCTATGCCTATGACTGTTACGCCTGCTATTTACAGAGCAGTACCAATAATTACTATGTCCAATTACAAGCGTGCTGCTTCCACTTCCCGCCACTGTATTTTTAGGTTATGTGAAAATACATCAAAGTTCTTAGTACCTATTCTATTAAAGGAAAGATTACTAATTGATCACTCATTTTATGTGCCCCGTTGTGCTCGTATTTGTGAATACCATTTGAATGAACCTCATAATGATTGGAATAATTTATACACAATCAGTAACTGTTCAGATTTCACTGCATCTCAAATGGACGACTTATGTTCACTACTTAAAAGTAGTGCATTTCGAAATTATAATATTGAAAACATCATTCAAAATAATGCCACATTATGCAAATATTGGTTAGGCTTTACCCACTATCAATTTGAACGATTATTAATTGAGATTCCATCTATCAGTGGAAGGGTTAAATCTCCTAAAAGAAGTCTGGCTATGTTCTTAATGAAACTTCGTACAGGAGATAGTAATGAACGTATAGCTTCTCTTTTTAATGTAGCTTCATCAACTGTGTTTAAAAACTTTAATATTGTTAGGAAGTGTTTTGAAGACCAATTCATTCAATTGCATTTAGGGACAAATAACATAAGTATTCAGGAAGTTGCTCAATACAACTTGACAATACCAAATGGCTTATTTGGTAATCCAGACATGGATCCTGAATTTATGCCAGCCATAGTAATATGTGACGGTACATACATTTAAGTACAAAAAAGTAGTAATTACTTGTACCAAAACCAAACATACAGTTTGCATAAGTTTCGCGACTTGGTTAAACCGTTTTTACTTGTGTGCTGTAATGGTTATATCCTTGATGTTGTTGGACCATACCCTGCTAGAGTCAGATACGTCTATTATGCTTAGGTTGTTCACTGACAATAGTCCACTGCGGAGCTTTTTCAGAGAAAACGACATTTTCATTCTTGATAGAGGTTTTAGGGATGCAATTCCATTCTTGCAGAAGCATGGTTACAATGCTTATATGCCTGAATCTAAACAGGCTGGTGAATATCAATTGTCGACCATTGCAGCCAACAAGTCCCGATGTGTAACCTTGTGTAGGTGGGTGGTTGAAGTCGTAAATGGCAATTTAAGGCTGGCCGCATACTACCGTTTTCCGTATTCGATTTCCGAATTCGTTTTCCGTATTCGATTTCCGAATTCGTTTTCCGTATTCGGACATCCGAATGCATGGAATCAGTAGAAAATACATTAACTGGCGCACATGTTCGCTTTTTTTCCGAACGGAACCAATTCCGTACGTACGTTTCGAATGCAAGCCGGCGCGTTCGGAGAAACCTACTGGAAAAAACCTAATGACGTCATGCGGAACGCAGCGCTTGCATACATTTTGTTTGTGCCGGCGCACACGTTCGGAAATTTCTATTCAGTATCGGACGTATTCTTTGTATTTGTTACGCATAGAATCGTAACACGACAATGTGTGAGGCAGAAACATTAATATTGGCTGTTGAAAAATACCCCTGCCTGTGGAATATTCATGACAACGACTATCACAACAGAGATGTCAAAGATTTGGCCTGGGAGAATGTATTTAAAGAGGTTATTAAGGATTGGGACACGTGCACTATAGTGGACAAAGAAAACAAAGGTCAGATATTTTCTATATACTTTATATTACAATAGTACATTATTATTATTAGTAGTACATTTATTCTTGTAAATTATTAATTCTCTCGTTATATTGGTACGATATTTCCCCTGCCGGTGTCATAAAGTACTCAGCAAAATTGTCTCTTGTGTTTCGACCTCGGTTTGTGGATCTGTGTTGTGGACTACGGAAAGGATATCTTCGAAGTAATGTGTCAGAGTATCTTCAAATCGATAGCCGTCTCGTCTGCGTACAAAATTATGTAACACACACGCTGCCTTTGTTACAAATACTGCAAATTCTGGTGGAATCGTCATGCTAGTGTGAAAAATTCTCCATTTATTTGAGAGAATACCGAAGGCACATTCCACTACACGTCGTGATCTGCTGAGACGGTAATTAAAGATTCTGCGTTGGGTACTGAGATTACTTCTCGGATATGGTTTCATAAAATTGTTATTCAGTGGAAACGCTTCATCGCCAAGAAACACAAAAGGTCGAGGTGTGTCATTGGTATTCGGCAGAGGTTTTGCTTCAGGCATATTAAGGCGATTTTGAGTTAGCTTTTTTCCAAAATTCCAGTTGTTGAAAATATTACTATCGCTGTCTCGGCCATAAGCACAGACATCTACAGCTATAAAACGGTAGTCAGAATCTACCACTGCTAATAGTACAACAGAGTAGAAATGTTTATAGTTATAAAAGGCAGATCCACTATGCAGAGGAGAAATCAAACGAATATGTGTCCCATCCGCTGAACCTACGCAATTAGGGAAATTGGTTCTTCTATAATAATTTTCAGCAATTTCTAGCCAACGTTCTTTTGAAGATGGTGGCTTCATTTCCAAAGGTTGAAAAACTTCCCCATATTACTGTACAGGTTTCCTTAACTACGGCTGATACGGTCCTGCTCCCCATCAAATATTCAAAGTGTAACTCTTCAAAATTTTTACCAGTTGCCAGGAATCTGAAAAAAAAACATTTAAATTATATTAATTACATTTCAGGTGCTGAGGCAAAGAAAAAATGGACACACATGAGAGACTACTTTCGAAGAGACTTTCAAAAAAATAAAAGCGCTCTTACAGGCAGTGCCGCTAAAAAGGTTAAAAAATATGTTTATGCAGACCTGTTATATTTTCTTATACCGGTATTTGATAAAAGAAATACCGAAGGAAATTATCAATCCGATGATTTACACAATAATACTTCACAAGATTCCGTAACGCAAGAAGAACACAGCGTGGAACAAGTAGATGACCATACAAATATATTACAACCTCCATCACCTGTATCAACTCCACCTGCAAATAGTTTAAAACGAAACAAAAAAGATATCCCCTCCCAAATACTCAGTATCCTACATCAAAATCAACAGAAAGCCAATCAGAAACGACAAGAAGTAGAAGACGATGACATGAAATTTTTATTGAGCTTTAGAACACATATGAAACATATGAATGAAAATCAAAAAATTGATTTTAAATTGGGAATGCTGCAGTTGGTAAAAAAAATTAATACTGAGTACAATTCATCTCCATCTTCTTCACTGAGTTATGATAACTTCAGTCACCGTTCAGTAACGCCAGCATCAAGCCGTGGTTATTCCCCCTCTTTTTCATATATTTCTGTGCCAGAAACTTCACCTAATATGTTATATAAAACGCAATCTCTAAAAATAAAACCACTAATCCCTCGCAAAATAAAACCACTAATTATAAATCTGCCCCAAACAATTCCAGAGTGGTTATTAACTCTGTTACACATCTGCCACCGCTTCAACCACCACGTCATCACTACACATCACCTTCTACATCTCTACATGGTGATAATCTTCAACATGCCGAAGATACCGAAGCTGCAACTTTTTTAGTTCTACAATCTCAAGGACAAGAACAGGAAGATAATATTGGCAAATACTTAAACTTTAGCCATTAAATAAGATAGTGGATTTGTTTTTTTTTTTATAAATATAGATGTAAAAATAAAGAGAACTTACCTCAATGTTATGGTTAGTTTTTCTTCCGTATCCAAAGATAACCTCATGCAGGTATTTTGCTTTATTAATTTATCACGTATGCCATTAAGAAGTTCATCAAAAGAATTTATTGACATCCTGTAGAAATCAAAGAATTTATCTGGGTGTGCTCGTAACTTAGCTCTCTTCAGATAAAACGGACTCTCGTAGATTCTCCGAGTATTCAATGGATGTACCCAATACCGACGTTTCTTTTTCTTCTTTATTATTAACAGAAATGCAATTGCTAATAAATCGTCGTCCTCCATAGTCGTGCGTTCACCACGATATCACTATCTGTACTGACGTGTATACATTCCGAATGAAGAAAAACGAACGTTTGCGCTAGTCTCGGAATTCTAACTCGAAATTCCGCATTAGGAAATCAAATACGGAAAACGGGTGTATGCGGCCAGCCTAAACGGGACTTCAAATTGTTCCGTTAGGAATATTTTAATACAGCATCCACCCACCTGATACTTGACTTTAAAATAGCAGCTGCATTAATAAAACTATTTCATACATTAATCCGTGATAATTTTTATGCTGAAGAGATACTAGCGATTGCTCAAGCAAAACTAAACACCCCAAACCATTTAGCCTCCTACGTGGAAATGCACAATTTGAACAGAGTGAGGGTGCAATTTGCCAGTATTGATGGTAATCTTCCAGAGCTGGATAATTTTCCGCAATTGACATTCCAAGACCTAATTCTATTTGCTCTAGGAATTTATCAAATTAAGCAATCTCGTTCGTACTATGGTGAGCATGTCACGGCCTCTGGACAATGCAAAATCGAGGTATACCGGCAACCTGTTCATGAGTTTGGTCCAAATAATTATCTTCTACGAGGTAGGATACAATCAAGGCACACTACTAGAAAAACTTATTATATTTATATACTAGTTGACACCACCCCATCAATTTCTAACACTAGGACTGCGCTTGCTGGATATTGCTGTAATTGTTTAGTGGGCAGACGCACTGTCGGCTGCTGTGCACACGTGATGTCTGTCGTATGGTTTTTATCTTGGGCACGGCATCAAAGTGAGGTTGAGCCACCTGCATCTTTTTTAGATGAAATTCTACTTTTAAGAGATGTTTTTGAAAATGATGATGATTAATAGTACCTACATAATAAATACTTTTTGTTACGTATATCTAGTGTTTTTTTTTCTCCTTACACAACCAACTTATAACATTAAACTAAACATCTAAATCCATTTTCGTGAATCAGTCTATCAAATCGTGAAAATCTTATCAAAATCTATCACGTAGTACAGACGTGACGTTGTTTTACACTATTAATTTTTTTTTTTTTTTTTTTTTTTTTTTTTTTTTTTTTTTTTTTTTTTTTTTTTTTTAAAAACGTTGCCCCACACTAGGAATTTCTCCTGTATCGTGGGTGCGTTTACAAACATATAAACTCACATACACAAACAGCCAGACCCGAAACAACTATCTGTAGTTAATAACAGTGCAACAATTATAACAAACAAAGTGTAATTATTTAACAGTACACTATTTTAACTTTAAATACCAATGAGACCGATTCACTCATTAGACAATCGCTCTTGTGGGTTAACCTTAAAACCCACAAGAGCGATTGTCTAGTAGTGAGAGTCATGTTTTGACTGTCGTATTTCACAGTATTCCGGTTACATAAAGACTTGCTAATATTACCACTGTAATCTAGAGATTATAAGGAATAAACCAACATGCATTTCATTACTATACGCCACAATTTGTGGTGGGGCCTATTCTCCGAACAAAAAAATTGACTACTTTCCCTGTTCAGTTAAAATCTGACAGTGAAGAAATTACTAAAAGAAGTATATTATCTAATTCATTTAAAATATTTGATCCATTGGGGCTATTGAGTCCATGTATCATTCAAGCTAAAATGATGCTACAAGGTTTGTGATTACAGAAGGTAGACTGGAATCAACCAGTTCCTCCTGAAATTAAAAATAGTTGGTTGTAATTTTCCAATAATTTAGGTTCCTTGTTGAAATTACAAGTCCCTAGACGAGTTTTATTTATTTATTTATTTATTTTATAATTTACGTACACACAGAAAGACAATATAGAAACAGAATTACAATTATTAATACAAAGGTACTGCTTATTTCTAAAGAAATTTCTTCCAGCAGACCTGCGAAAGGAGAATTGAGTTTTATGTAACTCACCTAAAATTATAGAAATTCTAATTCATTTATATGCATAATTTGTGGTCAGAATCATAGAATATATGGTTGTGAAACATTCAAAAATAAAAGTTTGCAAGAAAAATGGTCAGATGTATCAAAATATAAACTTTGTTCAAACTGTCTAAAGCAATGTCATCCTGCCAGTGCGTGTAGTCTCAAACCATGTCTCGAATGTAAACAAAAACAATCAGTTATTGCATAACCCTAATAAGGCTTCAGTTACCAACAACCCTGCGCCCGCTGAATCAGACTCGGTTAATGTTAATTTACAAGAATTACTGCAGGATTGAAAGACAAGCCTTTCAACGGGCGGAAAGATGTTGCAGCCCAAACGTCTGATACATTTTACCTTTTATATTTAATAATAAACATTGCTAACACAATAATATTGTTAGGCGCTCATTAGCGACGGTGGTTGAAATATTTTTTATTGTAATAAATTCAACTGCTCTGTAGAACACCGCGCACACGCATTTATTTTGTAAAACTTGCAGTAAACCTGGATTTTGAAGATATTTCGGAGTTTTCACTTTGAAGAATTCCCTCATTAAGAAGAATAACAAGTCTCCCGCACACGGATCAAGTGCCCCCCAACGGAATTTAGGAGTACTGATTAATGTTTTTGACAGCAGTTTTACAAAGCTACTATTACATTAAAAGGAGATTGATGAAACTAATAAATTATTGATACCTACATATAAAAAAATATACATCTGTCGAGTTTCATCAATCTTTTTTTATTGTAGGGTCATTGCATGTAATTAGTTTTACAGGTAAAAAACATAGTTTCAGGTAAAAATGCCGCGTGTTTATAAAACTAAGCCAGGTAGCAAGAAGCGAACACGAATAGACCCCGAAAAACTAAAAAAAGCAGTAAAATCCATATTTCAGAATGGAAAAACTATCAGAGGATCAGCAAAACATAACAGTAAAAACATAAAACAGAAAGAACATGGAACCACGAAAGATATTAGTTTCATTCCTAATTTTAGGCACTCACAAATGTTTAATGATGGTGAATAATTTGAATTGGAGAAATACGCTATTAAGACAAGCAAAATGAACCATGGCTTAACGCCGAAACTTATGAGGAAACTAGCATTCGATTTTGCAAAATCAAATAATAAAAATGTAGAAGCTTCATATGATTGGGTTCATGTGCCGACATAAAAATCTTTCATTGCGTGTTCCAGAACCAACAAGCTTTAACCAGCATAATGTAGCAATTTTTTTTTAAAAACTTCGAGATATAAAAGAGCGTTTTAATTTCAGCCCTGACCGTATATGGAATATCGACGAAAGTGGTGTGACCACTGTTAAATTATTGCCTAAAAAAATTATTGCATGTAGGGGTGAAAAGCAGGTTGCTAAAATGACATCTGGAGAATGAGGACAAAAGGATTCCGCCTCGAGCTCCCCTGTTCGAGTCGCACGCCTCCCCACCTCCACGCATCTCTCCGCTACGACCGTAGCAGCCGACCCCCGGCGCTACGCCCCCGTAGCCTCGCGCCACCGCCGACCGCTACGCGCACCGCAGCTGGGACTCCGAGTCGTCACAGCGTAGGTACGTTAGCTCGCCTACGCGTGCTACGTAGCTCCGCCCACTCCGTAGCAGAGCTACGAGATTTGCTACGCAGTGTCTTAGCGTGCTACGAAGTGACTCGTTTCGGTTGCAAGTGACTTTGTTCGCTTGCTACCGATAGAGGTTTGCCCTTCAAGTAAAATCCACTGTTTGTGGTACTTGGTGGATACCTTACGGTGCCAACTAAGCCAAGTGGTGTTGACCCGACACACCTACCAAGCCCCTTCAGGGCTTGGTAAAGTCGTCACCAGCTTGGTCGAAAGACCCATATGGCCCCACTGTACATTAAGATTGGCAGTGGGTATTCAAGCTTAGAGCTCACCCTAGGTACTCACCTCCCTGACCGAACCCGGCAGGGAGGGTACTCATCCCCGGGAGCTCCCACCCGGGGAGTTAGGCTTAGTGGCCCTTCAGGCCGAAGACAGTTGTGCTGCCGGAGAGTTTGTTTGGGCTTTCTTCTCCCCGGCTAGAGCACTAGGAAACGCTCAAGGGAAGGACTATTTTGGGGAACTGTCTTTAAGGACAGAAGCTTAGCTCCCCCCCCCTATCTCAGCATGGACGCCTCAAGCGCCATGCCCACCCCTCCCCCTGTAGTAGCCGGGGCCGCTGCCCTCTCCCCCCCACTTGATCTAAAGGCGACATATTTGACGCCATGCTGGCGACCTTCAAGGTCATCGCTCAACGACTGAATGACCCAGTCATCAGTGCCGCTCTGAACTCTTTCGAGGAAGAGCTATCCTCCCTCTCACCCTCTCAGGGCCTAACGTCTATGCCCCCTCAGGGCTCCACCCCCATGCCAACAGACATCGCAAATTTCAGCGATTGTCTGGACAGCCAGCTCGACGCCGAGCAGGCTTCCCTCCCCAAGGACTTTCGAGTCCGAGACGAATTCCGACTCGGACTCCAACGCCTCCACCTCGGCCTCCTCCTCCTCTGACAACTTCACTGTTGTCCAAGGTAAGAGGAAGAAAAAGAGGATGGGGTCTGCCGCTCAGGCAGCCCCTACAAAGAGGGTTACCAAGAGAGCCTCTCCAGGGCGACCCAGCAACGCCCCAACCCCTGGAGTGCAGCGAACCACATGGCCCACTTCCCGGCCCTGAGGACCACTGGCTCCCAGGCCTCTCAGGCCCCTTTGGCCTCCCCCAACGCTTCGCTCGCTAGGGCAATCACCCCACTTATGGATGTAGCAATACCTCCATTTTCCCCGCCTAAGGCCACTCGCGCAGGCTAAGGCCCCCCCAACCCAGGCTAAGCCCCAAGGGCAAAAAACACCTCCCCCTCCCCCTCCCCCCCCACCAAGGCTGCTGGCTTGGCGACCTCGAACCCAACCACCACGCTTTCTGGGAACTCCAGAGGAAGTTACGCGCCTCTGAGGTTTCAACCATGCCTCCTCTCACCCGCCCTGATAACACCATCGCCTTCGATGACGATGAAAAGGCAGAGTGCCTGGCCGACAGCCCAGAGACTCAATGCTCCCCAAGTACCTACCCGGTTGACCCGGTTCACCTCGCCAAGGTAGACGCTGAGGTCGAGCGTAGGACTTCTCTTCCCCCCGTTGAGGACCCCGAGGACCCCCTCCCCTCCATCACTCCAGATGAGGTGAAGGATATACTCGGGAAACTCAAACCCAGGAAAGCCCCTGGGTCAGATGGTATCAACAACAAGGTGTTCCGTTTTTTCCCAGCTTCCCTTGTCATGTTGATGACTGCCATTTTCAACGGCGCTCTGTC
This sequence comes from Melanchra persicariae, assembly GCA_947386135.1. NCBI lineage: Eukaryota > Metazoa > Arthropoda > Insecta > Lepidoptera > Noctuidae > Melanchra > Melanchra persicariae. The sequence continues at coordinate 5,501,522 of OX376673.1, read as the reverse complement.
AAACAACATGTTCCCATAATCGTGGAAAGAGGCTACCGTCATCGGTATTCCTAAACCGGGAAAGCCAAAGTCCTCCCCTACCAGTTACCGTCCCATCAGTCTGCTCAAGGTCCTAGGTAAAATCTATGAGTGACTTATCTATAAGAGACTCAAAGGTTATGCCGAGGCTAAGGGCCTCCTATCTAATGAACAGTTTGGCTTTCGAGCTAATCACTCATGTGTCCAACAGGTTTACCGTATCGTTGAACATATCAGCGGCCGCACTCACCGCGGATTAAATACGGGAGCCGTGTTCTTTGATATAGCGAAAGCTTTCGACAAAGTCTGGCACAATGGCTTAATTTATAAGCTATATAAACTTAGCCTGCCGGATCGTCTCGTGCTCATCATACGAGACTATTCACGCAAAGCCAAAGCAAATCCACAGGATGCAAGTAATCCAAAACAGATTTCTCTGAAAAGCCACGGGCGCCCCGTGGTGTGTACGGAATGAACGACTTCATGTCGACCTTAAAATCCCGACCCTAAAACAGTTTATGAAGCGCCTTACAATGCGTTTCTTCGAATCTGCTGAAAAGCACCAAAACCCTTTGATTTCAAAGGCAACCCAGTACACTCCCTCTCGCATTAGTAAGATTCGCCGTCCTCGGCATACACTCGTCGAGTCCGACGACGAGATCACAAAGATACAGGAAAGCTGTAGGGAAACCAGCACCCTTAGAATAAACAGATACAGACCGCGTTCCGTATACCGACCTCGCCGCCGAGGTCCGTCGCGACGACCCATTCAAAACCCTCCCCGACTTTTGCCTAACGAGCCAGCCCGCGCCGCTGAGCCTTTAGCTTTAATAACCCCTAATTAATGAAACGACCCAGCCTGATAGTCCCTTGCTGTCCCTAAATGGCGCCGCTAAGCCGAGGTCGTATTCCACAAAGAATGCCCTTATAGCGAGCCGGTCAGTAGTTTTTAGCTTGTAGCTAGTTTTGTTGCCTTGTCTGGGGGCCTTAAATTCATTTGAGGCCACCACAGGTTAGTCCGGTTAAGCAGTTGATATCCCAAGTGTGTTAACTTGCAAGCGGTCATACATAAAAAAAAAATAAAAAAAAACAGTTCTCGTCGAGTATTCATCAAGTTTTTCTATACTTCTTACTTTGTTGTTATTATGTAAATAGTTTGTCTTGTTAGTGTGTTAAGTTAGTCTGTATTTCTTCTCTGACTTTAATTTGAAAGCGTGTAATTTAATAGTGCTCGTAAAAGAAGGAACGGTAGTTTTTAGTTAAATCTGTATTGAAGTGAACATAAGTGTGAAACTATCGTGCAAGTTTTAATAAATCAAGCCCGCCCTCACTCACTCATATCCGCACCAGTCCGAAAGGAAACCGCAACGAAATAAGTTTTACTGGCCAATCTCAACCCTTGCGCCTGCGAGACAGTCGCCATAACAGCATTCTGTAAATACCTGCTACGTGATCTGCGGTACATACTGCAAAGAGAGAGAGACAGCATATATACACTCTCAATTAAGAATTAATGCATTCGGCATTCTGTTAATTCCTGCTACGTGCTCTGCGGTATATACCGTAAGAGAGAGAGAGAGACAGCATATATACATATTATATTATGCTGTCTCTCTCGCACATAAGTCAGGTAGAAACGGGTTTGGTGAGCGTTGTAGTTGCGCTCGCGCACTGATTTAACAGCGCAGTCCTTCGTCATTCGTCGTTGCGATCTGTGCGTTCTTCGAGTTTCTATTTTTCTTATCGACTACTTTAGCGTGTTTACTGGTTTGATTGTTTGCTTTTGGATTGGAATTTGTTCAAATGGAAGGACGAAATAGTTGTGTTTCATGTGAACGATTTGTGTTACGCCGCAGAAAACATAGCCTTACACAATTGTTTTTTGAAAGACATCGAGATCACGTCGAATTATTATCACAAGAAATAATGCCACGTGAGGTAAGTCTCTTAACTATTTTGTTGCAAAATGCGGGCGCTCTGTCATTTATAAAGTGATATCGAGTCAATTCAATAATTAAATAAAAACGTTATTGCTACGTGTAATTCACTATATCGAACCACAAGCGCTTAACTATTCTTTCATTATGGTTAGGAGTTTTGACGTGAATACGTCTTTAAAATTGCTTTCATAGTGGGAGGAAAGTCAAAAAGACGAATGATAACAAAATCAGGAGATAAAGTATGGTGTTGCGCAGCTTCATATCAATCATCTCCAATCTTAATTCAATTGCACCATTGGATAGCTAGAGGATCAAAGAATTCATTACGCCATGTGAGCACTGTGACGCATCGCGTCAGGTAGAGGAGGAAGCGCCGCCATTTTGAGATCATTTTGCTGCGTATCGAGATTTCCACTTGTGTAGTTTTTTTTGTTCAGAGTTTGACACGGAAAAGCTACGACGTTCGTTTAAGTTTCAATCGTCAGCTCTCGTAAAAATCTATCGAATTAATACAAAACATTAGTATAGAATAGTAACAGTAAATATAATGTGTTAAAATAAAAAAAAACAAAAATACGTGATGTTGGCCTATACGCGTCAAAACGCCAATTTCATATACAGAGAACGAATGCGGTTGGAAACGGCTTCTCAAGAGCAATCAAATAGTACCACTAAAACACCTTGTTTTTTTTTTATAAATAAGATGACTACATTCTTCTCTTTGTGTCAAAATGTCCCTGTTTGCTTTGTTTTTTTTATCAATAATTCGGTGATTCTAAACAAACAAACGGGTAGAAAACTTCGTTCTTAAGCGACTTAACAAGGCAAGAGCATATATTTAATTATTTCTACTGGTTTCAGATTTCTTTTGATGGCTCACGATCATTATGCCATGCTTGCTGAGTGAGGTTGGATCGTGCTCTGCATAATCAACCCAGACGCGAGCCACCCCAACAAGTCCAAGTACAACCACCCCAACAAGTACAAGATGCTGATGGGGAAATGCAAGACGCGGGCATACAAGTGAATCCCGGTTTTGTTAACCTACAAGGCTTTCTCGTGCAGCAAATACAGCAAGAAGGTGCATATTTCGTAACTGCAGGAATACGGCTTCGCATATAGTACCATCGTATGTAAAATTCTATTTTTTACATAATGATAATTTTTACATAACTCCACTTGCCAGAGTTTGTCATACGTATTTAGTAATAAATGATTGGCCAGAAGTAAATGCTCAGCCAGTGATGCAGTTTAATAGTACTCACGTACTTGACATAATCAATATATATAAGTGGGTGTTGGAACGAAACAACCCAATGGATTTCGAAAATATTGATGGAATTGAGGGCAATGAATTACACTTCTGCAGTGTGATTCTGTAAACATGTCGAAGTGAACACCCGGACGGGGCGCACGACGGGTGAGTTGTCAAACCATACAAATAAGATGGAATGACAGCTCTATTGTCGTTCACTCCGCCTAGGTGAACACCGTGAGATGTCGACAGAATCGACCGGCTGGACAGGAGTAACTAAAGATCAGTTCAATACCATTTCACAACTAACTCCGTCGCTTCGAAACAGATTCGATACTCCTGCGACAGTGTTAGGGGTTTATTTAACAAAAATAAGAACTGGTATACCCGATGAACGATTGGCTACAAAATTCAACATGTCAAGAAGAACGTTAGAAAGAAAGTTAAGAATGGCAAGAGAATGTTAAATAGGGGTTTTTGTGCCGCATTTTCTGGGATGAGATCATTTGACCAGAGAAGAGGTGGTAGCTCGAAATCTTTCAATTCCTGCTCATATTTTCGGAGGCCACCACGACTTAGCAATTTTGGTGTTTGACGGCACTTATATTTACATTCAAAAGAGCTCCAATTTTCTATTCCAACGGGTAACATACAGCCTTCATAAATTCCGAAACCTAGTGAAACTTTTTATGGTAGTTTGTACAGATGGTTACATTTTAGATGTTATAAGGCCCTTTGCAGCAACAACTTCAGATGCCACAATCATGCGCAGCCTAATGGAAGACCAAACTTCTGCTTGGCATGGTTTTCTTAGGCCCAACGTTGTTTTTGTACTAGACCGTGGCTTTCGGGACTCGATTCCCAGCATTGAAGAATGTGGCTACAATCCTCAGATGCCACCAACTAGCTCTAGAGGAGAACAGTTGACGACAGCAGATGCAAATAAGTCAAGACTCATCACAATGACCCGTTGGGTGGTCGAGACCATAAATGGTCGATTCAAAAAAGATTTTAAAATCTTTCAGCACGTATATTTTAATGTGTCTCTACCACACATGATGAGACTTTAGGATTACTGCGGCAATCATCAATGCGACTCGACGTCCATACGAGGACAGCATTTACGCCGAACAATTCATTATTATTATTAATGAAAATATCAACAGAGAAAATGAACTGGCGGAGTATGTGAGACAGCACAACTTAAATAGAGTTGCTTTCGTCCCAATTGACGCCAATAAAACTGCATTTGATGACTTTTCACGACTCACATATGAAGATTTAATTCTTTTCACTTTGGGGACGTATCATTTAAGGATCGCTCGATCGTACTGCCATGAGCATTTGCGACCAAACGGTCTCTTTATTGGGGAACTGTATCGACACGAAGAATTAATTAACAACAAAATATTAATCAGAGGCAGAATGCAGTCACGACACGTGAGGAGCAAACAATACATGTATATTGGTGAACCTTACAGTACATGGGAGACAGAGTATCGAAGGGTACTACTGCTCCTACATCCACGGCCGCCGCACCATTGGAAGCTGCGCGCATATAGCCAGTGTGGGTTATTTTTTATCTTGGGCCAGACATCAAGAACAAACAGATGCGCCGGCGGCCTTTTTAGATGATACCATTGTACCTTTAGACATTGACCACGTTGAATAAAACTGAAAAAAAAATGATTATTTACAAAAAGTAGTAAAACTTTTTTGTGCTTGCAGACTGTACCCACTCAGTAATGCAACCCATACTGTCGTAAACTAGAGACATTAATCAGATTAATGTCTCTAGTTTCTCTAGACAGAAACAAAATATGGTGGAATAGACAGATTAATTTAATCTGTCTATTCCACCATACTTTGTTTCTGTACAGCGTGGGTATAGTTTCATACTAAGGTGCCCATAGACCTTTCCCAGTAAGAAATCACACTATGGTCGAGCCAGTGAGAGGAAATATTATGAAAACCCTGATTTATTTGTGATAAAACTATATTAAGCCTTTCAACTGTTTTATTTTGAACAAACGAAAACTGTTCTAAAAATGACATATAACACATATCACAGATTTTTTCGGGAAAATAGCATTTACTCGTTCAGACAACCTAGAACAGATGTTTGTGATTATTGTACAAAGTGCAAAATTCCATTAGAACCTAACCCTGAAGACCCCCATGTAAGATTCAGTACATGTTACATCTGAAAAAAGTTGAATCATATAATGCACTCAAAAAAGAGATTATACAGTCAGTTCAGAATATTTCAGACACAGAGACATTTGTGTTGGAGTTTGATTATGCCCATTTGTCTATACCAAAACTTAATATAACTTCAGTTTTACAAGAGATTATTGTGGCTTTTCAACTTTAATGTTCACTGTCATAATGATGGATCTAGTTCCTTTATATTTCCAGTAAGAGGTCATTCTTATAACCAGTGTGACAGAAACTTTGGTAGATACAGTATATTGCTGAAATCCTTGGAAACTATTGAGACAGTAGAACAATATTTGAATATTATGTCATCAGCAAGGAGCAACCCAAGCCCATTTAAAGTAGAGATGGCAGGATACCTCATTGAGGATTGGCAGAAAAGTTTGCAGACGTTTTTGTCTAAGACACCTACAGCGAAAAAAAATCGTTTTGGTATCCAACAATATGTAAAACTGGAGTTCAGTCCTGGAGGAATAATAACAACTTCAAGATTTTATTTAACTTCAGATCAAGAATATATCTTCGAAAAAAAATTATTTGCCTGTGAGAAAAGAAGATTTAAACTTGCGGCCGGTAGAAAAACCAGGAGTTAAGGACGTCAAAATTAAAGACGTTTTATCGTTGATACCTTACATGAAACCAGAAAATGCTGAATGGCTCAAACAAATTATGACCTTCCAAGGGGAACCTTTACCTGGACCATCTAGGAGGCCAGTTAGACCTGCAAATGATGAGTATGATGATTCTGTTGGGTCGAGCGAACTCGGAGGATATTAAACATACACACAGATATGTTTAAACTTTTAAATAATGAAACCAAATGAGTGCTGTGGTTGGATGCAACAGAGGCGGATAACACGTATTATTAAAAAAATATATTTTGAAGTTTCTAACAGTCTGCAAATCATACAAATACTAGAATCTTATAACTTACTCATGGTTCCCCTTAATTTTAAAAGTTCTAGAGATTTATCTTAATTCATTTAGAATTTATAATACATCTAAAACTTTAACTTCAATTATCTCAGATCTCACTTTTTGGTGTAACGCCCTTGTTGCACCCAATGCTTCAATTTAAGTAATAATCTTTTATGTTCCTATACTACTTATTGTCTACTGAACATGTCAAACTGTAAATACATTATTTGCTAATGATTTTAATGGCGATAACTGCTTCTTTCTCCATTAAAATACATATTTAGCAAATAATGGACTCCTAATAATAATGGATTCCTACATGGACCTGCCATAATAGCTATAGGTAAACCTATATGGATAAATTCAGGAGCGGTCTACAAGATGGCAGTAGTAACAACTGAATATCAAAAAATCCGACAAGAGGGCTCTATTCCATATATGAGGGGTATAGAAGCAAAAACGCCTCTGTCCAAATTTTGTTTTTTTTAATCATGGATGTCATATTTTGCCTGACGTAAAAAGTTAGACACCCCTATCTTAATTTAGATGCAAAAGCGTACCATTGCCTAGTAAATCGCATCAAAAAAACATGTTGCGATGCACACACGCCATTCTCCATAAAGATTCAAAGAGCAAACATGTCATTGTCCATTTAGATTAATAACAGCACAGCATTTCATTTTTTTTTTGTCGCGCTCGTTCGTAGCATACAGACGTATTCGTTAGCAATTTTTAAGTAACACAATAAAAATAGTGTCCTAGATTAGTGCATTAGCATTGTAATGCAATTTGAATTTTTTGCCTAGAGTTTAGTTTTTAGTAAATTAACAGCCCGTGTAATCCAAGTGAACGAGTGCAGCCCTCCACTTCGCCGGAGAAGACGACGACGAAAAATCCAGTCCAATCAGTTGAAGTTGCGTCCACGCCCGAGATACAAAAATGGATGTCATCCATTGAGCAGCACTTAAATGAGCTTTGCTCTATTGCAACGGATGGAAAACTCAACTCAGAACAATAGTTGAAAATATCCAACTTATGCCGTAAAATAGGATCTGGTACCTCGCAAATGGCAGTGCTATACCAATCCCTGAAGCAGAAAGCCGTTCAAGCATACAGTATGGTGGATGACTTACAAGGGAAGCGGAAATTGTCGGAACACATTTCGGAGCTCAAACAGACGATTAAGGATTCTCGCTCTTCTGAAAATGTTTCTTTTGCCGACATGGTGAAGAAGGGAACAAATGATTACGTTCGACCGAACAATTTTAGCTCTGTGGCCATTTATCCCAACGACAAATTCAAATCAAGCGATGAAACAAAAGACCTCGTGCAAAAAATCATACGCCCAGAGCAAATAAAGCTGCATGTTCGTGGTCTCCGCAAAACGAAAAATGGAGGCGTAAGTATTAGTACGGAGACCAAACACGACGCAGAAAAATTAAAGCAAGCAGTGCAGCGCTCTACTTCTGGACTTAACGCCGACGAACTCAGAAAGCGCAAACCCCGGATCGTGGTCGTAGGAGTGCCGACTACCATGTCTGAAAATGAAGTCTTCAAATGCATTTTATAACAAAACGTAGACGACAAGTTTTCTGGCATGTCCTTGGAATCCTTCTTGACCTTTGTAAAACTATGCCACAAGTCTTGATTTTTAAGGCACAGGATATCCCGCAAAAGCCGTGTCAAATCAACATGGTCAATGGTGACCGGTGGGAGTTTGTGTAGTTCCTTTGCTACGAAAACCGGGAAAATCTCTGGATCAGCACTCTTCATCAGGCAAATAATGTCTTCAAGGTCTCTAGACATTTTCTCCTTCCCCTGTTTTCGACGTATGGGCATCTTTTTTTTTATTCGGCACCGAGTCAGCGAGCAAAGTTTTAGCCATCACAATTTCTGCGTCAGAGAAAGCCGTGGTACACAGCTTATGTATACTCTCTTCATCCATGAAATCCATAACATTGCTTAGGAACGCCAAGAGTTAATTTATTACAACATTACAGTTCGCACACTTCACTATATTCGAAGACATTTTTTGCCCTCGCACATGAGTCACCGAACAACGATATGTACGCGTCCGCGTTCAATGGCGCATAGCGCACGACGACTATACGACGACAATATTCATCGACATCCTCAATGACAAGGATTATGAGGATTCCGAGGGGTTGGAGGTGTATTCCCAGAGCCCGGAGCCCAGCGAGAAGGAGGAGGAGGAGGAAGACGAGGACCTAGAATTCCTCGAAGTAGAATACCTCGAGCCTGAGTGCCTCCAGGTTGAGGGGAGAGGGCACTTCCAGGCCGAGGAGACCGAACCCATCGAAATAATTATGATTTGAATTACTCCCATCCTAATATTATGAATGTGTAATTACTACTCATCATCATCTGCCTAGCCTTTTCCCAACTACATCGGAGTCGGCTCCCAGTCAAACCGGTATTTTACGTGGAGCGGCTGCCTACCAGACCTCCACAACCCAGTAACTGGGTACAAGACTGAAATTACTACTATGTCAGTACTAATCAAGGATTTTTCTTTTTACAAGCAAACTTAATGGATAAGTATTTAGCCGACTGAACGCAGAAGGAGGGTAATGTTTTTTTTTTAACCAGTATGAACTTGTCGCTAGAAACGTGTTAGGGCGTCTTCATTATGTCTTTCAATACAGAAGAGTTTATTAGTGCTGTTCAGGCTAGAACTCCGATTTGGCAAAGCAAACGCAGTCATCATATGAACAGAAATATTCTTAATAATTTATGGAAGGAAATTGCGGAATTGTTTCCTGATATGGAGGGTGAGTCAATGAAATATTGTGGGTATTTTAAACCTTTTATTTTTATAGGAGTATTATGATAAGACTACTAAAGATACAAAAATATTACAAAGATGGCGACGTATATGGGTATTTCTCATCAAATTTCGAAATTTGATTCCCAAACCATTAGTGCCGAGTCATATGCATTAACTACATAAGTCTTTTTTTTATTTGAATGTACGCTGTCTATACCGCTATTGTTTAAAAAGAAAACGTATTACCTCTAAAGAAAAAAAAAATATGCCTACTTTGTTACCGTGAAAATCATTCCCTCACCTTGTCCCTTACTTCAAAAATATTACTAAAATGTCTATTTATCTGAAATATATCAATATTCTTCACCGCTCAAGCACCGGCAACACCCCGGGGTGTTGTATAGAAAAATCCGTTGAGCCCCGGCAACACACCAGTGTGTCGCGCGAAGCAACCGTTTTAAATCTCTATTATAACCAAAACGCAAGGTATTTTATACTGTGGCAAGGTTTACACACTCGGGCATAGACATTATTGATCGTCTAAGGCCGTCTCCGACAAAAAATATATGTTGGTAGCACTGAAAAAAAATCTCAAACAGACGCTTGGAAACTTTGTGGTCGCGAGTGCGTGCTGCTGTCTTGAAAGTGAAAAAAATAAGGTTTGTCTGATTAATTCAACAGAAAGTAAACAAATGTTTATTTCTAAGTAAATAACACATCGTTTTATGTAACATTTTCAAGAAATATCATCATAAAAATACTTTTACGATCAAAGTAAAGTTACGTGTAAAAGTCGCAGTTCGCGCAGCCATTTATGATGAAATTTGATTATTTTTGGTGTGCAATCATCGTTAAATGGATAAACATTCATAAATAAGTAGTTATTAGGTACCTGCGGCAAATAAGGCCCGGAGGGTAATAAAGCCCACATTTGAAAACTCGCGCTAAAATATTTCAATTCCGGTTCGAACTTGACTCACAGATGCACAAGACCGTTAGGTTCGCTGTGTTGGTAGCGCGCGGCCGCTGCGCGCCGCCATCTTGCCAGTAGTGCACGATTTGTGACAGAGTGCGCTAAACCGCTCGGATTTATAAAATTTGGTGATAAAGAAATGTAAGTATTTTGATTTAATTGTTATTAGGCTATAAAGTAACGTAATTTTATTAAACATTAGACATCAAATTAGTTATTTTCTATGCTATTAATCAAAAATAAGTGTTGATTTTATAAAGCATGTTATGCGTCTTATAAGGCCCACTAAAGTACTGCCCCCGATGTCATAATTACAGTAAGTCGTGTTACTGGTGTTATGACTTTTTTTACAGTACTGTGATCTTTAAATCAAGTCCTTTAAGGAACATTTTTCTTTTTTTTATATCTAAATTATTAACCAAGTTACGATAAGCACAATCACAGTAAATGTTGAGAAGAATCAACCGTTCGTTATAATAATGACAGTAAGTAGACTTACTCTAAGGAACAGGAAAAGGTAAATAAATAATAATAATTTACTATTTATTATTTATTCATATACTTTATTCTTAGTACAATCGTAGGTTGGAAACCGCAAAAATGTTTGTGTATTGAAATGTAAATTGGCATAGCCGACTAATATTGAAATTGGCTTTTTTCTCTACAAAATGACAACTTTGACAACAACTACAATATTTTAATGGATTGAAATCACAAATTAATTATTAAATATTATTAATTATTATTAGTCAAGTTTACTTAAAAACAACTATGTTTAAAACTGACTGAATTATGTTTTTTATTTAATTTTTTTCATGATTATTATTTTATTTTTTCAGGTGCCTCGGAGACATACAAAAGTCGATGGTTTGCCTTTGATTCTTTGAAGTTCTTGGACAACCGTAACAAACCGAGAAAGAGAACGAACACGGTAAGTAAAACTGGATTGATTCTTTTACGAACATCTGTCTTGCCAATGAACCTTCCCTTCTTTCATAAAATAATCGGAGAGCTCATCTCTTAACGCATTCAAATGTGCAGGCGATCGTCGAGGAATATTTCTCATAGGTAGTAGTGATCTCATATCTTCATTATTTTGCCTACGTGTGTCTTCATTCGTAACTTCATCTTCAGTGTCATTCATATATGTATTTCTAGAGTGACGTCTCAAATAATTATGTAAAAGGACAATTGCCATAACCACTAGCTCAGCTTTATCAGGCTGTAAAAGCATTGGTTTTCTGAGAACTCTAAAGACAGACGATATGATACCAAATGCATTTTCAACAGTTCTTCTGGCTCTGCTTAGCCTGTAGTTGAATACTCTCTTTGAAGTGCCTTTTGGATGTGCCCCAGCATATGGTTTCATCAGATTTTCACTTAAAGCAAAGGCACTATCACCCACAAAGAAATATGGTATTGGAATATGTCTCCGTGGGAGTGAATCAGGTGATGGAAGGTTTATTGTACGATCTTCTATCATTTCACAGAGTTTTGTATCTTTAAAGATGCCACCATCTGAAATCCTTCCTTGGCATCCCACATCTACAAATAGAAAATTATAATCGGCGTCAACCAAAGCAAAAAGAACGATGCTAAAGAAGTTTTTATAGTTGTAGAATTCAGTTCCACTTTTGATAGGTGCCTCAAGCACAACATGTTTTCCGTCCAGTGCCCCTAAACAGTGTGGAAAATTCCACTTCTCTTCAAACTGTTTGCTTATGTTCAACCAAGTTTCTTCTGTCGTTGGAAGCTAAAACAAAAAACTTTTATTTAATTTATGGCTACGAGACAGTCATTGTACTTAGTAGCCCAACACTCGCTGGTGACAATTTTTGAGGTGCCATTATAGTGAGCATCTCTTGATTTTATTGCTAGCTATATTGAACTAGACTAAAAAACGAACTAAATATTTAGTCGTTTCGACATTTGTCCATCGGTGCCACGATACCTACCTTCCTGGAGAGTTATATCTACTATCTAGTAGTTTATATCAAGAGATGGGACCTACAGTTATAAATTATTTTTATGTTTTTCAGGAGGCGGTTCAACAACCGATTAATGAAGAAAATCTGCAGAACGAATTTGCTACTCCACGTACACGGTATGAACCTACGCGAGCTAAACAAGCAAAAAAAGATGAAAGCAGCAGTGTACTGGCCGATGTAGTGGGCATATTACAAACTACTGCCAATAAGTTGGGAAATTCAGGCGCTCCAGATTTAACTACAACTTTCGCTTCCTATATATCAGCTAAAATGAATACTTATTCCCTTCAAACCAGGAATTCGGTCGAACATGGAATTTTTGAAATTTTGATGAAGGCTGACAGAGGTTATTATGAATCATCATATCGACAGCAGGATAACTACCCCAGTTCATACCAAGAATCCTATTATGCATCACAGAAGAAAGGACAAGATTATGTGGATCTGACCGGATATGTTAATCGTCCTGGAACTTCCGGATTTAATCGTCCCTCGCCTTCCGCGCAAACTCCAGATACAAATCAAGCCGGACGCTATGGCTATACCACGGCAAGGAACGAAGAATATATGAACCAACAGCCATCGTCTGTAACGTCACTAGAATCTAACCAATCCTATGACGACTTTAATGATTTGATGTGATAATACTGTTCTTTAATTGACTTATTAAGAATAAAACTTACCTTGATATAATCTTTTAATTCCTCAATTATGGCGGAGCATACTTCTGTAATAATGCCACTTATGGCTTGTTTTGATACTCTGAAGGTATACTGTAAACTTGTGTAAGAGTCACCACTAGCTAAAAAACGAAGTGTTATTGCCAGTCTGTCTTGGATTGAAATTGGAGCCCTTAACTGTGTGCGATTCCGAAAAATTCTTGGTCCGACTAATCTGAGTAGATCTTCAAATGTCGTTGGACTCATCCTTAAGAAATTTTGAAACTGTCCAGTTAATCTCATATCGGCCATTAGTTTTGCACCAGCTCTCTGACTATACAACTCTGTACGCCACCAACGTCGATGTCTTCTGCGTTTTATCACATGATTCACTATTAATAATGAAGCACTGACTATCATCAGAGCCCGCAATTGGTCGTCACGATCCATTCCTTTGCGTGTTCTTTTGCAGACTGAGCGATCCGTTCGCGCGCATCTCGGAAACAGATGTGAGTAGGTACATGCGCGGTTCGTGCGCACGTTGTGCGCGCCCCGCGTCTACACTGATGCAATGCTCGTTTCGTGTTGCATTGCATGTTGCGTTGCAGCAGTCTGTACCCACCTTAAGGTAACTTCGCGGGACTCGCAGTAGCAAGTGCCGCGTCAAGACGAGTGGTCACGTTTAACTTTTTATTTCTGAAAATGCCAGGAAAGTATTGCGTAGTATACGGCTGTTTGAACTCGGCTTCATCAAAACCGGAGCTATTGTATTTTAAACTTCCTGCTGATATTAAAAGGTAAGAATGATTTCTAGTTATTGTTATTTAATCGTTTTCGAATTACGTATAAGGGTCAATCAACTATTTTACCCACACTTTGCTGTCCCCGACACTTCATTATAAATATGCACTAATTAACAATAGACATACACAAATGAGATGTCACAATTGCATCTAAGATTGCTAGGCACTACGGAAAACTTGATCACGTTCTCGAAAATCTTTCATTTCTATAATTTTTTATGGTAACTCAGCATACGAAATATTCGCACCATACAAAATATTCCTGTCTAGAGTCCACATTAACTTGTGAAGTTTCATAATAAATGAACTTCTACTTTTCGATTTCAGTTGAATTTTATTATAGAAAAAGACGGTATAACAGTTTATTGTGTGTAATACAAATCTTTAAAAAGACAAACCACTTTTACGAAAAAAAATCCCAAATTTGTGTCCCCTAGTAAAATACTTTTTCGTTCGTATACTGAGTTACGCTCAAGAATTTCGCCAGGAAACACATAGATGGCTCTGTTTATCATTAGTAGCTTCGACTCCATTTGCCTTTTCTCACACGGCGCGACGGGGTGTTTCGGTAGCGACTTCGAGCCGCCAGTCCGCAAAGTACGTCCGGAGGGAGTGCGTGCCTTTTTGTGTCGTCTGCTGAGTGACCGCGATTTCTCGATGTAAGTTATAATATTTACTTATATTAATCAGCTGTTTTATAGTACGTAACATGTGTTTTCGGCTAAAGTTCACGCCAAGTACCTTAATCAAATAGTAATGTGCTTTTTCGATGAAAATATATCAAGTGTCTGCTGAGTTACTTGTATACTGATTTACTTTGGCGGTAACTCCAGAGACATTCTTGGTAACTCCTAAGACATTTAGGTACTTAGTAAGATTAGCATGTATCTCGTATAGTAAAGACGGCCCTATTTTAACTAGTTTTCAATAAGGAGGAAGAATACGTCTGTTATTCATGTTACCCCTACCTACAGTGTGCTGATTTGGTGTTGGAGAAGGAAGGTGGATGATAGTAGATTGATCGTTTTTGTGTTTATCTCTAAATACATTTTTAGTTCATTTTTAGTTTGTACGTTTAGTGTTTTTGTTCGTTATGTAAATACTTCTACACTATTCTTTTCAGAAATATTACCCGTCCTAAAATGGCGCGACTGACGGCGGCTGAAAAGCAAAGAAGGTACAGGGAACGACTTAAACAGAACACTGAAAAATACGAAGAGGCTAAAAGAAAGCACCGTGAACACTACCATAAAGTTAAAAGGCTTGCAAAAGACTTAACGCCAAAAGAAAAGAAACAAGCTAATCTAATCTGGAAAATGAGACAAAGAGAATATAGAAAGAAAAGGAAGAATTTACAAGTTATTTTGGATGCAACACCACCGAGTTCTCCGATATCTGGTGTACTTAATGTCTACCACGAGATACCAGTTGCGTCTCGAGAACGTGGACGAAAAAAAGTAAGAAAAGATAGGAGTAAAGTATATAGAGAGAATAAGAAATTACAAGAAGAAAACAAGAAGTTAAAGAAAAATTGTGAGAAGTACAAAAAAATACTAATTAGAAACAAAATAAAAGAAGGAGAGTCTGAAGATCAGAAACGAAATTATAAGCTATTGACAAATTCAATTAAAGAGCGATATGAAAGAATTAAGAGCTACAAGGAGAAAATGTTGTTAAAAAGCCTTCTTAAAACTGACAGCATAGACAAATGTAGAAAGAAAACACAATTACTACGAGAAACATTCGGAATAAACAGACAGTACGTTAAAAAAAAAACAACGCAACGGCCTACGATGCTACTTCAGAAAAAAATACAGCAGTTAACCCGCAAACCGCAAACCGCGGTATGCCTTGCTCATATTACTATTTTACAAAGAACCGCCCGTTTTTCGTCAAAAGTGCATCAGTCGATGCTCGAGAAACATGCTTGTGTAAAACTCATGCCAACATGACACATAAGGTTCAAGCACTGAAAAAACAAGGTGTCCTGAAAACCAGCGATTTGAATGTCATTATTCAAAAGACAGTATGCAGCAACCGGTCAAAGGATTGTATGTACAATAATTGTGAAACATGCAAAGATATAAAGATGGAATATGTTCAAGAAAAAGTAACTGGCTTCGTAAAGTATAGTGAATGGATAAAAAAGGAAGAAAAATATGAAAAAGAAGGAAAAATTTTCAAAACAATAAAGAATGTGAAAGAAGTACAATGTGTTGATGTTGCGCACTTACTGCAAACATTTGAGAACGATATTAACCACTTCAAAAAACATATTTATAACATCAAAATCCAGTTCCATAATTTTCGAGAGTGCTTAAACCATCTGCAGCCTAATGAGTGCGCAATTGTAGTCGACTTTAGTGAAAATTATAATTGCAAATATCATGAAGAAGTTCAATCCCACCATTTTGGAGGCTCTCGAAACCAAGTATCGCTGCACACAGTGATGGTTTATACATACCACCCCGAAAATAAATATTATGCGAACTCTTTTTGTACAATTTCTTCGTCAAATTGTCACCAGCCTGCCGCCATCTGGACACACTTGCACCCGATCTTGCAATGGGTAAGAAATGAACATGATGCTGTGGATACAGTTCACTTCTTTTCTGACGGACCATCCACACAATACAGGCAGAAACAAAACTTTTATTTGCTTTGCACGAAATACTTTGACTATGGATTTACTGCTACCACTTGGTCCTTCTTTGAAGCCGGGCACGGTAAGGGTCCTGCAGATGGGATTGGAGGATTTCTAAAGCGCACTGCTGATATGGACATCCCAAATGCACAAGAATTTTTTAACCAATTGAATGGCACCAGTAAAATCAAGCTGTTCTTAGTAGAAGACGAAGCTATTAAACAAATGCAAGGTGAGCTGCCAAAAACAATACCACGACTTATTGGAACTTTACAAGTCCATCAAATATTTACCGAAGAACGAAACTCATTAAAGTATAGATGTCTTACCTGCTTTTGTAAAGAGAATTCTTTGAAAAGAGGTTTTTGCAATTGTCTCAATCCCAAAACATATAAAGTTAATTTCAAGTCCGCCACACAAGAGACCGTCGAATCTGCAAGACTAGAAAACATTGAGCCCCCAAAAGAAGCTCATTTTGAACCTACGGGATATTATTCTCCAGCTTCTCTCGATCTATCAGATGATGATGTGCCGCTTGCTATACTGAAAGATATCCAAAATATACCGCTTCGTTCCAGTATTTATCAAGCAGTTTATGTATCTTCTGCTGAGAGTGATGGCGATCAGCCAGCACAAATGCATGGCAAAGAAAACTACAGACGTGGATCGAAGTCTACAGGCATTGCTATGTTTGAGGATTCAGAAGGACTGCTGGCTACGACAAGTAACTATGAAGTTCCACAACAGGTGTCAGCTGGCGATTTTCTGCATGTCCATGTGTATGGCATGAACAAGAAAAAGAAAACTTATTCTTACGTGTGCAAAGCTTTGACACCTATCGAAGAAGACGGTGAAGTGAAAGTTATGTTCCTACGGGTTGTTAGTGATGATGCAAAGACATTCAGAATTGATAAGCATGATATGAGTCATGTCAATTATGAAGATATTATCAAAATCTTGCCAACACCTGCCTTTTTGGGAAATGGACAATACAAATTTGAAAGATCGATTGATATTTTCGAAAAATAAGTTCAGAAAATTTTAAATGTGCCTTTCTTCATTTTTACTTTTTGATCTTTTGATTATTTTTACTAAACAGAGTTTAGTTTATTTAATTATATGCCATCCATTTGTTATTTTTTTATTGTATGTCTTAGGCGTTACCCAAATTTGTCTCTGGAGTTACTTTTTGTCCCCAAACTAAAAATGACATTTTAGATTATAACATGCTCATTATGTGATTGTATAAAGTTTATATTAATAGTTTTTAATTCACACGGTTGTCGACCTTTATAACAAATTTAATTCTCAGTAGTATTTCTTTAACAGTTACTTTTATTGAAAATACCCCTTCTTTTTAGTTTTAAATTAACTTTGATTAGTTTTAAATTAAAAATTAAAAATACTTGAAGACTGATTATGCCAAAATAGTTAATTATGCATGTAAGAGTAAATATATTTTTTTTTTGTTTTAAATCGTGTTTTATTCGCCATTTATCTGATGCTGAATGCAGGTAACACTGGAGACAGTTTTTGAGGGTATGTGTTGTAGTTTTCTACAAAAACTATGTTAATTTTCAATTAACTTCGCTGCTTTTCTAAATCATTAAAGTAGATGATATTATTAATGCCTTAGTCGAGTCAGAATATTAAAAAAAAAAGATTATTTTATTAAAAAAAAATATTTGTAATCTGTCCAAAGTGTGGGTAAAATAGTTGATTGACCCATAAGTCCGTGTGATCGATCATAATGAATTCGTGAACTTACTTGTAAATCATGAATGCGGCGGTTTTGAGGGTATTTAAAGCTGATAGTGCAATAGTGATAGTGGTAACATAACAATAAATAAATCCAAGATGGCGACTGCAATAGGTATTCTATATCAATTTTTTCGTCATGGGTGTCGTTTTCATGGTTTTCGAGGGTGTTGAAGCCGATAGTGCTGTCAAAACGTGAATCCAAGATAGCGGCTGCAAAAGGTACCTGTCAATTTTTTCGTCATGGGTGTGTGTACTTTTTTATGTAATGGGTTTTTTAATTACTAGATATCACACGCATTTTCGGATTGAAACGCGGTACGGTTCGTAGCCGCTCATGAGCCCAGCCCGCGCGAAACCTGCGCTGCGGCGTCTACCGCGCGCCCACTCCGACGAGCGTAGCAAACGTTTTCTTCCAACCGCGGCTCGCGTACGCTCCCGCTAAAACTTGTAAAAGGTTCCGCCGTAATGACAAAGTTAAAGATCTAAAGATCTTCTACAAGTTGTTGTGTGTTATTATTAAATTGATTTCCGTGTTTAAACTATCGTCTTTTGCTGAGGTTAACCGACGCCATGAGATTACCTATTTAAATTATGTTTGTAAGCTATTTATTCAAATTCGATTGATTGATCACTACAGAAGAAAAATGTAAAAAAAAATTGTATCAAAAACATTAAAAGTGACAACCCTATTGCTTCAAGGGAGCGTAGGTAATTATGTTCTCAACTAGGCTTAGTTTCCCTACTGTCCATATTTATACTGTGTCGATAGTTACTGTAAATATGTTTTTGGTCCTCGCAAATACGTGAGCGTGCGCGGGGGGTACGGGGTGCGGAGGGAATTAATCTTGTCGAATCCTGAACCCCGCTTAGTTCGCAGTCGCGCGACAGCGTTTGCAAGACAAGGTTCGGGCGTGTGTGTGTTCGGGCTATTGGCGCCAAAACATCATTATTGTCGTAAGTATCTATCATTATTTATTAACTAGGTAGGTTTTCACTCAGCGTCTATCTGACCCCGGCCAGGAACTCGAGTAAGTAGCGTATGGCACAAAAATTCACCAGCAAGACATACCTACTGATTTCGTACCATTCAAAATACGTTACCATTCAAAGTTTTTAAAATAATTAAAAATGTCTTTTTATGTGTCATTCATTATATCAGTGTAGTCACTTTTTGCTTCTTTTTACAGGAATCAAAATGAGTTCAAGAAGAGATTTGATATTAGAACTAGCCAAGAAATCTAACAGAGAACCAAATTCCAGTCGAGATAATACTGATACTAATTCTAAAGCACAAGTCCAAAACGCTTTACTTTGTGATGAATGTATGCCAGAATCAGATGAAGAACCTTGTGAACCACCACTGGAACAAACGACGACATTATTTGAAGACTCTGATGACAGCGTCCGAGATAAAGATTATATACCTGAGGATCTATCATCTTCGGAATCTGACGAAGAATGTAATTATAAGACAGCAGCATCTCAAACCTCTCAAGCTCTGCCACCACGCTCACCGTCAGCTTCACCACCAAGGCGTTCCTCACCGGCTTCACCACCAGGTTTTCCACTAAGATGTTCGCCATCATTACTCGAATCAGGTTCGCCAGGTACGCTATCTTTACTTCAATCAGGCTTACCACTGCTACGTTCACGATCTGGTTCACCTCAACATCTTTCAGAACAAAGTACTTCAACAGTGTTACGAGGTTTGCCAGTAAATGCTTCACCATCCACTGAAACCCAAATGGAAAGAGGAGTAAATAAAGCAGGTTTGCCGCGAAAAAGAATGGTTATTTCCGAACCATTAGTAGAAAGAAAAAAAAGAAAATTAGTCTGAGATTGCAAAACTTGAATTAAAACCCCCTTGTGGAGAAAAATGTCCGAAAAAATGTTCCTATAAGTTTACACCTCTTCATAGAGACAATATTAATAATATGTACCGTATACTTAACAAAGAATCTCAAGGTATATTCGTAAAAGGAATGGTTGACACAAAAAAAGTTAAAACAAGAAGGACTTCACAAAGGGAAAATGCTTAACGGAGTTTATCTTATGCATATCATTTGAAAGATAGTATTGATGACAGAATTGAAGTGTGCAAAATTTTTTTTATCTACTTTGGGATACAATGCTAAAAATGATTGCAGGGTTTTAAACATCTTAAAGAGAAATGTGGATGATCAGAAAGATAAAAGAGGCAAATATACACGGGAAAATAAAATAGATAGAGATATTATAAAAAATCACGTATTAAAATACAACCCAGCCATATCACATTATAGACGTGAACATGCACCAAAAAGACTTTTACTTACCTAGCGATATAAACATGACAGAAATGTACAAAAATTTTTGCGAAACTGAACCTGATACTAAAGTGTCTGTAGAAACATACCGTCATGTTATAAAAAAAGAGATGAATATATCCTTTGCCCACCTAGGCCATGAAGAATGTGAACTATGCGCGTTATTCCAAGAACACAACAAGGATCACATTGAAAGTCAAGACCAGGAGGTCAATTCCACTAATAAATTTACAACGAAATCGCAACAGAACCGTAACTAAACGATCGCTATTGAGCGTTTTTCTATTCTGCTAAAATAACAACGATATCGTTAAGTTGAAGTTAAAAACTCGATTCTACTAACACAACCGATCCCGAACGGAACGTTAACTTGTTAAAATCGCTATTCTACTAATGTTTTGACACAAGCGTCACTCGAAAACAAAACGAAACTTGAACGGAACTAAGCGTCTCATCTGTCAAAATTAGTCGCTACGGAAAAGTTGGCTTTGTATAACTTTTTCTTGACAGTTCGCATTTATCCTTTAATTAAGATGATGTTCTACAATGAATATCTTAGTCTCGCCGATCAAGTAGACATCGGAAGAGTGAGAAGACGAAATTTGGCGTCAAGGCTACGTAATTTCGCCTTTGACTTAACCGATCGCGAGTTTGTGAAAACCTATAGGCTTTCCAAAAACGTCGTTCAGCAGCTAATTGACGGTATTAGCCCCCATATGCCTATTAGCCTTCGTTCTGATGGTATTGATACACCGACAAAGGTATGATTTATCTTGTCACCTTTATCCTCTAACATGTCTTAATTTTTTTTTGCTTTCTCATGAACCAACTATTAACTCAAGTTCTATTCATTTTAGATCTTGGTAGCACTGGCATTTTACGCGTGTGGCTCATACCAAACCTTAGTTGGACAATCATCTAGTCATTCATTGTCACAACCATCGGTTTCCCGTGCCATTCAACAGGTTACAGAGGTTCTTAACCTACCTCAAATATTTAAAAAATATGTAAAGTTTCCTGGCACACAGCAAGATCGTGAGGAAATAAAACGGGGGTAGGTACAGTGTTTAATTAACTTTGTACATTTGTAACTATGTTGTAATAATCAATGCAATTCATTCGCAATTCATTTTTTGCAGTTTCTATCAGAAATTTGGCATGTCATGTTGGCGCCACTGCTTCCGGCTACCAAACATAGCGCCAATATCACGGAGTCAAGCAACGCACCGTGAGTCCAGTGCTGCCACCTGCGGTAAACCGGACGTTGGAACGTTGCTGGCTACCCGCATCGGCTGACGTCACTTCGGTGGGGGAATACAAGTCTTCATAAACCCCGAGCTCAGTGGGCTGAGCTCTCTTTTCCCTTGCGCTTCATCGTAGCAACAACACTTACATTGTTATTATTGTCAAATATGTATATGTCTTGTAATTAATTAATTGGTTGTAAATTAAAAGTGATTAAGTTTATAAACTATCTATTTATTCGTGCTTAAAATAGACGTTAACTTACATCAGAAGTGCTTCAATTCAAGCCTACAAATGGGCCGAAAGTCACGTGCCCGTCAACGGGAACGGAAAAGGAGGAAACGTACAAGATCATCATCATCATCGTCAAGCAGTAAGTCCAGTAGAAGCTAAACGCCTTCACCAAATCGTAAAATAGCAAAAAAATCAGTCGATAGTCAAGAAGCGGGTTGCTATAGTATGGTTTTGAACTCAATGGTACCAGAATTTGACCCCCTTACAGATAAAGTACACAATTGGCTCAATATTGTTGATTTGCATGCTAAAACATTTAATTGGAAAGATCAGGTGATCATTTACCAGGCTGTCAATAAATTCGTATACCGACCTCGCCGCCGAGGTCCGTCGCGACGACCCACTCAAAACCCTCCTCGACTTTTGCAAACGAGCCAGCCCGCGCCGCTGAGCCTTTAGCTTTAATAACCCCTAATTAATGAAACGACCCAGCCTGATCGTCCCTTGCTGTCCCTAACTGACGCCGCTAAGCCGAGGTCGTATTCCACAGGGAATGCCCTTAGCGAGCGGTCAGTAGTTTTTAGCTTGTAGCTAGTTTTGTTGCCTTGGCTGGGGGCCTTAAATTCATTTGAGGCCACCACAGGTTAGTCCGGTAAAGCAGTTGATATCCCAAGTGTGTTAACTTGCTAGTAGTCATACCTAAAAACAAAAAAAAAAAATTGTAGCGGATGGGTGTGGGGCACACGAAACAAAAACTCTATAATGATGGGGATGTGTTTAACATGGCTGTCCAATGCTCCAGCACACGTTACTTCTATCGAATTAGTTTTCCCGAAAGAATTTCTTACTGTCTTCCGAACTCCCGACAAAAACAAAAGAATTAAAAAAAACCAATAACAGACATCGACAGTTTTGACCATCCACAATTTTTACGTCACTGAAAAAAAATTGCCTACCATAGCAAGCTGCAAAAAAAGTAACAGGAAGACCTACATTTTTAAGGATCTGCAGCAAGCCTCAGACGAATACTAAAAAAATTAGGTTTTAAGTGAAAAAATTAGATTTTAAAGAATAGAATATCTTAGAAAGATAAAAAAATATAGAGAGGAAGCCAAACCTATCATTTACACTGATGAATCATACGTCGATAGTTCCCACGCGTCTCACCATTCTTGGACAGACGAAATAAAAGGCATTAAAAAAAACCTCTATCTGAAGGTAGCCGCTTGGTCATAGTACACGCGGGTAGTGAAGCACGTTTTGTGCCGAATGCTTTGCTGACGTTTAAAGCCGGTACCAAAAGCGGTGACTACCACGACAACATGAATTCGGAGAATTACGACCGGTGGCTCCGTACTAAACTGATGCCGAATTTACCGCCTAATTCAGTCGTGTTAGTCGATAATGCATCGTACCACAACAAACAACTCGATGCTGCATCAACTTCCAATACAAAGAAAGCAGAAATGCAAACCTGGCTCCGTCAAAAAGGAATTGAATTATAAGAATCCATGTTAAAGCCGGAGTTGTACAACTTAATAAAAAATACTAAGATCAATTTAAGAAATTTAACATCGATGCCATACTAAACGAAGCAGGTCATTCTGTACTTCGTTTGCCCCCATATCACCCGGACCTAAATCCTATAGAAATGGCCTGGTCTCAAATAAAGGGATATGTCACCAGCAAAAATGGGAGTTGGAACCTGACGCGGATAACTGACCCGATTAATGAAAAAGTAAATTTAATGGGAGCAACAGAATGGGAGAAATTATGCACAAAGGTAAAGGAAATAGAAGCCGAGTATTGTAAAACGATCATGTGGTCGACATGATGACAGAAACATTCATTATTCGCGTAGGTGATGATGATTCTGACTCAAGTGATGATGAAAGCTCAAATGCCGATAGCGAAGACGATGAAATGGACACCTCTTGCAACAACACTGCATCCTCATCTGGTTTTCACGTCACCCACGACGACTTAATGGAAGGAGTTATAACATTTGTAATTAGATTAAGACCAATGTGTTACGCATGGCCAACCTTAATAGATTGCTGCATCGGCAAACCTGCATATACATTGCACACGGCACCTACGGGCACGAAACGCAAGCTCGGCATAACGTGACCAATTGACGTCAATCGAACCTTTCCATAGAAACTTAGAAACGTGGAGCGGCACTTTTGGATCTGACATCGACCAATTGACACTTTAGTAAAATTAATCGTAATTTCAATACTTTGTAATACAGTAATAAATTAGTTTATTAAAATTAATCTGCATTTTTTTGGATCCTCCGGCTGCACCCATCGTAATTGGCGCAGTCGGTAGGATAGTCCAGTAAATTCAGTGAATCGATCACCGACAACGGGCTATTCGAACCTACGGGTGTGCGGCTACGGGGGAGTATCCGAATATCGATACCACAGAGAGATGTAGATTTGGTAAGTACCTAGATCTACTAGAGTTGCTCGCCTTCCTATGTTTTAGTATCCTTTGTGTACTTCCCTTTTTTTTTTCCTGTGTTTCCTTTGTGTTAATTTCCTCAAGTGTTTCTATTAAACTTTCAAAATTTTTCACCCACGTATATCACGGACTCCTAAGTCGAGTATTCCTAATAGGAACTCGCAAACCGATGCGAATAGGAATTTAGATGCTATATCAGAAGATAGTGGGAGTGTAGAGTCTTACTTAATTATAGAGAATAATTTAACTAACAAAATGAGTACCGATTTGGTAGATCAAGTTTACAAGGCCTTACGCCTCGTTCCCGAATTTGACGGGAACCCGAACGTGCTCACGCGGTTTGTACGTTTATGTGACCAACTTGTCGCGCAATTTGTTAAGGCAGAGCCAGGTTACGAACTAAGTAATTTATCCTTGTTGAACGGCATACTTAATAAAGTTACCGGGAATGCCGCTCGCACTATAAATTCAAACGGCATTCCCGAAACATGGCAGGGTATTAGAAACGCCCTGATTAATAACTTCTCGGACCAGCGGGACGAGACCGCCTTATACAATGATCTGGCCCTGTTAACACAAAAGAATTTATCACCACCGGAATTTTACGAAAAGTGCCAAACTTTATTTAGCACAATTATGACCTATGTGACCCTGCATGAGTCCATATCTACTACCATCGAAGCCAAACGGGCACTATATAAAAAATTAACCCTACAGGCATTCGTTCGTGGCCTAAAAGAACCTTTAGGCTCGCGTATTAGGTGCATGCGACCCGACACCATTGAGAAGGCTCTCGAGTTTGTGCACGAGGAAATTAACACCATGTACTTACAGCAGCGTAACGACCATTTGCCGGAGCGGAGACCTGTGCAGTCTACGTCTTCATTTAATCCCAGTACGTATCAGATTAAGCCATTTAATTTGCATACTCCACAGCCAGTCACTTTTTCAGCACCGTTTAATCAGCCCGGTCCCTCTAAAAGTTTTTATCAGCCACAACCGCCAAGGCCAATGCAAGCCTGGAGACCCCAAGTGCCTTTCAATCGCGGTCCCACGCGAACCCAACAAATGTTGAGCGCACCCCCGCCTAACTATAGGCCCCAGAGCAACGTGTTCCGATTGCCTCAACAAAGGCCTGGTTACACGCCCATTAATAATGGCCCTAAGCCCATGAGTGGTGTAAGCCACTTTGTTCCCAAACCTATGCCGAGACCTTCGACAGGACATGACTGGACTCAACAAGGAAATCCACCTCCCAGTAACTATTTTAAGACTCGTGAGACGAATGTTAACGAAGTAGACTTTTACGACTATTATGAGTACCCTGACTATGCCTATAATGACTATTACGACCAGTTCTACCCCGTACCTCACAATTACGAACCTATGTATGAGCCACTAGCTCATAGTGATTATGTTCCTGTGCACGTAGAGGAACATCAGAATGTGCCTGAAGGAACATCTGCCCAAGGAATGTCTGCTGAAGGCCAGGATTTTCATACAGCCCCGAAATCAGACAAACCAAAATAGAGATTAACTTGCAAACCCAGAGACAACTTCCATTCATTCAGATTGCTAGTCCACCCATTAAACTATTAGTAGATACAGGTGCGAACCTATCTTTTATTAGCCCGAACGTTGTAGAAAGATTTTATCATCATATCCAGTGTAATTATGAGCCTTTCGAAGTCACTAACATCCACGCGACAACTCGTAATAATTATTCCATTACTATACCGTGCTTCCCGGAATTTAAAGAAACCTGTGACATTACCCTATACATTTACAAGTTCCACAATTATTTTGACGGCTTAATAGGCTTAGATTTACTAGAAAAGTTAGAGTCTAATATAGATTTAAAGAATAAGGTTCTTGTTACACGTAATTCATCTAATCCCTTGCGAATGCATGATTCACGTAATTGTAATCTTTACGAGGACATAGTACCCGCTAATTCATCCAAATTAGCTAGAGTCCCCATTAATCTTCATGATGGTGACGTAATAATATCAGAGCAGACTATTTCCAATTGCACTATTCGCGACTGTGTTACTTCTGTTAAAAATAACCGTGGCATCATAGAAATAATTAATCCAACTAAACATGATGTAGTTTTCTCAATGGATAGGCCAGTTACCGCGGAACTTTTTAACGAGCAAAGCGCGACTATCTATCAGCCTAGCGATCGCGTATCCGAGGTATTATCAAAACTACGCACTGACCATCTGAATCCTGAAGAACGAGCTAACTTAGAATCTCTTTGTGCACAATATGCTGACGTTTTCTATATCGATGGTGAACCTCTAACTTTCACCAATAAGATAAAGCACAGTATTCATACCACCGACGAATTACCTGTCTATACTAAGACCTATAGATATCCCTTTGTTCACAGACAGGAAGTTCAGGATCAGATTAGCAAAATGTTAGACCAAGGGATAATCCGTCCCTCGCAGTCAGCCTGGAGCTCGCCCATCTGGGTAGTTCCAAAAAAATCTGATGCGTCCGGAAGGGCTAAATGGCGCATAGTCATTGATTTTCGTAAAGTCAATGAGAAAACCCTCGATGACAAGTACCCAATCCCCAATATTAATGACATCTTAGATAAACTTGGTAACTGTCATTACTTCACAACTCTAGACCTTGCAAGTGGATTTTACCAGGTAGAAATGGACCCAGCCGATATTCACAAAACGGCCTTCAATGTAGAACATGGGCACTTTGAATTTTTACGCATGCCCATGGGTCTCAAAAATTCTCCATCCACGTTTCAACGCGTGATGGATAATGTCCTCAGGGACCTCCAAAATGTTATATGTCTCGTATATCTTGATGACATAGTCGTTTTTAGTGTCTCCTTACAGGAACACATGATAAATTTAGAAAAAGTATTCAAGAGATTAAGGGAATCAAACTTTAAGATCCAGATGGATAAGTCGGAGTTTTTAAAGCTTGAAACTTCATACTTAGGTCATGTAATAAGTAAGGACGGTATTAAGCCTAACCCCGATAAGATCATTGCCATCCAGAAATTCCCTATTCCTAAGACAGCTACCGAGATCAAACGCTTTTTAGGCCTGTTAGGATACTATAGGAAGTTTATTCCTGACTTTGCGCGCATTACGAAACCCATGACGCAATGTCTCAAGAAAGGTTCTAAGGCCACCTTCAATGACCCTAACTACATCGATTGTTTTGAAAAATGCAAGTTACTACTGACTAACGACCCTATACTGCAGTACCCTGACTTTTCTAAGGAATTTGTGCTTACGACTGACGCATCTAACTTTGCCATAGGAGCTGTCCTTTCCCAAGGGCCTATAGGGCAAGATAAGCCCTTAGCATACGCGTCTAGAACATTAAACTCCAGTGAGATTAACTATAGCGTAATCGAGAAGGAGCTATTAGCCATAGTTTGGGCTACTAAATACTTTCGTCCATACTTGTTTGGGAGAAAGTTTAAGATA
Source organism: Melanchra persicariae (assembly GCA_947386135.1). NCBI lineage: Eukaryota > Metazoa > Arthropoda > Insecta > Lepidoptera > Noctuidae > Melanchra > Melanchra persicariae. The sequence goes on along the minus strand of OX376673.1, from coordinate 5,473,837 downwards.
GTTACAGACCATAAACCCTTACAATGGGTTATGAGCCTTAAAGAACCAGGCTCCAGACTCACACGTTGGAGACTTAGGTTGAGTGAATACAATTTTACTACAGTATACAAGCAAGGCAAAAAGAACACTAACGCCGACGCATTGTCCCGCATTGAAATCAACAACGAGGACGCTATGTCTATAGCGGTAAATGTATCTGAAAAGCCTCACTCAACAGTAGGTTCTGAAACACTGACAGCCCCTACAAACAACCTTGACATACTCGACAACTCTGACACAGCAACTGTTCACACTAGTAACGAAGCCCCTATTCTAGAAGTGCCAATATCAGACGAACCCTTAAATAAATTCAGTAGACAAATCTGTTTTGTACTTGTAGGCGATATAAAAAAACGACCGACAGTGAGTAAGCCATTTGAAACGCATACCCGAACTACCATTCAACTATCCGAGTCTAACCTGACTAACGACGTTATTAATGCAGTCAAAGAATATGTGAACCCTAAAGTCAAAACCGGTTTAATCATCCATCCTCCTCTTGCCATGTATAAAATAATCCCCATAATTCAAGTCAACTTCAAAAGCTCTTCAATGAACATGGTTCTAACTAAAGTTGAATTAGAGAATGTTAAAGACTACCTGCGTCAACAGGACATCATAAAGAAATACCACGAAGGTAAAACAAATCATCGCGGTATCACTGAATGTTACTTAGCCTTATCTTCTAAATTCTACTGGCCTAAGATGAAAGAACACATCTCCAAGTACATAAATGAGTGTACTATCTGTGGTCAGGCTAAGTACGACCGTCATCCCATCAAGCAAAGATTCAACATTGTACCACCCCCTAGTAAAACCTTTTGAAATTATCCATCTAGATCTGTTCACAGTTCAAACAGAGAAATTCCTTACCATTGTAGACGCTTTCTCTAAGTATGCACAAGCTTATCACCTTGGAGATAGCACCGCTTTAAGTGTAGTACAAGCTCTACTTGTATTTTGCACCCACCATGGGGTCCCATTGACTATTGTCACGGACGGAGGCCCTGAATTCACAAATCAGATTTTCTTAGAATTCAGCCGAACTCATAAAATTATTCACCATAAAATATTAGCGCATTCCCCTAACGACAATGGCATAGTAGAAAGGTTCCATTCTACCATTTTAGAACATCTTAGGGTATTGAAATTAGAGAGACGAAATGAACCAGTCGTTAATCTTATGCCTTATGCCATCTTAGCGTACAATAGTTCGATCCATAGCTTCACAAAATGTAGACCTTTGGACTTGATAACTGGACACTTTGACCCTCGAGACCCAATAGATATTGACCTATCTGAACACTTACTGCAACAGTACTCACAAGACCATAGGAAACGTATGAGTCAAGTATACGACCTTATTAACCAGACATCCTTACATGACAGGACACAACTGACTGAAACCCGTAACAAGGACAGAGAACCCGAGAAGGACTATATCCCCGACCAGCAAATCTTTGTACGCAATCCCATGGCGTCTCGACAGAAGTTAGCCCCGCGTTATACGCAAGATACTGTACTCGCAGATCTTCCAATCCACATCTATACGAAGAAGAAACGCGGTCCAGTAGCAAAATCTCGCCTTAAGCGAAGTCCTAAAGATCCCACTTTGTTACAGGATAATACTATGGCTGATGACCCTACATCCGGCCCAAGGACAGGAGATAACAGTTGAATCACTTGACAATGGACCAGGACTACTTCCCTTCAAATTAGGAGCGGCAAAGATCGTTTCCCATTTCCACTCTTTCCTAAGTCATATAGATTTAGAGAATGTCCATCTTCAAATTGAAGTGGTAAAAACACAGATGGCTGAATTAAGTCCCTTAGTTAACAATAAAACCTTATTCCTATTCGACCCTCATCTGAAACATCTCAATAGTAAAATCAATTTAATTATTAGTAAAATTAATATGTTTGAATCAACGCGTAGTAAAAGAGGCCTTATCGACGGTTTGGGTTCTGTAATAAAATCAATTTCTGGTAATTTAGACTACACCGATGCACTTAAATACGAAAACGCCATAAACACCTTACGTAATAATGAGCATAAATTAGAATTAGAAATTAATAACCATGTTAGTTTAAATAGTAAATTTATTTCACGTAGCTCCCAAATAATAGATAGTATAGTTTCAAATCAAGATAAGATGAACAAAGCACTAAACTTAATTTTGGAAAGTAACGCTAATAGGGATACAGATTTAATTAAATACGCCCATCTGGCCCAACAACTGTTAATCTTAGGAGATAATGTAGAAGATCTTTATGAAGAATTACGAAGTTTAGAGAACACCCTAACATTTATTCGTGCGTTGAGTACCCCGTACTCCCTATTTAATTCAGATGAAATTAAGTATATGTTGGGTAAATTAAGGATTTATATGCTAATGACGAAATCCTTGACGTAGAAATTAGGCATTTTTATGAAATAATTAAACTAGGTTACTTCTATTCTAATAAGCAGATAGTAGTAGTTATAAAAGTCCCGATAGTCGTTTCCTCCACATATAATTTGTATAAACTTTCCCTTGTTCCTAACAGAAACCACGAAACTCTTATACCACCCTCACCTTTCGTAGCACTCTCTAGCTCAGACTCTAGGTACATAGAGACAGAATGTCCGAAGGTAAACTCCATATATCTCTGTGAGTCAACAGCCAACCTACAAATCCAGAGCAAACCAGATTGTATCCAGCATCTCATAGTCCATCAAGAACTCCAACCCAGCTGCAAGCTGACACCCGTAGCTCTCACCACCGAAGCCCTGGAAACCCTGGACGACAAGCATTATACCTTAAGTTTTCCTGTACCAACAAAAGTGAAGATGTCTTGCGGTCAAGAACAATATCGGACCCTACGAGGCAGCTATTTGGCAATTATTCCCCTCAATTGCAACCTGAGAACACCCGCCTTCACTATCTCCAACACTGACGACCACATCAAAGGACATGTCGTGAAGATCATTGAGATGCCCCTATACAACGAGACGAAGCCTGAAAATTATCCGAAGCTCATTCTAAATTCGCCAAATCTACAAAAACTTCACACCCTTAGCAACGAGATAGCGACGCAACTGCCTGTACAATTAGATGACGTCACCGATCCCGTCATTTACCACACTACTATACCCATGTACCTCGCGCTATCCGGTACATGCGCACTCATCGCCACTCTAATCTATCGTCGGCTACGCATAAGAAAAGCATCCAGAGAAATCACAGAAAACTTCAACAGCAACCCTGAAGTCGCCTATGCAATCCCATCACCACGCACTATCAACCCAAGCCAAATAAGGATTGACCCTGGATGTCTACCAGCGACCATCTTGAACAAGTCCATCGATACTCGCTGTTCTACGGAGGGAGGTGTTACGCATGGCCAACCTTAATAGATTGCTGCATCGGCAAACCTGCATATACATTGCACACGGCACCTACGGGCACGAAACGCAAGCTCGGCATAACGTGACCAATTGACGTCAATCGAACCTTTCCATAGAAACTTAGAAACGTGGAGCGGCACTTTTGGATCTGACATCGACCAATTGACACTTTAGTATAATTAATCGTAATTTCAATACTTTGTAATACAGTAATAAATTAGTTTATTAAAATTAATCTGCATTTTTTTGGATCCTCCGGCTGCACCCATCGTAATTAATGGGTCTATTTTGTAGGCGAGCACCTCGTTTTTTGTTTACATTTGCACTTGATGCGAAATCATCGATGATCGACGCGTTCTTCATATGCTCAACCTCCGATTTGAGTTGATTAAACTCCTCAGGCGACACAATACTCTCTTCAGAACACAGACTTGATTTTTAAGGCACAGGATATCCCGCAAAAGCCGTGTCACATCAACATGGTCAATGGTGACCGGTGGGAGTTTGTGTAGTTCCTTTGCTACGAAAACCGGGAAAATCTCTGGATCAGCACTCTTCATCAGGCAAATAAAGTCTTCAAGGTCTCTAGACATTTTCTCCTTCCCCTGTTTTCGAAGTATGGGCATCTTTTTTACATTCAGCACCGAGTCAGCGAGCAAAGTTTTAGCCATCACAATTTCTGCGTCAGATAAAGACGTGGTACACAGCTGATGTATACTCTCTTCATCCATGAAATCCATAACATTGCTTAGGAACGCCAAGAGTTAATTTATTACGACATTAAAGTTCGCACACTTCACTATATTCGAAGACATTTTTTGCCCTCGCACATGAGTCACCGAACAACGATATGTACGCGTCCGCGTTCAATGGCGCATAGCGCACGACGACTATACGACAACGATATTCATCGACATCCTCAATGACAAGGATTATGAGGATTCCGAGGGGTTGGAGGTGTATTCCCAGAGCCCGGAGCCCAGCGAGAGGGAGGAGGAGGAGGAAGACGAGGACCTAGAATTCCTCGAAGTAGAATACCTCGAGCCTGAGTGCCTCCAGGTTGAGGGGAGGGGGCACTTCCAGACCGAGGAGACCGAACCCATCGAGGTAATTATAATTTGAATTACCCCCATCCTAATATTATGAATGTGTAATTACTACTCATCATCATCTGCCTAGCCTTTTCCCAACTACATCGGAGTCGGCTCCCAGTCAAACCGGTATTTTACGTGGAGCGGCTTGCCTACTAGACCTCCACAACCCAATAACTGGGTACAAGACTGAAATTACTACTATGTCAGTACTAATCAAGGATTTTTCTTTTTTCAAGCAAACTTAATGGATAAGTATTTAGCCGACTGAACGCAGAAGGAGGGTAATGTTTGTTTTTTAACCAGTATGAACTTGTCGCTAGAAACGTGTTAGCGCGTCTTCATCATGTCTTTCAATACAGAAGAGTTTATTAGTGCTGTTCAGGCTAGAACTCCGATTTGGCAAAGCAAACACAGTCATCATATGAACAGAAATATTCTCAAAAATTTATGGAAGGAAATTGCGGAATTGTTTCCTAATATGGAGGGTGAGTCAATGAAATATTGTGGGTATTTTAAAACTTTTATTTTTATAGGAATATTATGATAAGACTACTAAAGATACAAAAATATTACAAAGATGGCGACGTATATGGGTATTTCTCATCAAATTTCGAAATTTGATTCCCAAACCATTAGTGCCGAGTCATATGCATTAACTACATAAGTCTTTTTTTTATTTGAATGTACGCTGTCTATACCGCTATTGTTTAAAAAGAAAACGTATTACCTCTAAAGAAAAAAAAGATATGGCTACTTTGTTACCGTGAAAATCATTCCCTCACCTTGTCCCTTACTTCAAAAATATTACTAAAATGTCTAATTATTTGAAATATATGAATATTCTTAACCGCTCAAGCACCGGCAACACCCCGGGGTGTTGTATAGAAAAATCCGTTGAGCCCCGGCAACACACCGGTGTGTCGCGCGATGCAACCGTGTTAAATCTCTATTATAACCAAAACGCAAGGTATTTTATACTGTGGCAAGGTTTACACACTCGGGCATAGACATTATTGATCGTCTAAGCCCGTCTCCGACAAAAAATATAATGTTGGTAGCACTGAAAAAAAAACTCAAACAGACGCTTGGAAACTTTGTGGTCACGAGTGCGTGCTGCTGTCTTGAAAGTGAAAAAAATAAGGTTTGTCTGATTTATTCAACAGAAAGTAAACAAATGTTTATTTCTAAGTAAATAACACATCGTTTTATGTAACATTTTCAAGAAATATCATCATAAAAATACTTTTACGATCAAAGTAAAGTTACGTGTAAAAGTCGCAGTTCGCGCAGCCATTATTTATGATGAAATTTGATTTTTTTGGTGTGCAATCATCGTTAAATGGATAAACATTCATAAATAAGTAGTTATTAGGCACCTGCGGCAAATAAGGCCCGGAGGGTAATAAAGCCCACATTTGAAAACTCGCGCTAAAATATTTCAATTCCGGTTCGAACTTGACTCACAGATGCACAAGACCGTTAGGTTCGCTTTGTTAGTAGACATGAGTGATAAATAACGTCACAGTGAAAAAATCACCGTGATCTGCCACCAGAGAATATGACAGTGACTTTTTGTACAATAACGTCGTTCCAAAATAACGTTGTTTCTTTCTGTCACATTTACTCCGTCTCACTCCGGTCACTGCGATGGTTAATGTTAAATATGGAACGAGAAAATCGGAACGTGTCCGCCCGCGTCTCGCCCGCGCCCCGCATGCGCGCGCCGTTCGGAGTACTTCGGAGATAGTCGTATATTTTCGTGAAATGTTGACTCAGTTTACTCATTGTAATTTGTCAAGTTTGTGCACTTATAAATTTGGCGCCATTTTTTTTTCTTTACCTTTTCTTTGCGCATTTATGCAAATTACGACGTCCAAAGTGTTAGAAATTAGTTTATTCGTTGTAACAATAATAGTGAATAGTTCAGTGTATTTAGTTTAGGTATATAAAAACTGGTCTCTGCCATATAATCGTGTTTATTCGTTGTGTAAATAACAATGATAGTGAATAGTTCAGTGTATTTAGTTTAGGTATATAAAAACTGGTCTCTGCAATTATGGCGGACTCACGCAAAATGAAAACTAGTAATCTATGGAATTGTTTTGAAGGTTTTGGAGACAGTGTAAATAAGGTCGCAATTTGTAAGTTATGTAAAGCTAAGCTTAGTTACAAATCTTCAACTTCCAATTTAAAAAAATACTTGGAGCGAAAACATCCAACTGTGCAGTTTGTTTCTACAAAACAACAGTCAGTCCAATCTGTTCCTGCCGCACCAACTACGTCAGAATCAAACCCGCAAATCCCGCAATCACCATCGGACTGTGCGATGGCTTCCACCTCCAGCGCGAATATGCAGCAACTACAAAATTCAAATTTGCCAACTACGTCAACGGCAAATTCTGATATTATGACAAATTGTATAAGTAACACCAACATACAAAACGTAAATTCCCGTATATTACAGAATCAACCTATGACTAAATATATAAAAAGGAAACTTACACCAAACGAAAAAAAAAGGTTAGATGATCTGTTGATGCTGCTTTTTATTTATGATTATCAGCTTTTTTCAATCGTCGAAGATAGAGGATTTAAGGCCTTTGTTGAAGGATTGAATCCCTCGTACACCTTACCGAACAGGAAAGTACTCTCAAACAATTATCTGCCTGCACTTTACGAGACATGTTTAACAGAAACTAAAGAGAAAGTTGAGCGTGAAGCACTTAGTGTTTGTTTAACTTCAGATATTTGGACTTCTAGCAACAACGATGCGTATTTAGGACTCACAGCCCACTATATTGATGAGGAGTTTACTTTGAAGTCAGTCTTATTAGAATGCGCACCTCTGAGTGGTTCACATACGGCTGAATATATCAAAGAAACTGTACTACGTATTCTTCAAAATTGGAAACTAAAAGACAAAGTTCTAATCGTTGTCACAGACAATGCTAGTAACATGAAATGTGCTGTCGAAAAAATGGGCTATAAGCATTTCGGATGTTATGCCCATTCAATAAATCTAATAGTGAGATGTTGTACCACTGAAAGCACTGCAAACGAAACAATATCAGGAGTAATCACGAAAATTAAAAGTATTGTAGCACATTACAAACGAAGTGTAAAAGCCACTGAAAAGTTACTAATATACCAAAAACAAAATAATATTGCAAATCCGAGAAAGGTACTTCAGGATGTATCCACTAGGTGGAATTCTACTTTAAAGATGTCACAACGCTTTGTGGATTTGGAAGAAGCTATTAAAGCTACAATGGCTTTGACTGACGAGGAATGGGATACCTTGTCAGCCGAGGAATGGCGTATATGTCGCGAGTTATGCACTGTACTCAAGCCTTTTGAACAGATAACTGAAGCGATGAGCGGGGAAAACTACGTGTCTGGGAGTCAAATACTCGTTTTAACTAGAGGTCTGATTTCGGCACTGAATAAAATGCTTCAGATTACTGAAGATCCAATGGAGGAAGATTTTGCAGACAGTCTTCATGAAATAACTAAAAACCTAATACGTTATTTGAGATTGGAGACTGAAAGAAGATTCGCTAATATCGAGGCTAGTAAGACGATTGGTGTTTCGACAATGCTAGATCCACGATTTAAACTACATGTGTTTAGAAACCAGGTTTACGCAGCTGATATTAAAAAAACAGTAATTGACCTTGTCACTACCAATATAAATAAAAATTTGCCAGTTCAGCAAAGAAAAGATGTGGACGCCCCTGAAGAACCCATAGCAAAAAGAAATAAGTTTGATATTTGGGACGAATATGATACCATAGTAAACACAGTGCGCCCTGAAGGTACACCTAGATCGCAGGCAGTACTGGAAGTACAGAGATACCTAGAGTTACCTGTTACACGAAGACAGCAAGATCCATTAGAATGGTGGAAGACTTTCAAGCATAGCTTTCCCAATTTAGCAGTTTTGGCCAGAAAGAAATTAAATTTTATGGCTACTTCTGTACCCTGTGAGAGGCTCTTTTCTAAAGCAGGAAGTATTATGACCGAGAGACGTACAAGGCTTGGCATTAGAAAAATGCAACAGCTTTTATTTTTAAATTCTAATTATAAAACCAAATAAAAATTTGAAATAGTATATATAGTAAAAATGTAAATAATGTACATTTAAAATCAATGTAAATAGTTGGTCAAAATATAAAACACGCCGCTGTCATCAACATATGCGACAGTCCTAAGCCTGTGTAAAGTGTGAAGGATATTATGATCAAATCAACTGTAATAACAATACTCAAACAATTTTGCACGCAATTTTTTAACATCCTGTTACCTTGTATAAAATAATACGTACCTATAGGTACACTAGCTTCCGCCCGCGACTTCGTCCGCGTGATGTATAGGAAGTTATCCCAAGGGAACATATATTACCAGGATAAAAAGTACTCTTTATATTAATCCAGGTAATATGCTACATGTATGCAAAATTTTATCCAAATCAGTTCAGCCGTTTTCCCGTGAAAAAGTAACAAACATCCATACATCCTCAAAAACTTTCGCATTTATAATATTAGTACTAAAGTACTGATTAGCAGGATATAATAACACCGAGGTGTACTTTTTTCTTTATTCTGCATTACAGCTGCAGGTGATAGTTTTTATTGATAATAGCGAATAAACGACTTAATTATCAAATCGTGTATAGTCACATTACAAAACGTTCCAAATATCTATTACCTATCCGACGTGATCGACGTGACATAGTCACGGTGATTTTTCACCGTGATTTTTTTATAACTGGAACAACAGTCACGGTGATTGATTTATAACGACTTTGCCCATGTCTATTTGTTGGTAGCGCGCGGACGCCGCGAATCTACTCACAGATCGAATAAAAATGTCTCCACGTCGAGCTCCGTGGACTCAAGAAAACTTGCGTTCTGCTATGGCAGCCGTACAACGAGGGCAGTTGACGCAGCGTGGTGCAGCAGAGCGATATAATATACCTAGACGTACGCTAAGGAACCACTTGAAAAGTGGAAATACAATGCGATGTATAGGATGCCGTTCAATTATGACTGAAGCTCAAGAATGTGATCTTGTCAACATAATCATAAGATATGCAAATATAGGGATGCCACTTACTCCAAAGCTTATTCGCAGACAAGCATTCATCTTTTGTGAAAAATATGAGCTAAAACATAACTTCAACGCAGACACATTGGCCTTGCTGGCAAAGACTGGCTAAAGATGTTTTTGAAACGGCATCCAGAAATTTCAAAGAGAAAGGCACAGTTCATGAATCCAGCTAGGGCGCAAAAGCTAAACAAACCAATCGTTAGCCAACACTTCTCAGAAATCAAAAAAAAATATGACGAGCTTGGAATTATAACACACCCGCAAAGACTTTACAACATAGATGAAAAGGGATGTCGGTTGACTGTTCATAGTCAACAGACTGTTCTAGCACAAAGAGGAGCTCGACGAGTCCATTTAATAGCGCCAGAGCATGCTCAAAATGTCACGATCGCAATGTGTGTCAATGCTGTCGGGACCGCTATTCCACCGATGATAATATTTAAAGGACAGAGGCAGAAACCTGAATTCAGTGACAATTTACCCGCGGGGAGTTTCGTGAAGATGTCAGCAAAAGGGAGCATGACAACTGAACTATTCGTGGAGTTCATTAAACATTTGGCAAAATATAAGACTCAAGGAAAAATTTTGTTGATCTTCGATGGAGCGTCATCGCACTTGGATTACACGGTCGTTGAGGAAACAGACCGGCATGACATAGTCCTTTATTGTCTCCCGAGTAATATTACGCATGAGCTGCAACCTCTGGACAAATCTGTGAATAAGTCGTTTGAACATTATTGGGATAAAGAGGTTTTAAGATACATGTACCAAAATCCTGAAAGACGCATAACGAAAACCAGTTTTAATACAATTTTCACAAAGGTGTGGTCACAGTGTTTGACTCACGACAATACAGTAAACGGTTTTCGAGCTACGGACTTGTACCCTTTCAACCCTGACATATTACCTGACGAGGCATTTGCTCCATCAATTTTAACAGAGCTGCCTCCACCAACAGAACCCAGCGCTTAAGTAGGCTCAGACACAGATCATCCAGATAATTATACTGTCAATCAGCCAGAAGAACAGCTTCGAAACGAGGATGATTCTCAATCTCATTTAGAGCAAGTTCCTGATTTACCCGAGAAAAGTCCTGCTCAAAGCGCCATGGATCTAAATAATTTGTCAGTCTTAACTAACCAAGAGCATGAAGACACTATTCAATCATTTGAAAAGATCTTGAATGATGTAGAAACAACACCAAAGAAGGCACAAATCATTGTTACTCCGACCCAGTCACCAAAACCATCCACTTCAGGACTTCACAGGGCTCCTATATATCGTCGTCCAATAATTTACAGCTCAGGATCAGAGACAGACTCTGAAACAAATATTGAACTGCAGATAACACAACTGGCATTAACCGCTCAAGCACCGTCAACACCCCGGGGTGTTGTATAGAAAAATCCGTTGAGCCCCGGCAACACACCGGTGTGTCGCGCGTTAAATCTCTATTATTACTAAAACGCAAGGTATTTTATACTGTGGCAAGGTTTACACACTCGGGCATAGACATTATTGATCGTCTAAGGCCGTCTCCGACAAAAAATATATGTTGGTAGCACTGAAAAAAAATCTCAAACAGACGCTTGGAAACTTTGTGGTCGCGAGTGCGTGCTCCTGTCTAATAAGTGAAATAAATAAGGTTTGTGTGATTAATTCAACAGTAAGTAAACAAATGTTTATTTCTAAGTAAATAACACATCGTTTTATATAACATTTGCAAGAAATATCATCATAAAAATACTTTTACGATCAAAGTAAAGTTACGTGTAAAAGTCGCAGTTCGCGCAGCCATTATTTATGATGAAATTTGACTATTTTTGGTGTGCAATCATCGTTAAATGGATAAACATTCATAAATAAGTAGTTATTATATAGTTTTATACAATGTTTTACTAAAATATGTCATGATTAGACCTAATTTGGCAAAGATATGTACCGTGAAAAAACCGTTACTTTTTTCTTTTGTTCTCGAGAATATTGACTGCTTTTGGTTATAATCGTCGCTATGTAGATGAATATTCATTTATAAGTACATACTAGATCCTTGTAGAGAATGTGTGCACGAAATAGCATCATAAATATACTATTTTTGATAGTTTGAAAACCGGTCACGTAGCTCGTCTTGCTTTCGAGAATTTTTACTCGTTTTACATATAATACTGTATCTGTAGGATTTGTGAAGCTCTAAAACTAATAATCATTCATTATCATCATCATTTGAGATGTATTTCATAGTATATAATTTATATTTCGATTATTTGCATGATGAGTCCCAAAAAGTACATTGACCGTTGACAGTAATGACACCTACTATGCTGTCCAGTCATATCTGTATATGTCGATAGATTTTATCGATAAAGTCGGTGTTTTCGTGATTTACTTATTCGAAAATTTGACCGACTTGAAAAAAAAGAAGGTTCTCATTTCGAATGCATTTCGCGTAGCACTAATGTCCCTAATTGATGAAACAATTTTGCACATATTGGAAACATATAACATCACGCTTGTATTCCTTGATGGGCAGGCAGAGGTGACATTTCACCAGTTGTGTTGTTGTTGCGTGCACAGGAGCTTGAGACAAAATACTTTTCTGTTAGCGTTCATGCTAACAATTAGTACAAAATGTATGGCAATGACATTACCTGTGGAGAGAATTACCTGGACATGAGTCATTTGACAATTCTCTTCGCAGGTAATGTCGTTGGCATACAGTTTGTACTAATCGTTAGTGTGAACGCTAACAGTAAAGTATTATCTGAGACCGCAGGTTGTAATTGTAAGATATAGTTTATATTTTATATGTTACTGGCTAATGCTTTGCAATGTATTTTTTGTTTTTATTTGACACAACAACTAACACATGGCTATTTATTTTCATTGATAAAGATGGCTTCCTGGAGCGGACATGGGGATGCCCCTTCCAACTTCCTCGACATCCTCAACGACGAGGACTATGAGGATTCCGAGGGGTTGGAGGAGTATTCCCAGAGCCCGGAGCCCAGCGAGAGGGAGGAGGAGGAGGAAGACGAGGAAGAATTCCTCGATGTTGAATTCCTCGATGTTGAATTCCTCGAGCCTGAGTGCCTCCAGGTTGAGGGGAGGGGGCACTTCCAGGCCGAGGAGACCGAACCCATCGAGGTAATTATAATTTGAATTACTCCCATCCTAATATTATGAATGTGAAATTACTACTCATCATCATCTGCCTAGCCTTTTCCCAACTATATCGGAGTCGGCTCCCAGTCAAACCGGTATTTTACGTGGAGCGGCTGCCTACCAGACCTCCACAACCCATTAACTGGGTAACACTGTACAAGACTGAAATTATTACTATGTCAGTACTAATCGAGGATTTTTCTTTTTTCTAGCAAACTTAATGGATAAGTATTTAACCGACTGAACGCAGAAGGAGGGTAATGTTTTTTGTTTGGGTTTGGTTTGTTGTGGTTTGTTTTTTGCCGCATGGGTTATTTATTTGTCCGACTGAACGCAGGAGGGTAATGTTATTTGTTTGGGTTTGGTTTGTTTTTTGCCACATGGGTTATTTATTTGTTTTTCAGCTTTGGTGTGGTTTGTGTTTTGTTGGTGCTATTTTATGTGAGGTCTAATCTAATATTTTGAATAGTAGTTTCTGTACTTATGCTCTTATTTTTCAGTATAACGAGCCCGCAGCGGTCAGCGGCCAGCCTTGCCGGATCTCGTCGATGTGGGACGAGAATGGTAGCCCATTGCCCATGACGTAAGTAATTTTGGTATTTTTCTCGTTTTTTTTTCCTTTTTTTCTGTATATAAAATGAAAACCTTTTGTTTGATAGGTCAAGGTCGAGGTCAAGATCGCCGCTGCCACGGGCTCCATCTGCTGCTGATGGCTCAAACTCGCCGCCCCTTCTGCCGTAAGTATAACTTGTATTCATTAGCCTTGTATAATGAATCTTCGTGATTTGCACGTACATAATTGTATTTACTATTTTTTGGGTTCCGTACCCAAAGGGTCCAAACGGAGCCCTAATGCTGTCACTCACGTGTCCGTCCGTCTGTCTGTCTTTCTGTGTCTGTATGTCTGTCTGTTCGCCGTCTGTCACAAAACTTTCTTCTGAAGATTTTTTACTTCCCATTGACCTATGAACTTTAAATTTGGTGATGTTTATTATTGTGTGTGTGTATGTATATTTTACTAACAAATACCAAAATATTGATTTCCCTTTTTTATCTTAGGTTCAACGTTGTCGTCACGGCCCCCTTCGACGACGCGATGGAGGAGGACCACGTCTTCCACCTTGCTGATGAACATGGGCTGTTCCAGCAGGTGGAAGACGTGGAAGAAGACGTGGCGGCAGAGCAGCTTCAGCAGCAGCTTCAGCAGCGTCGTCCACGGCGACGTGGCGCAGCGCAGCGCAGCCGTGCAGTGCGGCGTGGTGGTGCAGCGCGGCGTGGTGGTGCAGCGCGGCGTGGTGGTGCTGCGCAGCGTGGCCGAGGAAGGGGGCGTGGGGCGCCAATTGGTGACCCCGAGTGGGTAATTGGGCAACGTCTGGTGCAGGTGTATGTAGATGATGATGATGTGCCAGAGGATTTGAGGATTAACATCATGCGTGTCGTGAATGCGAGAGAAGCTGCGAGAGTGCGGTTGGTTAACAGAGAGAGAAGAGAAAGAGAAGGGAATGAAGAGTTTGTAGATGCGGATGATGGCGAGGTCGAGTCCTTCTTTGCTGCTGAAGGAACTTCCAGTCAATTCGAATGGTCAGCTAACATGGCTGACTTTCGAGGCGAGAGGGAGCAATTTCTTCCTCAGCAAACGGGGGCGGTTGTCGCTTCCGAAAACGCGTATGGGGCGTTTAGGCAGTTTTGGGATGAAGACATGCTGACGCACATCGTCACTGAGACGAATCGACATGCCGCAAGGCTTATTGGTTCGTCCGCTGCCTTCGCCCGTGGTTGGTATGACACGAATATTCACGAAATTTTGGTCCTTTTTTCCTTCTGGATGATGATCGGAATCATCCGGATGCCCTCCATTAAGTCCTGCTTCACCACAAACCCCCTTTTGCAGACCAACATCTTTAGGCAGATGTTCTCCCGACAACGCTACGAGAATCTTTGCCGCGCTTTCCATTTGGTTGACAATAGTAGCAGACCGACTGACTCGACTGACCTTCTGTATGCTCTTGGTCCGATCGCAGATCGTTTAAATGTCCTTTTTCAAAAAGCCTACATCCCATCCCAAAATATTTGTATTGACGAATCCTTAACTTTGTGGAAAGGTAACCTATCCTTCCGCCAGTACATCAAGTCCAAGGCAGCCCAGTACGGCATCAAAACTTATGAGCTTTGTGAGTCGAGTACGGGCTACCTTTGGTCATTTTTCATCTACCGAGGTGCTGGCACTTCCTATGAACCCGGTCTCCCACCCTGTACCCTGAAATCCACTACCACCGTCCTCAACCTCATCAAACCTCTCCTCAACAAAGGTTATACTCTTTTCATGGATAACTGGTTCAATAGCCCCCTACTGGCCAGATTTCTGAAAACACGCAAAACCGACTGTGTAGGAACCTTGCGTGCTAACCGCACCGATGTGCCTCCACTCTTGTCGCTGTGTAAGCTGAAAGATGGCCAGTTTGTAGCACGTCATTCCGGCGATGTGGTGGTCTTGGCCTTTCAGGACAAGAAGCGTAAGATCTCCACCATCAGTACCTACCACGGTGATTCACAAGACCAGATGGAGGAGAGGCCATATCGCCCAACTAAGTACAAACCTCAAGTAGTTTTAGATTACAATAAGGGTATGGGAGGCATTGATCGTAAAGATCAAATGCTGGAACCATACCTGCTGGAAAGAAAAAGAGGCCGGAAATGGAATGTCAAGTTCTTCAAACATCTGCTCAACTGCTCTATTTTGAATGCCCGCATCCTTTTGCAAAATTCGGCGACTACTCCGAAGGAACACATAGTGTTTCGATTGGAGTTAGTCGATCAAATTATGCGTCACCACCTTCAACGTGTCCCTAAAATCACACCCGCCCATCCCGAGTCCAGCAGTTTGAGCTACTCACGGCCTCAAGTGCCACACTTTCCTAGAAAGACAGACCAACTCGCAACTGGTGGCCGCCATTTGCGTCGGCAATGTGCTTGGTGCAGCCAGCAGCACAAACGAGCAAGTACTCCGTTTGTTTGCTCAGGTTGCGAGGTCTCCCTTTGTATAGTGCCCTGCTTCGAGTTATACCATACAAGTTAACTCTTTTCCATTGGCATCTTTAATTTCCAGCGTGACAAACATACAGACGACATTAGCAGTTATTTAGTTTTATCTATTTATTTATGTATACACACACATATTTATTTATATGTAGTATAGCTTGGTGGACATACAGACTGACTGACTTTATGTATGTTGACAGTTTTCCTAGAAGAGTATACCTTTGCCACAAAGTCTAACAGACAGACAGACGCACATTTAGTAGAGTCACTCCTTTTCTCGGTCATACAATCTTTTCTGTCTAAGCGCCGTGTTTGTGTGTGATGAGTGCTAGACTGGGGGTCACCAAAACTATATAGAATAAGGCCTATGCCCAGCAGTGGGACACTAGGCTAAACATTGTTGAAAGTTGTGAAGGTGCACATATTATATCTGTATTAGTTCTCAAACAAAACTTACTGTACAGCTTCGTTGGTTGTCACTCTGCTGCATATTTTGCCTATTTCATCAATGATCACTGCAGCTAAGTACGAAGTTATACACTGTATCATGTTTCTACATTATCCAAATCGCAGTTTTGCTAGCAGATTGTAAGCAGCACCTTTGGTATTAACAGCCTTTTTCATGTATTTTTCTGTGTATAAAATCCACATGCAGTTGTTTTTATAGAAGTAAGCACCTTTGTACTTTATATTATTACTAGGAGCACCCCTCGGTTTCACCCGCATGTTAATCCAGGGTATAAGCATCTACATACCAAATTTCATCCAAATCGGTCCAGCCGTTTGGGCATGAAGAAGTAACTAACATAAAAAGACACAAACATTCACCTTTATAATATAAGCGTGATCACTATTTATATGTTTGAATTTGTAGTAAATAAATATTTTTATAAATTTAGAAATAGGCAGCACCTCTGTATTTTACCTTTCTATGTTGTCTATAAAAACCATAACTTTACCATATATTTCTGTGTAGTACATGGACCCTTTCGGTATATCGTAAAATAAAATACGTATTTTTCAAGAATAATGTGTATTATTTTTCTGCCCTATGTAAACATAGTACATAAAATAAAGAATAAACACAAAACATATAAAAATAAATAATGAAAAATAATAAACTAAAATGTATTATTATTTTAATTTTCTCTTCTAGACCAACCTTATCGATATTTTATCCTAGTGGTGTGTCCCATCACTACGACATCTCTCGCACTCCATACGTTTTTTTAGGTGAATTCAGAGGTTGGTATCTTTGTTTTTTTTCATCTAAGTGAGTAAGTATTTAGAGTAATATGAAAATATAGCTCAATCTTGTATGGGTTTGACTAATATTCAAATTCTAAAACCTAATATAACATGTGAAATTAGCTAACACAAAAATATTGCCGATTAATTCCCTCTTCAAGGAAATCTTATCACATGACAATAATAGTGGCATATTTTTACGACATAAAGGTAGCTATCAATCAATAAAGGTATAAGTAGTATCCTAGTTACATTTTTTATTAGAAACTACTCAATATAACTGGGATGAGCGTTTACAAAGTCATGCATTTTATTGCGCAATTTCATAAAAACTGCTCGGCGGACTATGAAGTTTGAGTATGAATATTACGAAAATTTTATATAGCACTCTCAAAAAAAACACTGTTATTAGATTACTTGTTTATTCATAGTGTAACATGCAAAATTTCGAGTAAATTGATACAGTAATTTTATCAGAAATCGATATAAAACGGGAACGAACACACTATTCCAACTAGTTCTTTGAAAACATCATTTGTTTATAATACAAGTCTCGTAATACGAGTATTGTTTACATTATAGATGACGCTCTGTTTATTCAAGAACACAAAACAGTTTACAGTAAGTAGCTAGACCCAATACAAGCATCAATAAACCATTTTTACTGAACAGCGTCGTAAGCTTATCGCGCCGCAAAAAAGCGGGCGGGGCTTGACGGATGTTGACATTTAGAGTGCGAGTGCTTGAGAGGTTAAACAAATCATCACTGGCCATGGATAATATATATATGGTTCTGAAGAAAATATCGAAGACAGCGATGATTTTGGTTCTGATGACAACGTACCTTTGGCGAACCTCAAAGACAATAAATTTAGGTCTCCTTTTCAAGAACTACTGCCAACGCCAAACTACGCTGTGACAAAGAATAAACCTAGGAGAAAAGCTATCAATTATAAAGGCCAACGAGTCACCAAAGATCTGTTTAAGGAACAAGAAACATTGAAAGAAAATAAGTTGACAAAGAAAAGAAAACCCAAAGAATCAGAGAAGAAGACTGAAAATGAAAAAAAGAAACGATCTAAAGGGGATAAAAGAAAAAGAAGCAATCTATCGGTAGAGGAATCTTGGTTCTGCTCATCTTGCAATAAAAATCGTGTGTCTGATATGAGATAGTGTGTTAAATGCAGAATATGGTACCACGAAGAATGCCTAGGGCTAACCAAAAATGATAAAGATTTTTTTTACTGTCAAAACTGTGATGAATAAGTATAGTTCCCAAAGGAGTACCTATTTTTTCCTAAATATTTGTGTGTATAATGGTAAATTCTTAGTAGTTGAAGTACGATAACTTCTAAACTAATTTAATTCCAACTGTTCAGACATCGCCTTAACAGACATACATCGCCTTAAACTACCTGCACCACAGCGATTGGTCGTCCATGGATGCCGCTGACCAGCTACCGCCGAGCTACGCACCAACGTCAATTTTTTCTTCCCTTTTTCGATCGCTTCCATCGCATCGCACGCACATTACTATACTTACTTTGTAATTAATAATATTTCGCAATAAACTAATTCGAAGTAATTCCTGGTGTCGACTAAGTCATTTGAAGATACCTTCAGTCTCCACACACGCAGCAGAGCTGATACCCCAACATTTGGACCTTTTTCGCCGGACTTTGGACTTGCTGGACAACCTGAAAACGCGCATAACAGGTACGGCCAGCCATCCTGCCCAGCCCTATACATCTCCATTTCAGTCGTGTGATACCGTGCTATTTACTAATTTCAGTGAAATTCCGGGTGTGAAATTGTGCGCTGCCAACGAAGAACCTCGTCGTAACCGTCACATTTAAACGTGAGTACTCCTTTCTTACTACTTTCCACCAAAATGAGCCAACCTAATACGTCAGAGATCTCAGTAACTAATAAGTCTCGCGATAAATCTCCTTATAGACTTAATCCAAGTGACGAGTGTCCACTTATTAGGGATCTGATTAAAAAACGTGGCATAGTGAAAGGTAGATTAACAAAATTCTCAAATTACTTATCTAGTATTATTGCTGATGAAACTTTGTCTAGTCAAACACGCGTAGATCTTAAATTACGGATTCAGGGAGCTGCTAGATTGTTCAATGAATTCAATGACATTCAAAGTAAACTCGAGGAATCAGTCTCCGATGTAGATGAGCAATTAACGCAAAGGGAATTGTTTGAAAATAGCTACTACACTATATTATCACAAGCTGAATGTGTTTTAAATCCGAATGAGGTTACTGACAGTTCTAGTAAATGTAGTAGTCACCACAAACCGACCGTAAAATTACCCACTATTTCTATGCCCGCCTTTGACGGTTCATACGAGCACTGGTTGGAATTTAGGGATACTTTTTTATCTTTAGTGCACAATTCTAATGATCTTAGCAATATAGAAAAGTTTCACTACCTAAAATCATCATTGAAGGGAAGTGCGGAGTTAGTAATTAATGCTGTAGAATTCTCTAGTGCCAACTACCCGGTTGCATGGGATTTACTTCTTAATCGGTACAATAATAGCGAATTGTTAGTGCATAATCACGTCATGTCGTTGTTCACTATGCAGAACGTAAGTAAAGAATCGCCAGTTCTAATTCGACAGCTAATAGATACCGTGTTAAAGAATTTACGCGCATTAAAAATTCTCGATGAGCCAACTGACACATGGGATACATTGGTTATCTATTTAGTTTTGTTTAGATTGAATCCAGTCACCGAACAAGAGTGGGAACAATACAAACGCGCACAAGGATTGTCTAGAAATGGCGACTCTAAACCTAAGCGAAAGCTTAAACTAGATGACTTAATAAACTTTCTTAAAGACCGCGCTGACGTGCTGGAAACATTGCAGGTGTCACATAGTAAACGCAATAATGATAATAAAAAACAAAACACAAAAAATCATCAGTCTAAAATTCACTGCAATGTTTCCACCAATGAGCCACAGGGTCAACAGTCACACAAATCCACTAAAAATAAGAAGCTTTGTCTACTGTGCAACTCAAATCACCCACTTTACGCGTGTCAAAGATTTCTTGATTTTAATTTAGATTCTAAACTAAAATTCGTTCGCGAAAAGAAACTTTGCATTAATTGTTTACGTTCGGATCACACGTTGGATAGTTGTAGGTTCGGGCCGTGTCGATTATGCAACAAAAAACACAATTCGTTACTGCATTCCGATAATCATACAAATCAATCTGTAGCACTTCATGTGTCGCACGCTAATGAGGCACCGACTACTGTGGCTACGGTTGCAGGAGCGCTTCCTCCGCTCCTTGCCGCGCCTACCGCACCGGGATCGTCCTCGGCAGTTGAATGTACCACGATCCATGCGAATAAAGCGCACATAAACACGTCCACTCAATCAGCTGTAATGAAACCGGTTCTACTATCGACTGCTTTAGTTGAGATAGTTGATAATCGTAAGAATTATCACCTAGCACGCGCACTCCTTGACAGCGGTAGTGAACGCTGTTTTATTACCCAAACTTTATGCAATTTAATTCAAGCGCCAGTAATACAGTCCACTCAAGAAATACGAGGTGTAGGTAACTCGGTCACAAAATCTACGCAAATATGTGATATCGAGTTAAAATCGCGCATCCACCCGTACAGTACGCGTTTACAATGTTTTGTCTTGCCTAACATTACGTCGGCGTTGCCTGCTTTGTCACAACAAAGCGGACAGCTCAAAATCCCCGAACATATTGTTTTGGCAGACCCGCATTTTAATGAATCTCAAAATATAGATATTCTAATCGGTGCAGATAAATTTTGGGATTTAATTAATTCTAATAAAATAAGATTACCTAGTGGGCCTTTCTTATTAGACACAAAATTGGGATGGGTTATTTCCGGCCCAATTTGTTCTCTCACGCGTTATGATAGGTACATTCAGTGTAACTTTTCTCAGTCCATCGATTCCCAGCTACGCAAATTCTGGGAATTGGAGGACATGTCGGCGTATCGGGATACGCGCACAGATGAGGAGCGTTCTTGTGAACAACATTTTGTCAATACTACTACGCGCAATAGTGACGGAAGGTTCAAAGTTCGCATTCCTTTAAAAAAATCACCCGATACCTTAGGCGACACTTACACACAGGCACAACGTAGGTTTTTTGCCCTCGAAAAACGATTATTACGTAATCCTGATTATAAAAAACTCTATGCCGATTTCATTCACGAGTACATTCGCTTGGGTCACATGAGTCGTGTTGATCGCATCGGAACGCCCAACTATTTTCTACCGCATCATGGAGTATTTCGTGAGCACAGCACCACCACCAAGCTGCGTGTGGTGTTTGATGCCAGTGCCGCAGCTAGCAATGACATCTCGCTCAACGAAATACAAATGGTAGGCCCACCGATACAAGGCGATTTGTTGTCTATTTTATTAAGATTTAGGCAACATAAATACACAGCTTGTGCAGACGTTGAGAAAATGTATCGGCAATGTCTGATTCACGAAGACCAACGTAACCTTCAGTTGATTTTATGGCGTGATGGTCCGTCGCAGCCGTTGGATGTTTACCGGCTGAACACGGTCACTTACGGTACCGCGTCCGCGCCGTTTCTAAGCTGTAGGTGTCTAAAACAGCTGGCGGCTGATTGCACGGATCGTGACGTCACTAGAATTATTAATGAGGACTTCTACGTCGACGATATGATCACGGGTTGTGATAATAAACAACAATTATTAGATTTTTGTAAAAACGTCGCAAACGTCTTGAAATCAGGTTGTTTTCCCCTTCGTAAGTGGATGTTTAATTTCAATATTAACAACATTGAAAATACTGAATCTGACTTAGTTAAAGAATTGTCATTGGGCGATAATGTCCATTCCAAAACATTAGGGTTAGGTTGGCATAACATGAACGATAATTTTTATTTTAACACGCAATTTAACAAAAATAATAATCAATTAATTACAAAGCGTTATATTATGTCAACAATTTCACAGATTTTTGATCCATTAGGATTATTGAGCCCTTTGATTGTTATAGCTAAGATTCTACTACAAAAATTATGGCTGGTGAAGATGGGCTGGGATGATGAAGTCCCTAGTGACGTCAAACGCACTTGGGATACTTTCGTTAGCTCTCTGCTTATCCTCAACAACATAAGTGTACCGCGACACATCATAGGCAACGACCCTGCTTCTATCGAGCTGCACATCTTTACAGATGCGTCGGAGTCCGCGTACGGGACATGTATTTACATTCGCACAATAAATCGTGACTCATCGGTCTCGGTCAGGTTGTGTTGTTCGAAGAGCAAGGTCGCGCCATTAAATCCTGTGAGCATCCCTAGGCTAGAATTATGCGGGGCTTTACTGGGTGCTAGGCTATTTAATAAAGTACGCGAATCACTACGCTGTCAATTTGAACACACAATTTTCTGGTGTGACTCCACCATTGTGTTGGGTTGGCTAAGGATGGCCCCCAATTTACTAAAAACTTTCGTGCAAAACCGGACGGCTGAGATTCACGAAATCGCCAAAGAACTTCCGTGGTGTCACGTCAGCGGTAAGGACAACCCTGCCGACTTGGTATCTCGTGGTGTCAGGCTAGAAGAGCTTCAATCTTCCACGCTATGTTGGGAGGGACCAGATTTTTTACGACAGCCTAATTTTAATTGTAGCCAAGCTATCTCGACTAGTTATGTGAAACAGTCTGAGTTACCTGAAGTGAAACCAGCTAAAACTCACGCATTTTTATCTACAACGGATACTTCACTCTTTCCATTTGAGAAGTTTTCTCAATTCAATCGTATGCAACGCGCATGTGCGCACGTATTACGTTTTATTTTCAATACTCGCAATAAGAATAACATTCGCGGCGGCCCTCTCACTGTTAATGAGTTGAGGAATGCACGCATAACTTTAGTGAAGTTGTCCCAACGCGAATCTTTTCCCGATGAATGTAAATTATTATCTGGTAACAAATTTCTTAAAAATAAGCATAATTTAAGTAAATTAAATATATTCGCAGATAGTGATGGCATTTTACGAGTCGGTGGACGAATAAAATTGTCATCAGATTTTAATTTCGATAAGAAACATCCCATACTAATTTCTTCCAATCACTGGTTTTCAGTGCTATTGTTTCGGCACGAGCACAAGCGGCTGCATCACGCTGCGCCGCAGGCGTTGCTGTACAATGTACGCGAGTCCCACTGGCCGGTGGGGGGTAGGAAATTGGCTAAGCGCACTGTCCATGAGTGCGTTACGTGTACACGATTGAGAGGTAAATCTTTATCTCCTCTTATGGGCAACTTACCGGAAGAGAGAATCACTCCAAGCTTTCCGTTTTTACGTACTGGTGTGGACTACGCCGGGCCAGTGTTCGTACTGAATCGCAAAGGTAGGGGCTCTGAATTGATGAAGGGTTATATTTGCCTATTTATTTGTTTAGTTACACGCGCAATACATTTAGAGCTTGTGAGTGACCTTTCTTCTAATGCTTATCTACTTGCATTAAAGAGATTTATTTCCCGACGTGGCAAACCTGATGAAATAATTTCAGATAACGGTAGGAATTTTGTAGGTCTAGCAAATGAATTTTCTAAATTCTTGTCATCATGTTCTGACGATTTAATTGAATACGCGACTAGCCAAGACATCAAGTTTTCTTTTATCCCGCCTTATGCGCCTCATTTGGTGGATTGTGGGAGGCTGGAGTAAAGTCGTGCAAGCACCACTTGTTACGAGTCGTTGGTAACGCACATCTAACGTTCGAGGAATATAGCACTGTATTGTCACAAATTGAAGCTGTCCTCAACTCTCGCCCCATTAGTCCTTTATCCGCAGATCCTAACGATTTCCTTCCTTTGTGTCCCTCTCACTTCCTGGTTGGTCGTCTCCTAACAGCGCCTGCGACGCCACAGCTGACTGATGTCCCTGCTCATCGGTTGACACGCTACCAGAGGCTCGAGCAGCTCAGACAACATTTCTGGATTCGATGGTCCAAGGAGTATATATCAGAAATGCAAACTAGGACAAAATGGAGACAACATGGGCGTGATCTGCAGCCAAACACTCTGGTCGTCATCAAAGAGGATAACACGCCGCCACTAAAGTGGAGCTTGGGGCGAATCATTTCTACAATGCCAGGAAAGGATGGGATTTCTCGAGTGGCTGACATCCAGACCAAGTCAGGAGTCATCAGACGCGCATTTCCTCGAATCTGTCCCCTGTTCGATGATGGAAATGATGACAAGGTGTTGGACGTCGGTACCTACTTCCAAGGCCGGGGGCATGTTCAGACATCGCCTTAACAGACATACATCGCCTTAAACTACCTGCACCACAGCGATTGGTCGTCCATGGATGCCGCTGACCAGCTACCGCCGAGCTACGCACCAACGTCAATTTTTTCTTCCCTTTTTCGATCGCTTCCATCGCATCGCACGCACATTACTATACTTACTTTGTAATTAATAATATTTCGCAATAAACTAATTCGAAGTAATTCCTGGTGTCGACTAAGTCATTTGAAGATACCTTCAGTCTCCACACACGCAGCAGAGCTGATACCCCAACACCAACAGTTCCTAATCAAAAGTCTGATTTAAAATATGTTATTACTAGTCTTAGTATAAGAAATTTTGTGATAACTTAATAAGTGGCCTTATTACCCCCTGGGGGATAAAAAGGCCCATTGTTATTATCTCTTATGATTATGTGAAGAAAACATTTTTATTTGTTCTATTAGCTGAAAAGTGCCATAAACGTTATGTTTCGTTGATTATTTCATAAGAAAATAAAAAATTATTTTTGGGCCTTAATTTACTATGGTAGTTTAATAAGGCCCACGGTAAGTGTTTTTAAAAATGGTTATGTTTCTTTCCATACTGATTTTTGTATTACTATTAACCTTTTATTTTAATCGCAAATAAATAAACATTAATTTGAACTAGACTTCTTTAATTTTTTTACAATAATTTCTGACTTATTTGGTTTTAAAATTAGGTTGGCCTTATTTGCCGCAGGTACCTTTATATAGTTTTATACAATGTTTTACTAAAATACGTCATGATCAGACCTATTTTGGCAAAGATATGTACCGTGAAAAAACCGTTACTTTTTTCTTTTGTTCTCGAGAATATTGACTCAAAGTCAAAGTCAAAGCATTTATTTCAATTAAACCATTTACAGGCACTTTTGAATTGTCAAGGTCGGTCAGTCAAAGAGGTGAAGCTATTTGCACGTTCCAAAGCGTAGATCTCTATGGAGAAGAACGTACAAGAAACTCCATGGACACTCTTTTAAATCAATTAATTATTACAAAGTTGTGGTTACATTGTTCTTGTTGAAATTATTCATAGACATGTGAGAACGATGTAAAAAGACGTGCACGACAAAAGCCAAAAAGGAACAATTTTCGGACTGCTTTTGGTTGTAATCGTCGCTATGTAGATGAATATTCATTTACAAGTACATACTAGATCCTTGTAGAGAATATGTGCACGAAATAGCATCATTAATATACTATTTTTGATCGTTGGAAAACCGGTCACGTAGCTCGTCTTGCTTTCGAGAATTTTTACTCGTTTTACATATAATAATGTATCTGTAGGATTTGTGAAGCTCTAAAACTAATAATCATTCATTATCATCATCATTTGAGGTGTATTTCATAGTATATAATTTATATTTCAATTATTTGCATGATGAGTCCCAAAAAGTACATTGACCGTTGACAGTAATGACACCTACTATGCTGTCCAGTCATATCTGTATATGTCGATAGATTTTATCGATAAAGTCGGTGTTTTCGTGATTTACTTATTCGAAAATTTGACCGACTTGAAAAAACAGAAGGTTCTCATTTCGAATGCATTTCGCGTAGCACTAATGTCCCTATTTGATGAAACAATTTTGCCCATATTGGAAACATAACATCACGCTTGTATTCCTTGATGGGCAGGCAGAGGTGACATTTCACCAGTTGTGTTGTTGTTGCGTGCACAGGGGCTTGAGACAAAATACTTTTCTGTTAGCGTTCATGCTAACAATTAGTACAAAATGTTTGGCAATGACATTACCTGTGGAGAGAATTACCTGGACATGAGTCATTTGACAATTCTCTTCGCAGGTAATGTCGTTGGCATACAGTTTGTACTGATCGTTAGTGTGAACGCTAACAGAAAAGTATTTTCTGAGACCGCATGTGTAATTGTAAAATATAGTTTATATTTTATATGTTTACTGGCTAATGCAATGTATTTTTTGTTTTTATTTGACACAACAACTAACACATGGCGATTTATTTTCATTGATATAGATGGCTTCCTGGAGCGGACATGGGGATGCCCCTTCCAACTTCCTCGACTTCCTCAATGACGAGGATTATGAGGATTCCGAGGGGTTGGAGGTGTATTCCCAGAGCCCGGAGCCCAGCGAGACGGAGGAGGAGGAGGAAGACGAGGACATGGAATTCCTCGAGGTTGAATACCTCGAGCCTGAGTGCCTCCAGGTTGAGGGGAGGGGGCACTTCCAGGCCGAGGAGACCGAACCCATCGAGGTAATTATAATTTGAATTACTCCCATCCTAATATTATGAATGTGAAATTACTACTCATCATCATCTGCCTAGCCTTTTCCCAACTATATCGGAGTCGGCTCCCAGTCAAACCGGTATTTTACGTGGAGCGGCTGCCTACCAGACCTCCACAACCCATTGACTGGGTAACACTGTACAAGACTGAAATTACTACTATGTCAGTACTAATCAAGGATTTTTCTTTTTTCTAGCAAACTTAATGGATAAGTATTTAACCGACTGAACGCAGAAGGAGGGTAATGTTTTTCGTTTGGGTTTGGTTTGTTGTGGTTTGTTTTTTGCAGCATGGGTTATTTATTTGTCCGACTGAACGCAGGAGGGTAATGTTATTTGTTTGGGTTTGGTTTGTTTTTTGCCGCATGGGTTATTTATTTGTTTTTCAGCTTAGGTGTTGTTTGTGTTTTGTTGGTGCTATTTTATGTGAGGTCTAATCTAATATTTTTAATAGTAGTTTCTGTAGTTATGCTCTTATTTTTCAGTATAACGAGTCCGCAGCGCACATACGGGTATTTTAATCATCTACGCGGCCAAAAGTCAGAATAACCAAAGTTGAGGAGCGTCAGAACAAAAACCGATAAATCACATTTTGTAATTTTTTTTTTTTATGATGCCAATTGGTTGTTCTCGTACATATCTTGCTTTATGGTTAATGTAACCTGATCGCAAACTGATAAATCCACTCTAAATCCGACCACGAAATACCCGGATCTGAACATAAACCGATAATTACATCAATCGTACTAAACAACGATGGCGATCGGAACAGATATCGATAAATCCCTAACATTTTTCATTGTTGACTCCTTTGATTCTGTCAAAAACCGATATATCTAATTTCGAGTTTCTCATGACAAAACCATAAACAATTGTAGGATACTGTAATGTAAAGCGGCCTTATTTTTAAATTTGACAGGTGATAGCTTGACATTGACGTTGTCGCAGTTACTTGTCAGAAATAACCGCGTATTGTTATTGTGGTTGTCGGCTTTCAAACCGTAACATAATGTTTAAATGTTTTTAAACTATCAAGTTGTTCTTCGCAAGTAAACTAATGATGATGGAAGATTTAGGTAATCCTGTTGTAGCAGACATTAATCAAGGAGCTCGAAAAAAAACGAAGGGCAAGCGTAGAACTGCTTTGGAACGGGAGAATAGGTACTTACCTTTGTATTATTATTTTTAGTAACCCCGTCAATAACATAACATAACTACACGTTCGTCTAGTCTATCTAAGTGTCTGAAATTGGTAAACCAAAGGATTAAAGGTTTAACATACTCTAATTAATGTTTATCTGGGGGCACGGTAGTGACCCCGCCAAGTCGAGTGTTTTATTTTCATGGTTTCAACATTTTGTATTTGGTTGTTTAAGGTACCGTGATACTGATCCATTGGCAATAAATTTTGAGTGGCCATGTTCGCACAATTCCAATAAACTTCAATGCAAAAAGATGTCTGTCCGCTATATTTTAAAAAATAGGCAAAATTTTTTTAATAAGCGAAATAAAGTCGATCAGGATGTCTATTTGACACGTCTGATCGCACCGTACGCTCCAGAACGACGTCAACAGAGCAAAGTGGAATCATCAAAACGCAGGACTCGCCTCATGAGCGCGACATACTTTCTCAATGACAAAGGTAATAAAAATAGACCCGTTTGTAAGTCTATGTTTATGAAAACCTTTTCTTTAAAAAAAGACCGCTTGCATCACATAACTAAAACGGTGTTTGACGGAAACATTCCCAAAGAAAATCGCGGTGGCGACCGGAAGTCAGCAAAATCTGCTGCTAAAAAGGATAGTCTACGTCAGTTTATACGAAAATTACCTGCAAGCGAAAGTCACTATAATAGATCGAAATCTCGAAGAATTTATTTATCATGTGACTTGAATCAACGAAAATTAAGGCAAATGTACAATGATTCGGTTCCTCAAGACCTCCGTGTGACAAAGACCATGTTCCAGAAGGTATTTTCTGAAGATTTCAACATCGGATTTAAGAGTCCTGCTTCTGACGCCTGTAGCACTTGTATCTTATTAAGTAATAAAATAAAAATAGCTACTGACCCTGACGATAAACGCATTCTGATGGTGCAAAAAAGGGTTCATAATTTACGGGCCAAAGCGTTCTATAAGCTATGCAGAAATGATGATCCTGACTCGGAAAATTTTTGTTTCGACTTACAACAAGTCCAACCACTGCCTCGGACACCCATTCAAGAGTCTTTTTATTCTCGACAGATTAGCTATTACAATCTTTGTTTCGTGGGTATGGACTCGAGAAATCCTCGTTTCTATCAATGGTCTGAAGATCAAGGTGGAAGAGGAGCCACTGAAGTTGGATCGGCACTCTTGCATCACTTAAATTCTTTGAATTTAGAGGGCAAAAGAATGTTGCGTTTATTTTGTGATGGCTGTGGCGGCCAAAACAAAAATTCGCATATAGTCCACTGTCTTATGTTTTGGCTCGTCAATGAATCCCCAGAAAATATTAAAGAGATATATTTGACATTTCCCGTACGTGGTCATAGTTTTCTACCCGCCGATCGTGTTTTCGGCAGAGTAGAAAAGGCGGTTAAAACCGTTCCAGTAATTACACAAAAGGAAGAATATCCAACGATTTATAAGAGACATGGGGTTGTTTTATTGCTAGAAGAAGATTGGAGCTTGAAGGATGTCAAATCTTTGGAAACATATTATAAAAAACTCGAAGGAATGAGGGACTTAAAACGTATTCATTTGAAAAAATATAATGTTATTCAGGGACGAGGAACAAGGAGACAAACTAAAACTATATATGAGGTGAGAACCTTCCGCAATTTGGTTAACGAGTCTGATCAAGAAAGAAAACGGTTTAGCATCTTAAAATCAAGAAAGACACATCCCCAGTCAATGGCACCACTTAACGTAAACAAATGTCTAAGTGCTCTGAAGAAAGCAGACGTAAAGTCTCTCATGGTAAAGCAATTTGGTGACGACTGGGAGAAAGATGAAACTTTTTCTTGGTACAGAACGTTATTGAGTGAAAATTCCACTGAACCTGTTGATACAGAAGCAGATGTTCCTGACAACCATGAACGACATGATCATGATTCTGATTGCGATTGCCTGGAACCAGAAATAGCGATAATAGTTTAAGTTTTTCATTTAACCTAAATAGCCATTAAGCTTTTAGTTAATTAAAGTATGATGTGATTTTAAATAAAGTTGTTTGATTGGAAACCACCTAATCTGGCTTTAGAAATACTGACGCATGTTCAGCCGCATTTTATCAAGCTCTCATATTCCTACCAGCGTTTTATCAAAAACCGATATATCCAGTTGGTTTGGTCAATAACCGATATATCCATTTTCTTTTTTTTTATAATTCAACAGGTACCACAATCACGAATGCATAATTTAGGTTTCCAAACAGTGATTCTAACACCAATAAATTGATGGATTTCGTTCAACTCTAAATTAGAAAACCATGTACTTGGCCGTATTTTTACATTTTTCCACAAAAAACACAAATGAGATTTATCGGTTTTTGTTCCGACGCTCCTCAGTTAAAGAAATGCTACTGCATTCGACTACCTGAGGCAGGGGACACTCCAACGAACACCGCCGCGCCGTCCCCGCCCCTCTCCCGTTGCGCGTTACCTGGCAAACTCACTCGGTAATTGGTCATCGAACTGTGTGTACGTGTCAGTTATCGGCGATTTTTAGAAAGCGTTAACATCGTGAGCTAAACAGCAGTTTTCTGTGTTAACCTGGTGCAAAGAAGAAATGGATTCGGAGACTACAGGTATGTGGCAATCTAAATGTAAATATATTTACTAAAATTTGATCCCGTTTAATATATTTTTAGTGATCGAGTAGTAATGTCTAAAATGAGAAGATTTTTTTAAAGAAATTTATCTTTAAAGATGTATTTGTTTTAGTATCGGGGTAGATCCGGCTTTTTTTGTCATTCATGTTTAAAATGTAGATTCTTAAGTAACGAATGCTATATAAATTAGCCGCGGAATAGCGCGGATACACTAAGCAGAGTACTTTGAACTTTTACAGTCGAAATTAGTGAAATATTAATTTTTGTTTAAAAGGAGATTGACCATTTTTATATGGACCTTGGACCAAGTGCTGCCCAACATTGAATCATAGTGCATACTGTACCTTAGACTAATACTAATCTGTAACCCAAAGCTCTTTAAAATCTATCCGAGGAGTGTTGAGATTTTACATTAACGAAGAAACATAACCAACAGCTTTTTTTGAAAATAAAAGACTGTATATTATAAACAATGGATTATATTATTACAACAACACTTAGTTAAGTAGGTATAATCATTCAATCAATCAATTATTTATTCGTTACATAGGTTTTGGCAGAACCATATCCGCCAAATCGGAGCTTCTGAGGGAGATCGAGACATTTTATGAACAGTTATACACGTCAATGACCAAACCCGCAGCAAATCTAGTGAACGACCCAAGAGCTAGATTGACCCGGCATTATACCGAAGACATCCCGTACGTCAGCCTGTATGAGATTAGGATGGCTCTGAAGCAGCTTAAAAACAACAAGGCGTCGGGTGAGGACGGAATCACGGCCGAACTCCTGAAGGCGGGTGGAAAACCAGTCCTTAAGGCCCTTCAGAAACTGTTCGATTCCGTCATACTCGAGGGGAAAACGCCACAAGCGTGGAGCAGAGGTGTAGTGGTACTCTTTTTAAAAAGGGCGACAATGCCCTGCTTAAGAATTACAGGCCCATCTCACTTCTGAGCCATGTCTACAAGCTGTTTTCCAGAGTCATCACAAACCGTCTCGCACGCAGGTTTGACGACTTCCAGCCTCCCGAACAAGCCGGATTCCGAAAAGGCTTCAGCACCGTAGACCACATACACACGCTGCGGCAGGTTATACAGAAGACCGAAGAGTATAATCTGCCCCTCTGCTTAGCGTTTGTGAACTACGAGAAAGCCTTCGATTTGATCGAGACTTGGGCTGTGCTGCAGTCTCTCCAACGGTGCCAGATCGACTATCGGTACATCGAGGTGCTGAAGTGTTTCTATGAAAACGCCACCATGTCAGTCCGACTTCAGGATCAGACATCAGAACTTATCCTCCTGCAGCGGGGTGTGAGGTAGGGAGACGTTATTTCTCCGAAACTGTTCACGACCGCAATGGAGGACGTCTTCAAGGTTTTGGTTCTCAAGACGAAAGTCTATGACCAGTGCGTGTTGCCAGTGATGACCTATGGACTCGAAACGTGGTCGCTCATAATGGGCCTCATCAGAAGGCTTAAAGTCACCCAAAGGGCAATGGAGAGGGCAATGCTCGGAGTTTCCTTGCGTGATCGAATCAGGAATTATGATATCCGCAAGAGAACCAAGGTTACCGACATAGCCCGAAGGATCGCCAAATCGAAGTGGCAGTGGGCACACATTGCTCGCAGAACAGATGGTCGATGGGACCGAAAAGTTTTGGAGTGGCGACCGCGTACCGGAAGACGCAGCGTTGGAAGGCCTCCCACAAGGTGGAGCGATGACCTGGTGAGGGTCGCGGGTAACCGATGGATGCGAGACGCACAGGACCGGTTGTTGTGGCGACACTTGGGGGAGGCCTATGTCCAGCAGTGGGTGTCTTTCGGCTGATATGATGACATAGGTTTTCAACATACTAAATGATCCTCTATGTTAGGCCTCATGTAAACATTAAAATACCTAATCAATCGTCATCCTCATTGTCGTCTATAATTACTGAATCTAAAAATAAAGCAGGGCGGCTCACAACATCTTGGTGCCTAGCCCACCCCAAAAACCAAACTAGGCAAACAACGTGGGCGCAACTGCCGATCGTTCTTCGCCCAGTAAAACATGAGCAGCAATAATGTTGAACGAAATCGAGCGCATGATTGTTCTCGTCAAGAAAAATATAGAAATGATACACTTTTGACGATGTATATCGACTATTTATGTGCGCTCGAATTAGTTGCACATTGTGGTGGGCATCGATGTGCAATTTGGAGCTCGGCAGTAATTTCCGGGAAGGTGAAATGTTACGTTTTGTCCTAGAATGTCATCTTCCACGGGCTAATCTTCCATGTTTAGTACATTTTCCACGGCTGGCGGATTACCCGCAGCAGGTGGATTTCCCACAGCAGGTGCATCTTGCACAGCAGGCATTGCAGACATCGTCCCACGATGAGCTCTTGTCCAACAGTTGTGGCAGAGGTATTCCTCATTATTGAATGTTATCTGAAACCATGAAAAAATGTTAAACAAATACCCACGGCATAACATGAATCCGTTTTATAGTAGGTAACTTCTAAGTATATATCTAGGAACGCATTTGTTATGTTATGATTTAAGTAATGTAAATAATTGTCTTAACTGTTGAGATAAGGGCTTATTTTGCGTAATAATATATCTACTTAAATAAAAAGTAGGTACTTACCTCACGTGGTAGAGCTTGAATTATGTTTTGAACACTGTATGTTGATGTTCGTTTTGAGGTCGGGTTCGGACTCGGGAGGTTTTATAATATTATTTAACATAAACGTTAAAAAAATATACAGGGTGTCAGGGACATCGTAACTAAACTTCGCGAAAAGGCTACACCTAATGACACTAACCAAATTGTGAAAGTCATTAATCTCGCTAATGATCGGTTACAGAAATTTACATTTTCGAGCCCACAATGTATTTAGAACAACACGATCAAAACGCGCGAGAGCGCTGTACGTGGTTAACGTAGTACTTGCAAACACATATGCACAGGCATTAGTCGCCGCCGCGCCGCGTTGCACTTTAATGTAAGTAGGTACCTACGAATATCGCCGACGGCAATAATATATCACAAAAACTCATTTTGGTCACTCAGAAATACCTAACCTACTGATGGTAGGAACTTGTTTAGGTATGCAGAAGTTAAGAGAAATGGAGGAGCTTAGTCTCTTTATATCACGATTCCGATAAGGATTGATAAAAAAAAGGTTTTAAGTAAGTATGTACATTGAGATCCAGTAATGATGTAGGTATAAACTAATGAACTAGCTAACTCACCCCTAAACAGATAGGATTCGAGATTCGAGCAGATGCCTAACTAGTTTTATTTACATATTAGGTATCTTTTTAGTGAAAGTAGTGAATTAATTATTTTTTTAAAATTAAAATCACATTGGGTTAGGTAAGAATAACGATTATGAACAGCCTAAAGTAAAAAACAGCTGAAAAAAATTGAAAAATGAGGAAAAAGCCGACGAAAAATTCCAACGCGGGGGGGTCCAGAATCATGTCCTGAACTCGACAGTATTGCCGTTTGTACGTCTATGTCCCTTACACGCTGTATATCAAAAGTTAAACCATCAAAAAGCTATAAGTTTTTAGGTACTAAACCCGTGGATGTTTTTTTTTTATTTTTTATTTTTTAAGTATCTCTTCATGTTAGGAAAAAAATAAAAGTATTCCCATGCCTGGGCAGCATTTGGTCCAGATTGGTCAATCTCCTTTGTTTTAGGTTCAGGGGGTACCTCTGGAGTGAGAATAGTGACTCGGAAATCACTCTTCGATAAAATGAAGAATGAAAATTTACGCAATTTAGAAGAAAAGCTATGTTTTTTGAGAGATCACCTTTTCACTCAAGACAACCTTACTGAAAGTCAGTTAAATAAACTGAAACACAATTTTGCATATTTCAAATCAGAAATGAAGCAAAGGTGGATTAAATCGCACAAAAAAGAAGAGGCTTTCTTAAAAAACAACCATCTTTGGCTAAAAGGTAATTTCGAAATTCCAGTCACAACTACAAATCGTCAAGGTCGCCCTCGTAAATCATTTGGTGAATCTAGCGAAAGGAGCAAAAGAAGAAAAACTGAAGAGATCCGTTCTAATGTAGAAGATGGTGTTATAGTTCACGCAGCTCAAGTTGAGTTAAGAAAATCGGGTAAACGTGATGCTTCCCGCGTACTCCAAGATATAACAAGCTCTCCGACCCGTGCAACGAAGTACAAAAAAGCTTTCGATGCCTCTAAGTGTGGGAAATCATCGCGTCTTACTCCCATGGAAGCTTTAAAAATGTTTATAGATGCAGATTTAACACGAGGACAGTATGAGGTAATAAGAAACACGAACAAGAAGTTTTTTCCGTGTTATAGCGTAATTCAAGAAGCCAAAAAGAAATGTTATCCTCCAGAAACGGTCACGGTAACAAGTACTAGCGCGGAAACCCAACTACAACCATTAATTGATATTACTATTAAGCGCTTATTGGAATTCTTAGAAGAAGTCTTATTGACAATAAAAGAGCAAGAGCGGAACACTTTGATGTTGATATGTAAATGGGGCTGCGACGGATCCCAACAAGCACAGTACAAACAAAAACTTGACAATGAGGCTGACTCTGATGCAAATATTTTTCAAAGCTGCTTTGTACCTGTGCGACTTATTTGCGGCAGGGACAATCAAAAGGTGTTATGGGAAAATCCAACACCTTCATCTGCCCGATTTTGTCGTCCAATAAGATTTCGCTTCGTCAAAGAGACAACTGATATAACAAACGAAGAGATCAATTATGTTAAAAATTCCATTGGTAATTTGGTTGCGACTGAGGTGGATATTTACGGAAAAAAGTTTTTGGTGCATTCCCAATTTGTAATGACAATGGTAGATGGAAAGGTTTGCAACGCAGCTACTGGAACAACATCCACAAGTCGTTGCTATATTTGTGGGAAAACTTCCAAAGAATTCAACAATTTAAAGGACAAAAGGAGAATTTCAAAGGATGCTACTGAATTCGGTCTTTCTATTTTACATGCGAGAATACGATTTTTTGAAAGCATTCTACACTTAGCTTATAAATTGCCTGTGAAAAAGTACCGGCAGAGAAAATCAGAACAAGAAAAACAAATGGAGATAAATAAGAAAATCGAAATACAGACCAGGTTTCGCAATGAAACTGGCTTATTAGTTGACATGCCGAAAGCAAACTTCGGAAACACTAATGACGGCAACACCAGCAGGAGATTTTTTGAAGATCCGAAACTATCCTCAGACATTACAGGAATAGATTACGAGTTAATATATAGATTAAAAGTGATTTTGGAAACGATTTCGAGCGGATACGAGATAAATTTAGAAAAATATGAAAAATATGCAGAAGAAACTGCTTGCTTGTACGTGAAACTTTACCCGTGGCACCCAATGACACCCACACTGCACAAAGTACTTGTGCACGGATCAGACATAATAAAAAATGCATTGTTACCCATAGGGCAACTATCTGAAGAAGCAGCAGAGGCACGCAACAAGCATTTTAGGTCATACAGACAGGATTACTCAAGAAAATTCTCTAGAGAGTCCTGTAACAGAGATATTTTGAACAGGCTACTTTTAAGCTCAGATCCCTTTTTTAGTGCCTCAAGGGTAATAAAGAAAAATAAGAAGTCTTCTTTTCTTCCTGAAACATTAAATATGCTTGTATCTGCAACACCAAACCCAGCGGACCAACTTCAATCAGAAAGTGAGGATGAGATAAACTAATTATTGACTGATTTTATATATACTTATAGTTAGTAACATAAAACCATATGTGTCATAATCATCATTATGTAATATTGGTGTAGACATGTGACCGAATCACATTTTTTTATTTTTTTTTCTTTATTTATGGAAATTATAAAAAATATACATTATTTATTACTGTTTATATTACGCTTGTTTTATTTCCGTCATTAGCAACTCAAAAACCCAAACAAATGTTTTTGGCCAGCTAAATTAACTAAATACCCCTATGTGCAGCGGTCAGCGGCCAGCCTTGCCGGATCTCGTCAATGTGGGACGAAAATGGTAGCCATGACGTGAGTAATTTTGGTATTTTTCTCGTTTTTTTGTTCCTTTTTTTTCTGTATATGAAATGAAAATCTTTTGTTTGATAGGTCAAGGTCGAGGTCAAGATCGCCGCTGCCACGGGCTCCATCTGCTGCTGATGGCTCAAGCTCGCCGCCCGTGCTGCCGTAAGTAAAACTTGTATTCATTAGTCTTGTATAATGAATCTTCGTGATTTGCACGTACATAATTGAAAGGCACAGGGAAAAAAGGGGCTCATCGACAATTTATACGAAATCAAACAAATGATCGCACTTGGTAGATTTTGAACAGGCCTTTGATATGACATATTCAAAACTAACTAAAAAGGGCCCATTGCTTTGTAATCCTCAATATTAAAAAACACGTCAAGGAATAAAAAGAGCTCATTTCGTATCGAACTAGCTTAAAAGGTGCTCATTGCATCCCAATCAGAGTTAAAAGGAGCACATTTTACGTTTACAAAACAAGAACGCGCCCATAACCCCGCCATCTTGAAATAAATGACGTATTGTGACAGAATAGATAAAAGTTAAACGTCAAGGCGTATTTTTTTAGTGCGTGTGTGAATTTGTTTAGAATAAGTAATATTGTAGCGGTCTACACCCTGTTTCACATCCATATATCATTGTAAAAACACTAAACATTCGGCCATAACACAACATTCTACTTTGTTCATTTCGTTTGTTATTTTTACGTTTGACAGTTTTGACACATGACATTTTTGCAATCACGTTCCATTTACAATTACCATAAACACATATACACATGGAACGCATTATCTATGACTAATCATATTAATAAAAGCATTACATATCACATATAAATTCATTAGAACTTGTTTACATAGCACACATTATTTAATGAAATAAATTAACAATACTTACCAATATCTACACTATACAAATCTTAAATAGTAACATTATTGTTTTAGTAAATAGTGCGTTCGGGATATGGCGTGTGAGCATCCTAGGAACGCACCCATATGGCTGCGATGACCGGCGCTTTTAATAGCGGGTTCAAAGGCCAATCTCATTAGTGCGAACATAGCCTCTTACCTGATCGCACGCCAAATCTCCTTCGCGAAACCTAGGTTCCCGCTAAGGCCTAGATCCCTTAATTGTTACTTGTTTGTCCGTATTGTAATCGTAATCAATAAAACAGTGTTTTGTCTTGAAATTATATTTATTTGTAACATTACACGTTATAAAGAAGAGACGTGGTAATTAAAAATACAAAAACCTAAACTCACGCGCGTTTAACTTATTTTACCCCGTCTATACTTCACTGGTGACCCCGAAAAAGAACACTGAAGCCTTCAGGAGCCAGCATGTCTACCGGAGCAGCCCAGGGAACGAGCGTAGGAGCGTCGTCGGAGAGCCAGGACGTCTGCCGTATCAGCGTGAAATGAGGAGCCGGCACTTTGGTTTGCCCAGGTCGAAGGTCAGTTCACCATCGCGGGCATTACTGCCGATTCTACCAAATTTTATACAGTCGTCGCGCAGCTTGTCCACCGATATATGGTAGAGGCCAGGGACATTATTGAAAATCCCCCAGCTCAGGACAAGTACCAAAAGCTGAAAGCTGAGCTGACACGGCGACTCTCCGACTCGCACGAGAAGAAGGTCCAGCAGATCCTCAACCGCGAGGAGCTAGGCGACCGCAAGCCGTCGCAGTTTTTATGGCACCTGCAGACGCTAGCCGGACCACATGTGCCTGAGTCATTCTTGGCCACGTTGTGGGCGAGTAGGTTGCCCACTAATATACAGACGGTTATCGCTTCGCAACCTAATCTCCCTCTTCAGTCTGTCGCAGATTTAGCCGACCGCGTGCACGAGATCGCGCCGACACCAGCACCAGCGCTCGCAGCAACATCCGCCGTAGCAGCAGTGGCGAGCGCGAGCACCAGCAGCAGCGAGATCAGCGAGCTGAAACAATGCATAGCTGCATTAACGCTCCAGGTAGCGGCCCTGCAGAGAGGACAGGTACACCACGGCTCGCGTAGCCACCATAGGCACCAACGTGGTGGCAGAGGACCGTCCTCAGGCCGCCGCCGTAGTCGCTCGCGCTCCAGAACCACGTGGAATGAGGCCCACTGTTTTTACCATAATAGGTTCGGTGACAAGGCCACGCGGTGCACCACGCCGTGCACGTATGCGGGAAATGCCGCCGGCAGCCAGAAGTAGCGGCAAATGGCTGCCCCAACCAACCACGCCGCCTATTTGTGACTGACCGGACAACTAAAACCACGTTTCTTGTGGACACAGGGTCCGACCTGTGCGTGTACCCACGTGCATCACTCCAGCAGCGGCGCAACAAAACAGGGTACCAACTTTTCGCGGCCAACGGAACCGCCATCGACACGTACGGCTGGGTCGAGCTCCATCTGAACTTAGGGCTCCGCCGCGTGTACACGTGGAAGTTCGTGGTCGCGGACGTCACCAAACCCATCATCGGTGCCGACTTACTGGCACACTACAATCTTTTAATAGATTTAAAAAATTACCGGCTCATCGATGGGCTGACCCAGCAGTCGTCTACGGCGTCATCTGCGGCCGGCTCAACAACAGACATCGCCTCCGTGAAGTCGATCGGTGGTACCACCGTGTACCACGAGGTCCTGCATCAGTACCCGGAGACCACGCGGCCAGCTGGAACACAACGTCAGGTCAGTCACAACACCGTACACCACATACGGACTACGCCTGGCCCACCTGTTTTCAGCCGACCACGCCGCCTTGCTCCGGACAAGCTCAAGGTCGCCCAGAAGGAGTTCGAGGCAATGATGGCTAATGGAACGGCTAGACCATCAAAGAGCTCATGGTCATCACCACTCCACCTCGCTCCTAAAAAGGACAACAGCTGGCGACCATGTGGGGACTACAGGGCATTGAATGCCCGTACCATCCCGGACCGGTACCCTATACCACACATCCAAGACTTCACACATCAGCTGGCTGGCAGCACAATATTCAGCAAAATTGACCTAGTTAAAGCTTATAATCAGATCCCTGTCCAGCCAGCTGATATTCACAAGACAGCCATCACCACACCGTTCGGACTCTACGAGTTCCCATACATGAATGACGTTTGGACTGAGGAACGCAGCTCAGACTTTCCAGCGATTCATGGACGAGGTGCTCCGCGGGCTGCCGTTCTGCTACTGTTGCTTAGATGATGTGCTTTTATTTTCACAGACGGCAGCCCAGCATACTGAACATATGCACCAACTCCTCAAGCGACTGTCCACATATGGGATACTCATCAACACGGCTAAGTGTGAGTTCGGCCGAGCCACCATCACCTTTCTAGGGCATGAGGTGTCTGCAGAAGGTGTTCGTCCCTTACCGGAGAAGGTACAGGCGATCCAGGATTACCCAGGATCCTGAACTGCATGGACTCCTAACGTGCAACAACACGTCCCTCAAGCTCAGGAGAGTACGGTATCCAGACTCGGACATAGAGCTATACTGCGACACCTCCACTGACAACATACGCCCTTTTGTTCCAGAGCCATTCAGAAGGCGTGTGTTCCAGAAGCTTCATCAGCTGAGCCACCCCGGTAGACAGGCCACGGTCAAATTAATTTCATCCCGATTTGTTTGGCCTGGTCTGAAGAAGGATTGCCGGGCATGGTCCAGAGAGTGTATAGAGTGCCAGAAGAACAAGATCTCGCGGCACACATCCTCTCCCACCTCTCCTTTCTCTATTCCTTCCCAGCGCTTCTCACATGTCCACGCCGA
The DNA here is from genome assembly GCA_947386135.1 of Melanchra persicariae. Lineage (NCBI taxonomy): Eukaryota > Metazoa > Arthropoda > Insecta > Lepidoptera > Noctuidae > Melanchra > Melanchra persicariae. The sequence continues at coordinate 5,433,567 of OX376673.1, read as the reverse complement.
CATCGTGGGCCCATTAAATTACTCAAATGGTTACAGGTATGTCCTCACCGTCATTGATCGCTTCACCCGCTGGCCTGAGGCATACCCCATCGCTGACATCACCGCTGAGACCTGTGCCCGCACTTTCATTGCCGGCTGGGTGTCTCACTTCGGCTGCCCGCATCGCATCACCACCGACCGGGGCGCGCAGTTTAAGAGCAAGCTCTTCCACGCTCTCGCTGCGACCCTCGGCAGCCAGCATCGACCAACCACGGCGTACCACCCAGCCTGCAATGGCATGGTGGAACGCCTGCACCGCCAGCTCAAGGCGGCCATCCGATGCCACACCGACACCAACTGGTCCGAAGTTCTTCCCCTCGTGCTGCTCGGCATCCGCAGTGCCTGGAAGGAGGACATCAACGCGTCAGCTGCAGAGCTAGTCTACGGTGAACCGCTACGCTTACCGGGCCAATTTATCTCACCATCAGGGTCCGGCACCGTAGACTATGCCGACTTCACAGCACGTCTTCGGCAGCAGATGGCCAACCTGACGCCGACACCGGCGAGCCGCCACGGCCAGAAGGCATTTTACGTGCCCCGCAGCTTGGCAACGGCGACGCATGTCTTCCTGCGACACGACGCCGTGCGCCGTCCACTCGACCCGCCATACACCGGGCCGTTCAAAGTGCTGCAAAAGGGCGAGAAAACTTACAAGATAGAGGTAAAGGGTAAGGAGACAACTGACTCAATAGATAGGTTGAAGCCCGCTTACCTCAGCATCGAAGAAGACGTCGTCCCAAGCAGCGCAACTCCGAGTTCGACACCAACCGCCACACAGTTGCCGCCAAATACCGTCGACGTTAAAAAAACCCGTTCCGGTCGAACTGTTCGCTTCCCGGACTACTATCGCCCGTAGCAGTAGCTACGGTCTCAAGGGGGGAGTAGTGTAGCGGTCTACACCCTGTTTCACATCCATATATCATTGCAAAAACACTAAACATTCGGCCATAACACAACATTCTACTTTGTTCATTTCGTTTGTTATTTTTACGTTTGACAGTTTTGACACATGACATTTTTGCAATCACGTTCCATTTATAATTACCATAAACACATACACATGGAACGCATTATCTATGATTAATCATATTAATAAAAGCATTACATATCACATATAAATTCATTAGAACTTGTTTACATAGCACACATTATTTAATGAAATAAATTAACAATACTTACCAATATCTACACTATACAAATCTTAAATAGTAACATTATTGTTTTAGTAAATAGTGCGTTCGGGATATGGCGTGTGAGCATCCTAGGAACGCACCCATATGGCTGCGATGACCGGCGCTTTTAATAGCGGGTTCAAAGGCCGATCTCATTAGTGCGAACATAGCCTCTTACCTGATCGCACGCCAAATCTCCTTCGCGAAACCTAGGTTCCCGCTAAGGCCTAGATCCCTTAATTTTTACTTGTTTGTCCGTATTGTGCTCGTAATCAATAAAACAGTGTTTTGTCTTGAAATTATATTTATTTGTAACATTACACGTTATAAAGAAGAGACGTGGTAATTAAAAATACAAAAACCTAAACTCACGCGCGTTTAACTTATTTTACCCCGTCTACACTTCAATATAAAATGGACCGCGATTACTGCGAAAGCGATGAAGAAAACCAGTTAAATTGTCACCCAAGAACTAAGAAAAGAAAGCGTTACGGGAGAATGAATGAAGTTATGAAAAAGATACGACTGTCTAGTCATGCGGCATGTTCATGCAAACAGAAGTGTTTTGAGAGAATTCCACCTCAGTAGGGGTGTATTGGGGTACCTGGATCAAGAGATCCAGGCACCCCAATACACTATTCGAAATGAGTGTTCTATTCAGAATCATCTATTCAAAATGAGTGTTCTATTCAGAATCATCTATTCAAAATGAGTAATCTATTCAGAATCATCTATTCAGAATCCTTTATTCAAAATGAGTGTTCTATTCGGAATCATTTATTCAAAATGAGTAATCTACTCAGAATCATCTATTCAGAATCCTCTATTCAAAATGAGTGTTGCATTCAAATCAAAATGAAAACTCTAGCAAGATCATCAAGGTATGTTACCGAACTATTAATCGTTCAATTAATTGTTAAATAAGATGAATAGGTACAATGCTTGCATTAGAATATTTATCTATCTACGATAGCTACGTTATCAAATAACTCTTGTTCCCAAATTCCATCTGTTTAAATAACTTACTAATATGCTTTAATGTATATACCTATATTAAGATCATGTATAATGCACACCAAATGGAGGTATGTTGTGTAAATAAAACAATAGATAATGTGGAACATAATTTATTAACAGATATTTACATTGTTTTGGTCTGTTTGCAGCGGAACACACTCCCCTCTAACCTAATATTTGACAGCTGTCATCTGGTATTTTATTCTTTGAACTGGAGTCGAACTGATACAGTGAAGATAACGGTTTAAAAGAAAATAATTTCATTTCCTGGCTGAATCTGGTAGCACAAAACATCTTCTAAATCAGGTAGAACTGTGTCTGTGGTTTTTGATATATCACTAGATTTTGATGAGCTCGCATCATATTTTTCCTGATCAGTCTGTATGTCGTTTACTTGAGCAAATGTATGAGTATGGCCCTCACTCTTGATTATAATATAATCAGGGTATTCAAACTCAGACTTCGCCGAATCTTGCATCTTGAGGTTAAATAAATCTTTTTTCTGGCTTGTATCACTTTCCTTGTGTTTCATTGAACTTATATTCGGTATTTTCGGGTCAGTCTGCATATCTTGAGTAAATATAATTTCACCGCTAGCATTCTTACAAATAATTTTACGAATGCCTTCGAAATCAGATTTTAATGAATTAGACATTGTGGTTAAAATTTATTTTTAATAAGATGGAAAAGATAAAGTAAAATTGAACCTTCACAATACAATTTCGCTGATTAAATGTCGTTCAAACCTAATTGCAAGCTATTTATAAGTTACTCGGGCTCTAATGCTAGTAACATTTAATTGTAAATTCTATATAATGTGCTGAGTATGCTGTTTCAGGCGAGCCGACGCCTCTATTTTATATTATATTCCTTATGGTTTAACGAAGATGGTATTAAAAATAAAACTATGATTTATATATTTATTTAAATTAAGTACAGCCACATCACGTACATTACACAATTTACCTTAATATTTATACTGCTTTGCTACTTATTATAAAAAACATTATTTTCAACACACCACTTATTTAAACAAAATACATTGTTTAAGGCACAAATATTAGTATGATTGATACAACTTATAATATCAGGTGAAGTTGAATATTGTTTATACAATGCTACTATACTTGGGCACTGCTTACTTTCTAAATTATATACATCATCAATTTTGAATATATCTTTCAACCATAACACTTTTTCACTTCCTTTTGTAAAAACAGCCTTATTTTTAAAAAAAATTGCAAAGTTATTTTTATAGCTGAAATATGGTACAAAACCTTTATAGTTATGTGTGTGCAGTAAGTGAGGGTACACAGTAATAAAAGTCACTTAAAAATTACACTTACTGTTTTAATATCCTCGCACAACACAAATAATTACACTTAGAAGGAGTACGGACAATGTTCACACACAAAAGACGACACAGCACGATGGACACGTAAACAATTAAAATAACTCGATATACTATTCCATTGCCAAATAAATCAAGCGCGGTAGTAGCTCATTAGCGGCGAGGCCTATGACCGACTGACCTACAAAGTGAAAGCTCGCTACGGCCGGCCGGCGCATGCGACTACGTCACAACCATCACGCTAACTTGACGTGCGCGTGAACAGGGCGCCGGCACCATCCGACATCATAATGTAAACATTATAAATGCCGTGAATGTATTGAGTAGTGTTATCAATAAACGTACATGATAATAATAACGTGGCTGTGTTTATGTTTGTGATAATTATGGTGTGTTATATGTATGTTAAACGTAAATAAACTAAGTGGTAGGGGTGGACCCTACATCACCCCCCTCCAGAGACCGTCAAGGGCGATAAAAATCTGGAAACCTGACGTGACGACCAGAGCGAGTGGTATACTCCTTGCTACTGCTAGGTGGAGTGACTTCTTCTGGGTCAGCTTTGTCTGCCAAAATGTAAGCTGGCTTAAGGCGGTCAATTGAGACCGTGACCTCTCTGCCCTTGAATAGAATTCTGAAGACTTTGTCTCCCCTTTGCAGAACTTTGTGAGGACCTGTGTACGCTGGTTGTAGCGAGCCACGTAATGCGTCTTCACGAAGGAACACGTGATCAGTGGTCTGCAGATCCTTATACACGAAAATGCTGGTCTTGTTGTGACGGGATGCTGGAGTTGGTTGCAGGTTTTGAGCGAACTTGCGAATGCGCGCAGTGAAATCTGTGACGTCGGTCGTTCCTTCGTCACTGGGTGTAAAAAATTCACCTGGGAGCCTTAGCGGTTCGCCGTATACAAGTTCGGCTGAAGACGCTTGGACATCCTTCTTGAATGCGCTCCTTATACCAAGCAATACCCACGGCAAGGACTCTGTCCACTTGTCATTTGCATGGCACGTGATGGATGCCTTGAGTTGCCGGTGAAATCGCTCCACCATGCCATTACATGCCGGATGGTATGCCGTTGTCCGCTTGTGCTGAAAACCAGCCAATTTGGACAATTGTTCGAACAGGGCCGACTCAAACTGACGACCCCTGTCCGTGACAATGTCTGCGGGGCAGCCAAACCGGGCAATCCATCCGGATAGCAGCGCTTTAGCTACTGTCTCGGCAGTAATGTCGACAATAGGTATGACCTCTGGCCACCTGGTAAAACGGTCGACTGCCGTCAAACAGTACCTAAAGCCTTGCGAAATTGAGAGCGGGCCCACAAGGTCGATGTGGACAGTGGTGAACCTTGCGCGTGGGAGGTGATACGACCCTAATGGCGCAGAAACGTGTCGGCTCACTTTGGCCCGCTGGCACTCGAGACAAGCTCGTGCCCACTCCCTGCAGTCCCTTCTAATGCCTGGCCAAACGAAGCGCTCTGCGATTAATTTGGCAGACGCTGAGACACCAGGGTGGCTGAGAGAGTGCATGCTGTCGAATACTTGCTTTCGTAGCATTACGGGCACAAATGGTCTGGGAGGCGTTGTACTGACGTCACAGTACACAGATGTACGCTCCCCTGGGACCTGCACCTTCTCCAAATCCAATGAAGATCCTTCCTGGAGTAGCTTAGACAGCTCTGGATCCGAAGTTTGCGATTCCGCGAGAGTTTCGTAGCTGACCGGTACGTTGAGCGCTTCCACGCGAGATAAGGGATCGGCTACGACATTGTCTTTGCCGGAAATGTGCCTTATATCGGTGGTGAACTGGGCAATGTAGTCTAGGTACCGGAATTGCCTGGGCGAGCAGTTTTTCTTCCTCTCGTGGAATGCGAAACTGATCGGCTTGTGGTCCGTGTAGACTACGAAGTGTCTGGCCTCGAGCATGTGGCGGAAGTATTTAATGGCCTCGTAAATGGCCAGCAGTTCCCTGTCATAGGGAGAATACTTCGTTTGCGAAGGGCTGAGTTTCCTAGAAAAGAAAGCTAATGGCTGCCAGCCGTCATCGCTAAGCTGCTGTAACACCGCGCCGATTGCGGTATCCGACGCATCAGTAACTAATGCGAGATTGGCATTGCAATCGGGGTGAGCTAATAGAGCAGCGTTAGCTAAGCTTGCCTTGCAGTCCTCAAATGCTTGCAAAGTATTCTCCGCAAGACATATGGGCTGCGAGCCCTTTACGTTGCCAATCAAGAGGTTGTGAAGCGGTGCCTGGATCTGAGCTGCGTGGGGTATGAAACGCCTGTAAAAATTAATCATACCCAGGAATCGGCGCAGCTGACGGACGTCTTTAGGCGGTGGGAAGTTCTTGATGGCATCGACCTTTGAGTCAAGCGGTTTGGTGCCTTTCTCGGAGATGTGATATCCTAAGAAGGTCACCTCCGGGACACCGAAAACACACTTGGACGTGTTGACCAGCATGCCGTAATCCTTCATCCTGCCGAAGATAATGCGGAGGTGTTCCTCATGCTCTGCCTGTGACCTTGAGAAAATTAAGAAGTCATCCAAGTAGCTGTAACAAAAGTCCAAACCTCTGGTCATCTCGTCCACAAAACGTTGGAACGTTTGGCCTGCGTTACGCAGCCCGAACGTCATGTACGGAAATTCGTACAGGCCGAACGGTGTGGTGATTGCCGTCTTAGGAATGTCGTCCGGACTGACAGGTATCTGATTGTAGGCTTTAACGAGATCTATAGTGCTGAAAACACGGCAGCCTGAAATGCTGTGGGCAAAGTCATGGATGTGCCTAATCGGGTACCTGTCGGGGACGGTCCGGGCGTTGAGCATTCGGTAATCACCACAGGGTCGCCATCCGTTGTCCTTTTTTGGGGCGAGGTGCAGTGGTGATGCCCATGGGCTCTCCGACGGTCTGGCAGTTCCATTGGCCAACATCAGCTGGAACTCCTGCTGAGCAATTTTTAATTTGTCTGGCGCTAGTCGCCGAAATGGTGATGAGACTGGAGGGCCTGGGGTCGTGCGGATGTGGTGTACGGTGTTGTGTGGTGTAGTGCGTAGTGTACCGGCGGGTCGGGTGATGTCGGGGAACCCGTCTAAAATTTTGTGGTACCTCGAATCACCAGAAGAAATTTTTACAGAAAATAAAGATGAGTCTGAGTGATTCGAGGCTATTGAATAAACGTTGGTGTTACTGTCGACTAGTCGTTGATTACGACAGTCAACGACTAGCGAGTAAAAACTTAAAAAATCTACGCCGATAATTGGTTTTGTTACCTCGGCTACCACAAAACGCCACTTAAAGTCTCTACGGAGTCCTAAATTTAAGCTTAAATCTACGTAACCATATGTCTTAATAGGCGTCCCATTCGCGGCCACAAGTTGGTAATTGTTACACACGCGACGGTCACTTAATAGACGACGGGGGTAGACGCAGAGGTCGCTACCTGTGTCGACCAGGAACTGCGTCTTGGTACTCCGGTCCGTGACGAACAGGCGACCAGTCGAGTGAGGGCAATCGTCTGTCGCCATCACCGACTGCCCGCGGCGTTTCCCTGCTTAAAGTCGCAGGGCTTGATGCAGCGCTTCGCCTTCTCCCTGTGCATCGAGTGGTACCAGCACACAGGATGCTGCCGGTAGCTCGAGTCCGAGCGGGTCGATGAACGGTGGCGTGAATGCCGTCGCGCCTCTCGACCACGGCTGTGGGAGCGGTTCCGCGATCGGCTGTCACGCAGCTGCAGCGTCAGGTCCTTCATCGCCCGTTTCAGCTCGGCGATCTCTGCTGCCATCTCGCTAACGGAGGGTCCTGCTGCCGACGTTGCTGCGACGTGGCTTGCCGGCGCTACGATGTCCTGGACGCGGTCAGCCAGGTCAGCCAGCACTTCCAGGGTACTGTGGGGCTGCGATGCCAGGAGGGGCTGAATGTTGGTGGGGAGTCGGCTACACCAGATGGTGCGCACAAAGTCCTCGGGCACGGTTGGTCCTGCTAACCCCTGCAGGTGGCGCAGAAATTGTGACGGCTTCCGGTCACCCAGCTCCTCGTGCATCAGCAGCTGCTTCACCTTCCGTTCCTGGGAGGCTGAGAGTCTCCTCACTAGCTCCGTCTTCAGCTTCTCGTAGCGATTGGTGGCGGGAGGGGACATAATTATGTCCTTCACCTCTTTGGAGAACTGGGGGTCGAGGTGTCCAACGACATAATTATATTTTGTGACGTCATTCGTCACCCCAGCGTTCTCAAACTGCGCCTCAATTTGCGCGAACCAAATATCGGGCTCTTCGGGCCAAAACGGCGGTAGGCGCAAAGCGACGCGGCATACCTCGGCCGGCTCGACCTTCGGACCCGATAAGCGCTTGGCCCTGCGCGCACGGTGCGCAATATGATCGGCGGGCTGCGACGACGCGGTGTGCTCTGATTCACTGTCACTCATGTCTGTTCTTTTCGGGGTCACCAGTATAGTTATGTGTGTGCAGTAAGTGAGGGTACACAGTAATAAAAGTCACTTAAAAATTACACTTACTGTTTTAATATCCTCGCACAACACAAATAATTACACTTAGAAGGAGTACGGACAATGTTCACACACAAAAGACGACACAGCACGATGGACACGTAAACAATTAAAATAACTCGATATACTATTCCATTGCCAAATAAATCAAGCGCGGTAGTAGCTCATTAGCGGCGAGGCCTATGACCGACTGACCTACAAAGTGAAAGCTCGCTACGGCCGGCCGGCGCATGCGACTACGTCACAACCATCACGCTAACTTGACGTGCGCGTGAACAGGGCGCCGGCACCATCCGACATCATAATGTAAACATTATAAATGCCGTGAATGTATTGAGTAGTGTTATCAATAAACGTACATGATAATAATAACGTGGCTGTGTTTATGTTTGTGATAATTATGGTGTGTTATATGTATGTTAAACGTAAATAAACTAAGTGGTAGGGGTGGACCCTACACCTTCATTCCAATGTATACCCCTATTTTTTTCAATCCATGCTACTTGTAGCCGTTCTTTTTTCGTCAATTCATAAAATGGTTGTGGTGGTTTTATCAACAGTACTTGTATGCGTCCTTCATACATCATTGCTATTTCTTTTGGAATAAATTCGTTTTCTTCATTCTTAAACCCTTGGACATCCACAATAACATTCATGATAATTTTCTCACAATATTACTCAAAGGTTTGTATTCGAAAAGTCGATCGTTTATTATTAAACAATAAGCAGATGTATTAGCCGGAATATCTTCTGAACATTCAATTTCTATTCGCACGTCGACCGGTCCAGTTTTGAGCGATTCGTTTTGTCTTGAGCAATCAATTACAAAAAGTGGAGCAATTTCCTTAAATTGATTTAAGCTAAGCAATGGATCTATGCCCAAGTTGTAATACGACTGACGAAAGTTAGCATACATTTCGTATAATACACTGTATTTGTTTTCATCAAATTTCAGATTAAGTGAGTCATATGGATAATATTGCGAATTTAAAAATAATTTAATATTGCTTACATTACAATGATCGAATAAGGAAGAACTTTTAGTTTTATTAGTTTTTCGGTTAGTTTGCAAACCAAATATAACGAACCTTGGCTTCTCTAATTGTGAAGTTGTCTTTACCGACCATGAATGCTTTGTTGTTCTTGGTAACAACGGATATTCATACAAATCCCAGTTTCTAAATGCTAACTGAATAGAACGATCTCTCTCCAAACTCTTAAGCAATGATAATTTGTTACGATCAGAAACTTTTATATGTGGCACACGCCATTGTATTTTTTGTATATCTATTTCTAAGATATCATTTTTCTCCATGAGCACACTGTTTAAAGCGGAGCTGCTTCTTTGTAAAATTAGTTCATGTTTACAATTCATTATTATTTTGTTATAATCTTCTGCAAATCCCAAAATTCTATTCAGCGGTACAATAACGCTAAAATGTTCTTTTTCTATTTTCGTACCATTTAAATTCCACCCCCAAATTGCTGCAGCTTTACTTTCACCTTCATTCATGGAGACATACGATTTCAAAGTTGTTGTGATGCCAGCATTTTTAATCCGATCAATTTCAACACCATTTATTTCGTACCTGATATCTTGAAATAAATATAAGATTGGGTTGTTTATGAAATCAACATCTTTTTTAATTATTTTTCCTGCTGCATCTTTAGTAGATACACTTGCATACCCTTCTATAAAAATGGAACTGCTACAGGGCAATACATACAAATCTTGATGATGAATGGGTATTCTGATTTCATCGTTTTCTTTGAAACTATTATTATACGGATTGTAGCTATGAATCTCATAACTTTCAATAGAATTGTCATGTTGCGCTAAATCTGTTATTTGAAGCATGTTGTTATTATTTCAATTTTAATCCAATATATCTTAGAAATCTTTTATTCTCTTTAGTAATTTTAATTTGTCTTTTAAAGTTTATAGAGTTGATACGTCTGACTTCTTTGGAAACAGGAAGTGAAATATTACATTGACTCCTCACGGTAGGCGTTTTATTGAAAACTAGCATATTGTTTCTATGTATAAACAAAATAGGTAGTATTACTATTATTAAATTTAATTCAATTATTTTTTACAATGTGAGTAGTGATTATCATCACGCGCAATCTAAGAATGTGCGTAGAGTGCCAGGATATAAACTTTTATAACTTGTTCATATAACATCTATTTGTATTAATGAAAACATTGATATGTTATACTATTTTATTGTCTTTCCAAAATGAGTAAAGAAATTTTAAACACAAGTGTCCACAATTATACAAATGATCACGCTGTACGTTTTCATAATTATATTGAATGTTATTTCCTACATATTTCATAAATTCTTTTGGAGGTTTCAAGTTACCATAACTGTCGAAATATTCAATGTAGTCATTTATTTTGCCATAGGCTACCCAATGAGTACCAGAGTTTTCAGAAGAGTCAAGATTGATTACTCCACATTCTATCGGCAAAACTTTATCTGGTAATTTATCTCTCATAAACACACCTCGAAAGAATGGCACATTATTCGAGTGTTTGATTATGTCAATATTGGTTAAAGCTCTATTGGGTAGCCGAGACTTCAGTTTTTTTTCTGTGATATGTAAATGCCTAAACCATCCTTGTAATGCTTGAGATGTAATCCTCTTCCAATGAATAACGCCTCCATTTCCTTGTTGTGTCTTTCTGCTTCACGCAATTGCTTTTTAGCTGTTTTATATGCGTTAATTGCTTTTGCAATCCCAGCAGCACCTCCTGCTAAACTGCCTGCAGCAGATAATCCAGCAAATATTGGTACTAAAGGAAGAAATCCTCCAGTTTTTGGTACTGGTATAATCCTTGGTAATTTTATTGGTGTGTCTGATACAAATTCTTTTGCTGCTGCGTATGCTAATTCCATCAATGCTTTCTTACATGATGGTTTTAATTTTGTAATATGCTTTTTAGTGTGGTTAACAATCTTTTTAAGAGTTTTCTTTAAACCAGCTCCTGTTTTCACTTTATTAATGTTTTTGTTGAATGCTGATGAAACTGTTTTTTTGCTGTCTGAAATACCTCGTATGGTTTTCATTGCGATTCTTTAATTTTTCTTCAGAGTAATAGAAACGTATTTAATAGATACAAATACAAGTCTTTTTTGTTTTAAGTACAAATACGTAATGAATAGAAAAAACATGTGTATTTGCTTAAATACATTTTAGAGCAAATTTTGTTTGGCTCGCTTAAAATACGTTTGTTTTATCTATCCAGCTGTTTTCGTTAGTAGGAAGTCCGAGCCACTTTACATATACTTGGTTTCCTTTTCTTTTCAATACTTTTTCTACTAAGTACAAATCAGGATGGCTGGTTTTTTGAAGTTCTTGAGCATAAAACGCTCCTAGTATTGGTCGACATCTTGCATCTTCTATCAAGTAAGTTAACGGATAAGTGTCTTGTATTGATTTTATCTTAAATATTTCTGTTGACCAATTAGGATAATAGCCCTTATCAAAACATCCTTTGTATTTACTTATTCTTACAAAATCACCAACACTAAACTTCCTACACTTATTGCTTTTTTTACATTCAGCCATTCGAATATATCTTTGCATTATATTTGTTTTATTGCTATGATTTACTGAAGCAGGAGGTTGCCCCGTGGTTCTATGAGTAGTATTATTGTATTCATTTACAATTTTATTGAGCGTTTCATTCATCCACTTGTAATTCCCATTAAGACTAAACTCTTTGTATAACTTATTTTTTAATGTCCTAATTAATCTTTCTACAATAGAGGCTTTTTTAGTAGAATACGTTGAATAATGATTTATTTTATACTTTGCAACAATATTTTTGAATTTATCGTTATAAAACTCTTTTCCCAGATCAGTTTGCAAATTTCTCGGAACTCGTCCTTTAAGCAATAGACTTTCAAATGCTTTTGACACCTGTTGCTTATTTTTTTGCTTTAAAGTCCAAGCATATTTTGAAAAAGTGTCTATAATTGTCAGTATATATTTGTGACCACCATTCATTTTTGAAATTGCTTGCATGTCCATTAAATCTGCTTGCCAGAGATCATCGATATCTTTAAGTATAACTTGTCTTCTTGGAAAGTTAACTCTGGCACATTTATGAATTTCATTTATGACGTCTACTTTGCTCATAATGCTTATTTAATTTTCCTGCAATTTCTTTCAATGCAATATTTTTTTCAAGATTTCTTACTTTCTCGTTTAAAATTGAAATCAGTTTATTTAGTTGCTCTATTTGCTTGCAAATATTAACTTTAAGTTTTTCGACTTGCTCTTCTGTAATATTTTTACCCAATTCCGTTTCTTTTATTGTATTTTTAATCTCAACACGCTCCACTCTTATGTTACTTTCAGTTATGACTGATGTTTTATTTGTACGAACACAATTAATATTTTTATGTTCATCCATGTTGCAAAATACTTTGATAACTGAGAATATTCCAAAGCTTGTTAGTCTTTTATAATATCAGCTTCTTTTAACTCTTCTATAATTGATAGAATTTCATTGTCATGATTAGTATTACCGGCATTTTTTGAAGCAATCAGAAGTTTCAATCTTTCAATTAGTTCATTAGGGTCATCCCAGTAAACATAATCTGTATTACTTTTATATTTTTTTAATTTAGGCAAAAAACCACCGCTTTTTGATCTCATTATCTGTCCTTCATCTTGAACATAACTATTTTGCGAAAACAAAGGTTTAATAATTTGACGATATTTTAAACTTTTATCACCTTTTATTTGACCGGTAGGATGAAAGTCTCTTTTGTGTGCGTGTGTATTATGGAGCATATCTTTATAAACAATTTTATCTAGTTCAGTAACCAAACTAAGGTCAGGTTTACTGCGAACCAGAAGTTCCTTTAGGCCTGGTGTTAATTCATAGGGCCTTTTATCAATAGTGACCATATTGGTTTTGGGTGAATTAGTGCTCTTATTTGCAATAGAAAACGAAACCTTGCTATTCCCCATCATCAGTTTTTTATTTTCACTACGTATCCCAAAAGGGACATTCATATTGTCATAGATTTCCATCATATCTTCTTTATTTAATGAAATTAGTGTATCATTAGAATCTTTAAAATAATTCCTTTTAAGAGCGTCTTTATAACACTCAGAATCTTCATTTGAACCTGTTTTTATACATTCTTTAAAACTTTCATAATCTGGAGCATAATCTGTCGATGAGCTTAATCTTGTAAGCGTGTTACTCTCATCTCTTGAAATATCCAATATTGGTTTAATTTTATCATTTGCTTTAATTAATGTTTCTAGTGGATCTGTTATTGGTTTGAAGACTTTTTGAAATTTTAAATGAGCTGTATCTTCTTCATTTTGTATTGTTTTAATTTTATTCTTTATACTATCGACTGACTTTATCAATTGTTCTTTAATATTGACCTGCATAACGCTTTTTAATTATGACCCATCCGTTATTTGCAGATTACAGATTTCGATTGACATATTTCCTGTAATGAGGTGATATATATGTACTTTTTAAAAGTATATAAATACGTCAAAGCCTTGTCTGTATCTACCTTCATTTAGAGGACAATCTTTATTAATTAATAAAAAGTCAAAGCGGTCTTTCCAAATATCGGAGCAAAGTTTTTTAAATTCAAACCATTCGATGTCTGTATTTACGTGCTCATGATATATATGTTTTAAGTTTATCTCGTCTTGTTTGAAGATAATTAAAAGATTTACATTATCTCGTATAAGTTGTTTAGGTATTTTAGAATAGGTTTGTGATAAGTAAAAACAATCTATCTGTTTATGTCTCCCCATTGCAAAGTAATTGCGGATATTGATTTGATTTTCGCATGCTACGTCATCAAAAATCATTACCGCATTAGCTAAAGCATCATTTGGGTGTATGACTTCTTTATTATCATTGAAGACAAAAAAGTTAGCACCTCGTATGTAGCTCATAACTTGTTTTAAAAAACAATATTTTGGCTGGAAAGCCGTTTTCGAGTATAAGTATATATGCTTAAACTTGAGACCATTTTCATGTAATATTAGATTAAGCATTATGTTAGTTTTTCCACAGTTAGATGGACCGCATATTATACATCTAATGGTATTGGGTAAGAGTGCACTATGTTTCACTTTACGTGATTGATTTTCTAATTTTATATTCTGAACTTCTAAAGTCTGTGGTTGCTTGATGAACTTCATTGTGAAATGAGAGATAAATGTAAATGACCTGCATATATATAGGGATCGATAAATAAAAAAAAGTTCGATGCAATTACATATCCGTTTATTAACAAATAATAATACTTAATGCTAAAAAATAACAGATTTAAGTAAATATAAAGCTATAAACTATAATACAATGTTATAGTGACCCCAAGGTAATGTTTCGATCTGATTAGGGAGTATGTATCTTTTATCGTCATTTCTATTCATCACCAGTTTATTTACTTGTTGCGAATATAAAACATGTTTGATTGACCTAATCATATTCATCTTACATGATCTACTTTCATTATCAAATAATGATTTATTGTAATGCGACATCTCTAACCTGTTAGTGACAGGGTTTGAAATACCTTTTGCTTTCTTTATTTCAGTTTTAGAAGCCGATAAACAGTAAAGTTTTGCTCTTAAACCAGTAAATTCGTTAATCACGTCTCCGCCTAGTTCATCTTTAAAAAGACCGGGTACTTTTGCATTTACCCGAGGTATTAAATATGGGTTATCTAAATCAAAATTACTTGTGTCAAATTCCTTTAAATTATTTTTTATATCACGGTAAATATCTTCGGTGTAAAATAAATAAAGAAGACTATCGGTGTCTGTGTAACATAGCTTGACATTATTCATGTATTTTTTTTTAATATTATAATGATATTGATAAAGGTGTACCTTAGCATATTCTAAAACAGTAAAACCTATATAAATCGGTCTGTCTAAAAGAATTCTCTCGGGTTTTAGTTGCACAGCTACAAAGTTTTCCGAAAATATAGAAACACATTTTACATTAGGTTTACATATTAGCTTTTCAGCACAGAGTTTCTTATTTGTCACATTTTCTTCGTCCATCCATTTCGTAGCTAGTTTAATATCTACCTGTTTACGTTTGTTTTCTATCGTTTTACCAAAAATTGAATTATTTAAAAGCTTGAAAAACTCTTTTTCAAACGCAGTAGCAGATGCTTGACGCAGACTAGTATTTAAATCAATATACTTTTTTAAATATTCTTCTTGTCGGAAAGTAAGAATACGGTGTATTTTTCTTAGAACCAGCCCGTATTTTAAACACTGCTTTAAGTGAATATAATGAATTACATAGTTAAATTTATCATATAAATTAGCTATCAGTTTAGCTGTCTTTCCTCCAGGGGGTATGAATTTCTCTGGAGCAAAGGGCAAATCACTATGAAAATCATGTTCTGATTCAGGATATTCGAGATCCACCTCTAAAATAAAGCCATATTCGCTATCATCAGATACACTCATTGCATCGAAACAGTTAATTTCCTCCTGATTTAAAAGTCTAAACTCAGAAATTGGGATTTTTTTCATCATTGCATATCCGTACAAATTGTTGCAATCAAGATAAATCAAATAGCTAGACGGTTCTAGATCGTTATAATTTGATAGATAGGGATTATTTGCTTTAGCATGGCGTAGTGAGCACTGAGCCAGACCACCACGTATGCCCTTTTCTAACATCTGATATATTTCTAAGTCATGAATCAAGTCTAGCTCAACACCTGTATAAAGCAACATAGCATCCCAGCTTAAACTAGGTGCCGTTACATAGTACACAGGGTCTAACTTATAATATTTTAAGCTTATTTTACGAAAATTTTCAAATATATCACACAGTAATAAAACATCGCATTTTAAATATAAATCGGTATACTCGCCAATTGTATTTATACTAAATGCATCCCACACAGTTTTCGCATGTTCATATTCTTTATCGCTAATGTGTTCCATTTTCAAAGAGTTATAAAAGTATTTTTTTCGAGGGAGTGTTTTTTCTTCGTACTTGTCCCATGAGTTAATATAATCATAAGGATAAATACCTTTCTTTTTTAACAAGTATATGTTTTCATCATTAAATTCTGCTGATAAATGAATAAAGTCGTGATCTGATAAGCTTTTACTTAGTGCATCTAAACTCGAGCTTAAGAATTGAAACGAATCTATGAATTTTATTTGAATAGAACGATCTCCAGTCTCGTTATCTATATATTTGGTAATAGTTAAATACTTTTCTTTAGTTTTAGGTATAATTTTTATATAACCTCCATGTCTCACTAATTCCTGTATAAAGAGATGGGAGTCGTAATTCGATAAATTATGAAAAATTACTGGTATGAATGGACATACTCTAAACATCAAGTTACATTGAACATGTGCAGGTCCTCTATACTTTCCTGTGACATGATCGTGGTCACGTACCTTATCGTGAAATAATAACTGATCACAAATATGACAAATAGTAGCATTGTTATAGCCGATTTGCTCTTTTTTTGTCAAAGGTATCATTGATTTACTCATCGATAATATTTCACTTATTTTCTTCACATCCTCTATTAATCTAGTAACAAATACTTCAACACAGTCAGGACCTCTATATGTAACATATTTATTTTGGGTTGGATCGTGTGAACAACATATATAGTATCCAAAACACGAGGGCTGATGTTTTTTGAAATTGTGTGTATTTTCAGATTTTGTTTCGAAACAACTCTGTAATAGGCTTTCAAAATCTGCATAGATGACATAATTAATTTTTTGTTTTCTTTCAAAATTCTTAAAACAGAGTTTGCTATTCTTTTCAGGCAAAATTGATAAAACTTTTGAACAGACATGAGATCTATACTTATTTTCACTGCTATAGAATTGTAAACATGATTCACACAGTATAAAAATACCTTTATGGCTCGTCACTTGCCCGTCTTGCACCGTCTGTGTGTGATCGATCACACACAGACGGTGTAATTAAAGTTTTGTATTATCAGAAAGTCAAAAATTAGAACTCAGCAATGGCGAAGTCTCAAGTTGCAGCGACCTTCTCGCTCAAGGATGATCAGATAGCGGGGTTAATGGCTGGGCTTGGCATTAGCGATGCTGATCAAGATGCTTTTAAGATGACCTTTACGGAGGTGGAATGGAAGCAGGGCGCTGCCATTCGGGAAGCTGTCAAATACTTGGGCTTCGATGCACGCCAAATCATGGCACAATTTTTCAAGAAGGCAGCTGAAAATCCAATTAGGGCAGATGATGTGCCTACACTGAGGGTTGGGGAAGCATCATTGTTCGAGAACTGCGACCCCAAAACAGACTTGATGTTCTTCCTTAATGTTTTCCTCGAGCGAGGGAATAATGTTACAAAGGCCATCATGCGCTGCGATGGTGCATCTGGTGCTGTGCTCAAACGTAAGGCTGCAGCTTATGGCATTATAATGGACCCAGGACAGAACAAGACCATCCTAGGTTCAAAGGAGTTAACTCTCTCTAGGATAGCTCAGGCATTTTCTATCCAAACAGCAGCTATCATAGTGAAAGACCAGGTTCCTGGGAAGCTTAAGAGTAAACTATTCGGAGCTGACATCCCTCTTATAATGCAGCACACTGTGTTTTCAGGAATCATTCCCTCAGTGAGTGATTTTGCCGAGGATCTTAGGGAGATTGCCTTGCTCTTAAACGTGGAGATGACAATAACCCTGGCATCTCCAAAAGATAAGCGTAAGATGGCAACCAGAGCTCTGGAGGACCTGTTAGAGTCTTCCACACAATATGTCAACGCTGCTATAAATGGCAATCTGATCACTGACGACATACGAGCTCGAATGCTTGTCAAGGCTGGAGTCTTAGTCACGGCTAACGGGAAGCTGACACTTAGTCCAAAAGTACAGGTGATGGCATCCGAGTTAGGTCAGATACGTAGGTATGCTAGGCACACCTATCAGAAAGCAGTTGAATCACTGCTGGCTGATAAGGCTCAGCAAGCTCCCGGCTCGTCTTTAAACTAGAAAGGCCCGGCCCCTATGTACCTCCTCAACTATCATCAAGGGAAGGACAAGAGGCAACCGACATCTACAATTCTCCACATACCATGTTCCAGCATGTCACTGACGTGATCGGGAGGATTGCAAGGGGAATCGCGGGCCCTACCTTGGATGGTGGATCTAATGCAGGAGCAGACACCTCTCAGTCAGATCACGAAGAGGTGGATTGACTAGTGCTGGGACTATTTCTACTTATACTAGTCATAGGACCCATAACATCACCTAAGTGATAAGTAGAAAGGGTTCCAGCATCACAATGTAATTGTAGGTTTAGTTTGGGTATTAGTTTGATTAGTTTATTGCCTTATTAGTGTTTAAGTTTGACATAGGCTATTATAACTTGCCGTCTTACTAATCGTACCAGATTTTTAATAAGACAGTAATGACTTACCCCTTTTCTTTCTAAATATAACAAATTAACATGATCAGATTTTCTGTTATTTGTTAAATACAGAGGTCCAGTCACGTTTCCGCTCTTATTATCTACTCCATAAATATTAATACTTATGTTGTTGTTTATTTCAAACAGTTTTATATCTTGATATGAGACAGGAAAAGACAATCCATCAATATTTAATACAGAACTGTAGTGTGGGTACGAATGAGTCCTGCATACGTTCATCTTAGCAGGAAACAAAGCAGCTACCACACTCCATAAAAAGCAATGATTATCATTATTTTGTATATTAATACAACTTTTAGAATTCTTAATTTTTGGTGGCAAATCTAAATAAGTGCCACCTCTCATTGGACAATATTTATTCACATTAATTTCTAGATGACTTACAGCATGGTAAGACCATCCAGAATCTTTATGCTCGAATTCTGACATTTTACATTTTAAAATTTCAGTTACTTTCGAATATAATTCATCAATATCTGTGTTATTACAAATAATTTCATATTTCGTATTGAATGACTTAAGTTGTTGCTCACTTGTTTTTGGTAAGACAAAGTGGGCAAACAACTCGAAATTAATCTTGAGACAAGTATTTTTCAGTAAAGATGTATGTATAAGTTTCAGGATATCATTTTTATTCTGACACAAGAATGCCTCCGGTGTGAGGTATTCAGCATCTTGTGCAGGATTTAAACGATATGTTATAATTCTGTTTTTGAAAGCACTAGCAATAATGTAAATATTTTCAAATTCGCTTTGCAATAAACTATTAGACTTGTGAATATTGGTTCTCAAATGATATTTGAATTCATTGATCGGGGATTCAATGTGACATTTTTTACATTCAATATATTCTGGATTATTTGTATATTGCTGTCGGTGAGTAGACGGAGTTTGTACTGTAAATGAAACAAAAATATAAGATTACAGTTACATTCCTGCATATATTAGACATGATTTGTCACCCTTATAAATATATGTTTTGTACGCAAATAGGTACTCGATAACTATAATATTAGATACAATAGTTAAAGTAATTAGGTAAATGATTATTGCAATGAATACAAGATACAAGTGAGAAGAAAAGATAACTGAGTACGTATTATAACAGAATTGAGAGCTATAACTACTAAAAATAACTGCTGAAATAATCTACGGGACAGTGCTTGAACTCTTTATGAGTTTCTTTTAAAAAGTCTTTTAAATGATTCCACGCTGGCGTCTCATCATTAGTGCGATTTTTTACAGTTACAATTGCATGCCTCCATCGATTTATAGGCCCTACTCGCTCTATCTCACTGTGATCGTAGATCTTTAATTCTATATAAAATTTACCCTTTTTGTTTTCATTAATTTGTTTACTTATACCACTGGCTACTCTGCGCGTATAATACGAATGCAATGGTGTTATTTTTTTACCCAACTTGCTTCCACGGGCTTCCTCCTCCTGGTCGTCGTCGCTGTCGGTCCCGAACAGGTCATGCGATGTGGCTCGCATGCTGGCGCTGATGGGGTTGATCGTGGTCTTATTCTTTTTCCTCTTCTTGATCTCGGTGTTCGACGATTCTCCCTCCGCCGACCTCTTAGCATTCAGCGATGAAGATGACGTTTTGGCGTCCTTCGGCTTTTTCAACTGCTGCTGATGTTCGGCTTCATCATCGGAAGAGAAAAGTTGGCTAGCTGTTTGTTTCGACCTGCAACAATATACATTTATGTATTAGATAATAAAGAAAACATTGTCTCAGTTCAGTACAGGATTGGATTAATTTGCTTTAATTGAATGAATAGAATGAATGCACAAGAAAAGGTGGATTAATTATTTGACTCAAATAGATTAATCGATTATAATTTGAAAGATAATTGATAAATGACATGAGTAAATTAATAAAATTATTGAATCGAGGAATAAATGAAACGATGGAATAGATAAATGATTGAATCGAGGAATAAATGAAAACGATTGAATAGATAAAATGAGTGAGTAGATGAAATTATTCAACAGAGGATTGATTGAAAAGATAAATAATAAATTACTTACATTTCAAAGCCTGCTGAGTTTTGCTTGATGTACTTATGTTCTGTACTTGATGTAGAAATTCAGGAGCACCGAGTCCTTCCAGTGGTGGATTGGTACAAACTGCTGCCCTGGACCCGTTTATATAGGCGTAAAAACGCGTCACGCATAGCCAAATTTGTAAAAATGCATACATGCAAAAATAAGTTCATCACAAAGATTGCAAGCACAGCATTTTTACATCGACAAGAATCTATAGACGAGCGTTACAACCGCAGAGTTTTAAACGCTTCATTCATTAAGTATCAACGAGCTCCCACTAAAAAAAGATTATCATTAAAATTGTGTCTCATAATAAATGAAAACGTACTTATGTAATTAATTTAAATTATAATTTAAATAAAGTGTGATTTTTATATTGAACGTGTTAGAGGGACAAACGCTGCGGTAATAACGCTCGTCTGTAGATTTCAATACATCTTAGCGCACGTGGCACAAATTCCGAGCCATATAAAGAACGGTAAGTTTAGGATTACTTTACATACATAAAACGAAATTAAATTGAACCTTATTGAAAAAAAAAATTTGGTGAGCGCCTATATAAACCGATGGAAGATACCAAAAAATACATTCAAGTGGTCTGATCTGCTCTACGATGTCGGTAAGTAAATATTTTATCAAAAAAGTATTTTATTTAAATTATTAGTAAAAATGTTTATAATCTATGTTATAAAATAATTTAAAATGTTTTCACAAGGATCTATTCTAGAATAATTTATAGTCTGCGACAACTTCTAATTTTACTTTTATTTTATTAATAATATGTACTTCTTTGTTTCAGATGTCCAGCGATATTTTCCCCACTGACTCTTCATACTCACCAATTACTGCCGAACAAACCCTACGTCAAAAAGTGGTCAACTATTTAGAGAGAGAAAGACCATTCCAACCGTTCGAATTTGAAGACACTCCACCACGCAGCAACAGTGACAACAGCAACAATAATAAAAAGCGAAAAAATGATGTTGTATACTCGTACATACAGAAACCATCAACGGGTCATCGCAGCAAAGTAATAAGAATACAAGTTTTTGACGCCGAAGAATTCACGAATTCGCCATGTGATTGTAATGCCAATGTCTGTGTCCAACATGTCGTGGGCAATGTTTTTAATGACGATATCTATAAATGTGTAAAGGATATTATAAGCAAATTGCATAAAAAGATGTGAATAAACTAGCAATTATATTTCAGTTGTTTTATTTCTATCACTTCTATTAAAAAAACCCCCTACCTACAAATTATACATATTACACAGTTACATTTAGCAAACAGCTCATACTTTGCATAGGTACACCTAGAATCAAATTATATTGTACTTAACAACCTAATTGAAATGACTTGAAACTCTATTATTATAAGGGAACACTCGCATTTTTATACGCACAATGTAAACCTGTACTAAGTTAATAATTAAAACTTTACAGCTGTGAGGAACGCGATGGGTAGAAAAGAATGCGATCTGTTTCCTTTACAGGAATGGAAATGTGTTTGTTATGTAAACAATCAGTCGCGCCTAACAACAGAGTCTGATTAAATCTATTTGTAGGGGGAGTAAATACTTGTAAGTCATAGATAGATACCTAATGGTCAAGTCTCGGTACTATAAACCATCTAGAAATCCTAATGATAGAAGTCTCATTCCGAATGGAATCTTGCATAGAAGTCTCATTTTGAATAGAGTATTTTGAACACAACACTCATTTCGAATAAATGATTCTGAATAGAGGATTCTGAATAGATGATTCTGAATAGATGATTCTGAATAGATTACTCATTTTGAATAAATGATTCCGAATAGAACACTCATTTTGAATAGAGGATTCTGAATAGATGATTCTGAATAGATTACTCATTTTGAATAGATTATTCTGAATAGAACACTCATTTTGAATAGTGTATTGGGGTGCCTGGATCTCTTGATCCAGGTACCCCAATACACCCCTACTCACCTCAGTCAAGACGTGAAGTTATGCAGAATTTCAATATGCTACCATCTCATGATATGCAAAATACGTACTTATGTGGATTGATCTCAGTCTTGCCTATAAATAGATGCTCAAAAAACCCAACCGCAGTGCACTATGATGCTGTGTATAAATACAGAATTCGTGCTACGATTGAATCATCAGTTCAAGAAGTACAAGTATGCAAGTCAGCTTTTAGGGCGATTCACGGAATAACAAAAAAGAAGGTCGAATACTTGGTGTCTAGTCTGAAGGCCTTTGGATGTGCACCTGCAGATAAAAGGGGGAAACATGGACATCAGCCTAAATTGAATACTGCAGTAACTAACCTAATAAGACAACACATAAATTCATTTAAAGGTAAAAACATAATATTGTTATTAATTTAATTTAACTCATTATATGTTGTAACGAGTTTTTTTACCTCGTCACATGTTTATAGTTTTAGTCGATTTCCGAACGACAATAATCTAGTTTTGATGTAAGCTGTCAGCTGTCACTTTTGACATAAGCACTCTACGTCTTTGATTTAGAAATGGCCGGTCGATAATTTTGAATCGCTCGCCAATATTTTCTCTAATCCGTAGTTATCTCGGATATTTTGGCCTAAATGAAAAGGCAATGATTTTTAAACGGACCTAGAACGATTTTGTGAGAAGGATTGACCTTAATTTTCGATTTTGATGGTTTTCGCTCGCATGCATATATTGAGATTGGCAGCGTATGCGCATCAAAATTTATTTACTTGAAGAAAACGCCCCCTGTTGGCGTTTTTTTTCTTACTCCAGTTTTTTTCTCCAGATTAGTTTTATTTTCTGTCAATTTTGGATTTTAAATATCCGAAATTATTATATTTTTTTTTGGAACACTACGGCAATCCGGCAATCATCTCTTCTACGGTTTCTGGTAGGATTTTTTTATTTCTATTAAATCTTAACTCATATAGTGCAAGATGCAATAATATCACAATCCTAATTAATGTATTAATTTATTAAAGTCATTAATTTAGGTTAACTTAAACCATAATGATATTATTTTAGAATAAGGGTTTAAAAATTATGAAAGCTACGGGCCATAAAATGGAGAAAAGATAAAATACTTGTTTTGATTTTCTTCGTTTAGCCTCCCACCGGCAGATTAAAAGTCTGACTCTTCCGATTACTTCTTTCCGGCAACCTTTTATTATATTTTGTACTGTTTGATTCTCCCTGGCGCCCGAGTTAGTATCTTTTAATTTAATTTTTATTTTGGGAGAACACATCATTTACCTATATTGCCTTAAAACGCACATATCAGGTGATAATGTATTTACATATAAAACATGTTTTAGGTCTTTTAAATTATAACGATTTGTATTTTTAGGTCGTACAAGCCACTACAGTCCTCATTATTCATCCCGAACATATTTATCAGAGGAGCTGAACATTTTGTAGTGAATGCGATCAGTTCAAGGTAAATCTAGAAGCCATGGAAACTGAAAAATCAATTGCTGATTCACAGCGTGTATCAGTCCTCAATAAGAATATTCTGAAACTTAACACTGAGAAGAAATTGCACTTACTAAAAGCTGAGACTTTTTATAACCGAAAACGAATAGCTCGTATCCATTGTAGAGATTCTACTCATGCTATGGAAGCGGTGTGCATAGATTATGGTAAAAACTTATCTTGCCCAAATATACAGACGAATGATGTTTATTACTAAAGACAGCTGTCTGTGTATGCGTTTAATGTTCATGTTCTGAATTCAAGTAAAAGTGTTTTTTACCTTTATCCTGAGACAGAAGGAAAAAAAGGGAGTGACGATGTTTGTTCCCTTATTCACCACTATGTTTACAATTTTGCAAAGAATAATACTAAACATGTGCAGATTTTTGTGACTCTTGCAGTGGACAAAATAAAAACTTCACTGTGTTCCGTTTCTTATATCATATGGTGCAATATTGAGAGAAAACTTGAATCAGTTATGATTACTTTTCCAGTCCGAGGACATTCCTATCCTCCTCGCTGTTGCGGCCTTTTTTCAAAAATGAGGCAACTGTCAAAGGTCATCTGTCAAACATCATGCGATAACGGCGCTTGTGATTAAAACGCCGATATCTCTAAACTTTTGTATGGGAGCCCTATGTGAAACTTATGTTGTTGGAATATATATGAAATAAGCTATCATATTTGAAATGAATTAGACCAGTTTTGCTATGTAGTGCACTTCATATTCCACTTTGAAATCAGTGTGAGGGAAATTTTCCCAGTTTATTGTACAAAAGTAGATAGAAATAAAAAAGTAAACAATTATTTCACAAAGTTTTTATTTTATTTACATAAATATACCCTATTTCACAATAATCAATTAAAAGAACACAACTCCCCATACATTTTTTTCATACCACAAGCTTTACAAAATACGTCTCTGATAAGTCGACCCGGCCGCCGACAAAAAAAAAAGGTATGTTTAGGGTCAGAAGGGGTACAGTGCAACGAAGGGCACAGTGCAACAGTAGCGATATTTACTTGGATTTTTAGCAATTGTCTTTACTTTTTTTTAGTATTGGCAACCCCACAAGCCGCCATCTTACTACACTTGTCATTTAGCGGTGCGAGTGCGAGTGCGCACGACATTTTTATTTCAAAATTATTGTAATTTGAGGATATTTTGAAGAAAAAAGCTGTGGTTGTGTTTCGTTTTCATTCCGTCGTTTTACGGCTCTTGGTGAGTGATTGATTTTTTATGTATTACTTGTTTCATAGTTACTTTAAATTGCAAAACCATTCACCGGCAAACACAATCGAAAATTTGAATTTGTCTTTTTAACTGTCCGAGGTGACATGGGGGTTGCAGTGGCAACGGGGCACATTGCAACATGTTTTACTGTGCCCCATGTTTATTGTGAGAATAAATTGTGTAGTGTTCTATTGCATTATTTGCTTTGGTTTTTTAGGAACAGTAAGTCAAGATGGTGCGGAACAGAAAAATAAAGACGGAGATAGGATTACACAGCGAAATTAATACGAGAGCAGCTATACAGTTGGTGGAGGAAGGTATGAGTTTGAGAAAAGCAGCTCTCCTGCTTTTCCTGCATTAAGAATGTCAATTACTCCACACTGTGTAGATATGTCAAAAAGAAAAAATCATGTCAAGGAGAGGAAGCTGAACATATGCGTCTCAAGCCTAATTATTCGGTGCGCAAAGTTTTTCAACCAAATCAAGAAGGTAGGTTGAAAGTGTATTTAATAACTTGTGCGAAAATGTCATATGGGTTGGACACTATAGAAACAAGAAAACTCGCTTATGAGTTAGCGAAATACAATAACTTGGCCATTCCTGAGTCATGGGAACGCCACAAAATGGCGGGATTGGATTGGTTATTGTTATGTACACGTCAATAAAAGGCAGAGATCTGGTAACGACTGGTTTATTATAAAGTTGAATCCACCCGCATACATTTATATCGAAGTACCGACATAACACTTCCCCCCTATATTTTAAATATTCTAACTTAAACATAGGTACACCAAAAGAAAGACATAATAGTCTACATTTTGCATATAAACAAACATACTAAAATGTAAATATGTAAATACAATAATGAGTAGGTACAGGAAACACAGTTAAACTCAATAATCATGGTTATTCATACAGTAACTA
The DNA here is from genome assembly GCA_947386135.1 of Melanchra persicariae. Classification (NCBI taxonomy): domain Eukaryota; kingdom Metazoa; phylum Arthropoda; class Insecta; order Lepidoptera; family Noctuidae; genus Melanchra; species Melanchra persicariae. Next base: position 5,407,348 of record OX376673.1, on the reverse strand, counting down.
GTTTAAACATAGTATACGAGCGAGATGGCAACATAATTATTGTTGTTAAGCCTAAATAAATACTAAATATCTATCAAAGCAACATTTATGTTTTACTCCTACGTTAGTAATTATGCAATGATGAGTGTGATGTATTATAATAAACACTAATTACTTTTTAATTTGTCAATGCAGCGTAAAGCAGCCTGTCTATAGGTACGATTCCTCGGTGTTGTCAATGGATCGTCACGTTTTTCAGACGCAATTCTCGAGGGAGGCGACTCCTCTGCCAGTTGCCATTCCTCTGCGACTTGATCGTCCTGATCAATGTCAGGCGTCACCATTCGCCCTGCATTCAGCTTGGTCACACGCTTCCGCTTGCACATTTGACAATGAAAACCTAGACTTTGCACGTGTGGTCGTTATGATTTGATCAATGTGTCTCTTGTGTACACGACCATCTTGAGATTTCACCGTATAAGAAACTGGACTTTCTCGACGTACCACAGTCCCTTCAGTCCATTTTCCCCCACTCTTAGAATAGTCCCGTAGTAGCACGGGATCTTGGGGCTCGGCCTCCCGCAAAGTAGTGTCCCGTCGCCGCTCACTTACCTCCTGCCGCTGTCGCACTAAGTCGCGCGTGTCGGGCCGCAGCAGGTCCAGTCGACCACGCAACCGTCGCCCGAACATAAGCATTGCGGGCTCGCGACCAGTGGTACTATGTTCAGTGTTTCTATACGAGAAAAGAAATTTACTGAGTGCCGAATTAACATTTTCCTTATCGACTTGGGCCTTTTTTAATGCTCTCTTAACCAGTTTCACGGCATTTTCAGCCGCCCCATTGCTCGCAGGGTGATATGGTGCAACTAGGGTATGACGAATACCGTTAACGTCTAAATACTTTTTTAATTCAGATGAAGAAAAAGGCGGCCCATTGTCGCTAACAATTCTTTTAGGCAAACCAAAACGCGCAAAAATGTTTCGTAAACAATCGATTACAACTGCAGCGGACGTACTAGAAACATTTGCAACCTCGATCCATTTTGTATGGGCATCGACAATTACTAAATAATACTTATTATTAAATGATCCTAAAAAATCTATATTCAACCGAGCCCATGGTTCCTCCGGCCACGGCCAGGAATGTAGGGGAGCCGGTGCGGGGGCTGAGCGCTGCGACCGGCATGCGACGCACTCCTGTACTGTCCGCTCGATATCAGACTCCAATGTTTCCCACCAGACATAATTTCGCGCTATTTGCTTCATTTTTACTATGCCTGGGTGGCCGTCATGAATTTCTTTCAAAATTGTCATTCGTAATGACTTCGGAATTATTACCCGGTAACCCCAGATCAAGCAACCTTGATCCACACAAATACTTTCCTTACGATTAAAATACGCTTTCTCAGTTTCAATACTACTAGTCTTAGGCCATCCGAACATTACGTAACCGTATATTTTATTCAATAATGAATCTTTTGCCGTCTCAATTTTAATGTCTTTAAAACTAAGTGGAAAATTATCCTGCACAAAGTTAAGGTAACTACAGTGGCTGTCCTCACATTTGATTCTGGTTCCAGTAGAATTCAAAGGAAGACGAGAAAGCGCATCGGCATGACAATTTTGTGCTGATTTAATAAATTCGATTTTGAAATTATAAGCAGATAACTGGACAGCATAACGCTGTAGTCTACTTGCGGCTGTCACGGGTATTCCTTTGTTCGCCCCAAAGATATAGCTCAATGGACGATGATCACTACGTAAAATAAACTGTCGGCCGTATAAGTACTGGTGATGCTTACGCACACCAAACACAATTGCGAGTGCCTCCTTGTCCAGTTGCGAGTAATTTTGCTCAGCGGCATTAAGAGTACGCGACGCGCAACACACGGGCCGCTCACTGCCGTCTGCGTACCGCTGTGCGAGCACGGCGCCCAATCCGTAAGCGCTGCTGTCCACTGATAACACTAAGGGCAATGTTGGATCGTAGTGTGCCAACACTGGTGCGCTGCTCAAAACTTTTTTTATTCGACAAAAAGCACCTTCACACTCATCATTCTATTGCCATTTAACATTTTTTTTAAGTAAGTTATACAACGGTCTCATTATGTCAAATTTGAACAAAATTTAGAGTAAAAATTAACAAGGCCCATAAAACTTTTTAATTGAGTTACATTTGTGGGCGATGGGGCTGCCCTAATGGCTTCAATTTTGTTTGAATCCGTGTGCAAACCATCCTTGTCAATTTTATAACCTAAATACGTTACATAATCCTTAAAAAAATGACATTTGCTGAAATTGATTCTTAATCCATTTTGTTTTAATCTTTTTAACACTGCCCAATTTGCTAGATGGGTAGTCTTATCCTTTCCAGTTACACATATGTCATCTGCAAATACAGCCGTTGAAGGCAAGCCTCTCAATGTTTCCTCCATTGTCTTTTGAAAATTTTCAGGAATACATTTTATTCCAAAAGGTACTCTTTTGTAAATGAACGTCCCGACATGAGTGGTAATTCCTGTCAGCGGCTGTGATTTTTTATCTAATAAACATTGTTGGAAAGCATTTGATAAATCAAGTTTTGTGTACTGCTCACCGCCCCCCAAGGTCGCAAAAAGTTCTTCAATCCGCGGTAAAGGATAATGGAAATCTTTTAGAATCGGATTAAGCGTTATTTTATAATCTCCACATATTCTGATTGATAAACTATATATAAGATAATTAATAACAGGTACAATAGGCGTCCCGTATTCTGATCTATCGACTTTGTAAATAACTCCTTTTTGTTCTAACCGTTTGAGTTCGCTTTCGACTCGCGGACGCAGTGCCAGTGGCAGCGGCCGCGCCTTCACAAACACGGGGGTTTCGTCCTTGAGGTGCAGCGATACAGGTGACTTGAATGTTCCTAACCCTCCTGCAAACACATCAGGGAATTCGTCTCTCAAGGCTTTAGCTACCGAGTCCGAGTCGCTAATATTGTGACATTTAATGATTCCTATTTTTAATTGCTTAATCCAAGTACGGCCCATTAATAGCGGACCGCCGCTTTCAATAATAAATAATTTAAGCATCGCAGACTTGGAACCACAAACAACCGTTACCACAATATAAACGAGAGTCTCGATAACGTCGCCCGTATAAGATCTCAGACATAACAACTTTGTTTGAATGGGTACATGTTTAAAATATTTATCATAAAACGCTTCGAAACAGCCGATATTTTACTACCCGTATCAATTTCTACAATCTTGACCGCATCTCTTCGCTGTGTAAACCCGACACGAACTGATCGCGAAGGTTTTCTTCCAGAGAACTACCGAAGTTGCAGGTTTTAGCCAAATGTTTTAGACCATGTAGGTAGACACGAATACTTTCTCCCTGCTGTTGCGTCCGCTGCCGAAAAATGTGTCGCTCCGATATCTCAGATCTCTCCGGCTCCAAATGGTTTTTTACAAGTGTAACCAATTCTTCAAACTTCTTTGCCTCCGGTTCCGTGGGTGAACACAAATCACAAATAAGATTGTAGCACTCGGAACCTACTAATGTCAAAAGCGTAGCTACTTTTAGGTTGTCATCGATGCTATTTAACAATATAAATTGTTTTACGCGACGAATGTAACTGTCCCAATTTTGGCATTCGATGTTAAAAGATTCTATTTTGCCAATCGGCATTATGGCAAACCAAACTCCACGTAACTAGGTACCGAAATTTCTAGACCGGCTGCGCCAATGTTATGTACACGTCAATAAAAGGCAGAGATCTGGTAACGACTGGTTTATTATAAAGTTGAATCCACCTGCATACATTTATATCGAAGTACCGACATAACAGTTATAAGGTTTTCGAAAACGTAATCCGGACTTGACATTGAGAAAGCCCGAGCCGTGTAGCCTTTCTCGGGAAACATCTTTCAATAGGCACAATGTTGGACTATTTTTCTATAATTTAGAGAACGTGATGAAGAGGAGTCCCAGCTTTGCTGACGGTACAAGACTGTATGCGCTAGACGAAACAGGCACAACTACAGTGCAGAAACCAAAGAAAGTTATTGCAGCCAAGGGATCCAAGCAATTGAACAAAGTTACCAGCGGTGAACGAAGGACCCTCGTCACCACATGTTGCATTGTGTCAGCATCTGGATCCGTTTTACCACCTGCAATGGTGTTTCCCAGGAAGCATTTTAAGCAATTTATGCTTAATAAGGCTCCACCCGGAACACTTGGGTTGGCACAGCCTACAGGTTGGATGAACAACCAATTATTCCCTGAAGTAATGAGACACTTTGTACGTGTAACCGGTGCTTCGAAAGACAATCCTTGTCTTTTAATCTACGATAACCATGAAAGACATTTAGCACCAGACGCTTTAAATGTCGCTAAAGATAACGGAGTTACACTGCTCACGATTCCACCCCATACTAGCCACAAACTCCAACCTTTGGATGTGTCAGTATTTGGCCCGCTGCAAATGTATTACAACGCAGCTGCAGATTCATGGATGATGCGGAATCCTGGGATTCCAATTTCTATTTACAATATTGCGGAAATATTAGGACTAGCATTTGAGAAAGCTATGACACCTGCAAATATTAAATCGGGATTCTTGAAAACAGGAATTTTTCCGTACGATAGAAATATTTTTTCTGATGATGCCCCAACGCTTCGCCCAATAGGGCAATCACCCCTCTTATGGATGTAGCAATACCTCCATTTTCCCCGCCTACGGCCACTCGTGCGGCGCTCGCGCAGGCTAAGGCCCCCCCAACCCAGACCAAGCCCAAAGGGCAATAAATACCTCCCCCCCAGCTCCCCCCAAGGCCGCAACTAAGGCGACGGGAGCTGCTCACGACTGCGTGACGGGTATTGCCTATCTCGCTTTTTACTCCCCAAGAGCCTTGGCAATGATCGAGGCCGTAAACAACGGAGGCGACCACGCCCTCGTTTTCAAAGAGTTCGGCAACGTACATCGCCATATAGAGAAATATTACTCCCTAATTGATGGATAAGTCCATCAACCGTAGGCTCAAACCGAAAGCCCTCCGGATAGGGCTTTTCAATGCCAATGGCCTTTTGAGCCAACGTGATGAGATCGCCACCTTCCTCCGCGACCATCACATAGACGTCCTTCTGGTCCAAGAGACCTTTCTCAAACCTCAACACCGAGACCCGAAAGTTGCCAACTACCGAATGGTTCGCAACGATAGGACCCGGTGTCATAAGGGAGGTACCCTAATATACTATAAAAATTCCCTATATTGCATCCCTGTGGATCCACCCACACTCAAGCAAATAGAGGTCTCAGTCTGTCGGCTGGGCATGACGGGCCATCAGCCCATCACTGTCATCTCAGCTTATATCCTCCTCCTAGCGCCAGTAACACGGCAATCAACACCTCCGAAGTCAAAGATGACCTCTCAATACTTCTTGGCTTGAGCGACTCCGTCTTACTGGCGGGGGACCTTAATGCCAAACATCCATCATGGAACAGCCACACTACCAACCCTAGAGGCAGAGTCATCTTTGAACTCTCCAGTCCCTTTAACTTTGATGTCATCGCTCCGATGCATCCTACCCACTTCCCCCATGACCTCAATTGTAGCCCCGATGTACTCGACATCGCTCTCATTAAGAATGTCAGCCTTCGGCTACATTCAATGGAAACAGTGGACGAGCTTAACTCAGACCACCGTCCCGTTATTCTGGAACTAGCTCCCAGATCGGGACCAATGGACCCCTCTCAACCCCCTCCTTCCCGAGTGATCACAGACTGGAGAAAAGTAAGCGAAAAGCTGAAAATCACCACGTCTCCTCACTTGGATAAGATTCCAGATCTCATCGAGACTGCCGCCGACACGGTGGCCGCGGTTGACTCGTTCACGGATCACATCCAAGCCGTCCTGAGCGAATGCTCCAAAGAGGTTCCAGCGATGAGCGATCACCGCTGGAAACTCCCGGACGAAGTGCGTGCTCTGCTGACCGAGAAGAAAGCGGCCGTTCGTGCCTACTCATCCTTTCCCTGCCACAGTAACAAAGTTCACATGCGCTACTTACAGCGTAAAGTAAGTCGCGCCATCGCTGAACTGCGTAACAGTCGCTGGGATAAGATGCTTGGCGACCTCGAACCCAACCACCAGGCTTTCTGGGAACTCCAGAGGAAGTTACGCGCCTCTGAGGTTTCAACCATGCCTCCTCTCACCCGCCCTGATAACACCATCGCCTTCGATGACGATGAAAAGGCAGAGTGCCTGGCCGACAGCCTAGAGACTCAATGCTCCCCAAGTACCTGTACCTACCCGGTTGACCCGGTTCACCTCGCCAAGGTGAACGCTGAGGTCGAGCGTAGGACTTCTCTCCCCCCCGTTGAGGACCCCGAGGACCCCCTCCCCCCCATCACTCCAGATGAGGTGAAGGATATAATCGGGAAACTCAAACCTAGGAAAGCCCCTGGGTCAGACGCCGCATGTTGTAATTGTAAAATATAGTTTATATTTTATATGTTACTGGCTAATGCTTTGCAATGTATTTTTTGTTTTTATTTGACACAACAACTAACACATGGCGATTTATTTTCATTGATGTGATGATGAAGCCATCTATGGCTTCCTGGAGCGGACATGGGGATGCCCCTTCCAACTTCCTCGACATCCTCAATGACGAGGATTATGAGGATTCCGAGAGGTTGGAGGTGTATTCCCAGAGCCCGGAGCCCAGCGAGACGGAGGAGGAGGAGGAAGACGAGGACATGGAATTCTTTGAGGTTGAATACCTCGAGCCTGAGTGCCTCCAGGTTGAGGGGATGGGGCACTTCCAGGCCGAGGAGACCGAACCCATTGAGATAATTATAATTAGAATTACTCCCATCCTAATATTATGAATGTGAAATTACTACTCATCATATCTGCCTAGCCTTTTCCCACCTATATCGGAGTCGGCTCCCAGTCAAACCGGTATTTTACGTGGAGCGGCTGCCTACCAGACCTCCACAACCCGTTAACTGGGTAACACTGTACAAGACTGAAATTACTACTATGTCAGTACTAATCAAGGATTTTTCTTTTTTCTAGCAAACTTAATGGATAAGTATTTAACCGACTGAACGCAGAAGGAGGGTAATGTTTTTTGTTTGGGTTTGGTTTGTTGTGGTTTGTTTTTTGCCGCATGGGTTATTTATTTGTCCGACTGAACGCAGAAGGGTAATGTTATTTGTTTGGGTTTGGTTTGTTTTTTGCCACATGGGTTATTTATTTGTTTTTCAGCTTTGGTGTGGTTTGTGTTTTGTTGGTGCTATTTTATGTGAGGTTTTTTTTTTTTTTTTTTTTTTATTTTTTTTCAGTATAACAAGCCCGCAGCGGTCAGCGGCCAGCCTTGCCGGACCTCGTCGATATGGGACGAGAATGGTAGCCCATTCCCCATGACGTGAGTAATTTTGGTATTTTTCTCGTTTTTTTTTTCCTTTTTTTTTCTGTACATAAAATGAAAACCTTTTGTTTGATAGGTCAAGGTCAAGGTCAAGATCGCCGCTGCCACGGGCTCCATCTGCTGCTGATGGCTCAAGCTCGCCGCCCCTTCTGCCGTAAGTAAAACTTGTATTCATTAGCCTTGTATAATGAATCTTCGTGATTTGCACGTACATAATTGTATTTACTGTTTTTTGGGTTCCGTACCCAAAGGGTCCAAACGGAGCTCTATTGCTGTCACTCACGTGTCCGTCCGTCCGTCCGTCCGTCTGTCTGTCTTTCTGTGTCTGTCTCTCTGTCTGTTCGTCGTCTGTCACAAAACTTTGTTCTGAAGATTTTTTACTTCCCATTGACCTATGAACTTTAAAGTTTGGTGATGTTTATTATTGTGTATGTGTATGTATATTTTACTGACAAATACCAAAATATTGATTTCCCTTTTTTATCTTAGGTTTAACGTTGTCGTCACGGCCCCCTTCGACGACGCTATGGAGGAGGACCACGTCTTCCACCTTGCTGATGAACATGGGCTGTTCCAGCAGGTGGAAGACGTGGCGGCAGAGCAGCTGCAGCAGCGTCGTCCACGGCGATGTGGCGCAGCGCAGCGCGGTCGTGCAGTGCGGCGTGGCGGTGCAGCGCGGCGTGGTGGTGCTGCGCGGAGTGGTGGTGCTGCGCAGCGTGGCCGAGGAAGGGGGCGTGGGGCGCCAATTGGTGACCCCGAGTGGGTAATTGGGCAACGTCTGGTGCAGGTGTATGTAGATGATGATGATGATGTGCCAGAGGATTTGAGGATTAACATAATGCGTGTCGTGAATGCGAGAGAAGCTGCGAGAGTGCGTTTGGTTAACAGAGAGAGAAGAGAAAGAGAAGGGAATAAGAGTTTGTAGATGCGGATGACGGCGAGGTCGAGTCCTTCTTTGCTGCTGAAGGAACTTCCAATCAATTCGAATGGTCAGCTAACATGGCTGACTTTCGAGGCGAGAGGGAGCAATTTCTTCCTCAGCAAACGGGGGCGGTTGTCGCTTCTGGAAACGCGTATGGGGCGTTTAGGCAGTTTTGGGATGAAGACATGCAGACGCACATTGTCACTGAGACGAATCGACATGCCGCAAGGCTTATTGGTTCGTCCGCTTTCTTCGCCCGTGGTTGGTATGACACGAATATTCACGAAATTTTGGTCCTTTTTTCCTTCTGGATCATGATCGGAATCATCCGGATGCCCTCCATTAAGTCCTGCTTCACCACAAACCCCCTTTTGCAGACCTACATCTTTAGGCAGATGTTCTCCCGACAACGCTACGAGAATTTTTGCCGTGCTTTCCATTTGGTTGACAATAGTAGCAGACCGACTGACTCGACTGACGTTCTGTATGCTCTTGGTCCGATCGCATCGTTTAAATGTCTTTTTTCAAAAAGCCTACATCCCATCCCAAAATATTTGTATTGACGAATCCTTAACTTTGTGGAAAGGTAACCTAGCCTTCCGCCAGTACATTAAGTCCAAGGCAGCCCAGTACGGCATCAAAACTTATGAGCATTGTGAGTCGAGTACGGGCTACTTTTGGTCATTTTTCATCTACCGAGTTGCTGGCACTTCCTATGAACCCGGCCTCCCACCCTGTACCCTGATATCCACTACCACCGTCCTCAACCTCATCAAACCTTTCCTCAACAAAGGTTATACTCTTTTCATGGATAACAGGTTCAATAGCCCCCTACTGGCCAGATTTCTGAAAACACGCAAAACCAACTGTGGAACCTGTGAGGAACCTTGCGTGCTAACCGCACCGATGTGCCTCCACTCTTGTCGCTGTGTAAGCTGAAAGATGGCCAGTTTGTAGCACGTCATTCCGGCGATGTGGTAGTCTAGGCCTTACAGGACAAGAAGCGTAAGATCTCCACCATCAGTACCTACCACGGCGATTCACAAGACCAGATGGAGGAGAGGCCATATCGCCCAACTAAGTACAAACCTCAAGTAGTTTTAGATTACAATAAGGGTTGGACCTCATCTGGCAGCACGGAATCGCCTTTTTCCGTCGCCCTTTCTCTTTCTGTCGCTTAGAACTGCCATTTGCTAGACCGAGACAGAAAGCATATTGCGATAGCACGCGGCGGAATCCTCGAGGCGATCACATCACGGACAAAATTCAAAATTGATTCAGTCATTTGACTTGCACTCATCGCATACTGACGTGCCCATAAATGCATAATACAAACAAAATAAATTAACGTTTGCATAAAAAGTGACCTAGTTTTAGTGTATCAGCGCTTTATACAGACTTTTAAAGTGTAATAAGTTGAAATAATGATCTAACTGGGTTGTATTATATTTTTTAATATGGAAGGCAGCCCTTTTAATCGGAGCGGGATGACGCGACGCAGCCCCCCACCAACACCTACCCCGACACCGCCCCAACAACCGAGCCGAGACCAGGAAGACAGGGTCCTTGAAGCTGTTGCAACTCCTGAAATCCAACGCTGGATGAGTATGATTGAGCAGTATTTGAACGAGATTTGTGCTATTACTTCGGAAGGAAAATTGAACACAGAGCAGAAGCTGAAAATCAGCAGCCTGTGCAGAAAAGTTGGACATGGCACTTCGCAAATGGCTGTCCAATACCAATCGCTCAAACAAAATGCCTATCAGTCACATGAATCCCTGAAAACTTTGACCGAAGCTCGAGACCTAAAAGACTGCGTAACGGAGATGCAGCGGACGATCCAAGAGTCCTGTGCGAAGCAGGGAGCAACTGTTTCGTCCTTTGCAGACATGGTAAAGAAGGGAGCCAACAGCTATGTTCGTCCCAATACCGTTAGTTCTGTGGCTATTTATCCCTGCGACAATTCCAAGACAAGCGACGAAACAAAAAGCATTGTCAAAAAAATTATATGCCCTGGAGAAATGAAGCTCAAAGTTCGTGGTGTGCGCAATATAGGGAAAGGAGGACTTATTATCAGCACGGAGACCAAAGAGGACTTCGAGAAACTAAAACAGACAGTCCAACTCTCTTCGTCAGGGCTCACCGTTGACGAACCTAAAAAGCGTAAACCGCGTATTATAGTATTAGGAGTTCCTGCGACAATGGCTGAAAACGATGTTTTCAAATGTATTTATGACCAAAATTTGGCTGACAAACTGCCAACTATGTCCATGGATACATTTTTGACCTCGAGTAAACTTAGCCATAAATCTGGAAGGAAAGACGCTGAGAACTGCAATTTCATAATAGAAGTCCCCAGCCGTCGTTCGAAAGGCCCTCATTTCACAGGACAGAATTTTCATAAATTGGACGTCCTGCCCAGTGCGAGACTTCACTCTGGTAACGAGATGTTACAAATGTCAGCAGTACGGTCATTCGGCCAAGACGTGCAAAATTGCTGCTCCTATATGCGGACATTGCGGTGAAGAAGGTCACAAAATCGAAGAATGCAAAAGGAAAGACGAGTCGCAAAAATGTGCTTCATGCTTGCGGTTCAAAAAACAGGCCAATCATAAGACGGGAGATCCAGAGTGCCCAGCAAAAAAATCTGCAGTGACCAGGTACATCAACTCCATTGATTATGAAGGCGCCTAAGAGCGCCACTTACATCTTTATATTCTAGACTTAATTTATTCTCCAACACCTTTTATTTTATTTTTGTGTTTTAATTTTTACCGTCTTAATTATGATTAATAATGTAATTGATGATTTAGATTATTTCTCTGTATCCGAGTCTAAGGTTTGTGAAGCTGAAAACTGCAAAGGATATCTATCCGGCTACAATAACCCATTAACCTTACTAACACAAAACATTCGCAGTGTTTATAAGAATTTTGATAACTTTAGCACATTTCATCAACGACTACACATAAACTGTGATATTATTGTCTTGACCGAATGCTGGCTTGCCAAACATTATAACATACCACTAATTCCGGACTATAATATGTACAGAAGTAATGTTAATATTAATCAAAACGATGGAGTGATAGTTTATGCAAGAAATCTTCTGAATGTCTCTGTTGAGGAACCTGATATACAGGACTGTAACAGTTTGTTGGTCAAAATTGATTCAGATTTTGCAATATTAGCAATATATCGGCCCCCGTCTTTTAAAAATACCATCAATTTCACTGATTCTCTCAATGACACATTGCAGACCCTGTCACCCTTCAAAAACATTATTTTAATTGGCGAAATCAATATCAATATTCTTTCAGGAAGTTCTAGTAATGCACCCGCTCAGGACTACCTCAATTTATGCGCCTTTCATGGCCTACTCCCTGCACACAGTTTTCCGACACATCAAAGTGGTTCTTGTTTGGACCATATCATGCTTAAAACCGATTTTCCCTCGCTTGCACTTGTTATTAATTCAACAATAACCGATCACAATGCTGTCCTACTAGTTCTTAATTGTAAATTACCTAAACCTAACACTCGCACAATTTCAAAATTAAACATAAATAGACTTGAAGAAGATTTACGCGTCATCGATTTTGATCCAGTCTACAACTCCGCTGACCCGCAGTTTTGTATGTTGTATGTGATTGAAAATGTACGACATGCTATTCAGAAAAACACTGTCATATCACTGTTGAGTAACAAAAATCGCAATCTGAAACCTTGGATCACAACCGGTCTTATCCGGTGTATGAAACATAGGGATAAACTACACTTAAAAGCTTAAGCTAATCCAGACAATGCAATACTGCAACTTTCGTACAAAAGATATAGAAATTTTTGCAATGACCTCCTGAGGAAACTTAAACACAGCTATGATAAAAGTGAACTGGAAAAGGCTGGAAAAGACAGTAAAAAAATCTGGAGACATATTAAAAATGTAACATTTAGTACGTCAAAACAAAATGAGTCATCTTCAGGTTTATTACAAGCACACGCGTCACAGCTGACATCTGCTAACATGGCAAATAATTTCTTTGCAAATGTCGGAAAGTGCCTGGCAGAAAATGTTCCGAAACAATCACTTTCCACACATTGCCTGACAAGCACTTCCACATCTAGCACCACCCTAACATCATTTGCGCTGCTACCTACTGATGAGACTGAGGTGGAAAATATAATTATGACCCTGAGAGACGACTGTGCAGTTGGATGGGATAACATACCCAATAAGATTCTAAAACAGTTCAGGCATATTTTAATTCCGCCACTGACTTATATTTTCCGCATCTGTCTATCATCGGGACTTTTTCCCGAGTGCCTAAAAAAAGCAATTGTTATTCCTGTCTATAAGTCAGGCAGTAAAGAGCAAGTGACAAATTATAGACCTATTTCTATACTGCCTGGTATGTCTAAAATATTGGAGAAAATAATTAATAAGAGATTGTTCGACTATCTGGAGAATAAATCAATTTTATCCGAGCGGCAATTTGGATTTAGACCTAAATTATCAACAGCCGATGCCGTACATCATTTGACTGACTATCTATCACAAGAACTTGACAGGGGTAACCACACAGTAGGTATTTTCCTGGACCTCGCCAAGGCTTTTGACTCCGTTTCCATTCCCATTCTGTTAGAGGCTCCCAACTGAAATTATTTAGAAGTTTTTTAGAAGATCGTACTCAGTGCGTAAAGATTGGCAATGTTCTCAGCGCTGATAAAAAAAACACGTCATTTGGTGTTCCACAAGGAAGTTTCTTATCATCTTCCCTTTTTTTAATTTACATAAATGACCTTTGCAATCTAAAGCTGGGACATGGCATAATCGTATCTTACGCTGACGACACTGCCTTACTTTTTTCAGCTGACTCAGAAAATGAAGTGTTCAAACATGCGGAACTCGGATCTAATATTGTAAATAATTGGCTTCAACATAATTTATTAACCCTAAACGCTGATAAGACAAACTACATTAAGTTTTCGATGCGCAAACAAATTCCAAATATTGCACCAACGCTGTATGCTCATTGCTGCTCAACCCCGACTGATATTGCGTGTATGTGTCCAAATATTAAAGTAACTAACACAATAAAATACTAAGGCGTAATTTTAGATGAAACCCTTTCTTTTAAACAGCATATAGAAGCTTTAAACAATAGAATACGTAAGCTAATATTCATATTCAAAAAGCTACGATATATTGCAGACCCAATAATAATTAGACAAGTATACTTTGCTCTATGTCAATCAATTCTGACCTATTGCATTACCTCGTGGGGTGGGGTAGGTAAAACTCTATTACTACCCATCGAGAGAGCGCAAAGAGCGATCCTCAAGGTGTCCACTAGCCATCCTTTCCTTTTTCCAACTAACCTTCTCTATAAATCCTGTGATGTACTAACAGTCCGACAGTTATTCATACATAATGAGCACGGTGCTAAAACAACACGCAGCCCTCCCCTATCGCATTGAAGCTACTAAAAAAAGACGGAAAGATATGGTTTGCCCTAATAAACCTACAAAACATGCTTTCACAACAAAATTTCATGTGTTGCTTGGACCACTGCTCTATAACAGACTTAACGCAACAGCAGACATATTTTCCCTAAATTACATTAAGTGCAAGAAAGTTGTCAAGGAAACTCTTCAAAGTATGTCCTATGAAGATACAGAGGAGTTATTAATAGTTCTAAAATAAAGATTGTTTTGATTTCTAAGTATTTTAATAATGTATTTAAAAGTATGAGTCTAAGATGTTAGGAAATAAGTATTTTATAATATTATTTACACCTTATATAAGCCTTTTAACTTATTACCTAAGATAAATATATGTAGATCGTTAAGTATTATGCTTCCATTAATTGAAAAATGTAATCTCTTCTCGCCTGAAACACAGGATTACCTAGCTCAGGCACATAACACGTGTGAACTTGACATAGATTTAAGCAGAACTGTATTTATTATGTACCTTATTATTTTGAATAAACTTTATTATTATTATATTATTATTATTATTAAAATGCAATGGTCGGCTGGGAGACTCCGGAACGCTGAAGCGCGCGATAGCATGCTAACGCATCCTTTCACCGCCGATCACTTGCTATCGCATGCTGTCTCACTCTATTGTACAATGGCGCACGCGGCCGCTCGTCAGCTCAGTGCAGCCTGTTCATTCATGCCATACGGATGGAAATAACAATGACTGACGAAAATTTGATAGTTTTAGTGCAGAAATATCCTTGTCATATGACATGGAGTCGGCGGAATACAGTGACCAACACCGTAAAGAGAATGCTTGGGAAGAAATAGGGAAAATAATAAATCTCAGGGGTAAGTATTTTTATGAATTCGATTTATATTTTAAAATTTGTAGGTAAACACACATATTAAAGAGAAATGAATTTATTATTCTAATAGATACATATTATTCATGCTAGACGCAGTCGTAAGACTATTTATTTCCCCAGGTCAAGATATAGTAATTGATAGTCCAATCTATTACTGCAATACTGATAAACGCGTAATTTTTAGTTTATCATGTCCTATGTACCCTCTCGTACTGCCAAGTTAGACTTCCAATATCGGTATTAAAATATCTTTTAAATTTTCTCTAACCACAATCGCACTTAAGTTATTATCATTTCCTACGATTGGCATTAAATTCTGCAGAGCCCGTTCTACGTTAGGTGTTGACGCATTATTATGTGATGTCTACTTTTATTAATTGGTTAGGCTCTAAACGAATTCTTCTGGAATATATGTCAAACCTCTGCGTCAAAATTCCGAAAGCACACTCCACTATCCTTCTAGCACGGCTAAGTATAAAATTATATATTTTGATTTCATCGTTATTGCGTGCTTGCTCAGCTGAATAAGGGCGCATGAGATTAAAATCCAAGGGAAACGCCTCATCACCTACGAATACATGTGGCATAGAATCAGCAGTACCAGGTAAACATTTTACTGGGGGTATGTTCAGTGTACCATTCATAAACTTTCTCCCAAATTGAGAGTTTGAGAAAATCCCTGCATTACTATTTTTACCGTAGGAACCAACATCCACAGTAACAAAATTACTTTCTGCATCTACAACTGCTAGTAGTACTACACTGAAAGTTTTTTTGTAATTAAAAAACATGCTACCACTATTTTGAGGTGCTTGGCACACAACATGTTTCCCATCGATTGCGCCGACGCAATTAGGAAAGTTCAAAATTGTTGCAAAGAACAATGGGCAGAATGGGCCCAGTGTTGTAGCATTTTCTTACCTATCTTAAAATGAAGATATGAATAATCTCAACATTTTGTTCTATGGCAGCATTACTCTAAATATTAAAATAAAAAAGTTACAGCGGTTCCAAAAGTCCAATAATTTACCGTTACAAATGCTAATATTATGACCTAATGATGCCCGTATATAATTATTATACATTTACGTTGTGTTATTTAATTATGAATAGCATAAATGAACTATTAGAAAGTGTTCAATATCGAGGTATAGGACGGACAACAGTCAAACACGCTAGTCAATGACACACTAACTTTATTGATCTCTCAACGAGTTACTAAGCCGGGTCGCAGCCGCGGTACGTTACCTTAACATACGTAACATCCCCTTCCCTTTATTTTGCAACTAAAATTCAACCCCAATCAAATATACATTAGTTATAGAACCATGCTAAGGAGTATGGTTGACTGGTGATAACTCGCGACGTCGTGGATTTATCGCTGGTATGGGCGTCAGCGCATCGACCGAGTCGTCTGTCTCTGCCAGTGGCGTGGCGAAGGTCACATTTTGCTCTGGACCATATTCACGTTCTCTTCCTCCTCGGACCGGTGTACTAGTAACTGACGGTGATATCGTAATGTGTGCTGGTGATCGTGTTCCTATTTCCTCAATGTCTGAGTTGGTGTTGTTGCTGGTTTGATCGTGGTTGTTGGCGTTTATTGGATGTTGGTCGTCGTCATTCTGTGTCGTCTGGCTTGCTACTGGTTGGTCGCGCTGGACATCCGGGATGACATCTGGATCCCAGTTCGATTCGTGTTCTGGCAATTGTGTTTGTCCGTGCGCCCGTATCTGATCCAAGTGCCGTTTTACCAAGCGATCAATTTCTGGTACATATACTTCGTACATTACGTTTCCGATCTTTTTCTTTATTATACCTTCGACCCATACAAACTTTTTATTATTTAAATTTTTCATAATCCACACTACGTCATTGTCTTGGAATTGTTTACGTTCTTTTCCTTTATAGTGTTTACACTGTAAGAACTGGTTTTTCTCCACGGTTTGAGTGAGGCAAGTGGAGGAGGAGGTCGACACTGCGGACGACGGCGACGCCAACGTCGTCGGCGACAATAAATCGAGCCGCGTGCGTAGCGACCGGCCGTACACGAGTTCAGCGGGTGATTTCTCGGTGGTACTATGTCTGGAGTTCCGATAGTCAAATAAAAACTTTGAAATTTGTTCCTTTAATGGTTTTCCCTTTTGATTTAAAATAATGCCTCTGAGACCTCTTTTAATTATTTTAACAAAGCTTTCGGCTTGTCCGTTACTTGACGGATGGTATACCGGAGCAAGTGTATGTGATATACCATTCTTTAAACAAAATTCTTTAAACTGTAGCGAAACAAACGAAGTACCGTTATCCGTTACTATAGTATGTGGAATACCGAAACGTGACATTAAATCTATGAGTTTCTCAATGACTGCTTTCGAGCCATATGATGAAGTCATTATATACACTTCTACCCATTTACTATAAGCATCCACTGCGATTAGAAACATTTGGTTATTAAAAGGCCCTAGAAAATCTAAATGTATTCTATGGAAGGCATGAGGAGGATGTGGCCAGGGAGTGAGCGGGGCGCGGGGCGGCGCGGGGCGCAGCGCGCTGCATACCGCGCACGCGCTGGCCAGCCGCTCCAGCGCACCGTCCACGCCCGGAAACCACAACCGCTTGCGCGCTTCCGACTTCATCTTTACCACTCCAAAATGTGAACTGTGAAGTTCATTACATATTTGATCTCTCAACACTTCTGGTATGACAACTTTGTGGCCCCGCATCAAACAACCGTTTTCTACCGATAGTTGGTTACGACAGTAAAAGTACGGCATCAATTTGTCGTCGTATACTTTTCTCGGCCAACCTAACAGCACATAATCTTTTACTTTACGCAGTGTTGTATCCTTCTCGGTTTCGCGTTGTAAATCAGTTAGCGTAACAGGCAGCCCTCCGTCAACGACGAAGTTAACATATGTGGCGCGGTCATCAGTGGCGTGCTCTCGCCCCGCCCGCGCCCCCGCGCACACTCCGCCGGCGTCGGCGCCGGGCCCTGCGCTGCCTGATGACGATGACTCATTCCCGACCGGAGCGCGCGACAGATAATCGGCATTGTTATTTTTACTGCTTACATATTCGATTACGTAATTATATGCAGTTAAAAATATTGCATATCGCTGAAGTCGGTTGGCTGATACCTCCGGTATACCACGGTGTGGTCCGAAGATGGTTAATAGCGGCCTATGATCCGTTCGCAAGGTGAAGGGTACCGCTCGGGCATATAAATACTGGTGGAAACGCTTTACCCCGAATACTATCGCTGTTGCCTCTTTTTGTATTTGTGCATATTTTTTCTCCGCTGCTGTTAACGTTCTAGATGCATAGCTAATCGGTCGTTCCCGCCCATCCCTTTCTACTTGTGATAGCACTGCGCCTAAACCGTATGGAGAGGCGTCTACTGTTAAAATTAATTTTGCCGCTGGGTCGAAATGTGCCAGTACCTCATCCGATGCCAACTGTTGTTTAATTTGTTTAAATGCATTTTCGTGTACTTGAGACCACTCCCATTTTGTGGATTTGTGCAACAAAGTATATAACGGTGCTAATATGGTTGATGCGTTCGGAACAAAATTGCGATAATAATTTGTTAATCCTAGAAATGATTGTAATTGTAACACATTCTGTGGTCTTGGTGCTTGCGACACTGCTGTGACTTTATCTGGTGACTTTTTTATTCCTGATTTGTGTATAATATGACCTAGATAGTTTACTTCATTTTGAAAGAACTGACATTTGCTTGGTTGTATTGTGAGACCTGTATCTGCCAGCCTTTCTAGTACCGTGACTAACCTGCTCATGTGTTGTTTCTTATCGACTCCTGTTATTAATATATCGTCGAGAAAAAACACTACTCCTTCTAACCCAGATAATATACATTCCATGGCGCGTTGAAATATTGCTGGTGCACTCGATAAGCCAAAAACTAACCTTGTATATTTGAACAGTCCGCGATGTGTATTAATACAGGTCATACTCTGTGATTGTTCCTTTAAACAAAATTGGTTGTATGCCATAGATAAATCTAATTTACTAAATTGTACGCCACCATGCAACGTAGCGAACAAATCATTTACCGTTGGCAACGGATACTTATCGACGATTAGTTGCTTATTAATTGTCACGGAGAAGTCTGCGCAAATTCTCACTCCACCGTCCTTTTTTAAAGCGGGTACGATTGGTGACGCGTAATCTGAGTACTTAACCGGTTCCAATACTCCTAATTCGACAAGTCGATCTAATTCGTTATCAATTTTTTCTTTCAAAGCATATGGTACCGACCGTGCTTTAAAAAATACCGGTTTCGAGTTTGGTTTTAAATGCAATTCCACGGCGTACTTATTGAATTTCCCTAGCTTACCAGAGAAAACGCATGGGAACCTTGTTATTAAATAGTCCACTATTGAATTGTCATCCAATCCGCCAATAGATTTTACAGTTGGTGCTAGTTCCAAGTCGAACTTGCTAATAAAATCTCGGCCTAACAATGGTGGGCCTCCGTTACGTACAACAAACAAGTGTAGTTTACGCGTCATTTTGGTATATTCTAAATCTAATTGAATAACACCAACTGTTTCTAAAAGTTCCCCCGTATAACTGAATAGTTTTTTATCTGTAACTAATAACGGTACTTTGCTGAAATGCTCGTTATATATCTGGTGTGTTATTATACTAACCGCGGAACCACTGTCTACTTCGAACTCCAACCCAAGTCCACCGATGAAAACGCTTACCAGCATCGGTCGACCCTTATCACAACGAATATTTAAACACAACTTACCGTCGTCGCCCTCATCATCCACTTTACCTTCCTCCACGTGTTTTACTTTCGCGTCACTTGAGCACATCCGTCTCAGATGGCCCTTGTTATTGCACTTTTTGCACTTATAGTTTTTAAACCGGCACTGATTGGATTTGTGATTAGTATAGCCGCACACACTGCACTTTTCCTTAACCGCGAACACGGATCCCTCATCGACGCTGCTGGCGGCCGCGCTCGCACCACGTGCTGCCGGTGCGGCTTGGGAGGCGCGCCGCGCACACCGCACGCTCTCTGCTAATTCTGTCGCCTTGGCTAGCGTCAAGTCCATGTGGTCCTGGGCAAAGAGCTTGTCTCGCTCGGGTCCTGGCATCATGCCCATGATGAATTTATCCAGAAGAGCTTCCTCCAAGTTCTTAAACCCGCAGTGTGTCGCCAATCCCCTAATTCTGGCCGCCCATTGAGTGTGGCTCTCGTCTGGTCGCTGCACCGCCGCGTAAAAAATTGATTTTTCTGCGAATCCGAGCCGCTTCGGCTCAAAATGACTGTCTAGAAGTTTCAAGATATCTTCATAATTGGTTTCTTCCAGCTTCTTTGGCAACGCCAGATCCCTTGCTAGCATATAAGTAGGTCCGGTGAGTGCGCTTATTAAAATTGCCCTCCGTTTGACCTTTAACTTGTCCAATTCGTCCGTAATATCGTTGGCAATAAACCATTGTTGTAGCCGTGATTTGTAACTTGTCCAGTCCTGGGTTAAATGGTCAAAGTTCGTTATTAAACCGAATGAAACACCAAAAGTAGACATTGTGCACTCGTAAATTCGTCCTCGTCGCCACTGTTCAATATCGAGGTATAGGACGGACAACAGTCAAACACGCTAGTCAATGACACACTAACTTTATTGATCTCTCAACGAGTTACTAAGCCGGGTCGCAGCCGCGGTACGTTGCAGGGAGCAGGACAGAACATGCACTCATGTTGTTAAAAACCGGTTAGCGCAAGTGCAGGTAGCGATCTTTATCGATAGTACAGGAGCGAGCGGGACATACTCATTATCGGAGCGTGAGAGAGTGAGTGAGATAGCACATAACCATCGCGCTTCCTTGATCGCACTTGCGCCCTTGTCAGTCGTAACGGAGCCATTTTGCAGTGCGCGTGTTTTTTTTCTTTCTCCACCATTCTTGCTACCTACGACTAACTACTTTGGACTTAATAACGGATTCGTGTGTTTGCCTTACGATTGGACAAGTTGAATAGTTTCATCAAAATGGAACAACGTGAAAGGTGTATAACGTGTTCTCGGTCGGTATTTCGAGACAGGAATCGACGTATTTTAACCCGCGAACATATGGAAGCGCATCCAGGCTTCACTAATTATGTTTTGGAGCGGATCAACATAGAAGAGGTCAGTAAAACAGGTTCATTAAATAAATAATTGTCATAATAATTATAGGTACCTTTGTTGTAAATATCAGCTTATTTATTCCCGAATCGGGTTGCTTTGTAAGTAATTGTATGTATGTACAACTGTACAGGTACGACATAAAACCAACCAGCAGGGTTTAATCAACATAATATATATAACAACTGGATAAAACAGATTATTCGTTAGTATTTTTCATACTTAAAATGTCATCGATGTCATTTTCCCGTCTAACGGGCGCTGTCAAAAAGCCGTTGTATGTCATGCGATCGTGACACGGGCGCTCTTCCCGCACGTCATATTTGAGTCATAAGCAGAATAGCTTTCGATTTACTGGCACCTCGAGCCAATAGACATTCGATGGATCAGGACTATCGTTGAAATGGCTTTTCGGCACAACGGACGCTTGATCTAATGACTATTTGAAATTGTGATAGGTACGTCGATGCTATGGATTTTCGGCAATTAGGACGTTCGATCTGATGACTTCGGGGAATTAGCCATAATTATGACATTCGAAATCAAGCAGTAAAATCAAATCTGATAGTTGCCAAATGACACGTTTTTCTGCATATAAACTATCATTCACTTGTATGGGAATATGCACTGTATTTGATCAAAGGACTTTGTATTGTCTTATTCAGGTTCAACAACTATTTTATTTTTTTCAGGGCACCCTGAATGGAAATCAATACATGTGCTATCGTTGTTGGGTGGCAGCAAATCGCCAAGAAGCCAGGCACGTAGAACAAGAACGGAGACAAAACGAAGAACAGCAAGACGAGCAAGTAAATGATGAACAATCGCGTCCTACTACAGTACCAACTTATAAACGGTTAGCAAATACCTCTCGTCGATGCTTATTTCATGGATGCCTTAATGAAGATCGTCACAGAGTGCCCCATTTCATTAAAATATATTTATTGACAGAACATAACGTGTATGTTCCTCAGGATGCACGAATATGTTAACCACATACGTTCAAATGAATGGAGCGAATTATATGACCATGCTGAGACGGTATTTACGCCAGATCAATTGAAAGATATCATTGATACTTTAAAAGACGCTTACAACAAAAAATCCGGCATAGATTTTGATAACATTGACTCAATTTCTCCCAATGAACTATATTATCGAACGGGATTGACGCACGATCAATTCGATATTGTTCTCCAAGAGACTCCATCTCTAACTGAGCAAACAAAACGTCCAAAAACTGTGTTGGGATCTTACTTGATGAAAATAAGATCGGGTGAGCCAGATGACAGAATTGCGTGCCATTTAAATGTTAGTAGGAGAACACTGGAGCGTTATTTTAAAATAATACGTGACTGTTTGACCAGAGAGTTTGTTTTGCGGCATCTGGGTTACGACCACATAAGCCGCGATGAGATTATTGCACACAATCTGACAGTACCAACAGCATTATTTGGACAAACCGTAGACCCAAAAGCCATAATACTGTGTGACGGAACTTACATCTACATACAGAAAAGTAAAAACTTCTTGTTCCAAAAAAGAACGTATAGCCTACATAAGTATAAAAACTTACTTAAACCATTCCTTTTGGTCTGTTCAGATGGTTACATTATTGACATCCTTGGACCCTATGCCGCAACTACGTCAGATAGTCAAATAATGACTCAAATAATGGACAATGAAATATCCCCCGTTCATTACCTTCTACATGAAAGAGACACATTTATATTGGATAGAGGCTTTCGAGACTCAATACCCAATATTGAAACCTGTGGTTATGAGCCACATATGCCACCAAGCAAAGACAGAAGTGCGACTCAACTTACAAATGAGCAAGCTAATAAATCAAGATTCATAACGATTGTACGTTGGGTCATAGAGGTAATAAACGGATGGTTTAAACGGGACTTTAAAATATTTCGTAACCAATTATTTAATAAGTCATTGCCACATTTATTTACTGATTCTCGGATTGCTGGAGCACTGTTGAATGCATTTAGAGAGCCTTTGCGTGACAGTACTTATGCCGCCGCCTTTTCTGAACGAATACATAGCCGAATGAGTAACGATAATACATTGGGCAACTATATAGTTGAGCATAACGTAAACCGGCAGCGAGCGTCGTTTGTGACATTGACGGATGAGTCAATAAATGTGCCGTTCCCAATACTCACAGATGAAGACATTATTTTATTCAGTCTGGGAACATACCATTTAAGTCTGGCACGTTCTTACGTCGGCGAACACTTGCGAGGTGGCGTTTACAATATTCAGGTGTGTGTAACTCCAAGTCCAAGGATGACAGAATATGGATTAGCAACGGACACCTGCACGCTAATGAGGTCGTATTTTATCACGACACAGGTCAAATACGACATATTATAGTTATATATTGATAAACTCCAATGTTCAGGACATTAATGCTATCCACGCTTATTATTGTTCATGCTTAACAGGAATGAGGACTGTTGGAGCATGCGCCCATGTCGTCAGTATTATATGGTACTTCGGTATTGGAAGGCATTTAGAAAACTTTGTTGGCCCCGCAAGTGCCTGGGACGAGATTATTATTGAGAGCAACAACACTCATTAGGACAATTCTTTACAGTTTAGTAAGAACTAACGCCTTATCCTTGTCGTTCTGAGTTTCGACGGTACCCAGTAGTGGGATACTAATCGGCTGATTATGCATGAATATGTTATATTTTAGTGAATAAAGATGTTTTCATAATCAAAGGTATTTTTTAATTATAGTCCTATCCCAATACCGAAATAAAGAATATTTTTACACTTCTTATTCTTAAATTGAATTGTTCAAGGTGTCATATAAAAGAGAATAATGCATTCCAACTGGCAACATGTAGACACAATTTTGTATGCGCATCATTAAGCCAAACTATTAGCATTCGTAACTGAAATTATTGATTATTTAGAACAGCTGTAACTTGTTTTTTTAATGCATTAGAGCTGTGCTGCTTTATAGTAAAATGTTGAGATTACTCGGATCTGTATTTTAAGGTAGGTAAAAAAGTGCTACAACACTGGGCCCACGGTCCATATAAAGTTGCCCATTGTTCTTTGTCTTCTATTGCTTTCTAATCTTTTGTAGTTGGTGCCTGTACTACTATCGGCGATAATATATCCCATAATGCTTGACTTGTTTCCAATACAATTTGACGAGCTGTTTCCTTCCCCATTCGATAATCATATGCTATTGATTTCAGACTGTTTCCATAAAATAAATACCTGCAAGAAAATTAGAGTGTCTTAACAATCACATAAATGTGCCTACTTGCCTACAATTTTATTTCATTCCGCCTCGAGCTCCCGTTCGAGTCGCACGCCTCCCCACCTCCACGCATCTCTCCGCTACGACCGTAGCAGCCAACCCCCGGCGCTACGCCCCCGTAGCCTCGCGCCACCGCCGACAGCTACGCGCACCGCAGCTGGGACTCCGTGTCGTCACAGAGCGTAGGTACGTTAGCTCGCCTCCGCGTGCTACGTAGCTCCGCCCGCTCCGTAGCAGTGCTACGAGATTTGCTACGCAGTCTCTTAGCGTGCTACGAAGTGACTCGTTTCGGTTGCGAGTGACTTTGTTCGGTTGCTACCGATAGTTTTGCCCTTCAGGTTAAATCCACTGTTTGTGGTACTTGGTGGATACCTTACGGTGCCAACGAAGCCAAGTGGTGTTGACCCGACACACCTACCAAGCCCCTTCAGGGCTTGGTAAAGTCGGAAGGGTTTAGGAGCGCGGCCTTGGGGGATCTCCCAGTCGCGCCCTAAATACTAACCCCGCTCTCTTCCAGTGTGCACCTGGTGACGGCTGGGTGTGTCTACCCCTACGTCACCAGCTTGGTCGAAAGACCCATAGGGCCCCACTGCACATTAAGATTGGCAGTGGGTATTCAAGCTTAGGGCTCACCCTAGGTACTCACCTCCCTGACCGAACCCGGCAGGGAGGGTACTCATCCCCGAGAGCTGCCACCAGGGGAATTAGGCTTAGTGGCCCTTCAGGCCGAAGACAGCTGTGCTGCCGGAGAGTTTGTTTGGGCTTTCTTCTCCCCGGCTAGAGCACGAGGAAACGCTCAAGGGAAGGGCTTTTTTTGGGGAACTGTCTTAGGGACAGGAGCTTAGCTCTCCCCCCCTCTCTCAGGATGGACGCCTCGAGCGCCATGCCTACCCCTCCCCTATCGGTGGCCATCATTATGGTGAACAGAGCCCCGATCCCCGATCACCCTATCCCCTCACCCGGCGTAGCAGATGCCCTTATGGCACTGTGCACCGCCCTTTGTAACAAGTACAAAGATGACGCCCCCGCCACCACAAAAGTGCCCCACGACGCCCTGTCGTAGTCTTTCCCCCGCACCCGTTCGGTGCCCCCCTCCCCTCCCCACCCCTGCCCCATCAATGTCTGACATCGCTCAATTCAGCGATGCCTTGGACAGCCAGCTCACTCCCGAGCTGAACGCCCCTGCCCCCGTCCCCTCCAACTCAATGGAGTATGAGTTTGGCTCCGAGTCAGACTCGGATGGCCACCGCTGCTCGAGCTCCTCGGACAGCTTCATAATTGTCCAGGGCAAGAGGAAGAAAAGGTCAAATGCTGCCCAGTCAGCACCCAAGGCGAAGAAGCCGACCCAAAAGGCCCCCTCAGGCCAAACTTTCCCTCTCCCCTCCCCAGCCCCCTCTCGCCCCGCTTCACGCGCTGGTACCTCCCAGCAAAGAAGACGCTCCCACAGCCCCATGGTCATCGCCACCCCGGCACCCATCGCCCCCCCAAAAACCAAATCCCCACCCCCATTCTTCGTCCACGAAAAAACCAAGTGGACTGAAATCTCTGCGGCGTGCGATGCGCGCCACATCAAGTTCACACGTGCCCAAACTGTCAATCTGGGCATTAAAGTCACAGTCCCCACGGCCACTGATTACAGAGGCCTTCACAAACTCCTCCGGGAAAAAAACACTCAGTTCCATTCTTACTCATTCGAGGAGGAAAAACAAATACGTGTGGTCGTACGTAACGTCCCACATGAAATATCAGTCCAGGATATTAATAGCGACCTTAAGTCGCAAAAAATCCCGGTGGCTGAGGTCCACCGAATGCACCGTCGTGGGGGTAAACCCTACGACATGATTCTGGTCGTTTGCGACCCAGTTGAGGGGTATCACCCCATCTTCAAACTCAGTCAAGTCTGTAGGCTCTCGGACCCAAACAGGAGTGGCATAGATGGGCAGTGTCATCGCTGCCTACTCTACGGCCACACTCAGCGTAATTGCTACGCTAAGCCAAGATGCGTCAAGTGCCTGGGTGACCACGGCACCGCTGATTGCACACGCCCGAAAGATCGCTCCCAATGTGTCGAGCCTCCCAGCTGTGTGCTGTGTGGTTAGACCGGGCACCCGGCAAATTACCGGGGTTGCCCCAGGGCACCTAAGTCTTCCTCTCCCTCACTGGCAAAGCGCGGTAACGTCCGCCAGTTTAGGGAACGCCCCACCCAAGCCACTAACACCCCAATGGCTCAAAGCCATCAGCGCCCCAATCCATGGAGGGCGGCAAATCACAAGGCCCATTTCCCGGCCTTGAGGAATACTACCTTCCAGGCCTCTCAGGCCCCTCAGGCCTCCCCTAGCGCCTTACCAACTAAGGCCATCCCTGCCCCCTCATGGATGTAGCCATCCCCCCATTCTCCCCGCCAACGGCTTCACGCGCGGCTCTCGCAAAGGCGAGGCCCCTCGCACGCCTATCACCACCCTCCCCTCCCCCACCAAAGGCTACTCCCGCAGCCGAACCAGCCGAACTAATAGAGACAGTCGAAACTGTTGATGAGAATCTGTCTCTCATCACTTTCATGGCCTTCTCCGAAAGGGCCCTCGCCTTAACTGCGGCACTCAAATCTGGCGGAGGCAACCATGCCTCCATCAACAAAAAGTTCAGTGATGTAACTCACTACATTTCAAAACTCCACTCCATAGTTAATGGATAAGTCCATTAACCGTAGGCTCAAACCGAAGGCCCTCCGGATAGGGCTCTTCAATGCCAATGGCCTTTTGAGCCAGCGTGACGAAATCGCCACATTCCTCCGCGATCATCAAATTGATGTACTTCTGGTCCAAGAGACCTTTCTCAAGCCCCAACACCGAGACCCTAAAATTGCAAACTACCAAATAGTTCGCAACGATAGGACCCGATGTCACTAAGGGAGGTACCCTTATCTATTATAAAAATTCACTCTACTGCATCCCTGTGGATCCACCCACTCTTGCACAAGTAGAGGTTTCTGTCTGTCGACTAGGTATGACAGACCATCAGCCCATCACGGTCATCTCCTCTTACATCCCTAGATTTCGAATGTTTGTTATTGAATTTCAACTTAAAGCTTGCTTTAAAACAACCTACTAGACTGATTAGCATGACTTGTTTAGATACCTTTGCCCATGATTTCAAAAAACAGTGTAAGACTGAAGTGTTGGATTTTGGTTTATCAGACCACACGGCCCAATTAATAAAACTTCCAATAAAAAAGATTTTCAAATTTAAATACTGGTATAAAACGGAACGAGATTTCTGTAAAGAAAACATTGATAAGTTCAAAATGTGCCTGAATAATTTTTCTTTCTCAGAAATCTACACAACTAAGGACGTAGATAATGCTTATACATATTTCATGGATAATTTTAAATTATTCTACAATCTGTGCTTCCCGCAGAAAAACTTAATGATGAAAGTTAATTATAAATCTAAGTGGATATCACGCGGAATAAAAATTTATAACATATAACTTATACATACAGATCTTTTGAACTTATTACAATACAGAATTAAATAATTACTTAGAAAATAACAATATCTTATGCAGCGAACAAAAAGGCTTTCTAAAACATAAAAATATAAACATGGCGATCTTTGAGTTTTTGAAAAATATAATGACTGCGGTGGATAAAACTACCCCTGTATGCTCCATTTTTTGCGATATGACACAAGCCTTTGATTATGTTGATCACAAAATACTGGCTAGTAAATTGGAGGCATACGGTATAAGAGGAAACGTGTTAAAACTATTTAAATCTTACTTAACTGATCGAAAACAAATCACACAAGTTACAAGATTTAACATAAAAACTAAAAAGGAAGAACAATACCAATTCAAAGTAAGATATGTTAGATATGGTGTTCCCCAAGGCAGCGTAACAGGACCTACGCAATTTATTATCTACATCAATGACCTCCCTAATGCAACTGTGCAACCTATGACATTATTTGCTGACGACAGCACAGTAAATATCATATGTAATGATAAAAATCTATTTGAGAACGACATAAATAAAGCATTAACATGTATAATAACATGGCTAATCAATAATAATCTAAAAATAAATATAAATAAAACAAATGTAATGAACTACAGTCAAAGGCCTCAAAATTCAATTAAATTTAAATTGATATATGACAGTAATATAATAAATCAAGTAGAAACAACCAAATTCATCGGTTTAAAAATTGACAGTAGAATCAATTGGAAATGTCACACAGAAGAACTTTGTACAAAAATAAGTAGTTTATCTTTTGCGATGTACAAACTAGCACCAACAGTGAGTAGAAACGTATTATTCATGGCATATTATGGACTTGTCGAATCAGTGCTTAGATACGGTCTAATATTTTGGGGTAATTCGACAAACACCGACATGGTGTTTAAAATGCAAAAGCGTTGTATTCGGGCTACGTTTAAGATCAAAACTACCGACAGCTGTCAACCACTGTTTAAAAAATACCATATACTGACACTTCCGTCACTATACATCTTGGAAATAGCTTTATTTGTTAGAAACAATCCTCACTGGTTTCCTCTTTTGTCAGACAATTTCACTAGAAATAGACGTACTAAATATAAGAACTTCTTACAGCCACACTGCGAAAACAGCACTCCTTCGTAAAAGCGTGTTTTGTATGGCACCATTAATATATAATAAAATTCCAGAGGTTATTAAAAATATACACCAGCCAATTTTATTCAAGAGAGAACGTAAGAAGTTACTTACTGAAAAATGTTACTATTGTGTTAAAGATTTTTTAAATGATAGTTTCTAATCTATTTCTGTCATATTTTAATTTTGTAATGCTTTTTTTTCTTTTTTCTCTTACTTAATTGTGTTATATTAATTCGAGTGGTTATAATTAATTTTGTACGCCAATGGTGGCAAAACATGTTGAAACTCACAGATTTTTCACTTTTACATCCACATTTGCATGTATATGTACAATGTTACACATGTTTACAAATAAATATATCTTTATCTTTATCTTTATCATCCCTCCTCCTAGCGCCAGCAACACGGCGGCTAACAACTCGGAGATAAAAGATGACCTCATTAAACTTCTCGGTTTGAGTGATTCCGTCATTCTGGCAGGTGACCTCAATGTTAAACACCCCTCGTGGAATAGCCTCACGGCCAACCCCAGGGGGAGAGTCGTTTTCGAACTCTCCGGCCCCCTTAACTTTGATGTCATCGCTCCGATGCATCCCACTCACTACCCTCATGACCCCAACTTTCGTCCTGATGTGCTCGACATTGCCCTCTTAAAGAATGTTAGCCTAAGGCTGCATTCTGTGGAGACAATTGACGAGTTAAACTCGGACCACAGGCCCGTTATTCTGGAGCTTGCCCCAAGACCGGGATCCATGGACCCCCCACTCAACCTCCTCCTTCCCGAGTGATCACTGACTGCAGAAAAGTAAGCGAAAAGCTGAAAATCACCACGTCACCTCACTTGGATAAGATCCCAGATCTCATCGAGTCTGCCGCCGACACGACGGCTGCGGTCGACTCCTTCACGGAACATAGGGTGGTGGTAGGTGGCTTCACATACAATAGGGTGGGTCAATTTTTTTTTTTTCGTTTTACAAATATGCTCACCATTAAAAAGGTGCCAAATGGTATCGTTACTTCATATGTAAAGTTTTATTGAATTATTTTAAGTTTTACTGCCTCCGGACTGTCATCGAACTATTAAAAAAAGTAGATTTTTGACGTTACTTTACTAATATTTAACTCATCTTTTTGATATCTGATTTCATGCATAATACTTTTTAGTAATGACAAATACGAAATTGTTTGGTTGAAATCAAGGACAAAGGAGTAAGAAGGAGAGGGGGGCGTGGAAAGTTGAGACAAGTGACGCGCGATTCATTGGTAAAACAATCAGTGTCGCGCGTTGCGTAATACAGTGCAGTTACTTGTTTTATGTCATTAGAAAAATGGAACGTACTCGAAATAGTTGGAAGTGTCACTTATTTGGTGATTTATGTGAACCTTTACAATGGATTATTTGTTTGTTGCATATGAATGAACTGCCATTCAGACATATCTTTCAACACATTGATGGTAGTACGTCTGGGCCACAAACATTTTCAGGGACAATTGGAAAAGAACTTGAGAACTGTGAAACAAGACCTCTAACTCAGTTTCAACGTATTCCAGCGAACTTACCGGAGCTTTTCGCTAAAGATATTAGTACAGACCAAAAATATTTATACAGGATAGTCGAAGCAATTTCAACTGGTTTCCTAGCGATTTAGCTAACAAAGCGCCAGGTATAATGTCCCATGCCCGATGGCTAACTCGTGCCAACAGGATTCTCCGTCTGTATGTGTCAGTAGAGACTGCCTCTGAAAATCTGATGACTCTTGCAGCATACATCGTCAAGGTTTACGCTCCGATTTGGTTTTCTATAAAAACTCACTCTAGCTGTAAAGACGGATCGCGACACTTGTTTAAACTCATCGAGCTAACCAGATATTTACGAACAACTTTAAAAGCCGTTATCGACCCAGTAATTCAACGAAACAGCTATTTCGCACACCCGGAAAACTTATTTCTTGCAATGTTGACAGATCCCCAGCCGCACGTTCGTGAATTAGCTGCACGGCGAATTTTGAAAGCTAGATCAGAAACACCAAATAAATTGCGTATGTTTCAGTTACCAAAGATAAACTTTAACGCTTTAACATAAATATTATGACCTTCTAAATTGGCAAGAAAATATCACTGAGCCACCTTTATTAAAATCTGTAACCGAAGAAAATCTCCGTTTGTTTATTCAACAAAAAGGAGAAGGAGACTTGGAATTATTACGCCTTCCGTGTCACACACAAGCAGTAGAAAGAGCAGTTAAAGCTGTGACCGAAGCATCAGCCACCTTATGTAATAAAAGAATGACAGAAGGTTTTATCAAAGCTCAGATAGACTCGAGAAAAGCAATGCCGAAATTCGACAGCAAAAAAGATTTCGCCACAATATAACCCTTAATTTTAATAATTATTATTTTATATTCTTAACCGTATTCCAAAACAGGAGGACGTCCTATTGTTGTAAAATTTATTTTCTCATTAATAAACCTTTATTTACAATCGATTCTTTGTATACCATGCTGTTAGGCCTTTTTTACCATATTTGTTGACAATTTCCACATGACTCCGGAGGCAGAAGATAAATTCCGATTGCAATGAAACTTCATAATCTGTTTACACTCATCATTTAGCACCGTTTTGTCGTTGTGCGCATTTAAAAACTAAACCTTTTTTTTTCCCATACATTAAGTGACCCACCCTAATGTACAATCCGTCCTGAGCGAATGCTCAAAGGAGGTCCCGGCGATGAGCGATCATCGCTGGAAACTCCCGGACGAGGTGCGTGCTCTCCTGACGGAGAAGAACGCGGCGGTCCGTGCCTACTCATTCTTTCCCTGCCACAGCAACAAAGTTCACATGCGCTACTTGCAGCGTAAAGTAAGTCGCGCCATCGCTGAACTGCGTAACAGTCGCTGGGATAAGATGCTTGGCGACCTCGAACCCAATCACCAGGCCTTCTGGGAACTCCAGAGAAAGTTAGGCGCCTCTGAGGTTTCAACCATGTGAGGGGAGGCCCCCTCACTCGCCCTGACAATACCATCGCATTTGAAGACGTTGAGAAAGCCGAATGCCTGGCCGACAGCCTTGAGTCCCAATGCTCTCCTAGCTCCTACCCGGTTGACCCAGTTCACCTCGCCAAGGTGGACGCTGAGGTCGAGCGTAGCACTTCTCTCCCCCCGTTGAGGACCCCGAGGACCCCCTCCCCCCATCACTCCAGATGAGGTGAAGGATATAATCGGGAAACTCAAACCCAGGAAAGCCCCTGGGTCAGATGGTATCACCAAAAAGGTGTTCCGTTTTTTCCCAGCTTCCCTTATCATGTTGATGACTGCCATTTTCAACGGCGCACTGTCCAACAACATGTTCCCACAATCGTGGAAAGAGGCGACCGTTATACCGATAACGGTCGCCTCTTTCCACGATCCAAAACCGGGAAAGCCAAAGTCCTCCCCCAATAGCCTATCGCCCCATCAGTCTGCTGAAGGTCTTAGGTAAAATCTATGAGCGTCTTATTTAGAAGCGACTCAGGGACTATGCCGAAGCCAAGGGCCTCCTCCCAAATGAACAGTTTGGCTTTCGAGCTAATCACTCATGTGTCCAACAGGTTTACCGCATCGTTGAACATATCAGCGACCGCACTCAACGCGGCTTAGTGACGGGAGCCGTGTTCTTTGATATAGCGAAAGCTTTCGACATAGTCTGGCACAATGGCTTAATTTATAAGCTATACAAACTTGGCGTGCCTGACCGCCTCGTGCTCATCATACGAGACTATTTGTCGAATCGCACCTTTCGGTATCGTATCGAAGGTGCGCTTTCCTCCCCCCACCCTATTCGAGCCGGCGTCCCACAAGGCGGCGTGCTCTCACTCTTATTTTTCACGCTGTTCACAAGCGACATTCCCAGAAATGACAAGACGCAGTTAGCTCTTTTTGCCGATGACACGGCCATCTATTGCTCAGGCAGTAGTGAAAAGTCAATAGCCAAAAAACTCCAGAAGGCGGCCATCGACCTAGGCGATTGGTTCAAATTCTGGAGATTTGAAGTTAATCCCGAGAAAAGCCAGGCGGTCTTGTTTTACAAGCCGCGGGCTAGACTCGTTTCCAAACCACCGAACATGGTGATCGCCATGTTTGGTAAGCAGATCCCGTGGGAAAAGCAAGCCAAATATCTAGGTGTGATACTAGATACCACAGACTCACTTTTGCTGAGCACATAAAAACGGTACGTTCGCGCGCCGCTTTCGCTCTGGGTAGACTCCACTCCATGCTGAATGCACGTAAGAGATTTATTCAGTGTAATATATATATATAAAAAAAAACAAAGATAATTAATGTATTTATTAATATTATGTTACAAAACTGTATTGTATTAATAACGTGATAAGACATCACTTTATTAATACACAGATGTAATTTACACAAAGAGGCAGATATATAACATATATATTCATATGGGTACTGATACTAAACTCAATATTAGATTATATTCGTAAGGTGGTTGAAAAGGATTAATATCTCTTTGGGTAGTATAATTTATTTTATATTAGATTTAAGCTTCATAAAAAAAATAGAAATAACAGACAAGAGTAATTATCCAATTTAATTTAATAGTCTAATAATAATAAATAGAAGATAGTAACAATTTATCAACTTGTTATGTCGCCACTTGCGACCACCCATATTCTTAAGAAAATGACTAACGCCGCATTCCGCTGTGCACCGTGAGATTCGCCTTCTCAGCAATCTGACGGCGTGGGATCGAAGACTGTGCAATGTCAGCGATTTGTGTTAATTTAGTGTTAAGTGATTCACTCTTGTTTCTGACATCGAACAATTGTCGCGCATCTTAGATTTACCGATCTAATTGTAATAATTGCATTAATTATATTCATTAAGTAAATTATATCGGTTTTATTTGTATCCTCGACCGCAGCCGAACGTAATTGGCGCAGTCGGTAGGATACTCGCGGTCGGTTTCGCGTAAAAAGGAAGATTTCCGTAATCGTAAAGCCGCCCGTGCGGCTATCCAGTCGCTCCAGAGTATCCTGAATCTACACGTCGTGCTGTATCGAGGAATCCAGACATCGATTACGCAAAGGGGCTGATATAATGTTCATGTAAGTACATTAGATTATTTCTAGTGACCGCTTTCTCCTAGCCTGTACTAATATAATTTTCCAAAATTTTCTTTCCACGAAAATCCAGGAATACTAGGGTAGTTAGAAGTAGAGACTTAGTAATAGATTCTAGAAGAGATATTAATTTAGATACTTTATACGAGGACACAGAATCGTTTTCTGGGAAAATGTCTTTGGATTTAGATACCGTTTTTAAAGCATTACGTTTGGTACCCGACTTTGACGGGAACCCGAACGTGCTGACTAGGTTTATTCAATTGTGTGATCATTTAGTAAGAGAATATTATAATGTTCAATGTGGTTCTGAATTAGTTAACTCTGCACTCATTAATGGTACATTAAATAAAATTGTAGGGTCTGCTGCTCGCTTAATCAATTCAAATGGTATAGCAACTGATTGGAATGGCATCCGTAAGGCATTAATAAATAATTTTGCTGACCAGAGGGATGAGACCGCTCTTTATAGCGATTTATCTCTTTTAACACAGGGCTCTAGCACTCCACAAGAGTTCTACGAACGTTGTCAGAATCTTTTTAGTACAATTATGACGTATGTTTCTTTACACGACATCTTACAAACCACTGTAGATGCTAAAAGGGATTTATATAAGAAATTAACGCTCCAGGCGTTCGTGCGTGGATTAAAAGATCCTTTAGGATCACGCGTGCGTTGTATGCGCCCTCAAAATATAGAACAAGCACTAGAATTTGTTCATGAAGAAACTAATACCATGTATCTGCAAAATCGTAACGACCGTTTGCCTGATAAAAGAATTAACAGCAATAACCAACCCGGTAATCATTTTAGAATGCCCTCTCAGCCATTTAATATGCCTGATCCAAGGCTTAATAATTATAGCATGCCAGGACCTGCACGATTCCAATTTCCAGTACAACAACCTCCTCAGGGGAAACCGATTTATTTCCAATCTCGCCAGTTTGGTCCGACCCGAACTCAGCAAGTGTTCAGGGCACCCCCACCAAGTTATAACCGTCAGAATAACCCAGTTCAAGTAGTTCAGCAGAATTCTCCTAACCAGCCTAGTGGGTCAGCGCAACCAAGCCCAATGGGTGGGGTTAGTCATTTCGTGAGCAGACAATTACCACCTACTAACGCTTTATCTAGGCATGATTGGTACAAATCAGGCAATCCTCCTCCCAATAATTATTTCAAAACTCGGGAGATGCATTTTAGTGATTGTTTTATGGATCCTTCGTTTAATGATTTCTTTACCGAATATGACGGAACTTATTACCATTACTATGAGTATCCAGAAAATGTGTACTATGAATATCAACCATCCCCTCAGGAATATGTAGAACATCCCCAGCAGTCCGGAAGCATAAAAGAGGACGCCAAAGAATCCAAGGAGCCGGATTTTCAGAAAACTCAGAAATCCGACAAATTAAAATAGAAATAAATCTCCAAACTCAACGGTACCTTCCATACGTTCAAATTGCGTCACCTCCACTTAAACTTTTAATAGATACAGGTGCAAATCAGTCATTCCTGTGTCCTAATGCTGTTGAAAAATACTTCAGTGATTTTCCATTAAATTATTCTCCATTCGAAGTGCATAGTGTTCACGCTAAAACTAGAAACGACTATTCAATTACTTTACCAATTTTTAATGAATTTAATGATTCAAGCACAGTTTCATTTGATATTTATAAGTTCCACGATTTCTTTGATGGACTTATTGGTACCGATTTGCTAGAACAATGGGAAGCTACAATAGATTATAAAAATAAGTTATTTACAACTAAGTTCGCTTCAAACCCTATTAGAATCTATGATTCACGTAATACTAATTTATATGAGAATATTATTCCAGCAGGTACATCTAAGGTACTAAAGATTCCGATTAACGTTCGCGATGGAGATGCTTATATTCCTGAACAATCTATTTCAAACTGTATCGTACGTGAATGCCTCACTACGGTTAAGCAGAATAGGGGTATATTAGAAGTACAGAATCGTAGTAGAAATGACATAATCTTTTCAATGGATCGTGCAATGCCTGCAGAAGTTCATAATGTCGAGTGCACGCGCACTAAACAACAAAAGGAACGCGCAAAAGACGTGCTATCGCGCCATCGTACTGACCATTTAAATGAAGAAGAACGCATTAATCTTGAATCGTTGTGCTCGCAATATGCAGACGTTTTTTATATTGAAGGTGAACAATTAACATTCACAAATAAAATTAAACATTCAATTAAGACCACAGATGAGGCTCCAGTCTATACAAAGAGTTATAGATATCCATATATTCATAGACAGGAAGTACAAGATCAGATAGGTAAAATGAAGGTATAATTAGGCCTTCCAATTCTGCTTGGAGTTCTCCTATTTGGGTCGTAGCTAAAAAAGCTGATGCATCAGGAAAAGCGAAGTGGCGTATTGTAGTAGATTTCAGGAAACTTAATGAGAAAACCATAGATGACAAGTACCCTATCCCCAATATAACTGATGTCTTAGATAAATTAGGTAACTGCCAGTATTTTACTACACTAGACCTAGCTAGTGGATTTTACCAGGTAGAGATGGACCCCAAGGATATCACAATAACAGCATTTAATGTAGAACATGGGCATTCCGAGTTTCTGAGAATGCCCATGGGACTTAAAAATAGTCCATCCACCTTTCAAAGAGTAATGGACAACGTGTTGCGCGAACTCCAAAATACTATTTGTCTAGTATATCTAGATGACATAATAGTTTTTAGCACATCATTGCAAGAGCACATAGTTAACCTAGAAAAAGTTTTTAAAAGATTACGCGAGTCTAATTTTAAAATACAAATGGATAAATCTGAGTTCCTTAAATTGGAAACAGCATATCTAGGGCATATTATAGGCAAAGATGGGATAAAACCTAACCCAGACAAAATCTCAGCAATACAAAATTACCCTTTACCAAAAACCCCTACCGAAATTAAAAGGTTTTTAGGACTTCTTGGTTATTATAGAAAATTTATCCCTGATTTTGCTAAAATAACCAAACCTTTGACTCAAAGCTTAAAGAATGATGATCAAAATTATGTCGAATGCTTTGAAAAAAATACCCTGATTTTAAAAAAGAATTTATTCTCACCACGGACGCTTCAAATTTGGCAATTGGAGCAGTACTTTCACAAGGCACTATTGGATCTGATAAACCAATAGCTTATGCCTCGCGCACGCTAAACTCTAGTGAAATAAACTATAGCACTATTGAAAAAGAATTATTGGCTATAGTCTGGGCAACCAAATATTTTAGGCCATATTTATTCCCTCCCTTATTATTTTACCTTGCCCTTATCTCGCACAGTTGCAACTTACCATCCAACGATGCATGTAATTGTCAGTGTTTGTCAAAAACCAACAGTTTTAAATATTTGGGTGTCGTAATTGATAGCCAACTAAATTTCCAACACCACATTGATGCCCTAGTACCTAGAATTCGAAAACTTATTTACATATTTAAATCTCTTCGCCACATTGCTGACGCTTCCTTAATTAAATCTGTTTATCTTGCATTGTGCCAATCTTTGCTGTCTTATTGTATAACTTCTTGGGGTGGAGCACCTAAAACTTGCCTTCTGAAACTTGAGAGAGCCCAAAGAGCCCTATTAAAAGTAAGTTCTTTCCTACCCATACGATACCCTACGGTTGATCTGTATCAGCGCTGTAAGGTTCTGACTGTTAGGCAGCTTTTTATTCTCCTGACCGTTATTAAGAAGCACTCGGAACTGTCTTACGACCCCAAAACAACCTTGGGTAAGAGGAGAACCACAGACGTCTGCACGACAAATAGATATAAATTGAGTCTGTCGCATAATTTTTACGGTTTCCTGGGTCCATATTTGTATAATAAAATTAACAAACAGTTATTAATTTATCCTCTTTCTAGAGCAGAATGCAAGAAAAAAGTTTGCTCGTGGCTACAAGGCACTGATTACAATGCAACAGAAGGTTTATTGAAACCCTTAAGGTAAAATTTAATGGTAAGGAACGAATTAAATTTAACACACGTGCCCATCACACCATCACTCACACTCACTCACACACACACTTTCTCACTCTCATTCTCACACATTCACACATACTCACACCACAATCCATATTTAAGTCACTTTTGCGGTAGGGATTGTTTTAGTTTTTAATTTACCTTTTTGTTATTTTGTTTTATTATGTACCACCTGTATGTTACTTTAATACAGTCATTAGTCATAAGTAAGTTGTCCAATTGGAGGGTAACCCTGGTGATCTGTAATACAGGTTTTACCTACAACAGACACCAGTCTCTATAACGTATTACAATAACTTTGTACTGTGTTTGTGATTATGAGAAAAAAAAAAATAAAGAATATTATTATATTATTCGGACGTAAATTTAAAATAGTGACTGATCATCGCCCTTTGCAATGGGTGATGAATATTAAAGAACCGAATTCTCGTTTAACCCGTTGGAGATTACGGTTAAGCGAATTTGAGTTCACAGTTGTCTATAAGCAAGGAAAACATAATACTAATGCAGATGCTTTGTCACGAATAGAAATTCATAATGAAGAAGCTAGTTCGATAGTAGTTAACACTTCACAAGGTGCACCTTCAGACTCAGATTCTAGAACTGAAAGCGCGGATTCTAGGACTTTAAGCGCCCATAGTGATTTAGAAAGTCCCATATTAGAAATCCCTATTTCCGACGACCCCCTTAATAAGTTTAATAAGCAAATATATCTTAATGTTGTTGGAGACATAAAAAGTAGGCCTAGTGTTTCTAAACCATTCGAAACACATACTAAAACTGTAATACAAATTTCAAAATCTAATTTAGAACAAGACGTTATTAGCGCTATTAAAGAACACGTTAATCCAAAAGTAAAAACAGGTGTGTTTATTAATCCTACATTAGAAATGTATAATATAATACCTATAATTCAACAATATTTTAAGAACTCTGCAATGAAATTAGTACTTACCAAAACTGAAGTAGAAAATGTTAAAGATTATCTTAAGCAACAAGAAATTATAAAGAAATATCATGAAGGTAAAAACAATCATAGAGGCATTAACGAGTGTTATCTAGCATTATCACGTAGATGCTATTGGCCAAATATGAAAGAGCATGTAACGAAGTATATCAATGAATGTCAAATATGCGGGCAAGCTAAATATGATCGCAATCCAGTTAGACCAAAGTTACAAATTGTACCTCCACCTACAAAGCCTTTTGAGGTTGTACATTTAGATCTGCTTAGTATTGAAACGAATAAGTATCTTATAATAGTAGATGCATTCTCGAAGTATGGTCAAGCATACTTCTTGAAAGATGCTACAGCTATTAGTGTCGTTTAAGCTTTACTAAAGTTTTCCACTCATCATGCAGTGCCTTTAACTATTGTAACAGACAATGGTCCGGAATTCAACAATCAAATATTCTCTGAATTTACTAGATTGCACAAGTTACAACATCATAAAACCTGTCCTAATACACCCAATGAAAATGGAATGGTAGAACGGCTAAATTCTACTCTGTTAGAACATTTGCGTAAATTAAAATTGGAACAGCGAGGA
The DNA here is from genome assembly GCA_947386135.1 of Melanchra persicariae. Lineage (NCBI taxonomy): Eukaryota > Metazoa > Arthropoda > Insecta > Lepidoptera > Noctuidae > Melanchra > Melanchra persicariae. Next base: position 5,367,908 of record OX376673.1, on the reverse strand, counting down.
GAATCAATTACTAATCTTATAACTTATGCTATATTGGCATATAATAGCTCAATACATAGTTTTACAAAATGTAGGCCTATCGATATAATTACTGGTCATTTTGATCCCCGGGATCCTTTAGATATGAACCTATCGGAACATCTCTTATAACAATATATCCAGGAACACCGTAGACGAATGTCAAAAGTATACGATATTCTCAACGACACTTCACTTCATCGCCGCACTGAAATTATCGAAAATGTTAATAAGAATCGTGAATCTGAAAAAGATTACGAACCGGAGCAACAAGTTTTTATTAGGAATCCTTTATGCCACAGGCAAAAGTTAGCAGCTCGATATACTCATGATACGGTATTAGCGGGTTTGCCTATTCATATCTATACCAAAAAGAAAAGAGGCACCGTACCTAAATCGCGCCTAAAACGGGTGCCTAATAGTGCTCGTTTGTTACAGGACACTGCAAATACTACTCGTCTTGACCCTGGCCCTGGCCCGAGCAGTCGAGATAACGCTAGACAGTCTTAACGATGGACCAGGTATTTTGCCCTTCAACCTAGGATCCACAAGAGTCATTTCACATTTCCACTCCTTTCTCCAGATTATAAACCTTGATGATATGCGCAATAGTTTAGAAACAGTTAACGAGCAATTGCAAAATCTTACGCCACAATTGAGTAATATATCACGATCTCTCTATGAACCCCACGTTAGCTATCTAGGTACTAAATTAGAAGAAATATCGGGACAGTTAGAAACACTTGAGGTAAAGCGTGTCAAAAGAGGTCTCATAGATGGTCTTGGTTCAGTAATAAAAAGTATTTCGGGTAATTTAGACTATACTGATGCATTAAAATACGATAATGCCATTACAATCTTAAAACAAAATGAAAATAATTTAGTTGCTGAAATTAATCACCAAATTAGTTTAAGTAAGCAGTGGGTTTCGCGTAGCTCAAATGTTACAGATAAAATAGTAGAAAACCAAGGTAAAATCGAAAAAATCAACTCTATTTTAGCTAGCAATGTTAGACATGAAACAGATACCATTAAATATGCTCATTTGGCACAGTTACTTATAATATTAGGAGACAACATAGATAATCTGTCTAAAGAACTTGACAAATTACAAAATTTATTAGCATTTATTAGGGCTAGAAGTATTCATAATTCTATATTGAACTATGCTATGTTTAAGGATATGATGAATAGATTAGGTATGTTATATAGTAAGGACCAACTTCTAGATATTAGTTTTAGAGAATACTTTGATATAATTAGACTAGGATATTATTACAATGGGAATAAAATAGTAATAGTTGTAAAATTTCCGATACTTTATCCTACTAACTTTATCCTATGCAAACTATCCCTGGCCCCTAATTATGACAATAAAGTCCTGATTCCAACTTATCCTTTCATAGCGGTTCACGAAAAAGATCTATTGTACATGGAGACAGAATGTCCGAAGTATAGCCACGGTCACCTTTGCGAGGACAACTTAAGTCACCACCATGGCAAACAATCAGACTGTATCCAGCAGCTTATATTACACCAGAAAATTAATGAGTCCTGTCAATTCACATCTGTCATCTTGTCTTCTGAAGCTATGGAGCAGCTAGACGACCAACACTACATTGTAAGCTTTCCTAGACCTACGAAAGTTCGGTTAACTTGTTCTGAAGATTACTACAGAATGCTGAAAGGGAGCTACTTATCCATCATACCCAAAGGATGCGTGCTAAGAACTACATCATTTACTGCAAGCAATCGTCATGATCAAACCAAGGGAAAGATATTGAAAATCATGGACTTACCAATTATAAAGAAAAATTCGTATAATGTACCAATGAAAACTATAAAACTAGATACCACTGACCTTGGCAGTCTACATTCAAGTAACTCTGAAATCGCTCTACAAGAACCTGTAACGCTAAAGTCGCTGAACACTGAAGCCATATACCACACTACTATACCGGTATACATACTATTATCCGGGGCATGTGTACTCATTATCATCATTATACTTCGACGCCGTCGATTGAAGCAACTACAGAAAGCCACAGATGGAATCGATATCAAAGCTAAGGATAAGGAGGCCTGCAACCCTGAGATTGAACCAGCTTCGCCATCGACACTATTTTCGACTAGAGTTTTCAAATAGTTGCCGATCTCGTGGAGGGAGATGTTATGTCGCCACTTGCGACCACCCATATTCTGTTATGTCGCCACTTGCGACCACCCCATATTCTTAAGAAAATGACTAACGCCGCATTCCGCTGTGCACCGTGAGATTCGCCTTCTCAGCAATCTGACGGCGTGGGATCGAAGACTGTGCAATGGCAGCGATTTGTGTTAATTTAGTGTTAAGTGATTCACTCTTGTTTCTGACATCGAACAATTGTCGCGCATCTTAGATTTACCGATCTAATTGTAATAATTGCATTAATTATATTCATTAAGTAAATTATATCGGTTTTATTTGTATCCTCGACCGCAGCCGAACGTAATTAACTCGCAAGTTGATTTTTAAAGTTCATAACATCAGTACATCAAAGAAAAATAAATAAAAGAAATAGGAATATCTCACAAGCATAGTTTAATTACACAATTACACAATCTAATATAATTATAAAAAAACAGGAATATTTTACTCAGCCTTTTGTGCGTATCGCAAACTCGGAGCTCCGTTCGGTTCAGCGGCCGGTCGAGAAGTGTCAGTCAATTTTTTTTTTTTTTTAGTTATGACCACTAGCAAGTTAACACACTTGGGATATCAACTGCTTAACCGGACCAACCTGTGGTGGCCTCAAATGAATTTAAGGCCCCCAGCCAAGGCAACAAAACTAGCTACAAGCTAAAAACTACTGACCGCTCGCTAAGAGCATTCCCTGTGGAATACGACCTCGGCTTAGCGGCGTCAGTTAGGGACAGCAAGGGACAATCAGGCTGGGTCGTTTCATTAATTAGGGGTTATTAAAGCTAAAGGTTCAGCGGCGCGGCCTGGCTCGTTTGCAAAAGTCGGGGAGGGAGTGAGTCAGTCTACTCGATTCGCATCCTTTTATACCAGTGAACAAACAAATTACGTCACAAATGTTTTTAGAACACGTGTTTTTAGAAAAGTTTATATTTGAGCTGCTAGTTTTTGCTAATAAAGTTGTTAAACCATAATTTGTTATTCTTAATGTTTTTGAATATAAATATAATATAAATATGCCTTAGAATTGATCCTTTTATTGTAACTTAACCTAAAGTATAATATATAAACAACAATGATATAAAATCTGACCAAATTCCTAACAATTTGGTATCGGCACTCTTGCCAGGATAAATAAATGAGGCACACACATTTTTTTTTTTTTTTTTTTTTTTTTTTTATTATTGATAGGCACGCGCTTGACCACTATCTCACCTGATGGTAAGCGACGATGTGGTCGAAGATGGAGCACGCTTGCCTAGAAGTAACCTATTCACTCTTGACTTAAAGACTCCCAGGTTGTAGCTATCAGGAAACACAGACTCCGGCAGGGAATTCCACTCCTTAGCGGTACGCACAATGAATGTATTCCCAAAACGCTTTGTGCGTGTGGGTGGGATGTCCACCATGTACCGGTGGCGCATCGCCGTACGTCTTGTGGTCCGATGATGGAACGGGCTAGGCGGAATCAAACTATGCAATTCCGTTGCACACTCTCCAAAATGCAACCGATAGAAAACCGACAGGCTAGCAACTCGGCGTCGATGCTCGAGACTTTGGAGCTTCGACTCGACGAGCCTATCATTGCCGATGATCCTCTTGGCTCGTTTCTCTATTGACTCAAGGGCATCAAGCTGGTATCTGGCAGATCCGTCCCAAAGATGCGAGCAGTACTCCATACACGATCGAACTTGCGCTTGATAAAGTTTGAGCAGCTGTTCCGGCGTGAAGTACCGTCGCACCTTTGCTAGAATTCCCAACTTTTTGGCAGCCACTTGAGCCTTTGCCTCTATAAATGTGCCAAAATTGAGGGTAGATGTCAACGTAACACCAAGAAGGTCAAGTTGGTCGGTTATCGGCACGGTTACACCTCGGAAAGATGGAGCTGGGTGGAATTGGCTCCTTTTAGCGGAAAAAAGACACGCCTGGGTCTTAGCAGCATTGAACTTGACCAGATTGGCATCGCCCCACTCTGAGACAGCCTGTAGGGACAAGTTCAAGCGCTCAACCATAGCCACTCGGAGAGACCGGATCTGCGACCCACCAGCTCGTGCGTTAGACACGTATCTCTCAGCAACAGTACTGTCGTCTGCATACCCAAAGGTACCGGGTTTTAGCAGATCATTAATATGCAGCAAAAACAATGTTGCCGAGAGCACCGACCCCTGAGGAACCCCGGCATTAATATCCAGCAGTCCAGACGAGCAGCCATCTATGACCACTCGGATAGACCGATCCCTCAGGAAGTCTGCAATCCAATCACACAATCCGGCGGGTAGACCGAAGGAAGGAAGCTTACCAATAAGGCTTTCGTGCCAGACCCTATCGAAGGCTTTCGAGATGTCAAGAGAGACCGCAAGTGCTTCCCCATGTTTCTCGATGGCCTCACTCCAGATGTGAATGGCATACGCTAGAAGGTCCCCAGTGGACCGATTTCGGCGGAAGCCGTATTGTCGGTCACTAAGGATATCGTTAGCTTCTAGGTATGCCAGGAGCTTACCATTCAGCACGCGTTCCATACTCTTACAGAGTATAGAAGTTACTGAGATGGGTCTATAATTAGCTGGGTCAGCTCGACTACCCTTCTTGGGCACGGGCTGCACGTTAGCTTGCTTCCAAGCTATCGGCACCTTACCAGTCTCAAACGAAAGGCGATATAGGCGTGTCAAGATCGGAGACAACTCAGGCGCGCAGGTCCTCAGTACAATTGCCGGTATCCCGTCGGGGCCACTAGCCTTATTCACGTCAAGGTTACGCAATACCCTACGAACGTCCTTCTGATGAATGCGAATGTTCGACATACTCGACTCGCATCCAACAGGAGAAGCAGGGGGCCTCGCGCCACCAGGATCAAGACGCGAATTTTCCGCAAACAGAGAAGCAAACAGGTTACACACATATTCAAGTGAACACATATTCAAGTGTAGTTATTTGGATATTTGTTTGAATTTTTAGACAAAATATTTCAAATAATCTATCACACGCAGCAAACTGTCCCTTAAATGTAAACTGCGCATTTACACAACGTGCATTCGCCCGATAATGACTTATGCGTGTGCCACATTCGCACACAGAAAGTCAAAGCAAATCCACAGGATGCAAGTAGTCCAAAACCGGTTTCTCCGAAAAGCCACGGGCGCCCCGTGGTTTATTAGGAATGAACGACATGTCGACCTTAAAATCCCGACAATAACACAATTCATGAAACGTCTTACAAAGCGTTTTATTGAATCAGCTGAGAAACATAGCAATCCTTTGATTTCAAAGGCCTCACAATACACTCCCTCTCGTATTAGTAAGATTCGCCGTCCTCGGCATACACTCGTCGAGTCCGATGACGAGATCACAAAGATTCAGGAAAGCCGTAGGGAAACCAGCACTCTTAGAAAAAACAAACACAGACCGCGTTCCGTATACCGACCTCGCCGCCGAGGTCCGTCGCGACGCCCCATTCAAAACCCTCCCCGACTTTTGCCAACGAGCCAGCCCGCGCCGCTGAGCCTTTAGTTTTAATAATAACCCCTAAATAAAAAAAACGACCCAGCCTGTTGTCCCTTGCTGTCCCAAACTGACGCCGCTAAGCCGAGGTCGTATTCCACAGGGAATGCCCTTAGCGAGCGGTCAGTAGTTTTAGCTTGTAGCTAAATTTATTGCCTTGGCTGGGGGCCTTAAATTCATTTGAGGCCACCACAGGATAGTCCGGTTAAGCAGTTGATAGCCCCTGCGTGTTAACTTGCCAGTGGTCATACCGAAAAAAAAAAAATAGGTATAACAGTTCGAAGCCTAACATCTGATGGAACAAATGTTTATGTTACAACATATGAAAATTTAGGCTGTAATTTCAGTGATACAAATATGATTACTAACTTTAAGCACCCCAAACAAGATAGCAGGATACACTGCATTTTTGATCCAGCTCATATGGTAAAACTTTGTAGAAATATTTTTGCAGAGACAAAGTTAAGTTCTCCTAACGGTGATATTGATTTTAAATTTGTGAAAGAATTACACATTTTACAAGAGGAAGAAGCTTTAAAACTCGCCCATGAATTAAATGCTAATCATCTTAATTTCATGGGGAAAAAAATGAATGTTAAACTTGCAGCGCAGACATTAAGTTCTTCAGTCGCTGATGCCATCGACTGCATCAGTCATTTCCATTTATTATGGAACAAATTCTACAAAACCATGATGGTCCGATGGAAGAAGCTGTCATTAATTATTTCCTAGTACAGGACGATGTAGTTATTTATAGTCGACAGAGGATTCCGCGATGCCGTTCCTACTCTTGAAACTTACGGCTATGTGGTCCATATGCCACCATCTAGAAGGCGCGGTCAAACTCAGTTAACCTGTGAAGAGGCTAATAAATCAAGATTGGTAACGTTATGTAGATGGGTCGTTGAAACAATCAACGGAAGATTTAAAAGAGACTTCAAAATATTCCGTTATAGGGTTTTTAAGCGTACATTGCTGAGTACAATGACGGACTACAAAATAGCCGCAGCAATTATAAACTGTTTCCAAGAGCCGGATTATGACAACAGGTACACAGAACAGTTTATTGAAACAATAAACACAAAGATGCATACGCCAAATCTTTTAGCCGATTACGTGCTTCAGCATAACTTAAACCGACTAAGGACGGCATTTGTGCGGTTGGAAGCAAACGACCCAGGATTGACGGACTTCCCGAGATTTACGCAAGAAGAACTGATTTTGTTTGCAGTGGGTACGTATCACTTCAAAATAGCTCGCTCGTATTGTAGCGAGCACATCAAGAGGACGGGCGTGTATGAAATCGAAATTTTTAGAGATCCAGTGCCCGTCGATTTAAATGGTGAAAACTGCGATTTAATTAGATGTCGCATACAATCAAGACACGTAAGGAGCAAGACGTATTATACGTACATTTAATATAAAAGAAAAAGTGGCAGGAATGGCATATCGGAGCATTATTGGTCATGCATTCATGGAAAGAGAACGTTGGGCAGTTGCGCCCATGTGATGTCAGTGATATATTACCTAGGATGGGCTAGATACCAAAACGACTTCGAACACCCTACGCTATCATTAGAAAACGTTGTAATAGACATAGAAAACCAATAAATGATCTTCCGATTTTGTTTACATTGTTTTTTTTACTCAAAAATAGGAACTCTATATTCCCTGGTACATTATTTTTGATGTTCCCATGAAGTCGAAAATAACTAAAAAATAATGGTTGTCTCTGAAGTCGGTTTACGGACGATAGTTTAACTTAATTGATGAAAAGAGATAGATGCAGCGAACTTTTCATCAATGTTTCGTTACGTAACGTCACCAAGAGTCATCCCTTTTCGTGCATGCAGCCGGCATTCATCAATTTATTAGACGTTGTCACCTCAAAAACTAGTCCAGTAAAAATATGCCGGTTGTACCTATTTTTAGGTACCTTAAAATTACCGCTGCCATAAAATAAATGGCAATTTTTCGCATTCAGCCATCAGTTTCAATGTAAAGCGTTTCTTTTTGGGATCTAGTATATGCTATTATAAATATTTCAATTACATTTTGAAATACCTGAACCTTAAATCTTCCACTAAAAAAATAGCAATTTCTTACATTTAGCCATCTATTTCGATGATGCCACCTATGTGGCATTTTATTACAAGGTCATACTTAAAATCTGAGATATGTTTCATTTGCGCCAAGCCTGGGTTTTTTTTTCATACTTCGTGAGCATTCTCCTTTGATAAATAATAATATAACTTAACTTTAGTAGTATATGCAAAACTTTTATTTATTTAGAAATCAGATTACGCTCGCCGCAGCTAACAATCTCCGCGTTCCGCCAAATAATGGCCGATCGGCGCCAGCGCGCTCTCTCCGCGCCCGCGCACCCCCACTACTCGCAAAGAAAGAGGGTGTAACGGCGATTGTGACTTTATTCTTCGTTGAAAATGTAGTGCTTAAAATTGTGGCTTTTCAACAAACCTAATTATTTGAAAGCCTGTACCGTTTTTAATTGTTTTGTTGCACTGTGACTATGTGGTATGATGAGCAGAATTTAATTATGCAATAAAAGATAAAAGCCCTTATGTTCGTTAGGGCAGTATTGGTAGGATACGACGAGCGGCGTAGGTACGTTAGCTCGCTACGCGTGTTACGTAGCTCCGCCCACTTCGTAGCAGTGCTACGAGATCTGCTACGCAGTCTCTAGCGTGCTACGTAGTGACTCGATTCGGTTGCAAGTGCTTTCGTCCTGCCAGGGTTGCGGAATATGTTCGAAAGAGTTACCGCGGCCCTGGGAAGAAAGGCACTAGGAGGACTAAGGGTGGGTTTCAGTCAGTAAAAGTCTGACACTCCCTGCCGCTCCACCCAGAGCGGGAGGGGTCATTTGATGATTTCCCATCCAAAAAAGTGCTTTCGTCCGCTTGCTACCGATAGAGCTTGCCCCTTCAGGTGAAATCCACTGTTTGTGGTACTTGGTGGATACCTTACGGTGCCAACGAAGTGGTGTTGACCCGACACACCTACCAGGCCCCTTCAGGGCTTGGTAAAGTCGGAAGGGATCTAATTTCGGAGGGTACCTGAAGTACTAAAACTCCTGGATAGTTTTAAATGTGTTATTTTACATTTCTTTAACACCTAGGCTTTCAAAGACCCCATGCGACGGGCCGAAGGTTAAGCAGAGCACCACCGCTGCGGATAAATTAACTAAACATTTGGTGAACCAAGGACTCTCGCCGAAACGATTAAAGCAAGAATGCCAAACCAGGTGGAATTCCATATTTTTCATGTTGGAAAGATTTGTCGAATTGGAAGAACCTCTGCGAGCTACCATGGCAGTAATAAATAAAGATCTTCCAATAATAACATGCGAGGAATGGAAGGCATTTAGAGAGCTGTGCCTAGTATTACGACCATTCGAAGAAATCACGCGCACTGTGAGTGGTGAAAATTATGTCACAGCCGGTTCAGTGGTCGTTTATACCAGATGTTTGGCTGAAAGCCTTAATTTATTGATGCGTGACAGTGTCCTCTGTGATGCTGTCTTCTTGGTAGCGATGAATTGAGGCCACCAGAACCAGAGCGGCCCAAACCACAATTTGTGATATTATTAGTTGACCACGGCAATGTCCCTTTTCAAACCCTTAAGTACATAGCCAGAGTGGCTCAAAGGTTATTTCAATAAATAATCATAGATGGCGTTAAAAAAATTGTATGGCATTTTGATTCTTAAAACAATATTAATAGAGCATAGTGGCCCAGATCACTTGGGTCACTATAGTATTTGCCGCCATTACGGCTCATGTGACTTGGGCCACTCTGGTCTTTGATACTTACGTGTAAACATTTGTGTTTTTGTGGTTACAAACTGGTGTTTTTACGCAAAAAGTGTGTATAGATTAGTTATTAATAACTAATCTAATGTTGTCGGTACAGCAATAAGCTTAAGAGGTAAGAATACCTGTTATTAGTCAGATATTTTCTTGTTTTCTCGTCGTCAATAAATTCTAACCTATAAATTAATACCATTTTTACTAATTTTGTTTCGGACAGATCTAGCAGGAGCTACAATGAGTGAAACTGAGAATGAAGCTGTTAAAAACATAGAAGATGACATACTAGGTAACCCTTAATTTAAAATGTTGAGTTTTCGTTAGGTTATTATTTAATTTTTACTGTATTTTTATTGACTATTTTTTTTTTGGTCAGATCCAGTAGAACCTACAATGAGTGCATCTGAGAATGAAGCTACTGACAACATTGAAGGTGACTTACGTGGTAAGCTTACGTTTTTAGAGTTCCGTAGTAAAACAATGTGTGATTTTTTTTCGCGTATTGGTCTATTGAGGAAGACGTCCTTAGATAGATCTTTTGAAAAAATTGAGGGTACTTAGGAGAAGAAGTCTTAATGTTAAGTTTTCGTTAGGTATGTTGTTAGTTACTTTTCTTATTTGTATATTTAGCTATTAATTTACATTTATTTTGCAGATATATTTGGTTTGAGTCCGGTGGAGCCCTGTGAGGATTCGGGTTCTGAGTATGTCCCAGAACAACGTAGCAGGAGCTCATCAAGGAGTTTACAAGACATTCTTGGGGACTCGTCTACTGAAGACAATGAAGAGGGTCAGTCATCTGTTTCTACAAACAAAGATACAAGGAAGCGTATGGGTAAAGAAAATTTATGGAAAAAGAATGTGAGAAAAAATAAACGAGCTAGAGGTGAGGCATACGTAAATACTAAAGGCGTTCTCATTCCCGCTAAACAAATAGATACAGGTCTTCAATGCACCTGTAATCAAAAATTGCTATGAGAAAATTGTACATCACAGGCAAAAACAACTTTTTTCAAAGTTTTATGCCCTAGCAAATTTTGATTTGCAAAGTGCATACCTATATTCACTCATACATGTCGTGATAAAAGCAAGGTCTTATGTGAGAGTTAGACATACCACATCGGATCGGGTCAACATTGGAAACATCACATCGAAGCCCAAGGAGTTTTCTCGATTGTATCACTTACCAGAGGCAAATGGAAAACATATTCGTGTGTGTAAGTCATTTTTTAAGCAAGTTTTTAAAGTATCGGACGGACGCCTTACAAGGGTTCTGAAAAATAAGCCTCTTGGCGATCCCGCTCCTATTGATAAAAGAGGCAGACACATTCCGTCGAATAAAACTCCAGAAACAAAAGAAAACGATGTTAAGGATTTCATTAATACTTTTCCGAAATATGATTCTCACTACACGAGACACAAAAGTGAAACGAGACAGTACTTGCCTCCTCACTTAAATTTGTCAATAATGTATTCTTAATACAAAAGTAAGGTGGAAGGACCAGTTTCAAAATATATATTCGAAAAAATATTCAATGAAAATTTAAACCTCACATTTCATGCTCCAGTAACCGACTCATGTAATAGTCCAATCAACGGGGCTTATGTGGTCCGAATAATTCTCCCGCCTATGAAATTTGGCATATGATGAAATTAGGTGATACAGATAACAGATGTACAATAATCCAACATTTTTTTTTACGAGAAGTTACGTATTTTCACCTAAACATGAAAATTGCTCATGAGGCTCTGTGAATATTTCCTCAGGGTGAAATACTTTCTGTTTACGTATGTATGTACTAGTTAGAATAAGTATGTAAAGGAATCCAACATTTTTTCGATTTCGGTGATACCCCAAATTTAACTTTTAACATTTTGCACTATAACTTCTACTGAAAAATTGCTCTGCCAATTTTTATGTTTTCATATGTCTTTATGTCCCTAAATACATAGCTTTGTTTAGTTATCCAACAGATTTTCCTTTTAAAACTTATGTTTTTTATTTTTTCTTAATTACGTGATGTGAAAAAATCCTCCGTCCATTTTCATACCTTTATTAGTCATATGATTTTATATTAAACCAGATTTATCAATAATCCAACAAATTTTCCTCTAGGAAGAACATTGTTTTTTTCATTTTTACTTTATTACGTCACGTGAATAATTGCTCAGGTTAATTCAATACGTGTATGAGATTATCCAATAAGCCAATGGAAATTCGGCCTAATACAAAAGTTTTTACAATCTCAATAATATAAATTTAATCTCAACATAGGTACCTTTATTAGTCATGATTTTATATTAAAACAACTATTATTTATCAATTATCCAACAAATTTTCGGACGGTTAATATTTGTTACGATATTTCGCTGTTATAAGCTAGAGCGAAGGGTTGGCCATCACTTGACCGCTCGGAGCTGCTTTGTCACGTACCAAATACTTTTGGAGTAATGTAGGCGAGTTTGATGGGGCTACCGATATTATTACAAATATTTTTCTATAAATATGCACAACGTGTGTACAGTCACATCAAGTTACCAAAAACTGACAAATTTTCTCATTTGATTTTGAACTTAACCTTCAACATTTTAAGAGTGTGTATTCGATTCGCGAGTCGGTAAACGATTGCGCGCGGGGATTTACAGTGTTTTTAAAATAATCGTGTAAAATAAATGAGTACATAAAAAGACTAAAAAAAAGCCAGGATATTTAGCAAAAGGTACCTTTATTTTCTTGAAATAATTATAACATTTATGTTTATAAGTAGTAAAACACTGTTAAAAGAAAATTGTTAAAGTTGACCGATTTTCTATATTTTAATTATTTTTTTTAAAATACTCATTAGCCATATTTCGTAATTGAGCTATATAGTGCGCTTTGAGACTACATATTCTGTTGGACAAACGTATAATATAAAATATTTTAGCACATTACAATGGTTGTATTCGTCCTGAAAGATACCTAACTCTGACGTCTGTTTTTGTCAAACGCTAACTGTTCTTTTTAAAAGTGTCAATAAAAATTATATTTTTACAGAGTAGTGTAGTAAATTAAAACTTAATCTTTCTAAAACCGTAATATTCTGTGAAATAATCTGCTCACATCATTACGATTTTGATCTCGAAAAATTGAAAAAACATGAAATTTTCGTCGCGAATCGAATACACGCTCGCACATCGCATGCCAGATCCCGCCCCAGCAATTTACAGAAAATGTAAAATAATGAAAATCAATTTAATGAATCGTGGGGTCGAGTGCTCATTACTTGTTTAAAGATCTGTCAAGACGCTTAGTTGACACTTCGCGTGACCCTAGGGCTGGTTTTACCTCGGATAAAGGATAAGCATTGCCATATAACGTGGCAATGCTGCCAGCCTTTTGGGTACATTACCAGTGGTCTGCGATGCGGAGGAATTTTTCGACGCCATATTTTAGATTATTTTTGTGAATATTTACAAAATAATAAATCTCATATAATGAATATACAACCTTTTCATCAGAAATTGTTTTTCTTTAGAACTTGCCGATTACAAATCAATGTTAACGGAATTCAACCTCTGAATTCCCTTTTTGACATTCCCGGTTTTCTGGCGACCATTTGCGTTGCTTGTTACGCATGAATCACAACTAAAAACGTTTTTAGTATTTAAAAACAAAAACTCATATTACCTAAAATATTATTGTAAAGGATTATAATAATCTGTTAAGTACTTATATGTCGTTTAAATTGCTTAAGATTATAATGCAAATAATTAGGAAAATCAAATAACATAGTTTCGTATTCATGGAATTTGTGTAACGAAACGTTATTGACGCTTGACGATGTCAAACTCAGGGGGTCTACTCTCTAAGCTTTTCTACTCCGTATCACCTACGGACATACGATTAGTACCAAACCCAAATTAAGAATGAATGACAACACGATTTGACAGTTGTTCTTAGTTCGGGTTCGGGATCGTAATCGAAAGTCCGTAGGGTGATACGGAGTAGAAAAAGCCCGACACTAAGGCCGAAACTACGGACTTCGGGCTTAGAGAGTAGGCCCCCTGACTCAAAAATGATCATGGTTGTTTGCGCACGCTACTTTGTACTCTGATGTTTATTGTTTTTCGCTACCTACGTTTGCTTTTGTCAACGGATCTCAATTCTCGTTCACTTGCTGACTTTGTGCTACTTATAAAATGCTGCATATTTTATGCTTGTAAATAACTTTTTTTAGTGGGGCAAAGTTATAACAGCCGCACGGACCGATCTTCAAGGATAAGCAACGCTTGCCGAGGTTGGTCTGTGGATGGGTGACCATCTGAACATACCGAGACTCCTCCGTGCCTCGGAAAAGCACGTTAAGCCGTTGGTCCCGGCTGTCATTTGGAGATCTTTGGCAGTCGTTACGGATTGTCAGAAGCCAGAAAAATCTGACACCAGTCTTGCCTAGAAATACTGTGTCACCCAATTAAATGGGTTGTGGAGGTCTGGTAGGCAGCCGCTCCACGTAAAATTCTGGTATTCAGCTGAATTCGGTTTGACTGGGAGCCGACCCCAATATAGTTGGGAAAAGGCTAGGCAAATGATAGTGGGGCAAAGTTCTATAGTTTCTGTCCTTTGACAGTTTCTTATAACCTGATGTGCGGTTGACTGTACAACGGCGTTTAGACATTCGCTTATACCTATTTCTAAAGAATTTTTATTACTTAAATTGTATGGATTTAAAATAAACGGACTTTGTAAACTATGCGGAAAAATGGTCAAAAAGTTAAGGAGATTTCGAGTTAAGAAAAAAAAGTATTGTCCAAAGGTGTACCAGTTAGCTTATAATTTTTTTCAACATCTGCGTCCATCAATACAATTTAATTAAGCTGTAGAAAACACTAATACACTTTAACATAAAATAACTGTGTGAAATAATAATTAATTCAAAAGATTTACTATACCAAGGGTCAGCGCACATCTGGCGCTACCAAATGAGTGGAATTTACCCCCAGAATCTGTCAAGCCAGCTACGATGCACCGAATGCCACACGAAAGCACGTTGGTAATGTAAAAAATGCATTAAAACATTGTGCATCGAAAAAGGATGTTTTGAACAATACTATGCATAAGCCCATTGGCCCCATTTGAGTTGGTATGGTGTTTTTCTAATACAAAAGGAAGGTTTTTTTTCTTTATAAAACGTCTTTCTAGACTGCAATAGATAGGTACGTTACTAAAGATTTTTTCCAGAATTTTGCTGCTAGATTTGTATTTGGGTTCAAATGGGTTAATTAGTGCGTATTTGTGATAGAATATTAGATTTAAGAAAATATTCAAAATTTTCAATTAACCGCGCTTTTTCGTAAACCCGAAAACATATCCCTGCGCCTAAATGAGAAAACGTATAAGCTCACTGAAAACTGTACCGACTTGAAAAAAGGAAGAGGTTCTCAATTCGATTATATTTTTTACAAACCCCAGTATAACATTACTTTTTTTTATTACACAGCCAACACACACAACTCGCCGTTACCTTAGACCGTCGTTGCTAGCCGACGGCCGGCAATGCAACTATTGAGATTGTAAAAACTTTAGTATTAGGCCGAATTTCCATTGGCTTATTAGAAAATCTATTAAAATACAGCGACTCATAACTTAATACACTCATTGAATTAACCTGAGCAATTATTCACGTGACTTAATAAAGCAAAAATGAAAAAAAAAGGTTCTTCCTACAGGAACATTTGTTGGATTATTGATAAATCTGTTTTAATATAAAATTATATGACTAATAAAGGTATAAAAATGGACGGAGGATTTTTTCACATTAAGTAATTAAGCAAAAATAAAAAATACAAGTTAAAAAAGGAAAATCTTTTGGATAACTAAATAAAGCTATGTATTTAGGGACATAAAGACATATGAAAACATAAAAATTGGCAGAGCAATTTTCCGGCGGAAGTTATAGTGCAAAATATTAAAAGTTAAATTTGGGGTATCACCGAAATCGAAAAAATGTTGGATTCCTTTACATACTTATTCTAACTAGTACATTCATACGTAAACAGAAAGTATTTCAGTCTGAGGAAATATTCACAGAGCCTCATAAGCAATTTTCATGTTTAGGTAAAATAACCTAACTTCTCGTAAAAAAAAATGTTGGATTATTGTACATCTGTAATCTGTATCACCTAATTTCATCACATGCCAAATTTCATAGGCGGGAGAATTATTCGGAAGTCTCCATACAACTAATATCCTCGTTGATTGGACTATAAGCGATGAGACAAATTCAAAGTAAAAATTGACGCTTGCGATAACAACGAACTTCCTCAAAAATGAGCTTACTATAGCGAAAGAACTTCATTTGCGAAAAGCAGAATCTGCGATGAAAAATTTAAAACTTGACATGCAAAATGCGAAGCAGGATAACGATACTACCGTCATAATCTTTGACTTAATGACTCTCCCAACACCAGTAATTTCAACTGGTATTTGCTACTACAAGCGTCAGTTGTGGACCTACTGTTTAGGCATTCACAATGCTGGTACAGACGAAATGTTTATGTATGTCTGGGATGAATCGACAGCATCCAGGGGACCACAAGAAATAGGTTCATGCCTCCTAAAATTTATCAGAGAACATGTACATACAAAGAGCCTAATCATGTACTCTGACCAGTGTGGCGGGCAAAACCGCAACATAAAAGTTGTAGCGTTATGTATGCATATTGTTTCTAGTTCTCAATTTAGAGTGGAAAAAATAGACCACAAATTTACGGTCAGCGGGCATTCTTTTTCATCTTGTGACCGGGCTTTTGGTTTGGTGGAAAAACAAAAGAAGTATTTCCCAGACATATACGTTCCAGGACATTGGAACAATGTGATACTAGCAGCAAGAAAAAAGAAACGTTTCAAAATTGGACGTAGTTAAGCAAAAAGGATCCAATCCACAACTGGGTCAAAAATGAGTTAAGTTCACCAAACTGATCCAAAATATAAATACTACGGGTCAGTAAAAACAACCCAGCTAAATATAGCTCTATTTTTCGTATACTTAAACTGCAGAACCAGTCCACATGTATAGCGCTTCTTATTTTTTTTTTCAGCATAACAATTCAAACTTCCTGGTTCTGAACTAGTATTTCTAATAGATTAGGTAAAACGATTCAAGAATTCTGGGTTGTTTTTGCGTAATTGCAATTTATTCATTTTCTTCACTGATCAAAATGACAAAAATGATCCATTGTGCTTGAGACCTTTTTGATGAATACACTTTCATCTAAATAATATAATTAAAACAATTCATAACTCTTGGATCTTTTTCGAGAAATACATTTTCATTAATTATTGCCACAAATCAGTCAACAAAAACGACACACAGTGTTTGGTGACTTTTTGTTGATTCAATTTTCATCCAAAATCTACGAAACTTATTTCGCGAAAACAATCCTGCTAGATTTTAACATTTTTTGTTGTAGATGTAAACTTGGAAAAATCGTCCATTTGGGCTAATATTACTATTGACTTTTACTAATATACCAGATGATTAATAGTAGTTATTTATTAAAATAAGTGGCCACGCCAATATTATTAAATGGCAACACTGTTTACGTTGATCTAGAGCTGCATTAGCCGTTTACTTAGTTATTACGTTGTAGTACCTAAAATGAAGAGGATTAATAGAATTATGTCAAATGCGTTAGATGATTTAAAAAGTGTAACAGGAGATCTGAAGCAAGGTAAGTGTTTGTAACTAAATATTGAGGTTTTATGTATGCTTTCTCAAAGGCCTTATAATCGTAGCACGTACGCATGTTAGGTATACATAGGTAACTGGTTTTTTATTTATATCGAGGCTTCTACATTGTTTTCTTATTTTCTGGATTTCTATAAAATACATATATAATCCATAAGTAATATGGATGAAATCAATGAAAATGTTAGGTACTTGTGGCATGGGACTGCACTTTTTTTTTTTTTTTTTATTTTTTTTTTTTTTTTTTTATTGGATGGGAAATCATCAAATGACCCCTCCCGCTCTGGGTGGAGCGGCAGGGAGTGTCAGACTTCTACTGACTAAAACCCACCCATGCTCCTCTCAGTGCCTTTACGTTCCAGGGCCACGGTAACTCTTTCGAACAAATCCGCAACCCTGGTAGGCTCTGGCCTTAACGGGCCCCGACCCATGCTGACGACTGCTGGCTTGGCGCGCGTAGAACACAGCGCGCCGTCAACCCGGGCCTGCTCTGATCGGACGGCGAGCTACCCATTGCTCGCCGTCCACAGGCATCAGTCACTGCGCCATGCTCAGGAGCATCACCCTGGGCGGCGCAGTGGCTGACGTTCAACAGGAGGGGGTGAAATGGGGCCATTACTGGCACTCCATTTCAGCCCCCTCCGGAGCCCGTTGTAGGGGCTCTACTGCGGCTGTCGCAGTAGCAGCAGCCGCAGTGGAACCGGCTTTGGCGGCGGAGGAAGCGGCGGCGGTGGCGGCGGTCGCGGCCGCGGCAGAGACGGCGGTGGCGGAGGGCTTTCTCCGGTTTCCGGCTTTGGTGGGTGGGGCGCAGGCCCTACCCCCAGCCCAGTGGTCGGCCGGCTTGCCAGCTGCCGCACAGACTGCGCAGTGCGGCGCGGCGACGCAAGAGCCGGCCCTGTGACCGGGCTGACCGCAGCGGAAACAAAGACCGCTGCGGTCCACCTCCGAGGTGCATTGAGCTCCTACATGGTGGCCCACCTGGCACCGGAAGCACCTCAGAGGTCGGGGTTCCAGCAGTTTGACCTGCGCGGAAACCCAACCCACCAAAAACCTACGGCCCTCCGAGATGGTCTTGGCCGCCGACACGGGACAGCTCACCACAATGGTGCGCATGCCCGTGTTGTCAGGACGTAGGGTGCCCGCCTTCACCTCCTCTGCTGAGCACCCCCCCGTCCTAACGACGGCGGCCACCACCTCCGCCTCCGTGACGGAGTCGTCCAGGCCCAAGATGCGCATGTCGATGCGTTTGGTGGGCCTGGACACTCGGGCATCGTCCGCGCTTAGGGACGCCCTGAGCCTTTCGGCTAGAGCGTCCGCGGTTGGGCCGCTGGCTGCCCCGGGGATCTCCAGCATCCGGGCCCCAGTCATGGTGACCCGGAGCCGAAGGCCCCCCACGATGCCCAGCTCACCAAGGTTCACTGCCTCCTTCGCCTTGGTGAGCACGTCCGCGTACGTCACGCCCCTCTTCGCCGCGTCCGGCTGCAGCGTCAGAACTACAGCCGCGGTTTTCGGGGGGCGCAGCGCAGCCGCGACGCTTCGCGCCTTCTGCCGCCGCTTCCTCTCCCGCCTCTTGGCCGCCCTGGCTGCCTTTTTCGCCTTCCTCTTCTCCCCGGCCACTTGCCGTTCGGCTTGAGCCGGGGGAGGAGCTGAGGGCGAGGAAGCTGGGGGGAGCTGCTGCTCAGACGGCGCAGGAGCCTTCGCCGTCCGCGCAGCAACCCCACCCCTCCTCTTCCTTCCCGGGGCCGGGTCCGGTATTCCCGGCACCGGCTTCGCGGGTGCCGGCCCGGACCCTTTGCCCTGGCCGGACGACCCCGGTGTGGCAGCCACGGCGGCCGCATACGACGCCTTTTTCTGGCCTGGGGGGGCCTTCCCACTCGCCGCTAACGGGGGGCGCAGGACGATGCCCTCCAGGACGGAGAACCGCGCCTGGAAGGCTGCCATCTCCTGCCGCACGAGGTCCAGCACCTGGCTCTCCTGCGGCACGGGCTGGCCGTCCTTCTTGCGCCCCCCTTGCGGCGCCCCCTGTGGGCCGGCTCCCCGGAGCCTGGCCAGGTCTGCGCGGAGCCCCTCGTTCTCCTTTCGGAGACGCTCCGTGGCGGCAGCCAAGCGGGCGACCTCCGCCCGCAGCTCGGACATCTCGTCCGGCGGAGGCCCACCCCTGGTAACCTCCGCTGCCGCCAGAATGGAGGCCATCGCCTCGCTTATGGCCTTGTTCTTAGAGGAAAGTTTCCTCTTCAAGGCCACATCGCGAAGCGCGGCCTCCACCACCTCCGCAAACCCGGCCCTCCGGTCATCCGGCTCGCCGCCGGAGGACTCCAAGTCTTGAGCCCCACGAACGCCATCTTCGGGGGGTCGTCCAGCATCCTTGGAGGCAAGGACTCTGCCCTTGCCTCCCTCTCGGCCCTTACCCCGCCTGCTGGTGGGGATCTTCCGGGCCGAGGCAACCTCCTCGCTGCCGGACGACCCCCGGTCCTCCTCTGATCTGGGCCGCTTGCGGAAGGACCTGGAGTCCTCCGCAGCAGCCTCCTCGGGTACAGGGCTCGCCCAGCTAATGGTCGCCAGGTCGTCGGAGTCCAACTCGGACTCCGACTCTACACCCGCGCGACGCTCAAGCGAGCCCTCCTCCCAGCGCAGCGCGCCTTCGCCCGCGCTCTGCCCGGCCGACTCTTCGTCGGGCGAGCTAAAATTAAACCCGATTAATTTTTCGAAGTCGAATCGGGGGCCTCCTCGGCCACTGTTGCCCTTGGCAAGCGGAGTGCGGACAGCCCTGTTGCCCCCCCCAGAATACGAGGGGCTTGACGCACTAGGCGTGGCGGATTCCCGGACTGCTGTGCAGTCCGAACCGCCCTGGGGTAATTTCTCTTTTCCAGGCCTGTCCATTGTTTCCTTTTTGAGGGTGCGGTCCCTATCTCCCCTCCTCTCCCCCTCTTTCTCACTGCTTGCTCGCTGCCCTCACAGTCACGTCTGATGATCAGACGCGTACCAGAGAGCAGCGAGCAAGCCAATGAGACGCACACCGTCCGAGGACCCGAACACTGCTCAAGTCTCCGAACGGTGTGCCCCTCTTGTGTCTCTCTTGGTCTGGTCTCTCACTTGGGACCTTCCGGCATGAGTGGCTCTACCGGCAAAGCCCCCAAGATCACTGAGACACGCAAGCCCCACCACGACGACAACGTGGAGACACGGTTGGTGGGGATGGGACTGCACTTGGCGGGATATTCAAATATAGCTTTTTTTTTTTCACTTAAGTACCTCTCAAGCTAGGTACTTTAATTTCTCGTTACTAACAAATACGACCGTTTTATTTTTTTATAGGTGACGATAATCAGCTAAAAGAGAATGATATAGTAAATATGTCAACTAAAATAGATAAAAATGGTGAGAGTATTTAGTTTATAAAATTATGAAGTATTTATTTTTGTTACAAATTAACACTATCGTGTTTTATTTTGCAGCTAAAACCTCGGAAAATTTTGTAGATGATACAGTCTCCTGCAGCTCCAATATTTTCTCCTTTGACACCACTGATAACAACTAAAAAGAAGGCTGACATTTTAGATGAGAGTAAGTACTTACAGATTTTTTCGTCTTATTTTTACTTTCTGTAGGGAAAACATTTTTACTAAAACTTACATTGATTTTACAGGTAGAGAACAAAACTCCTCTCCTGTACCATGTATGTCTCCAAGCACATTAAACCTGTTTCAAACTTTAAGTGGGGCACAGAGTCCCTTGCAAGAAGTTACTAGTAACTTGGATGAAATAAATTTAGAAGAACTAGTTTCAAATAATGAGTACCTTGCAGTACAATCTTGCTCAAGGAATAATGAAATAATTTTAGTGACTTCAGTGCTGATACTGATACAGATTATGTACCAGATAGTAACAGACTCATCTGATGATTTGGTAGTGAGATCTGATCCAATTAAAGTTACAGCTAAGGTCAAAGTCAAAGTCAAAGCATTTATTTCAATTAGACCATTTACAGGCACTTTTGAATTGTCAAGGTCGGTCGGTCAAAAAAAAAGATGAAGCTATTTGCACGTTCCAAAGCGTAGATCTCTATGGAGAAGAACGTGCAAGAAACTCCGCGGACACTCTTTTAAAAATAATATTTTGTTACAAAATTATGGTTACATCATTCATATTGAAATTATACATATATGTGAGAACGATTTAAAAGACGTGCAGGATAAAAGAGTCCGGAGTAAAAAAGAAACAATTCAAACAAATAATTAAAATAGACCATGGCAGCCGAGAGATGACCAGTCTCAGCTGACGGCGCCCGTTCACGAACATGACGCATACGCTAGCACCATTCGGCTCGACCATTTTAACGCATACGCCACCATCAGCCAGACTTTTGAGTGAGCATGACATCCCCAATCGCCAGGGTACATTCAACTCAAAGACCTACCCAAAATGATCATTATAGTTTAAAGAACAATGTCAGGTTTCGGCCTACACAACTTTTAAAACTTCAAACGAACACAAAGTTTGTACCTACAACAATTTAAATATAAAAAAACTAAAAAAAAAAAAAAAAAAAAAAAAAAAAAAAAAAAAAAAAAACCAACCAACCAACCAACCAACCAACTTTAAAATTCCAACTTCTTAAAAAATATTTAGTTATTTTCGAGAACTTCTCGAAAAGAAAATCATTAAATAAGTAAGTAATCATTTGTTTATCATGTTCGAGGTTTTTCTTTTTTTATAAATAAAAAAGTTTCAGGTAGTTACCTGTTCTGCCACTGAAATCGATTATTCTAAATAATTAAAGCGATTTACTCTTTACTTTTTATTTACCACTTAACAATTGTCAATTGTTTATTATTATTTTTAGGTACCTAAATAATACGTTCATCGTGTTTATTATAAACACATTTAGTATTTTTAAAAGAATTTAAAAACGAAATTCAAGAAGTCGCTTTTCCTGACCTGCGTTCGATAACCTAATCGTATTGTAATGGCAGCACTGTCAGGTTCTGTCAAGATTGCGCGCTTTTTAACTGACAGATAGTAGATAGTAAATAAAGCAGTTGTTGCTGGTGTTTTTCAGTCAGGCCCGATAATATTACGGTGAGCATATCTGCTTTAATGGCCGAAATATGATTGAAGTATGCAGGGATGCTTCAATTAACAATTTAAGAGAACAACTGTCTCTCTCTCAAAGCTCTTGGCTTTTAAGAGCCAAGATTCAAAGTCGCCATATCAGTGGTAAAACTTATTTTGTGTATGTTCTAAATTGATAACAGCTTAAATGGGAGAGAGGCAATTAGTCAATATTATTGTAATTGTAAGGTAGGTAAACGAACTGTGGGATGCTGTTCCCACACAATGACCATTTTATGGTATTTGGGTTGGGCTCGGCACCAAAACAATATTGAGCCCCCTGCACGATTTCTTGATTGAATTTGATAACGAAATTGATGATGATTATAATGAATGAAAATGGTGAAAACGAATAAAACTATTCAATTCCTGTATATTTTTTGTTTAATTTACTCTCTGTAAAAAAAAATAACCTCCAATTTACAATGTCTGAATAATTTCTTTTTTAGAAGTCCAATGTAAAAGTGGAAAACACAGAAAAGCTTTTGACGTCAAACTACACAAAAAAACGTGAGAATTTTCACTGTACATGAAAAATATTTATTGAGCCAAAGTTACAATGGACATCTGACATTGTTCTTTGAGGGACCTACATAGTACTCACACATATGCCGTTAATGCATGAAATTATACAATGCTAAATAAATTGAGTCTATACAATAGAAAATATTGCATTCTTACAATCTTCATCCGGTCTAACAATATTTCCAAATGCCAACAGATTACTTTGTGCGTCCTAGTGGCTGTGGAGCAGGACCAGCATTGAGCCAAGCATTTTTATCTTCAATATACTCCCCTAACTTATAATATGCTTGCCTGCATAGTGTGCGTTTAATACAAGATTTAAATTATGGGGAATAATATATGGGGAGGTATTTTATTATAACATTTTAAACAGTACCCCATAAAAGATGAGGCTACTTTAGCCAGTCTGAAACCTGGTTGAACTAATTGGTCCCTATTTCGAGTACCATAATTACGTCTGTCGCCTCTTTTACTAAAAAGATGTAAATTCTTTCTAACATACATGATGTTTTCATAAATGTATTGACAAGGTACCGTCATGATGTTAATATTCTTAAACAGTTCCCTTAGAGAATCGCGCCGGCCGCGTTTGTATATGGCTTTAATGGCTCTTTTCTGCAGAATAAAAATAGACTCGATGTCTGCAGCCCGTCCCCATAGTAGAATACAGTAAGACATGATATTGTGAAAGTAACTAAAATAGACCAGTCTCGCGGTATCTACATCCGTAAATTGGCGGATTTTCCTGACAGCATATGCTGCTGAACTTAGGCGTCCTGCAAGAGATGTTAAATGAGGACCCCATTGTAGCCTTGAGTCAAGCTTAATTGCCAGGAAAACTGTTTTATCGACGAATTCAAGTTTTTCCCCGTTCAATCATCATCATCATCATCATATCAGCCGAAAGACGTCCACTGCTGGACATAGGCCTCCCCCAAGCGTCGCCACAACAACCGGTCCTGTGCGTCTCGCATCCATCGGTTACCCGCGACCCTCACCAGGTCATCCCCGTTCAATACTATGTCACAATCACTGCCTTTGACATTTGGTAAGGCAAATCTTATGCATTTCGTTTTCTTTTCATTTAGAACTAAATTATTGGCAGTAAACCAATTTTGGACTTGCATTAGGGCGTTATTTATGACGTCAAGATTATTGGTCCGTCTATTTATCTTAAAAATCAAAGAGGTATCGTCGGCAAACAACACCATATCAAGTTTTTGTTGCAATAAATGGGGCACAATAATAATACAGAAATAAGAGGTGATTTAGCTCCAAATCAAAAAGATAACATTGAAAGTTCAATTGGACGAAGTTTTTCAAATGAAAGTGTAGAAAGTTTAGAAATTTCTATTGATATTTCTAATGCATATCAGATTGAAACTTCACAAGGACGTCCCAAAAAGGGTCGAAAAAGGAAGCATCCAGATTTTCGTTTATCTGAGGCCAAGGTAAGAAAGTACGCCAATAAATGTTACCTTACTAAGAAAAAGCTTGTGAAGCCAAAGGTGTTTAAAGACTACTCTTGCTCGTGTTCAAAAAAGTGCTACCAACTGCTTTCCCCTGAGAAAAGGCAGCAAGAGTTTCAAAAATTTATAACTTTAGGATCTTATGAGGCTCAAGTATTGTATATTGGTAAAACTGTGAAAGAAAGTGCAAAAAGCAGGTCTTATACTATTTTAAAAGGCAACAAGAGTGGCAAAAAATACCGAGAGAGTATGTACGGATTTACTCAATATGTGGTGTAGAAGTTTGTCGAAACATGTTCATTAATAACTTTCAAATCTCAACTAAAAAGGTTGATATAAGCTTGAAAAAGAATCGCAATAATAATACCGTGCAAGACCAAAGAGGACAAAGAAGTGGCGGTTGGAACAAAACTAAAAGCGAGGACGTAGAGTTCATAAAGAATATTATAAATCAGCTGCCAAAATACGAGTCACACTACAGGCGGGATCAGAATAATGGTTGCAAATACCTCAAACTGGGAATGACGATGCAAGTTATTTATGATTTATATTTAGAAGAATTAAATAAAGTTAATACAGACTCCGAAGCACCCAAAAAACCGGTTTCGTTCTCTACGCTTAAGCGAATATTCTGCAATAGTTTTAATCTAAGATATAAGAGTTTAAAAAAGGATACCTGCAATAGATGCGACACTTTAACCATTAAGATAACGCCGAGTCAAATGATGAACGCAGAAAATTTGAAGAAGAAAAAAAATGCACATTTGAAGAGAGCTGAAGATTTAAGGAAAGCTATGAACCAAGATATGAAGCGAGCAGTCTGAAAAAATTTTTGAATGCCTTACATTTGATATGGAGAAAACATTGCCTCCGCCCCGTATCCCAACTAGTGTAGTTTTTTATAAAAGACAACTTTGGTTCTACAACGAAGGGTACAGGGGCAAAACAAGGAATGTCACAAAAAATTCAAATATAAATTAAGTCTGGCAACACTTGGGTTTTCGCGCGTATTTTTATGTAGCATTGTGTAAAAAGCATAAAAACAATCATAGTCCTTCCTATCTTCAATATTTCAAAACCCTGTACAGGTGCAAAAGTGGGAACGTCCATAGTGAAACGGAACAAAACGTGGAATATCCAACTGTCAATGTCAGTTACAGAGAGGTTATGTTATGTTGTTGTGACTGCGAGTTTAGATTTACATTTTTCAGTCAATTTGTGAATAAAAATGAGTGAAAGCGATGAAGATATTAATCAGAATTTAATAAAAGAAACGAAAAAGCGAAAAAGGAGAAGAAGAATACGTGATGTCATGAAAAAAATGAGACTAGCTACCCACGAGTCAGGTGAGGATTGTAGGTGTTCAAGACTTAAGTGTTTTGAAAGGATTTCATCGGAAAATCGTATTAAATTGTTAAGAGAGTTTAATAGCTTGAAGTCTACAGATGAGCAAAATATATTTTTATGTGGATTGATGAATGTTTGTTCAGTAAAAAGAAGGCGTAGTAGGAAAAATGAAATGGATGCCAATTTTCATCAAAACTATTTCATTCACAAAGTACGAATAAAAGATGATGATCAGATACAAGAAGTACCTGTATGCTACAAGGCTTTTTTATCTATTTTTGGTATAACTAAAGGAAAACTTGAACACCTACAAAAGTCTTTGAAAGAGACAGGCATTGCACCAAAAGATAAAAGGGGAAAATCAAGTTCACACAAAAAATTGGATATGAATACAAAACAATTAATATGTACTCATATAAAATCATTTAAAGGAAGGCAAAGTCACTACAGTATGAAAGATAGTAAGAAAGAATATTTACCTGATGACTTAAATATTAAAAAAATGCATAAGCTATATTTGGATGCATACCCTGAGAATAATGTTTCCTATGAAACATACAGGAACATCTTTAACACTGAATTTAGCATATCATTTGGTTATCCCCGCACCGACACATTCAGTGCCTGTGATGAATTTAAAATTAAGGCAAAAGCATTGATGGCTGAAGGAAATCAGGATGAGCTAAAAAGATTAACTATTCTTAATAATTTGCACAAGAAAAAAGCTCAAACATTTTATGATAGGAAGAAGAATGCTAGAATGAAAAGTTAGGCAGAAATTGAATTTCAGGCTATTGCTATGGACTACCAAAAAAATGTGTCACTATCTAACATCACTACTAATGATGTTTATTATAAACGTCAGTTATCAATGTATTCATTTAACATACATGTGCTAAGTGATGCTAGTTCTTTTTTTTTCACTTACCCTGAGACTTGTGGACGCAAAGGTTCAGATGAAGTGGTTTCATTTTTATTTCACTTTTTAAAAAACCATTTAGATCATCGTGTGAGGCATTTAGAAATATTTTGTGACTCTGCAGGAGGACAAAACAAGAACTATACTGTGACAAGGTTCATTCATTTTGTGGTTCATGTAATGAAAATTTTGGACTCCATTAAAATAACATACCCCATCAGAGGACATTCATATTTAGAATGCGACAAGAATATGGGCCTGATTAATTTAAAAACTCCCATGGAAGTCCCATATCAATGGTATGACCTGCTAAAAATAAGTCGCCAAAGACCCAAACCCTTTGAAGTTATTGAAGTGGGTAAGGGTGAAATTATAAGGAAATTTACAGATTTTTTTCAGAATCAGTACATGAAAAAGTGCTCTTTTTCAATCCAGGCTCAAAGAGAAATAATGAGTGTGCGAGAACATCCAAGGTTCATTCTTCATCGCAGTAACTATAATGGTTCATGGGAGAAATCACCCATATTGCATAAGCAAAGAGCGAATCAACCAGAATGTAGCAATGAATTTGAATTGCCTAGGTTTGCCTACCAAGACTACTTGCCAATTAGTGCAGAGAAGCACAAGGACCTTATGGAGTTAAAAAGATTTTATTCTGCTGAAGCACAAGCCTATTTTGAAAGCATTACCCATACATAGTATTTGGACATTCCCTGTATGGGTTCTAAAGGACATTTCTTGTTTTAGTACTTTAGAATAGTTAATTACTTTCTTTTTTCTAATTTTACATATTTGTTAAAATTTGTCAAAAGTTTATTTCTATCTATAGCTGATCTCTGTAAGGTAAAGTTCCTATTAGTAGTTTCTAAACAATTAATATGTAAGACAAAGTTATAAACTTTCAAACATTAAAATGTTAACCTGTCCGGCCCCGGCAACACACCGGTGTGTCGCGAATTAATCGCGAATTTAATGTTTATTTACCTATTACATAAGATTTACTTTATATTAGGGAATTTTCACATGTTGGGCTTGAGATACAAAAACTTGTTTTAGTGACATTCCTTGTTTTGCCCCTGTACCCTTCTACTGTTCAATACACACAGCATCTGATAATATTGGCCATTGTTATGTCTGGGTTGAGGGTGAAGCGGGTCGAGGATCGCAGGAAGTAGGATCGTGCATTACTAATTACATAAAAAATAAACTGGATTTAACAGAGGTTACAGGTACAATTAAACTGACACAACAAAAGTGCAAAAGGTATTATCTCCTGGTTCCCAAACTAGGTTTATAGCCTGTGACTTGGGGACCAGTGATTCCATACAAGAACATAAGATTTGTTTACTCCAGTAACATGGCTAATATAACTTTAAAATTATTATATAAGTAAATTATAAAAAGAAGAAAAATTAATACAAAAAATTGTAGGTGTTGGAGTGGGAGTGAGTGTGTCGTGGTATGTGTGAGTAATTTGTGAGGGTGGGGAGTGTGTATGAGTGTATGAGTGTGATATAATGGGGCGAGATCTGTATTAGGAATGTGGGAGGAGCAGGTCTTCGGTTTCACCATACGATTTGTCAATCAGCCATTCCTTCACTGTATTTTTGCATTGGTGATAATTCAAACTGTGGATATGGAGAAACTTATTAATTTTATTGTATAAAATAAAGCTGAGGTAGGTGAATTGGTGTCGTGCGAAAGTGGTGTTGTGTCTAACTGGTGGAAGGACAATGTCTGCGCGACGTTTAGTACTAACTTTGAAAGGCAGTTGATGTTTCCACACATTGTAACACATACAACCTTCTCACCGACAGAACCCTGCATTCCCTAAAAAGTTCCAATGTAGGGTATCTATAGGGCCTGCAGAACATAACTTTGAGAACTGCTCTCTGAGCTCTCTCTAATTTCAGAAAGTATGTTTTGCAGGCGCCACCCCAAGCTGGCAGACAATAAAGAAGAAGAGACTGACAAAGTGAGTAATAGACCATCATAAGTGTTTCCGAGTCAGCCGAACCACGGAGTTTCTTAAAGATGGAAATGAGTTTGCGCGTTCGGGTGACTAAATTATCTAGATGACTATACCAGTTCAGATGGTTGTCAATTTGGACGCCCAAGTATTTCATACACGATGTGAGTGTCAGAGAGGGACAGGTACAGCAGTTGTTTCTTGAACAGGTATGAGCTTTAATAGTAGGTGTTATTTTTGGCTGTGTTTTATTACTTAAAGAAAAGGTTAGAAATTTAGTTTTTTCCGCATTTAAGGTCAACAAATTATTGTCAAACCAATTCATGACAGTGTCCAGTGCCATCTGAGCATATATTTCTGTTTCACTCCAATCATCGCCATAGCAAAGTAGGGCTGTATTATCGGCGTAGGTAAATATGGAGCAGTTTGTTAGAGGAAGTGAACACAAATCGTTTATGTAGATGAGGAATAAGGTTGGGCCTAGAATGCTTCCTTGTGGGACGCCGTATTCTATTCTAGCTTTATCGCTTATCACCTCCTTCAATTGAACATGTTGGAAACGATTATCCAGATAACTAGAAAAAATATCAAGTGCAGGACCCCGAATTCCCATGCGTTCCAGTTTTGACAGAAGGATGGGCGCAGAGACAGTGTCAAAAGCTTTCGAAATATCAAGAAAAACACCAAGACACCGCTGCTTCTTGTCCATGAGCTGAGTCACTTTTTCAGAGAGCGCAATAACCGCATCCTCTGTTGCGATTCCGGCTCTGAAACCATATTGGTTTTCGGAGAGAAGATTATAAGCATTAAGGTATTTAAGCAAACGGTTGTTCAGAATCTTCTCCAGAATCTTCGAGATAGTTGGTAGAATCGAAATGGGTCTATAATTCCTGACACTGCCTCTGTCCCCCCCTTTATGAATAGGGTGGACTAGAGCTGTTTCGAAAGAGTCTGGGAAAACACCGGTGGATATTGCGAGATTGCAGATGTGGGTGATATAGGGGACTAAAATTTTGCGCGTTAACTTCAATATGTGTTCAGAAATACCGTCAATTCCAGCTACAGAACTTGATTTCAAATTAATTATAAGTCGCTCTACTTCCGAACTGTCGGTTTCCAGGACACACATTGAGTTACAACTTGATTTGAAATTTGAAGAGTGAGCTGGCACAGTCCGACGCTGTTGTATGTTTGTAGCTAGGTCTTTGCCAAGGCTAACAAAGTAATTGTTAACCTTGTTTGCTGATGCAAGTGCGTTAGGATCGAGCTGTAGCAGTTCTGTAGGTGGTGAGGGTGTAGATTTTGAATGTGTAATGAGTTTTATGAGATCCCATGTTGCTTTGGAATAGTTTTTCCTTTTCACAAATTCTGTCTTCTCGTAATTTATTTTCAATTTTCGTAGTAAAGAATTACAAAAGTTGCGATAGCGAGAATACGTTACTTTGAGGATTGGGTTGTCTGGTTGTGATTTTAAATTTAGATGCATTTTGTCTCTATTTTTAATACAGCGAAGTAAGCCAGGTGTGATCCATGGCTTGATGTTACGGTTCTTTCGTGAGACTTTGGTGAAACGAGTGTGTTTGTCAATGATTCGTGTCAATAATGTGGTTAAGATGTCCGCTGCTTCATTAGCATCGTTAGAAAAAATGATTGGGAAGAAATCAGTACTTTCAATATCTTTTTGGATGTTTGAAATGTCAACAACTTTAGCAGTGTAGGTAGGCTTGGGCTTAGGAGCATCCAAGTTGATACTCAAGAACACAGGTAAATGGTCTGTAATGGGTGAGTCGATCACGATGGATGTAGCTACTTGTTCAGTTTTTAGGAGGATATGATCTAAACAGTTATTTACTCTTGTAGGATGTAATGCGCCGGTAATAAACCATGTGTGGCAGCAAAGGTGAGGTATTCGTACGAATGTCGGTCATTATTGTTTGGTTTGATATCAATGTTGATATCACCGACTAAGGCAACATGTTTAAATTTTGTTAGGGGTTTTAAAATGGAATCCAAACTGTTTAAAAAAATATCAATGTGGATGTACGATGGTGATCTATATAGGGCTAAGATGCCAACATTATTGTCAACTTTGCAAAGAAGACCGTTTGCGTCAATTATGTCAGGTTCAGAAACAGTGCAGCGCATTGAAGTCTTAGTATACATAACCACCCCATCATTCTGATTTTTTGTATTTTTAGTGAAATGTACATTATAACCATTTATATTGGGAATCACAGCAGATCTTAGCCAGCACTCTGTCAATATGATGATGTCACAATCAGTTTTAAGGAGATGTGTAAATGCCACAAAATTGTCGAAGTTTTTGTTTAAACTGCGAATGTTTAGTTGAAGTATAGATAAGTGCTTTTGTGTCTTCGGTATTTTAGTTATACATTCGCCTAACGGTAATTTATAAGATTTTGATACTTGGTAGGCATCCAATTCATTTTCCAGAGTATTAATGTGGTTCGCCATTGGAAGTAGATAATAACTTCCAAAATAAAGGGATGCAAATGTTTAACCATATATGGGAAGATGAGGCTACTGTATCTGTATCGGGTACATTATCTGTATAGAGGCGTTCAGTGTCAACGAAAATTATTAAAGTATGAAAGTGCGTTATAAAAATTATGAGGTGGGAGTGGGTATAAAATGTTAGGGTTAGGTATTGCGTTATCGGCGAGGATATGATGTGTGTGAAAGACGAGATTGTGAGTGTACAGTGGTTTATGGATGGTGCGTGCGTGTAGTGAGGGTTTTGGGTATGTGAATGAGGAATGTAGTGGTGGATAGAATAGATCTTAATACATAAGCAAAACAAATGGTGTGAGTAATAGACATGCAGTGAATACCACTTATAATAAAGTAAGAGTAAGTTAAAATCAAACCTATATAATAAAACAATAATAATTGACCGCTTAGTAGTCATTGGCTAGATTGTGCTAGATCGCGAAGCATCCGCTCGGATTTTACCAGTATTGGTTTAGCTCCCTCTTCTTTCCGTAACAGAATGTTACCATTTGCCGTCCAACAAAACTTGTATTCCTTAAGCTTTGCAAATTCTCGTGCAGCAAAAAACAGTTTTCTAGAGCTGGCTGGGAGGTACTCACTGACATATATCGGTCGTTGGTCGCCGAGAACACCTATGTTTGTAGTACTGAGACGAGACTCTTTCGGTTGTTTGTTGTTGAAACTGCGCACCGAGCTTAGCAACATGTTCTTAGTTTCCACCCTGGCAAATTCAGCAACGACGGGCCGGGCGGTGCCTGGTTTGCCAGGTAGTCGGTAAACGTCGCGCATATCATTGCTTGTTAGAGGCAAGTTGACGGCAGCACTCACCCGGGCAACAACCGCAGATAAATCCTTCGCAGACTCATTTTCTTTGAGTGGTACATTGCGAATCTCAACGCAGGAAGAACGTGATAATTGTTGCGACTCTTCAATTTTCATTTCTAAGTTTTGTATACAATCCCTGTAAATTTGTTTATCTTTTTGTAGTAAATCTAGTTGTTTCATCAAGTCATCGTATTGTTTATTGATGAAAATTACCGACTTCTCTATTTCAATATTGGCCTTTTGAATGGCTAAGTTTTGCGATTTAAGCTCGGCCACCTCCGAGACCAACTTAGCAAGGGATGAGCTTTGTTCTTGTGAAAACTTTAGAAAATTGGCTTGTTCTTCCGCCTTCCATGTATTGAGCAAATCCAAAATTTCCTGCTTGAAGTCCTGCAGCTCGCTACCAGGCGAAAAAGCTTGCCGTGGACGTTTATAGCGCGAGGTGATGTTAACAGTTTCATAAGGACTGTTTGTAGTTGCTTGAGGAATGTCGGAGTCAGACACTGACTGAACCATACTACCGCTAGACGCAGGAGTAGCTGGAGGAGTCCGTTTTATGCGAGGCATTACGACGTGCCAACCAAAATCCAACCTTAGCGTAGAGGAAATAAGTAGCAAGAGGCAATTTGTGAGACTTTCGTAGCGGCGCAGCGGCGCGAGCGCCCCAAGTCCAGCTTAATGCCGCCTTTGGTAGCAGTTATTATCGGTGTGAACGTAAGCTCGCGGGAAGAACGTCGTATGTCCTCTGTATACGGCGTCGCTTACGCGTTTTATTTAAACACGTTGGGTCCACAGTTAGTGACGGTAACTCGTTATTAAAGTTTAACAAAAATGTTCAAATATTCACCAACTAGACGACGAATCCACTAAATTACTTCACTGTTTGGTAGTATGAACTTATAAAATCGATACTATCTCAAAATTTGAATCCGGGACTCGTTTTAAACACAGTTAGCGAATAAAATTGTTGAGAGCACTTGCACTTAGACGTTTACTGTACGGTAGCTCGATGATGGAATGTATTATGTTAAAAGGTAAGAGTATTGATGTTAAAAGTTCTTTTGGCCTCTTATCTCACTTTAAAAACAATCACTTTTAAATTTTTAGAATCAGGACACACGTTCTTACCCAAAGATACAGATTTCTCGAAAATAGAAACAATGCTGAAATATCATGAGAGAGTCTACACTGTAGAAGATTATATAAACATTATTAAAGTATGCAAAAGACAAACCCCCTTACAAGTTTACCGGATGAAAAAACATGACTTTTTTAGCACCCAAAAACTAGAAAAAAGAATAGTTAACCGTAAACAATTTGTTACGAAAGAGAAAGTAAATTGGTTAAAACCTAAATAAATATTATTAGATAAAGACAAGAAGTTCGACATTTTCATGAAAACTGATATAGATAAACAATATCACAACCTTAATATAGAAAAAAAAATAGAGGCAATCAAATGGACATATCTGAGGATGATCTTAGTTTATTATGGCCTGACGGCAAGGAAATACCGCAAGCCAAGCTCAACGATCTATTGTCAATGTTGGAACTTATTCCAAAGGACTGTCAGGAGTTTTAAACATCACTAAAGGGGAATGATAACATTTCAGAAGATGTAGATGGTTACGATGGAGAGCTCGATTTTGTCCTTGAGACAGATGATTAAAAGACTGATTAAGTATGTAGATTATTATAATAAGAAGACATTTCCTTTTTTATGTTTTGATAACTGATTGTTGATTATTGTAAAATGATTTATTAATATGTAAGGATAAAGAAAATTTTAGAGGGGTTTTTAAGATTTTGTTTTACAAAATTATGTTGAAACTTTAAATTAAGTTGTATGAGTATTTTTTTGTTTCAATAAATATTATTTTATGAAATTTTAATAAGTTTTTAAACACTTTATTATGTGGATCGTTTAATGAAATTACGACTAGAGAATATACCATAGAAACTAAAATATAACAAAAAGGACCCAGATCTATATATTAACAAAACATTCTGAAAATATAACACTACACCTGAAAATACTATTGTAAACAAAGAAATGTTAATATTTCACAATAAAATCGTATGTTCAATTCATTGTAAAATTAATACCAGTGAAGAAATGCATATTAAACTTCTACCCTCAAAAACTCAACAATGACTTAGTGCTATTCATTTTGATAAATCACTACTACTTAACACCTGTCAGCAGTATTTATTGAATTAACTAGGCAAAGTGTAAAGTTTTTTAAGTATTTTGTAATTATTTTTACTAAAATATAAGATATATGTAATTATTTATTATGTGGATCGTTTTGCCGAAATTGAGACTAGAGCACGCTCTAGTAGAGCGTGCTCTATGGAGATAGTAATTTCACAAAAAGGATCCAGACCTACATATTTACATTTAACTCTGAAAATATGACTATGCATAAATATACCATTACTTATAAAAAAAAAGTGTTAATTTTCCACAGAAAAAAATATATTTTTTGTTAATTTTAAAACAAATTAATGAAAAAATACCTCTTGAACTTCAAACGTCAATATCTCAAAAGTAACTGGGTGTGGATTGGACCTTTTCGCTTAACTACGTCCTGGACCCTGTTAAGCAGAAACGATCCAACCAGCAATTTGTTGAAAATCGAGTTTATTATATAGTTAGAATCTACACATCGAACTTTATATACGCAAAAAAGATCCTAGCAGTCTGATCACTTTCACTAAACAAACTTCTATGACACTACATGAACCAAAACACATTTATTTAACGTTTTGAAAGAAAAGCAAAAAAGAAACATGACTCTTGAATCTCAAAAAAAAGAAAATTATTATTTTTTGAAATCCATCCAAGCCATTCATCCAGAGCTGTTCCTGGGCCAAGTACAAGGTATTTTATTATTTCACAAAATATTTTGAAATATCGAATGTACGTTGTTATTTATTTTAATTTTTCTAATTTCAGAAGCTATGAAGAAGAAATGAAATTGATGCGGAAATCAAAAACTATTGTCTACTAAAAAAGTATTGTCCAAGCTTGAACCGGGAGTGCAAAAAGAGCTCGATGCACGAAAACGATTAAAACAACTTTCGCGATCGCTTCTACCTGATGCACCGCCACGAAAGAGACAAAAGTTAGTAAATATAGGATATATATAAATATAGGATATATATATATATATATACAACGTGGCGCTACAATGGTGACATTAATTTAACACACGTATACATTTTCCCAGTTTCGTTTTAAGAAGTAATTTTATTTTCATAAAACGTCATTATTTACTGATTTATTTAAAAATTTAAAAAAATATAGAAATAAGCATTTTGGCTGTACAAAAATAATCATAGTGCAGCGGTCATTTGCCGGGGTCACGGATCGTAACATCGCGTCAAAGAAATTGAAACGAATAAGCAATACCTCTATCCTTTTGTCGGCGCGCGCGCTCTCCCTTCCACCCCCGCCGCACCCGAATCCTTCTCTTTTTTTATCTAGTGCTAGCCGGAGCCGTTACCTTGACACACATCTTTACGCTCGTGCGCTTACGTCGTGTAATTGTTTTGTGAATGTTTCGCGAAAAAGACGCTTACTTATTGTTTTATTTATTTAGTTTTGTGTAATTAGAATAGTAAATAGATTATGGTACTGCGATAAAGACGCTTTGCTTTGTTTTCGTTAGTTTTCCGATCTACATAGTACGTGTTTTACGATTAAGGACGTTATTACATTTGTATTTGTGAATTTGTGATGGCAAATACACATCCGAATTACACGGCAGCTGAATATGCGGACATGATCCTAATTTGCGGAGAATGCCAACAAAATGCCGCCCTTGCGATAAGGAAATATCGCGAAAGATATGGTCATTCAAGGCAATGCCCTTCTAATCCTCGCACTATTGTAGGAGCTCTTCAGCGTATCCGTGAAAACCGACCAGTGGATCCTAGGTCTCAACGCCTAGATCGACCGCCTACACGACAAAACTCAATCCAGATAACTGAAAATGTGCTACAATACTTCGAAGGTCAACCCAAAACTAGCCTCCGCCAGAGCGCTAGACATTTTCAAGTCCATCACAAAACCGTCCATAGGATACTAAAGCGCGAAAAGTGGCACCCGTTCAAATTTAGAAAAGTTCATACATTGTTAACGCGTGATAAACAAATAAGAGTGAATTATTGTCAGTGGTTACTAAGTAAAATTGAAGAAGACAGTGATTTTCTTTCCCAAATTTGTTGGACTGACGAAAGCACGTTTACCAGAAACGGCATGTGGAACCAGCACAATCTGCACCATTGGGCACCCAAAAACCAAAATCCGCGCGTTTGGCGGGAAACAGCCCATCAGTACCGATTTTCGGTAAATGTTTGGGCAGCTATTCACGGTGACAACATCATCGGACCAGTATTCATTGATGGCCCGTTGACCGGAGTAAGGTTTGTTAACCTATTAGATGATACGGTGTCAGAATACACAGACAACCTTAGCGTCCACCGATACCAAAAAATGTGGTACCAAGATGGCGCGCCGGCTCATTCGGTATCAACTGCCAGGCAGTGGCTAAATAACACGTTTGAAGCACAATGGATTGGGAGATTTGGCCCTCGTAGGTAGCCAGCAAGATCGCCAGACCTCACGCCACTAGACTTTTTTTCTGGGGTTGCATCAAAGACGATGTGTACGCGGAGAACGTGGACTCGGTGGAACAGCTACGTCTTCGAATAATAAATGCGTTTGAGAAATTGAGAGGAATGGCTGTAAGTGACAATTTATTTTCGAATGTGCGGGAAAATATGAAACGCCGTTTGGCCCTTTGTATTCGTCAACAAGGTGGACTCATTGAAAATAAGAAAATTTAAAATAAAGACAATTAAATAAAAGTTTTTAGTGATTAGTGATGATAGTGGTAATAACTCATAGTAATAAGAGAGCGTGATATGATAAGTGTTTGACTAAACAGCTCCGCTGTCGGTAGGTAGGTACTTTTGTGCCGGTCGGATTCTTTGATAGAATGCCGCCAAAGGATCGCAGGAGTACAAGGCGCGTTGCGCGGTTGCCGGCGCGTTGCGCGGTTGCCAGCGCGCGAAGCGACGCGTTGCCGCTCTGAGTAAACGTAAACGAGTAACGTGCATCTAGGTAAGTAATTTCATGAATGAATTTTTGCACAGAGTGATCCCAATTGTAGTAACTTTTTTATTATTTAGTTTGTTTGAAAAAATTTTTTTGTTCAAATTACCAATTATTTTAACCTAACATAATTTATGTGGTTAATGGCCACTAGCCCTACCCGTGTGTTAAATTAATGTCGCCATTGTAGCGCCACGTTGTATATCGGCGCGAAGGCTTAATCAAGCGTCGAATAAATCAATATGAATGCCGGCGGAAAGGCGTAATCGAGCGTCAGTTTGATTATTCTAAGTTCAAATACTGTGTGATTGCTTATTTGAAGTTGGTAAAAGTCACTCAAACGATTATTTAATTAACTTTATTAGTTGATTACTAGAAATTATTAAACTAATTAATTTGTACTTCTAAATTCATTTTATGATTTGTAAAATTAAATCAAGAATTTAAAAACGAACCATAAAGAAAACATGAGTCGATAGATTTGTAACGACTCTAACCGAAGGGTATAAATACGAACGCCCGACCGTTTACAAGTCAGGATTCGCCTGTGGCCACAAGAGGTCGTCTTCGCTAGCGCTGACTACACCCCCCACCACTCGGACCGCAACCCGCCTTTCTCTCTGTGTTTGTACGAGTGAACTTTTAGTTCGCTTGTGCAAGCACAGGGGGAGCCGCCTCCGCTGCCGCCCGGTGTGCAAACACCGTCGCGGTCGTGGTTGGCCACAAGTTTTAAAGAAGAGTTTTTGAAGAAGAAGAGTGTTTTAAAGAAGAGAAGATGCCGAAGCCAGGCGCTCGTGGCTCTTTGGGCCGCGAAGACGCCCAGCTGACGCGAGAAGAGGCAGAAGAGGCCCGACCGACGTTAGACCGGGCGACGTCGCTCCCGAACATTCGGGGCGCGTCGTCCGGTTTGCCGTCGGCTGGGCCAAGAAGAGAAGGCGCTCCAACCGCTCCGTCGACGTCATCAAACAAGAAGACGACGGCGCAGAAGAACCTGAGCACCGCCACCAGTACCACCAAGAAGAGTGCATCGGCAGCAGCCGACACACCGTCGACATCGGCGCCTGCGCGCGTTGCGCCCGTGTCGACGTCGAGCCGGCAGCAACCAGTGCCTATACGCCCCGCGGCGTTCCGACCGGTACCTATTCAGGCACCGGGGCCTGCCGCCGCGACACCAGGCCGCGCACCTCCTGCGCGCCCACCGGTTCCTGCTGCTGTACCTGCGTCCGCACCAACACGCAGCATCGCACCGTCGGTCCGCGTACCGGCACCCGCTGCGCGCTCCGCAGCGCCGCCAACGCGAGCCGGCGCCCCTGCGCCCCCCGCCCATCCCCCTGCGCACACCTATGCGCACGCGCCGACCGCGCGCGCGCCCGCGTCCGCGCAAAATGCGCCGCGCTCTGCGGCACCGCGCGCCCGCTGTGACCTCGCACGCGTCAACTCGCACCGCGTCACCCGCTCCCCGCCTCTCGATGGCGGGTTCGGCCCCAGCTGCCGACAGAGCCCCATCGCGCGATCCGCGCATCAACCGTGCTACCGCACCAGTGGCGCCACCTACAATGACTCCAGAGTCCCCAGCGCCACCTCGCGTCTCAGCTTGCGACTCGCCGGCGATGTTATCGGCCTGTTCATCTCGTTCCGGGTCGAGCATGTCGCTGGCATCTGAACGTGAGGTGCTCTCACCGGCATCACCGACACCATCGACGTCGACGGGGTTCGACTTCGGGCCCCGCTGGAACCCAGACCCCAGCGAAGGAGGAGGAGCTCCGACGACGTACCAGAAGAGGCGAAACGCTACTGCCTCGAGCCGCCCCGCCATCAACAACAATACGACGACCACGAGCGGCGTGAAGCCGCCCAGTCTCCGAGCTTTGCTGAGGCCGCACGCAGCTCGCAGCCAGCGTCGCCAGCAAGACCGGCGACCCCAACCAATCTCTCAAAAGTAAGTGATGCGCAATTTATTACATCACTCCCCCCAAATGATGCCCCCATGTCGGAGGCCGCCGCCGCCGCGGACGCGAACGCGAGCAGGCCTCCGGCCAAAAACAAACGGCCCCGTTTCCCACCGCTAGTGGTGGAGCGTTTGCCCAATTGGGCCACGCACTTCAGGGCCCTGGCCGCCAAACTTGGCCGACCGCCCAATGCACGTCCTTACGGCGCTGGCGTACGCTTCTCGCCGGAGTCGGAGGACGAGTACAGGGTGGTCCAAAGATACCTGACGGCCCTTGAAGCCGAGGAAGGAGTCAGCTGGTTTGCGTACTCGCTGCCAGCTGACAAGAAGATGAAAGTGGCCATCCGGGGGCTGCCACCGGACACAGATCCCGCGGAGATCGAGGAGGAGCTTCGTACCCTAGGGTACCAACCGGAGTACGTGCGCCATA
Organism: Melanchra persicariae; assembly: GCA_947386135.1. Lineage (NCBI taxonomy): Eukaryota > Metazoa > Arthropoda > Insecta > Lepidoptera > Noctuidae > Melanchra > Melanchra persicariae. The sequence continues at coordinate 5,328,479 of OX376673.1, read as the reverse complement.
TTAGGGCGCGCCAGGGACGACCCGGTTGCGTGTGTCACGCCGTGCTTCAGCGCACAGCGGACGCGCGCAACATTTATGACACCACCGTGTTTTTATATATGCGTGGTGTCAAAATCGAGGCATGGCGTGGCAAGCGTGGGCCCGCTCAATGCCACAGATGCCAGAAGTTTCGGCACTCATCCCATCAGTGCCACCGCCCGCTCGCTTGCGTCAGATGCGGCGAGGGGCACTACGCTAAGGACTGCCGGCGCCCGCGCGATGAACCCGCCACATGCGCAAATTATGGCGGCGCGCACCCGGCGTGCAGCGTTAGGTGCCCCGTGTTTGAAAGGGAGACACGGCACAAGCGAGCGGGCACTGTCGCCATCACGGCAGGAGCAACGCGCCTGCAATCCGCGGAAAAGGAGCAGGTGCCGCAGGAGCGGACGCAGACCGCGTCGCTGATGGCGGCAGCTAACGGGCCCACAACACGCGGAGCATCCTCCTCAGGAAGAAGGCGACGAAAGAGGGGGGGGGGGGGAAGAAGAAGAAGAGAGAAGAAAGCAGCACCCCCCCAGCGACTAAAGATGTGACCCCACAGGTCACTCAGGCCGCCCCTGTCCCAGCGGTGGTGCAGGCTGTTACAGAGGCAAACGAAAGCCAAAATAAAATAAAAAACAAGAGGAGCGCTACTACTAGCGCCGGCACTGCGCTACCGAGAAGCGCTGAAACTAAAAAGGAGTCCACTAGCGCCACCAGTACCGGCGCTAACAGAAACATAAATAGGAATTTCACAGCCTGCGCTATCCAGCTGCTGATGGACCTAATAAAGGCCATCAGACAGGGGCAAGATGCGGAGCAAGTCATCCTCGACGGCCTGGCCTTTTTATTGACGCTATACAATGGCTAGGCCGTTGAGGATACTTCATTGGAATGCCCGCGGCCTACGGGAAAAAGTCGCACCCCTCCGACATCTCCTTCGGGACCAGAACATCGACGTGGCGCTGATAAACGAGACACACCTGGGGCCTGAGGATAGGGTCAGGTTTCCGGGTTTCCTCGTTTACCGTAAGGATGAAAGGTCGGCTCTAAACCACCGATACCGTGGTCTGGTAGTTTTGGTGAAAAGAAGAGTCGTCCACCAGGAACTCCCCTCGCAGTCACTGCTAACAATGTACGCGCTGGGCGTACAGCTGCACATGGCCGGCGAGGATATCAACATCTATGCTGTCTACAAGCCGCCCGCGACCCAGTTAGACCTGAGAGAGCTACGGGCGGTACTATGCCACCCTACAAACCCAACTATCCTCGCCGGTGATTTAAATTGTAAGAACCTGGCGTGGAATTCTGCCCATACGAACACCGGGGGGAGACGGCTCTTCGCTGACGCGGAAGCCTTCGGGTACTCGGTGTCCGGCCCAGAAACGCCAACCCACTACCCGGACAACCAACTTCACATGCCCGACGTGCTGGACATCGTAGTCCACCGAGGGCTGAACTACCAGATCACACAGCAAGTGATCGACGACGAGCTACAGTCAGATCATCTGCCTGTGCTCGTCGTCTTATCGGGTATGCCGACCCGGATGAAGCCGCCAGCGCCACGTCGATCCATAAACTGGAACCTATTTACAGAAAGGATCGAGACAACGACGCCAACTCGGCCAATAGCCAGTCCCGCAGACGTAGATCTACTAACGGATGACGTCACTGCTTGCGTCAAACGCGCCTTAGAGGAGGCGACAACCACAACACCAACGGAGGGGAGAGTGCTTCAGCCGCCCCTCCCGCCACGGATACGTGCAATGGTCGCCGAGAAGAGGCGCCTACGCAAGCAGTGGCAGCAAGTACGCTGCCCGACGATGAAGAACCAACTAAACCGTCTTGCGGACAAAGTTAAGGCCGAGTTAAAGGCCCTGGCCGCCGCGAGCTGGGAGGACCGAATCATGGACGCTGAGGGCGATTGGCCCTCTTTACACAGACTGTGCCGATCGCTATCGAATACCCCGGCTCCGATGCGCCCACTACTGAACAGCGACGGGGCTCTTAAGTACACGGCAGAGGACCGCGCGGAGGTCTTCGCCGAGCACCTGGAGCGTCAGTTTCGTCCGAACCCGACCACCGAGAACAACCATGTCGCGGCAGTCGAGCAACACCTTGGGGACTACTTCGCTACGCCGATAGCCCCCGATGAAGACCCTGTATACTTCTCGCCTGGGGCGGTTAGACGCGCCATCCTAAGAACGAAGCCAAGAAAAGCCCCCGGTGCCGACGGTATCACGAACGCAGCGCTGCGCCACCTGCCGCACCGAATGGTCGCGGCCTTGGCGCGCCTGTATACCGGGATATCGCGCACGGGGGTCTTCCCTACAGCCTGGAAGGAGGGGCGCGTTATTATGCTGCCCAAGGCGGGGAAGAACATTCTGAAGCCGGAGAGCTATCGGCCAATAACACTGCTGCCTACCATCTCCAAGGTGTTCGAGTCGCTCCTGCTGCGACACCTGACGCCGCATATCACCCCCAGGCCTGAACAGTTCGGGTTTCGGGCGGAACACAGCACGACGCTCCAGCTGTCGAGGGTACTGCACCTGCTGTCGTCAGCCATGAACAAAAAGGAGTACGCAGTTGCAGTATTCCTCGACATGGAGAAGGCCTTCGACCGCGTGTGGCACGACGGCCTCATATACAAGTTGGCCACGTCCGACACGCCCCGTCGCGTAGTTAGAGTGGTCTCATCCTTTCTGTCCCACAGGAGCTTCAGAGTGGTGGTCGACGGAGCGCTGTCCGCCCCCCGCCCTATCCGGGCGGGCGTGCCGCAGGGCAGCTGCGTGTCGCCGGCGTGTTACTCACGTTACACCGACGACATCCCAACAACTCCAGATGCGACGCTCGCGCTGTACGCCGACGACGCCGCGTACATTACCATCTCGCTTACTGCGAAGTACGCGGCCGTCAAGATGCAGCGCGCGCTCGACCTCCTCCCCGACTGGCTCGCCAAGTGGAGACTGTCGGTTAACGTGGGTAAGACGCAGGCGATCATCACCGGATCGTGTGGTCGACGGAGCGCTGTCCGCCCCCGCCCTATCCGGGCGGGCGTGCCGCAGGGCAGCTGCGTGTCGCCGGCGTGTTACTCACGTTACACCGACGACATCCCAACAACTCCAGATGCGACGCTCGCGCTATACGCCGACGACGCCGCGTACATTACCATCTCGCTTACTGCGAAGTACGCGGCCGTCAAGATGCAGCGCGCGCTCGACCTCCTCCCCGACTGGCTCGCCAAGTGGAGACTGTCGGTTAACGTGGGTAAGACGCAGGCGATCATCACCGGATCGTGTGGTCGACGGAGCGCTGTCCGCCCCCCGCCCTATCCGGGCGGGCGTGCCGCAGGGCAGCTGCGTGTCGCCGGCGTGTTACTCACGTTACACCGACGACATCCCAACAACTCCAGATGCGACGCTCGCGCTGTACGCCGACGACGCCGCGTACATTACCATCTCGCTTACTGCGAAGTACGCGGCCGTCAAGATGCAGCGCGCGCTCGACCTCCTCCCCGACTGGCTCGCCAAGTGGAGACTGTCGGTTAACGTGGGTAAGACGCAGGCGATCATCACCGGATCGTCCCCCCTCCCACCCCGCCTGAAGCTCCAAGGAGCCGACGTCGAGTGGTCGCCCCGGGCCAAGTACCTGGGCGTGACTATCGACCGTCGGCTCTCGATGAGGACGCACGTCCGCAAGGTCGCCGCGCAGGGCAGGGTAGCCCGCAACCTGCTCAAGCCAGTGCTCTCGTCTCGAATCCCGGCGCGCGTCAAGTTGGGCGTGTACAAGTCGTACATACGCCCGATATTGACGTACGCCGCCCCCGCCTGGTACGCCCTCACCTGTGAGGGGAACCGGAAGCTCCTCCGCGCGCAGCAACATCTTGCGCTGCGGACGATACTGGACGCCAATTACTGTGTGAGGAACAACGTAATCCAGCGCGATCTCGGGATTGAGAGCCTGGACGAGTTCGTGCAGCGCCTCGCGAAGGTAATGTTCGCGCGTGCCGACGCATCTGCTTGGCCGCATGTCAAGCACCTAGCGCCCTGGCACGCGCGCCCACCTGACGCGAGGCGGCTGCCCCGCGACCTACTAGCGGACGTCGACGACCCGTCGCACCGGACTTGACGCCTGAGTAAGTCGCCCCAGGTTACACGCGGCTTACTCAAACAATAACACTGCTCACCCCACTCGCACCGCGGCGCGCGACTTGTGCTAAGTTAATATAGGCAAGCCGCGCCCGCACACACAGGCATTTCTCTACAGGCGCTCAACTCACGCACCGAACAATGCAGCGCGGGCTCGCTATTCGGTGCAGACGCACTGGGCGGTAGTACACACACTACATGACCGCTCACACACACATAAGACGGCTCTGCGGTCCGTGCCGTGACCGGCTAGCTCTGGAAGCGGGGCGGACGGGAGCCACACCTACTTACTCCAGGTTCGTCCCAAGTCGGCACCCTCGTCGCTGGTCATTCTCGCTGGGCCTCCCCCAGGTCACTGGGGGTCTCACTCGGCGGGGACTGACCGCCGGGGTGTCGTGAAGAAGCGGCACTGTACGTAAACAGTGCCGCGGCGCGCCTGCGGTATACAACATACAATTACACACAGGCGTGCGTTGCTATTTTTATTTGGCAGGCGCACGCCATCATCTTTTTGCCTAAAACAGGCAACCCGAAGACGGGCCCGTTTTTACGGGTCACGGAGTGCCCCCGCGGGCAGGGGATGAAAGTCCCGTGACCGCTCGCCACGCCCCCTGACGGGGGCGTAGCGACTTCCACTACTGTTACTACTGTTCACAAGTCATTCTAAGTCGAGCCGTCGGACGGTGCGGAGCTCCGTAATATCGTGAGTCATTCTTTGTTGTTGACGAATATTTACTGTGTGCCATTTTTGTGCTATCCACCAGCGAGAATATAAGTTGACACTGAAAACAAGTATTTCATTTCCGAAATGAGTAACCACCACCAGTACCATGATAAAATCAGAATTAAGGGTGTCTAACTTCCATCATAATGATCCTGATACCAACGTTGGCGTACGTGAATGGTGTCAGCTTACAGACAAGGCTGTGGACCAATTTAAATTGAACGATTTCGACGTTCGTATAAAAAAATGCCGCTTACAAAGGACGTGCCAGGATGTGGGTTGACGACTGGATGATGCAGTTACGTCTTCATGGGAAGAACTACGCAACAACCTGAAAACCACGCTACAACCTGAAAACCACGCTTGAGCCTGAAAACAGACATTCAGAAATCTACGAGAACCTCCGAGAAATCTACGAGAACCTCCGAGAAATCTACGAGACCCTCCGAGAAATCTACGAGACCCTCCGAGAAATCTTCGAGACCCTCCGAGACCCTCCGAGACCCTCCGAGAAATCTACGAGACCCTCCTAATCTTTAAACCATAGTTCAACATTTGCCTACAGGTACCAATCTCAAAGAAATACCATAACTTGTTTCAGATTAGAAGACTAAATCTACGAGACCTTCCGAGAAATCTGCGAGACCCTCCGAGAAACCTACAAGACCCTCCTAACATTTAAACCATAGTGCAACATTGGTTGACTACGGATGTCGGATACTAATCTCTTTGAGATTGGTTTCCGTTAATCCGTGAAAAATCCGTGGTTTGAGACCCGCAATAAATATTGTAAAACATTTATTTGAAAAGAGTAACTATGGAGTTTCTTGTCCGTTCTTCTCCATAGAATCTACCTTTGTGAACAGACGGTAGAGTCACTTTGTATTATTTTAAATGGAAATGATGACGTTCAAAAGTACCGTTTCATGGCCTAATATAAATGAACGTTTTGACTTTGACTAAAACTATCAAGAGCTACATTCAGGCTGGTGCAGAGCGCGCACCGCCTGTCAGAATGGCCGTATCGGCGCGAAGGCTTAATCAAGCGTCGAATAAATCAATATGAATGCCGGCGGAAAGGCGTAATCGAGCGTCAGTTTGATTATTCTAAGTTCAAATACTGTGTGATTGCTTATTTGAAGTTGGTAAAAGTCACTCAAACGATTATTTAATTAACTTTATTAGTTGATTACTAGAAATTATTAAACTAATTAATTTGTACTTCTAAATTCATTTTATGATTTGTAAAATTAAATCAAGAATTTAAAAACGAACCATAAAGAAAACATGAGTCGATAGATTTGTAACGACTCTAACCGAAGGTTATAAATACGAACGCCCGACCGTTCACAAGTCATTCTGGATTAGCCAGTGGTCAAGTGGTTACGAGCACAAAAGTTTTTATTCGCCTACCCACCATCCGCACGGACCGCTCTTTTCCAACTACCCTGCGACTGTGTGAACGAACTTAGTTCGCTCGCACAGCCCCACAGGGAAAGTAAAGTTTTCGCCTCCAAATTTCAAAAAAATTTAACGGTCGCGGTACACCAACTCATAAGAAGATGCCGAAGCCCGGCGCCCGCGGCCCTCCAGGCCGTGGCGGCGCCTGTGAAGAAGACCCGCCGCCCGAACGGGCGAGCCGCCCGACGCTGGACCGATCGACGTCGCTGCCGAACATCGGCATCGCGTTGGCCGGTTCCGCGACGGCCGGCCCACAGGAAGCAGCAACCGCCGCAGCCATCACCACAATCACCAGCATCGCCACCAACATCGTCGGCAGCGAGCCGACGCCAAGCTGGGCCAGCACCCCTCGCGGCAGCGAGAATGGGGCCCGCTCAAGCCCCACACCCCGCCGCCGCTTACCAGGTACGAGCGCCGCCGCAGCGCGCCACCGCGTCTCGCGCACCTGCGCCCGCGCGGTGCTGCGCCACCGGCCCGCGACTCGGCACCCGCCGCGCGCCCCGCGGCGCCGCCAGCGCGTACCTACGCGCAGACCGCGTCGCCTACCCTCGGTTCGGCGCGCCCGCACGCTGCGCCCCGCGCGTCACCACCCGCGCCCGCGCCTACTGCCGCGCCGCATGCGCACGCAACTCGCGTCGCCCCGCGCTCCGCGTCGACCGCGCCCCGCAGCTTGCTGGCGGGCGCAGCGGCACCATCAACGAGAGGGTCATCTAGAGACCCACGTCTACAGAGGGGCACCGCGCCGCCCGCGACCCCCCCTGTACCCGCCTCGCCTGCGGCCCCGCGCGCCGCAGCCTACGACGCCCTGGCGACTTTCTCGGCCCAATCCTCCCGTGCGGGTTCGAATGTGTCGCTGGGCTCGCTAAATGAAGAGGAGAACGGAGCGCCATCCATCGCTTCGGAGGAAGAGATGGAGTACGAGTCTCACGAGACGCGTCCACAGCGGCGACGCAGGAGCACGGACGAAGAGGAAGAGGAGGCGAAGCGGCACTGCCTCGACCCGCCGTCGCGGGGCCGAGGCGGCCGTTCGCCGTCTACGAGCCCGTCCCCGACAACTTTGGGGGTAAGTGATAATTTGAATAATTTTACACCTACCCTCAATAACGAGGCAGCCCCCTTACCGGGTTCAGGCACGCATAACGCGCCCCCGGCGAACGACAAGGCCAAGAAGAGGCCACGCTACCCTCCGCTGGTAGTGGAGAAACTACCAAACTGGGCCCACCATTTTCGGGCCCTCGCCGCCAAGCTGGGCCGGCCGCCTAACGCCCGCCCTTACGGCTCCGGCGTCCGCTTCTCGCCGGAGTCCGAGGACGAATACCGGCTGGTCCAGCGGTATCTAACCAAGCTGGAGAAGGAGGAAGGCGTGAGCTGGTTCGCCTACTCCCTACCAGCGGAGAAACAAATGAAGGTGGCCATCAGGGGGCTGCCTTCTGACACCGATCCCCAGGAGATCGAGGAGGAGCTCCGTCATTTAGGCTACGAGCCGACATACGTGCGCCACATACGCGCACGGCAAGGAAGACCCGGCTGCGTGTTCTACGCCATGTTAAAGAGAACACCAGACGCGAGGAGAATCTTCGACACCTCTGAGCTCCTGCTCATGAGAGGTGTCAAGATCGAAGCATGGCGTGGAAAGCGTGGGCCCGCTCAGTGCCACCGGTGCCAGAAATTTAGGCACTCGTCGCACCAGTGTCACCGCCCGCTCGCCTGTGTCCGATGCGGCGAAGGGCACACCGCGAGAGACTGCCCACGCCCGAGGGAAGAGCCCGCCACCTGCGCAAACTGCGGGGGCGCGCACCCGGCGTGCCACATAAGGTGCCCGGTGTTCCAGAAGGAACTCCGGAACAGGCGTGCGGGGACTGTCGTCATCACGACAAACACCTCGCGCCGCCCAGCAAACCAAGACGGTGAGGGGCCGCAGGAAGAGGCCAAGGGCGGCGCATCCTTGATGGCGGCAGCCAACGGACCCACCACACGCGGCGGAGCTACCTCCTCCACCAGGCGGAGGAAGAGGAAGAGAGGGGGAAAAAAGAAGAGGATGACGGGGGCCCCCTCAGCGACCAAGGAAAACGACATTCCTCAGGCCGCCCCTGCCCCTAACAAGGCGCAGGCAATGATTGTTGCAACAACTGTTGCTAAGCGTGCGACAGTAGGCGCCGGCATTACACCTAAGTCACTACACGCAAAGAAGGAAAACAAAGCCAAGGAAGGCGCCGACATGCCCGCCGGCGCCGAAAACAAGAAGAACGTCAGTGCCTGCGCCATAAAGCTGCTAATGGACCTTATAAAGGCCATCAGCCAGGGGCAGGACATAGAACAGGTTATCCTTGACGGCCTGGCCTCCCTTCTTACCCTCTACCATGGCTAGGCCGTTAAGGATATTGCATTGGAATGCCCGCGGCCTGAAGGACAAGGTCGCCCCTCTCCGCAACCTCCTGAGGGACCAGGACATCGACGTGGCGCTCATAAACGAGACGCAACTGGGACCCGAAGATAGGGTAAGGTTCCCAGGATACCTCGTATACAGGAAGGACGAACGGTCGGCACTTAACTACAGATACCGTGGTCTGGCGGTACTAGTGAGACGAAGAGTCGTCCACCAAGAACTCCCCCCGTCGACGCTGCAGCACATGAACGCCCTGGGCGTGCAGCTGCATGTAGCCGGCGAGGATGTGGAACTATATGCCGTGTATAGGCCGCCCGCATCGATTTTCGATGCGTCAGAGGTGCGGGCGCTACTAACGAATACTGAAAACGCAACCATCCTCGCCGGTGACTTAAATTGTAAACACCAGGCGTGGAATTCGCAGCACCCGAACACCGGGGGGAGACGGCTCTTCGCGGACGCGGAGGCCTTCGGCTACTCGGTGTCCGGCCCTGAGACGCCCACCCACTATCCGGAGAACCACAGCCACCTACCCGACGTGCTGGACATCGTGGTACACCGAGGGCTAAACTGCCAGATCACGCAGCAAGTGATCGACGACGAGCTACAATCTGATCATCAGCCTGTGCTCGTCGTCCTATCGGGGATGCCGACCCGACTGAAACCACTAGCGCCACGTCGCCAACTGGATTGGACCAAATACACAGAAAGGATTGATGCCACCACACCAACTCGGCCAATAAATACCGCCGCGGACGTGGACTCGCTTGCGAACAACGTCACTGCTTGCGTGCAAAGCGCCCTAGAAGAGGCCACTTCAGGACTACCAGCGGAGGGGAGAGGGCTAAAGCCGCCCCTACCGCCTCGGATTCGTGCGATGGTTGCCGAGAAGAGGCGCCTACGCAAGCAGTGGCAACAATTACGCTGCCCCTATCTCAAAACGCAGCTAAACCGTCTCGCGGAGAGGGTAAAGGCCGAGTTGAGAGACTTGGCCGCCGCGAGCTGGGAGGAACGCATAGATGACGCAGTGGGAGACTGGTCATCCGTGCACAAACTTTGCCGCCAGCTCTCAAACACCCCAGCTCCGGTGCGCCCACTACAGGGCAGCGACGGGGCGATGAAGTACGTAGCAGAGGACCGCGCGGAGGTCTTCGCTGAGCACCTGGAGCGTCAGTTCCGACCGAACCCGACCACCGAGCACGAACATGTCGCGGCAGTCGAGCAACACCTTGGGGACTACTTCGCCACGCCGATAGCTCCTGAAGAAGACGCCATCTATTTCTCGCCGGGCGAAGTTAGACGCGCCATCCGGCGCACGAAGCCACGAAAGGCTCCCGGTGCCGACGGTATCTCCAACACAGCGCTGCGCCACCTGCCGCACAAGATGGTCGCGGCCCTGGCGCGCCTGTTCACGGGGATACTGCGCACGGGGGTATTCCCTGCCGCCTGGAAGGAAGGGCGCGTCGTCATGCTGCCCAAGGCGGGAAAGAACATCCTGAAGCCAGAGAGCTATCGGCCGATCACCCTGCTGCCCACCATCTCCAAGGTGTTCGAGTCTTTGCTGCTGCGACACCTCACCCCGCACATCACTCCACGACCGGAACAGTTTGGGTTTCGGTCGGAACATAGCACGACGCTCCAGCTGTCGAGGGTACTGCACCTGCTGTCGGCTACGATGAATAAGAAGGAGTACGCGGTAGCAGTATTCCTCGACATGGAGAAGGCCTTCGACCGCGTGTGGCACGACGGCCTCATTTACAAGTTGGCCACGTCTGGCGCGCCCCGTCGCGTTGTCAAAGTGGCCCAATCCTTTCTGTCCAACAGGAGCTTCAGAGTGGTGGTCGACGGAGCGCTGTCCGCCCCCCGCCCGATAATGGCGGGCGTGCCGCAGGGCAGCTGCGTGTCGCCGGCGTGTTACTCACGTTACACCGACGACATACCAACCACGCCACAGTCGACGCTCGCGCTGTACGCTGACGACGCCGCGTACATCACTACGTCACTCAACGGTAAGCACGCGGCGTTGAAAATGCAGCGCGCGCTCGACCTCCTCCCCGACTGGCTCGCCAAGTGGCGACTGTCGGTTAACGTGGGTAAGACGCAGGCGATTGTTACAGGCTCCGCGCCCACTCCGCCCCCTCTGAAGTTCCAAGGAGTCGACGTCGCGTGGTCGCCCCGGGCCAAGTACCTGGGTGTGACCATCGACCGCCGGCTCACGATGGGGCCGCACGTCCACCAGGTCGCTGCCCAGGCGAGTATCGCCCGCGCCCGACTCAAACCAGTGCTCTCGTCCCGCCTCCCGGTGCGCGTCAAGCTGGGCGTGTACAAGACGTACTTGCACCCGGTTCTGACGTACGCCGCCCCCGCCTGGTTCGCCCTCCCATGCGAGGCGAACAAGAAGAAGCTCCGCGCGCAGCAGAACTTAGCGCTGCGCACCATCGTCGCCGCCCCTCGCATGGTGAGGAACGACATCATCCAGCGGGACCTCGGGATTGAGAGCCTGGATGAGTATGCAAGGCGCGTCGCGAAGGTAATGTTCGCGCGTGCCGACGCATCCGCTTGGCCCCATGTCAAGCACCTTGCGCCCTGGCACGCGCGCCCACCTGACGCGAGGCGCTTACCCCGAGACCTGGTCGGGGACGTCGACGGCCCCGTCGCACCGGACTGACGCCTGAGTAGGCCGCCCCAGTCTACACGCGGCCTACTCAAACAGTAACACTGCTCACCCCACACGCATCTCGGCGCGCAACTTGTGCTAAGTTAATATAGGCAAGTTGCGTACCGAACTCACACATGCATTTCTTCACAGGCGCTTAAACATAACGCACCGAATATGGCAGCGTGGGCTCGCTATTCGGTGCACAAGCACTGGACGGTAGTACACACATTTCATAACCGCCCACACACACACATTGAACGGCTCTGCGGTCCGCGCCGCGACCGGCTAGCTCTGGAAAACGGGGCGGACGGGAGCCACACAATAGCCGCAGGTTCGCCCACAAGTCGGCGTTCTCGTCGCTGGTCGTTCTCGCTGGGCCTCCCCCAGGTCACTGGGGGTCTCACCTGGCGGGGACTGACCGCCGAGGCGCCGTGAAGAGGCGACACAGAGCTTGCTCGTTAGTCGCCGTGGCGCGCCTGCGGTAAACACGGATCTTAACACACGGGCGTGCGTTGCTATTCGTTTTTGAGTAGGCGCATGCCCGATGAAGCTCCGCTCATTAGGAGCACCATAATGACGGGCCCGTCGTTACGGGCCGAGGGGTGCCCCCGCGGGCAGGGGGCCTAGCCCTGTGACCGCTCGCCACGTCCCCTTGCGGGGACGTAGCGACTGCCAACGAGTCACAAGTCATTCTAAGTCGAGCCGTCGGACGGTGCGGAGCTCCGTAATATCGTGAGTCATTCTTTGTTGTTGACGAATATTTACTGTGTGCCATTTGTGTGCTATCCACCAGCGAGAATATAAGTTGACACTGAAAACAAGTATTTCATTTCCGAAATGAGTAACCACCACCAGTACCATGATGATATGGAAATAGTGACGTCAGCATTGCTGACGTCACCGTTTTTTTAAAAATAACAAGGGGGCCCGTTCCCCGTCATATATATATATGTGTATAAATTATTAATATATAAATATATGACATAAAAATCACGCACTAAGTTGAACGTGTAATAAAAACAATCAAATTTTAGAAAAATATCTCCTGAACGAGTCCATTGCCGATTGACTTCTGGAATTCCTACTACGCCGCCAGCGCCTAAGCTACAGCCTTGGGAAATACGGTAAGTACGGTACGGTACAATGTTTAAAAAATGTAAGTACAATCGAAAACTCATATTTTATTGTTTGCAGCAAGCAGCAAGTTGACGCCGCAAAGCGTCAAAACAAGAGTTAGATGACCATGTATTGACGAGGCAGGATTCGATTCCACCGACCGTGTCTCCACGTTGCCGTCGTGGTGGGGCTTGCGTGTCTCAGTGATCTTGGGGGCTTTGCCGGTAGAGCCACTCATGCCGGAAGGTCCCAAGTGAGAGACCAGACCAAGAGAGACACAAGAGGGGCACACCGTTCGGAGACTTGAGCAGCGTTCGGGTCCTCGGACGGTGTGCGCCTCATTGGCTTGCTCGCTGCTCTCTGATACGCGTCTGATCATCAGACGTGACTGTGAGGGCAGCGAGCAAGCATTGAGAGAGAAGGGGAGAAAGGGACCGCACCCTTAAAAAGGAAAAACATGGATAACATTGAAAGAGAAGGTATACCCCAGGGCGGTCCGGACTGCACAGCAGTTCGGGAATCCGCCACGCCACGTGCGTCAAGCCCCTCGTATTCTGGGGGGGGCCACAATGTTATCCATCATCCGATTGCCATTGGCAACAAGGGCCGAGGAGGCCCCCGATCCAAACAACCCTCCTTTGAGGAGATTATCGGTTATAGTTTTAATTCGCCTGACAAGGTGTCGGGCGGGCGTACCGCGGACGTTCCCTCCAAATTTTGGAGGAAGGGCTCGCCTGAGCGGCGAGGAGAAGCGGGGTCGGATTCCGACTCTGCATCAGACGCCAGCTCGGCGAGCTCTAGACGCGAGGGAGTGAGGGCTGCTGCGGAGAACACTGAGTTCTTCCGCAAGCGGCCCAGAGAGGAGGACGACCAGAGGTCGACCTCGAATGAGAAGCTGGCCTCAGCCAGAAAAATCCCCACCAGCAGGCGGGGTAGGGGCCTCAAGACGACGAGCGGGCTGAGGGGCTGGCCAAGGAGGAAGGGCGCCCCGGAAAGACGGCTGGGTTTGCCGAGGTGGTGAAGGCTGCGCTCCGCGATGTGGCCAAGAAGCGGATCCTACCAAGTAGGAACAAGGCCTGCAGCGCGGCCGCAGCCTCCATCCTGGCGGCAGCGGAGGAAGCCTACTTCCATCGCGGGTCTCCGCCCGCGCCCACAGACGAAATGTCTGGGCTGCGGGCGGAGGTCGCCCGCTTGGCGGCGACCACACTGGAGCTTCTCCAAAAGGAGAATGAGAGGCTCCGGGCAGACTTAGCCGAGCTCCGGGGAGCCAGCTCTAGAGAGGTGCCTCAAGGGGGGCGCAAGGAGGATGGCCATTCCGTGCCGCTTGAGAACCAGGTGCTGGACCTCGTGCGGCAGGAGATGGCCGCCTTCCGGGAACGGTTCTCCGTCCTGGAGGGCATCGTGCTTCGCCCCCCGCTAGCGGCGAGTAAGAAGGCGGCAGACCAGAAGGCGGCTTCTTATGCGGCTGCCACACCGGTACCAACCGGCCGGGCCAACCCAGGAGCTGAGCCAGCTCCTGCAAAGGCACCGGCGAAATCGGCACCGGCCAAAAAGAAAGGTGGGGCGGCTGCACGGGCGGCGAAGGCTCCAGCGCCGGCAATGCAACCGCCTTTAAAGCCCCCGTCTTCCAAATCTCCTGCGGCTGAAGAAGCCGGTTGGCAAGTGGCCGGGGAGAAGAGGAAGGCGGGAAAGGCAGCCAGGGCAGCCAAAAAGCGCGACAGAAAGCGGCGGCAAAAGGCCAGGAGGATCGCTGTGAAGCTCAGCGCCCCGAAGACCGCGGCTGTAGTGATTACACTGCAGCCGGAAGCGGTCAAGAGGGGCGTTACATAAGGGGACGTGCTCACCAAGGCAAAGGAGGCGGCGAGCCTTGGTGAGCTCGGCATCGTCGGGGGCCTCCGGCTCAAAGTCACTATGACCGGGGCCAGGATGCTGGAGATCCCCGGGGCAGCCAGCGGTCCGACCGCGGACGCCCTAGCCGAAAGGATGAGGGCGTCCTTGAGCGCGGACGACGCCCGAGTGTCCAGGCCCACTAAGTGTATCGACATGCGCATATTGGGCCTGGACGACTCCGTCACGGCGGAGGAGGTGGTGGCCGCCGTCGTCAGGACGGGGGGGTGCTCTGCCGAGCAAGTTAAGGCGGGCACCATACGTCCTGACCACACGGGAACGCGAACCACTGTGGTGAGCTGCCCCGTGACGGCGGCCAAGAAGATAACGGAGGGCCGAAGGCTACTGGTAGGCTGGGTGTCTGCGCAGGTGAAACTGCTGGAACCCAGACCTCTGAGGTGCTTCCGCTGCCATGTGGGCAACCACGCGGGAGCTATGTGCACCTCGGAGGTGAACCGCAGCGGGCTCTGCTTCCGCTGTGGTCAGCCCGGTCACATGGCCGGCTCGTGTAGCGCCGCGCCGCACTGCGTAGCATGTGCGGCAGCTGGCAAGCCGGCCGACCACTGGGCTGGAGGCAAGGCCTGCGCCCCACCCGCCATCGCCGGTGGTAGGAGAAAGCCCTCCGCCGTCGCCGTCTCCGTCGCAGCAGCCGCCGCCACCGTCGCCGCCTCTGCCGCCACCGCCGCCGGTGCCGCCGCCGTCGCCGCTGCGAGTGAGTTCCACATCTCCCTTACGGAGTTGGTTGACGTCGTCGCCGGGTATCGTTCCCTCCCCGTGCTCGTTCTCGGGGACTTCAACGCCAAACATTTGGCTTGGGGTTCCCGTTACACGGACACGAGGGGCAGGATGGTGGAGGACTGGGCTCTGGAGACAGGCCTGGTCGTCCTAAACCGGGGTACTTTCCCCACGTGTGTGCGGATGCAGGGCGAGTCAGTGGTGGACATCTCGTTCGCCAGCCCTGCTCTGTTACAGCGTGTCGTTGACTGGCGCGTCTTAGAGGAGGTGGAGACCCATTCCGACCACCGGTATATCCGGTTTGACGTCTCCGCCCAGACCTCGACCGCGTCGGTCCGACAGGCCCCGAGTGGTCCGCGGTGGGCGCTGAAGCAGCTGGACCGGGAGCTTCTCCTGGAAGCCTCGATAGTGCAGGCCTGGGTGTCACCACCAGACAGGCCTGCCGACATCAACGACGAGGCGGAGTGGTTCCGGGAGGCCATGTCCGAGATATGTGTCGTGGCAATGCCCCGGGTCCAGCCAGGAAGCGCCCGCCGCCAGGTGTACTGGTGGTCGCGAGAGCTGGCAGCGCTACGCGAGGCGTGCGTTGCTGCACGGCGCCAGTACACCAGGCAACGCAGGCTTCGCTCGCATCCGCCCTCCGGATGCGCAGGCCAGGGAGGCGGAGCTATACGAGGAGTACAGAGCGGCGAAGACCGCCCTCCGAGCGGGGATCCTGCGGGCCAAAGATCTGGCTCGCAAGGAGATGCTGGAGTCTCTGAACGGGGACCCATGGGGACGCCCTTACAAAATGGTGCGGGTCTCCGGCTCCAGCTCGTTGAGGACGTGGTGAGCGCTCTGTTCCCTTCGCGAGGCGAGGACACTCCCCCACCCATGGCTTCGCCACCTGCGGTGCCTGTTGCGGACCACAGCGACGACGGCGACGACGATGCTCCGGAAGTGACCGAGGTAGACCTGAGAGTGGCGGTTAACCGGCTGAAGGCCAGGAATACCGCCCCAGGACCCGACGGCTTGCCTGGAAAAGCCTGGGTCCTGGCCTTGGAGGCTCTCGGGCCTCGACTTAGGGGGCTCTTCAGCGCATGTTTGGAGGGGCCAGTTTCCACTTCGTTGGAAGACGGGGAAACTGGTCCTCATTAAGAAGCCGGAGCGCCCTGCGGACTCTCCGTCCGCATACCGGCCAATCGTGCTGCTCGACGAGGTGGGCAAGCTCTTTGAAAGAGTAATTGCAAACCGCCTCGTCACGCACCTGGTGAGGGTGGGGCCGGATCTGGCGGAGAACCAGTTCGGTTTCCGCACGGGGCGCTCAACGGTGGATGCCATCATGCGCGTGAGAGCTCTCACGACGGGGGAAGCGGTATCCCGGGGCAGGGTCGTCTTGGCGGTGTCTCTTGACATTGCCAGTGCCTTCAACACCATGCCCTGGAGTTGCATTAGGGAGGCACTCCGGTAGTCCTGGGACGCGGTGGTCTCCTTCTGCGAAACTGTCATCGCGCAGAAGGAGGCTGCGGAAAGGGAGAGGGAGATGTCGAGTGCTCTCCCGGCCCGCAGCAGGCGCACCGGGCGTCGGAGGAGGGCGTACGCTGCCTTCCTTCGGCCCCCCTAATTGGGTCCAGGGGCGGCGGACTTCGGGATGTCCGTTGCCCTCCATTCATCCGGACCCGAGGTGGCGGCGCGTGGTGTTCCCGTGCGCCCCTCTGACGTCGCGGGGGGAGTTAAACACCTCACTCCCCCCGCATACGAGATGTGGCCCGCAGAGGCGGGCCGGCACCAGCCGGGGATTACGGAAGTCGCATATGTTCCCGCGATCCCCGGCGTAGGTGGAAGATGGAACACCGGGGTGGTTTTAGTCAGTAAGAGTCTGACAGACCCCTCCTTCCCTCCTCGCCCGCCCCAGGGCGGAGGACATCCATGAGGATTTCCCCCCGTAAATAAAAAAAAAAAAGGGAGGCACTCCGGTATCACCGGATGCCGACCTACCTCCGTCGCGCGGTCGAGGCCTATCTGACGGATAGGGCCGTCACCTACCCCGGTCACGAGGGAGAGTGGATTCGGCGAGAGATGTCGTGCGGTGTTCCACAGGGAGCGGTTGTGGGGCCGTACCTGTGGGACATCGGCTACGACTGGGTGCTGCGCGCCGGCCTCCCTAGCGGGGTCAGTGTAGTATGCTACGCTGACCACACGCTCGTCTTGGCTCAGGGGGGGTCGTACCAGGCGGCGGCCGAGCTAATGACACGCGGGGTTGCGATAGTCGTGGATAGATGTAGATAGTGGTAGATTTGGCTGCGATCGTTCTTTCGTTGGATCTCGACAACTGTGCGACATACTCTGGACTCTGATTACTGACTTTTTATATCAGCTTTGCGTAAGTACACGACTTTATCACGTTTTTTTAAAATTAACATATTAATACTGATTACGAAAAAATTAATACCTTACCTGCTTTGACAAGTTTTTTTTGTTTTAGTGTATCTGAGGTGTACAACAATGCAGTGCTTTGCATGCCATATACTGTTGCATGATAAGGTGCAGTATTACATCTTATCGGAAATCGGCAGTGAAATAAGCTCAATTGTCTTAAGAAATCAAAATCGTGTGGTAGGTATTTATGTTGTTAAAACTATGCTTCTATATTATGATAAACTGATTTTGTAGAGGCTGCAAAAATCCGATGGCTGTGGAAATCACTGTACCGGTCAAAGTGCTTGGCCTGTATCCAGCCTGGACATCTTTTGGCTGTTATGATGATGATTAAAGTACAACAAATTATAATAAGTTGTTTTTTCTTTTTAGATTGACTACAATAGTCTTTTGTGTGAAGACTGCTTTACAACAGCTGCAAATCAATTGTCTTTGGAATCAAGAGCTGTCTCGGAAAGTCAATGTGTGTGGTGCCAAAAATCGATTGTTAATCGTCACTCTCATTCATTGCCCAACGGTCCTGAAAGAGATGATATAGCTCGCCGTATACTGCCTCGACAGGTAAGAAGTATAGCATTGACTGACTGTCACCTGTGCTTATTTTTATGTGAACATTATAAAATTAATTTATTATATTAAAATCTACTTCATTCCATTTGGCTCGAGACAATTAAGTTGTGATATTATAACTTCCTCATGTTTTAATTATGAAAACCATTCATATTTCGTTTTTAGATACAACCTGCAAATAGTGTGCTATGCATGTTGGCTCGCAGCTCGTAGAAATGTTCAACGAGCACTACAGCAAGAATTGATCAGAATGGAACCTCCTACTCATCAACACTTCACTACAAGCACTCCACCTTCATCGTCTCAGCCTGAACCCTCAACCTCACAGCCCCAACCCTCAACCTCACAGCCCCAACCCTCAACCTCACAGTCCCAACCCTCAACCTCACAACCTGAACCCTCAACCTCACAGCCCCAACCCTCAATCTCACAGCCCCAACTCTCAACATCTCAGCCTCAAGATATATCCTATGATCCTAGGTGTGCTTGGTGTCAAGCATCACTTGCTAGACGTCATTCCCATTCTTTGCCTGAAGGACCAGAACGAGACTATATTGCCCAACGAATTTCTCCCAGACTGGTAATTAATAATTACATACTATATATTTTTATCCGTTCTTGTAAGCATAATCATGTTTGTTATACATATGTTTTTGTTTTCAGATTACAACTCATAGCAGAGTGTGCTATGCATGCTGGTTATCAGCTCGGAGAAATAGCCAGATTGTAGTTGAAGAAGTTGCTGGTGCATCAACAAATGATGAAAACAATATTGTTCCGCTAACTACTCTACACAATTTTAGTCGGACAGGTAACTCAGAAAGGTCATGTTTTGTACATGGTTGCATTAATGTGGAGCGACATGTTGTACCAGTAACAGAAAATGCTCGCATATGTAGCTATCATTTGATTGGGTTTATGATTGGGGGTTTCTCAATGACTATGGCTATATTAGCCAGTTTACTCCTTCTCAGTTAGAGGCAGCGATATCACTGGCCCTAACAAATGAAGAAATAAATCAATTCGATTTTGAACAATTAGGTGTTATGTCTGATGAACAATGCCATTACTGGACAGGCATAACTAAAGAAAAATTCATGACAATAATAGAAGAAGCTCCCCTGTTAAGAGAACAGTTTAAAAAATATAAGACTGCTCTTGCAATATTTTTAGTTAAATTAAGGATAGGGGAGCCACATTCGAGATTAGGACAAATGTTTGAAATGTCTAAATTATCTATTTCAAAGACATTAACTATTGTTAGAAACATTTTAAATGAACAATTTGTACCACTACATATGGGTATTGGTCATTTGCAAAGATGATGAAATGATTAATCACAATTTAATTATACCACAAGGTCTATTTGGTGGTGAGGAAGGAGGCAGTAGGAAGGCTATTGTTATCTGTGATGGGACATATACATATTTACAAAAATCATCAAATTACTTATTTCAAAAACAATCCTATAGTTAACATAAATACAGAAACTTAGTAAAGCCTTTTTTAATAGTAACAACATACGGTCACATACTCGATATTAATGGCCCCTATGCAGCAACTGTGTCGGATGCCGATATAATGTCACAATTGTTTAGACGTGAAAATTATAATGTTTATATTATTAACCTGAATCCCTGGAACCTGGTGAGACACAGTTGCCTACTTTACGAGCAAATAAATCTAGACTTGTAACAATGTGTAGATGGGTAGTGGAAAAAGTAAATGGTAGGTTTAAGAGAGATTACAAACTAATAAGAAATGATTTCAGCAACAATGCCGCTACTCATCTAATAACTGATTTTAGAATAGCAGGGGCCATAATAAATGCTTTCCATGTTCCCATTACAGATAGACCAGATGCCTCTTTACTTTTGGAGCGTGCCTTGCAAAAATTAAATCAACCAAATATATTAGCTGATTTTATTATTGAAAATAATATAAATAGGAGAAGATTATCTTTTGCAAACATCAATGCAGATATACTTATAGATGAGTTCCCAGTGATGACAGAATCAGATTTAATTTTATTTGCACTGGGATGAAAATAATATAAATAGGAGAAGAGCATCTTTTGCAAACATCAATGCAGATATACTTATAGATGAGTTCCCAGTGATGACAGAATCAGATTTAATTTTATTTGCACTGGGATGAAAATAATATAAATAGGAGAAGAGCATCTTTTGCAAACATCAATGCAGATATACTTATAGATGAGTTCCCAGTGATGACAGAATCAGATTTAATTTTATTTGCACTGGGAACACAATGCCGCTACCCATCTAATAACTGATTTTAGAATAGCAGGGGCCATAATAAATGCTTTCCATGTTCCCATTACAGATAGACCAGATGCCTCTTTACTTTTGGAGCGTGCCTTGCAAAAATTAAATCAACCAAATATATTAGCTGATTTTATTATTGAAAATAATATAAATAGGAGAAGAGCATCTTTTGCAAACATCAATGCAGATATACTTATAGATGAGTTCCCAGTGATGACAGAATCAGATTTTATTTTATTTGCACTGGGAACATATCAGATAAAGCAGGCACGCTCTTATTACGGAGAACTTATAAGGCAAAATGGAGTGTTTAATATTGAAGTTTGCCATGATGTTGAGAGTCTTCATATACCAGATTTGGAAAATGAAATGTCTTTATTTAGGGGTAGAATCCAATCGAGACACCGTAGTGGAAGGGCTTATTATACCTATATTTTATTAAATATGCAAGAAAGCAGTTGGGAGCACAGAATCCACGGTTATTACTGTAACTGTATAATTGGAAAACGTACCGTGGGTTGCTGTGCTCACATCATGACTATTGTCTGGTATATGGGGTGGGCTCGACATCAACAGCATATTACAGCACCTGCCTCCTTCCTAGATGATATCTTAGTTAGAGAAGATTTTGTGAAAATGAATAAATGGAATAAAAGAAAATAATAAGAATGTAATTGGTTTTATTTCAAATATCCGAAATACATAACAAAATTCCCAATGCCCTACACACTATCCAATTATTAATTCCTTTTACGTTGTCTTTACTACCTACCAGCCTTCATAATGAAGATAAAAGAATCAATACTTTTATTACGACAACCTATATCTTCACGATAATCTTATATTATATGACGACAATCAAGTCTTAAAGACATTTATAATCATGTATGTATAGCTATTGGCGTTGTTGGCGTAGTATGGTCATTGTGTACTTATTTTAGATCTCTTGTCAGACTTCGAAAGGGTGGGTATAGCTTTTCCGTTTACCCTATATTTACTACATTCTTTGCGGTCTACGGTGGGTAGGTTTATTTGAACACCAACCAATGTAATATTTTGACAGATGGAACAAATTGACAGCAATCAAAGCTGTTATGGACGTTTCTTTAAACGCAGTTGCGTTACGAGGTAATGTTTTTTCATATGCTTTTATTTCCTAATCTATCTAATATTGAAGGATTTTATATAGTGCTAAAAATACAAATTATTGGAAGGAATTTGAATAGTAATTTGTACCTCGGTACATGTTTGGGCCGAAAAAAAAACACCTCCTTTGTGAAGGAATCCCCGCTTGCTAGGAATTTAAAAGTGATACTAAGTCTTTCTTTCACTGAAGTCGCCTTTCTAAATTTTGTATTAGTTTTTTGAATAGCTGGGCCTATCATGTTTAGTAAAGGGAAATTATATGTGCGGCAACAAAAGTTTTCTTTAGCACCTGCAACCTAGCGTCTTTTTTATATGTGGGCGACGAGTTAATAGAACAACTTCAATTATATTAATTCATCATCTTTACTATTCCAACAGAATATCAAAAAACCAGCGTCAATTTACGAGCGTTAATTAATATGACTCCGAGCTACCGATAAATATATTTACTTCTGATTTGATAACTCAGCGACTTATGTTGTAAGTGAGCTACTTTATATATTTTAAGCACCGTTTAAACGGCGCGCAAACACGCGAGCCGAGCCTGGCTCCGCTCGTGGTTCGCCGCGCCACGCGCTGTGTAAACAACTGCGCTCGGCGCGGCTCGGCAAAGTTCGCACGATCCATCACTTGTCGGTTTTTTCGACACAGATCAAAGGCGCGCGCGCCATCTGCGGCTCGGCTTGTGTTAATACGCGCCGTCTAAACAGATAACACAAAGCGCGCGACGAAGGAAGACCTATTTTGTTTTTTTAGCGGAGTTTTTAATTGGGGATTGATTTTGTACGAGATGGAGTGGAGCAACGAGAAGATTCAACTTTTCATTGAATTGTACGAAGAGGAACCGGCCATATGGAACCCAAAAGACCCAGGTCACAAAAGCCGCAACAATGTGCACGATGCTTGGACAAAAATAAAAACTAAGTTCTGTGAGGGGACCGGGGAAAGTATATCAGTGGAAGAATTAAAGAAAAAGAAGGAAAATTTAATGGCCACTTACAGAAAATTAAATACGAAAGTGAAGTCAAGTTCAACAAGCGGGAGTGGTACGGATGACATGTTTAAACCTAATTGGCCATTTTACGAACAAATGGCCAAGTTCCTGCATGGTGTATACAAACCAACAACAACGAAGAGTTCAGAGGTGAGGAACTATCTTTTTAATCTTTATTTAATTTAACTATTAAAACATGAGTAAATATCAAGACCAATTTAATATTCATTTTGCCAGCTTACTGCGCCATTTGTTGTGAAATATTCAGCAAATTTATCTCGTACAGTTTTAGCCGCTAATGTTGCTCTTCTAGGTATTCTCCTAATCGGTACTAGTGATGTGATTCCGTTTTGATCACTTCGCCACAAACCAGGTTGAACCTCACCGTTAATTTCGGTATCGAAAGTTCCATGCGGCGTATAATTCTGTTTTGAATTGTTACTCCTCCTCAAAAAGTTATGTAGCAAAACACATGTCATAACTATAACTGACACTTTTTCTGGTGCCAGTAAAATTGGAGACCTAAGTATTCGAAATACAGCAGACATTATTCCAAACACATTTTCGACGATTCTGCGGGCGCGTGATAGACGGTAGTTGAATACTCTCTCCTTTGTCCCTTTATCATGAATCCCGGGGTACGGTTTCATCATGTTTTCCGTCAATGCAAATGCACTATCTGCTACTATCACGTAGGGCAGAGGATCATTTTTAAGTGGGAGAGGTTTATCCGGCGGGAAATTTAGTGCACGTTCTTCAATTTTTTGGTACATGCTGGAGTTTCGGTAGACTCCACCATCACTTATTCTACCTTGGCACCCTATGTCTACATATGTAAAGTTATAGTTTGCATCTACTAATGCTAATAGCACCACACTAAATGTTCCGTGGTAATTGAAATATTCTGTACCGCTGTGCGTGGGGCACTGAATTAATATATGTTTTCCATCAAGCGCACCAATGCAATGTAGAAAATTCCACCTTTTGTCAAATTGCGCTTCTATTTTTAACCATTCTTCTGCAGTTCGAGGCAACTGTAACAAATTTTGAAATATTTTATTAATGTCAAATTCACTTTTTCAGGACACCGTTGATCCTGACGTTGAATTAAACGAAGAGGAAGTAGTTATTCGCGAAGGTAACGAAGATAATGTAGTTGATCGAGAAAATGAATCTTCTACTAATACAGACACAGTGAATCCAGTTATTTTCAAAAAGCCGACTAATGCAAGCAATAAAAAGGAAGTAAACAGAAAGCGGAAAATTGAACATCAAATGGAACAAGCGTACGATATCCTTAAAAAAATAAGTACAGAGCCAGAACCGGTTGAAGACGAATGCACTTTATACACAAAATTATTATGTGCAAAGTTAAAATCCATGGACGTATTGACTCGTGACATCGCCATGCACGAGATTGATAATGTAATGTTTCGCCTAAAACAACAGCAAGCGTTTCCACGATTTCAGAGTCCACCTAATCAACCATATGCAGGACTTCACTTGCCTCAAAATCCATTAGCTCCTAGTTATTATCAAAACATGCAATCGTCAGTGGGTTATCAAACGTCATCTTATCAGCCATCGCCACAGTCCCATTCTCAACACAAAACAAACTTTCAACCATCTCCACAGTCTCATTCTCAACGGCGAGCAAACTTTCAGCCATCTCCACAGTCTCATTCTCAACAATCTGCGTACTTCCAGCCGTCACCACAGTCACATTCTCAAGAATCAGCAGATTTCCAGCCGTCTCCACAGTCACATTCTCAACACAAAACAAACTTTCAGCCATCTCCACAGTCTCATTCTCAACAATCTGCGTACTTCCAGCCGTCACCACAGTCACATTCTCAAGAATCAGCAGATTTCCAGCCGTCTCCACAGTCACATTCTCAAGGATCTGCATACTTCCAGCCATCTCCCCAGTCAAATTCTCAAGAATCTGCAGACTTCCAGCCATCTCCCCAGTCACATTCTCAAGAATCTGCAGACTTCCAGCCGTCTCCACAACCACATATTCAAGTCTCTGCAGACTTCCAGCCATCTCCACACTCAATTTCGCAACAATCGTCTGATATGGAAGAGTATTCTCATTCTCAACCATTTCCTGGGTTTGAGTCTCTTTCTAAAGAGCAATCAATTGATCAATTGTATGCAGATGCAGTTTCTAAAATATTTGAAAAATCTGAATAAATTATAAACGCTCACCTTGACTTCTTCTCGCAACTCTTGAATCAAAGCCTGGCAAACTTCCATTATGCATGTAGCTATTGTAGATTTTGAAAACTTGAATAGGTAGGCCAAGCTGCTAAATTTATCACCCGTCGCAAGAAACCTGAGAGTTACAGCCAGTCTTTCTTGAATCGGAATACATTTTCTCATGTTAGTGTCTTGTTTTGCGATGAATGGTCCGATTTTGTTGAGCAGATATTCGAAATCAGCTGCGGACATCCGACAAAAATTTTCGAAATATCCAGAGGGTTCTCGAGTTAGGTCATATAGCAGATCTGTAGCATTGTACCTAAAATATTGAAAATAATATTATATTGTACCTAAGATTATTATTATAAAAAGAAAGAATTAATCTGTCTAATTCTTGAATAAATGATTGAAAAATAATTATTATGTTCTTTATTCATTTCAAGACTAAAAGGCTAGGTTTGTTTATAATACGTTTATATGAAGGTAACTAGGTATGAGGTATGGAAGTGAGACTTTCTACCGCTATCAGGATCCTGGTCATATATGTAAATATACTGGTCATATAGTACTAATTAGAGATGCAACGAATAGTTGCTTGGCCGGATACCGGATATTCGGCCTGACCATCGGCCAAATATTCGGTATCCGGCCTCCGAATATTCGGCTGCCAAATTTTATCAACAATACCTATATTTTGAGTTGAACATAAACATGGCTCGCATCGTGCAGATTGTGATCAGGGGGTCTACTCTTATTCAACGAAAAAAGAAGTTTCGATCGAAACTTCGCGTGTTTCCTACTACAGTTCCCTTCGTTCCCGAAGTTTCGTTCGAACGAAAACTGTTTGACATTTACGTTCTTCAAACCTATTCTAATTCATAAATGTTGCGAACGAAAATTTGAATTTGACAGATGATTGTTCGGAATTTTAACCTCAAATTGACGAAACCAAAAGTGTTACCTTTTGGTTTTCGTTTGCCATTGTTTAGTGTGGATTTTGTTATTAATTTGGTTGAAATGGCTGCAAGAATGCTCTTAATCGAGGCTGCTCTACGTGAAGAACGTTTAGAGCGTAGAAGGAACCGACGTCGCCTGCGCAATCAACTAAATATTAAGCAAATTCCCGACTTAGAGTTTGTAGGGAATTACAGACTCAGTCGGCAATTATTCGAGGAGTTGTGCCAGGAAATAGTGCCTTTATTACCACCAAACGCAAGGTGTCATGGAAAAGAGCTGATATGTTTCGGACGGCAGGGACACGACCAGTGTCCGCACTGTCGACCTGGGACAATCTCCCACGTAGTTCGACGTACGCCCCTTGAATTTCCTTGCGCTGGTTACGTACGCCGCCACGCACCCCTGAATGCGTACCTATGTGCTTCTACTTGAACTCTTGGGACCTCGGGAGACTGAGACGGACAGCCGGGACGAGGTGAAATAAAAAAAAAATGCTTCTTCCTGGGGTTTCTTGATCCGCAGTTTCGGCTCCCTTTCCTGATGTTGCCTCTTCAACGGCTGCTCGACAACTGCGATTGAAGCATTTTTTTTTTTTAGGTATGACCACTAGCAAGTTAACACACTTGGGATATCAACTGCTTAACCGGACTACCCTGTGGTGGCCTCAAATAAATATAAGGCCCCCAGCCAAGGCAACAAAACTAGCTACAAGCTAAAAACTACTGACCGCTCGCTAAGTTCATTCCCTGTGGAATACGACCTCGGCTTAGCGGCGTCAGTAAGGGACAGCGAGGGACAATCAGGCTGGGTCGTTTCATTAATTAGGGGTTATTAAAGCTAAAGGCTCAGCGGCGCGGGCTGGCTCGTTGGCAAAAGTCGGGGAGGGTTTTGAATGGGTTGTCGCGACGGACCTCGGCGGCGAGGTCGGTATACGGAACGCGGTCTAGATTTGTTTATTCTAAGGGTGCTGGTTTCCCTACAGCTTTCCTGAATCTTTGTGATCTCGTCGTCGGACTCGACGAGTGTATGCCGAGGACGGCGAATCTTACTAAAGCGAGAGGGAGTGTACTGGGTTGCCTTTGAAATCAAAGGGTTTTGGTGCTTTTCAGCGGATTCGAAGAAACGCTTTGTAAGGCGCTTCATAAACTGTTTTAAGGTAGCCATTCCGCCTCGAGCGCCCGTTCGAGTCGCACGCATCCCACCTCCACGCAGCTCTCCGCTACGACCGTAGCAGCGGACCCCCGGCGCTACGCCCCCGTAGCCTCGCGCCACCGCCGACCGCTACGCGCACCGCAGCTCGGACTTCGCATCGTCACAGCGTAGGTACGTTAGCTCGCCTACGCGTGCTACGTAGCTCCGCCCACTCCGTAGCAGTGCTACGAAACTTGCTACGCAGTCTCTTAGCGTGCTACGAGGTGACTCGTTTCGGTTGCAAGTGAATTTATTCGCTTGCTACCGATAGAGATTTGCCCTTCAGGTAAAATCCACTGTTTGTGGTACTTGGTGGATACCTTACGGTGCCAACTAAGCCAAGTGGTGTTGACCCGACACACCTACCAAGCCCCTTCAGGGCTTGGTAAAGTCGGAAGGGTTTAGGAGCGCGGCCTTGGGGGATCTCCTAGTCGCGCCCTAAATTCTAACCCCGTTTCTTTCAGTGTGCACCTGGTGACGGCTGGGTGTGTCTACCCCTACGTCACCAGCTTGGTCGAAAGACCCATAGGGCCCCACTGCACATTAAGATTGGCAGTGGGTATACAAGCTTAGGGCTCACCCCAGGTACTCACCTCCCTGACCGAACCCGGCAGGGAGGGTACTCATCTCCGGGAGCTCCCACCCGGGGAGTAAGGCTTAGTGGCCCTTCAGGCCCAAGACAGTTGTGCTGCCGGAGAGTTTGTTTGAGCTTTCTTCTCCCCGGCTAGAGCACTAGGAAACGCTCAAGGGAAGGGCTCTTTTTGGGAAACTGTCTTTAGGGACAGGAGCTTAGCTCTCCCCCCCCCCCCTCTCAGGATGGACGCCTCGAGCGCCATACCTACTCCTTCCCCATCGGTGGCCACCATTATGGTAAACAGTGCCCCGATCCCCGACCACTCTCTCCCCTCTCCCGGCGTAGCAGATGCCCTTATGGCACTGTGCGCCGCCCTTAGTTCAAAGTACAAAGACGACCCCGATGTTGCGTTGTTCAACGCAATTCTTGAACGTATCCAGGCTGAGATGACCACTGTCCCGTCATCTCCACCTAGGGTGTCAACCCCCCCTCCCTCTATAGTGTTGGCACCTGCAAAACCATTCCCCCCCCCGCCACCACAAAAGTGCCCCCCCCCCCACGACGCTCGGTCGTAGTTCTTCCCCCGCACCCGTTCGGTGCCCCCCTCCCCCCCCCACCCCTGCCACATCAATGTCTGACATCGCCCAATTCAGCGATGCCTTGGACAGCCAGCTCACTCCCGAGCTGAGCGCCCCCGCCTCCGCCCCCGTCCCCTCCAACACAATGGAGTATGAGTCTGGCTCCGAGTCAGACTCGGATGGACACCACTCCTCGAGCTCCTCGGACAGCTTCATAGTTGTCCAGGGCAAGAGGAAGAAGAGGTCAAATGCTGCCCAGTCAGCACCCAAGGCGAAGAAGCCGACCCAAAAGGCCCCCTCAGGCCAATCTTCCCCTCTCCCCTCCCCAGCCCCCTCTCGCCCCGCTTCACGCGCTGGTACCTCCCAGCAACGAAGCCGCTCCCACAGCCCCATGGCCATTGCAACCCCGGCACCCATCGCCCCCCCTAAGATGAAATCCCCACCCCCTTTCTTCGTCCACGAAAAAACCAAGTGGACCGAAATCTCTGCGGCGTGCAATGCACGCCACATCAAATTCACACGTGCCCAGACTGTCAATCTGGGCATTAAAGTAACAGTCCCCACGGCCACTGATTACAGAGGCCTACACAAACTCCTCCGGGAAAGGAACATTCAGTTCCATTCCTACTCCTTCGAGGAGGAAAAACAAATACGTGTGGTCGTACGTAATGTCCCACACGAAATATCCGTCCAGGATATTCTCAGCGACCTTAAGTCGCAAAAAATTCCGGTGGCTGAGGTCCACCGAATGCACCGTCGTGGGGGTAAACCCTACGACATGATCCTGGTCGTTTGCGACCCAGTTGAGGGGTATCACCCCATTTTCAAACTCAGCCAAGTCTGTAGGCTCTCGGGCATTAAAACCGAGAACCCAAATAGGAGTGGCATAGTTGGGCAGTGTCATCGCTGCCAACTCTACGGCCACACTCAGCGTAATTGCTACGCTAAGCCAAGATGCGTCAAGTGCCTGGGTGACCACGGCACCGCTGACTGCACACGCCCTAAGGACCGATCCCAATGTGTCGAGCCTCCCAGCTGCGTGCTGTGTGGTGAGACCAAGCACCCGGAAAATTACCGGGGCTGCCCCAGGGCACCAAAGTCTTCTTCTCCCTCACTGGCAAAGCGCGGTAACGTCCGCCAGTTTAGGGAGCGCCCCACCCAAGCCACCAACACCCCAATGGCTCAAAACCATCAGCGCCCTAATCCCTGGAGGGCAGCAAATCACAAGGCCCACTTCCCGGCCTTGAGGACCACTACCCCTCAGGCTTCACAGGCCTTCAGGCCTCCCCTAACGCCTCACCTTCTAAGGCCATCCCCGCCCTTATGGATGTAGATATCCCCCCATTCTCCCCGCCAACGGCTTCTCGCGCGGCTCTCGCAAAGACGAGGCCCCCCGCACGCCTATCACCACCCTCCCCTCCCCCACCAAAGGCTACTCCCGCAGCTGATCCAGCTGTTTTAGTCGAGTCAGTCGAAAATGTTGATGAGAATCTGTCTCTCATCACTTTCTTGGCCTTTTATTCTGATAGGGCCCTCGCCTTAAACGCGGCACTCAAATCCAGCGGAGGCAACCATGCTTCAATCTATAAGAACTTCAGTGATGTAACTCACTATATTTACAAATTCCACTCCATAGTTAATGGATAAGTCCACTAACCGTAGGCTCAAACCGAAGGCCCTCCGGATAGGGCTCTTCAATGCCAATGGCCTTCTGAGCCAGCGTGACGAAATCGCCACATTCCTCCGCGATCATCAAATTGATGTACTTCTGGTCCAAGAGACCTTTCTCAAGCCCCAACATCGAGACCCTAAAATTGCAAACTACCGTTTAGTTCGCAACGATAGGACCCGATGTCACAGGGGAGGTACCCTTATCTACTATAAAAACTCACTCTACTGCATCCCTGTGGATCCTCCCACTCTTGCACAAATAGAGGTCTCTGTCTGTCGGCTAGGTATGACAGGCCATCAGCCCATCACGGTCATCTCCTCTTACATCCCTCCTCCTAGCGCCAGCAACACGGCGGCTAACACCTCGGAGATAAAAGATGACCTCATAAAACTTCTCGGCTTGAGTGATTCCGTCATTCTGGCGGGTGACCTCAATGCCAAACACCCCTCGTGGAATAGCCTCACGGCCAACCCCAGGGGGAGAGTCGTTTTCGAACTCTCTGGCCCCCTCAACTTTGATGTCATCGCTCCGATGCATCCCACTCACTACCCTCATGACCCCAACTTTCGTCCTGATGTGCTCGACATTGCTCTCTTAAAGAATGTTAGCCTAAGGCTGCATTCTGTGGAGACAATTGACGAGCTAAATTCGGACCACAGGCCCGTTATTCTGGAGCTTGACCCCAGATCGGGAACCATGGACCCCACTCAACCCCCTCCTTCCCGAGTGATCACTGACTGCAGAAAAGTAAGCGAAAAGCTGAAAATCACCACGTCACCTCACTTGGATAAGATCCCAGATCTCATCGAGTCTGCCGCCGATACGACGGCTGCGGTCGACTCCTTCACGGAACATGTGCGATCCGTCCTGAGCGAATGCTCAAAGGAGGTCCCGGCGATGAGCGATCATCGCTGGAAACTCCCGGACGAGGTGCGTGCTCTGCTGACGGAGAAGAACGCGGCGGTCCGTGCCTACTCATCCTTTCCCTGCCACAGTATTAAAGTTCACATGCGCTACTTACAGCGTAAAGTAAGTCGCGCCATCGCTGAACTGCGTAGCAGTCGCTGGGAAAGGATGCTTGGCGACCTCGAACCCAATCACCAGGCCTTCTGGGAACTCCAGAGGAAGTTACGCGCCTCTGAGGTTACAACTATGCCTCCCCTCACTCGCCCTGACAATACCATCGCATTTGAAGACGATGAGAAAGCAGAATGCCTGGCCGACAGCCTAGAGTCCTAGTGCTCTCCTAGCTCCTACCCGGTTGACCCAGTTCACCTCGCCAAGGTGGACGCTGAGGTCGAACGTAGGACTTCTCTCCCCCCGTCGAAGACCCCGAGGACCCCCTCCCCCCCATCACTCCAGATGAGGTGAAGGATATAATCGGGAAACTCAAACCCAGGAAAGCCCCTGGGTCAGACGGTATCACCAACAAGGTGTTCCGTTTTTTCCCAGCTTCCCTTATCATGTTGATGACTGCCATTTTCAACGGCGCTCTGTCCAACAACATGTTCCCACAATCGTGGAAAGAGGCGACCGTTATCGGTATTCCAAAACCGGGAAAGCCAAAGTCCTCCCCTAATAGCTATCGCCCCATCAGTCTGCTCAAGGTCTTATGTAAAATCTACGAGCGCCTTATTTATAAGCGACTCAGGGACTATGCCGAAGCCAAGGGCCTCCTCCCAAATGAACAGTTTGGCTTTCGAGCTAATCACTCATGTGTCCAACAGGTTTACCGTATCGTTGAACATATCAGCGACCGCACTCAACGCGGTTTAAAAACGGGAGCCGTGTTCTTTGATATAGCGAAAGCTTTCGACAAAGTCTGGCACAATGGCTTAATTTATAAGCTATACAAACTCGGCGTGCCTGACCGTCTCGTGCTCATCATACGAGACTATTTGTCGAATCGCACCTTTCGGTATCGTATCGAAGGTGCGCTTTCCTCCCCCCACCCTATCCAAGCCGGCGTCCCTCAAGGCGGTGTGCTCTCACCCTTATTTTTCACGCTGTTCACAAGCGACATTCCCAGAAATGACAAGACGCAGTTAGCTCTTTTTGCCGATGACACGGCCATCTATTGCTCAGGCAGTAGTGAAAAGTCAATAGCCAAAAATCTCCAGAAGGCGGCCATCGACCTAGGCGATTGGTTTAAATTCTGGAGATTTGAAGTTAATCCCGAGAAAAGCCAGGCGGTCTTGTTTTACAAGCAGCGGGCTAGACTCGTTCCCAAACCACCGAGTCCGATCACCATGTTTGGTAAGCAGATCCCGTGGGAAAAGCAAGCCAAATATCTAGGTGTGATACTAAACCACAGACTCACTTTTGCTGAGCACATAAAAACGGTACGTTCGCGCGCCGCTTTTGCTCTAGGTAGACTCCACTCCATGCTGAATGCACGCAGCAAGCTGTCCCTTAAATGTAAACTGCGCATTTACACAACGTGCATTCGCCCGATTATGACTTATGCGTGTGCCACATTCGCACACACAAAGTCAAAGCAAAGGACAGGATGCAAGTAGTCCAAAACCGGTTTCTCCGAAAAGCCACGGGCGCCCCGTGGTTTATTAGGAATGAACGACTTCATGTCGACCTCAAAATCCCGACAATAAAACAATTCATGAAACGTCTTACAAAGCGTTTTATTGAATCAGCTGAGAAACACAGCAACCCTTTGATTTCAAAGGCCTCACAATACACTCCCTCTCGTATTAGCAAGATTCGCCGTCCTCGGCATACACTCGTCGAGTCAGATGACGAGATCACAACGATTCAGGAAAGCTGTAGGGAAACCAGCACTCTTAGAAAAAACAAACACAGACCGCGTTCCGTATTCCGACCTCGCCGCCGAGGTCCGTCGCGACGCCCCATTCAAAACCCTCCCCGACTTTTGCAAACGAGCCAGCCCGCGCCGCTGAGCCTTTAGCTTTAATAACCCCTAAATAATAAAACGACCCAGCCTGATTGTCCCTTGCTGTCCCAAACTGACGCCGCTAAGCCGAGGTCGTATTCCATAGGGAATGCCCTTAGCGAGCGGTCAGTAGTTTTAGCTTGTAGCTAGATTTGTTGCCTTGGCTGGGGGCCTTAAATTCTTTTGAGGCCACCACAGGTTAGTCCGGTTAAGCAGTTGCTAGCCCTTGCGTGTTAACTTGCTAGTGGTCATACCGAAAAAAAAAAATAAATAAAAAAAAAAAATGTTTTAAGGTAGGGATTTTAAGGTCGACATGAAGTCGTTCATCCCGTACATACCACGGGGCGCCCGTGGCTTTTCGGAGAAATCTGTTTTGGATTACTTGCATCCTGTGGATTTGCTTTGGCTTTGAGTGTGCGAATACAGCACACGCATAAGTCATTATCGGTCGAATGCACGTAGTGTAGATGCGCAGTTTACATTAAAAAGGATAGCTTGCTGCGTGCATTCAGCATGGAGTGGAGTCTACCCAGAGCGAATGCAGCACGCGAACGTACCGCACTAATGTGCTCAGCAAAGGTGAGTCTATGGTTGCGATTGAGCCAAAATTCGGCTCTACGTGATTTTTAGACTCATTTTGCTTGTTATTTTTACTTTGAGCCGAAACCTTTGGAGCCTTTATTTATTGTTTTTATGAAAAAAACCCTTACAATATATATATATTTAGATTCGTTAGACCTTACCCTATAACCTAGAATACAAATTTTATTGCTAACTTTACACAATAAAAAGTTTCTAGAACAAAAACTGCAAAATTTACATCATAACAAACTTTCACTATACATTTTCCTTAATATCTATAAAACTACAAGTCCTATCGACTTAATTCTTTTTGTAAAATAGGTTTTGGGTCGAGACCTTTATTTTGACACAAATTTCAAAACGATATCTCTACAAACAAAAAACCTCATTTTCAACTTACGTAATTTTTTCGTAACGTCAAAAATTCTACTTAAAAATTTCCTTACAAAATCTAAAAATACTATCATATTGGAGTCTTATTGGATCTAGCATGCACAAATAATACTTATAAAACTAATTAGACAATAATTAAAGCTAAACTGCTATTTAAAATCTAGCAAATTCTAATGAGTTTCTTTCAAACTTTAAGACAACATTTCCCTATTCACATGGTCGCCCCTACCACTACTTGCGCCTAGGGACGTGGATGGGGTCTCGTCGCCGACAGTATATTTTAAGATATTTACTTACAATTTTTTAAATCCAAAATAAAACTTGTGGAGACCCAAAATGCAGACTGCGACACAATACGACTTGAAACTTTCTGGCGGAATGTGTACCTATAGCGATTGAGAAAGTACTTGAGAAACAAACTGAAAACTAAATAGTGATTTTCAAATATTTTAAAAAAATATTTCGACGCGGCTCCGGCAGCTGAAATTGCATGGGGGCGCTTGAGATAAGCCCCTTTGATCCCCCCACAGTGGCAGATTCCTCAAATTCAGAGGACTCGATTCTAAACCCAACCCAAACTGAAAACTTTTTAAAGAATTCAAACAAAAAATCGTAAGTTGACATGTGATTAGATTGAGTGTGAATATACAGACAATTTTGGTTGTCATATATTAAATCCATTTGGTGGCAAGAAATAGTACTCTTTAATTTAGTCTGTTAACAATGACCGTGAAAGGGTGTTTTATAGTGTCCCGGTTAATTTCACCAAAAATATAAAAATAAACTATTTAATTATTCTTTCTGCATCAATATTACAAGAAATATTTATGAAACCACATTTTAAATGTAGAATTTCAAAA
Organism: Melanchra persicariae; assembly: GCA_947386135.1. NCBI lineage: Eukaryota > Metazoa > Arthropoda > Insecta > Lepidoptera > Noctuidae > Melanchra > Melanchra persicariae. The sequence continues at coordinate 5,294,009 of OX376673.1, read as the reverse complement.
TAAATCAAAATAGTTTATAAATTTAAAGTTGAAGTAAAAACCGTAATTTACTTTAAATGACATCATAAAAGACCCACACAATATTTTTCATGTCATTCGTTCACGAAAATAGTCTATGGATCCGAACTTCGTCTGCGTGTCCGAAAACAAAACAGAGTAGGGTCACAAACGAAACTTCGTTTATATTTCGTTCGTTTACGAAGTTTCGTTTCAGAGAAAGAGATTAGACCTCCTGTTTCGTTTAGGCAACAAAGATACTGTTAGATTCGGACATCAGATATAATAAATATATACTGACTTTATATAAAAATATAAACTTACGTTTTGCGACTCTTATACAATGACACCATCCACCACCGTCTTTTTCGTCTTTCTTTTGTTTTCAAATATTCACCACAGAGCAAAATAATAGCAGCTGCTGCAGCAAGGCGTTTTCTTTTATCCATATTGAAGAACGAACAAGCGGACAGCTCGGTTCAACAGCGCGATGTGTAGCGGCGTTGCCACGGACGGCTCGGCTGGCGTAGGATCGTGCTACCCCGCGTCGTTTAAACGAGCAGGCTTGCGTCCGTATTTAGCCGAGCCGCATCTCCACGGACGGCTCGGCTCGCGTAGGATCGGGCTAGCCCGCGTCGTTTAATCGTAGCTATAGAGATTCAACATCTGTCTGCTAATAAAATCAAATTCCAGCCTCAAAATTAGCAATCAAAGTTTTTCATTCAACAACTAAATTAATAAATCATATTCTTTTTTCGTGAAAGTTTGCAACACAAGCGCGGGAGTGTACCTGACGCTTGTTGGGAATCAGAGGGGCGCGACCGGCCATTTGCACCAATGAGCGAGCTCTATTCGGTGCGTGCAGCAACGAGTTCACGTGTATTTGTTTACATTAATGACACGATTAAGGAGTGCTCGTATTCTTATTTGAAAAGTGGTTATGATACGGATTTGTATGACAGTATTTATTAAGCATGTCGTCTAATAATGAAGTCCCTTTGTACTGTTCTGATGAAGACTCGGAAGACGTTCAGGAGGCGAAGAAAAGGCGTGGTGAATCGAGGAATTGGATGTTTGTGGAGAAATTTTTGAATGTTCGTGCCGCTGAAGAAGTCGTAAAAGTAGAAAATACTTGGTCGTTGGGTTGGGTAACTACTCATATGACGCTATATGGAAAAAAAACGCTTTTATAGGTGCAATAAAGTACCACGCAAGGGAGAGCAGTGTGTTGCACAGATGTATTTGTTATTTGAGGCGAACTCGGACGCGGTGTTACTCTATCGCACTGATTGCGAGCATAACCACGATTCCATCAAAAGTAGTCACAGTTTTGGTATTTGCGACGAAACTAAATTGGAAATTAACAAGCTTTTCGACCTCTGCTTAAAGCCGAAAGCCATCTGAAGAAGATAGATGTACTTAAAATACCTACAAGACAGCAGCTCTACAACTATTTGGCAGATCGCAGGCGTATAAAGTATGGGCCGTCCTCAATTCACCTAGGAGAGTTAGAAAAATGGATAATTAACCGCACAGATGTTCCTGACGATGAGAATAAAGTTTTTGTGATAGCTTATCATATTTTAGAAAATGACCCACCTAGCTTCCGCTTCGTTTTGTCTTCTAAGAATTTATTAAAACTGTGCCTTACTGCCGAAATTTTACATGCGGATGCTACCTACAAACTAATCTGGCAAGGGTTTCGTGTTCTAGTAATTGGAACAACGGACAAAAACCAAAAATTTCATCGAATTTGCTTAACAGTATCTACACATGAACGCAAAGAAGATTTTGAAGCTGTGTATAAGGGATTGAAAGACAGTATTTTTTCCATTTTTAACCGACTCCAAAAAAAGGAGGAGGTTCTCAATTCAGTTGTATTTTTTATTTTTTTATTTTTTTTTTATTTTTTATGTTTGTTACCTCAGAACTCCGTCGTTCATGAACCGATTTGCAAAATTTTTTTTCCCCTTGCTTGATATGCTTCCAGATTGGTCCCATTTTTTTCAAAATCCAGTTCTGATGATGGAATCTATGAGAAATCGAGGGAACTCCTCAAATATTATAGGCAACCATATAGTTATTTTGGTATTTTCATCGAGAACTTAAGCATCTACAGTCAAAAAGTAACATTTGATGAAGTGGAACTGGTGGAGAAGATCAGAAACCAGTGGCCAACGGAACTTGACACTCGCATAAATATCACAATGCAACTATGACAATGCAAATAAACAAATGATTCTGAATAGTTATGTTGAGAATGGTATCATCAAACTGATCTGATGATGATGGAGCTGGATGGTAGGCACCGGAACTGCGTAACCTCCTGAGTCCTACCATCCTTTAAAAAGAACAATTTGCTCGACGCCATTAAGTCCCGACTTTTATGGGATTACTGTAGTATAATGACCGCATGTACTTTTGATTTATTCCCTTTATGTCGAGCCGAAAACCTTGTCTCGCTTCTATTACCCTTATGTCGAGCTTAGTTTTCTGTCCCGTTTCTATTCCCTTTATGTCGAGTTTATTTACCACGCTTTTATTACCTTTATGTCGAGTTTAATAATATCATATTTTAGAAGTACAGTCACGTCCAATGAAATGCACATGCACATAATTTAGAATCAATTAAACACAAAAAAGAATTTAAAAACAACTAATAACTTTAACCATACAGTACAGCTATGTACCTACTATTATATTTTTTAATAACCATCGAAGTATGTCATAATATCAGTATATAATTAATATTCGAAATTATGTGCATGATGAAAAAGTACCTAAGTATCTTTTAAAATATTAAGTTCATTTATTATACGGACTAGATTATTATTGACTAACCGAAAATCAATGACGCATTGGTGATTTTACATAAATTAAGTACAGCAATATTAAGACGTGTTGTCGGTGTACCTAAAATAATACGTAATGTAGATATACATTAGCGCAACTCAAGTTCGAATAACAGGAATGTGCGAAAGACATCTAAGACTTACTTAGATGTCACTTTCGCACATATATATGTCGCAGATCGCCTAATGGAATGTCAAGCGTTTATCATAATTTTAATTTAGTTTGTTTAATTTGATTTTTAGTCTGGCAATGCTTGAGTGTGTTTAGTCGAATAAGTTGTCGTTGGTCATTTTTGAAGTTTATAAAAAGGCGGTAGACTTGTGCAGTTGACACATTTGAAGTGTGATCGTGGCGACCAACGGTTGACTTGGCTAACCTCACTACATTCCATTTTTATTTTATTTCAATCCGAAAATACATTTTTAATCCTTTTATTATTTTTATTGTAAAGTGTTGCGAACAGTAAAGTTGAGTGTACCGAACAGTGCCTGTGTATTATTTCACGCCGGACTCCACGTGCCATCATGACCGACCAACAAAATAATGAAGACACCCCTAATCTGTCGTCATCAGAAGTGGGATGCCCACGTGCTTCCCGACCCGAACCTGATGGAGATGAAAAATGGCGCATGATGTTCGAGCAACAGAACCAGAACTTTCTTGCAATGTTGCAAGCAATGTCACCTGCTTCAAGCAAGAAAGTGCAGCTACCCGAGTTTGATCCCGAGAAACCAAACGTCGATGCACGTGCGTGGGTCACCACCGCTGATATGTGCATGGCGGATTGTGAGCTTCAAGGTGCGTCACTTATGATTACTTTGAGCCGAGCGCTGAAGGGCCAAGCGTCGTCGTGGTTGTCACAGATTTCGTTTCCTGGCATGACATGGAACGATTTCAAGGACGTATTTGTGGCAAGATATGATTGCCCCGAAACACCAGCTGCTTCGCTTATTAATCTTAATAACAGTGCACCAAAAGAAGGTGAGTGTTTTGCTGCTTATTCCTCACGTGTGCTTACGTCATTAATGTCACGCTGGAAGAACCTGACGGTGGAGCAGATAGCTATTTCTACCGTGCTAGCACACATGTCACACCTCGATCATCGTGTCCAGCGACTGGCATTCACTACCGACATCGACACAAGATCTAAACTACAACAAGAACTTCGTGCGATGTCGTTCCTGAAACGCAAAAACCCGTTTCACCAGGGTGCTCCAGGTGTGGAGAGCAAGCATTTCAAGCCTAACCCTACAACTAGTGCACCCAAGTGCTACGTATGTGGTAAGGCAGGCCACAAGGCTTCTACGTGTTACCAGAGAAGAGACAGCAAGACTGAAAGAAGACCCCACTCCTCAAGCTCTTCTCCTGGGAGTACATCATCTGTTCCGGCGAAGCCCAAGAACACCAGCTCCGTTACCTGCTTCCGGTGCAAGAGCCGAGGCCACTACGCGAACCGTTGTCCTGCAGCAGCCCAGGGTTCCGGCAGCAGCGGCACTGGTGGCGCTGGTGCAGCTCCTGAACAACGTCGTGTGGACTTGTGCGTGGTTAACGCGCCTACTGGTACTCTGCGTCACTCTGGTGAGTCATTTAATTTTTGTTATGATTCTGGAGCAGAGTGTTCATTAATGAGAGATTCTATTTCGTGTAAATTTAATGGTGAGCGTAATTATACTGTCGTTACTATGACGGGTATTGGTCAAACTTCCGTGAATAGTAACCTGAACATTTTAGTTAATGTTGATATTGGTAACATTGCTTTAGATATTGTTTTTCATGTTTTACCTGATGAATATCTTCAACATGACATCGTGATTGGACGTGAAATTTTGATTAATGACTTGGTGATTAACATGACTTCTAAAACTTTAACCTTTTCGAAAAATTTACCTAATGTGAACATTTTAAATGTAGAGTCGAATGTAGAGTCGAATGTAGAGTCGAATGTAGAGTCGAATGTAGAGTCGAATGTAGAGTCGAATGCAGAGTCGCATATCAACTCGTGTGTCGAATTGAATGTTGACTCAAGCATCGATTTACGTACCATTTTAAATGTAGAGTCAGATGCAGTTAAATTTAACGGTATTGATACCGACGTTTCTCCAGATATCAAAAAAGCCAGACTTATTTTAATTTTAAATCAATTTTCAAATAACTTTATTTTTGGAACACCTAGCTCTCCCGCAAATATTGACCCTATGGAAATTAGACTCAAAGATCCCAATAAGACAGTTTATCGTCGTCCTTACCGGTTGAGTCCCCAGGAAAGACAGGTAGTGCGTAATAAAATTGAAGAACTTCTCTCCTCTAATGTGATCCGCCCAAGCTCCTCACCTTTCGCCAGTCCTATTCTTCTGGTGAAGAAGAAGGATGGCAGCGACCGCATGTGCGTTGATTATCGCGAATTGAACGATAACACAGTGCCTGACAGATTTCCATTGCCAATGATTTCCGACCAAATTAATAGGCTTCACGGTACTCATTACTTCACAACTCTAGATATGGCTAGTGGATTCCACCAAATACCAGTTCATCCGGATTCCATTGAGCGCACTGCATTTGTTACGCCCGACGGGCAATACGAGTATTTAGCCATGCCATTCGGTTTGCGCAATGCCCCTTCGGTTTTTCAACGTGCAGTGACTAAAGCCTTAGGAGAGCTTGCAAATACGTTTGTCGTGGTCTACATGGATGATTTAATGGTCGTAGCGTCAAATGTCGATCAAGCTCTACATAGGTTGCAATTAGTTTTAGATGTTTTGACAAAGGCTGGATTCTCATTTAATCTCAAAAAATGTTCATTCCTCAAACAAAAAGTTGAGTACCTGGGTTTTGAGGTTAGCTCTGGTGAAATTAGACCGAACCCTAAAAAGATAGAAGCCCTTGTTTCTCTCCCTCCCCCAAAGACTGTAACTCAGTTACGACAATTTATTGGTCTGGCATCGTACTTTCGCCAATTCATCCCAAAATTCTCGCAGATCATGGCTCCTCTTTATGCTCTGACAAGTGTCTCTAAAGGTAACATCAAATGGGAACCTTCTCACGAGACTGTTAGACAAACAATTATCTCTGCCTTAACCAACCACCCTGTTCTGACTATATTTGACCCAAACTGTCCCATTGAATTGCACACAGATGCCAGTTCGTTAGGTTATGGTGCAATTTTGATTCAGAAAAAGGATGCCAAACGTTGCGTGGTCGCCTACTATAGCAAACGCACCACAGCTATAGAGTCTAAATACCACTCATATGAGTTGGAGACTCTCGCAGTTGTGAATGCGGTTCGGCATTTTAGGCATTACTTGTACGGCAACCATTTTACAGTTATGACCGATTGTCACGCTCTTGAGTCCACTCGTAAAAAGCTTGATCTCACACCTAGGGTTCATAGGTGGTGGGCATTTTTGCAGTCGTTTGACTTTAACATTATTCGTGTTGATGGAAAACGGATGCAACATGCTGACTTTTTCTCTCGAAATCCCGTACCTGACAAAACCCCATTCACAAAGGTAGAGCAGAAGCAAATCAATATCACGAATTTCTCTGCCAATTGGTTGCTGGCTGAGCAACAACGTGATAACGAAATCTCTGAGCTCATGGTTAAACTTAAAGACGGGAATCTTGACAATGATATCGCAAAAACTTACGAGATCAGATCTGGTGTTTTACATCGTAAGATACAGCGCAACAATAGGAGTTTATGTCTGCCTATAGTACCTAGAGCTTTGAGATGGTCTATTGTTAGCACCACTCACGAGTCCCTTATGCACCTAGGCTGGGAGAAAACCCTTGAAAAAATGTACGATTTGTATTGGTTCGAGCATATGGCAAAATTTGTTAGGAAATTTGTTGAGAATTGTGTTGTTTGCAAAATTTCTAAATCGCACTCAGGCAAAGTTTCAGCGGAATTACATCCCATTCCTAAAATAGCGATCCCTTGGCATACCCTTCATATTGATGCTACAGGCAAGTTAAGTGGCAAAAATGATAAGAAAGAGTATGTCTTTGTTCTCATTGACGCCTTCACAAAATATGTGCTTCTACATCACACCCTGAATATTAATAGTGCTAGTGCTATTCGTGCTTTAAAAAGCTGTGTCACATTGTTCTGAGCACCGACGCGAGTAATCGCAGACCAGGGCCGTTGTTTTGCAAGTACTGACTTCAGCGAGTTTTGTTCCTCTCATAATATTAGTTTGCACTTAATTGCTACTGGTAGTTCCCGCGCGAATGGTCAGGTAGAGAGGGTTATGAGCACTCTAAAAAATATGCTCACGGCAGTAGAGACTAGCAAGGACCGTTCATGGCAAGACTCTATCCCAGATGTGCAGTTAGCTCTTAATTGCACTGTGAATAGAGTAACCAAACACAGCCCTCTAGAACTTCTCATAGGTAAAGTCGCACGTCCTCTAGATTTAATGTTTTCCGATGAGCCCGAAATTAGTATTGACGAAGTAAGATCGGACGCTGTCGTTAACATAAATAGGAATGCAAATTATGAGAAAGCAAGATTTGATTCCAATAAAGCTAAGTTTGATCGATTTGTCGTAGGTGATTTTGTTCTCTTGAAAAACGAAGAGAGAAATCAGACAAAACTTGACCCTAAGTATAAAGGTCCATTTAAGGTCGTTGAAGTGTTAGACGGTGACAGATACAATTTAAAGTCTCTAACAAGTAATCGCCACTATAAATATGCTCACGATCGCCTTAGAAAAATGCCTGATTCTAATGTTCCAATGGAAATTAATGATGATGTAGAGACTAATGAATGAACCTGTTTAATTTTTGGAATTGTAATTTTTTATTTCTATCATTACTCTTTCCCAATACGTTACCGCTGGCTAAGCGAGTTAGTTATGCAAACTATCGCTGGTTAAGCGTTAGTGGTGTTCTCGCTGGTTAAGCGAGTGATGTTGACTATCGCTGGTTAAGCGTTAGTGGTGTTCTCGCTGGTTAAGCGAGTGATGTTGACTATCGCTGGTTAAGCGCTAGTAGTGAAATCGCTGGTTAAGCGAGTTGTGTTGACTATCGCTGGTTAAGCGTTATTGTTATAATCGCTGGCTAAGCGAGTTGTGTTGACTATCGCTGGTTAAGCGTTAGTGTTATAATCGCTGGTTAAGCGGATTATGTTGACTTTCGCTGGTTAAGCGTTAGTTGTTGAAACGCTGGTTAAGCGTATTATGGTGTGCTTTCGCTGGTTAAGCGTTATTATTATTATTATCACTGGTTAAGTGATAGGATTTGTAACGCTGGTTACGTGCTACAATTTTAAGCACTGGTTAAGCACTGCAGTGAATTACACTACTGGGTAAGTAGTGATGTATGGCACTGGTTAAGTGCTGTGGATTTGTTTGATAGAGTCCTAAATGCTTTCAGAATTTTGTGCTTTCAGTAATGTTTAATTTATGCTTTCTTATTATGAGTATTGCGTTTTAATCTGACCCAATCATTTTGTGAGAATGTCCCTGACGTGGGTCAGGATAGCCGAGTGAACTAGTTACTTTTCTGGATTATTTGTCTTTTCAGGTACCTCATCCCACGAGGTCGTGTGAAGGTCAGAAATGGCCGTGTCGCAGATCGCCTAATGGAATGTCAAGCGTTTATCATAATTTTAATTTAGTTTGTTTAATTTGATTTTTAGTCTGGCAATGCTTGAGTGTGTTTAGTCGAATAAGTTGTCGTTGGTCATTTTTGAAGTTTATAAAAAGGCGGTAGACTTGTGCAGTTGACACATTTGAAGTGTGATCGTGGCGACCAACGGTTGACTTGGCTAACCTCACTACATTCCATTTTTATTTTATTTCAATCCGAAAATACATTTTTAATCCTTTTATTATTTTTATTGTAAAGTGTTGCGAACAGTAAAGTTGAGTGTACCGAACAGTGCCTGTGTATTATTTCACGCCGGACTCCACGTGCCATCATGACCGACCAACAAAATAATGAAGACACCCCTAATCTGTCGTCATATACTTGTCCCTCTTACACATTTATAGTTATCAGCGTTGCGCGTTCCATGTCTATGAAGGGCAAAATTTACCAGTGCCCTTTTAACCTTGAAAGAGTGCACTACGTACGTAGGTAACTACTGTGTAAGTGCAAGTTCTGTAGTGGTTAAAAACGTTTGATAGCATGAAACACGTAAGTACCATTGTTTTTCTATATGTAATCTATATTTATTTGTTTTATAAATGTAAATGTAACTATTGCGTTAGTACCTAGCTACATATCAAAATATTCAAAATACATAAAACATAGTATAAAAATACATAAATACGTAATGATACAATGTACATGTTTTCAATTTATGGTTCAATATAAGTAGTATCTAATAAATTTCGAATAATATAATCGTTATAAAGTATAGTAATTAATCGAAATCCAAAGCCGAAAAGATCCCACGTTCAAGTGTTTTTTTCTACAGATAACTAGCGTCAAAAATATCGGCCATTTTGTGACAGTTGGCGTGCACGTTCTGACATGAATGGGAAATTTTTGAATGTAACGCTTAAAATTAACATGTTGTGGCTAGTTTCTAGTAAAAGTTATATAACATTTTCATTCATATTACATTTTTCTGTTGTATTTAATATAAAACATTTTCGTTATTTTATTTGAATATTTTTTTACTTACAAATAAAAACTTAAAATTTTAATGATCTTTCTAGACATCTACTTTGTGTAATATATATTTATGCAATAAGGGGCCTGGGTAAAATAGATAATAAGCTATAGTTTTAAACAAATTTCCAAATTTTGTCAACTAGCCAATTATTGTTTATGACCGTTACCTGTGCGTTTCAAGCTTAGTAATTAAAAGCATTAGAAATTCTTATTTAGAACACTATGTACTTATTCCAAACCTATGAATTGAGAACTTATTTGAATTGAAGATATACATTATGTATTTTGAATTTATGTATTTTTACTTCATGAATTCCAATCATATGTATTTTGAATATACATATATCATACGACTGGAATTTATGATATGTATCTTAACTGTCTGATACGTTTTCACGGCCAGCCCGCAATTCTAAATCAATTTAGAAGAATTATTCTTAATTTTTAATTCTATTTAGAAGTACTTAGTTACTTGGGTATTTTTTAAGTCTTCATGTGATACGCCGACTTATTTACTTATTATAACAAATATTTTAGGTAAGATTTTTCGATTGTCGTACTTGACTTTTCTAATGGATTTTATTTCTCTTTAGGATTACCTACTGAAGATGTATGAAGTATAATCACAATATCAATGATGGATTTAATTACCATAATAAATATTTTGGAAGGCAACGAAATAGGTGACATTAATGCTGAACTAAACGATGGGAGTATACATGCACCACCACCAGAACCTATCCAACACGAAAACTTAGAAAAAGATGATTCTAGCGAATCTTACGAATTATTAAACCTCGATCAACAAAATACCGCTAGTGTAGATATAATTAAAAAACCCGAATGTAGCACATCAACCCCTCAAAATGAAGATAATCAAGAACCCGGCTGCAGCACATGGGGTAATTTTAACACAGAAGAAAGACCTCAAGACGGCAGTAGCCAAACGAATCAAGAACCCGGCTGCAGCACATGGGGTAATTTTAACACAGAAGAAAGACCTGAAGACGGCAGTAGCCAAGAGAATCAAGAACTTGGATGCAGTTCATTGAGGAATACTGATAATAATTTAATTTTCGTCGAAAGTCAAAAAGGTGGTAAAATTTTATTGAAAGATGGCTACCGGTACCGCATTAATAGAAAAAATAAATGTGGCTCCTCAATTTGGTACTGCACAAAAAAAAATTGTAAAGCTTCCTTAACTTTAGATGAAAAGGAAGCAAACATTCTAAAGACTGGAGCAACAGATCATGTTTGTTTGCCAGATTACAAAAAAGAAGAATTTGAAAAAAAGTTTAATCAATGTAAAAAAGACGTACGGACAGACTTGAAACCCATACCCACTATGTATGCAATGTCCATGGCGAGTTTAAAAGATAATAATGATTACGTTGACCAAGTTCGTAGCTTCCAAAGTGTGAAAAATGCACTCTACCGTTCAAGAAATAATTTTTTAAATGTTAGTAAGACTACATTCCAGAAAGTAGAGGATGTCAAAATTTCACCAGTGATCGCAAAAGATTTTCTGGTTGTAGAAAGTGGTGGGGTAAATAAAATTTTGATATTTATGTTAAATGATTGCAAAAATGCATTGCAGTCCATGAATCTGTTCTTTGTTGATGGAACATTCTTTTCAATTGCCCGACCATTCTATCAATTATATACCATACATGCCGACATTGGTAGTACCGCAGACAAAACCGTAATAGTGCCGATCATTTTTGTGCTGTTACCTGATAAATGCCAATCGACCTATGTGCATATGTTTGAAATGATAAAAGATAACATTCCAGAATTTCAACCAAAAAAAATTAAAATCGATTTTGAGATTGCAGCAATAAACGCTATTAAAGAAGTTTTTCCATTAGTTGATATAAGCGGATGTTTTTTCCACTTCCATAAGGCGTTGTGGAAAAAAGGAAAACAGACCGGAATAGTAAATGTTCCCGGTGGAAAAAAATATATTACCATGTGTGCAGCCACAGCACATCTTCCCAAAAATGTCATCCCAGAAGCATGGGTGTTATTATTAGAAAGTGCACCTGAAGGCAATGAAGCTAAATCATTTAATGAATACGTAACATCGCAGTGGATTAACAAAAATATTGATTTGTTTTGTTGTTACAACGAACGCCACAGGACCACAAACCCAGTAGAGGGATGGCATAACAGGCTAAATAAAAAGCTTAGTAAAAGACCTCCGCTATATACTCTCATTAGCACACTTAGAGATGAGGCTAAAGAAGCTAGGTTTAAGATAGAGCAGGCAAATGTCTACAACGACAACAATCAGAACCTAAGAAAAAAAAAGTGCTTGGCTATTGATATACGTATAAATAAAATAGTTGAAGATTTTACAACTAACAAAATTGATTTAATGATTTGTCTTAAACGCTTATCAACTGTAAGATTTGATAAGTGATTATCTTTTAATTATTTAAAATATACATGTTACCTAGGTTGATACAACGATATAGCGTCAATCAATAACGCTAATTTAAAAGAATTATTTACTTATTATAAAGCTATATCTTTTTTTACATTTTCACTAATAGTGGTGATTATACTGTGATTTATTTAGATTAAGAAAGTTACTTTTATAAGAAGAATTATTTTTTACTGTAAAACTTTGCTGTTTAACATTTGCAACAATAGTGATGATTATACTGTGATTTATTTAGATTAAGAAAGTTATTTTTATAAGAAGAATTATTTTTTACTGTAAAACTGTGCTGTTTAACATTTGCAACAATAGTGATGATTATACTGTGATTTATTTAGATTAAGAAAGATTAGATATATATATGAAAATAAGTAATAGAACAAATAATAAAACAATGTTTGTATGCCATTGGCTTTTAATTTACATCCCTGACTGTACCTGTTCACCAAACTCGACATAAAGGTAATAGAAAGCGTAAAATATCAATACTTTGGAGAACAATAGACTTCCAGGCTCGACATAACGGGACTCGACATAAAGGGAATAAATCGTACTTTTTAACACACAAATTCGTTTTTAGTTTTGAATTCCGCGCTCGTTTTTGAAAACTTTTATGTCATTGTCAAAACGTAACGTCCAATCTGTAAACTATTTGATTAGCCAATCAGGAAACAGTTATTCATTCAGTTGGCCAGTGTACGAGTTCAAAAATGGAGCGTCACCGAACTACAGGTAACTAAATTACTTATTTTTTGTATTATTTTTGTACAATTTGCGCTAAATTTACATTTAATATTATGATATAGTTATGGTTTTTACGTAAACATTAAAATTGTGTCTAAAATCGAATGTTTAGTGTTGAAAATACGCCATAATTGTATATGTTCTTTTCAAAGTACTTTCGGCTATAACTAATAAAAAGGGCATCTACAATTTGTACTTGAAAGAGTACATTCGGTTATAAACTCATAATTAGTTTCTCTGTTGTGCTGATAAAAATCTGCTTATAATCTTATTGTATTTACTTTTCTTATTTAGATTTGACTGAGGATCAACTTCGGGATATTCTAAACCAATCAGACTTTGAGGATGATGACGATTCTGATATTTTCGAAGTACCCACAGAAGAGTTAAATCGTGCCTCCTCATCGTCGGAATCTGAAACTGAACCAGAAGGCACTCCGCAGTCAATGCCTAGTTCATCATCTACAACTAGCCAAAGAAGAGCCCGCACTAGAGGTACCTATATAGTTATTACTTGACTCATTTAAAGATAGGTATCTAAATTATTTTGGTGAAACTATTTCCTAAATATTAATTTCATATCTTTTGTTAAATAGGTGGATTTTGTCGTCGTGGAGTACGTACTCGGGGAGGCAGAGGCAGAGGTAGAGGTTTTCGATCTAATGATTTGGTTACTCTGGAATCTGAAGGACTTTGGAGTAGGAATACTTTTAATACGTTGATGCCACATCTGCAAGAGCCTTCATATTTACCTAATGATATAAACTCCGAAGATTTCCTACAATATTTTATTGAATATATAGACGATGATTTAATAAATATTATGGTACAATATACAAATCAATCGTCTATTGAAAGAACTGGTAGAGTGTTAAATTTTACAAAAGCAGAGTGTAAAATATATATTGGAATAACGATGATGATGGCATGTTTACCTCTGTCACAAATAAGACTGTACTGGAACCAAAAATTTGCATTACCCATAATCGCACAATCCATGACACGAGATAGGTATTTTTTACTTAGGAATTCAATCAAAATAGTTTTTGATAACGATATCACTGAGGACATGAGGCGTGAAGATAAACTATGGAAAGTTCGTCCTATATTAAATAGGATTCTAAGAGGCTGCCGTGCCCAAGGAAGGCAACAAAAAATTTCCGTAGATGAAATGATCATCCCATTTACAGGGGCCTGTCCCATACGACAGTATTGCCCGGGAAAGCCCAACCCCACGGGTATTAAAGCGTTTATATTGGCAAATCCAAATGGGCTTGTTTGCGACATTATAGTTTACCAAGGAAAAGAAACGTTTACAAATGAAAATGAATTCCATTTAGGAGAAAAAGTGGTCCTCCAATTAACCGAATCACTAGTACCAGGGCATGTAATATATTTCGACAGATATTTTACGACGCTCAGATTGGCTGATGAACTTGCAAATAGAGGCTTTAGATGTACTGGGACAATTATGAAAAATCGGGTTCCTAAAGAAGTAACTGATAAAATTGATGATGACAAGGCTTTGACTAGAAAAGGGAGAGGGAGTTGTGACATGTTAGTACGAAATGATGGCGGAGTTGCGTTTACAAAGTGGATGGACAATAAGTCGGTATTAATGCTATCTACTATTCATGCTGCTGATAACCTTGATAACTGCAGAAGATACAATAGAGCAACAAAACAATATATCAATATTTCACGTCCAGAAGTTATCAAAGAATATAATAGCAATATGGGTGGAGTAGATTTGGCAGATAGGTTGCTGGCGGTATGTCCTAGTAGAGCACGGACACGTAAATGGACAGTTAGGTTCATTTCACATTGCTTGGACTTGGCTGTAACGAATTCTTGGATAAAGTACAAGCAAGAACAGTTAGGCAAAGGAATACGTCTCCACAAAATTGTTCAGCTGCGAGAATTTAAAAGACTGATTGCTGAAAGACTAATTGAAGAGAATATTTACGCAGATGAAGATAACTTACTTATAAATGACAATGAAGAACCTGAAGAAAGAAACGGCAGAAAAAGGCGTCCCCCTATTGTACCTTTGCCTTCAAAAATTAGACGCAAGCATGGAATTGACCACATGCCAGAAATGGTATCAACTCAAAGTCGTTGTAGAAATCTTAGATGTTCCAAAAAAACATCGGTTAAATGTTTAGGTTGCAATTTAGCACTTTGTATGACGGCAAATAGAAATTGCTTCAAACAGTTTCATATTTCCGACTAATTTTTATTTCACAACTTAAGTTTTCATTTTGTTTTGTACGTTCATGTAAGTTTGAGTTTCTGCATATTTTGCAATTTTTTTTAGACTGAGAGAAGTATAATTTAAGTTTATGTTATTTTATTATTTGTTTTTAATTTAATTATTAGGCAACCACAATACTTACTTTTGTGCTGTTTGTAATAAAAAGATGAATATTATTTAATATTTTTGTTTGAGTTAATGTTACCATTTTTAAAAGTCTATAGTCCCAAAATCCTTTGTAAAGAACAAATTCCAGCCTACCATTTTTGTTATAGAGACCCGATGTCCTACAAAAAGAACAAATTATAGTGCAGTAAAGTTCATTCTAAAATAATCTTTGAGTCTATACAAATAACGTTTATTCTATCAAAAATTAAAAAATCTGCTTCGAAACTTATTTCAAGGCCGTTAAAGTGCCAGGACTTTAACCCTTCTTTGTAATTGTTCTTTAAAAAGGACATCAGGTCATTTTTTTTAATAAAAAAAAAATATGGCGGACTCAGGAGGGTAATTAATCAATGTATCCCAGCCGTGTTTGGGCTTATTAGAATTGTCATGAGATGCACTTTGGCTATAAGGTATAGTTTTTTTATCTCACGAGTGCGGGCGAGCCATAGTTGTGTAGGTAAATGTACATGCACATTGTCTTAGTGTGCGTGAGCTTGTGTCAGTCGCTCTCAAGGTTACGCACACTAAGACAATGTGCACGTACATTTACCTACACAACTATGGCTCGCCCGCACTCGTGAGATAAAACAACTATACTATCAGACTGTTCTGATGATGGAACCGGAAGGTAGAAGGTAGGCATGGGAACTTCATAATAAAACAATGAATTCTAGCAGTGTTAAGGTGAGAAAAATGCCTACTGAGTACTGCTAGTTTTTCGGTTTTTCGTAAGGCGAGAACTAATTCGAATTTGTAACAAAGGACATTTTTTTTATTTGAAATAGACACATCGATAGTAGGTATTTTATGCGGCGTATCATCCCTTCACGGGAATAAAACGTTTAAAAAAAAACAGTGTACAATATTTACGACATGGTACCTTTTTCATAAGAATATTCAATGTAGGAACGATATTAACTTCGTTGCCTTCATTTTAATAAAAAAAACACTAACCAGCGAGAAATAAAAAAAAAAATTACAAAAAAAAAACCGCCTTCAAAAAAAACAAACAAAAACCGTTCCCACTAAAAAGTTGAAAATAAATATTTGAATTGCTTTAAAGAAACATAATTTAAAAGTAAACTTATTTGATATTAATATTTTGCAAATATTTAAAATTTATTACTTCTTTTTGGAGTCGGTGCCAGCCAAAGCAAGGAAATACGAATAGGCAATAATTCCTAGGACTTCCTCTAACTTAACTATAAAACTACTAAGATACCAATTGCATATACACATATTAATTAAAAGACGAATACGGACTAGACTAAATTCGAAAAAAATTAACCAATATGCACAATAATTTCTTTTAAACGAAAAAAAATACTTATAAAAAAATTCCAGCCACTTTTTAAGTAAGTACTTTGACATTTTTAGCATTTTCTTTATGCATCTGTTTTTAAATTTTGTCATTGTGGATCAAAAAACAAAGGCACGGGATATTAAATATAACTAGATACTTATCAAGTTCCAACAATAAAGCTGCTGGCACCGGCTCCAAAAAGAAGTAATAAATTTTAAATATTTGCAAAATATTAATGTCAAATAAGTTTACTTTTAAATTATGTTTCTTTAAAGCAATTCAAATATTTGTCGTAGAATGATGGCGCTACTGTGGGACTACGGACAGCGCCATCTAACAAATTGTTTCGAAACCTTATAATCACGTGATCGGAAACGCAAGCGCGCCTACCGCTTGGACACGATCGTCGGTAGAGGGGACAGCGAGTACGGGTGGGGCTAGAGGTGGTCGCTCTAGCGCTCAGGCAGTCTCGGCTGAATGCCCAACCACGCACGTTGTCTGTTTCCTGTCTAAACTGTTGGTCTGAAGAAAGTTATTTTAATTTAAATTATCGTTCGTTCGAGTACCTGCAACAGTGTCCACATCCAAAACTATATTGGATTGTGAAGAAGTCCCGGAGCTTCGCGTCTCGGCCACCCATGACGCGACATCAGAAGTTGGGATATACCTCAAATGGCTCACTTGGAAATTCGCGACAGTGAAGTGATAGTGAAAACCGATTGCACTTTATTTTTAAAATGCAACAAACTGGTGCGCTTACCCCCAGACGCTAAAAACTCGATGTGTGTTGTGAAGTGTTGTGTAATTCGATCCGATAAACCTAAGTTCGACGCGCAATGATAGTGCGTCACCGCGGTGGTATGTTTTCTCGAGGATAAGTGTTGTTCAGTGCAGCTTATTTTCGACCTTAAGGTGCTGAAAACCTTCGTGCCAACATGCCTGTCGTAGATCACCTATCTGGGTTTAACGCGGGACCAAATAAAAGAATATTCCATGGTCAAACTCCTATTTGTCAAGTTTAATGCGACTACCCTCATTAACCTGAACAATGAAAAATGAGTCCAGAACGGAGGCGAGCAGCTTCATAACAGCTGGCCAGGTCAAGGAGAAGTGCGTGAATGTGTGTAAGGTTCTTTAGGTCAGCCTGGTGAGTCATTTTCAGTTTGTATTTACTGTGGAGCAGGGGTGCTCGTTAGTTATCGATTTTCTACTTTGTTTTTGAGTGAAAATTTAAGAGCTACGCTCTCATGGATTACCTATGTTGGATAATTATGTTTCGCTTTATTGCTCTATGCTAAAGTGAGGTTGTAATTTTCATGTTGACCATCGCTTTACTGTAAACAGTATAGTAGTAGTTTAGGCGCTATAGCTTTGGTGTTGCTGGTTAAGCAATGGCGTTTTAAAATCATGCTAACTAAGCGGTAATATTCTGCTATCGCAGGTTGAGTAATGAAGTGCAGTGCCAGTTCAGAGCTGTTGCTGTTTGGACAGTAAAAATTAAGATAATTGCAAAAGCAATATTTTGATTTATCATCACCAACCATAGTGCGTGACTTTGCCCACTGGTGGGCATAGTCCTCTTTCTTGTGTCAATGTTCTGATTAGTTTTAGATTTTGATTTACTTTGATAATGTGGTTACTACGATAACCTGTAACCATTATTTCCACCACAGCTTTGATTGGACTTGTACTCTCGCAGTGTTTCTCAGTTTCAGATATCGTATATCGGTGGATGAAGCCAGCTGGAGGCTAGCGGTTCGCATGCTGCTGTAACTGCTGAGCAGCTGCAACTGCTGAGCAGCTGCAACTCCTGAGTAGTTCTAAGCGTGGCAGGCCGAAGGTCGGCAAGCAGTTTTCAGGCTGCAATAGCCGAGCATCTTGTCAACATCTGTGTGGACAAGAGCGTTCGAGGCCGACTGGAATATCGAGTGAGTCACTTCCGTTTTATTTTGAAATTGGCTTTAAAGTGGTTCATATATCAGTTCAGTGGATGGATTGGTAGTGCTAGGTAATTTTTACATACTCGGTACAAAGCAAGTATTTGAAGAATTTCCCTTTGGCGGTAATAGTTTCAACATTTTATTTAGTGCGAAAAGGTCATGTTCCGACAACATTTAGTGGTTTTAATGTCATTGTTTATAGCTTTACGAGTACAGAGAATTCTGAGCTGTTACGATTTCTAAATCGATTTTTCTGTTTTGCCTACTAGGTATTTGAGTTAATATGATGAGATGAGATTATTTTAAAATAAGATTGATGGATTCACACCGTATAGTGCAGCAATGACCCTGATGTTCATAGATTAACGTGCAGTAATTCGTGAACGGGGTTAATTAAAATGTGTTTTTGGACGCAAGCTCTTATTCCTCGTTTCGCACGCACCGACGTTCAAAGCTTACCGGTCGATATGTTTTACATTCTCCTTGTTTGAAGATGCCCAAGGCCAAGTATCTGGGAATCGAGTGGTAGTCTTGGATGGCATGGACGGGAGAATTTGAATCAGGATATCGTTGTGGTAGCTCTAGGTAGAGTAGGTAGTGCAGGCGAGAGAGTTGAGTCTGCATTCCCGTGGGGAAGTGCGAGTGTAGTAATTATTGCTGATCTATGAGAAAGCTGTGACTGTGAATAAGATACCTGGTCATTGGTTTTCTTTCTATCCAAATTGATGTGAGTTTGACGACCTTTACTGGTGCTTAGACCAGGTAATCTCGAATACTAGTGAATTGCAAATCAAACTCAAAGTTCATATTTCAAGTAAACCATTTGCAGTTACTTTTGAACCGTCAAAAGGCTGATTGAATGACCGACTAGTCGGAAAAGTGAAATCATGGAATAGCGTTGTGTGTTTAAAAGTTTGTAGGCACAATATACCGTAGCGATTAACGATAGCAAATCGTGGCAAGATGCAAGAGGTGAAGTACAGTTTGCTTTTAATTTGGGGATTTGCGAGACCGTTATTATTGATGTTTAGTGACGTAGATGCTAAAGTCGGTTAAAGAGAGAGACCGTTAGATTTAGGGTTTTAAACGATGTGCGGAATATGATAAAGCTCAATTTTATTGTTCAGAAGCTACAACGAAGTTTTCCGTGAACGATTTCGTGTTATTAGCAAACTAAGAGTGAAACCAGTAAAAGGCTAAATTCAAAGGTCCATTCAAGGATTATCGAAGGGTTACCTTTTCTATCGAAAGGTTGATGGATACCGACTAAAGGCGCTTGACTCTCTCCCGATCACCAGATTCCTTGAGAATTAGATGTCATAGGTTGATGGCAGTGGTAGTGAAACCAAATCTGATTAAGAATGGCTTGTATACTCATACTCGAAACTTTTGACCGCACCTCAGGAAGTGTAACCTGTAGGCGATGGGTCTGACCGCACCTCAGGTGGAGTAACCTGTAGGCGATGGGTCTGGAATTGTTGACCGCACCTCATGTAGAGTAACATGTTGGCGATGGGTCTGACCGCACCTCAGGTGGAGTAACCTGTAGGCGATGGGTCTGGAAGTGTTGACCGCACCTCATGTAGAGTAACATGTAGGCGATGGGTCTGACCGCACCTCAGGTGGAGTAACCTGTAGGCGATGGGTCTTTTAGTGCTGACCGCACCTCATGAGTAACATGTGGCGATGGGTCTACAAGAAATCGTTGGTGCGATTCTTGTCTGTGTTGGTGCACAGAGCCCCTCATGTGTTGTAGCATATGTGGAGGCAGATATGTGAAGAATCGTTGGTGCGATTCTGGTCTGTGTTGGTGCACAGACTAAAAATAAAGTTTAATGAGTTGAGTATACATTGCTTACGGATTATGGTAAAGTTCAAGTCAGAATTGTTAGAATTACCGTGTTGTAGTTGACCGGACCTTTTCCAATGAATGAATTTGGTGCCTAGAATATTGTTGACTCTTAGTAAAGCAAATCGTAACGTCTGGTTTTCAATCAACCAATTTTTTTATTGCTGTACCAGTTATTTTTGCTGTGTTAATTTGCCCTTTCTCGTGAAGCGATGGGCTTAGTTGGAATCGTTGGTACGATTTCTGTTTGTGCTGGTGCGTGCAGTGCTTAATGTGTTGTAACACATATTGTAGCTACATAGTTGGAATCGTTGGTGCGATTCTGGTCTGTGTTGGTGCACAGATTGTAGTGGGAGTTTCATGAGTTGACTGCATTTTCTTATGAAATTAAATTTGTCAGATCGGACATTTTTCCATTGAGTAAAGTAGTGCGGGGAGCATTGTGCACGAAACCCTCACACAGTATGAGAGTTAGGACAGATGATTGTGGTACCTAGTGAATCAGCCCTTCTATTTTGGGCAGGATATGGCCGAGCTAGAGAGAGAGCTACTCTCTGAGCATATTTTGTCTACAAGTACTACACCCGAGGACGGGTGCTAGTCAGTGATGGCCGTGTCGTAGAATGATGGCGCTACTGTGGGACTACGGACAGCGCCATCTAACAAATTGTTTCGAAACCTTATAATCACGTGATCGGAAACGCAAGCGCGCCTACCGCTTGGACACGATCGTCGGTAGAGGGGACAGCGAGTACGGGTGGGGCTAGAGGTGGTCGCTCTAGCGCTCAGGCAGTCTCGGCTGAATGCCCAACCACGCACGTTGTCTGTTTCCTGTCTAAACTGTTGGTCTGAAGAAAGTTATTTTAATTTAAATTATCGTTCGTTCGAGTACCTGCAACAGTGTCCACATCCAAAACTATATTGGATTGTGAAGAAGTCCCGGAGCTTCGCGTCTCGGCCACCCATGACGCGACATATTTATTTTCAACTTTTTAGTGGGAACGGTTTTTGTTTGTTTTTTTTGAAGGCGGTTTTTTTTTTGTAAAAATTTTTCTCATATGCATTTGACCCAAAGGTTTTGATATGCGACGCCACAAAAAGCATTCAAAATGCTTTTATTGACGTGTTCGGAGAAGAAACTATAGTAAGAATGTGCTGGGCACACGCTAAAAAGCAAATGTGTACGAAATTGGATCAAACAAGTGAGAAAAGTTCACGAAAAGCCATATTGCAAGATATAAACGCATTGCAGTGTGCTACTTCTCCTAAAGTGTTTACCGCCGCTTCAAAAATTTTCTTGGCGAAATGGCATGAGCAAAAGGCATTTATGACATATTTTAAAAAAGAATGGCTCACTAAAAACCTTAATTGGTATTTAGGTGCAACACCTATCTCATCACCTGTGACTAACAATGCTCTCGAATCTTTTAATAGGATTATTAAAAATGAAAATACCCTCCGCGAGCGTATACCGTTGTCCCGTTTTTTAGTAGTAGCAGAGGACATGGTTACTAGCTGGTCACAACAGGCAACGGAAGAACTCTGGGACGACACCGGTGTTAAAATTAGCTGACTGGACAGCCGGATATCTATGGGCTAAAACCGATACCAAAATTAGAACTAAACTATCAACACCAACAACTGATACCTACCTGGTCCCAGGTGACAATTACACGAGGACTACTTTGACGGAGAAAACATTCAACGATTTTGATGAGTACAAAAAAGTGTTTTTTTCTTCTTGGAAAATTTCATTACCGAAAAAAGAAGAGGAGTGGATTAATGGCCACTGTGACTGTCCAGATTTTCACCAGATTTTTGGTGGGTCTGGCTATGAGGATGAAACATGCATTTTCGCCGCCAGAAGCAAAAACACAAAAAATTGGTGTAAAGAGGAAGCGTGGGAGACCAAGTAAAGGACCTGCGCTGATTATTCAGTGACAAATAACAATGTTATTCATTATTTGATTGCCTTACATTATTGTAACTTAGGACATAAGTACAATATTATACTTAACATAAAAACCTATGCTACTGCCATTAAAATTATCCGATTTACAAATAAAATAGTTGTTTGGTTTTAGTTTTCCCTAAGGTGTGTCCAAACACAAACAAACAGAGTTGCAGATGTTTGTTTATGATAACAATATTTTTTGTATGTTCATTTGGGTAGGTATAATAGTCAATTACTTATGGTAACATTATAAATAGATAGGCGAATACATGAAATTATAGCTTTCATTGACCATTATTTGATGACAATAATAAGGAAATTTTATGTTCAAATATAGTAGATTCACTCATCAATTACTTATGCTAAAGTATAAAAATAAAGGTGACTATGAAATTAGAGTACGTTGATAATATTTTATAGATGAAGTTGATACACTTATTAGAAGCTGGCAATGAGTAGACATATCACAAATTTAGTTGCTTAAGAATTATCACCATGTTGCGTCATATTAACAGTAGCTTGTTTTACAATATATGGTCGCTTATAAACCATTTATTAGACGCTTAAAGTTCGTCGCTGACCTATTAATTCATTAGACAACTAAATATATTTGCAGACGAGAATGACATTTTTAAGAAGCTGCCTTAATTAGCACCCTTTAGTAAATACTCACAAATCAATGGGCGACATGCGAGTGAAGTTTTTGTATTATCCACTGGTATGTTGAAATTTTAAATCCCGCAGCAATGGTATTCCACCAAGTTGTTTTCTGTTTCTGAACACTTCCAGTTCCCACCAACGTCGTCTACGTCTGGACTTTGCTTTATTGAAATAAAATGAATTATAATATAATTGGCGCACGTCACTGCCCAATTCTGAGCAATTGCGTACGATAACGCTGAACCGTTTGCGAACGAAGACATGACTGAATTTGTACGAGACGAGATGCGCGAGGGGAAAGAAAGACACGCGTATCAGGAGGATCGGAGAAAAAGTTGTATCGTCCATATTTGTGAAACTAAAAGCCGATACACTGACACGATACAGCATTAGCAAGTATGGATGCGTATTTTACAAGATACGGCTAATTAATAAGACATGGTAAAAATGCGCGCCCATATATATGATACAAATACTCGATACGATACGCATGATACGTCAGGATGCTACAAATGTGGACGCAGCTTTGCGTTGCGTTGGCGCAGCGTCAACGCACCACAGGTGTGGCATACAATGCGTTGTTCCGTTGCGACGACGCGACGCAACGCAGTTCAACGCACTAATGGGGCCTCGCCCTTACACAATCCCTAAGTCCTCAGTGGTGACTTCATTGCCGAAAACTACACCACAATAGTTTTGGTAATTTATTTTCTTTATTGCAGGATGTGGAGTCCTTGACAGTACGAACACAGCAGACCTTCTCATGTTTTTTGATAATTTATTCGACAGCGACAATGATAGTTTTAGCGCGATAAGAGGAGGAAAAATTTACAGGAATTCAGTGACCCCATTTCTTCATCACAAATTGTGGAATTGTAGTCTACCGATTCTGAAATCTATGAAATTTTGTAACGCCAATAACCAAGGAATAGTAGTGCCTTCATTGTCAAGTTGGATCAAAACCATAGAAGGTTTTAAATTAATTGTATCCTATACAAAGAGATTAATTCTTTATTGCTGCGCAATTTCAATCAAGACGCACTGGAAAACTTTTTTGGGACTATTAGAGCTCATGGCTATAGCAACATCATGCCTACGTCGTCTGCATTTGAAGGAGCCTTCAAAACTCTGTTAATTAATAATATTTCATGTTCACATTCAGTTGGGTCAAATTGTGAGGAAGATAATGGTGTTTGTCTGTAATCACTTAAATATTTTTTAAATAATCCAGTAAACACACACTACTGAATGTGAAAATGAAATTGACTGTGATTATTTAAATATGTCGATGCTAAATACAGACGACCTAATACAGAGCCTAACTTTAATGCATATTGAAACAGTAGAACTACTAACAGTAGTACTGTAGGTAGTAGTAGTTGTATGCAGTGGGTGGATCTTGCCAAAAAGAACATTTATAAAAATTGTGTAGCCTGCAGAAACTCTACAGAAGCAGAAGAGCCACAAAGTTTCCATGAGTACATAAAAATCAAAGTATTTGGCAACAAAAAGTGGCAGTGTGTAGTGTGTGCAGTGCAGTGTCAGCAACATTCATTTTTTTCAGAACGGCAACTTTGAATGCAGTCGGCCAGTGCGCAGATAGAGAATAGATCTGAAAATGGCGTCCGCTCGCATGCGTTCTCGCTCACTCTCTATCGCTGTCTATCCTCACACAGTGAAGTACGCGCTACAAAAAAATAGTCAGTCAGGATTCGCTTTCCACGCTACTTGACGCACTCCGAGTTACCGTTAAATTCGTTCCGTTATTTTGTTGTTTTCGTTGGTATTCATTGTTGAGTTTGATTGTTATTTGTTTGCGTTACGTTTGATTGTCATTTATTTTCGTTAAATTTTTGTTACGAACGTTGACATTTTGTGATTGATTGACAATGGCTTCACGAAAACGTGGAAAGATTCTTCACAGTGACGCACGTGAGATTGTTTACAACGTTATAAAATACTTTGACGAAGAGAAGAACTTGGAGCGTTATCATCCGTTAAAGTATAGCGCCGCACGCGCAGCGATGGCGACTAATTTATCGATGGCTACTATATCGAGAATAAAGAAAGAAGGTAATTACATGGTACCTACACATTATTTTATGAGAAGAACTTGGAGCGTTATCATCCGTTAAAGTATAGCGCCGCATGCGCAGCGATGGCGACTAATTTATCGATGGCTACTATATCGAGAATAAAGAAAGAAGGTAATTACATGGTACCTACACATTATTTTACGCGGTTGCTTTATGGGCGTGACCAAGATAGATAGATAAATCAATTTATTTGAAGATGATTAGCCTTACCTCCCGATCGAGTATGATTTTTTTTATATAGATTTTCTGGCCTGGAAACGAGTGTGGTTTTTGTATAAATAGTATCTGGCCTGGAAACGAGTCCTTTTGGCAGCGAGTATGACTAAGTTCAGTGTTGCTGACCATCAGCCATCGTCATCATCCATCACCATTAACATTCATCATCATTAAACACCATAATCATCGCCCACCATTATCATCATCATCGTCTATCATCATCATCCATCGCCAATATCGCCATCATCATACAATCATCAGCATCACCCACCACCCTCATCATCCATCCACCACCATCATCATCCATCGTACATTATCATCGACATCATCACCCACCACCATCATCATCATCCATCATTATCATTTAACATCATCCATCACCATCATCAATCCTCATTCATCATCATAGCTGTAGATAGTGTAGATAGTATCATCTTCAAAACTTGAAGCATCTGAAAATACGGGTCCACAGACGCCCCGTATCGATCAAGTCATTCATGGTGTTGATCGTACTCAGCGGCGTGTGCGAAACTGCGAACGGCGTCGCTCTATAACGATAACTGACAGTAATAGTAATATTTTACTCTTATTTCAGGTAAACTTGCAGAACAAACCAACACCAAGATCCGTACACCGAGTAAGGGCAGAAAAGGCATAATACGCGTGTCCCCATGGACAGCTTCGATATTTGTGCCATTAGAAATATTGTTGCCTCAAAGTCAATATACGACGTTCGAAAGGAGGTGCCTACGCTGAACAAGATTCTGGCGTCAGCAAGAGCTGATTTAAACTATAAAGGCTCCAAAACGACATTAAGAAAGATTTTAAAAGAAAAGCTCGGATTTAAATTTAAAAAATGCCGCCAGAACCGAATGGTGCTCATAGAACGCGATAACATAAAAGCGTGGCGAGTTAAATGTTTACGCCGCCTCCGACAAAATGATGCCATGGGTGCGAAAAAAAAGAAAGTTGTATATATGGATGAGTCGTGGATCCATGCCCATTATACTGTCAGCAAGTGCTGGCAGTCATCCACCGATAAAGGCGTTCGCAAAAATGATAGTCCCGGACAAAGGTGGGTGATGGTTCATGCCGGGCTCAGAGGATGGGTTTGTGGAGGGTGCAGGATTATTATTTAAAGCTAAATCAAAAAAAGGTGACTACCATGACGAGATGGATTGTAATAATTTTACGAAATATTTAAAAGAAAAAATAATACCAAATCTGCCTGAAAACTCCATTCTCGTCATGGATTATGCATCCTACCACAGAATGCAGTTGGATAAAGCGTTAACGACTGCAACCTGCAAAGCGGACATCAAGATATGGATACAGGAGCACGGTGTCTCATTTGAAGAAGACTGGACTAAAGCAGAGCGGCTCATGCAGCTAAAAAAGCATCGCCCAGAGAAAAAGTATTTGGTGGACGAACTTCTGCGTGAACATGGCCATGAACTCCTCAGACTCCCTCCTTACAACTGCGACCTGAACCCGATAGAACACGTTTGGAATTTAATAAAACAACGGGTCGCAGATAAAAATGTGGAGCAACACGAAAACAAAATTGAGGAGTTCACAAAAGAGGCCATTAGCTTCAATTACGCGAGACGACTGGAAGAAACAAGTACACCACATCAAAAGAGTCGAAGAAGAATACTGGAATCGCGATGTAGGTAGGGAGAGTGAAATAGAGGACTTCATTATCAGTGTCGGTATGAACAGCGACAGCGAAGATGAAAGTGACGACTATGAAGACCAGGACTGTGAAAGTGGCCAGTCCATGGAGGATTATAATGAATTGATGGAGGGAATTGAACCAATTATGGGTTCAGATGACCAGGATACTGCTGGACCAAGCGGTTTATAAAACCTTTTCTCCCCTGTTGGTCGTTTCAAAGCCATAAAAATAAATGAAATTTACTTCAAATTCTCTGTCTGATTCGTACATTTTTAAGCTAAATCCTTTTCTTGTCTTGCAGAGAACTACTAATCATTTAGCTAGGCAGGTACCGCCTGTCTTGTTCAAAAACCAGCGTGAAATGATCGCGCAAAACATGCGTACGCGTCGGCGGCGTTGGTCTAGTGTGCATACCTATCACACACGTCGGCGACGTCTCAGACGTGTGCGTCGGTCTAATATAGTTCCGCCTTTATTTTACTGGCCTAAGGGATAAGAACGTGACTTTATGTATTATGTGAGGTGGTATTTTTGTAATATGATTCTGATATGTCACAATTAATAAAGACAAATTTTAAAATCCAATGATATTAATGTACCCTTGCTCCTTATTTATTTAATTAATATTTTTGTCATTATTTCTACTATTATTAATTAATAATATTAAAAAAGAATAATATATAACAAAGAAAGTCAATAAAAATCGATGTTTGAGAACTTGTTTTGCCAACCGTACCATGCGTACCCGCCGCCATTTTCAATCTATTCTCTATCTGCGCGGCTTATATCTATAAATATTTTAAATATAGGTTCGTATCAAACACAGCAACATCCTAGGTTGTTTACTGCAAAAACAGCATCTTCCCTATCGACCAATCAGATGTACGCATTAGCCGCGATTCAATATGGCGATTTTGTGTGACAACAACGCGAGCGTGCAATAAGAAGTAGTGATTTTAACTGTTTATTGTACTGTTTTCTCCAAAAGATTGTAATAATAGCAAGATGGACTGTTACCCTACCCCCGTGGATAATAATTCAAGTAGAAAAAGAAAAGCTGAACCTGATAAATGGAAAAGAAATTTGGCCATAAGACAGGTAAGTTATAGTGTTTGTAGCGTGACCACGAAAGTTTGATCGTTGTTTTTATGCGGTCATGTTTTACAGGTAGGTATCGTATCTAGGTAATGCATGTTGTACTCGTATTATAGTCGGATTTTTGTTTTAATACACTTCTGGACACATCTATTGGCCCACCTTAGAGTTTAGGTTTCGATGGCCCCTACCGAAATATGATTGCTAGATTGAACAAAAACTGTTGATGCAATTTTAAACCTGATACATTTTACCATCTTTTTCGATCGTATTGTTTTAAATTTGAATTCAGAATACCATACGACATGGAGCTACGCCTAACAAGTCGGATATGGGCCATGGTAAAAGGCAATTGAGTTTTGAATAAAAAACATGTTTTATCACGGTATCACGTGAGGTTCTAAGCACTCACGAATGTACCTTTCAGCATTTAATGTTGGCAGCCGTGGTCCTGTAACAACCTCAAGTTGAGTTTTGCCGCTCGCGGATATACCGCCCTAGACAGTCCATGAGCCACCGCCATAAGCAACCCTCTCTTCAAAGCAGCATTGTGCGAAACGCTCTCCCTTACGTCGGTTGACCTTCTTCCTTCCATCATTGTTATGTAACACAATTTTAGACTCATCAGAAAAGAGTACACGGCTCCAATCTTGCTGTGTCCAATTTAAATGACTGCGTGCGAAATGAAGGCGCGCTGTTCGGTGGGCTCGCGTTAGTTTGGGCCCATTAGCTGGCTTGTCTGGTACCATATCGCGTTCTTTTAACCTTCTCCGAACAGTTCGAGCGCTCACAGATACTCCGTGGAAGTCGCGAAGTTGGTTTTGTATCTCAATGGAGGTAAGGTGACGATTTCTCAAGCTGGTCGTCACGATGAATCGATCCTGCCTTTCAGTTGTGACCCGAGATCGTGGCCTTCCTTGGCGACGAACAAAGCCGCCTGTCTCTAGGTACGTCCGATCAACATTTCGGACCGCAGATCGACTTAAATTAAGTTGAGCACTCACGTTTCTTTGGCTGTGTCCGGCCTGAATAAGTGCCACAGCTTGGGCGGCGACTTCAGGTGAAGTATCCATAGATTATTGATAGAACCTCACCTTAATGTTAAGAATAAGTAATGTTTGTTGCAAAACCAAAGATATCAATCACTTTTTCAAGAATTAAATCCAAGTAAACCAATAAAACCAAGTTTTCTTAGTATTCGATTGTTTGACATCAACAAACAGGCTCCAAATTGTCTTTTGTTTCTTTAAATTCTGTGTTCGAAATTCAAAAAAAGACTATTGAATGAAATTGTGAATGTGCCAGGTTCAAAACTGCATAAAAACTTTTTGCTCGACCTAATATAAAATTTTAGCTAGGACCAAACGAAACTGAAAATACAAGGTGGGCCAATAGACGTGTCCAGAAGTGTATTATTTTATTTATCTGCTTTTCTACCAAAAAGATTGCTGTGTGACACACAAGAAAACATTTAAATGTATGTCTCTAAAATGAGCGATTTTAAAGATTTCTTCGAAACTTTTTATGCGCAGTCAGATAAACAGAAGCAAGATGCTATTTTACTAATACATTGCATGCCTGTTACCGTAAAGCGCTGCCGTCGTAGTATAACTCAAACTATGCGAAGCAAATATTTCAAACCTAGTTTCACATTTACAGTAAATCAGAAAAAAAGAAGGTACGGTAAACGTTATTTTTTGACAATTTTGCAAATAGCAAAGTACAGAGTCCAAAGTATAATGAAGGAATATTACCACACTGGGAGACCTGTAGCCGAAAACCGCGATCATGTTTCCTTGAATTGGAAAAGCCATGTGGAGCATATAGGTCAGAGACTAGATAGGTTTTTGTTTGCTTTAAAAAAAGTGAGACAAAACGTGTGTAGAAGCTGCTCTTGCAGCTTACCATGGTAACGTGTCATCTACGCTGCATTCTGGTATTAAACAGGGCATGGTTCTTAGATAACTGTAAACCCCTCTTTCTAAAATTAAAAATTCTTCTACTGCCCTGTATGTATATTAGAGATATCTGTATTTTTACAAATACACACATATGCATTATTTTAAGCCACATACCGAGGCTAACCCAAGACAGAAAAGGGCTAAGTTTCGCAACCTCTTATATCATCCAGCTGGACGTAAAGATATTTATAAGAAAAAATGTGTTCAATATGTGTAAATTAATTTATAATACCCTACCAAACGAACTTAAATTGTTGCAGGGTTACGTTTTTAAAACAAGATTTTTAGAGGGGTTACAAAAGTGTTCTACAGATTAAAATAATTTTTCGAACATATAAATATTTGCTTGGAGTATTAATATTATTTTTTGTGAATTTATTGTTGACATTTGTATGTAGTAATAAAGTGTGACAATATTGTGATAATAAATATATATTTGTTGACATTTAAATATAAATAATTTTGCACGCTTGCTCGCAGGCAGAATACAATGACTTTAAGGCTGTAAGATCTTTTTCCTAGTAAATTATGTATTTTCTTGCAAATTAACAATTTGAATTTGAAATATACAGCGAAACAAGAAGCAGTCATGAGCTTCATCAATAAGATACCGTGTGAAGAACCCCATTATTGTCGAGTAAATACAAAAAGATACTATCTTTCTTCGGAGTTATCAATCAACAGGCTATGGAAGATGTATTCAGAAGCTGCCGATGACTTAAAGGTAAAAAAGTCCTATTTTCGACGTATTTTTAATACAAAATAATTACCTTTCATTTGGCACTCCAAGAACGGACTTGCTTAAGATTTTATAAAGAAATGTAAGTAGAAAAAGATGACAATGCACGCCTCGGCCTACTGACTGCCCAAAGATTACATAAATTAAAAGCTAAGTCATTGTTTGAAAAAGTTAAAGAAGAAGACAGGTCTTATAACATTCTTTTGAATGCGAAAAAAATTTGAACCTAATGCCCGGTTCCTATATTCTAGAAACGATTCGTTTTGCTTACGGATGGTAGAATTGTCTACGAGGCGTAACCCAAAAGTGTTCCTATAAAAAACGTTTCGTAAGCCGACTTACCGTTGGCTTGCTACGTACGGATGGGAGGATTACCAATAACGATCCGCAAGCGTAAAGTATGGAAATGATGGTCTGTGGTGTTCCTATAAAATTTCAAACGTCAGTCAAATTGTCAAATTTTCTGTTTGTAGTTGGTTTGCGTACCGGTCGCTTTGGGACGGTTTTATAAAATTTTGTTTTTTTAAGTGTAAAGTTAAAAATATTATAAATGTCGAGTTCAGAAAGTGCTTTAGAAACGTTACAAATAGTCTCGGATTTCAGTGACTCTGATTCAGAAGAAAACAATTGCCGTGTTAGAGTTTACAAACATAGAGTCAACTATATAACAACGTTGGATGATTTTGAGTTCCAGCTGAGATTTCGACTGGATAAACCGTCTGTTCAAGAGTTACTGCTTGAAATATATCCATGTTTAAGAATAACGGGAGCCAGGTACCTACATGATACGACGAATTGTTTGGCATACATTGTATTCAATCAGTGTTACCTTGAACTCTAGACACGTTTAACACAAATTATAAATAATACCACAAAACCTTTGTTTGTTAAAGGAATCATGGAATATCCCCGATACACCAGCTATTATTAACTTGAAGGTTCTATGTATTAGGAACAATGTTAATATCAGCAGCAGATTTTATAGGAGTGTCGAAAACATCTGCATGTCGCATTGTACGTGATGTCAGTAACGCTATAGCACAGCTGTATAGCAGATATATACAGGGTGTCTGAGAAAGGGTATCGCCAACTTAAGGGTGTGGTACAGACAATCAAACTGAACAACTTTTACCCGGGGACCAACATCGTAATCGTGAATAAAATATCAGTCGTCCCATACATTATTTTGATCAAGAAGGTTTTGAGCATTTCTCTAAAAAAATGTACTTTCTATCTAAATCTCTGTCCCATATTTTAAAATATTTTTTTCTATATATAAAATAGATCATTACCAGTTTCTATTAACACAACACCCCGGGGTGTTGTATAGAAAAATCCGTTAGCCCCGGCAACACACCGGTGTGTCGCGCGTTAAATCTTTATTATTACCAAAACGCAAGGTATTTTATACTGTGGCAAGGTTTACACACTCGGGCATAGACATTATTGATCGTCTAAGGCCGTCTCCGACAAAAAATATATGTTGGTAGCACTGAAAAAAAATCTCAAACAGACGCTTGGAAACTTTGTGGTCGCGAGTGCGTGCTCCTGTCTGTTAAGTGAAAAAAATAAGGTTTGTGTGATTAATTCAACAGTAAGTAAACAAATGTTTATTTTTAAGTAAATAACACATCGTTTTATATAACATTTGCAAGAAATATCATCATAAAAATACTTTTACGATCAAAGTAAAGTTACGTGTAAAAGTCGCAGTTCGCGCAGCCATTGTTTATGATGAAATTTGACTATTTTTGGTGTGCCATCATCGTTAAATGGATAAACATTCATAAGTAAGTAGTTATTATATAGTTTTATACAATGTTATACGAAAATACGTCATGATTAGACCTAATTTGGCAAAGATATGCACCGTGAAAAAACCGTTACTTTTTTCTTTTGTTCTCGAGAATATTGACTGCTTTTGGTTATAATCGTCGCTATGTAGATGAATATTCATTTATGTAGCATTGCGCATACGCATACGCCGCGACAAAGTTTTAACGCGTGTACATCGTCGGTACAAAGTTCAGCGTCTCGCCCCTCCCGCAACCGCGCTCGCCTCGCGAAGTCAGTAGGCCAACACGCGCGCGCATGGTAACAGGCACTGCGCCGCACGTAGTACCTAGCTCGAACTCTTACTTGTAATGTGCCTACCTAAGTTATTAGCTACCTTATCATATTTTACCTGTGTCGTCAGAATCAGTGTGTTTTTATTAACCAATCGCCCGCCGTAAGCCACCCGACATTGCAAATTGCGCCCAACTAGTGGCACGTGCTCCGTACGGCTAGTAGGTACCTACAATAGCCGACGCGAGTGCGAACGAAATCCACGCGACTTTGTTCTCCTAACGACTGTATCACCGTTTCGTATCGTTTTGTTACGGAGCCGAGAGTTTTCGACGAGAAAATGCCGCCAAAAACACGCCGGCACACGTCCAGAGACAACGACAACCACGATGTTTCCAGTAGAGAACCAAGCGGTGGCGAACCGCGCCATCATCCATCACCTACAGTGGAACGTAGTAATATGATATCCATGTCCGAGGAACAACTCACGCGATTGCTTTCCAACGTTATGCGAAGCGTCGCGACGCCCACGTCGACGTCACCGGTCAGCGAGTCTATGGGACCGACTCATCCTACCGCTGCATACACCGGAGCGCCGAACCCGCATAGCAACTTCACGCGATGCACGGCCCGTTTCGACGGAGCCGCACGCGGTGCCGAAGCCCTAGAAGCGTTCGTCGAGAGCGTGCTCGTATACAAAGAGTGCGCAAGTGTGTCCGATGAACACGCTCTTCGAGGCCTACCTATGCTGCTGACAGGAGACGCCGCCGTGTGGCGGCAAGGCATCAAATCTACCGTGGAGACCTGGGAAGAAGCGATACGCCGACTACGTTTTATGTACGGCGCCCCGCACACCGGATTCTTCGAGAAATCTTCGCGCAAGAACAAAGTGATAGTGATAGTGCAGATTCGTATATGTCGCGAGTGCGCGCTAACATATCGCGTATACCGTATAGCGTACCCGAAATAATGCAAGTAGACATTGTATACGGCCTTTTAAATCGTAAGATCCGCAAAAGAGTGTCACGCGATAGTGTAAGTAGTGCCGACTGTCTACTCGAGCGAGCAAGGTATGTGGAGGAAACGCTTAACGAAGTAAGTCAATCTAAATCACTAAATTTATCACGTAATAGTAACGTGAATAACAATTACAACAATCCCAGTACGAATTTTAGTAAAACTCGAAATGTAAATATTAACCCTGCGAATACCGCTGTTGTTCAAAATAACCCTTCGCATGCGACGTCCGACTCTAGTTCGAATATGTTAGGTTAGGTTAGGTTAGGTTTACTAATGCGAATTCGAAACGGGTTAGACCGCGCTGCGCTTTCTGTAAGCGGTTCGGTCATTCAGTAGATGATTGTAAAAATAAAGTAAAATCAAATGAGCAGGTGGTTGAAAACGCACCGTTGTCGTGTTACGGTTGCGGTCAACAAGGTGTAATACGGTCGAAGTGTCCGACGTGTAAAAGTACACCCCCCGCCTCCGCCGATAAGGTAAGTTTCCAAAGTGATGTTACCCACGAATCCGACCTAACGCACCCCACCCCGAGAATGCAGCTCAACCAGCTCATCACCAGTAGGGCTGAGCGCTTCGCCACTGAAGGTCCCCCTACAACTTATGCTTCTCATCGCATTCGGGTTGACGAGAAGCAGGAACCAACTGCTTCACCACCTTATAGAATGTCGCAGTGTAAGAAACAGTTGTTAGAAGGTGAACTTGAGAACCTGCTACAAGCCGATGTTATAGAAGAGTGCGAGTCACCTTGGGCAGCTAATGTCGTCCTGGTCTCAAGGAAGGATGGCGGCGTCCGCCTGTGCGTGGACTACCGGAAGCTCAACGCGGTGACAGAACCGGATCGGTACCCGCTCCCGCGCATAGAAGACGTTCTCCACGCGGCGAAGACGACCAGCTACATGACTACGCTCGACCTTCACTCTGGTTATTTTCAAGTATGTGTATCAGAAGAGGACCGCGATAAAACCGCTTTCGTGACACCCTCCGGCACCTATAGGTTTAAAAGAATGCCGATGGGCCTCCGTAACTCAGGTGCTACGTTTCAACGATTAATCGACCGTTTCAAGTCGAACTTGAATGTACCTTGTGTACCCGTTCAAGAACCGAGCTCCAACCCGCAAAGAAGCAGGCCTGTGACTATTTTAGGATATTTGGATGATTTAATAATCCTATCGCAGACTTTTGAGAGTCACATGGAAGACCTCGAAGCAGTTTTCAACAGACTCGAGAAGTGTAGCCTTCGAGTCAACCGCAGGAAGAGTTGCTTCGCCCGTGACTCAGTGAAGTTCCTCGGCCACATCATCGTGCCTGGCGGTCTGCCAGTGGACCCAGAGAAGACCTCGGCCATTGCTGACATGCCCGCTCCGAAGAATGAGAAGCAGCTTAAGGGTTTTTTGGCAACATCCAGCTGGTTCTGTCGCTTCGTGCCGAACTACGCTTAAATTGCGAAAGCCTTAACTGACCTTCTCAAGAAGAACATTTCTTGGAAGTGGCAAGAAGAACAGCAGTCTGCATTCGAGCGCATCAAAGAGCTTCTAGTCACTGCTCCCATTCTTCGCCAAGCCGACGAATCTAAGCCTTTCTCCCTCCGGACAGATAGCAGCGGCTACTGTCTTGGTGCTGTTTTGATGCAGGGGGAGGGTCCCGAGGAGAGACCTATAGAATACGCCAGCCGTCTCCAAGAACCGGCTGAACGGAACTATACCACCACCGAGCGAGAGGCTCTAGCCGTCGTTTGGGCGGTGACGAAATTCAGAGGGTACATCGAGGGATCAGAAGTAGTAGTGAAGTCCGACCATCAGCCGTTGCGTTGGCTGATGAGCCTGAAATCTCCCAGCGGTCGTCTTGCCTTGTGGGCACTGACCCTCCAAGCTTATAATTTGCAGATCCAGTACACTCCTGGGAAGGTGAATGTAATCGCTGATGCACTAAGCCGCCCAGCCTGTTGCGAAGAAAACCCAGGTGGTTGCGAAGTATGCTTAGTCACTGTAGATGTGCCACACAGGGTGCCTGAAGAAGTGCGCACTAATCAATTAATAGACCCTGACCTGAAGAATATCATTGAGGATCTGGAGGCAAACGACGACCCCTATGATGGCATTCTGTACAGATGTGCGCCTGACTCAGAAGACGCAGATTCAGTCTGCCTTGTAGTGCCTAAACATGAGCGAGAGGCCGTGCTCGTAGATTTTCACGACGCCCCTACGGCAGGTCACTTCGGTGCCGAACGTACCCTGCAGCGCATCAGAGCAAGATATTTCTGGCCAGGA
Organism: Melanchra persicariae; assembly: GCA_947386135.1. Taxonomy (NCBI): domain Eukaryota; kingdom Metazoa; phylum Arthropoda; class Insecta; order Lepidoptera; family Noctuidae; genus Melanchra; species Melanchra persicariae. The sequence goes on along the minus strand of OX376673.1, from coordinate 5,258,084 downwards.
ATGAAATCATTCGTCACCGATTATGTCAAACGCTGTACTGCTTGCCAGCGATACAAGATCGACAATAGAAAACCTACAGGGCTACTCCAAACTCCTGCAACGAACCGGCGTTTTGAAGTTGTTTCTGTCGATCTGTTCGGACCCCTACCGAAAACTTCGAAAGAAAACCGTTGGATTTTAATTCTCGAGGATACTTGCTCCCATTGGGTCGAGCTGCTTGCATTAGAGAGCGCCACCAGCGTAGAGTGTGCTGAGATTTTAATAGCTGAAGTCTTCATGAGGTTCGGAGTTCCACGTAGGATGATCAGGGACAATGGGGTTCAATTCGTTTCCGAAGTGATGCAGCAGGTTTGTCACGTGATGGGTATTAAACAGTCGTTGACGCCGCTGTACCACCCAGAGGCAAACCCTGTAGAACGGAGAAATCGTGACCTAAAACCTCAGCGAGCCATATTAGTAGGAAAGGATCACGCGTCTTGGGATACTCACCTCGCTGCTATAAGGTTCGCGATGAATTCCGCCGTTACAGCAAGTACTGGATTCTCACCCGCTTTCCTTACCTTTGGGAGGGAATTGCGCGCGCCATCGGATGTCGTAGGGGACATGAAGACCATCGTTGAAAGCGACAACTTTGTGCCTAACATCACACCTCACCTGCGTAAGTTATCGTCGGTACTTCTCGACGCTAGAGACGTCCATGAACGTAACCAGGCTGTGTAGAAGAAGTACGCTGACGAAGGCAGACGCGCGCCTCCTGATTATAAGGTAGGTGACCTTGTTTTGTTGAAGACGCAAGGGATGAATAATGTAGGCCCTGGACAGTCCGTGAAATTCACACCTCGAAGGGATGGCCCATACCGCGTATACGAAGTAGTGAGCCCCACCACTTACCTGATAGAGGGAGTCACCAAAGGTGAGCATATTGGACGATACCACGTTTCTCATTTGACCCCATTCGTCGGTGATGTTGAAACCCCGGTTAGAGAGAAGCGCAGACGTGGTAGGCCCCGTCGATACGATTGCTAGCCCGAACGCGAGGGCGCTATGTTCGAACTAGAGGCGGAGTGTGTAGCATTGCATACGCATACGCCGCGACAAAGTTATAACGCGTGTACACCGTCGGTACAAAGTTCAGCGTCTCGCCCCTCCCGCAATCGCACTCGCCTCGCGAAGTCAGTCGGCCAACACGCGCGCGCATGGTAACATGCGCTGCGCCGCACGTAGTACCTAGCTCGAACTCTTACTTGTATTGTACCTAAGTTATTAGCTACCTTATCATATTATACCTGTGTCGTCAGAATCAGTGTGTTTTTATTAACCAATCGCCCGCCGTAAGCCACCCGACATTACATTTATAAGTACATACTAGATCCTTGAAGAGAATGTGTGCACGAAATAGCATCATAAATATCCTATTTTTGATAGTTGGAAAACCGGTCACGTAGCTCGTCGTGCTTTCGAGAATTTTTACTCGTTTTACGTAATAATATAATACTGTATCTGTAGGATTGGTGAAGCTCTAAAACTAATAATCATTCATTATCACCATCATTTGAGGTGTATTTCATAGTATATAATTTATATTTCGATTATTTGCATGATGAGTCCCAAAAAGTACATTGACCGTTGACAGTAATGACACCTACTATGCTGTCCAGTCATATCTGTATATGTCGATAGATTTTATCGATAAAGTCGGTGTTTTCGTGATTTACTTATTCGAAAATTTGACCGACTTGAAAAAAAAGAAGTTTCTCATTTCGAATGCATGTGGGAGAGAAGTGTAATTTCTGTTAATTTTAAAATATTCACGTATTCTTTTGAATAACTTCCGGTATAATAAGTTTGTCTATTGACTACCCACTCCCCGCCACTGACAAGCAAGCCTCACTATAAAAGAGCGTGCATAAGGCTAGACTGGTCTCAGATTCCGCCTCGAGCGCCCGTTCGAGTCGCACGCATCCCACCTCCACGCATCTCTCCGCTACGAGCGTAGCAGCGGACCCCCGGCGCTACGCCCCCGTAGCCCGCGACAGCGCCGACCGCTACGTGCACCAGCTGCGAGACTCCGCGTCATCACACAGCGTAGGTACGTTAGCTCGCCTACGCGTGCTACGTAGCTCCGCCCACTCCGTAGCAGTGCTACGAGATCTGCTACGCAGTCTCTAGCGTGCTACGAGGTGACTCGTTTCGGTTGCAAGTGATTTTATTCGCTTGCTACCGATAGAGATTTGCCCGTCAGGTAAAATCCACTGTTTGTGGTACTTGGTGGATACCTTACAGTGCCAACTAAGCCAAGTGGTGTTGACCCGACACACCTACAAGTCGGAAGGGTTTAGGAGCGCGGCCTTGGGGGATCTCCTAGTCGCGCCCTAAATACTAACCCCGTTTCTTCCAGTGTGCACCTGGTGACGGCTGGGTGTGTCTACCCCTACGTCACCAGCTTGGTCGAAAGACCCATAGGGCCCCACTGCACATTAAGATTGGCAGTGGGTATACAAGCTTAGGGCTCACCCTAGGTACTGTGGACCACAGGAATATGTCCTGCGGTCTACTTATCAAATATTACCAAATAAAACCCGTTTTAGGGGTAAAAGCAGTATAATAGAGCACCGTGACTCCCAGAGTCCAATAACATCTGAATGCTTAAACAAAAACCGTTCTACCATATTCAAATATTCTAATTATTACCAGCCACGTCCAAAGGAGGTATGTACAGCCAGATGCTGCGCAAAGAGGCTCTTACATTAGCTACGCCCCTTCGAATAGAGGAAACGTAGTCAACCTCTCGTTAACATCTATTCAGCCTTTGGAAGAGTCAAGTATGACCTGCCTAACCTAACACAATTTCCCTACCTACAGGGGGAACAGGATGAACAGGGGTGCGTATACTTCTATAGAAGCAGCCTAGGTCATGACCAGCGATTAAAATATTTAGTAAATCAATTAATTAAAATTACTATGCGCCACCTGCGCTGATCAACTACGCGGTCATGCCGAAGCCCCGCCGGAGCAAAACCCCCTGAGAAAAACTCCGGTCACATCGCAATATATAAACAATTAATGCGACAATTCACATTAATCCTTGAGGGATTTACAGCTATATTTTACATCATCATAACATTAATTTCCTCGGACGCTATTGTGTTTCGAGAAAAAGAAGGTCATAATCAGATAAAATATCATCCTAACTTTGAACCTACTCCAGCGATTATCATGTATGAATAAAATTCATCAAAGTTTATCTTTACCATATTTAACCATGAACTGTGGGCCACTCAACGTTTGCTGAACCACTGGTGACAACCTGCCACCCTTTGCAAAGGCTATGCCTCGTGAGCAAAGTTGGAACCAAACCTTGTTGTGCGAACCACTCCCCTCCTTTCAGGGTGGTCCATAGTTTCAAAAAAAAACTTAAGTATTATATCGCCCTGGAGTAACTTCATCCTACCAAATTCTTAAATATTTCACACTATGCCGTTCTTGTACAAGTGACCTTCTCCTTCTCGCCCGGCTGCGTCCCTCAGACACGTACATGTCCGTTTTCATTGTCCACATGAAACAAATAATCCAATATAACAAACTATATAAAATATTTCACTAAAATAATGTCTTGTTTACATGAAATAATGACAACACAACTGACATACATTGACATCTTATTTTTTTTTCTACTTGATTATTCTAACGTTTTAAGTATTACAATTAAAAAGTTTTAACTACATTCTAATATAAAATGGTTTCAACCTATTTGCATGAACTATTTATTAATCTAGTCAAAACCTTCCTTGACTACAAGACACATCAAGACAGATGTCATATGACATGACTTTTCCTATCATGACAACTATGAAAACTATACTATTAAAATCATTCGTGCGTCGTCATGTTTAAAAATGTTACATAACTATCATGTCCTGCTTATCTCCCTAAACTAACTAAAATTATCTAACAATACTAATGAGGACATGAAATACATAAGAAAATGACTCGTCAGTTTACGAAATCCTCAACATTAATCGCTTCCTACTTTTAAAATTATATACAGTTGTATCAAATTTCTTTCTAACAGATTTCCAAATTTTATATTTACGGATGGACAACCGTTTGATCAAATCATTCATAGAATATTTTTTGTGATTTGATTTGTATGGTTCCATTTTAGGTATATAAGTTTGTATGTGTATAAAATCCTTTCTAAACTTTCTTCTTACCCTTCTATACATTTTATTACGGGCAAGGAAAGAAATCTTACGATATTCAAACCTACTCAGAGTTTTGTGTGCGTGTGTGGCATTACGTTCTCCCATGTTAGCCCTAACATGTAAAATCAATCCCCTAGGTTTTTTATTTACGCTATACTTTGTTACCAAGGCCTTATCCTTCTTTACTTTATCGTTACGAGACGACATAGGTTTAGCAGCTAACGGGACCGTCACCTTCAGCTCGGCTTGTACTGAGACAGCTCGTTCGACTACAATGTCCTCCATCATGACAGCTTCCTCGGCTTGGACCTCAACAAGCTCGGGATCCCTTTCACCGCTTTCCAAATGATCATTGTTATCACACACTGGTTCTGTCAATGAATCAACAAGTTTGTCTGGAATTAAATCAAAATTAGGTATCGGAATGAACACACCCGCTTCCATGTCTTCATCCGTCATGTTCTCTTCTGTCTGCTCAGGTTCTTCCTGGCTTAGGCTGCATTCCACCTGCTCGTGGCTCAGGTCACTCTCCCGGCAGCTCTGTTCATCGTTGTCATCATCATTTATTAGTGGGACATCCGTCACCACGCTAGAATATAATACAGCATTATCCTCTACATTTTTATTATCTTGCCGTCCGCATTCGTCGGATACATCGGCGGTAGTTTGTTCCACATGTAACAAAGCTTTTAGTGCACGTATTTTACATGAAATGCACTTGCAGGGAAATTCATTCCTTATTATATCGCACAGCAACTCAAAATTAATACCCTCGTGGTATGTGTAGTTATAAAAATGCTTAGCCGCGCTATGTAAAAATGCACCCAATATCAACGAATAATCGCTCTCTCGCCATTCACTTTCAGTGGCAACGAGTTTGAATTCAGTTATGAATTCTTCAAAACATACTCGGTCTACGCCGGAAAACATATACATTTTGACGTTTTCAAACAAAATCACACATTAAAACATTCGCCATCTAATTAAAAAAAACCACTTAGCGCTTTATTCCACTAGGCGTCGATACATCGCCTGACATCAACATCAAAATACTCCTCTGGTACGCTCTTACGTAGCTTTGGGGGTTTTACCAGCCCATTTACTTTTTTACTTCTTCGTGCAATGTTTCACGCCTTGCACACGCGTTTTTTGCACGGCGTTTCGTCTACGCGGCGTTTCGTGTACGCGGCGTTTCGTACGCGGCGCCTCCACCAATTGTGGACCACAGGAATATGTCCTGCGGTCTACTTATCAAATATTACCAAATAAAACCCGTTTTAGGGGTAAAAGCAGTATAATAGAGCACCGTGACTCCCAGAGTCCAATAACATCTGAATGCTTAAACAAAAACCGTTCTACCATATTCAAATATTCTAATTATTACCAGCCACGTCCAAAGGAGGTATGTACAGCCAGATGCTGCGCAAAGAGGCTCTTACAGTACTCACCTCCCTGACCGAACCCGGCAGGGAGGGTACTCATCCCCGGGAGCTCCCACCCGGGGAGTTGAGCTTAGTGGCCCTTCAGGCCGAAGACAGTTGTGCTGCCGGAGAGTTTGTTTGGGCTTTCTTCTCCCCGGCTGGAGCACTAGGAAACGCTCAAGGGAAGGGCTATTTTTGGGAACTGTCTTTAGGGACAGGAGCTTAGCTCCCCCCCCCCCCCCTCTCAGGATGGACGCCTCGAGCGCCATGCCTACACCTCCCCCTCTAGTAGCCAGCTTCCTCAAGGAGCAGGCCGCTGCCCTCCCCCCCCCCGCTCTTAAATCAATTGGCGACTTATATTCCGCCATGCTGGCCACCTTTAAGGTGATTGCCACACAATTAGGTGACCCCGTCATCACCGAGTCCCTCAACTCCTTCCAGGAGCAACTGAGGACCCTCTCGCCCCCTCAGGGCCTCACCCCCATGCCCACTCAGGGATGCACCCCCACCGACATCGCTAACTTTAGCGATTGCCTTGACAGCCAGCTCGACGCCGAGCAGGCCTCCCCCCCCCCCATGGACTTTGAGTCCGAGACGGAGTCTGACTCGGACTCCAACGTCTCCACCTCGGCCTCCTCCTCCTCGGACAACTTCACTGTTGTCCAGGGGAAGAGGAAAAAGAAGAGGATGGGGTCTGCCACTCAGGCAGCCCCGAAGAAGAGGGTTGCCAAGAGGGCCTCTCCAGGCCCTGGTTCCCCCTCTCTACCCCCCTCAGCCCCCATCGCTCGCCCAGCTGGTACCTCCCAGCAATCGAGCCGCCCCTCTAGCCCCATGGCGATTGCCACCCCGGCTGCCCCCTCCCCCCTCAAAACCAAGCCCCCTCCCCCACTTTTCGTCCACGATAAGACAATGTGGACAAAACTTTCCGCGGCGTGTAATGAGCGTCAAATCCGCTACACGCGCGCCCACCCAGTCAACCTGGGTGTTAAAATAACTGTGCCGACGGCTACGGATTTCCGTAGCCTGCACAAGCTCCTCAGGAAGCGGAACATTCCGTTCCACTCCTTCTCCTTTGAAGAGGAGAAAAAGGTGCGTGTGGTCATTCGCAACGTACCAAAGGAGATAACGGTACAGGAGGTCCTCAGCGACCTCCAAGCCCAGAAAATTCCGGTGGCTGAAGTCCACCGCATGCACCGCCGCGGAGGCGCTGCGTTCGATATGGTGTTGGTCGTTTGCGACCCCACCGAGGGGCATAACCCCATTTTCAACATCGCCACCATATGTGGTCTTTCTGGGATTCGCATAGAGAATCCCAACAAGAGTGGTGCAGTGGGGCAGTGCCATCGCTGCCAATTATATGGCCACTCCCAGCGGAATTGCTACGGCAAGCCCCGCTGCGTGAAGTGCCTGGGTGACCATGGCACTGCGGACTGCACCTGTCCCAAAGATAGGACACTCTGCGTCGACCCACCCAGCTGCGTGCTGTGTGGCGAGACTGGGCACCCGGCTAACTACCGAGGTTGCCCAAAGGCCCCCAAATCTTCCTCGCCCCTTCTGGCTAAGCGATCGAACGTTCGCCAGAATAGGGAACGCCCCTCCCCCGATAACAAGGCCCCCGCGGCGACCCAGCAACGCTCCAACCCCTGGAGTGCAGCGAACCACAGGGCCCACTTCCCGGCCCTGAGGACCACTGGCTCTCAGGCCTCTCAGGCCCCTCTGGCCTCCCCCAACGCTTCGCCCGCTAGGGCAATCACCCCTCTCATGGATGTAGCGATACCTCCATTCTCCCCGCCAACGGCTTCTCGCACGGCTCTCGCAAAAACGAGGCCCCCCGCACGCCTATCACCACCCTCCCCTCCCCCACCAAAGGCTACTCCCACAGCCGAACCAGCCGAATTAGTCGAGACAGTCGAAACTGTTGAGGAGAATCTGTCTCTTATAACTTTCATGGCCTTTTACTCTGAAAGAGCCCTCGCCTTAACCGCGGCACTCAAATCTGGCGGAGGCAACCATGCCTCCATTTACAAAAAGTTCAGTGATGTAACTCACTATATTTCCAAATTCCACTCCATAGTTAATGGATAAGTCCGTTAACCGTAGGCTCAAACCGAAAGCCCTCCGGATAGGGCTTTTCAACGCCAATGGCCTTCTGAGCCAACGTGATGAGATCGCCACTTTCCTCCGCGACCATCACATAGACGTCCTTCTGGTCCAAGAGACCTTTCTCAAGCCCCAACACCGAGACCCTAAAGTTGCCAACTACCGAATGGTTCGCAACGATAGGACCCGGTGTCATAAGGGAGGTACCCTCATATACTACAAAAATTCCCTATATTGCATTCCTGTGGATCCACCCGCACTCAAGCAAATAGAGGTCTCGGTCTGTCGGCTGGGCATGATGGGCCATCAGCCCATCACTGTCATCTCAGCATATATCCCTCCTCCTAGCGCCAGTAACACGGCAATCAACACCTCCGAAGTCAAAGAAGACCTCTCAATACTTCTTGGCTTGAGCGACTCCGTCTTACTGGCGGGGGACCTTAATGCCAAACACCCATCATGGAACAGCCTCACTACCAACCCTAGAGGCAGAGTCATCTTTGAACTCTCCAGTCCCTTTAACTTTGATGTCATCGCTCCGATGCATCCCACCCACTTCCCGCATGACCTCAATTGTCGCCCCGATGTACTCGACATCGCTCTCATTAAGAATGTCAGCCTTCGGCTACATTCAATGGAAACAGTGGACGAGCTTAACTCGGACCACCGTCCCGTGATTCTGGAACTAGCTCCCAGATCGGGACCAATGGACCCCTCTCAACCCCCTCCTTCCCGAGTGATCACAGACTGGAGAAAAGTAAGCGAAAAGCTGAAAATCACCACGTCTCCTCACTTGGATAAGATTCCAGATCTCATAGAGACTGCCGCCGACACGGCGGCTGCGGTTGACTCGTTCACGGATCACATACAAGCCGTCCTGAGCGAATGCTCCAAAGAGGTTCCAGCGATGAGCGATCACCGCTGGAAACTCCCGGACGAGGTGCGTGCTCTGTTGACCGAGAAGAACGCGGCCGTTCGTGCCTATTCATCCTTTCCCTGCCACAATAACAAAGTTCACATGCGCTACTTACAGCGTAAAGTTAGTCGCGCCATCGCTGAACTGCGTAACAGTCGCTGGGATAAGATGCTTGGCGACCTCGAACCCAACCACCAGGCCTTCTGGGAACTCCAGAGGAAGTTACGCGCCTCTGAGGTTACAACCATGCCTCCTCTCACCCGCCCTGATAACACCATCGCCTTCGATGACGATGAAAAGGCAGAGTGCCTGGCCGACAGCCTAGAGACTCAATGCTCCCCTAGTACCTACCCGGTTGACCCGGTTCACCTAGCCAAGGTGGACGCTGAGGTCGAGCGTAGGACTTCTCTCCCCCCGTCGAGGACCCCGAGGACCCCCTCCCCCCCATCACTCCAGATGAGGTGAAGGATATAATCGGGAAACTCAAACCCAGGAAAGCCCCTGGGTCAGACGGTATCACCAACAAGGTGTTCCGTTTCCTCCCAGCTTCCCTTATCATGTTGATGACTGCCATTTTCAACGGCGCTCTGTCCAACAACATGTTCCCACAATCGTGGAAAGAGGCTACCGTTATCGGTATTCCTAAACCGGGAAAGCCAAAATCCTCCCCCACCAGTTACCGTCCCATCAGTCTGCTCAAGGTCCTAGGTAAAATCTATGAGCGACTTATATATAAGAGACTCAGAGGTTATGCCGAGGCAAAGGGCCTCCTACCTAACGAACAGTTTGGCTTTCGAGCTAATCACTCATGTGTCCAACAGGTTTACCGTATCGTTGAACATATCAGCGGCCGCACTCAACGCGGTTTAAAAACGGGAGCCGTGTTCTTTGATATAGCGAAAGCTTTCGAAAAAGTCTGGCACAATGGCTTAATTTATAAGCTATATAAACTTGGCGTGCCAGATCGTCTCGTGCTCATCATACGAGACTATTTGTCGAACCGCACTTTTCGGTATCGTATCGAAGGTGCGCTTTCCTCCCCCCACCCTATACGAGCCGGCGTCCCTCAAGGCGGCGTGCTCTCCCCTTTATTTTTCACGCTGTTCACTAGCGACATCCCTAAGAATAATAAGACGCAGCTAGCTCTATTTGCCGATGATACGGCCATCTATTGCTCCGGCAATAGTGAAAACTCAATAGCCAAAAATCTCCAAAAGGCGGCCAGCGACCTAGGCGCTTGGTTCCGTCTCTGGAGATTTGAGGTTAATCCCGAAAAAAGCCAGGCGGTTTTGTTCTACAAACCGCGGGCGAAATTCATTCCCAATCCACCGAGTCCAATCACTATGTTTGGTAAGCAGATCCCTTGGGAAAAGCGAGCCAAATATCTAGGTGTGATATTAGACCATAGACTCACCTTTGCTGAGCACATAAGTGCGGTACGTTCGCGTGCTGCATTCGCTCTGGGTAGACTCCATGCAATGCTGAATGCACGCAGCAAGCTATCACTTAAATGTAAACTGCGCATCTACACTACGTGCATACGACCGATTATGACTTATTGCGTGTGCTGTGTTCGCACACACAAAGCCAAAGCAAATCCACAGGATGCAAGTAATCCAAAACAGATTTCTCCGAAAAGCCACGGGCGCCCCGTGGTTTGTACGGAACGAACGACTTCATGTCGACCTTAAAATCCCGACCCTAAAACAGTTTATGAAACGCCTTACAAAGCGTTTCTTCGAATCCGCTGAAAAGCACCAAAACCCTTTGATTTCAAAGGCAACCCAGTACACTCCCTCTCGCATTAGTAAGATTCGCCGTCCTCGGCATACACTCGTCGAATCCGACGACGAGATCACAAAGATACAGGAAAGCTGTAGGGAAACCAGCACCCTTAGAATAAACAGATACAGACCGCGTTCCGTATACCGACCTCGCCGCCGAGGTCCGTCGCGACGACCCACTCAAAACCCTCCCCGACTTTTGCAAACGAGCCAGCCCGCGCCGCTGAGCCTTTAGCTTTAATAACCCCTAAATAATAAAACGACCCAGCCTGATTGTCCCTTGCTGTCCCAAACTGACGCCGCTAAGCCGAGGTCGTATTCCACAGGGAATGCCCTTAGTGAGCGGTCAGTAGTGTTTTTAGCTTGTAGCTAGTTTTGTTGCCTTGGCTGGGGGCTTTAAATTCATTTGAAGCCACCACAGGTTAGTCCGGTTAAGCAGTTAATATCCCACGTGTGTTAACTTGCTAGTGGTCATACCTAAAAAAAAAAAAAAAATAGACTGGTCACTTTTTGTTCTACTTCGAACGCGGCAAGAACCTTCTGAACAGTCAGGTATGTTTTGGTTTAAATATATTGCTCTGAAATATTATGATAAATAAATATGATTGTGTTTTGCTACTAAATTGCTGATGATTCTCATTGTTGATGTATTATGTATTCTTGTATTGCTGTTTCTTTGTAACAATAATATGACGTACATATTTAATACAGTTATTTATTGTGCTGCCTGATTAAAGAAACTGTCTAATTTATACATTTATTTTATTATTCCATTAATTTTACCCCACATCAGAAGCGGAATCGAGCGTCCATACACTCACACAATTTCCATTTTGCTTGAGTTTCAGGTACGATGTCAAACTACGAGCACAACAAGAATCCTGAAACGTCCGATGCGACCTCTAACGTAGAATTGGCGTCTCCGATCCTTGGCACGCGGGCCAGATGGCAGGGAGTGCAAGAAAATCAAGACAACGCCGAATGTGGCACCAGTCGGAGCAAACCTTCGAGCTCGACTACTCCGGGACCAGACAATCAGGGCGGTAACTCTGTTCTTCTTGATTTCATGAAAAATTTTATGAAAGAAATGATGAGTACATTTCTTCAGGTTTCAAGTACTGCTTCTACGGCACAAGTAACGCATCCATTACCACGTGAAAGAAATTTGGATAATCTCTATCTACCGCCTTTTGATCCCGACGATCGTACAGATACCATCCAAATTTGGTGTCGTCATGTCGATGATTTGAAGTCTGAATACCAGCTTAATGAGCGTGAAACTTTGAACCTTGCTAGGCGAAATTTAAAAGGGCGCGCTGCCGATTGGGCGCGTCGCAACTATACCACGCTGACTTCTTAGGAAGAGTTCAAGTCTAACCTTATTCAAACATTTGCAGATGAAACCCGATATTATGACGACCTTACTGCTTTTATGGAGTATACGAGCGACAAGGCAAGCAGCTTGGCCGAATACGCATCCCGTGAATGGGAGCTGGCGAAAAAGGCTGTTGGTGTGAAGGTGACCGAGCTGCATTTGGTGGACGCCGTGATTTCAGGTGTGTTGGACTTTCGTATTAGATCAGACTTGTTACGATTGACGCCTAAAACGTTGCCTCAATTGATACAAAATTTAAATTCCTATAAACGTAAACATCCAGTACATGATTCCGCTGATCACAATATTCCTGCCAAAAAACCCAAATATAATTCGCAAGATTATAAGTTCAAACGTTGTCAAAGGTGCTTTAAAGTAGGTCATTTGCAAAGAGACTGTCGTACTCGTAAAGATTCGAATACACCTAATAACACAGCCGCTAGTCAAACTAATAAGACCCCCAATCAAAGTGACCAAACCAAGGAAGTGTCAACTGGTGTAACCCCTAAAGCTCACGTGGTTTGTACATTTTGCAAAAAGTCGGGTCATAAGTTTGAAAATTGCTTCAAACGATTAAATACTAAACCAAAAACTGAAAAATCGGTAAATTCATTATTGGTTGCTAATAACCGTACCACGATTGGCAAAATCGATGGTCGCAAATTTAGCTGTCTTATAGACAGTGGCGCAGAGTGCTCATTAATGCGTGAAAGTATTGGGGATTCCACTAGTGGCAAAGTATCTTTCAAAAACACAATATTACGCGGAGTTGGAGAAAATACATTTTGTTCTACCCGTATTAAAACTAGTCAGATTTGTATTGATGACCTGAATTTGGAACTGGAGCTTGTATTAGTGCCCGATCACTACATTCAATACGACATGCTTTTGGGTGAGAATCTTTTTGACATTCCTGGCATACAACTGGTCTTATCTAATTCAGAAACTAAAATTTCTAAGACTTCTTACAATATTAACTTTGTTGAAAAAATTGATTTAGAAACCTGTATTGATAGTGATATCGACTCAATTTCAAAAAAACATTTACTTAATTTATTGAAATCTAATTTAGACCTTTTTACGTCAGGAAATTCTGTAAAACAAATAAATACAGGAGAACTGACTATCAAATTAAAAAATCCTGATAAAACTGTTCAAAGGCGCCCATATCGTCTTGCGCCTATTGCACGAGAGAATGTCAAAAAGATTATACAAGATCTAAAAGATAATAGAATCATTCGTGATAGTAGTTCCCCATTCTCTAGTCCTATTTTGTTAGTTCGAAAAAAAGATGGAAGCGACAGGCTTTGTGTCGACTACAGAGAACTTAATAGCAACACTGTTAGAGACCATTATCCTCTTCCACTGATTGATGACCATATTGGTAAACTTGTGAATGCTAAGTTTTTCACTGTATTAGACATGGCTGCAGGTTTTCATCAAATACCTATAACTCCCGGCTCCACTGAAAAGACTGCATTTGTCACGCCCGATGGGCAATACGAGTTTTTGCGTATGCCTTTCGGATTATGTAATGCGCCATCAGTTTTTCAGAGGGCCATCAATACAGCTCTGAAAATGTACGTAGATATGTTCGTACTGATTTACATAGATGACGTGATTGTCTTCTCCAACTCTGTTCAGGAAGGACTTGATAATTTGAGAAAAGTTCTCGATTCTTTAAAGGATGCTGGCTTTTCCTTAAATATAAAGAAATGTAAATTTCTCAAAACAGAAATCGAATATTTGGGTCGGATTATTTCGAATGGCACAGTTAGACCTAGTCCTGGGAAGGTGCAAGCCCTTATAAAGTCTCCTGTTCCTAAGACAGTAAAACAGGTTCGCCAATTTTGTGGTCTGGCGGGATATTTTAGAAAGTTTATACCGAACTTTTCTCAAACGATGAGTCCTTTATATGATTTAACTAGGACCGATACCAAGTGGAACTGGACATCAAACCATGATTCAGCAAGAGAAAAAATTATTGATCATCTCTCTTCTGAGCCAAATTTGTCCTTATTTGATCCTACTAAATCTATAGAACTGCATACTGATGCCAGTTCCTCTGGTTTTGGTGCTATTCTACTCCAAAAACATGATGCTCAACTTAGAGTCGTGGAATACTTTAGTATGCGCACCACCGACACCGAAACACGATATCATTCGTACGAGCTTGAAACTTTGGCAGTAGTCAAAGCCATAAAACATTTTAGGCACTACCTGTTCGGTAGAAGTTTTAATCTCGTGACTGATTGTAATTCATTAAAAGCATCTAGAAGTAAAAAGGAACTTTTGCCACGTGTTCATAGATGGTGGGCATACTTACAATCATTTGATTTTGAGATCGAGTATCGTAAAGGAGAGCGCATACCTCACGTAGATTTTCTCAGTAGAAATCCCGCAATTATCAACATAAGTAATGTTTTAAATTACAATGATTGGCTAGAAACTGAACAGCAAAATGATTTAGAAACCAAAAATTTGATAGATTCAATCAAAACTGCTACAGTCGATAAAAATTTAGCTTCTAGTTATGAAATTCTTAATAACTTACTGTATCGAATTTATAGTACAAAGGATAACAAAATAAAAAAATCTTTGTTCGTCCCTAAATCTTATAGGTGGCACTTAATTCAGTTGTACCACGACTCGCTTAAGCACTTGGGCTGGGAGAAAACCCTAGAAAAGGTACGCGAACAGTTTTGGTTTCCAAACATGTCTAAGAATGTTCGTAGGTATGTTGAGAATTGCCTCACTTGTAAAATCAACAAAAGCCAATCTGGATCTCGTCAAGTTACCCTACATCCTATTGACAAAGTCCCTATTCCTTTTCATACCGTACATATGGATACCACAAGCAAACTAACCGGCAGTAAATTAAAAAAACAATATGCCGTAGTTTTTATTGATGCTTTTACGAAGTATTGCCTGATAAAACCTGTAACTAACCTTACTGCAAATGCTACCATAAACTGTCTCAAGGATCTTGTCTTTACTTTTGGAACCCCCAAGAGAATTATTTGTGATCAAGCGGCGTCATACACAGGAAAGGAATTACGGAGTTTTTGCCAAAACTGGTCAATTGAATTACATTTTATAGCAACTGGTGTCAGCCGTGCAAATGGCCAGGTCGAAAGGCTAATGAAAGTCCTCACTGACTGTTTCACGGTAGTCGAAAATACCACCCGAAGAAGCTGGAAGGATGCCGTTGGGGAAGTCCAACTTGCAATCAATTGCACATTTAATAAAACCACTCGACAAACTCCCTTTCAGCTTCTCATGGGTTGCAATCGATCGCCTCCAGCCATTTCTGCTCTTGTTAATGATATTGAACGCTTGGACCTTAATGCTTGCCGGGAAGCAGCAAAACGTCGCATAGACCAACGCGCGGAGGAACAAAAACTGCAATTTGACAAAAACAAAGCAAAGATTATCCCGTTTAAAATCGGTGATATTGTTTTAATAAAGCAAAATCCGCGTGCTATTATGAAACTCGACAGCAAGTTTAAGGGTCCATGCGTTATAACTAATATTCATGATAATGAACGATATATTGTCCAAGTTCATAGTACTGGAAACGATTTGTATGTTTCACACGAAAATCTGAGACTTGTTTCACCAGACTTAGGCTGTGTACTGACAGAATCACTAGATTCTGAAACTTAGTAACTTTTTGCCTTGTAAGCATCCGTAACATTCTGGCCAGGTGTTGGATGAGTGCTTGGTAATCAGTATGTTATTTTGGCCGTATCCTTGAGATTGTTTACCGAGGCCATTTCATTTATGCCGCGCCTTCATATAAGGCTTTTTACCGAGGCAATGTTTATAATATGTATGCCGCGCCTTCATGTAAGGCTTTTTACCGAGGCAATGTTTAAAATATGTGCCGCGCCTTCATGTAAGGCTTTTTACCGAGGCAATGTTTAAAATATGAATGCCGCGCCTTCATGTAAGGCTTTTACCGAGGCAATGTTTATAATATATTGTATACCACGCCTTCGTGGAAGGATTTTTACCGAGGCAATAATTACATTTTTAGGCCGTGCCAACATGTGAGGCTTTTACCGAGGCCATCTAGTGGTGCTTAATTTGATTCTTTTAAATTGTTAATCATCTAAGAAATAGATTTGTTATTTTCTCATTTTTGTTCAGGGCAATTACGTATTAAACCATGTAATTAAATTGTAATTCACGAGACATATCGGCTGCTCGTCAGAATGGCCGTGTGGGAGAGAAGTGTAATTTCTGTTAATTTTAAAATATTCACGTATTTTTTTGAATAACTTCCGGTATAATAAGTTTGTCTATTGACTACCCACTCCCCGCCACTGACAAGCAAGCCGCACTATAAAAGAGCGTGCTACCGATAGAGATTTGCCCTTCAGGTAAAATCCACTGTTTGTGGTACTTGGTGGATACCTTACGGTGCCAACTAAGCCAAGTGGTGTTGACCCGACACACCTACCAAGCCCCTTCAGGGCTTGGTAAAGTCGGAAGGGTTTAGGTGCGCGGCCTTGGGGGATCTCCTAGTCGCGCCCTAAATTCTAATCCCGTTTCCTTCCAGGGTGCACCTGGTGACGGCTGGGTGTGTCAACCCCTACGTCACCAGCTTGGTCGAAAGACCCATAGGGCCCCACTGCACATTGAGATTGGCAGTGGGTATACAAGCTTAGGGCTCACCCTAGATACTCACCTCCCTGACCGAACCCGGCAGGGAGGGTACTCATCCCCGGGAGCTCCCACCCGGGGAGTTAGGTTTAGTGGCCCTTCAGGCCGAAGACAGTTGTGCTGCCGGAGAGTTTGTTTGGGATTTCTTCTCCCCGGCTACGGAGCACTAGGAAACGCTCAAGGGAAGGGCTCCTTTTGGGGTACTGTCTTAGGGACAGGAGCTTAGCTTCCCCCCCCCTCTCAGGATGGACGCCTCGAGCGCCATGCCTACCCCTCCCCCTCTAGTAGCCAGCTTCCTCAAGGAGCAGGCCGCTGCCCTCCCCCCCCCCCCTCATCAATCGGCGACTTATATTCCGCCATGCTGGCCACCTTTAAGGTGATTGCCATCAAGTTGGATGACCCCGTCATCACTTCATCCCTCAACTCCTTCCAGGAGCAATTGAGGTTACTCTCGCCCCCTCAGGGCCTCACCCCCATGCCCACTCAGGGTTCCACCCCCACCGACATCGCTAACTTTAGCGATTGCCTTGATAGCCAGCTCGATGCTGAGCAGGCCACCCCCCCCCCCATGGACTTTGAGTCCGAGACGGAGTCCGACTCGGACTCCAACGTCTCCACCTCGGCCTCCTCCTCCTCGGACAACTTCACTGTTGTCCAGGGGAAGAGGAAAAAGAAGAGGATGGGGTCTGCCACTCAGGCAGCCCCGAAGAAGAGGGTTGCCAAGAGGGCCTCTCCAGGCCCTGGTTCCCCTTCCCCCTCTCTCCCCCCCTCAGCCCCCATCGCTCGCCCAGCTGGTACCTCCCAGCAATCGAGCCGCCCCTCTAGCCCCATGGCGATTGCCACCCCGGCTGCCCCCTCCCCCCTCAAAACCAAGCCCCCTCCCCCACTTTTCGTCCACGATAAGACATTGTGGACAACACTTTCCGCGGCGTGTAATGAGCGTCAAATCCGTTACACGCGCGCCCACCCAGTCAACCTGGGTGTCAAGATCACTGTGCCGACGGCTACGGATTTCCGTAGCCTGCACAAGCTTCTCAGGGAGCGGAACATTCCGTTCCACTCCTTCTCCTTTGAAGAAGAGAAAAAGGTACGTGTGGTCATCCGCAACGTACCTAAGGAGATTACGGTACAGGAGGTCCTCAGCGACCTCCAAGCCCAGAAAATTCCGGTGGCTGAAGTCCACCGCATGCACCGCCGCGGAGGCGCTGCGTTCGATATGGTGTTGGTCGTTTGCGACCCCACCGAGGGGCATAACCCCATTTTCAACATCGCCACCATTTGTGGTCTTTCTGGGATTCGCATAGAGAATCCCAACAAGAGTGGTGCAGTGGGGCAGTGCCATCGCTGCCAATTATATGGCCACTCACAGCGGAATTGCTACGGCAAGCCCCGCTGCGTGAAGTGCCTGGGTGACCATGGCACTGCTGACTGCACTCGTCCCAAAGACAGGACACTTTGCGTCGACCCACCCAGCTGTGTGCTGTGTGGTGAGACTGGGCACCCGGCTAACTACCGAGGTTGCCCAAAGGCCCCCAAATCTTCCTCGCCCCTTCTGGCTAAGCGATCAAACGTTCGCCAGAATAGGGAACGCCCCACCCCCGATAACAAGGCCCCCGCGGCGACCCAGCAACGCTCCAACCCCTGGAGTGCAGCGAACCACAGGGCCCACTTCCCGGCCCTGAGGACCACTGGCTCCCAGGCCTCTCAGGCCCCTCTGGCCTCCCCCAATGCTTCGCCCGCTAGGGCAATCACCCCTCTAATGGATGTAGCAATACCTCCATTTTCCCCGCCTACGGCCACTCGCGCGGCGCTCGCGCAGGCTAAGGCCCCCCCAACCCAGACCAAGCCCCAAGGGCAAAAAACATCTCCCCCCCCCCAGACCAAGGCGGCTGTTGCCAAAGTGGCTATAAAACCAGTCGAGGACCTACTTGGAGTAGCGTACCTAGCCTTCCGCTCCCCTAGGGCTCTTTTGATGAAAGAGGCCCTCAGAAATACTAAAAATACCGGAGATCATGACTCCGTTTTTCAAGAGTTCGGTGACGTAACTCACCATATTGAAACTTACTACGCAATTATTAATGGATAAGTCCATTAACCGTAGGCTCAAACCGAAAGCCCTCCGGATAGGGCTTTTCAACGCCAATGGCCTTCTGAGCCAACGTGATGAGATCGCCACTTTCCTCCGCGACCATCACATAGACGTCCTTCTGGTCCAAGAGACCTTTCTCAAGCCCCAACACCGAGACCCTAAAGTTGCCAACTACCGAATGGTTCGCAACGATAGGACCCGGTGTCACAAGGGAGGTACCCTCATATATTATAAAAATTCCCTTTATTGCATTCCTGTGGATCCACCCACTCTCAAGCAAATAGAGGTCTCAGTCTGTCGGCTGGGTATGACGGGCCATCAGCCCATCACTGTCATCTCAGCATATATCCCTCCTCCTAGTGCCAGTAACACGGCAATCAACACCTCCGAAGTCAAAGATGACCTCTCAATTCTTCTTGGTTTGAGCGACTCCGTCTTACTGGCGGGGGACCTTAATGCCAAACATCCATCATGGAACAGCCTCACTACCAACCCTAGAGGCAGAGTCATCTTTGAACTCTCCAGTCCCTTTAACTTTGATGTCATCGCTCCGATGCATCCTAACCACTTCCCCCATGACCTCAACCATCGCCCCGATGTACTCGACATCGCTCTCATTAAGAATGTCAGCCTTCGGCTACATTCAATGGAAACAGTGGATGAGCTTAACTCGGACCACCGTCCCGTGATTCTGGAACTAGCTCCCAGATCGGGACCAATGGACCCCTCTCTACCCCCTCCTTCCCGAGTGATCACAGACTGGAAAAAAGTAAGCGAAAAGCTGAAAATCACCACGTCTCCTCACTTGGATAAGATTCCAGATCTCATAGAGACTGCCGCCGACACGGCGGCCGCGGTTGACTCGTTCACGGATCACATTCAAGCCGTCCTGAGCGAATGCTCCAAAGAGGTTCCAGCGATGAGCGATCACCGCTGGAAACTCCCGGACGAGGTGCGTGCTCTGCTGACCGAGAAAAACGCGGCCGTTCGTGCCTATTCATCCTTTCCCTGCCACAGTAACAAAGTTCACATGCGCTACTTACAGCGTAAAGTAAGTCGCGCCATCGCTGAACTGCGTAACAGTCGCTGGGATAAGATGCTTGGCGACCTCGAACCCAACCACCAGGCCTTCTGGGAACTCCAGAGGAAGTTACGCGCCTCTGAGGTTACAACCATGCCTCCTCTCACCCGCCCTGATAACACCATCGCCTTCGATGACGATGAAAAGGCAGAGTGCCTGGCCGACAGTCTAGAGACTCAATGCTCCCCCAGTACCTACCCGGTTGACCCGGTTCACCTCGCCAAGGTGGACGCTGAGGTCGAGCGTAGGACTTCCCTCCCCCCCGTTGAGGACCCCGAGGACCCCCTCCCCCCCATCACTCCAGATGAGGTGAAGGATATAATCGGGAAACTCAAACCCAGGAAAGCCCTTGGGTCAGACGGTATCACCAACAAGGTGTTCCGTTTTCTCCCAGCTTCCCTTATCATGTTGATGACTGCCATTTTCAACGGCGCTCTGTCCAACAACATGTTCCCACAATCGTGGAAAGAGGCTACCGTTATCGGTATTCCTAAACCGGGAAAGCCAAAGTCCTCTCCCACCAGTTACCGTCCCATCAGTCTGCTCAAGGTCCTAGGTAAAATCTATGAGCGACTTATATATAAGAGACTCAGAGGTTATGCCGAGGCAAAGGGCCTCCTACCTAACGAACAGTTTGGCTTTCGAGCTAATCACTCATGTGTCCAACAGGTTTACCGTATCGTTGAACATATCAGCGGCCGCACTCAACGCGGTTTAAAAACGGGAGCCGTGTTCTTTGATATAGCGAAAGCTTTCGACAAAGTCTGGCACAATGGCTTAATTTATAAGCTATATAAACTTGGCGTGCCAGACCGTCTCGTGCTCATCATACGAGACTATTTGTCGAACCGCACCTTTCGGTATCGTATCGAAGGTGCGCTTTCCTCCCCCCACCCTATACGAGCCGGCGTCCCTCAAGGCGGCGTGCTCTCCCCCTTATTTTTCACGCTGTTCACTAGCGACATCCCTAAGAATAATAAGACGCAGCTAGCTCTATTTGCCGATGATACGGCCATCTATTGCTCCGGCAATAGTGAAAACTCAATAGCCAAAAATCTTCAAAAGGCGGCCAGCGACCTAGGCGCTTGGTTCCGTCTCTGGAGATTCGAGGTTAATCCCGAAAAAAGTCAGGCGGTTTTGTTCTACAAACCGCGGACGAAATTCATTCCCAATCCACCGAGTCCTATCATCATGTTTGGTAAGCAGATCCCTTGGGAAAAGCGAGCCAAATATCTAGGTGTGATATTAGACCATAGACTCACCTTTGCTGAGCACATAAGTGCGGTACGTTCGCGTGCTGCATTCGCTCTGGGTAGACTCCATGCAATGCTGAATGCACGCAGCAAGCTATCACTTAAATGTAAACTGCGCATCTACACTACGTGCATACGACCGATTATGACTTATGCGTGTGCTGTATTCGCACACACTAAGCCAAAGCAAATCCACAGGATGCAAGTAATCCAAAACAGATTTCTCCGAAAAGCCACGGGCGCCCCGTGGTATGTACGGAACGAACGACTTCATGTCGACCTTAAAATCCCGACCCTAAAACAGTTTATGAAACGTCTTACAAAACGTTTCTTCGAATCCGTTGAAAAGCACAAAAACCCTTTGATTTCAAAGGCAACCCAGTACACTCCCTCTCGTATTAGTAAGATTCGCCGTCCTCGGCATACACTCGTCGAATCCGACGACGAGATCACAAAGATACAGGAAAGCTGTAGGGAAACCAGCACCCTTAGAATAAACAGATACAGACCGCGTTCCGTATTCCGACCTCGCCGCCGAGGTCCGTCGCGACGACCCACTCAAAACCCTCCCCGACTTTTGCAAACGAGCCAGCCCGCGCCGCTGAGCCTTTAGCTTTAATAACCCCTAAATAATAAAACGACCCAGCCTGATTGTCCCTTGCTGTCCCAAACTGACGCCGCTAAGCCGAGGTCGTATTCCACAGGGAATGCCCTTAGTGAGCGGTCAGTAGTGTTTTTAGCTTGTAGCTAGTTTTGTTGCCTTGGCTGGGGGCTTTAAATTCATTTGAAGCCACCACAGGTTAGTCCGGTTAAGCAGTTAATATCCCACGTGTGTTAACTTGCTAGTGGTCATACCTAAAAAAAAAAAAAAAAACTAGACTGGTCACTTTTTGTTCTACTTCGAACGCGGCAAGAACCTTCTGAACAGGTATGTTTTGGTTTAAATATATTGCTCTGAAATATTATGATAAATAAATATGATTGTGTTTTGCTACTAAATTGCTGATGATTCTCATTGTTGATGTATTATGTATTCTTGTATTGCTGTTTCTTTGTAACAATAATATGACGTACATATTTAATACAGTTATTTATTGTGCTGCCTGATTAAAGAAACTGTCTAATTTATACATTTATTTTATTATTCCATTAATTTTACCCCACATGCATTTCGCGTAGCACTTATGTCCCTAATTGATGAAACAATTTTGCACATATTGGAAACATAACATCACGCTTGTATTCCTTGAAGGGCAGGCAGAGGTGACATTTCACCAGTTGTGTTGTTGTTGCGTGCACAGGGGCTTGAGACAAAATACTTTTCTGTTAGCGTTCATGCTAACAATTAGTACAAAATGTATGGCAATGACATTACCTGTGGAGAGAATTACCTGGACATGAGACATTTGACAATTCTCTTCGCAGGTAATGTCGTTGGCATACAGTTTGTACTAATCGTTAGAGTGAACGCTAACAGTAAAGTAATTATCTGAGACCGCAGGTTGTAATTGTAAAATATAGTTCATATTTTATATGTTACTGGCTAATGCTTTGCAATGTATTTTTTGTTTTTATTTGACACAACAACTAACACATGGCGATTTATTTTCATTGATAAAGATGGCTTCTTGGAGCGGACATGGGGATGCCCTTTCCAACTTCCTCGACATCCTCAACGACGAGGATGACGAGGATTATGAGGATTCCGAGGGGTTGGAGGTGTATTCCCAGAGCCCGGAGCCCAGCGAGAGGGAGGAGGAGGAGGAAGACGAGGAAGAATTCCTCGAGCCTGAGTGCCTCCAGGTTGAGGGGAGGGGGCACTTCTAGGCCGAGGAGACCGAACCCATCGAGGTAATTATAATTTGAATTACTCCCATCCTAATATTATGAATGTGAAATTACTACTCATCATCATCTGCCTAGCCTTTTCCCAACTATATCGGAGTCGGCTCCCAGTCAAACCGGTATTTTACGTGGAGCGGCTGCCTACCAGACCTTCACAACCCATTAACTGGGTAACACTGTACAAGACTGAAATTACTACTATGTCAGTACTAATCAAGGATTTTTCTTTTTTCTAGCAAACTTAATGGATAAGTATTTAACCGACTGAACGCAGAAGGAGGGTAATGTTTTTTGTTTGGGTTTGGTTTGTTTTTTGCCGCATGGGTTATTTATTTGTCCGACTGAACGCAGGAGGGTAATGTTATTTGTTTGGGTTTGGTTTGTTTTTGCCAAATGGGTTATTTATTTGTTTTTCAGCTTTGGTGTGGTTTGTGTTTTGTTGGTGCTATTTTATGTGAGGTCTAATCTAATATTTTCAATAGTAGTTTCTGTACTTATGCTCTTATTTTTCAGTATAACGAGTCCGCAGCGGTCAGCGTCCAGCCTTGCCGAATCTCGTCGATGTGGGACGAGAATGGTAGCCCATTGCCTATGACGTGAGTAATTTTGGTATTTTTCTCGTTTTTTTTTTCTGTATATAAAATGAAAACCTTTTGTTTGATAGGTCAAGGTCGAGGTCAAGATCGCCGCTGCCACGGGCTCCATCTGCTGCTGATGGCTCAAGCTCGCCGCCCCTTCTGCCGTAAGTAAAACTTGTATTCATTAGCCTTGTATAATGAATCTTCGTGATTTGCACGTACATAATTGTATTTACTATTTTTTGGGTTCCGTACCCAAAGGGTCCAAACGGAGCCCTAATGCTGTCACTCACGTGTCCGTCCGTCCGTCTGTCTGTCTGTTCGTCGTCTGTCACAAAACTTTGTTCTGAAGATTTTTTACTTCCCATTGACCTATGAACTTTAAATTTGGTGATGTTTATTATTGTGTGTGTGTATGTATATTTTACTAACAAATACCAAAATATTGATTTCCCTTTTTTATCTTAGGTTCAACGTTGTCGTCACGGCCCCCTTCGACGACGCGATGGAGGAGGACCACGTCTTCCACCTTGCTGATGAACATGGGCTGTTCCAGCAGGTGGAAGACGTGGAAGAAGACGTGGCGGCAGAGCAGCTTTAGCAGCGTCGTCCACGGCGACGTGGCGCAACGCAGCGCGGCCGTGCAGCGCGGCGTGGTGGTGCTGCGCAGCGTGGCCGAGGAAGGGGGCGTGGGGCGCCAATTGGTGACCCCGAGTGGGTAATTGGGCAACGTCTGGTGCAGGTGTATGTAGATGATGATGATGTGCCAGAGGATTTGAGGATTAACATAATGCGTGTCGTGAATGCGAGAGAAGCTGCGAGAGTGCGTTTGGTTAACAGAGAGAGAAGAGAAAGAGAAGGGAATGAAGAGTTTGTAGATGCGGATGACGGCGAGGTCGAGTCCTTCTTTGCTGCTGAAGGAACTTCCAGTCAATTCGAATGGTCAGCTAACATGGCTGACTTTCGAGGCGAGAGGGAGCAATTTCTTCCTCAGCAAACGGGGGCGGTTGTCGCTTCCGAAAACGCGTATGGGGCGTTTAGGCAGTTTTGGGATGAAGACATGCTGACGCACATCGTCACTGAGACGAATCGACATGCCCCGCAAGGCTTATTGGTTCGTCCGCTGCCTTCGCCCGTGGTTGGTATGACACGAGTATTCACGAAATTTTGGTCCTTTTTTCCTTCTGGATCATGATCGGAATCATCCGGATGCCCTCCATTAAGTCCTGCTTCACCACAAACCCCCTTTTGCAGACCAATATCTTTAGGCAGATGTTCTCCCGACAACGCTACGAGAATCTTTGCCGCGTTTTCCATTTGGTTGACAATAGTAGCAGACCGACTGACTCGACTGACCTTCTGTATGCTCTTGGTCCGATCGCAGATCGTTTAAATGTCCTTTTTCAAAAAGCCTACATCCCATCCCAAAATATTTGTATTGACGAATCCTTAACTTTGTGGAAAGGTAACCTATCCTTCCGCCAGTACATCAAGTCCAAGGCAGCCCAGTACGGCATCAAAACTTATGAGCTTTGTGAGTCGAGTACTACCTTTGGTCATTTTTCATCTACCGAGGTGCTGGCACTTCCTATGAACCCGGTCTCCCACCCTGTACCCTGAAATCCACTACCACCGTCCTCAACCTCATCAAACCTCTCCTCAACAAAGGTTATACTCTTTTCATGGATAACTGGTTCAATAGCCCCCTACTGGCCAGATTTCTGAAAACACGCAAAACCGACGGTGTAAGAACCTTGCGTGCTAACCGCACCGATGTGCCTCCACTCTTGTCGCTGTGTAAGCTGAAAGATGGCCAGTTTGTAGCACGTCATTCCGGCGATGTGGTGGTCTTGGCCTTTCAGAACAAGAAGCGTAAGATCTCCACCATCAGTACCTACCACGGTGATTCACAAGACCAGATGGAGGAGAGGCCATATCGCCCAACTAAGTACAAACCTCAAGTAGTTTTAGATTACAATAAGGGTATGGGAGGCATTGATCGTAAAGATCAAATGCTGGAACCATACCTGCTGGAAAGAAAAAGAGGCCGGAAATGGAATGTCAAGTTCTTCAAACATCTGCTCAACTGCTCTATTTTGAATGCCCGCATCCTTTTGCAAAATTCGGCGACTACTCCGAAGGAACACTCAGGGCTATTTTCACCAAGCCAATCTGATCGCGATCAGCGTATAAACAACGTTTATGAGCTGTCAGTGTCACTATTTTTCTATGGAATATTGACGCTGACAGCTCTTGAACGCAGTTTAGATGTACTGATCGCGTTCAGTATCATTGGTGAAATCCGCTCTCAGTGTTTCGATTGGAGTTAGTCGATCTAATTATTCGTCACCACCTTCAACATGTCCCTAAAATCACACCCGCCCATCCCGTGTCCAGCAGTTTGAGCTATTCACGGCCTCAAGTGCCACATTTTCCTAGAAATTCAGACCAACTCGCAACTGGTGGCCGCCATTTGCGTCGGCAATGTGCTTGGTGCAGCCAGCAGCACAAACGAGCAAGTACTCCGTTTGTTTGCTCAGGTTGCGAGGTCTCCCTTTGTATAGTGCCCTGCTTCGAGTTATACCATACAAGTTAACTCTTTTCCATTGGCATCTTTAATTTCCAGCGTGACAAACATACAGACGACATTAGCAGTTATTTAGTTTTATCTATTTATTACACACACATATTTATTTATATGTAGTATAGCTTGGTGGACATACAGACTGACTGACTTTATGTATGTTGACAGTTTTCCTAGAAGAGTATACCTTTGCCACAAAGTCTAACAGACAGACAGACAGACGCACATTTAGTAGAGTCACTCATTTTCTCGGTCATACAATCTTTTCTGTCTAAGCGCAGTGTTTGTGTGTGTGATGAGTGCTAGACTAGGGGTCACCAAAACTATATAGAATAAGGCCTATGCCCAGCAGTGGGACACTAGGCTAAATATTGTTGAAAGTTGTGAAGGTGCACATATTATATCTGTATTAGTTCTCAAAGAAAACTTGCTGTACAGCTTCGTTGGTTGTCACTCTGCTGCATATTTTGCCTATTTCATCAATGATCACTGCAGCTAAGTACGAAGTTGCACACTGTATCATGTTTCTACATTATCCAAATCGCAGTTTTGCTAGCAGATTGTAAGCAGCACCTTTGGTATTTACAGCCTTTTTCATGTATTTTTCTGTGTATATGTGGCGATCCCTAACACACATTATACACTAAACATCTATACACATACATTATCACGACATATACATCATTTACACTAACATATAATTTCACATAGTAAATTCAATACAATCACGAACGTACACAACGTCACGATACAGTGGAGGCGCGCCGCGCCTACGTCACGCGGTGACGTAGTGATGCGCGGGAGTGGGGCCGTGCCACACAGCGCGCGACCCGCCACCTTGAGCGACCTCCAGTACGAACTCGCTATCGCGACGCGAAGCCCTCGCAACTCTGTGCTATCCCGCTCACTAACGTATTTGTCATAATCCCTAAGGATTATCTTATTATTAGTGTTCTCTGTACTGTACTGTTGTCCCTATAAACTGTGAACTGTAAATTATCCGTGTGTATGTCGAACTGTGTCTTTCTTCTGTGAATGTGAACGTGACTGTGTTTTGTGTGCATCAATATAATAACTGTGAGTAACAAACTGAATCTTTTACTCAACCCCGATTACCACAAACACATTAATTAGTGTTAACCTTAACGCTAAATTGGTGACCCCGTCTCGAATACGTCACAAAGGCCCGACAACCACGTGTGTGCTTTAGAGGTTATAAAACACGTAATCCATAAAATACACTATGGAAAAACACAGTTGCACAATGAGTGACAGCAGTGACTCCGCAAAATCGCAGGCAACGACCCGCTCTCGTCAAAAACCTCGACGCGCAAAGCGCGTTTCCATTGATGAGACATCCGACATTTGCCGTGTCGCGGTACGCATACCACCATTTTGGCCGGATGACCCGGAAGTTTGGTTCGCACAAGTGGAGGCTCAGTTCGCGAACGCGAACATCACCAGCGACGCGACGAAATTTAACCACGTCATCGGCAACCTAGAGCACCAGTACTCAATACAAGTACGTGATATTTTGCTCAAACCACCCGAGAGCAATAGGTATGAGAAGCTCAAGCAGGAGCTCATTAAGAGACTGAGTTCATCACATGAGAAGAGGGTGAAGCAGCTCCTCATTCATGAAGAGCTTGGAGACCGCAAGCCATCTCAGTTCCTGCGGCATCTTCAAAGTTTGGCTGGACCGAGCGTGCCGGAAGATTTTCTCCAGACCATATGGAGCAGCCGCCTGCCGAGCAACGTCCAGACCCTACTGGCTTCGCAGCGTCGTACTTCCTTGGAAGAACTGGCAGACCTGGCGGACAGAGTCCAGGACATTGTGACCCCGTGCCATGTAGCCGCTGCTTCAGCATCAGCATCAGGTTCCAGCATGCACGAGATGGCAAGCGAGATCGCTGAATTAAAACAGGCCGTCAAGAATCTGACCATGCAACTGGAGAGAAGGCCTCGTTCGCAATCGCGAACTCACCACCAGCAGCGTCATCGTTCCAGACAGCGTTCCAGCTCCAGCCACCAGAAGCATCTCTTCTGCTTCTACCACAACAAGTTCGGGGCAAACGCTCACAAATGCGTTAAGCCTTGCGACTACGACCGGTCGGAAAACTCCAAAGGCAGTCGGTAATGGCGACTGACGACTGTCTGACGTCCACCGGTCGCCTCTTCGTCACGGATCGAACATCCAAAAGACAATTTTTAGTGGACACTGGTAGTGACTTGTGTGTGTTTCCGCGACATTGTTTACGTGAAAACCGTGTGAAGTCTAATTATCAATTATCGGCCGCTAACGGGTCTATAATTGATACGTACGGCTATCTAGAACTAAATTTAGATTTAAGTTTGCGCCGCAACTTTCCATGGCGGTTTATTGTTGCTGATGTCACCAAGCCGATTATTGGTGTAGATTTTTTAAGTTTTTACAATCTGCTTGTTGATATCAGAAACCATCGCTTGGTGGACAAAACCACCACTTTGTTTGTTACAGCCTCCGTTGCGAAGGCTTCAGCGACGTGCTCAGTGAAGGTCTCAGTTGGTGAGTCGAGGTATCACTTGATCCTTAATAAGTACCCCGAGATTACACGACCCGCTGGCACACACCGCAAAACCACACACCATACAGTACACCACATACGCACTACACCCGGTCCGCCCATATCATGTTCCCCTCGCAGGCTCGCCCCAGACAAACTGCTGATTGCTAAGCAAGAATTCGAGGTCATGCTTAGCAACGGCACTGCTCGACCATCGGAGAGCCCTTGGTCTTCGCCTCTTCATCTAGCACCGAAGAAGGACAACAGCTGGCGACCCTGCGGTGACTACAAGCTGCTCAACGCGAGGACTATACCTGACAGGTATCCAATAAGACACGTCCATGACCTTACCCACAGCATAGCCGGTTGCAAAGTCTTCTCCACTATTGACTTGGTTAAGGCTTATAACCAGATTCCCGTCAGCGAAGAAGACATCCAGAAGACTGCTATAACAACTCCGTTTGGTCTGTATGAGTTTCCTTTCATGACCTTTGGCTTGAGGAACGCAGGTCAAACGTTCCAGAGGTTCGTCGATGAGATGACGCGTGGGCTCGACTTCTGTTATTGTTACCTGGACGACTTTCTCATTTTCTCGAAAGACCAGGAGCAGCACGAGGACCACCTTCATCAGCTCTTCAGTAGAATGCAAAAATATGGCATAGTCATCAACACATCCAAGTGTGTATTCGGAGCTGATGAAGTCACGTTTTTAGGTTACCGTATCTCTGCAGCCGGTACCAGACCCTTACAGGCCAAAGTCGAGGCCATTAAGGACTTTCCTACGCCGAAAACGGTGAAGGAGCTCAGGCGTTTCCTAGGGATGTTGAACTTTTACAGGCGGTTTATACCTCAAGCCGCAAAATTTCAAGGTCCCCTCAACGCCCTGCTAACTGGCTCAGTAAAAGGTCAACATCCCGTGGAAATAACCGGTGAGGCCCTCACCGCCTTTAATTTGTGCAAAGAGAGCCTCTGCAACGCTGTGTTGCTTGCACACCCTGACTATCAAGCGAAACTCGCCCTAGTGACAGATGCGTCAGATCTGGCAATGGGCGCAGTTCTACAACAGTTCAGGGACGGGCAGTGGCAACCGCTTGCCTTCTTTTCACACAAGCTCAGCCCTGCCCAGCAGAAGTATTCGCCATACGACCGCGAATTACTGGCCATCTATGAAGGCATTAAATACTTCCGCCATATGTTAGAAGCGAGACACTTCACCGTCTATACTGACCACAAGCCGTTGATATACGCTTTCCATGAGCGAAAGCACAACTGCGCTCCGCGTCAGTATAGACACCTCGACTTCATTTCGCAGTTCACTACGGA
Source organism: Melanchra persicariae (assembly GCA_947386135.1). Classification (NCBI taxonomy): domain Eukaryota; kingdom Metazoa; phylum Arthropoda; class Insecta; order Lepidoptera; family Noctuidae; genus Melanchra; species Melanchra persicariae. The sequence goes on along the minus strand of OX376673.1, from coordinate 5,228,319 downwards.
CATTCAACACATTTCCGGCAAGGACAACGTCGTTGCCGATACTTTGTCCCGCGTCAGTGAGCTGCAAACTCCAGTCGAGTTCGAAGTGCTCGCCAAATCACAACTAACTGACCCTGAACTGTTGCAACTTCTTCAGTCAGAGTCATCTCTTCAGCTAAAGAGGCTCAAAATCGACGGTAGTCCCGTCGAGCTACTCTGTGATGTGAGTACAGCCACTCCCAGACCATTCGTGACCAAACCCTTCCGACGGCAAATCTTCGAGAGCCTTCATAGCCTCAGCCATCCAGGAGCAAACACGTCCGCAAAATTAGTTGCTCAGCGCTATGTTTGGCCTGGAGTCCGCAAGGACTGTCGACACTGGTCACGAATGTGTCTCAGATGCCAACGCACAAAGGTAAATCGCCATGTGTCAGCACCATTGGGCACATACGAATTACCACGTGCTAGGTTTGCCTTTGTGCACATTGACCTAATTGGCCCACTACCTCCATCACAGGGTTACCGGTACTGCCTTACGGCCGTGGATCGTTTCACTAGGTGGCCGGAAGTAGTACCACTTATGGACATAACCGCAGAGACAGTTGGGAAGGCATTGCTGACCAACTGGATCTCCCGCTTCGGTTGTCCTACCGATATTGTCACAGACAGAGGACGACAATTTGAATCCGCACTGTTTCAATATCTATCCAAAATAGTCGGATTCAAACATCGGAAAACTACAGCCTACCACCCAGCATGCAACGGCCTAGTGGAACGATTCCACAGGCAGCTCAAAACGGCAATAATGTGCCATGCTGACCATAACTGGACAGAATCCCTGCCCTTGGTCTTACTGGGTGTCCGGAGCTCTTTTAAAGAGGATCTTCAAACTTCTTCAGCGGAACTCGTTTATGGTGAGCCCTTACGGCTCCCAGGAGAATTTTTTAATCCCGGTGACAGCGGCACCTCTGACATAACAGAGTTCACCACCCGTATCCGCTCATTTGCCGCAAACCTGCAGCCTGCTCCAGCTGCACGTCACGCCAAGGACAAAATCTTTGTCCACAAGGACCTGGCTACCTCAAGCCATATATTCCTAAGGGATGACGCGCTTCGAGGTTCATTGCAACCTGCATACACCGGTCCTCACGAAGTGTTAGAAAAAGGCGACAAAACTTTCACAATATTAATGAAAGGTAAGAAGGTCAAAGTTTCTGTGGACCGCCTTAAACCCGCCTATATATTGGCTGATTCACCACCTGCCGGAAGAGCTACTCGTGAGGAAGAAGATCAGCCCCAGGAAACTCCCGTCAGAACCACCAGGTCTGGCCGACAGGTTCGATTTCCAGATTATTATCGCCCGTAGGACGGTCTCTGGAGGGGAGTGATGTGGCGATCCCTAACACACATTATACACTAAACATCTATACACATACATTATCACGACATATACATCATTTACACTAACATATAATTTCACATAGTAAATTCAATACAATCACGAACGTACACAACGTCACGATACAGTGGAGGCGCGCCGCGCCTACGTCACGCGGTGACGTAGTGATGCGCGGGAGTGGGGCCGTGCCACACAGCGCGCGACCCGCCACCTTGAGCGACCTCCAGTACGAACTCGCTATCGCGACGCGAAGCCCTCGCAACTCTGTGCTATCCCGCTCACTAACGTATTTGTCATAATCCCTAAGGATTATCTTATTATTAGTGTTCTCTGTACTGTGCTGTTGTCCCTATAAACTGTGAACTGTAATTATCCGTGTGTATGTCGAACTGTGTCTTTCTTCTGTGAATGTGAACGTGACTGTGTTTTGTGTGCATCAATATAATAACTGTGAGTAACAAACTGAATCTTTTACTCAACCCCGATTACCACAAACACATTAATTAGTGTTAACCTTAACGCTAAATATAAAATCCACATGCAGTTGTTTTTATAGAAGTAAGCACCTTTGTACTTTATATTATTACTAGCAGCACCCCTCGGTTTCACCCGCATGTTAATCCAGGGTATAAGCCGGGGCGAAAGTAACTATGAGGCTAAAGCAACTAATTCAATTTTCTCTCAAACTAATCATTTTTGTAGATAGCACTATCTATTGCAGTAAAGAGGAATCATAGCTTTTTCATATTAAGTACAGATGACATCACTAGTTCACCTACTGTAGTACTGACAGATCATTTTTCGTCAACCGCCATTTTGGAGTTACTTGTTGCCGCGTTGTGTGTTTGGTTTTATGACATTAAAAATATTTCAAGTCGTTGCAAGGAAAAATAGAAGTGCAACCTAAAAACAAGATAAAACGTAAGTGTTTTTGGTATATTTGGTTAAACTCTAGGTATTATAGTTAACATTTTATTGATATAGTTACATTAACCTCAAATTTTCATGCACGTGGGTTATTGCAACTATTTTTGCAGTTACAATCGCCCCATGCTTTTTGTATGAAAACTACAAATTACTAGTGACGTGCCGTGTCGATATTTCGATAAGTGAACTTCGCGTATTTGCATAAATGTTTAGCTGCAATTAGTTTGAAGTGTTTCAGTTTTAACAAAATAAAAAAGATATCTTAAATAAAAAATTGTACCAAGTTAATACAAAATCTAAATTTTGTTATCAGATGGTCCGAAACTATAAAAGAAAAAAGGAGAAAACTTATTGCAGTGAAACACTTCTTGAAGCTGTACGACTAGTAAAGCAAAAACAGTTAACCAGTTATGCTGCTGCGGAACGCTTCAATATTCCTCGTTCAACAATAATATCACATGTATACGCTACGCGTGGGCAAAAACAAGCAAATCCTGGAAAAAATACTGTATTGTCCAGACCATTTGAGCAAGAAATATCTTCGTATTTGCACATAATGGAAAAAAACGGATTTCCATTGACGTCAAAAGAAGTCAAGGCATTAGTGTCTGAATATATTAAAAGGAATGGTATAGATACACCATTCAAAGAAAATATCCCTGGTGATGATTGGCTTCGTGGTTTTCGCAAGCGAAACGGTTTATCGCTAAAAAAACCACAGTCAGTAGAAATTGCTCGTAAACGGGCATGTAATCCGTTCACTGTGTATGGATATTTTGATTTGTGTTTTGAAAGAACTTGACCTCACTGATAAACCTCAAAGGATATATAATCTCGACGAAACTAGTTTTTCCAATGACCCATCTAAAACCCGTGTCATTGGACAAAAAGGGTTCCGCTTTACCAGGACTACCAGTTCCCCTGGAAGAGAAAATACGACTGTGTTGTTGGCTGCAAATGCAGTTGGCGATAAAGTTCCACCACTTATTTTTTTCAGGGCAAGCATTTATGGAATGAGTGGTGTTACAAAGATATATATGTCAAAACACACTGTTATTCGCAAGGGTTGGATGGAAACATCCATTTTTGAAAAATACATCAAAAGTGTATTTTTGCCTGCAATTGGAAATGACAGGCCCGTTTTATTAATCTATGACGGGCACTCCACTCATGTAGACTGAAATGTTATTAAGTTAGCGCAATCCGAAAACATTACCATATTGAAATTACCACCACACTCATCCGACACTCTTCAACCACTAGATTGCAGTGGTATGAAGCCTATGAAAGATAGGTGGGACGAGGCTCTTGTTAAATGGCAAAGGCTACATAATGGTGCTAAGCTACCAAAAAGTGAGTTCGGCAGAATTCTGACCGAAATATGGAGCGATCTAAGGCTCCTTTCATTCCGCAGCGTGTCGCCGGTCGCGTGCGCACGCGACCGGCCCAATTTGTTTTAAACCTATGGTGGGTTTCACTGTGACGCGTGCGGCCGGTCGCGTTTTTCGACACGTCCGACCGGCGCAAATGCTTGACCGGTGCCCGCGCGCCCCGCGTGTGCCGGTCGGCGCGCGGGCCAGTGCAGCTATATGAGCTTTCACTGTTAGACGTGCGCGCGTGCGTTTTGCGTACAATCATGGCGGCTATTGATACGGAACAATTGATAAGAGAAGTTCAGAAAAGGCGTGCTATTTGGGACTTACGATACCCGTTGTATAAAGACAGGGATGTGAAACAGAGTTGTTGGGTGGAAATAATGAAAGAGTTATTTGAAAATGTTGACGACTGGACGCAGAGAGAAAAAGAAAAAACACGTAAATACAAAACATAGTTATTTATTTCGCAGCCTATGTAATACAATAGTCCTGCCAATGAACTTTACCTTCTTCTGAAATAAAATAATGTGCATAGTGATCACGAACTTCATTTCCAATTGAGTTGTTCACTATTGAATTATTTGAGTCTGCAAGCCCTTGGATTACCAAAGTATCTTGATGTTGGTAACCATCTTTTATTCGAATGAAATTGTGTAATACACAACAACATTTTACGATGTCGATTGCGAGGTCTGTGTTCACATTGAGAGGTCTATGAAAAATTCGGAACTTATTAGTTAATATTCCAAAAGTGGATTCAATCATCCGTCTAGCACGACAGTGACGATAGTTAAAGATTTTCTTCTTATAATTAAGATTTTTTCTTGCATAAGGCCTCAAAATATTACGTGTAATTCCAAATGCTTCATCACCGAGTATCACATACGGAACCGGAGTTCTCATTCCAGGAAGCGCTTTAGGTGAAGGTAGATTGATAGTACCATTCTCAATTTTTTTCATAAGTGACGATTCTCTAAATATCCCTGCATCAGAATTTTTTCCCGGTGCTCCCACATTTATATATTGGAATTTATAGTTTGCATCACACATTGCTAGTAAAACAATTGAAAAATACCCCTTGAAATTAAAATTGAGTGAAGCAGTGTGTTGTGGCATTATCATGCGTATGTGTTTGCCATCCAGGGCTCCAACGCATTGCGGAAAATTTGTATTCTTCTCAAATTCTGTAGCAACTTCAATCCATTCGTTAGGTTCATTCGGAAGCTTTAAGACTTCGTTTTTTAAAGAAACCCAAATAGCTTGACATACTTCTTTCACTATTCCACTGATTGTAGAAATCCCCATACGATAAGAGTAATGTAGATCATTAAATGTGTTTCCAGATGCAAGGTACCTGTAACAGAACAAATTTAATTGTTTCAGTAAAGAGTTTACATCAGAGGTGGAAAAGTGCGAGAGATCAATACGTACGTTACAAAACGGAAGTAAAATTTAAGAAATCGGGTTCTGGAGCTATCCCTAAAAGAAAATATGTTTTTGCTGACTGTATGTCATTTTTAGACCCTGTAAGCGATTTAAGCGATGTTCACGAATCCGAGTCTGTTGAAAATGCACAAACTTCTGACAATCCATTGACACAAAATGATTCCCGGGACCCAGAAAACGATTTGCCGAACGTCCGTAATAAAAAGAAAAAGACACAGGAAATGGCTACGTTTGAGAAACAGTTAGTTGAGATGTGGAATTCTACTAACAGTCTTGCTTTTGATGAAGACGTGGCATTCTCCAATTCAATCCTCCCTGCAGTTAGAAGACTAGACTTTGAAAAAAAATATTTTTTTCGGAGTCAGGTTCTACAATTACTCGTTGGAATAAACCAAGATACATGTACCAGTTTAGTCCCGTGCCAATCTACAAATATGGGGCCATCTACAAGCATTGGTCCATCTACAAGCATGGGTCAAACTACAAGCATGGGTCCATCTACTGGCGCTAATATGCTTGCAATGTCTCGTCAAATTGAAGAAGAAATACAGGATTCTCTTGAAGATTTGAATAACACTGAAGAACAGGTTGAGGAATCTGATATTATATTTTCACCAGCAGATGGTCAGGAAATGCTTGGATTTGGTGGATAGTTTGGAGTTCGAAAGGGAAAATATAGCCCAACCTATCGTGACAGCTGTACGTTGTGCCGCGCATACATTGCAGCTTGCTGTGAGAGATGCCTGCAAAGAACTTGAACCCGTTTTCGAATTGTGTCGTCGTGCAGTAAGAACTCTTCGTACACCTAACGTGGCACTGGAATTAAAGCGTAACCAATTGCTTCAGGCTATTCTGGATTGTCCAACTAGATGGGACTCTACCGCCGATATGTTGGACAGGCTAGTTAACCTAAAAGACTTTTGTAAAGAACATTACTCAGACTTAATTGGAGATGAAACATGGTCAAAAATTGAAGAGAGCTTGCAGGCTCTCAAACCGTGCAGAGTACTATCCAAACGGTTGCAAGAAGAACAATTTACATTCGGTGATTTTTACATTTATTGGATAAAATGTATTACAGAGTTAGAACAAATGAATACTCCTATTGCATTATATTTGGTTATATGTATGAAAGCGAGAGAGGGCAATCTTCTGACCAACGACACATTTTTATCTGCTGTTTATATGGATTCGAGAGTAAATTCTATACTTTCCGAAGAACACAACGACCGATCTCGGATTCATCATACACACCAAAGATATATTAATTTGCAATTGCAAACTCAGGATCGACCAACAGATAAAAATGATCTTAATCAAGATAATGTCCCCCGCACACATCACGAAGTAATATAGATGGTTTCTTTGAAAGGCGATATAGAGAACGTCAGAGAGAACGACCAACAGAAGCTTGCAATCAATTAAAAAAACTCTTTGATTGATTTTTTAAATTCGCCACTTTTGCCAACGCATGAGAACATTTTGAAATATTGGTACGAAAAAAGGTTTACTGATCCACAACTTTATTCTTTATCCACTATAGCCTTGGCTACTCCACCAACACAGGTTAGTGTTGAAAGGTTGTTTTCGTCGCTGAAATTTATTTTAAATAATCTAAGAATGTCATTAAAAGACTCCATAATTGATGATATCTTGTTAGTAAGAAACAACAGCATCTATGAGAAATCAGATTAATTTAATATTACTTTCTATGACATTATCTTTATATTTGTATTTGTATTTATTTGGATCTCCAACAAAGATTACACCTTACATGCTAAATTAAATAAATTATAAACAGGTACAATTCCTTGTGCATCTTCAATTAAAGGAGACCACAACTTGCGTTAAAATAGCAAACAAACAATAGGTAAATCAAATTAAATTAAATTAGACATGTAAAAAGAACAATGAAAATTTAATTAATTTTTTTTTCCTTGAACCTTTATAGTCCTGATATTATATCTCAACCATTATTTTCTTATTTAGATTGTTTATAATTTCATAAAACATTAATTAAAAAGTGCAAAAAAAGCACGCGTAATTCAAATTTATGAAACGCATCACCATTTGTCAAAACGAAATTTACGTCACGAGTATAGTTATCGAATTTGTCAGCATATCGATGTGTCAACCAAAACCTCTTCACTTCTTTGTTTGTGTCGTCACTTTGACGTCACAGTGCACACGCCAAAATGCGGGCGTTTAAAGTGCCCATGTGGGTTGGCTATTTTTAACTTATTTTTTAAATACTTTAAATTACTTTATAGGTGTTGATTTTTTTTAGTATTTTATAGCGATGACTAATCGAATAAAAATATAAAAAAATACATGCATATTCCCTATTGTAAGTAAATACATTCGTTCGTTATTTAAAATTAAAAGTCAGGTTCCTTTTTTGTTTCAATATCATCGTGCGGCATGTGCCTGTGCTTATTCCTGTGTATTAGCTTTAATATTTCCACATATACATAAGTTCGCATGCATGGCTCGACAAAATGTAACTCTGACGAAATAAGTTTTCCATAATATTCATTTCTGATATCTTTCTGATTGTTGGTTATGTTGTACACACTGGTATTTTTCATTTTGTTGCTTTGAATTTTGACTTGGTAAAACAGGTTCCTCCTGAGACTTCTGGGTATCCTTGCTTTGCGGAACAGTAATTAGACTCATTTGTATTCCTGCAACATAAATCAAATTAATTATTTAAACGTTTAATTTGTTATGTTAGGTTGATTTGTATTTTGTTAAAGTTTGTAGTCATTGTACAATTTTAATCGATGTTCAGTCAATCACAGTTTGGTGCTGCGAAGTGCAACCAAGATGTTTCTTAAAATTATCATGTTTCATCACGCGAGCATATGGGCTACCGCCGATTTATATATTTTGGCGAATAGGGTTACCTATATTATGAACATAATAATATTTATGCTTCGGATCAGCTAAGAGTTGGATGCAATGTGATTATTATTGTTAATTTAATCTAATACATAAACAGTCAGCTGCTAGAACGATACTTAAAGTTAATGCTTCATTAAAGTTATCGCCGTCTTTTTTTACTTCTAGAATACTGAATACAGTTAATAGAGCATGAACTTTAAAGATCGTTCTTGAAAACTGACCGTAAGGAAAAATATCTTCGTTTAGTCTTGACAAGAATACCTACCTGTTGTACGTCTTTTCGGTGCTAATAGAGATTGCGATTCTTCCTCATTTAATGTTGCATGTCTTTTGATTTCTAAAAAATAAATGATGTTTAAAATTATTTCTCTTTTTATAGTTGCACACGACTACTATTTATAGTGCCGTGCTAACCCAAAAAGACCTATAAGCATTATGCTTATAGGTTTTTTAGGGTCACGGTCAGCACTTAAACGCTTAGAGGCCTTTTTAGCTTAGCATGGCGGTATAACTACTAACATACCTTTTCCAGTTTTAATATTCTCCTCTTTTTCAGTAAGAGAGGTTTGTTTGTCTGGTAAACTGATATTTGGGTTGAAATCCTCTATTTCAATAAAAAATGGTTTGCCGTCTGGTAAATCAGTAATTGGATTAACATCAGTCTCTATTTCAGTAAAAAACGGTTGGCTGTCTGGTAAATCCACCTACCTCCTGATCATCCTAACCACGATCGATTACATAAAATACGTACAGTAGTAGATCATTTCAATAAACGATTCATGTCAGTTCCGTTTGACCATCGCCTATCCCTAGATGAACAGATGTGCGCAACAAAGATTGGCCATTTTATGAAACAATATTTGCCGAAAAAGCCACACAAATGGGGTTTCAAACTATACGTACTTTGTTGCCCCATGGGCTACTCCTATACTTTTGAAATTTATTCAGGGACTCATAATATGCAAAGACTACCAAATGAACCCGACTTAGGAGTAGTTTCAAACACAGTCATACGTTTGCTTCGACCGGTACCGAGGAATGTAAACCACATTATATTTTTCGATAACTTTTATACGAACTTGTCACTATTTCATTACTTATTCAAAGAAGGAATTTACTGCTTGGAGACAGTACAGAAAAATAGACTGGGGAAAACATGCAAACTACCTGAGAAGAAAGACATTCTCAAACCATCAGTGGCAAGAGGATCATATGATGAAAATGTTACTACATTTGATGGGGTTGAATTTTCTGCCATAAGTTGGAAGGACAATAAACAGGTGTTATTGCTTTCCACGTATGTGGGCTCAGAACCTGTAGATACAATAAAAAGATACGACAAAAAGCTAAAGAAGAGCGTTACCATAACCTGCCCAAGAGCTATACGCGAATACAACGCGAGTATGGGCGGTGTTGACACAATGGATAGTTATTTGGGTAGATATAGAATTAGAATGAAATCCAAAAAATGGACAAATAGACTCTTTTATCACATGTTGGATATGGCGGTAATCAATAGTTGGATTTTGTATAAAAAAGTTTTGCTGAAGAAGGGCACGAATCCTAAGAATATTTTGAAACTGGCTGATTACAGAACTGAACTTGCGGAAACTTTATGTAATTATGGCAGCACCATATCAGAAAATAAAAGAGGCCGCCCAAGTCTAAATAAAAGTGAAGTCCCTGCAATCAAGCAGAAGAGACCAAAGCTGGGTGCCCAAACATTACCCCCTGATGACATTCGTTTCGATGGTATTGGGCATGATAAATCTTATGGTTCCAAAAGGAACCAGTGTAAATATGCCCAGTGTAAAAAACTTACGTCAGTCATGTGTGAGAAATGCCGTGTATCACTCTGTGATAACCGAAACAATAACTGTTTTAGGGTTTTCCACACTATATAATTTTTTATTTTTTTAGTGAGCTTACTGCATAATTTATCAAAAATGATAACAACCTTTTTTCAATAAATAATATACTTTAAATACATTAATGATTTTTTTATTATTTTTCTCGTATTTTAGAGACCTCATTTCATATAATATATTTTTTTTACGAAAACATAAAAAATCATGCATCTAAGGGTTAAGATAAAAATCTTTCTCTAAGTAATATCCCATACATTTTACATATCTATATTGTATACTTTCTTTACTAATATTTAAAACAGGAAAGATTTGTTTTTAATGGTTGGTAAAAAACTCAAAAGCTACTGTAGATACCGAAGATTCTTTCACCAATCTTTAGAAAGCTACATTTCCCTGTATAGACTGACACCGTATTAGTGCACATTGCACCCGTGCGAAGCCGGGACGGGCCGCTAGTATTTTAAAAAGTGGTGGGCTGCTTCTATTTTCAAAAAAAAAAAACACTAAATGGGTAAGGCTCAAATTTTACGCGCACTCTCTAAAAATGTGCTGTCCGAGAGTTTGAAGAGTAGAAATCAAATATATAAAATAATAAATACTTGTTATTTCGTCAACACGTCTGATTTTTTTCGTTTAAATATTCCAATTATATACCTTTTCGGTACATGAAAATATAAAGGTCCATGTTTGACTTCCATACAATTTGTTGATGTCCGTGTACGTTAACTTCTCAAAGTTCATTTTATATATTTAAAAAACTCTTTTTTTTTCAGTTCACATACTTAATGATCTTCAGAATATGATTGGTAAAGTTTTTAGTAAAGTGAACAATCGCAACACGTGTGCTTGTGTTAAACATGCCAACTTGGATTTTAAAGCCCAATGTCTGCAAAAGTTAGGTTTAATATTGTCTGCTGATCCAAATGAATTGATTTCAGAAATAGTTTGCGATATTAAATCAAAAAGCTGTATGTATTCTGAGTGTACAGTATGAATTATTTAGGAAAAAACTTAGCTTTGCTATTGCAGCCGATTCCTAACCTGCGGGGTTGCCTGTTTACGGGAGGGGAGTAAACAGGCAATCCCGTAGGAACTGTTGGAACTTTGGAAGCAAAGCGGCAGTAAAAGCTAGGCTTTTACAAGTATCTTGGCTTGAATGGACCACTAAAAATTATGAGTACGAAAAATCCGGTACACGCAAAACTACAAAAAAGACTGTTCAAGAAGAAAAGACAGGTACCCTAAGTTCACTTGCTAATTTGTTTCAAGAAGATCTTAAGAAATTTAAATGTCATCATTTTAATATCTATCACCAACACAAACAATATAAAGAAGCTATCGATAAAGTTCAGGACAATAAAATTATCATAATAATAATAATAATAATAATAATAATCATTTATTTGCTGGAATATGGGTAGATATATAAGGTGTTACAAACAACAGAAGTTCTTATTGCCATATTCTACCTCAATAGGTGTGCAAATATCTATTACATGCAAGTGTCAAATATTACTTATTCATAATCAATTACAAATTACAAATTTTAATATTTAATAGTAAGTACATCTTTATTACATTTTTTCATTTAAATAATCATTTACATTATAATAGGCTTTATTAATTAGATACATCTTTAATTTATTTTTAAATGATATAAAATTGTCAGCATCCTTTATATTACTAGGTAATTTATTATAGATTCTGGGGCCCATACAAAATGCACTCTTGTCAAACATAGCCGTTCTATGGCGTATTGCACGAAGTGTATTTGCCAGCCTGGTACTTTTTAATGTTTCATATTTATTTATATTATTTCTAATGTCTAATGCTAGTTCATAAATATACAGTGATGGGAATGTCATTATTTTTAAATTTATAAAATGTGGTTTACATGAATCTGTTGGTTTTAAAGTGCATATGGCCCGGATACATTTCTTTTGGGCTTTAAATACAGTTTCTCTATCAGTGGCATTCCCCCAAAACATTATACCATACCTTAGTGTCGAACCAACGTAAGCGTGGTAAGCAGACAAGAGCGCACTTTGATTTACCACTTTACGTAGCATGTATAAGGCATATGAATACCGACCTAGCTTAGTACATACTTGTTCAATATGTGTCCTCCATCTCATGTCTGAGTCTAAGTGTAGTCCCAGGAATTTTGTCGAGTTTATCTCTGCGATGTTTATTTGTTCATAATGTATATTGATAGAGTGTGATTTTGAATTTTTAGTCTTAAAAGTCATTATAAATGTTTTAGTTAGGTTTATTTTAAGTTCATTTAATTTTAACCAGTTAGCTATAGAAGACAGCGTATGGTTTATATCATGTTCATGAGTCGAGGGGTCTTCCGATATCACTATTGCAGTGCTATCGTCAGCATACAGAACCATGGAGGATTTGATGGCTTTGGGGAGGTCGTTAATATAAAGAATAAAGAGCAGAGGACCTAAAATACTCCCCTGTGGTACACCTTTGCAGATTTTTATTGGTTTTGACATGTGTTTTTTTTCGACTTTTGTGGCGTGTGAAATGCTAGATATTTCAGTTTGTTGTTCTCTGTTACTTAAATATGATTTTATGAGGTCTCTTGCCTTTCCCCGTATTCCATACTCTTCTAATTTGTTTAATAATATTTCATGATTGACACAGTCGAACGCCTTCGTCATATCCATATAAAGTGCTGAGACATGTTTTTTACTATCCATGCCTTTTAGTACCGTTTTGAGGAAAGTATGAAATGCATTGTTAATAGATTTATTTCTCCTGAAACCCATTTGTTCTTCCGCAAGTATATTATATTTTTCTAAATAGTTGTATAAATTGTTATAGATGACTTTTTCAAAAATTTTTGATAAAATAGGTATTAAAGATATTGGTCTATAACAATTCATATTTTCTCTATCCTCTTTTTTAAATATTGGAATGACAACGGATAATTTTAATTTTGATGGGAAGACCCCATCTTCAATACATTTATTAATTATATAACACAGCACTGGCGCTATTATTTCCGCCACTACCTTAATTATTTTAGTACTTATTCCGTCATGCCCCACACTATTTGTGTTTTTTAAGGATTTTATTATTTGAACAATACTCTCTGGGGTACACGGGTTCATAAAGAATGAGTTAGAATTTTTGTACATGATTCTGTAATGGGTGTTTTTGTCAATAGGGTGTTTATTTGGTGCCTGAGTTGTAAAAAAAATATTAAATTCATTAGCTATTGTAATTGGATCTGTGATTGGTTTATTATTTACATTAATTTTGTCAATTTTTTTAAACTGCTGGTGGACATTTGTTTTATAATTATTTATAACCTTCCATGTAGCTTTGGCTTTATTCACTGATGTTTTAATATAGTAATCGTTTTGAGATTTTTGCGTTAGTTTAATTATTGTTTTTAATCTTTTATTATACGTTTTGTATGATTCTTTAAATTGTTGGCTTGGTGATTTCCTGTAGTTCCAAAGTAATTGACGTTTACGCTTGGAGCAAACTCGGATACCTTTTGATACCCATTGTGGTCGTTTGTGTATAGGGACTTTGACTTTTATTAAAGGAAAACAGAGTTCGTAGAATAACCGTAATAAGTCGTGGAATGTGTTAAAAGCATCGTCCGCTGTTTCTGCATTGTAAACTTCATCATAGGCGAGACTACGGACACATTCAACGAACTTATCCGTATTAGAGGCGCTATAGTCTCGTCTATGTGTGTACCAATGTGTTATGTTAAAGCTTTCTTTGACTGGGTATTGTAGCAGTTGAGCAGTGTGATCCGACAGTGCTAGTTCCAGTATTTCACACGTGGTGCCCTTTCTGTTACAAATAAAGTTGTCAATACATGTTTTACTGCACAATCGCGTGGGTTCATTAATCATTAGTTTTAGGTTATAGCTAGCCAGCAGTTGCTCCAGTTCTATTACCATTTTATCTCTTTTTAGTATATTGATGTTAAAATCGCCGCATATAATAATTTTCTTATTTTTTAAACAAGTTTTATTTAGTATTTCGTTGAATTTAGAAAAAAATATGTTTACGTTCTCTAGTTTGTTGCAAGGGGGTCTGTAAATGTTGATTACAATAACATTATGTTCTAGGAGTTCAATGGCACTACACTCTAAAACATTTCTCATAGTATATTCCTTTATGTCATAGATTTTAGCCTTTTGATTATTATGTACTAATATGCACGCCCCTCCATTTCTATTGTGCCTAAAGTAAGATGAAATCAATGAGTAATTAGGAATTTTCAGTGAATAAGTATCTTCATTTATCATATTATGTTCCGTGATACAAAGGACATTAACATGTTTATTGTTACGTTTCAGCTCTTCCAAATATAACGAAAGTTCATCTGATTTACTTATAAGACCATTGATGTTCTGGTGTAATACATATAAATTATTATACACGAAAAAAATGGTTATCTTTTGGTGGCATCGCCGGAGTACAACATTCAGAAACTGTGTTATTTGTCTCTATAATTAGGTCTTCACTTTGTTCGTGTTTGCTACTAGGGGTATTATGGTTAATATTACAATCGATAAAGTCTGTTTGTGTGAAATTATTCACCATATTTTTATGAGTGGCGGACAATTTTGTGTTATTGTATGCTATTGATTTTAATTTATAATCTATACGTAGTATCTCTCTCAACCAAGACCTGCATAAATTGAGACTGAAGTGTAAGCCTTTCGGTAAATACTTTTCAAAATCTAAGTCTAGGTAATGTACATTGTCAAATTTGTTACACATAAACCTAAGTTCATAGTTAAGCTTCTTAATATTTAGGAACCTATTATATGGAATTTCAGTGAAAATTACGTTTGTGTTTGTTACAGATTCTAGCCATTTCATAGTGTGAAATTGAAATTCTCGCGGATTTACATCATTTGTTCCGCCAGCTATAACTATGTAATCGTCCTTAGATAACGTTAGCATTTCACTTTTAAAGCTGTCCAACACATCGCGTAGTCTTGCTCCTTGTTTCCACATACATGTTACATAATAATCATCCCCAGCCAAACGTTGTAACAAACTCTGGGCCCTTTTTCCTTGGTGATCTGCCATAATTATAATGTTCTTTCGTCTTTTCAGTGATGCTCCTTTAGCGTTTAATATAGTACTTCTGGGTGCTTCAATGTTGATATTACGATTTGATAGGTTTTTATGATTGTCAGTTTCTTTCGCACAGACCTTTGTTTTTGGTTGTTCAGGTAGAGTTATTATTTGGTGAGTTTGAAGATCAGTAGTATTTTTAGATGGTGCTTTAGGGGTGCTCATGTCGAATGTATTAAGTTTTTTTGAATGATTTATTTTCTTTCCCGAGTCCGGTGTTCGTAGTATTAAACTGTCTGATATCCCAATTTTTTTATAAACATCTATTAACTTCTTGTATTTTTCTATTTCTTTTTTTAAAGCAGTGTTTTCCAAGTTCAAGTTTTCTATTTCTTGATTAGCAGTTTGTAATTCCTCTTGTAAATGGTTTAGTTTACATTCTTTATCGCTTGTACTTTGATTCTCAATTGAAGTATCAGGTAGACTGCGAATTGTTGTCTCAAACATTGAATTAAACATAGTAGTAATGCTGTTGCTCAATGAACTTGAGCGCTGTCGTTTCCGAATTGTAATATTATCTGTAGAATTACTATTCTCCATTATTTTTAAAGACTTGTTACTGCAGTATTAGCAATTTGTTATTATTCTATAACATTTGACAAATTACAAAAAGCCAGTCGTGAGAGCGCTTAGTTTCGAACCCACGACACGCAGTTTGAATCATGCAGCGCCTTTCGCCTCCGCGCCACGGAGTCTTGTACTTCGTTGATTGAAATTGTGGTTTGGTTACTAGTTGGTATCTGTAACTATTATTGCAAGTAGGTAGTTTTGGTTAATAATTCAACAACGGTATAATTTTTCTTTTTATTGTACCACTTTACACTTTAGCCACTTATTTAATCGTTATTTATGTAGATTGCCACTGCACTTTTTGATTATTATGTTATTACGTATAATTTGTTTGTTATATAACTGTTTTACTGTTCACTTCACTTGAGACTGTTTTACTTGAGTCACTGATTATTTTTATTGTCATATCACAATTAATATTGTTTTAATAAAGCTAATAACATGTTGGATGCTCTATTAAGGCGTTATAACTATTATTATTACGGTTTTGTCGAATAATATGAAGTTAAAGTATTTTTAAATGAGTTTAATACACAGAGCTATTTTGACCGTGCGCGAGCGAGAAGCGTAGGGTCATATGCCGAAAAATCATACACTGCGATTTTTCGGAAAACTACTTATGTAAGATGGCGGAGGAAGTGCAATCTATGCACTTTGCAGGATCTAGGCGACAAATTACTTTGCATACTGGAGTTGCATATTTAAAAAATGAAAAACCTATATCTTTTTGTACTGTTTCTCCATCTTTGAAGCATGATTCTCAGGCTATATGGGGTCATTTAAGTCCTGTTATAGATTTTTTTAAAGCAAAATACCCTGCTATTAACTGTGTGCATTTTTACTCGGACGGACCCACGACACAGTACCGCCAGAAAAAAAATTTTTGGCTGTTTGGTGAAAAACCGAAGGAAGCGGGCTTTATTCAGGCGACGTGGTCCTTTTTTGAGGCTTCTCATGGAAAAGGGGCAGCAGATGGAGTGGGTGGAGCAATAAAAAGGCTTTTGGATAATAGAGTCTCTTATGGCGATGCCGATGATATAGTTGACGCTAAGTCCGCATTTGAGGTTTTGACGAAAACTGAGACAAACATCAAATTGTTTTACGTGTCTGAAGACAATATCGAAAACCTTGAAAATTCTCAAAACTTAAAACCTGTCCCTCAAACCATGAAAATCCATCAGGTCATTGCTACAAACGATAAACGTGTTATCAACATTGTGATTGTTTTACGCCTAAAATTCATAATTTTAGCCAAAATACAATCACAGTTTCGTCGAAAAAAGGTAATTCAAAAATTAATAAAAAGGAAAATTACGAATCAGACACTTCTGAAGACACGAATCAGACACTTCTGAAGACACAAACAGTAATGAAATTCAATACGCAGACTCTGACGATGATTACACAGTTGACGATGACATGAATTTAGAAGAAATGGAGATAGAAACAGTAAACGAAACAAGTCGAAACAATAAAGTAATAATTTTATCTGAAGTACGATCTACGCCGGAAAATCAAGCTAATTTTGATTTAAGAAATTACGGGCCACTAACGCTTGCCCCAATAAACCCTACTGATTTTAATTTGTGTCCTCAAAAAGAAAAAGAAAATATCAATAGACATGCTACCCCTGTTCCATGTTGTTCAAAAGCCTAAGACAGAGACTAGATTTGTCTGAAACATATAAAATAAATGACAGTATACTAGTAAGGTATTATCAACGAAAGACTTGGAAGTATTACATAGGCTTTATTGATAAGATTGACATCAAAGATGATGGTATTGGTTATGAAGTGCATTTTTTAAAGACAATTAAAGATCCTAATGTAAAATTCATAATTCCAAAAAGAAAAGATTTTGACATTGTTACCGATACTTCAATTGTTGAAAAAAAAATAAATAACTCTTCTCAGTAAATTGGGTGAGTACTGTTTGACTGAAAGTGCAGACGAAATATATTTTTAAGTATTTTTATTTTTAATTTGTGATACTATAACATATTGAGACTGATTATATTAAATGTCATACTTAATAACTTTTGATAAAAACTTGCAATTTGAGCTGTGATTCAAGTATAATAAAAAAATATTATAGGTACCTATACTCCATCGGTCTAGGTAGTTAACTAAAGGTAAACAATCTTGATATGTCTTTTTATGTAAAATAAATCGTATAAAAGACATACAAAGATTATTTAAATTAAGTTAATTACCTAACATCTATTTAAGTAAATACCTAATTGTAAACATTTTTAGATACAATTTTTAGTCATTTTTTTTAGATAAAAGCTAATATAATAACATGCTAACCACTCAACCGTCCAAGGTGAGTGAAGTCCCCAAAAAAAATCTTGCTTAAATTGTCCATGGGGAGTACAGTCACCGAACGACGTCGTTCAGTTTATACGTGTACAGCGCTAAAGACAGGTGTTATTCGTACGTTAGAAAATAACTAGATGGCGATATATGAAATTTGTCATCCGAGGCAGTGAATTTTATTCTGTGTAATGGCAACAATCATTTAGAAAAAAAAAAATTAAAGTGACAGTGCGTCTTTCTTGTTATTGTGCGATTATTGTGTGTGGAGCTCCAAGCAAAATGTGGTAAGTTTTCTGTTTTTATACCTTATTTCTATTGTTATTGTACATCAAATTAAACGTAAAGATATTTTCTTTACGAAATATGCATTACTACGACAATTTCAAAACGTTTACATGGAATAATTTAGCTGGAAAAGTTATATGATCACTACGCGAACATCGTTTGATGATTCCATATTGTTTACAATTTATTGTAATTGGTTGTTTGTGTTAAATAAATGCTAAATATAAGATAATTCTTCATTAATGGCACGTTAATAGCCATTTACAAACGAAATATATTGAGATGGGGTCTAGAAATGATTAAAATGTAACGCGTTATTCATGATTTTAGTGTTGGTGAGTGGAGTCCCCATGGACAGCTCAACTTACAACGTAAATAATGGTTTGTTCACACTAAGCGTTTGATGATAAGTTTGGGAATGTTAAAAATATAAATAAAATATAAATATAAATAAAAAAATAAACATATATATAATTAGATAATATACAGGTATATACATAATACACGTAAATGTGTTCAATAAACTTGCCGAATATTAATATTTGTTTCATTAAAATAACCTCGTCGTGTGCGCACGCCATTAGCCGGGCGGCCATCTTGTCACATTTTTATGTCGCCCGAGGCCCGGGGACCTTTTGAGAAGTACTTGGCTTTGTTTATTTTTTCATGACAGAAAACTAGGTAAATATTTATCAAATTTGGTGTCATTTTAAAGGGGATATCATGTACTATTATAATAAAAAAAATAATTGCTAGTAACTATTATACTTTTCTTGTAAGACTCGAAATAAAAAATAAAAACGATATTTTTTTGATTTCCCCAGCTTTAAACTTTATTTTCATCGTTTATTATTACTTAGAGTAATTTACTTGTAATTAAATTAAATTCTGGATTCTTTGAGCTTTCCGTGAGTATTTTTTATTCGAATGTAGCTATAGCAGTTTTTCAGTAGTAATAGTTTTTGTTAAGAGAGTCGCGCGCGGTCGTAAAAATGAAAGTGACATTTCATGCGCGGACAGGTGGGGCGGAAAATCGCCGCGCTGCTTGGACGGTTGAGTGGCTAAGATTGTTTACATTTAGTTAACTACCTAAACCGATGGAGTATAGGTAACTTAAATGCTAAAATATTTCGTTATTAATTTTTTATTTGATTTTGTTGAGTTCAGTGATTACATTGACTGAGTTAATTGTTTAAGTAGGACTTAGATAGGATTATTAATAATAAAAAAAACTATTGAAATCCTTTGAAATTTTTATTGTTTTTTTTTTTACTATTCATTTTTTATTAACACCTGATTATAAAGCCAAAAGTAAATTTATATCTTTTCAGGTGTGTAAATTTTCCAGACCACATAAAATTTCGAATCGTTTAATATTGTTTTTAGTAAAAAAAAATAACATAATATATTATGCAACTACATAATAATTATTACATATAAGAGCAGTTTTTTTTTTTTAATGTGGTTTCTTTAAACAATATATATTTGTTTATTTGCTGTTTATCAATGTCTTTTATTTGATACACCCTATAGTATTAATACTTATTTCCAAAGTGCCTATGTACGCATGGTCATCTGGTCCGGGTCCACCATTCAATTGGGTTATAGATTGATTTTCATCACTATTTTGAGGTCCTAACTAGTCCATACGCCTTTTATTAGTAGGAGGGACACTGATGTCCCTACTATTTATTTCAATAATGATAATTAAGATGGTATGTATCATCTCTCTATGTGTACCTACTAATAAGGAAATATAATTAAAATAATAATAATGTATCAAAATACTAGATTTGCCAGTGGTTTCATCTTTATGAAAGTAAAGCATTCTACTTGTAAAAGAATTGTTTTAATCTCTTCATTTCATTATAAGCGATTTTCGTTACAAGCAAAAATACAAATATACAAAAAAATCTCTTTATAATTTTTTTTTAAGTCCTTTAAGTACCTAAGAATATTTAGTATATATTTTACATTCCATGTGCACTATGCCTTATAAATTCCGTTGTGCAACGTATTTTCTTTCACTCACACACACACACACTTTCCGTTGTAATTTCCACTATGCGACTGCGCCAAAATTTTGAGCCTTACCCGAATTACAAATTGTTTTTGCTGATGCTTCAAATTATATTCATAACAATGTTTGACCTGTATCAATGTGGCTAAATTAATAATCGTTTTAAAAAAAATGGTTTGCATGGATAATGTAAGATAAGATGTACGGTTACATTTTACAGCTCCGAATTAAATATGCCTCTTACCCCGGCTGAAAAAATGAGGCGGTACCGCGAAAGATTAAAAGAAAATCCTGAAAAGATGGAAGAACGAAGGAAAAAGAACCTCGAAAGAATAAAATCGAAGTATGTGTACAAAAAAGTCAAGGATATGACTGAGACGGAAAAGAAGGTTAACAGTCGCCAGCTCGTCACGGTAAACATTATACATATCTATAACTATGACGCGGCGTGAAGTGTTAGAAAGAAAGTATCTTTCGCATGATTGGTAGAGTTTTCAACGTTTCCAAAATGACCCAATGGTTGCACAAGCTAAAAATTAGGAACCAATGAATATGCCTCACTTGGAATAGGCCACGCCTCCGCACCCTTGAGCGTACGCCAGCGCCCCCGAGTTCTCCCGATATCGACTATCGATTGCGTTAGTCTACAAATTCGTGGAGTGGTGAAGTCTGTAGTTGCGAAAAATATACAGTGCAAAATAAAAATGGCGCCACATTTAACACAAATTGAGCGAGAGCGCATCATAGCGCTTAGATTGAGTGGCTGCCGGGTGATTGATATTTGTCGGCAGACGGGGATAACGGTGAGTAAATATTATTTTACTTATAATTTTAAATTAAAATAAACAAAGACTAATATTGAAAAATGTGTCTGTCAACGGTCAAATCAAATCAAATTTTCGAAAAAGTAAACAGAAGGGATAGCTAGGTAATATTCTTTTTATTTTTTTACTATCAGTTCCCTTTGTGAGTTTGTTCTGAACGCCATTAAAATGTAGAGTAACCGTGTAAGCTTAGATTTATACCTTTGTAAACCGACATCGAAAAACGATTGTTTTTTATTCATTTCGACCTGAATGATTCTAAACAAAAGTTTATCCAATAGGTAGTGATACGATTTAAAAGTAAATACATACCTACACAGTTTTGCACTTTATTTTTGTCAGCTGAAACATTGCATTGCAGGGACAAGGCATAATTACTTTGTTATTATTATTATGAAACATACCACGTAGGCACACGTAGGTAATTTAACAGGCGGGTTCAGCCCCCCTAGCCAAGTTGCAAACGATAAACGTGAACGCTTAGTAATCTCCAATAGATTTTCAACTCTAGACCTAAGAGCATAAAGTTGAAAATCTATTAAAGACTACTGAGCGTTAGCGACCGGAACGAACGAAAACGCTATGTAATCTTCAATAGATTTTCAACTTTATATCCAACAACATAAAGTTGAAAATCTATTAAAGACTACTGAGAGTTTACGTTTATCGTTTGTGACTTGGCTATTAGGTAATCTAGTTACCACGCTATCGCTATCGCAATCTCAGAATGGTCATAGTTATATTTTATATTTCTATGGTCATGACGATCAAGTGTGTAAAAAAATAATATGTAAATAAATAAGTAACCAAATTATTGTACGGAATTATATTAGTAGATATTAATACAACTTCGCCTGTATGCATAATATGTGCAAATCAATGATGGCTATATGTTTCGTTCCATAGAAAAACTGTTTACTTCTGGCTTCGGCGGTGGGAAGAAAGTGGAACTCTCCAAGCCCACCACCGCCAACTTTACGCAAGAGCCACGACAGCGGCAGAAGATGCGGCTATTGTCGCTGCACACATTGCCCATCCGTTCCTCAGCACGAGAGTCTCTTCTTCTACGTACAGCGTGAGTCTATGATACCTTGTTATAACACTTATCTATCGTTATCATCCTAACTTAGGTATTCATCATTTAGCTACCTACTTAAAACATGGTTTTCAAAGTAAATAGGCAACAAAATTGATTAACATAAACCTACATACTTCCACTTAATAAACACGGTTTCGCATTAACATTAATTAAATTGAATTAAGTATAAAATCAATGAAACCATGTGTCACACTATACCTGAATAACACGTCATAACAACAAAATGGGCCATATTTATACCTATGCATTATAGGCTTCGTAGTGATCGCGTGATAGATATGATACAATGATCAGTGATTCCGAGGTGTTAAAATGTTTTTATTTATTTATTTATTTATTTATTTATATCCTCACTTACAACTATTATTACAGGTATAACCCAATGCAATAGTGAAGCAAACTTAAAAACTTATTATCTAAAACTTATTACATATAATGTTATCCTTGTGAATTCACTTAGTGTACACGCAAAAACGTCTATCTCCTCTGCTACAAGGTTAAGAGTGCGAAGAGCCCGCGTCAGGGGCGCCTCATTTAACAGATTAGTGCGGCCACGAGGTATAGCCAGCAGCTGAGGCCGCCGTCGCCGCCACACATATCTGTCGGGCACACTCAAACACACCAACCCTAATATGTCGGCGTTATGTATCTTGCCTCTAATTACTTTAAATAAATAAGAGACAAGTGCGAACTCACGCCTAACTCTCAGCTCATTGTATCCAACCATGCCTAAAATAAACAAGGTTGGATACATAAGCGGGTAAAAAGGATATACTCCATAGAGCCTCAAATATAAAAATCTAACAAATTTATTTTGTATTCGCTCCAACATGAGACTATATTTAGTCTCATGTGGGGCCCAGATGACTGCGTTGCATTCTAATTGGCTTCTCACCAAAGTGTTATATAATGCGATAACCGCCGTAATATTTGTGAAACCACGAACAGTACGCATAATAAACCCCAAATTTCTGTAGGCCTTTTTACAGCACTTGACTATGTGATCACGAAACGCTAGCCCCGCGTTAAGACTAACTCCTAAGTCCCTAACCTCTGTAACCCTGATCATCGGCATCCCATCAATGCTGTAATCATGCACAATAGGACTACGTGCACGCGAGAAAGTTATGGTGACACATTTTTGGGCGTTGAATTGCAGAAGGTTTTCCTTGCTCCAAGTAACTACGCTATCTATGGCCTTCTGCAAGCGTTCACAGTCCTCATCACCCCTCACTGCCATGGATAACTTTAGGTCGTCTGCAAATAATAAACAATTTGCCTCCTTAACGACTTCGGGCAAATCGTTTACCATAATTATAAATTGCAGAGGTCCGAGGTTAGTCCCCTGGCTTACCCCCGACCACGTAAAGTACGGCTCAGACTTGTGTCCCTCGTACTCTACGTATTGCTGCCTATCCCTCATGTAACTGGCAAAGAAATGAAGTAGGTGCGGAGTGAAACCAACGGCTGCTAACTTCTTGAGCAACACGTCATTATCGACCAGGTCAAATGCTTTTTTGAAATCGAAGTAAGCAGCGTCAGCCTGCCCCCCACCATCTACAATCGGCAACACATGAGCCATGTAACTCAGTAAGTTACTAGTGGTGCTCCTCATTGGTCTAAACCCGTGCTGTGCATCTGAGAGTTGCGTTCTCACCTGCATAAAAATGCTGTTATGGATAGCACACTCCAACACTTTAGCCGGTGACGACAGTACTGCAATAGGTCTGTACCCACTAACATTGTCCTTACTTGAACCTCCTTTCGGTACCGGCACGACACGAGTGGTTTTCCATCTCTCTGGAAACACGGCCGCCTTCAGACAGCTGTTGAAGATATGGAGCAACGGTACAGCCAGTACAGATCTACAGTCTCGGAGTATGTAAGGCGGAATACCATCCGGTCCCGCAGATCTCTTCGGCTTAAGTTGACCAAGCGCAGTTTGCACATCCTTCAACTGCAATTTCTGCAGGTGAATACACGCCGCTCCATTCTCGCCACCCGCCCCTTCTATTGCCGCAGCAACATTCAAGTCGGGCTGCCTCGCGCTATAGACCGAGTGAAAGTACTCCGCAAACTCTTTCACACACTGCTCAGCAGACAAAACCTCCCCGTTTTTTAAAATCCTTTTTGGACTTCGACTACCCCTTTTGGAATTTACGTAGTTCCAAAATGATTTTGGGTCTTTTTGCAGTTGATTTTGAACCCTGTTGCTATGTTGTTCTTCCGCTAATTTAATCAACTGTTTTACTTTAGCCCTACACAGAGCAAACGCCTCGTAATCATCCTGGCTCTTACTTGCCTTGTACCGTTTGTGGAGAATGGCCTTAACACGTATGTTGCGAATTATTTCAGCAGTGTAAAACTCGGGATAAATATACTTCGAGCTTACCTCACTTCGCCGTTTTCTGGGAACACAGTCATCTATTGTCGCATTAATTGTTTCATAAAAATAATTTAAACTCATTTCTAAATCAAGGTCATAGATGTCAGTCCAATCTATTGCCGCTATTGATGAGTACAATGTTAAAAAATCAGCTTTATTAAAATTCCAACCGGTGGGTAAAGTACTCGACTCGTTCGCCAGTGGATCCGCAACCCGGCGCGCCCGCAGTTCGACCAACACGTCAAGCGGCGGATGGTACGCATCCACAGGCACGAGAGGCACCCCCGCTACGCGCACATTCACACTCTCCCCCTTCGGAAGCGTACTTAACACTAAATCCAAACATCGATTATTACAATTAACGATCGTGTTGCACTGAGTAAATCCACAATATGATAAAAAGTATTCAAAATAATTACATACGTTTATCGAA
Organism: Melanchra persicariae; assembly: GCA_947386135.1. Lineage (NCBI taxonomy): Eukaryota > Metazoa > Arthropoda > Insecta > Lepidoptera > Noctuidae > Melanchra > Melanchra persicariae. The sequence goes on along the minus strand of OX376673.1, from coordinate 5,203,358 downwards.
CAAGAATGCATATTGAAATCACCAATTACGACGATATCACTATATTTACTACACAGCTGTTCTATAATCCTAAACAATATCATATACTCATTCTCACAACTGTTTGGCGGAATGTAAATAACACACAATAAAAATAAAAGTCTACTTTGTAAATAAACGGTAGCACAAACCAGTTCGAACACCTTATCATCTATGTTGACGTCACTCGGGATGGACACACGCCGCAGTTCTAAACGCGGTGTGGCCACGAGACACGCGCCGCCCTGCTTTCGCCCATCCGCGCGATCGCAGCGCAGTATTGTATAACCAGGTGGCACTATTTCTGCGTCCTGAATTGATTTGTTGCAGCCTGTTTCAGTAATGGCGAACAAACCTGCTTCTGAAGATGACACACCTGCATAGAACTCTTCCAATTTTGTACGCAAACCTCTCACATTTTGGTAGTAAATTTCAATAACTGTGCTAGTTATTTTATGGTTTTTTGGTACGAAACCACACCCATTCACAGAATTCAATGTTCACGGCCCAATTTTCCGATTGACATAAGGTATTATAACTGCTTTCAGGTACACCAATGATAAAAGAAGCATAATCCCTTTCAGTTTTATGTCTTATTACTTCTACCGTGACTGGTACTGACGATCCACATATATTCTTCACGTATTTTTCCAATTTTTCTACCGTAGTTTCCTTACAAAGGCGCCATACATGCAAAAACTTTTTACGTTCAGTTCCCTTTATGTCTACTGCACTCGTGCTCCCACCTCTTTTTACTTCAGTGTTTGGATATCTACTTTTTTTCTTATTTACTTCTATCCAGTTTCCTTCCTTTTGAGATGCTAACTCCTCTGGTTTTGCAAGTTTTTCAAACTGATTCCTTCCATTTTCTGGTCTATTTATCTCCTTTGCGACTGCACTTTTCTCGATTTTTTCTGTGTTAGATGGTTTCGTGGCCACACACTCTTTTGTCAGAACTTCATTTCCAACTACCCGATTTTGGTTTTGTTTAGTGGCCGCGGCAAATGTTCGAGCAGGTCCTGTACTATCTTTCTTCTTTCCTACCTCCATGTCTTTTGTAATTTCGGTCTGTTCCATTGGCATTGAAATTTTAAAATCGCTAACCTGTTGTTCTAGTTGTTGATTTCGCGTAAGTTGTTCATTAAGTTGTTTTTCTAATGAAACTACCCGATCAACTTTTTCTTCGAGTACTTGTACGTACGCACGCAATTCTCGTAGCTCATTTCCCGTGCAATTGCATATTTTTTGCAGGTTCTTCATTGCCTCAGTTTGTACTTCAAAGCTTAATAGTACCTCAGATCGAAACTCCTTAATAAATTCCATTAGGTTACTCTCTGTATCTGCTACCATCGGCTGTTCGGCGGTCTTCAAGCGATTTCCGCGCTTAGTATTAACATTACTGCAGCTGGTAAAGGTGTTCTTAACTCCAGATCCAGGAGTTGCGGGAGTATCTGCACTGCGAATAGGCTTCGGTTGTGAACAAACGCACTCAGGGCATACCCACTTTTCTTTATAAACATTTGTCCAAGTTTCAAATTCATCTGTACGTATTCCAATACACTTCAAATCGTATACTTTGTTGCAGTTCATTTTAGTGCACTTAATAAACAGCATGCCAGCTGTAATATCCGCACAACAACCACTACAGTTCCGCGACATTGCACTCGTAGCTAAAATAATTTTCGATAACGAACACAACACACGTCCGCCCAGTACGCGCGGTTCGCGCGGGATTGATGTTGTTGCTTAGTATTGCAAATATAATCCACTGCGCGGTGCGCCGCCGAGCGGCCGAGCGTACAAGGCAGGCGGCAAATAAGTATTTACTGCGGTTCGCTCACGCATACAAGTCGTCTCGACAGTTGAACGGTGAGTTCGGTGTGCGCCGGGAATTCTTATACGTACTTGCGCGAAACACAATTCCGCGATAGGAACTTGCGCTAATCCACTCATTGCATATAAAATATGCGTGAACCTCACGCTTCTATTCTCCGAAGGGTTCAGCACACGTAAAGCTCAAGTTATAATTGATGTTCTTTTGCTGTTACTTTTTCTTTAATTCTATTGAATATTTCTTATAAAGTGTTGCGGACGACGAGTGTGCTACGTAAATAAGCAGGGTACATAGACGATATGCCCGCCTCTCGCTGGCGGGTTCGGCTCCTGCTGCCGACCGAGCGACATCGCGCGATCCGCGGTTGAACCGAGCCGCCGCTGCGGTGGCGCCACCTACACCCGACTCACCAGCGCCACCTCGCGCCTCCGCTTACGACTCGCCGGTGATGATGTCGGCCTGCTCGTCACGGGCGGGCTCGAGCATGTCGCTGGCATCCATGGAGCGCGAGGCGCTCTCGCCCGCTTCCCCAACTCCATCGATGGAGCATGACTTCGACTACGGACCCCAATCGGAGCCGAGACCCCAGCGCCGGAGGAGGAGTACCGATGACGAGGAGGAAGAGGCGAAGCGGTACTGCCTCGAGCCGCCCCGCCAACACTACGACCGTGAACAACGGGACGACGTGCATTCGCCGACCTTTGCTGAGGCAGCTCGCAGCACGCCGCCAGCATCGCCAGCAAGGCCGGCGACACCGGAAAGAGAGCAAGTGAGTGACCCTTACCTTAGTAACGCTCACTCCCAACAAGCCGCCCCCGAATCGGAGGCCGCTACTGCCGCGGACGCGGCACAACCGAAGCCGCCGACCAAATCCAAGCGGCCCCGCTTCCCGCCATTGGTGGTGGAGCGACTACCAAACTGGGCCACCCACTTTAAAGCTTTGGCCGCAAAACTGGGCCGACCGCCCAACGCTCGCCCCTATGGCGCTGGCGTTCGTTTCTCGCCGGAGTCAGAGGAAGAGTACAGGGCGGTACAACGGTACCTAACGACTCTCGAGTCAGAAGAGGGCGTCAGCTGGTTCGCATATTCGCTGCCAGCTGACAAGAAGATGAAGGTGGCCATCCGGGGGCTACCAGCTGACACTGATCCCGCAGACATATAGGAGGAGCTCCGTACCCTGGGATACCAGCCGGAGTACGTGCGCCATATCAAGGCGCGCCAGGGACGACCCGGCTGCGTGTTTCACGCCGTGTTGCAACGCACGGCAGACGCACGCAACATCTTCGACACCACCGTGTTTATGTACATACGGGGTGTCAAGATCGAGGCATGGCGAGGCAAGCGTGGGCCCGCCCAGTGCCACAGGTGCCAGAAATTCCGGCACTCTTCGCACTAGTGCCACCGTCCGCTCGCTTGTGTAAGATGCGGAGAGGGGCATTATTTATTTATTTATTTATCAAATATGGATGACTTACAGCTAAAACAACCAAAATAAAAAAAAATGTTTGTGAGACAGACAGCCAATTAAAAGTCATCACTTCCAAAAAACAGAATGGAAAGAAAGAGTGAACAACACAATTACACAATACAGCAAGCAAAAGAAAGGAAAACAAAAAAAAAAAAACACTACAACATTCAAGCTTAAACTAAATGCACATTTCATAATTATTATTATAAGAGTTAAAACCCGAACATTTTAAAACTCAATTAAAAAAGCTAAGGCTCAAGCACTTTCTGGCCGAGGACACACTCGTTATGAAAGGGTCAAAATCATGCTGTTTACATATGTCGTTAAAGTTTTTACTTGCACGCACTATAAATGAATTTTGCCTGTACTTCGTAGAAGTTAATGGAACACGCAACGGTGCGTACCATCGCTTCGACCTTCCGGGAACATTAAAATAAAATTTGGATAAAATATCGGAATTAGTAATAGAATTATTGAAAACTTTTAATAATAAAATACAGTCAGAGATTGCTCGCCGATTAGTTAGGGGTAATAAATGATATTTCTTACAGAGGGTGAGGTAATCTTCAGACCGGTAGGGCACTTTCTGATGATAACACAAGTACTTGATAAACCTTTTCTGGATGCTCTCTATACGATCAATGTACTTATGATAACACGGATTCCAGATTTCAGATGCATATTCCAAGTGGCTTCTAACAAAAGTACAGTAAAGAATTTTTAAAGTTTTGGCTTGAGTGAAGCACTTGGATAGCCGCATTATGAAACCTAGTGCTTTAGATGCTTTAGCGACTATGGCATCGACATGAAATTCAAACGTAAGCTTAGAATCGTGATATACCCCCAGATCTCGGATGTAATTCGTTCTAGGTAGTACTTGATCACCTAAGATATACGATGAAGGTATAATTGAGCGCTTTCGAGAATATGTTAGAACCGAACACTTAGCAGGGTTAAGATCAAGCTTACTTCCACGACAATAAGCCTCCAGACGACGTAAATCATCCTGAAGTGCAATCACGTCCACATGTGATGATATTGTGGCATATATTTTCATATCATCAGCGAAACACAACAGTTTGGATGAAATTAAGCAAGAGTTGATGTCGTTTATATAGATAATGAAAAGTAATGGGCCGAGCAAAGAACCCTGAGGGACTCCACTGGGGACAGGCACCCAACCTGACATATAATTGCTTAATACTACAGCTTGTGACCTGTTCTCCAGATAAGAAGAAAACCATCTAAGTAAATCGCCTCGTATTCCCATACCATATAACTTTGTTATTAAGATCTCATGGTCAATCCGATCAAAAGCTTTGCTGTAATCAGTATAAACGACATCAACCTGCTCACCGTTATCCATGGCGTCAGTAATAAAATCATTGAGCAGAATTAAGTTTGTGACGGTAGACCTTCCTTTCAAAAAACCATGTTGAAAGGAACTAAACGAATTTCTAAGAGCACTATACACCTGGTTATAGATGATCCTTTCGAAGATTTTTGCCACAATACAGAGCTTAGATATCGGCCTGTAGTTCACAATTTCAGTTTTGACTCCTTTTTTGTGAATAGGCGTTATAAATGCCGATTTCCAAAGTTCAGGTACAACACAAGTATCCAAGGATTTCCTGAAGAGCATCGAGATAGGTTGGGCAATCGAAGTCGAACATCGTACAAGAAATTTCGATGAAATATTATCCGGGCCAGCCGCTTTAGAAGTATCCAACCTGCGAAGCAGGTTAGAAACTTCCTCAACGTTCACCACAATGTCACATATATCAGATAGACTAGAAGATTCAGTAAAAAGAGGGGGTGAAGAAATTCCATGACTAGTGCTATTATCCAGGAATGTAGAATGAAAGTACGTAGAGAACGCTTCGCATATTGTTTCTCCGGTACGCAACGCTTCGCCATTATAGTTCAGAGTGCTCGGAACTGCATTTGAGTTGTATCGTTTCTTAACGAAGGTCCAAAAATATTTAGGGTTTTCTTTAATAGATTTTTCGGTTAAGTTCAAGTAGTTTTCATAACATTGCGATTCTAATACTTTTACCCTTTCACGAAGAAGCTTAAATGTTAACTCATCAGCTATATTGCCGTACGTCTTATTTTTTTTTAAATATTTGTATTTTTCTTTAATTGTTTTAATTAATGCCGAATTGTACCAAGTTGGATATGTTTTACTACGATGTAATTTTTGTGGAATGTATTTTACGTGTAAATTGAGAATAGCTTGATTGAAAAAGTTTAATGATTCATCAATTGATCGTGTCGCAAACTCGGATTCCCAGTCAGTCATGGAAATTTCTTTGTTGATAGATTCATAGTCACCCTTGTCGAACAGAAACTGCGTCCGTGGCGCGCACTCTAACAGAGGAGCCTCAACGAAATCCATATTAACTAATAGTGCTGGATGGTAGGCGTCGATGGGAACCAGCGGACTTGAGCATTCAACCACATTAACTAATTGGTTTGAAAGTACCAAGTCTAAAATTTTACCATACCTATTAAGAACACCATTGTATTGACCAAAATCTAGGGTACTTAATTCATCACCAAGTAAAACTTCGTCAGGACCATTTGGGTTCTTTGGGACAAGCGATAGATTGTCAGATAGGACCCAGTTAATACCGCTCATATTAAAATCACCAATGACGAGAAAAGAATCAGAAGAGTTACTCATAACTATTTGGTTTAATTTTGTAAGGTAATTGCGAAGTTGTAAAGAAAAAGAAAGGCCTAAGTTTTGCTGACATAAATAAATAACACAAATATGTAAGGTAATATATTTACGTGTATTAGAATTTTTCAGTCTCATGCTGAGCCATAAATCCTCTGCTGTGGAATGGAAGGTAGGTTGGCATAAAACTGAAAGTTCCCTACGTGTAGCAATAAGCACACCCCCACCACGCGATTGCCCGGTCAAAACATAATCTCGATCACGACGCCACACAATGTACCGTTCATCAAAGAATTCTGAATTTAAAACTCCATCCAATAACCACGTCTCTGTAAGAACAATAATATCATACGTGTTGAGTAACATTTGACGATAGAAAGTATCACTTTTAGTTCTAAGTCCGCGAACGTTTTGATAAAATATATTTAACTTAGGAGTCATTGCAAGCCAAGACTAATTATTGAGTATAAACCTGTATAATCCATTAAAATAAAGTATTTCAATAAATAATATTGTAGAATAAGGTATACTACAATTAAATAAATATAATGAAGGTAAAAGTCAATAAAATTTATGCGAGCGCAAGAATCATACGATGTTAAGTAGTAAACAGTTATGCGAAAAAGCAAGCGATAGTGCGTGATGCGTGCAAGTGCGAGAGAGTAAAACATATTGTAGTGCGGTAAAGCTTTAAAGTAAACAGCGCGATAACGAACACAAAGCATACAAGAAGCTAAACAAAAGACAGGTGTCGAACTCATCAGTACGGCAGAGGTGTTAAACATTTTGCAAAAAGTTATTGTAACACAAACGGTATTAAACATTTGGAGCCATTGTAGTAAAATATTATAACAAGATAGGGAAGTATGTGTAAAAATTAAGAGGCACGTTAGACAATCTTGTTTAAATCTGACTCCTTCCTTATAATAAAAACTTTCGAATGATTATTTTTGAGTATATGAATTTTACCATGTTTAACCCAAACGTACTCGTAATGTTTATCCTTGGCAATGATTTTAACTTTGGTTAAAAGCTTTTTGTACTCCACACTTAGGTGATCGTTGACATACACACGCTGAGATGAGCCTTGAAACCCGATGTCACAAGTAGATAGGTTCTTCTTGGCCCGTGCCGCCGCAATGAAATCCTCCTTTACATACCGGTTTAAAAAACTCACTATTATTAGCTTTTCATTGGAACCAAAAATAGGGACCCTTGAAATATAGTTCACCTGAGCTTTGGGACAGCTGTAGTTAACTTTACGGCCGATAGCATCGATAATTGAGTATAAATTCTCATCCTTCTTTATAGGAACCCCCTTAATTTCAACATTGTTCAGCCTGGATCTTTGTTCATAAGTCGAGAGTAGGTACTTCATGCTCGCCAAGTCAGTCTGTAAATAATTCACCGATTTCTGAAACTTTTCAAATTCCGACACTTTTGCTTCAACTTCCACGAGTCTTGTGTCAAAATCTTCAAGTCTCCCACCAGTGCCCTCACACGTCAACTTAAGCTCAGCCAACTCATCCTTGATCACGCGGATGTCGTCCACCAAGGTCGGCAGATTAAGTAGCTGCCGTTTCATGTCACGTATCTCGCTTAGTATGGTATCCAGCGACGCAGGTTCAGGGGCGGGCAGTACTGGTGATGAAGTTCTGCAAGTGGGGCATTTCCATTGAGCCATCCTATTGGAACCCAGCTTTCTCCATCCGGTTTCGGAGATGTTTGCACATCCGAAATCCAGGTGTTTCTTGCAACTGCCACACTGGACGCCATCGTTGAACTGCACGTTACAAACTGCACACGATTTCATTTTTAGAATTAAATAGTTTGAACTGAACTAAAACGTAAAAAGGTTGGCGATCTATTTCCTTTGAGTGGCGCGTACTGTGCGTATGAGTGTCCACACACGAGTGATTATGCCAAGGATTGCCCGCGCCCGCGTGAAGAACCCGCCACCTGCATTAACTGCGGCGGCGAACACCCGGCATGCAGCATAAGATGTCCCGTCTTTCAAAAAGAAATTCGGCATAAGCGAGCGGGCACTGTCGCCATCACGACAGGAACATCGCGCTCGCAACCCACAGAAGGAGGACAGCTGTTACAAGAACGCACACAGAGCGCGTCGCTGATGGCGGCAGCGAACGGGCCCACGACACGCGGAGCTACCTCCTCAGGGCGGAGGAAACACAAAAGGGGGGGGGGGAAGGAAGAAGAAGAAGACTGGAGAAGCTACTCCCCCAGCGACCATAGAAGAGCCCCCACGGGGCACAGAGGCCGCCCCTGTCCCAAAAAAGGCGCAGGCCGCCGCCGAGGAAGAAGAAGAAGAAGAAAAAGTAAACAAGAAGAGCGCAAACTCAAGCGCCGGCATAGCGCGACCGAGACGCGCTATTAACACTCAAAGGTCTACTAGCGCCGCTGATGCCGGCGCTAAGAAACTAAATAAAGATTTTACGGCCTGCGCCATCCAGCTGTTGATGGACCTGATCAAGGCCATCCGACAGGGGCAAGATACGGAGCAGGTCATCCTCGACGGCCTGGCCGCTTTGTTAACACTCTACAATGGCTAAGCCGTTGAGGGTATTACACTGGAATGCCCGCGGCCTTAAGGATAAAGTCGCCCCCCTCCGCCACCTCCTGCGGGATCAAAATATCGACGTGGCGCTAATAAACGAGACGCACCTGGGACCCGAAGATAGGGTTAGGTTCCCAGGTTTCCACGTTTATCGCAGGGACGAAAGGTCGGCATTAAATTACCGTTACCGTGGTCTGGTAGTTTTGGTGAAACGAAGAGTCGTCAACCAGGAACTCCCCTCGCAGCCGCTCAACAGCATGTACGCGCTGGGCGTACAACTACACGTGGCCGGCGAGGACATAAACATCTACGCCGTATATTAGCCGCCCTCAACAAAATTAGACTATAATGAGTTAAGGGCGGTATTGTTCCAGTCCAGCAACCCTACCATCCTCGCCGGCGACTTAAACTGCAAGAATCCGGCGTGGAACTCAGCCAGCTCGAATACCGAGGGGAGACGGCTCTTCGCAGACGCGGAAGCCTTCGAGTACTCGGTGTCCGGCCCAGAAACGCCGACCCACTACCCGGACAACCAACAAAACATGCCCGACGTGCTGGACACCGTTGTTCACCGAGGGCTGAACTACCAGATCACACAGCAAGTGATCGACGACGAGCTACAGTCGGACCATCTTCCTGTGCTCGTCGTCTTATCGGGAATGCCGACCAGGATGAAGCCGCCAGCGCCACGTCGATCCATTGACTGGACCCTATTTTCAGAAAGGATCGAGACCACGACGCCAACTCGGCCAATAGCCAACCCCGCAGACGTTGATCGCCTCACAGAAGACATCACTGCTTGCGTAAAGAGCGCCTTAGAAGAGGCGACAACCACCTCACCAGCGGAGGGGAGAGTGCTTCAGCCGCTCCTCCCGCCACGGATACGTGCAATGGTCGCCGAGAAGAGGCGCCTACGCAAGCAGTGGCAACAACTACGCTGTCCAACATTGAAAAATCGTCTTAAAGTGGCAACAACTACGCTGTCCAACATTGAAAAATCGTCTTAACCGTCTTGCGGAAAAGGTTAAGAACGAGTTACAGGCCCAGGCCGCCGCGAGCTGGGAAGAACGTATCATTGACGCAGAGGGCAACACGTCCTCACTACACCAACTATGCCGCACCCAATCGAACACCCCAGCTCCGGTGCGCCCGTTATTGAACAGCGACGGGGATCTAAAATACACGGCAGAGGACCGCGCGGAGGTCTTCGCCGAGCACCTGGAGCGTCAGTTTCGCCCAAACCTGACTACCGAACACGACCATGTCGCGGCAGTCGAGCAACACCTTGGGGACTACTTCGCCACGCCGATAGCTCCCGAAGAAGACCCGCTTTACTTCTCGCCGGGCGCAGTCAGACGCGCCATCCTCAAGACGATATCGATATCGATACAATAAATAAAGACGAAGCCGAAAAAGGCCCCCGGAGGCGACGGTATCACAAACACAGCGATGCGCCACCTGCCGCACCGTATGGTCGCGGCCTTGGCGCGCCTGTTTACCGGGATATCTCGCACGGGGGCTTTCCCCGCAGCATGGAAGGAGGGGCGCGTCATTATGCTGCCCAAGGCGGGGAAAAACATACTGAAGCCGGAGAGCTATCGGCCAATCACGCTGCCGTCAACAATCTCTAAGGTGTTCGAGTCGCTCCTGCTGCGACACCTGACGCCGCACATCACCCCCAGGCCTGAACAGTTCGGGTTTCGGGCGGAGCACAGCACGACGCTCCAGCTGTCGAGGGTACTGCACCTGCTGTCGTCGGCTATGAATAAGAAGGAATACGCAGTTGCAGTATTCCTCGACATGGAGAAGGCCTTCGACCGCGTGTGGCACGACGGCCTCATATACAAGTTGGCCACGTCCGACACGCCCCGTCGCGTAGTTAGAGTGGTCTTATCCTTTCTGTCCCACAGGAGCTTCAGCATGGTGGTCGACGGAGCGCTGTCCGCCCCCCGCCCCATCCGGGCGGGCGTGCCGCAGGGCAGCTGTGTGTCGCCGGCGTGTTACTCATGTTACACCGACGACATTCCCACCACGCCCGAATCGACGCTCGCGCTGTACGTCGATGACGCCGCGTACATCACCACCTCGCTCAACGCAAAGTACGCGGCAGTCAAAATGCAGCGCGCCCTCGATCTGCTGCCCGACTGGCTCGCCTAGTGGCGACTGTCGGTTAACGTAAGTAAGACGCAGGCGATCGTTACCGGTTCGTCGCGCCTACCACCCTGCCTGAAGCTCCATGGCGCCGACGTCGAGTGGTCGCCCCAGGCCAAGTACCTGGGGGTGACTATCGACCGTCGCACATACATAGATTTTGACGATTTACGCGGCCAAAAGTCATTTTTCCAAAGTCGATATAACGGTAAATCAGCAATTACAATAGGCAGTCTACAGTTCCAGGTATAATATGGCATACGCCTACCCCCGCTTATGCGCGGGAGTCGACCCCCCTCGGTTAGTCGGAATTCGATAGTCGCCTAGTGTGCGTGTGTCAGTTCACGGCGCTCTAAAATTTGCAACTTTAACAAGCTTATAGTTTTTTTTTAACTAATCATTTTAAAGTGTTTGTGATGGATTACGATAAATCAGGTAAGAATTGATTTTATTCGATATATACTAACCCAATTTACATTTTCTTTCTTTAACTTTTATTCAGTCAAACATCACTGTGCTCAAAATGTATTTTTTTGTAATAATTAATATTCAGTGACTGTTTTAAAGTACTTTTGTGCCCGTCCCTATGATAATTTTGAATTACACTTCATATGTAAGGCATCTAACTATGTAATTCCATAACAAGCTGCCGCGCAAATGCGCGCTTTTTAAATTACGTCCCTTTGAAAGTTATTAGTCAAATGTAGTAAAATTACTTTGTTCGGGGTTTTTTTGTATTAAACTCTTTTTATTTTTGTTTTAGGTTTATCTAGTACCTCTGGTACTAAAGTAGTGACTCGGCAATACATATTTGAGCAGATACAAAGTCAAAACCTACCAACTTTGAATGAAAAACTTGACTACTATGAAAATTTTCTCCTTAATCGTTATGGGCTCAATGAAGAGGTTAAGAAGGCCATAAAACAAAGATTTTCTTATGTGAAATTCGAAATCAAGAAACGATGGGCGAAAGCAAATAAACATCAAGATGTTTTCCTTAAAAAAAACCAATCCTGGTTAGAGGGAACTTTCGAGATTCCCACTGAATCATCCACCCCGTTAGGTCGACCATCCAAGACTTTTGAGGAATTAAGTGAGAGGAGTAAAAGAAGAAAAACCGAAGAAATACGCGCCTCTATAGGTGATGACGTTCTTGTCCACGCTGCTCAATCGGTGTTGCAGACAACAGGTCATAGGACCGCATCGAAAGTGCTAAAAGATATTACTAGCTCACCAACTCGGGCCAGTAAATATCGAAAGGCCTACAGTAAAGTTGCCGACAACGATGAGGTACCTCCATTAACACCTCTGCAAGCACTCCAATGTTTGTTGAAGCCGATCTTACCAGACGGCAGTATGAGATAGTAAGAGCAACCAATCCAAGACATTACCCTTGCTATGATCTTGTCTTGAAAGCAAAACAAGAATGCTATCCGCCGAAAGAATCTGTTAGAGTTACGGCGACCTGCGCAGAAAGTAATATACAATGCCTAATGGACCTTTGACGATTAACATATTATTTAGAAGACGTATTATTGCGGCTTAACGAAGAAGATCGAAAGTCCTTAATGATGATCTGTAAATGGGGTTGTGACGGGTCCCAGCAATCTAAATTCAAACAAAGTTTTAATAATGACACTGATTCAGATGCAAACATTTTTATGAGTTCCTTTGTACCTTTGCGCATTGTTTGTGGAAAGGATGGCAGTAAAATTGTTTGGCAAAATCCGACACCTTCATCGCCACGGTTTTGTCGTCCAATTAGATTTCGTTTTGTACAGGAAACGACAGATATTACTAAAGAAGAGATAAGATATGTGCAAGACTCCATTAAACAATTAAACAATACTATTGTTACTTTAAATGAACAAGAGTTTTCGTTTGGACACCAACTCAAATTGACTATGGTTGATGGAAAGGTGTGCAACGCAGCCATGGACATAAAGTCAACATCTCAATGCTACATTTGCGGAGCTACTTCGAAGACCTTTAATGATTTGTCGAAAAAAAACGTTATAAGCACTCAAGCTTTAGAATTTGGGTTGTCCGTATTACATGCGAGAATTCGAATTTTTGAAAGCATTATACACCTTGCATATAAACTGCCCGTGAAGAAATATAGAGAGAGAAAAAGCGATGAAGAAAAGGCATTAGAAGCCCGAAGGAAATCTGAAATTCAAGACAGATTTCGGAATGAAACCGGTCTTCTCATTGATATGCCAAAGGCTAATTTTGGTAATACCAATGATGGCAATACTAGCCGAAGGTTTTTTGAGAATCCCGAACTGGCCTCAGATATCACAGGGATTAACTTGGAATTGATATGCAGATTCAAGGTGATTTTAGAAACGATTTCGAGTAATCACGAAATTGATATTGAAAAATATGATAAATATGCGTTTGACACGGCAAAATTGTACGTGGAACTGTATGGTTGGCATCCTATGACGCCAACCATGCACAAGATTTTGGTACATGGAGGCCAAATTATAAAAAAATCTCTGCTTCCTATTGGACAGCTATCAGAAGAGGCTGCAGAAGCCCGGAATAAGCATTTCCGTTCATACCGCCTTAATTTTGCCAGAAAGTTTTCAAGGGAGGAATGTAATTTAGATATTTATAATAGGCTTTTATTAAGTTCCGACCCTCTGATTAGTTGCATGAGGCAAATTAAAAGACCTTCACGCAAAGCATTCCTCCATGAAACTATTGAACTTTTATTACCTGCTGACCCAAACGTGGAGACAATAGATGAATGCTCTGGGCCCGAGAAGGGTGATAGTTTTTTAGAATCTGAATGATATTTTATACTGTTACTGTTACATGTTATTGTTAAGTTCTTAATGAAAAAAAAAAATGTATTACCGTGTTAGTATTTTTTTTTAAGTAAACCTTAGAATTTTGTCCGTGACTGTACTTTTTATTTTCAAAATAAGTGAAATATACGTTTGTTTTTTAAGAAAAACTATTATTTTTTAATCTTATTGAACATAGAAGAGAATTTAGCTGTAAAATAGTTTTGGCCGCGTAAATCGTCAAAATCTACGTATGTGCGTCGGCTCTCGATGAGGACGCACGTCCGCAAGGTCGCCGCGCAGGGCAGGGTAGCCCGCAACCTGCTCAAGCCAGTGCTCTCGTCCCGACTCCTCTCGTCCCGACTCCCGGCGCGCGTCAAGTTGGGCGTGTACAAGTCGTACGTACGCCCGATTTTGACGTACGCCGCCCCCGCCTGGTACGCCCTCACCATTGAGGAGAACCGGAAGAAGTTTCGCGCGCAGCAGCATCTTGCGCTGCGGACAATCGTGAATGCCCCTTACTGTGTAAGGAATAACGTAATCCAGCACGACCTCGGGATTGAGAGCCTGGACGAGTTTGTGCAGCGCCTCGCGAAGGTAATGTTCGCGCGTGCCGACGCATCTGCTTGGCCTCATGTCAAGCACCTAGCGCCCTGGCACGCGCGCCCACCTGACGCGAGGCGGCTGCCCTGCGACCTATTAGCGGACGTCGACGACCCATCGCACCGGACTTGACGCCTGAGTAAGTCGCCCCAGGTTACACGCGGCTTACTCAAACAATAACACTGCCCACCCCACTCGCACCGAGGCGCGCGACTTGTGCTAAGTTAATATAGGCAAGCCGCGCCCGCACACACACGCATCTCTCTATAGGCGCTGCGCGTACACACACTACATGACCGCTCACACACACACATAAGACGGCTCTGCGGTCCGTGCCGTGACCGGCTAGCTCTGGAAGCGGGGCGGACGGGAGCCACACCTACTTACTGCAGGTTCGTCAGAAGTCGGCACCCTCGTCGCTGGTCGTTCTCGCTGGGCCTCCCCAAGGTCACTGGGGGTCTCACTCGGCGAAGACTGACCGCCGGGGTGTCGTGAAGAGGCGGCACTGTACGTAAATAGTGCCGCGGCGCGCCTGCAGTACAAACAACACTCAGTTACACATAGGCGTGCGTTGCTATTTTTATTCGGCAGGCCCGTTCTCCGTGGCCCGTAGTTACGGGCCACGGAGTGCCCCCGCGGGCAGTGGATTAAAGTGCCGTGACCGCTCGCCACGCCCCCTAACGGGGGCGTAGCGACTTCCACCACGTAGGTAAAATACCAACTCGATTCTTATTGGTCGAGCGCTCCCCACTACGCGAGTGTTGTGAAATTGAGTAATGGTGGGGCGCGCTCGCTGTTAGCCGAAATTGTGTAAAAGAAGGGTTTTTTCTGTTTGGAGCCGCATGGATTAGCCAGTGGTCCAAAGTGAACGCGTAACGTACTGTTTTCTTTCGCCATCCACCCACTTTTCCGCGCGGACCGCGCTCCACCATCTACCCTACGACTGTGAGTTCGGACTTGGTTCGCTCGCACAGCCGCAGGGGGAGCCCTAATTCGACACCGAAATTAAAATTTTCAACGGTCGCGGAGAACCCACTCACCAAAAATAAACGATGCCGAAGTCCGGCGCCCGCGGCTCCCTGGGCCGCGGCGACGGACGTGAAGAAGACCCGCCGCCACCCGAACGAGCAAGCCGCCCAACGCTGGACCGGGCGACGTCGCTGCCGAACATCGGCACCGCGCTGTCTGGTCCATCGCCGGCCGACCCAGCACAGGAACAACACAAGAAGACGCAGAGCACAAACCCGGCACCATTAACACCAAGGTCACCGTCACCGTCTTCATGCCGCCAAGCTGTACCCGCACGCCCCGCGGCGGTGCGCCCAGCGCCCGCGCGCGCACCCACAATTCGCCGCGAACACAAACGCGCTCCGTCGACGCGCGTCTCCGCGCCGCGCGCGCAAGCAACTGGCCGCAGCGCCGCGCCGCCGGCCCGCGACTCCTTCCCCGCCGCCGCGCCGCAGGCACGAACTTACGCGCATACAGCGTCGCGCGCGACACCTCGCGCGCCGCCACTCGGGCCTCCTCGGGCTTCGCCCGCCTCGACCGTCGCGCCGTACGCGCCCGCCGCGCGCTCAGTCCCGCGCACCGCGTCAGCCGCGCCCCGCTGCTTGTTGGCGGGCGCAGCGGCACTGCCGGCGAAAAGAGTCTCGTCGCGAGATCCGCGACTACAGAGGGGTACCGCGCCACCCGCGGTTCCCTCCGCACCCGCCTCACCTGCAGCCCCACGCTCCTCAGCGTACGACGCCCCTGCAACGTACTCGGCGCAATCATCTTGCGCGGGGTCAAACGTGTCGCTGGCGTCTCTGGACGAGGAGGCACACCCCGCGCCGTCACCGACCCCCATGTCATACCAAGAAGAAGAGGAAGCCGAAGAAGAGGACGACGACATGGGATACGAGCGCCAGCGGCAGGAAACCCGAGCCCAGCGTCGCCGCCGCAGCACGGACGAGGAGGAGGAAGACGCGAAGCGATACTGCCACGACCCGCCACCGCGGGGCCGAGACGGCCGCTCGCCGTCCACAAGCCCAACGCCGACAACTGAGGGGGTAAGTCGAAAAACCCTTTTGACAACTACCCACAATTTGATACCTACCCACAAAAACGAGGCAGCCCCCCCGCCGGGTACGGCCGCGACAAACGCGCTCCCGGGGAACAAAGGGGCAAAGAAGAGGCCACGCTACCCTCCGCTGGTAGTGGAAAAATTGCCAAACTGGGCCCACCATTTTAGGGCCCTCGCCGCCAAGCTAGGCCGGCCGCCCAACGCTTGTCCTTACGGCTCCGGCGTCCGTTGCTCGCCAGAGTCCGAGGAAGAATATCGTCAGGTTCAGCGGTACCTAGTGAACCTAGAAAAAGAAGAAGGCATATCATGGTTCGCTTACTCCCTACCAGCGGAGAAGTTAATGAAGGTAGCCATTAGGGGGCTGCCCGCAGACACCGATCCCCAGGAGATCGAGGATGAGCTCCGCTCGTTAGGATACGAGCCGACATACGTGCGCCACATCCGCGCACGTCAAGGACGACCCGGCTGCGTATTCTACGCCATGCTGAAAAAGACAGCAGACGTCAGAAGAATCTATGACACCTCCGAGTTCCTTCTGATGAGGGGGGTCAAGATTGAGGCATGGCGGGGAAAACTTGGGCCCGCCCAGTGTCATCGGTGCCAAAAATTCAGACACTCTTCGCACCAATGTCACCGCCCGCTCGCCTGTGTCCGATGCGGCGAAGGGCACACGGCCCGAGACTGCCCGCGCCCGAGAGAGGAGCCCGCCACCTGCGCAAACTGCGGGGGCGCGCATCTGGCGTGCCACACCACATGTCCCGTATATAAAAATGAGTTACGGAACAGGCGGGCGGGTACTGTCGCCATAACAGCGACGAACTCGCGCCGCCCAGAAGTGCAAGAAAGAGAGAGGCCGCAAGAAGAGGCCACGGGCGGCGCGTCATTAATGGCGGCAGCCAACGGGCCCACAAACCGCGACGGAGCCACCTCCACAACAGGGCGGAGGAAGAGGAAGAGGGGGAAAAAAAGAAGAGGATGACGGGAGCCCCCCCAGCGACCAAGGGAGAGGAAACGTCCCAGGCCGCCCCTGCCACAAGCAAGGCGCAGGCACCCAAAGCCGATAAGCGTGCGACGGCTGGCGCCGGCATGACGCAACAGTCGCGCAACAATCGCGCAACAAAGTAAACAACCGAAGCAAAGAGCGCCGACATTCATGCCGGCGCCAAAAACGACAACAAAAAGGAATTCAGTGCCTGCGCCATACAACTGCTGATGGACCTCATAAAGGCCATCAGGCAGGGGCAAGACGTCGAGCAGGTTATCCTTGACGGCCAGGCCTCCCTTCTAACCCTCCACCATGGCTAGGCCGTTAAGGATAATACACTGGAACGCTCGCGGCCTGAAGGACAAGGTCGCCCCACTCCGCCATCTCCTGAGGGACCAGGATATCGACGTGGCGCTCATAAGCGAGACGCTCCTGGGACCTGAAGACAGGGTGAGGTTCCCAGGATACGTCACTTACAGGAAGGACGAACGGTCGGCTCTCAACATTAAGTACCGTGGTCTGGCAGTACTAGTGAGACGAAGGGTCATCCACCAAGAACTCCCCCTGCCGGCACTGCAACACTCCTACGCGCTGGGTGTGCAGCTGCACGTGGCCGGCGAGGATCTAGAACTCGGCAGAGCTGCGGGCGGTACTAACTAAGACCGAGAACGCACCCATCCTCGCCGGTGATTTCAATTGTAACCACCCGGCGTGGAACTCGAGCACAACAAATACCGGGGGGAGACGGCTCTTCGCGGACGCGGAGGCCTTCGGTTACTCGGTGTCCGGCCCTGAGACGCCTACCCACTACCCGGAAAACCGCAACTACATGCCCGACGTGCTGGACATCGTGGTACACCGAGGGCTAAACTGCCAGTTCACGCAGCAGGCGATTGACGACGAGTTGCAGTCTGACCATCAGCCTGTGCTCGTCGTCCTATCGGTGATGCCGACCCGACTGAAGCCACTAGCGCCACGTCACAAACTGGACTGGACGCAGTACACAGAAAGGATTGACGCCACAACACCGACTCGGCCAATTAAGGAGTCTACACACCAAACCCGCCGACCCGCCGACACAGCCCGGCGGCTTGGTGTCGGCGACTTTGCTTCAAGAATCATGTCGGCGACTCGTACCCGCGCGTGCATTCGGCGGCATGGCCGGCGACTTGCGTACGCGCACGCTCAGTTGCCCGCCGACACTCCAGCGATAGTGACGTGCTTGTGTTTTTTTTGCGATTTTCTGCAATAATGGAATGGGACGAAGAAACCACTCTAAAGTTAATAAATTTGTATCATATAAAGGAATTATTATGGAATCCAAAACACTTGGATCACAAATGTAGACCTAAACGTTTTGATGCACTAAATGAGATGGCAAACGAATTAAATACAAATGTCACAGAAATAGAACGGAAGATAAAAAATTTGACGAGCCAATATTATAGAGAAAGAAAAAAGACGATTGAATCAAAAAAGTCTGGAACCAGCGCAGATTCTGTTCATGAGAGCAAGTGGTTTGCCTTTAAATCTTTGAATTTCTTGCTCAATAAAAATAAACCTACTGGAACAATCGATACGGTATGTAACATTTCAGTGATGTTGTATTATTTTATTTCTAACCTAATTATTAGAGCACACAAGAATAATATGTAAGCTTGGCCCGAGTGAAGAGAGGCGCGCGGTAAATAAAGACATAGGTACTTATTTTATCTGCCTTTGTTGTTGCGCTGCCGCTATTGTTATTGCACCGAAATATTTCCTTAACAAATTATTTCTTGGAATGGCATGTGCACAGATATAATAGTCATTGCAAATGTATTTTTTAAAAACTAACAACTCTTTTCTCAACAATCTTTTAATTTCGCCGAATTTCTGTTATAAACCGAGAGATTCCGTACCATTTTCTTTTTTTTTTCTTTTTAGGTTGTTTTAGAAATATTATTATTAATTATTATTTACATTGATAATAATTATCAATGTAAATAATAATTAATAATAATATTTCTAAAACAATTAGTATTAGGTATGATTTATGACCATTGTCTTTTTTTTCATATATTCCGTGCGGTGTACCTACTCGCGGGTAAAAGCTAGTGTATAATACATTTCATAAGTAAACTGTTGGTGATTCAAATAAAATATTATTTCAGGAGATAACAGCAACTGACAATAATGCCCAACATGCGGACAATGATGCTCAACATGGGGAAAACGATTCACCTCAAACGTCAAACATCATTCCCCAAGCGAATAAACGTTATAAACCTAATCCAAGTAATGAGATGGTGTCGGAAGCATTAAATTTAATGAGAACAGTCAGTCAACGGACAAATCAAAAAATAAAAGATGAGGACGATTTGTTTGGCGAATATATTGCGACACAACTTAGAAAATTTGATAAAACAACAAAGGCAATAATA
This sequence comes from Melanchra persicariae, assembly GCA_947386135.1. NCBI lineage: Eukaryota > Metazoa > Arthropoda > Insecta > Lepidoptera > Noctuidae > Melanchra > Melanchra persicariae. Next base: position 5,183,761 of record OX376673.1, on the reverse strand, counting down.
AAACATCGGACTAACAATATCTTTTTTGAAACCGAAACTGGATATCGTTCAAACATGTTCGAAGCTTCGCCAAGACCTTCTACTTCCCATAGTCATCCAGGATATTATACAATGGATCAATGTGATGTAAATTCCTACTACTCATCATCCAACTCTGCCGTAACAAACCCTGTTTCACCGCCTCTTGGTGAACCTTCAACATCTTCAATTGAACCTTCGTTACGTGTGTCGCTTCAAGAGAGTGGTGATATTGAGAACATATTATGATCTATTGAGTCAGATAAATAGGTTTATTCCACAAATCCCCACCGTATGCACTCTGAGAATAACCCTATCACCTGATGCGAGATAACGTTATGTAGGCACAAGTATTTCGTCTTAATGTTGTTGTCATAGAATCGTCATAGTATACTCAAAATGCACAAAAACATCAGTGGGGATTTCGCGGTGGGGATTTATAGAATAACTCGGTAAATAAAACCACTTATAAATGAACAAAAACAAGTGATTTACGAAGTTTTTAATACAAATTATAATAAAAATACAAGTACTAATACAAGTATGAGTTTCATTAAAACTTACGAGTTAGTCATTGATCATTCTGCCATGGTAATCTCCCGACATCGGAAAGAAAATATTGAACCAATTCTGTCCTTATAACCTCAGGAGATTGTGTCCTTGTAACCTCAAGGGAATGTGTATTGTCTTGTCTAGGCGAGACAGCAAACAAATTATTTTCACGTGGTTCCCTGCGCCAATCTCCTGGATTGATTTCTCCCCTACTATTTTCAGTATCATATTCATTTTGTTGTATTATACCATGTCGTTTTACATAATTGAACAAATGAATACATGCCAATGTTACAATAGTAACTTTTTGTGGATTTAGCTGGATGGGTTTGTTAAATATCTTAAATTGTTTTGTTAACTGTCCAAATACGTTTTCAACTACTCTTCGACCTCGACACATGCGATAGTTGTACACTCTCTTGGGAGACCCTTTCGCATGATTACCATCATAAGGTTTTAAAATATTGGTTTGTAAAGGAAACGCATCGTCGCCCAAAAAAAAATAGGGTACTGGCATAATTCTTCCAGGTAGAGGTTTTTTATCTGGCAAATTTAAATCATTATTATATAACATTCTGCATAATGAAGAGTTAGCAAATACACCACCATCGGAAATGCGACCCTGGCACCCCACATTAGCGTATAAAAACTTATAATCTGCATCCACTAATGCAAACAGTACAATACTGAAATACATTTTATAATTAAAATAATCGCTTCCACTTCGTGCTGGACATTCAATTCTAATGTGCTTTCCATCCATAGATCCAACACAATTAGGTACATTCCATCTACTCAGATATACATCTGCAACTTTTGTCCATTCGTTTGATGTTCGTGGAATCTGAAATCGGAAATGTGCTCGGTGATAGGATAGCCATTTGCCTACTTATATAGTAATTTTTCGGAACATAGTTTTTCTGGAAGATTAAAGAAAGTTAAACGCCCATATATGTACATACCTTCACATAATCCGAAAGTCCATCTACGATAGCTTGGCACACTTCTGGAATAATGTAGGAAATAAGTTGAGGAGATACTTTAAAGGTGTCACAAAGACTGTTGAATGAATCTCCCGTAGTCAGGTATTTTAATGTTAATGATAATCTGTCCGTTGGTGAAATTGCACTTCTGTAATTTGTATTTTTTTAACTATTGTGGGTCCAACAATGCTTAGTAAATATTCAAAGTCGGTAAACGTTAACGACATAAATGTCTTAAAATGTAAGGGTCTTTTTACAATCAAATCGTCTGTTCTTAAATCTTTTATTCTATCACTGTTACTGTAACGACTGCGACTCATTAAGCTTGGTCTAACCCAACACTGTCGTTTTCTCTTCAGGAACCCAGCTAAAATTATTCCACATGCTGCTATTATTAGATCAGCATCAGTATCCATGTTTATTGTAGGCTGCAATATTCGAGAAAAACAACACGTCACGTTCGTACACACTGCAATCACTAACTAAAAAAGTTGTACTGATTTCTTGCCGCCGACTAACTCACCGACACAGCCCCATGACACATGTTGGCGGGTTGGCGGGTTTGGGTCGCCGACACCAAGCCGCCGGGCTGTGTAGGCGGGTCGGCGGGTTTGGTGTGTAGACTCCTTTACAACCGCCGCGGACGTGGACATACTCGCAAATGACGTCACTGCTTGCGTGCAAAGCGCCTTAAGGGAGGCCACCACAACCTTACTAGCGGAGGGGAGAGTGCTGCAGCCGCCTCTGCCGCCAAGGATACGCGCGATGGTTGCCGAGAAGAGGCGCCTACGCAAGCAGTGGCAGCAATTACGCTGCCCGACGCTAAAACGTCAACTTAACCGTCTCGCGGAGAAGGTAAAGGCCAAGTTGAGGGACTTGGCCGCCGCGAGCTGGGAGGAACGAATATATGACGCAGTGGGGGACTGGTCATCTGTGCACAGACTTTGCCGCCAGCTCTTGAATACCCCAGCTCCGGTGCGCCCAATACAGAGCAGCGACGGGGCGCTAAAATATGTAGCAGAGGACCGCGCGGGGGTCTTCGCGGAGCATTTGGAGCGTCAGTTCCGACCAAACCCGACCACCGAGCACGCTCATGTCGCGGCAGTCGAACAACACCTTGGGGACTACTTCGCCACGCCGATAGCTCCCGAGGAGGACGCCATCTTTTTCTCGCCGGGCGCAGTTAGACGCGCCATTCGACGCACGAAGCTACGGAAAGCCCCCGGTGCCGACGGTATCACCAACACAACGCTGCGCCACCTGCCGCACAAAATGGTCGCGGCCCTGGCGCGCCTGTTCACGGGGATACTGCGCACGGGGGTTTCCCAGCCGCCTAGAAGGAGGGGCGCGTCATTCTGCTGCCCAAGGCGGGGAAAAACACCCTGAAGCCGGAGAGCTATCGGCCGATCACTCTCCTGCCCACCATCTCCAAGGTGTTCGAGTCACTGCTGCTGCGACACCTCACCCCGCACATCACTCCACGACCGGAACAGTTCGGGTTTCGGTCGGAACATAGCACGACGCTCCAATTGTCGAGGGTACTGCACCTGCTGTCGTCAACCATAAACAAGAAGGAGTACGCGGTAGCAGTATTCCTCGACATGGAGAAGGCCTTCGACCGCGTGTGGCACGATGGCCTGGTTTACAAACTGGCCACGTCCGACGCGCCCCGTCGCGTGGTCCAATCCTTTCTGTCCAACAGGAGCTTCAGAGTGATGGTCGACGGAGCGCTGTCCGCCCCCCGCCCGATAATGGCGGGCGTGCCGCAGGGCAGCTGCGTGTCGCCGGCGTGTTACTCACGTTACACCGACGACATACCAACCACGCCACAGTCGACGCTCGCGCTGTACGCTGACGACGCTGCGTACATCACTACGTCACTCAACGGGAAGCACGCGGCGTTGAAAATGCAGCGCGCGCTCGACCTCCTACCCGACTGGCTCGCCAAGTGGCGACTGTCGGTTAACGTGGGTAAGACGCAGGCGATTGTTACGGGCTCCGCGCCCCTCCCGCCCCCTCTGAAGCTTCAAGGAGTCGACGTCGCGTGGTCGCCCCGGGCCAAGTACCTGGGTGTGACCATCGACCGCCGACTCACGATGGGGCCGCACGTCCACAAGGTCGTTGCGCAGGCGAGCGCCGCCCGCTTCCGACTCAAGCCAGTGCTCTCGTCCCGCCTCCCGGTGCGCGTCAAGCTGGGCGTGTACAAGACGTACCGGCGCCCAGTTCTGACGTACGCCACCCCCGCCTGGTTCGCCCTCCCGTGCGAGGCAAACATCAAGAAACTCCGCGCGCAGCAGAATTTAGCGCTGCGCACCATCGTCGCCGCCCCTCGCATGGTGAGGAACGACATCATCCAGCGGGACCTCGGGATTGAGAGCCTGGATGAGTATGCAAGGCGCCTCGCGAAGGTAATGTTCGCGCGTGCTGACGCATCCGCTTGGCCCCACGTCAAGCACCTTGCACGCGCGCCCACCTGACGCGAGGCGCTTGCCCCGAGACCTGGTCGGGGACGTCGACGGCCCCGTCGCACCGGACTGACGCCTGAGTAGGCCGCCTCAGTCTACACGCGGCCTACTCAAACAGTAACACTGCTCACCACACACGCATCTCGGCGCGCAACTTGTGCTAAGTTAATATATGCAAGTTGCGTACTGAACTCACACATGCATTTCTCCACAGGCGCTTAAACATAACGCACCGAATATGGCAGCGTGGGCTCGCTATTCGGTGCACAAGCACTGGACAGTAGTACACACACATCATTACCGCCCACACACACAAATTGAACGGCTCTGCGGTCCGCGCCGCGACCGGCTAGCTCTGGAAAACGGGGCGGACGGGAGCCACACAATAGCCGCAGGTTCGCCCACAAGTCGGCGTTCTCGTCGCTGGTCGTTCTCGCTGGGCCTCCCCCAGGTCACTGGGGGTCTCACCTGGCGGGGACTGACCGCCGAGGCGCCGTGAAGAGGCGACACAGAGCTTGCTCGTTAGTCGCCGTGGCGCGCCTGCGGGATACACGCATCTATACACACGGGCGTGCGTTGCTATTCGTTTTCGGGTAGGCGCATGCCCGACGAAGCTCCGCTCATTAGGAGCAACAAAATGACGGGCCCGTCGTTACGGGCCGAGGGGTGCCCCCGCGGGCAGGGGGCCTAGCCCTGTGACCGCTCGCCACGTCTCCTTGCGGGGACGTAGCGACTTCCAACGAGTTGGAGCCGCATTCCGCCTCGAACGCCCGTTCGAGTCGCACGCCTCCCACCTCCACGCATCTCTCCGCTACGAGCGTAGCAGCGGACCCCCGGCGCTACGCCCCCGTAGCCCGCGCCACCGCCGACCGCTACGTGCACCAGCTGCGAGACTCCGTGTCGTCACAAAGCGTAGGTACGTTAGCTCGCCTACGCGTGCTACGTAGCTCCGCCCACTCCGTAGCAGTGGGATTTCTTTTGCCGATTCTGGAACTAGCTCCCAGATCGGGACCAATGGACCCCTCTCAACCCCCTCCTTCCCGAGTGATCACAGACTGGAGAAAAGTAAGCGAAAAGCTGAAAATCACCACGTCTCCTCACTTGGATAAGATTCCAGATCTCATAGAGACTGCCGCCGACACGGCGGCCGCGGTTGACTCGTTCACGGATCACATACAAGCCGTCCTGAGCGAATGCTCCAAAGAGGTTCCAGCGATGAGCGATCACCGCTGGAAACTCCCGGACGAAGTGCGTGCTCTGCTGACCGAGAAGAACGCGGCCGTTCGTGCCTACTCATCCTTTCCCTGCCACAGTAAAAAAGTTCACATGCGCTACTTACAGCGTTAAGTAAGTCGCGCCATCGCTGAACTGCGTAACAGTCGCTGGGATAAGATGCTTGGCGACCTCGAACCCAACCACCAGGCTTTCTGGGAACTCCAGAGGAAGTTACGCGCCTCTCGAGGTTTCAACCATGCCTCCTCTCACCCGCCCCGATAACACCATCGCCTTCGATGACGATGAAAAGGCAGAGTGCCTGGCCGACAGCCTAGAGACTCAATGCTCCCCAAGTACCTACCCGGTTGACCCGGTTCACCTCGCCAAGGTGAACGCTGAGGTCGAGCGTAGGACTTCTCTCCCCCCCGTTGAGGTCCCCGAGGACCCCCTCCCCCCCATCACTCCAGATGAGGTGAAGGATATAATCGGGAAACTCAAACCCAGGAAAGCCCCTGGGTCAGACGGTATCACCAACAAGGTGTTCCATTTTTTCCCAGCTTCCCTTATCATGTTGATGACTGCCATTTTCAACGGCGCTCTGTCCAACAACATGTTCCCACAATCGTGGAAAGAGGCTACCGTCATCGGTATTCCTAAACCGGGTAAGTTAAAGTCCTCCCCTACCAGTTACCGTCCCATCAGTCTGCTCAAGGTCCTAGGTAAAATCTATGAGCGACTTATATATAAGAGACTCAAAGGTTATGCCGAGGCTAAGAGCCTCTTACCTAACGAACAGTTTGGCTTTCGAGCTAATCACTCATGTGTCCAACAGGTTTACCGTATCGTTGAACATATCAGCGGCCGCAAACAACGCGGTTTTAAAACGGGAGCCGTGTTCTTTGATATAGCGAAAGCTTTCGACAAAGTCTGGCACAATGGCTTAATTTATAAGCTATATAAACTTGGCGTGCCAGACCGTCTCGTGCTCATCATACGAGACTATTTGTCGAACCGCACCTTTCGGTATCGTATCGAAGGTGCGCTTTCCTCCCCCCACCCTATACGAGCCGGCGTCCCTCAAGGCGGCGTGCTCTCCCCTTTATTTTTCACGCTGTTCACTAGCGACATCCCAAAGAATAATAAGACGCAGCTAGCCGCTAACTATTTGCCGATGATACGGCCATCTATTGCTCCGGCAATAGTGAAAACTCAATAGCCAAAAATCTTTAAAAGGCGGCCAGCGACCTAGGCGCTTTTTTAATGCGTTTATTGACGTTTTGAGTATTACATTATTTCGTTATTACGTTCAGAGACAAAATATTTTTTAAAGATTTCTCTAACCTCAAAACCATTATTAGAAGGCCTCCCAACATGAGCGAGCAATGGTCTTAACGAATTGTCTGTTGTAGCTGTTGAATCTTGCCTTAAATATCCAATGTCGTTTCTTTGTCGTAAAAAATTATGGAGTACACAAGTACTTAAAATAATGTAATCCACATTTTCTGGTTTAGATTTGATTCTTCTAGAATAAATTCTGATTTTTTGTGTCAATATGCCAAAGGCATTTTCAACTAGTCGTCTAGCCAGCGTCAATCTCGGATTGAAATATGCATAAGTACTATTTGTAGCGGCCTGATCACGTGGATATGGTCGCATTAAATAAGTTTTTAAAGGAAAGGCTTCATCGCCAACTATAAATATACGGTGAAGTTATTGTGGTATTGGGCAAATGTTTTCCGATGGGTATATTTAGTGAATTGTTATTCAATCGTTGTCCCAAAGAACTGTTTGCAAATATACCACCGTCGCTATTGCGGCCGTAGGACCCAACATCGATGAAAATAAAATTGTAATGAGCATCCACCAATGCCAACAATACAATGGAATACGTTTTCTTGTAATTGAAGTATGCAGATCCACTGTTAGCTGGTGCCTCAATAGTAACGTGTTTTCCATCCAACGCCCCTATACAGTTTGGAAATTTCCATAGGCTTTGGAATTCATGAGCAATACTTTTCCATGTCTCTTCATTTGGCTGTGGTATTACTTCATTTATTAATCTGTTGACTATAGCTCGACATGTTTCCTTTATGATTTGAACTACAGTTGAGTGACCAACCCGATAATTCAATGAAATCGTTTTAAACGAATCCCCGGTAGTCAAAAACATGAAACACAAAAATATTGCATTATTATTATTTGTTTCAGATGTGAATTGCAAAAAAAGATGGTCAAATATTAGAGATCAATTCAAAAAGTCACTAAACAATAGAAAAACAAAAAGTGGGCAAAGTTCTACCGTTATAAAGAAATATAAGTATGAGGAGATTCTACAATTATTGCTACCCTACATTCAAGATCGTAAAACGAGATCCAATATCGATGACGACGACGCAGACACAAATGAATCGGAGATACAACAAAAGCAAGAGACAGGGACATACAATAATCAATCCATGCAAGAGATACGAAACGAAGAAGACACAGACAGCGAAAGAGGGGTAGGAGACAGGGCCACAGAAGTACAAAGGATTGATCAATTTACAACACAACAGAGTGGTCAAAGTAGTAACCGTAGCAGTGCTAAAGTCAGTAAACGTCGTACAGTTCCACACAAACAATCCTCATCCGATACCTTGATGAAGTACATTCTTGAAAATAACGCAAAGAAGCAAAATGAATATAATAAATCACACCCTATAGATGATTTTTTCAATGGTCTGTCGAGTACAGTGAAAACATTTTCTCCATATTACCAACACGTCGCAAAGGGACGACTGTTTGCAGTTGTACAGGAACTGGAATTCGAACAGATGTATAATGAATCGACACCGTCGTCATCGGCCTCATCACCGATTGTGATGAATGAATCAACACCTTAGTCATCGGCCTCAACACCAATTATGTTACAATACACAGAAATTCCACCATCGGCATCGACCGTTTTGGATTCATCTCGTCAATCACAAGACTCAACTGGTACAGAGCAGCCATCGATATCTCCTACAGTCCAAGCACCTGCTCCATTAGACGAAAATCTGCCATCAATATCTACAGAAAATTCTGCTGGAACTTATTTATCTCATTTTATATCTGATTAAAATTATTGTGATTGTAATAGTTGAACTATAATTTTAAAATTATAATTTAAATGTGTAAATTAAATAAATGAATTTTTCTTTGTAAAAATATTAATGTAAATGATTTCTCTGCCTCTGACCGACTGTGCTACTGCTAGAAACCCAACCGTCTCTCCTTTTTACCCGACTGCCAACGGAGGAGGGTAATGTATTTCGAGTGTATGTATATATGTCCGTTTCTTTGTAACCTCCTGTAGCCTAAACGGCTTAATGGATTTTGATGTATGAGGTATCGTTAGATTCGTCTTGATCACGGGATTATAATAGGATACATTTTATCCCGAAATTCCTACAGGAAAATAAAATAAAAAATAATTAAACCACAACCTAACTAAAAAGTCCAAAATAAAAATCAATTATTAAAAAAAAAAACAAAAAACCCGACTGCGTACCCAAAGTAAACAAATATAGCAGTCAACTTCTGTTAATAGCAACTTTAACAGTCGGGAACCATTATTTTGTTAAGTTGAATAGGTCTACATTTTAAATAAACTTGTTTTTTTCTTTTCAGTTGTTTCGGTACGCCGTCGGGTTTTTTGTTTTTTTTATTAATTGTTTTTTTTAATGATAATGTTACCTTGGATAATCACACACGGGCTTCTGACCCTAAACTAGGGAAAGCTTGCATAAAATTACTTATATATATATAGATACTACATAGACTTATAAAAAGTTTATAAATAATCGATGTTTGGATGAAATAGGAATCTGAAACTTTGCCTTTGGTCAAATCATCTTTAATTTTCATGTGTAAGATGTCAAAAGATTCCTTAGTCATTTTAAAGTAGTCCCAATATTTGTCTTCATAACTACGTAGATCTTTACAAAGATTCACAAATTCTCCTTTCTCTTGTCGCTCTCTCCAAAGTGGATGCACACTCCATTTCCTTGTAGTTGAAGATTCTTCAGATTCTTCGTCATCCAGAGCGATCGCAATAGCCGCTAATTCCAGATCGTTAAAATTGAACATGATTGTAGTTTAGTTACAACACTGATTTTTCTCGGACGAGTATACTGCATCACAGCGCAACGATGATTGCCCGGTCGAGGCCCGTCTTAGTAATTTCAGACAGGGAACCGGCTCGGTGACCGTGCTACGGCCGACACTCGGCTCGGACCCGACACGGTCTAAGCGTGAGTCATCCTTTATGGAGATAATTTACTGATTTTAATGGTTATAATTCTGCAAATACATAATTCTTACGCCCGCGAATCATAATTTTATCAACATAATAACCTAATACTAACTTGCAAATTGCAAAAATTGATTATAAAACCTACCATTACCTACCTATAAATTTATATTTAAAAAGCTGACCTAATATTGCATTACACGACCTTACTGTACCGTATATACATATATTGATACATTTATAGTTGACAGAACCAACAAAACACTTCATACTTTCATCTACACATACATCTCATGTCTTTCGCTAGACAAAAAGGCGCTCGGCCAAACCGGTTTTACGCGTGCATAATGTTAGACTCGATACTCAGTGAATGTTATCAGTCAGTGTGTTGTGGTCAGTCAAATTTATCTTTGAACCTTGCAAAAATTCCTAACTTTGATATTTTTCTTGAATCGTGTTTTTCCTTCAACTGGGTCATACAAAAAAACCAAAAAACCGCGTTTATTTCAATAAAAGCTACGGAAATCAAGTTACCTCTAATTATTTTTATAATTTATAAAACGTAACATTTTCGTCCTCAGGAATGTCGTTAAAAACAAATTCCTACAATGGAGAAAACTGGCTGTGACAGACAGACAGACAGACACCCGAGTGATCTTATAAAGGTTCCGTTTTTTTACGGAACCCTAAAAACATGATTTAAAAAAATTGGATAGTAATGTTTTTTCCCATCGAGTTAAAAGTGAAATTAGGTGCTTCTAAAAAAAAAACGAACAGCCGCGGGTAACTTTTTACGGTACTCATTACATAATTGCCTGCCTATTCTCTACACGTTAACGGCAAACACTCAGAGTTAAGAATTATTGCAGTTATCCTATTTTTCGATGGTTTTTTCCTGGACAAGCGAGAGACACACTGGTCCTAAGTATATCTGGATTCTTGATTGCTTATAAAAACAATGCAATAGAAACACACTTATCGTATGCTCTACCTACCTACCTTATTATACCTCTGTAGGGAAAAACGGAACTCTTATAGTATCACTCGGTTCTCTCTCTGTCTGTCACATCCGAATTCGATTGGATTTCTCCAAATCTACAGGACCGATTTGGTTGGGTACACATATATAACCTTTTGTGACCTATATACGGACACGTAACAAAAATAAGTATTTTTTTAAACTGGTGTCACTTTTTGGGGAGAATGTTAGGCAGTTAAAAAAATATCCAACTGTACCGTGTGACATATCACATCAAAGGGTTCTTCAGGGTCTCAAAAGTATTTTTTTATTATTTTAAAATATTTCATTTCGAAGTTATTAAAGAAAATATATGAAAATTGGCCATTCCCCTTCCCCTTTAGTTCTGAGTCTGATAAATAAAAAATACAAATAATAGGACCTACAGATTACAGGAAAAGCTATATGAAATCTATGATTTTAAAGTAACAACTTAAAAGTGTTCGTGGGTAACGAGCAACAAGCAAGACCAACTCAGACTTCGCCGGTTTTTTGTCATAGTAAAGTAGTAGTAGTAGCATGTATTCAAATTGTCATGTTCCTTGTTTTAGATATCTATGGACACCGTGAGAAGGCGCCTGAAAGACGCCGGAAGCCTGCGACGAAGACGCCCTGCCAAGAAGATCGCTATGACCCAGGCCAATAAGGAGGCAATCATCATATCATCAGGAAATCATCCAAACTACAAAAGCAACTAAGTATTCGATGTTTAATTTGATTATAATTTAAAGTAACAATTTGGTGAATTGATCGTTACTTTGAAATTTCGTCAATATGTTCTGTATAATAACATTTTACAGACTTAACACAATTCAAAATTATGTTATAAACATCATCCGCGTTAGCTACATCTTTACCGTATGCTACTTGTCTATCTAAAGATCTTTTAACCACACCCCCAATGCATCAGCAACGCCTTTTCCATGGCCACTCTCAAAGAATGACCACGTAATTTTAAATCGTTAAACAGTCGCAAAATGATTAATTAAAAAAAGTTACAATGATTAATTAAATAAGTTTTCGTCATCCGTTTTGTTTTTACTAAAATTTGGTTACCATCTGCACCTGTTTTTTATAGCTATGGTCTGTCATTTCCCACATCTGCCAACTGATTTCCTCTGAAGGAGTTAATGCTTCCGTGTTATATTTCGGGGATCTAGTTTTACAGATAAAACACTTATTATACATACAGTCATAACAGTTAATGTCTCAGACAACTGATTTTAATAGATCGGTCATATTAATGTAGTTTAATACATTTGCTCTCTTTAAAGCATAAAATTTAAAGTTAAAGTTGTTGTGTTTTTCGCATAAACAAGTGTCCCTATTTTTAACAGAGGGTGATAGGACAAAAAATGGTTTATATCTGCAAAACGAAGAAAATGACACCAAGTTGCCTTCTTGTTTAAATTTGTCATAAAGGCATTTTAATGAATTATTAAGATATCTGATTTGCTTTTTCGTCATATGTAAAGTTCTGCACTCTCTTTTACCGGCAGTAGATCGGCTTACATCGTCTCTCAAAAAAAACTTTTCAATAGATTTCTTAGTTCCCAGTATTTTGGCTGCCTTTTGTCGTTTTCTTATTTTTCCTTTTAAGCCAAGAGTTAAACGAATGAAAGATGACGCTCTTTTTTCTTTTACTGTATCATTGTTGGCGATAGTCTTGAAAACATCTCTTTCTTTGTTACTATGACATTTTTTATAAGCATTTTTCAGTGATAGTTCCAGTATTTCGTTCCTAGCCGTTAACATAGTTATTTGTTTATTCAAATCTTCTTTTGTCTTCATGTGTTTCTGATTTAATCGAATACATAGTATAAAGCCTGGGGAAACTGGTGCCGTAAATGTACAAGTTGTGCGGTTGTAAAAGGACCACAGACACATAGTAGAGGTGCATTGAAATTGTACAATGTTGGTGCACCATGGGAAAGGATAGCCCTAGACGTTGCTGGACCGTTTCCGGAAAGTGAGAGTGGTAACAAGTATTTCATGGTTGTAATGGATTACTTCACTAAGTGGCCAGAAGTCTTCGCCATTCCAAATCAAGAAGCTGCAACAGTTGCAGATAAACTAGTTCATGAAGTCTTCTGTCGTTTTGGAGTACCCTTGGAGATTCACAGCGATCAAGGAAGGAATTTTGAGTCTCAAATATTCCAGGAAACTTGTCGAGTTATGGGTACTCATAAAAAGAGAACAACTTCTTACCACCCACAATCGGATGGAATGGTGGAACGATTTAATCAGACATTGGAGAGATACCTGGCAAAAGTGGTGGAAAACCGGCAACGGGATTGGGACAAGCATATACAACCGTTTTTGCTGTCATACCGAAGTGCTGTTCACGAAAGCACATCAGTGACACCAGCTTTCGCAAATTTTGGTAGAGAATTACGGCTGCCTGCAGACCTGATTACCGGAATACCACCTGATGCCCCACGCAGTATAACCGACTATGCGAATGACTTGCGGAACAAAATGAATGACATTTATGAGCACGTCAGACAATCGGGTCAGCAAATGTCTGAAAAGATGAAAACCCGTTATGACCGCAAAATGAACAATAAAGGATTCGACGAAGGTTCACTAGTGTGGTTACACAATCCAGTTCGCAGCAAGGGGAAATCTCTTAAGTTTTAAGCTAAATGGGACGTGCCGTACCGGATTGTGACGAAAATCAATGACGTAACCTACCGCATACAGAAAGGTACAAGAAGTACTCCTAAGATCGTCCATGTGGATCGACTGGCACGTTATTATGGGGCCGATAATGCTCGGGACGAGCATGTCTTAGGAGGGGGCAGTGTTACGCGCCAGAATTAATGCCGGGTACACGACGATGAAAGTTACTACTAGCGCCATCTAGTATCGAGTAGCAGAACTAGTAGAGTCAAGATCCTTCTAGACATTTCGATGCTAGAACATTCTAGAGTTTTCTATGTCTGGTTGGTCCGGACCGGTATGTACTCGAACTTTCTAGATGTTTCTATACTAGAAGGTTCTGGAATTATCTGCCGACCTATATAAGGCCCGCATAGCCTCCGACCGAGTCAGTATTGAATCTGCGATACAAGCGATAACTTTGAGAGCGAACTTCGACTGCGAATTAAAGTGATCAGTAGTGTGATCAATTGTGATTTATAATTAGTGAGTTTAAAGTTGTAACTAGTGTTGATTAATTAAAGTGTCATTTTGGTTATTTAATCGGCTATTTTTATTGTCACGAACCCTAAGCTCGTAACAATAAGTACAAGAAAGAAGGTGGTATTGCAGCATTTTCCACATTTTGTCGATTCAAACCTTTTTATATTTTAAGTCCAACCATACACAATCGAAACACGTGTCTCTGCATTAAGCACTCAAATATAAATTTCAAAATAGATACATTATATCGTCATTAAGTAATTGATTTTCGTAGTTCGCATGCTCTCTTGGAAAAAGTAGCTTGTGATGTAGAAAATTTTGATTGCATGTATGGCAAATGTGAAAATTGTAAAAACATAGTACTATATTATAATTTCGAAAATATTTCAAGCGATCTAAATATTACATGGCAAGTGTGGGAAAGTGAAATCCACTTATATAAAAAAATACCAAAGATGGAGAACAAGAAATCAAAACCAAAAAGACTGTTAAGGCACACAAGAACAATACAGTAACAGAATAAATAAAGCTATTCGAATCTGACATAGCAGCATTTAAAAAACACAGTTTTAATTCCTCGCATTAAGGAAAAAGTTACAAATACTGTATTGACAACTTGTTGGATGATGAAATAGTTATCCACTGTGACTTTTCACAAAATTATGAATGCAAAATGTCAGAAGAGGTGCAGTCGATGCACTTTGGTGCGTCAAAGACGCAAGTTACTTTGCATACTGGAGTCATATTTTTTAAAGGTGGTCAGAAGTCCTTTTGCACTGTTTCACCCTTCAATGTGCATCAGCCACATGCAATATGGGCTCACTTAAACCCAATTATAGATTAAGGAAAGATTTTGGTCAACAAACTTCAAAAAATTCACATATTCTCGGACGGCCCGAGCTCTCAATACCGACGAAAGAATAACTTTTTTCTAATCAATTATTTTTCGTCATTATATAATGTTGATTTCACATGGTCATTTTTCGAGAGCGGCCATGGGAAAGGAGTGGCTGACGCTATTGGAGGTGTAGTAAAGAGGTGTCTTGACAGGCAAGTTTCTTACGGACAAGATATTGTAAGCGCTGCGGATGTGTATTCGACATTACAGTCTTCAGCTAAAACTGTGCATGTGGTATACATAACTGAAACGAAAATAAATGCTATCAAAGCTCGTGTACCTAATAATCTGAAAACTATAAACATTCATCAGGTTACTTGTATGTATGGTAATAATCAAATTCAGCATCGTATCTTGAGTTGTTTTTGCACTTAAACTAAATTATCTTGCACTTGCTATAACCCAACTGAACATACATTTGAAAATGTTCTAGAAATTGTGCCACAATCTGTACATGAAGACTCATATAAAACAGAAGTTATAGGAAATGTTGAAGTGGATGAATATGATGAATATGGACTTGAAGAAACAGATAGCCAAGTTATAAACAACGATATGCAATTATTTCGCCGCCTTACAACGAAAACCGATTAAATCGAAATTTGGACGAAAATGACTTAAGAATGCCAAAGTACTTAAAATTGTGTGTTCTTTCGTCTGCGAAAACCCATTAATCGCTAAGTCTTATAGTTTCGCTGCTAGCTAATAAGATAACCAATTATTTCAAGCATTTCCAAGGTTTGTTTTCAAATACAAAACATTAAGCAGATTTAACTTGACTGCCGACATATTTGTCTCCAATGATTGTCAGTTAATCTGATAAAATTGGTTTTTCTTCAGAGAAAGCTCATGAAATACTCTACTTTTGCCTCAATAACAACTATTTATTAAGATTTAAATCTCCAAACTAGATTAAAATGGTCAAATAAAAGCTATTAAAACAGTTTAATTGATTTTATCTGACGAATTCCATTTTAACAATGCAATCTAATCGTCTAAGAAAATATTGTATATCCAGATAATTGTTTATCTCTGACGATATTTATTCACGGATGCAACCTAATCACTACAGTGAAAAACGATTAAGCTGGATTAATTTGTTTTACCTGACGAATTCCTAATTAAACAATACAATCTAATCGTCTAAGAAAATATTGTATATCCAGATAATTGTTTATCTCTGACGATATTTATTCACGGATGCAACCTAATCACTACAGTGAAAAACGATTAAACCAGTTTAGTTCCGTGTCACTGGCGCTAGTGTCGGACTTTCGGCCATTTGCGTTTGCAACAAGTGCGCTCGCGTGTCGCGGAAAAAGTTATTTTTCAAGTATTTAATTGTATTTTGAAGTTTGATACATTAAAATGAGCTCAAATTGTGTCAAGGAACCTGATTTCGGTCGTGGAAAAGAAAAACAAGAAAAAGGTGAGTAATTATTATAGTGATTTGAATGAAAAAAGCCGCGAAAGTGAGGTTATGTCTGATAATTTTGTACTTTGGTTACCGATTTTCAATGTAGTTAATGTCTGTGATATTATAATTGGAAAATTAAGATCGAAATACGACGGTTATTTGTAACTGATAACCGTAGGTTGTTGTTACCCATTTAAATACTTGTCTATCTATTTTTCAGAATGTTTTGCTGACAGCGATGAGGACGATCTTTTGTCTCAAGCTTATGAAGACTTTTTATTAAAAGACGGCAGCAATAAAAGTACAACTGGAGGTTCGTATAATATATCCATAGTTTATAGGTACTTCCTTTGTTTTATTTTAATACATAGGTAAGTACCTACTGTAGCATTATGATGTCAAAAGAAATGAAACACTCATTACGCTTCAAATACGTGTAATTTTGGTAAAAGAAAAAAATACTAAATTTGATGAAAATAAAAAAAAAGGAAAACGAGTATGTAAAAGTACAAAAATAGGTATCGTGTGTTGTCGTGACCGTTAATCTTAAAAAAACAAGGATCTATCTTACATTACGAAAATCATTACATTTTTTTTTAATTTGAGAACGTTAATAAATTTATTAGACCGAATATCGCGGATTTAAAAAATACGGTTGCAACTCGTTTTATTTTAAACCCGATAAGGCCGGTTTCCTAAAGGATTAGAAACTCGTAATGATTTGTTCGCTCACAAGGGAAAAAAAGAAACGTTATTACATTAGTTTAAAATGCGTACGAAAAATGTCTTTTCACTCCCGAAGTAGAGAACCGACGTCAA
This sequence comes from Melanchra persicariae, assembly GCA_947386135.1. NCBI lineage: Eukaryota > Metazoa > Arthropoda > Insecta > Lepidoptera > Noctuidae > Melanchra > Melanchra persicariae. Next base: position 5,166,959 of record OX376673.1, on the reverse strand, counting down.
CCCAAAAGTAAGTATCGAAAAAAGAAAAAATATATTCGGGTGAATATTTTTAGGTAAACCTTCCCGTCGTCCTCCTGACGACGGCAATGGGGCGCCTCTCCCGCAGTATCCTCTGGGGATATAGCCTTCCCTGCTACTGGCTTCTGGGGTGGCAGCCTGGGAACCTCGTCCGCTTAATCAGCAATTTACAATCACCAGACCATAAAACCGGTAATCCGGCTTCAAGAGTTGTTCACAAGTTGTGCATGGACATATGTACCATGGCTTTAAGCTCAACTGGCTAAAACTATCACCACATGATTTTTATTTATTATTCCTCTGAATAAAACATGATTTCCTGGCCGCTGACATAACACAAGTGCCTGAACAAATGTCTACCTTTTTCTTTGTCAAAAAAATTCGAATAGCATTCAAATAAATCTACTGAACGTGATTTGAAAAAATAATCAAGGAGTTTCGCGTTTCAAACAAAAAATAACAAGACATTTAAAACCTCCACCTATTTCTTGGAGTGATTTGAGGAATTATGTAGTGACTACACTGCACTACATATAAATGCGAAAGTAAGTCTATTTGTTACTTCCATGCTGGACTGGGAGCGACAGAAAAACATATCTAGACTGTTTCAGCTGCTTCTCTTCCCAGGCATACACTGGAAATCAGTAGAGGGAAACGAGAGTTTCACAGTATTGCAATTTAGGCGATGAGCTAAGAACCTATAACTATAGCAATACAAAGTTAGTTTTTCCTAATGTGACTATCAAAACTGGTCAGACGTAGCAAAAACGTTGACGCTCTGCCTTTCCCGTATGGGATACAGGCATGGCTATTATCTTAGTCTGTTTTTTTTAAAATTTGGCAAGGAAAATTATACAAGCGATCCGCCCCGGCTTCGCTCTGGCGTAATTTAGGAAAAACCATGTGAAGCCGGTACGAGCCGCTAGTACCTACATTACAAGTAATCTTAATCCTTTCTAATGGTAAAAGATTTTTTAAATCTTTCCGGTAGTTTTTGAGTTTATTTGTTAAAAACATCCAAACATAGAAATCTTTCGTCTTTATAATATAGTAAATTAAACTCTGAGATTAAGCTAAGAGAAAATTATTATGACCCTTAGTATTACTTTGTTTACTTTTTCACAGATCAAACAAATGATTCGGACTCATTATTCAAAGATTTGATAACACTAGAAGACTTACTTGGACCATCCTTAAAGACTTGTAAAGAGAACTTGCCTACTATAAATAAAACATTAGGTAAACATTATTATTTTAGTAAAGAAAACTAAAATACTAATATCTGTGGGTGAAAACACATAATTAATTATATCTTTAACCACACGTGGTTCAATGATTTGTAGTTCGCTTTTGTACACTGTAGGTATTACTATTTTATCTGCTTACAATAACTGCCGAAGTGTTGGAAACAACAACGGCACCAGCAGGCGCGGCAGCCACGGCGATTAAGCGAAAGCGCAGCTTGAGACCTAGGGGACACAAAAAACACCAAACCAACGACGGGGAACTTCCTGCCAGGGCGCAGAAGCGTGAGCGACCCGAGGATTCCGTCACACCAACCGGGATAGGCAAGAAGAGCAAGCCTGCTCGCTCCCACATGGTAGACGGTTCTTTGGTGAGCTACGCCGAAGCCGCCGCGTCGTACAGGAGCAACGAGCTGTGCGTCGCCGTCATGACGGAACCTTTCGAGGACTTGACGCAAGAACAGGCAGAGGGGATCCGTCAAAAGATCGAAAAAGAACTGCGGGCGCTGCTTATGGCAGACCCTGACCCGTCCAACCCAACTGTAAACACGGCGATCCACTTCCGAGGCAAGGCCCACTTCGCCGAAGGAGTTCTCAAGACCTGGTGCGAGGACGACTTCACTCTGGCTTGGCTCAAGCGGATCGCAAAGACCATGCAGTCCCCGATCCCAGGGACCATTTTAACAGTTCGGCCACAAGCCGAAATACCTAAGAAGGCGTTGTGTATGCTGTTCGTGCCGGAGAACACCGAGGACACTCCGGCACTGGTCAAGCTACTTACCCGCCAGAATCCCAACCTACAAATCAACACCTGGACCCTGACACATGAAAGGGCTAGACAGGAGCCCCCGGGTACCTGTCTCTTCTTTCGTGTGCCAGAGTCCATGGTCAAAATTATCAAAGACCAAAGCAGGCGCGTGTACTACCTCATGGGCAGTATCTACATCCGTTTCCTGGAGGAGGGTGTCGCCAGTGAGGAGGGTACTGCGCCTAAAACAACTGCATCCCCCGTCGCACCTGGCTTGGAGCCTGGTCCGCCGCCGCCTGTGCGGTCTCCGTCGCCTACCGCGATGGAGACCGTCGAGGAGGTGGAGGAGCGGGCTTCTTCCCCGGTTGTGACGGAGGAAATCAACGAGGAACCACCACAGGATCCACCCTCGCCCGGACTAACTTCGGACGAGGACTGCTTTCCGGCGGGGGAGGAGAGTGAGGACGATGGCAGCAGCCTCTGCTCTTCTCCCATGCGGGGAAACTAAGATCCTGCAAACCAATCTCCAGCACAGCCAAACTGCGTCGGCTACCTTACGCAGAGTGCTGGACAACCAACACCAAAAGACCATCGCCCTCATCCAAGAGCCGTGGATCAGGGGTGGCAGAATTTGTGGCCTTTCAAACATCGGAGGTAAGTTGCTGCTAGACACCTCCGTAAGTAATCCACGAACCTGCATCTTTATCCCTAAACATGTACCTAACCTATTAATCAACGAATTCTGTTCAAGAGACCTGACAGCAACAAGGCTTTCCAGAACAGGACAGGATCTCCCGGACATTGTCCTCGCCTCGGCCTACTTGCCAGGCGACGAGGACGTGCCCCTGCCAGAGCTCGCCTCACTGGTGGAGTACTGTGAAAGGGAGAAACTGGAACTAATCCTAGCAACCGACTCCAACGCGCATCACACTCTCTGGGGTAATGTCAAAACCAACAACCGAGGTGAGGCAATGCTTGACTTTATTCTTAGCAATAATCTTGTATTACTCAACAAAGGCTCAGAACCAACTTTCATAAACGCACGATCACAAACAGTGATAGATCTAACTTTAGCAACCATAGGTATCTCCAACTCCATCCAGGACTGGCATGTGTCCAGTGAACTATCATGTTCGGACCACAGATGGATCCGTTATACCATCAATTACAACCTACCCAAACCACAACCGAGGAGAATACCTCGTAACACAGACCAACCCAAGTTCATCAGGCTAGTCAAGGCAGAGTTTAGTAAACTACCCGCCCTACCAGCTGAAATTCCTATAACCAACTTAGACGAACATGTAAACAATTTAACATCAATCCTTGTAACTAGCTTTGAGCAGTCATGCCCACTCACTGTGCCTAGGCAGGGGGCAAGGCAACCCTGGTGGGGTCCAGAGTTAGAGAGACACCGTCGCAGGCTGAGAAGGCTGCTCAACAGAGCCATGAACACTCGGTCACCAGGAGACTGGGACCGATATACAACAACCCGCAGAACTTATAAAAAACTAATACGCCTTAGAGGTAAAAACGGATGGAGGCGTTTCTGTACCAACATTGAGAATAGCAACCAGGCAATGAGGGTTAAAACTTGTCTCGCCACTGAGACAGAACTCTCAATAGGATGCCTCAAAAAACCAGACAACACTTACACAACCAACGATGCGGAAACTAGCGAATTACTTCTCACCACCCACTTCCCAGGCTGCCAAATTGCGACCCAGCAGAGCTGGGAACCGCATAGGGAAAGGGCTACGAGCAGCCTGGATTGGGAAGTGGCTTCAGAAGTGATAGACAAAGATAAAATAATATGGGCAATCAACACCTTCTTACCTTTCAAGGCAGCAGGGTTGGATGGTATCTTTCCAGCTCTGCTTAGGTGGAGCGGTGACTCGCTAGCTGTATACCTTGTTAATATATTCCGAGCCTGTCTGGCTCACCGCTACATCCCCTTGATATGGCGAGAAGTAAAAATAATCTTTATTCCGAAACCAGGTCGAAGCGATTACACTCTGCCCAAATCTTTCAGACCCATCAGCCTCACCTCGTTCTTCCTAAAGACGCTGGAGAGGCTTGGGGATCGAGAGATCAGGAGCCAAATCTCGCTACTGAATCCCTTACACCCAAACCAACATGCCTACTGTGCAGGCAAATCAACTGAGTCCGCACTCCACTGCGTAGTAACACGCATAGGAAATGCTCTCAAAACCAAAAACCCAACACTGGGCGCCTTCATTGACATAGAAGGTGCCTTTGACAAAACAAATTTTGCCAGCATCGGCCAGGCACTAGCCGTGCACGGTGTGGCGCCAACGCTTATACAATGGATACACAACATGCTAAAACACCGCGCTATTCAATTCACTGTTAACACCACCACACGAGGAATCGTAAGTAGGGGCTGCCCGCAGGGTGGGGTGCTGTCACCACTACTGTGGAACTTAGTTGTAAATGAGCTCATCGCTGAGCTCAACGCCAGCAGTCTGTACTCGGTGGGTTACGCAGATGACATAGCAATCCTAATCACGGGGAAATTTGAAGGCATTTTATGTGACCTCATGAGGGAAGCTTTCAAAGTAATCGAGAATTGGTGTACAAAACACGAATTATCGGTCAACCCCCTTAAAACAGAACTAATAATGTTTACCAACAAGAGAGTCCTCGGACCTCATAAACTACCTAAACTCTTCAACACCGAACTAACACTCAAAGAAGAAGTCAAGTACTTAGGAGTGATACTTGATAGCAAATTACTCTGGAACAAGCACCTTGACTACAAATTAAACAAAAGCACAATCACACTTTACCAATGCAAAAAAATGCTAGGAAAAACGTGGGGGCTCTCTCCAAAGATCACGCTGTGGCTCTACACAGCTGTGATCAGACCAATGCTGACCTACGGTGCCTTGGTTTGGTGGACGAGGACTGAACTCTCGACCACCGTCTCTAGGCTCCAGCGGTTCCAAAGGTTAGCCTGTTCCGCTATCACGGGCTGCATGAGGACAACCCCAACTACAGCAATGGAGATAGCCCTACATCTAACTCCCCTCGACATGTACATACAGCAGGAGGCAGCACTAGCAGCCATCAGGCTTATGCACTTAGGCATATGGGGCAAGAACCATACTAGTCCTCACGCTGGCATCCTGGACCGGGCGATCGAGTATCAACCTCTTATCGCTGCCCCGTGTGATAGGACACCGAATAAACTCATGTTTAACAAAAGCTATAGCATACAAACAACAGAGGAAGAAAGGGACCAGTCAGGAGTCAATGAAGTACGCGTCTACACAGACGGCTCAAAAACTCCACAGGGTTCAGGGGCTGGCATACACTCCCTAGACCTCAACATTAACTTTCACTTACCACTAGGCGAACACAGCTCGATATTCCAATGCGAGTGTGTCGCCCTAACACAAGCCGCAACAGCCGTAAAGCGTCTAGGGATACACAGCTACGCAATTAGATTCGTATCTGATAGCCTGGCTGTGCTTAAAGCCCTAGAGAACAAACAAACCAACAGTAAACTAATTTTCGAGTGTCACCTCTCCCTGGAGAGTATATCGCTGTCTAACAGGATCACCCTCCAGTGGATCAAGGGACACAGCGGATCCCTAGGCAATGATGCCGCAGACGAACTTGCGAAGAGAGGTTCCGAGATGGTAGTTTTAGGCCCATACCCACTCCTTCCTCTACCTTTCTCGCAGTTTCGTACATGGATTCGCCAGAGATCAACTGAACTCCACAACAACAAATGGTCACGGGCCACAGACTGCAGGCAGTCAAAAATGGCAATGCCGTGTCTAAACCCGCGATTAACTAAACGACTACTCAGCCTAAGCAGAAACGACCTTAGAACAATAATAGGGACAATTACGGGCCATTGCCCCCTAAACAAACATCTCTATAACATAGGCGCCACGGACAGCCCACTCTGCAGGGGCTGTTTTGACGCCGAAGAATCAGCTGCCCACGTCATCCTGGAATGCGAGGCTGTGGCTACCCAACGTGAACAAATCCTCGGAACGGTGAGGTCGCTCCGCGAAGCCTGTGAAGCTCCCAGGAAACTTCTGTGCTTCTGGGCGGAGCTAGGCTGGCTAACTTAGCCAGGACATCTACGCACAACGGACCGAATGAGAGTCTAAGTGCGGATAACGGAGTCCCTACTCTACTCTACTCTACTCTGCTTACAATACTTACTTTTGTTTTTTTTACACAGTTCAAACTAACGATGTGGAATCAACATGCAAGGAGAAGATTATTGACTTTGACATGACACAAGAAGATTCACTTGTAACATCCTCAAACACTTGTAACGCGAGCTTGCCTACTTTTCATGACCTTATCAATAATGATGTACAGCAAAGTTTTATGGTGGTGAAGACTTTGAGAGATCTTGCTTTGGAGGCTTTTAGTAAAGAAAATTTGAACAAAGCAGATAACGACACAATACCTGAATCTTCTGTAATTGCGACGATAATTTTAATGGACATTTTTGATAAAGCGTGTAAAAGAGCTAAGCAATTAAAACGTTGGAGAATTCCTAATCCGGCTTCATGGAAAGTTAATGTGGCAAAAAAAAGACGCGCTGAAGGGTCAGTTTATGCTATAAAAAATAAGATTAGACCTGCAAAAGTACCTAAAAAAGTTGATTGCTCGAAATGCTCTCATCGCTGTTCAGAGAAGATTAACGAAGAGATTAGAAATAAAATTTGTAGAACGTATTGGAACTTGGACTTCATTGGACAAAAAAATTTCATATTAGCTAATGTTGCAGTGAAAAATACTAAAACGTTATCGATAGAAAGAAAAAGAATAACTACAAGGGCTTATTCCACACAATGTTCTTTTGAAATCGAAAATGAGAAACTCAATGTTTGCCAAAAGTTTTTTTACACTACCCTGTGCATCAGTCAAAGCGTAATACAAAATGCTGTAAAAAATAAAGATTTTGTTGGACAATACAGTAAAGATAAAGACCCTCGTGGAATGTGCGGGGCCCATAATAAGACACCTACTGAAAAAGTTCAAGAGGTTCATAACCACATACGATCGTTTCCATCCATGGAGAGTCATTATGTAAGAAAGGAGTCTAAACGTCAATATTTGGACAGAAAACTATCTATTGCCAAGATGTACAGTCTTTATGTTGACGAATGTAAAAATAAAAACAGTACACATATCATCTCACAGTATCTATAAGAGATAACTTATCGAAGAATTTTTTGCAATGATTTCAATTTGGGGTTCTTTAAGCCGAAAAAGGACCAATGTCTGCTTTGCACTAAATATGCACGAAGCGATGCTAAAGATAAACCGGAACTCGTAAAACAATTTGCAGAGCACAATGCCAGGAAAGAGGCTTGTAATAAAGAAAAGGAAAATGATAAGATAAGAGCCGGTGATAATAAGGATTTTTTATCTGCTTCTTTTGATTTACAAGCCATACTTCAGATACCTAGTGGAGACATCGGTCTTCTATATTACACGCGCAAATTAACTGTATATAATTTGACAGTATACGAGAGTGCTCTTCCAAACCATGCATATTGTTTCACTTGGTCAGAAGTAAATGGCAAAAAAGGTAGCGCGGAAATAGGTACTATTTTGTACCACTACTTGTCGAATTGCATTCCAAATTCAGTAACTGAAGTAAGCCTTTTTTCTGATACATGTGGCGGGCAGAATCGGAATAAGAACGTAGCGGCCATTCTACTCTGGGCTGTTCAAAAAATAGAAAACTTGCAAATCATTGAACAAAAATTCCTTGAAAGTGGACATTCACACATGGAGGCAGACTCTATGCATAGCGCTATCGAGAAGGAACAAAAATATACAGATATCTATTCTATGCCAGATTGGATAAATGTATTTAAGAAAGCAAGATCAAAAAAAGTATATAAGAAACAAAATAAGAAAGTTGTTAAGAACCCATACGTAGTGAAAGAATTCAAATATGACGAGTTCAAAGATTTAAAAGATCTCTCTGCCAAAATTTTGTTAAATACAAAAAAAGACACAGAAGGAAAACAAGTTCAGTGGTTAAAAATTAAGCGACTGAGATATATTAAAGGAGAAAACAAAATATTCTATAATTACGATATGTCAGAGAATTTTTCTACTATTGATGTTACTAAAAAAAATGAAAGAAAAGGAAGTAAAGCCAGTGAAAACTTAGATTCTGAACAACAAAGAGAACATAATTACGGAACAAGAAATAAAAAGAAAAGGACTGTGGACGAAGCGGCAACGTCCGCTATTTCTGAGAGATTAGAAATCAGTGATGTGCAATATTTTCCTGATAAACTATTGCAACTCTACAAAAAACCTCTAGCTATAAGTATTGCAAAAAAAAAAGATTTACTGCAATTATGCAGCAAAGGTGTCATACCAGAGGAGTACCATCCCTGGTTCAACAATTTGAATAGCTATGTTGTTTGTAAAGACAGGGTACCTGATTGCACAGTCTCTGATGACGAATCTACAATATCTTCGGATGATGACTAACATGAACCCAATTCAAAATAGTTTATTTGTTTAAGTAGTATTTTATTTTTACTGTCTTAATTATCTTAATTTAATTTTGATTATAATTTTAATAACATATTCTCAGTTTTACTTATCTAGAAGATGAAAATGCTTAGAAATATGTTTGTAGGTTATATAAATTGTATTTGAATTGATGCCGTTTAAGCTATGTAAAATTTTAGAATATTTGATCTTTCTACCTCAATGTTCCTAATTACAAATACTTACTGTGATAAAAATGAGACTTTATACCTACTTAAGCCGTTCAAGTTGTGTTATTGGACTGTATTACAGTGTAGTGTTGGTCTTGTTCCTCAATATTCTTAGGTCTCGTAATTTAAGCGTTATTATGTGATTAATATTTTATATAGTGTTCTACTAAAATCGGTCATTTCCTAAAACAATACTTACCAAATAAGCCCCATAAATGGGGCTACAAGCTATTTGTTTTATGTAGTCTCATGGGATATGCCTACCGCTTTGAAGTGTACTCTGGACAGGAAGAAAAAAGAAACAGACTAGCAAATGAGCTAGATTTGGGAGTCACCAATAATGTGGTCTTACGGTTGGCTAGAGTGATACCAAGAATGAGGAATCATATAGTGTTTTTCGATAATTTTTACACTTCATTGCCCCTGGCATACTATTTGTCGAAACAAGGAATCCATTGTGTCGGAACTGTGCAACAGAATAGATTGCCTAATTGTAAACTCCCAGACAAGAAAGACCTAATGAAGACGATTCCTAGTGGTACTTATGAGGATAGAATTTCTCACCATGATGGTGTTGACTTTTCAGCTACAGTGTGGAAAGATAACAAGGTGGTTACTTCGTTGTCTACTTATATTGGCTCGCAACCCGTAGGTACTATCTGTCGGTATGATAAGCGGCTAAAGCAAGAGATTGATATCTGTTGTCCAAAAATAGTGCAAGAATATAATATGCACATGGGGGGAGTGGACCTGATGGATAGCTACTTAGGTCGCTATCGTATAAGAGTCAAAAGCCGCAAATGGTACCTCCACCTATTCTATCATCTATTGGACCTTGCAGTGATAAATTCATGGATACTTATGAAGAAAAACCTTATTGCAAAAGGCATCCCAAGCAAACAACTTCCAAATCTTGGTCAGTTCCGCAATGATTTGGCTGATTCTCTTTGCAACGTGGGATCTTATAATAATGGTAATGAAAGAGGTCGGCCTAGTAATGGCTAATTAGAACAAAGTTTACAGTCAAAAAAACCCAAAGGCTTATCTCATCCTTTGCCGTCTATGGATGTGCGAAAAGACGGCGCCGGCGTTGGTCACTGGCCTATATTTTCGAATAGACTAAGGTGCAAAATTCCTCTATGTAAGGGTACCACACAGTGGTCTTGCAGCAAATGCAAAGTTCCCTTATGTCTGAATGCAAAAAATAATTGCTTCATGAATTTCCACATTTTGTAATGTAATAAAATAATAATTAAGTTTGTACTATTATATTATAGTATGTAGGAAATTTAAGGACCGATTGTGCATGATCATGTAGAAATAAATCAATATGTTTTTTGAAAATAAAAAATATATATTCCATATTTTTTTTTTAGTATTTTTCCCATTAACTACATCCATTTTCCGCTTTGTTGATTAAAAACAAAAATTCATGCATTTAAGGGTTAAAACTCAAAACGATTTTTTTTTCTTACCTATTTTTCGGCTACGATATAACAAAATTAATATATCAATAGCCTAGAAGACAAATGTGCTAAAGTACAAAATTTTGATAATGTAACATTTTAATGCCAAATGTATTAAATAAGCATGCTCTACCGATCGCACTTATCCAAATGACATAATTCCGTCTCTTTCTGTCTAAACTGTATTTGTACATTCATTGTAAGTGATGTCATTTTGAAGCCAAATAAGTAATGGCTGTTGTTTACCATCAGTTTAAACTACAAAAAATGTTAAATACATTTATAACATTTCCCTTGTGTTTATCATGATTGACAAATAAGCTAAATATTTTTATTACTTTTGTCATTTTGTAACTTTTGATTCCCAATAATATTAAAGGATGTTAGTCTTTTTAAGTGCCGGTAGACAAATGGTTTAAGCGGTCTTAGTACTACCTGAACACTCATCAGCAAATAGAGTGCTTTAAAAATACTAGGCCAGAAAGAATAGAATGTCTCTATACATGCAAGTATAGAGCGTGCCCGGGTTAGAGTGTAGCCTTAGGGGCGCTATGGCGCGAGGACTTAAAAAAAATTTTCGAAAAATTTTTTTTTTTGGAACTCGATTTTACGCTCTATGAGCAGTAAAGAAAACCAAAAAAAAAATTGTTGGTTCAAAAAAATTTTTGGGAGAATATTTTTCGGTCGATTCCGCATTGTGTAAGCATGAGGGCAGGGACTAAAAAATTTTGCGAAAAAAAATTTTTTTTTGAGATTTCGAGTATCGCTTAGGAGCACTATGAGAAATAAAGAAAATCGAAAAAGAAAAATTGTTGGTTCAAAAAAATTCCATTTCAAAACCATTTTTTATTTCCAAAATGGTAGCTCGGATGAAAAATTTTTCGGGAAAGAATTTGTTGCTTTAGTCGTAAACTATGATGCCGCATTTACACATTCGAGTTCGCCATTCGCCTCGTCACTCGACGAACATTTCGACGAAACATTCGTTTACGAATGCTGTCGCGAACTACTGTTCACACATTCGCGAGGTGAATTATTTTGACATTCGCACACGAACATGGAGGACGTGAAAATAATTGCAGCATGCGCGCTACATTTAATGAGTTTTACAATTACTTAGATATCCTGCCCAAAAAAGTAAAATCAAGTAAAGAAATAGGTATCTATCATCCACCATCGTCTGCGTCGACGGTTCCGACGACGCAGACGATGGTGGATGATAGATACCTATTTCTAATTTCGAAGATGTGTACGGATACAGGCATTTATTAATTCTTCTTAAATTTTAAATTGCTGACTAGCAATCCTGTATACTCCCGTTGTCCCCGTAGGCCATGTCCCCGTTAAAGGGGACAAAGGGAATTTAAATAATTAAAATTACTTCCCGTTGTCCCGTTAATTTATTATGTTGGTAAACGAGCTCGGGATTAAACCACCCAGAAATACGTTTCGTAATGTACGTAAAGGGGACAACTAGCACATAACTAGATAGTCACACAAATACCTTCATCTTTTTGACTGACCGACCTTGACAATTCAAAAGTGCCTGTGAATGGTTTATTTGAAATAAATAATTTGAATTTGAATTTGAACGGGAAATAAATTTAATCACGTCCCGCTGTCCCCGTGACGGGGATATGGTATACGGGGACAACGGGAATAAAGGGGCAATCCCGTATCAGTTGATATACGGTTCCATGCATCGTTTGTCCATTTTTATGATTGCAATGTTTTGGGTTCCAAATGAGCTCTTCCTTTTGATAAAGTTCTAGGAATTCTAAAATTCGCACTTTACTCCACTCCATTTTGTCTATACGTCCTGCTGGGTCGGGCGCTAGCTGTCAACTGAATGCAGGCGAATGTGTAAACAGCAAGTTCGTGTTCGCCATTCGTGCCCTTTGATTCGCGTCCGAAAAACCGCTCCAGACGCGAACTCGCGAATCGCGAGGCGAAACACGAGGCGAATAGCGAGCGCACTGTTTACATATGCGTGTTCGTTATTCGCCTCGCCATTCGCCTCGCGATTCGCACGAATGTGTAAATGCGGTATGAGAAGATGTAAAAAAACCCGCGAAAAATCGGATTTTTTTTCTTCACATTATCTTAACGTAAGACGTGGCTCTCGATAAGGTAAAGTTTCAAGCCTACCTTAACTATACGAAAAATACGCGAATTATTGGTCATTCCGCCTCGAGCGCCCGTTCGAGTCGCACGCCTCCCACCTCCACGCAGCTCTCCGCTACGACCGTAGCAGCCGACCCCCGGCGCTACGCCCCCGTAGCCACGCGCCACCGCCCGCCGACCGCTACGCGCACCGCAGCTCGGACTTCGCATCGTTACAGCGCAGCGTAGGTACGTTAGCTCGCCTACGCGTGCTACGTAGCTCCGCCCACTCCGTAGCAGTGCTACGAGACTTGCTACGCAGTCTCTTAGCGTGCTACGAGGTGACTTGTTTCGGTTGCAAGTGATTTTATTCGCTTGCTACCGATAGAGTTTTGCCCTTCAGGCAAAATCCACTGTTTGTGGTACTTGGTGGATACCTTACGGTGCCAACAAAGCCAAGTGGTGTTGACCCGACATACCTACCAAGCCCCTTCAGGGCTTGGTAAAGTCGGAAGGGTTTAGGAGCGCGGCCTTGGGGGATCTCCTAGTCGCGCCCTAAATTCTAACCCCGTTCTCTTCCAGTGTGCACCTGGTGACGGCTGGGTGTGTCTACCCCTACGTCACCAGCTTGGTCGAAAGACCCATAGGGCCCCACTGCACATTGAGATTGGCAGTGGGTATTCAAGCTTAGGGCTCACCATAGACACTCACCTCCCTGACCGAACCCGGCAGGGAGGGTACTCATCCCCGGGAGCTCCCACCCGGGGAGTTAGGCTTAGTGGCCCTTCAGGCCCAAGACAGTTGTGCTGCCGGAGAGTTTGTTTGAGCTTTCTTCTCCCCGGCTAGAGCACTAGGAAACGCTCAAGGGAAGGGCTCTTTTTGGGGAACTGTCTTTAGGGACAGGAGCTTAGCTCCCCCCCCCCCCTCTCAGGATGGACGCCTCGAGCGCCATACCTACTCCTTCCCCATCGGTGGCCACCATTATGGTAAACAGTGCCCCGATCCCCGACCACTCTCTCCCCTCTCCCGGCGTAGCAGATGCCCTTATGGCACTGTGCGCCGCCCTTTGTTCAAAGTACAAAGACGACCCCGATGTTGCGTTGTTCAACGCAATTCTTGAACGTATCCAGGGTGAGATGACCACTGTCCCGTCATCTCCACCTAGGGTGTCAACCCCCCCTCCCTCTATAGTGTTGGCACCTGCAAAACCATTCCCCCCCCCGCCACCACAAAAGTGCCCCCCCCCCACGACGCTCGGTCGTAGTTCTTCCCCCGCACCCGTTCGGTGCCCCCCTCCCCCCCCACCCCTGCCCCATCAATGTCTGACATCGCCCAATTCAGCGATGCCTTGGACAGCCAGCTCACTCCCGAGCTGAGCGCCCCCGCCTCCGCCCCCGTCCCCTCCAACACAATGGAGTATGAGTCTGGCTCCGAGTCAGACTCTGATGGACACCGCTCCTCGAGCTCCTCGGACAGCTTCATAGTTGTCCAGGGCAAGAGGAAGAAGCGATCTAATGCTGCCCAGTCAGCACCCAAGGCGAAGAAGCCGACCCAAAAGGCCCCCTCAGGCCAATCTTCCCCTCTCCCCTCCCCAGCCCCCTCTCGCCCCGCTTCACGCGCTGGTACCTCCCAGCAACGAAGCCGCTCCCACAGCCCCATGGCCATTGCCACCCCGGCACCCATCGCCCCCCCAAAGATGAAATCCCCACCCCCATTCTTCGTCCACGAAAAAACCAAGTGGACCGAAATCTCTGCGGCGTGCGATGCGCGCCACATCAAATTCACACGTGCCCAGACTGTCAATCTGGGCATTAAAGTAACAGTCCCCACGGCCACTGATTACAGAGGCCTACACAAACTCCTCCGGGAAAGGAACATTCAGTTCCATTCCTACTCTTTCGAGGAGGAAAAACAAATACGTGTGGTCGTACGTAACGTCCCACACGAAATATCCGTCCAGGATATTCTTAGCGACCTTAAGTCGCAAAAAATTCCGGTGGCTGAGGTCCACCGAATGCACCGTCGTGGGGGTAAACCCTACGACATGATTCTAGTCGTTTGCGACCCAGTTGAGGGGTATCACCCCATATTCAAACTCAGCCCAGTCTGTAGGCTCTCGGGCATTAAAACCGAGAACCCAAATAGGAGTGGCATAGTTGGGCAGTGTCATCGCTGCCAACTCTACGGCCACACCCAGCGTAATTGCTACGCTAAGCCAAGATGCGTCAAGTGCCTGGGTGACCACGGCACCGCTGATTGCACACGCCCAAAGGACCGATCCCAATGTGTCGAGCCTCCCAGCTGTGTGCTGTGTGGTGAGACCGGGCACCCGGCAAATTACCGGGGCTGCCCCAGGGCACCAAAGTCTTCTTCTCCCTCACTGGCAAAGCGCGGTAACGTCCGCCAGTTTAGGGAACGCCCCACCCAAGCCACCAACACCCCAATGGCTCAAAGCCATCAGCGCCCTAATCCCTGGAGGGCAGCAAATCACAAGGCCCACTTCCCGGCCTTGAGGACCACTACCCCTCAGGCTTCACAGGCCCCTCAGGCCTCCCCTAACGCCTCACCTTCTAAGGCCATTCCCGCCCTTATGGATGTAGCCATCCCCCCATTCTCCCCGCCAACGGCTTCTCGCGCGGCTCTCGCAAAGGCGAGGCCCCCCGCACGCCGATCACTACCCTCCCCTCCCCCACCAAAGGCTACTCCCGAAGCTGATCCAGCTGTTTTAGTCGAGTCAGTCGAAAATGTTGATGAGAATCTGTCTCTCATCACCTTCTTGGCCTTCTACTCAGAAAGGGCCCTCGCCTTAACTGCGGCACTCAAATCTAGCGGAGGCAACCATGCCTCAATTTACAAGAACTTCAGTGATGTAACTCACTATATTTCAAAATTCAACTCCATAGTTAATGGATAAGTCCACTAACCGTAGGCTCAAACCGAAGGCCCTCCGGATAGGGCTCTTTAATACCAATGGCCTTTTGAGCCAGCGTGACGAAATCGCCACATTCCTCCGCGATCATCAAATTGATGTACTTCTGGTCCAAGAGACCTTTCTCAAGCCCCAACATCGAGACCCTAAAATTGCAAACTACCATATAGTTCGCAACGATAGGACCCGATGTCACAAGGGAGGTACCCTTATCTATTATAAAAATTCACTCTACTGCATCCCTGTGGATCCTCCCGCTCTTGCACGAGTAGAGGTCTCTGTCTGTCGGCTAGGTATGACAGGCCATCAGCCCATCACGGTCATCTCCTTTTACATCCCTCCTCCTAGCGCCAGCAACACGGCGGCTAACACATCGGAGATAAAAGATGACCTCATTAAACTTCTCGGTTTGAGTGATTTCGTCATTCTGGCGGGTGACCTCAATGCCAAACACCCCTCGTGGAATAGCCTCACGGCCAACCCCAGGGGGAGAGTCGTTTTCGAACTCTCAAGCCCCCTCAACTTTGATGTCATCGCTCCGATGCATCCCACTCACTACCCTCATGACCCTAACTTTCGTCCTGATGTGCTCGACATTGCCCTCTTAAAGAATGTTAGCCTAAGGCTGCATTCTGTGGAGACAATTGACGAGTTAAACTCGGACCACAGGCCCGTTATTCTGGAGCTTGCCCCCAGATCGGGATCCATGGACCCCACTCAACCCCCTCCTTCCCGAGTGATCACTGACTGGAGAAAAGTAAGCGAAAAGCTGAAAATCACAACGTCACCTCACTTGGATAAGATCCCAGATCTCATCGAGTCTGCCGCCGACACGACGGCTGCGGTCGACTCCTTCACAGAACATGTGCAATCCGTCCTGAGCGAATGCTCAAAGGAGGTCCCGGCGATGAGCGATCATCGCTGGAAACTCCCGGACGAGGTGCGTGTTCTGCTGACCGAGAAGAACGCGGCGGTCCGTGCCTACTCATCCTTTCCCTGCCACAGTAACAAAGTTCACATGCGCTACTTACAGCGTAAAGTAAGTCGCGCCATCGCTGAACTGCGTAACAGTCGCTGGGATAAGATGCTTGGCGACCTCGAACCCAATCACCAGGCCTTCTGGGAACTCCAGAGGAAGTTACGCACCTCTGAGGTTTCAACTATGCCTCCCCTCACTCGCCCTGACAATACCATCGCATTTGAAGACGATGAGAAAGCAGAATGCCTGGCCGACAGCCTAGAGTCCCAGTGCTCTCCTAGCTCCTACCCGGTTGACCCAGTTCACCTCGCCAAGGTGGACGCTGAGGTCGAGCGTAGGACTTCTCTCCCCCCCGTTGAGGACCCCGAGGACCCCCTCCCCCCCATCACTCCAGATGAGGTGAAGGATATAATCGGGAAACTCAAACCCAGGAAAGCCCCTGGGTCAGATGGTATCACCAACAAGGTGTTCCGTTTTTTCCCAGCTTCCCTTATCATGTTGATGACTGCCATTTTCAACGGCGCTCTGTCCAACAACATGTTCCCAAAATCGTGGAAAGAGGCGACCGTTATCGGTATTCCAAAACCGGGAAAGCCAAAGTCCTCCCCTAATAGCTATCGCCCCATCAGTCTGCTCAAGGTCTTAGGTAAAATCTACGACCGTCTTATCTATAAGCGACTCAGGGACTATGCCGAAGCCAAGGGCCTCCTCCCAAACGAACAGTTTGGCTTTCGAGCTAATCACTCATGTGTCCAACAGGTTTACCGTATCGTTGAACATATCAGCGACCGCACTCAACGCGGCTTAGTGACGGGAGCCGTGTTCTTTGACATAGCGAAAGCTTTCGACAAAGTCTGGCACAATGGCTTAATTTATAAGCTATACAAACTCGGCGTGCCTGACCGTCTCGTGCTCATCATACGAGACTATTTGTCGAATTGCACCTTTCGGTATCGTATCGAAGGTGCGCTTTCCTCCTCCCACCCTATTCGAGCCGGCGTCCCTCAAGGCGGTGTGCTCTCACCCTTATTTTTCACGCTGTTCACAAGCGACATTCCCAGAAATGACAAGACGCAGTTAGCTCTTTTTGCCGATGACACGGCCATCTATTGCTCAGGCAGTAGTGAAAACTCAATAGCCAAAAATCTCCAAAAGGCGGCCAGCGACCTAGGCGCTTGGTTCCGTCTCTGGGGATTTGAGGTTAATCCCGAAAAAAGCCAGGCGGTTTTGTTCTACAAACCGCGGGCGAAATTCATTCCCAATCCACCGAGTCCGATCACCATGTTTGGTAAGCAGATCCCTTGGGAAAAGCGAGCCAAATATCTAGGTGTGATATTAGACCATAGACTCACCTTTGCTGAGCACATAAGTGCGGTACGTTCGCGTGCTGCATTTGCTCTGGGTAGACTCCATTCAATGCTGAATGCACGCAGCAAGCTATCACTTAAATGTAAACTGCGCATCTACACTACGTGCATACGACCGATAATGACTTATGCGTGTGCTGTATTCGCACACACAAAGCCAAAGCAAATCCACAGGATGCAAGTAATTCAAAACAGATTTCTCCGAAAAGCCACGGGCGCCCCGTGGTATGTACGGAACGAACGACTCCATGTCGACCTCAAAATCCCGACCCTAAAACAGTTTATGAAACGCCTTACAAAGCGTTTCTTCGAATCCGCTGAAAAGCACCAAAACCCCTCGATTTCAAAGGCAACCCAGTACACTCCCTCTCGCATTAGTAAGATTCGCCGTCCTCGGCATACACTCGTCGAATCCGTCGACGAGATCACAAAGATACAGGAAAGCTGTAGGGAAACCAGCACCCTTAGAATAAACAGATACAGACCGCGTTCCGTATACCGACCTCGCCGCCGAGGTCCGTCGCGACGACCCACTCAAAACCCTCCCCGACTTTTGCAAACGAGCCAGCCCGCGCCGCTGAGCCTTTAGCTTTAATAACCCCTAAATAATAAAACGACCCAGCCTGATTGTCCCTTGCTGTCCCTAACTGACGCCGCTAAGCCGAGGTCGTATTCCACAGGGAATGCCCTTAGTGAGCGGTCAGTAGTGTTTTTAGCTTGTAGCTAGTTTTGTTGCCTTGGCTGGGGGCCTTAAATTCATTTGAGGCCACCACAGGTTTGTCCGGTTTGTTGAATTATATACAAATAATTATCTACATCTATTGGTACTCTTTATTTAACAGTCATATCTATGGTATAAATTGTCTATGGTGTACAATGAAAAAGGAAATATAATTCAGTTCTGTTCGAATCTCATAACCGGCGTTTTCGTTATAGGTTATGGGCCCAGTAATGTGATTATTCTCGCAGAAAAAGACTTGCTAGTTTGTGCCGATTAGTCTTCGCAGATTGAGAATACACTGTGCTAATGAACTGTGAACTGTGATAGTAATCATTTAAAAAAATGGCGACCAACTATCTTGTGAGCGTGCCCAAGTTGAAAGGTCGAGAAAATTATATTGAGTGGGCTTTCGCCGCGGAGAATTTTCTCATATTGGAAGGAACCTTTGATTACATCAAAGCTACTAAACCAGATGAAGCCGCAGCCGACGCGAAAACCAAAGCAAAATTGATTTTAACGATTGACCCGTCACTTTACGTTCATATCAAAGACTTGAAGAATACTAAAGAATTATGGGAGAAACTCAAGCATTTGTTCGATGACTCTGGCTTCACGAGGAGAATCAGCCTATTGAGAACTCTAATTTCAATACGTCTCGAAAATTGTACGTCCATGACTTCGTATGTTACACAAATTATTGAAACAAGTCAGAAATTAAATGGATCGGGTTTTAACATCAATGATGAGTGGGTAGGATCGCTACTTTTAGCAGGATTATCAGAAAAATATTCGCCCATGATAATGGCCATTTAACATTGTGGAATTGCAATAACGGCGGACGCCATTAAAACAAAGTTAATGGATTTGGAGGAAGACAGTGGCGACTCAAGCGGAGCATTTGCGAGTTTTCGTGGCGAATAAAGAGACGGTGCCGGTTAAATGTTCTGGTGATTTGTCGATAACAACTTTGACAGATAACTGCGAGTATGATATAGTTGTCGAGGGAGTATTGTGTATTCCGAGTTAGACCACTAATCTCATTTCAGTGAGTCAATTGATCGCCAAAGGCAACAGAGTACAATTCACCAACAGTGGCTGTGATATTTACAATAAAACTGGTTAATTAGTTGGTACAGCTTTGTTGTTGAATGGTGTCTACAAGCTGAGACTGTCTGAAGCATTGATGGCTGCAGCGAAAGACTCAAGTGAGATTTGGCATCGCAGACTTGGCCATGTCAATAGCAACTACCTGAACAGGATGCAGGATACCGTGGAAGGACTCACACTAGACGGAAAGGCAGATATTTCAAAGTCCTCTTGTAAAGTGTGCTGTGAAGGCAAACAGAGCCGTTTACCTTTTCCACAGAATGGTAATAGAAGTGTAGAACTTCTGCATACTGTACATACAGATGTATGTGGTCCATTCAACATTGCTTCGATTGGTGGTTCCAAATATTTCATATTATTTGTGGACGATTTCAGCCGTATGATTTACATTTATTTTATGAAGAACAAAAGTGAAGCTTTTAGTCATTTCAAAAGATACAGAGCACTAGTAGAAAACCAGCTTACCAAGAAAATAAAGATTTTGCGAAGTGATAATGGGAAGGAATTCTCTAACAAAGAATTCGATGATTATCTTAGGAGTTCAGGGATAATTCATCAGAAGAGCAACCCATACACACCAGAACAGAATGGTTTGGTTGAGCGCTTTAATCGTACTGTGGTTGAAAAGGCTAGAATCTAGCCTTTTCAATCAGATCAGCATCAAATAACAAGCATCTAGCCGCTAGATGCTTGTTATTTGATGCTGATCTTGAAAAACAGTTTTGGGCTGAAGCGACTAACACTGCTGTATATTTACAAAATAGGACTGTAGCGTCAGCTCTCAATGGAAAGACTCCTTTCGAGATGTGGACAGGTGTTAAGCCAGACATCAGTCATTTGAGAGTTTTTGGGAGTGTAGTGATGATACATGTACCAAAGAGAAGAGGCTCAAATGGGACAAAAAGGCTCAGAGAGGCATCCTAGTTGGTTATCCAGATGGTGTAAAAGGGTACCGAGTCTATAACCCCAAAACCAAAGACATTACAACCAGCCGTGATGTGATCATAATTGAAAAAGCACCAGCAGCGGAAAATGTTGTTCACATTGAAGAAAAACCAACAAATTCTACTGAGGTGAATGAGGATTCAGTGGGGAACATGTCAGATGATTCTGGGAGTGAAGATATCCATGATGACGACGAGACATATGTACAAGATGAAGACTCTTCTACCAGCAGCGTGGAAAGTATTGTGAGTGTACGTGAGAGGGAGGGTTCCCATAGGCAGAGACGACAGCCTGACAGGTATGGTTTTTCAAATGCTTGTATCAGTGGTAGTGTAGAAGATACTAGTGAACTTTCTCTTGAAGAAGCTCTGAAAGGGCCTGAAAAAGAACAATGGTTAGAGGCAGTGCGTGATGAGTTACGGTGCTTTGACAGTAATAATGCGTGGGAAGTTGTTGATGTACCTAAAGATAAAACCATAGTGCAATGTAAATGGGTTTTACGCAAGAAGTATGACAGTGAAAACAAAGTAAGGTATCGTGCCAGACTAGTTGCTAAGGGGTTTTCACAGAAATATGGTGTAGACTATATAGAAACATTCTCGCCTGTTGTTAGACACACAACCTTACGACTATTGTTTTCACTGTCAGTACAACTGGGACTTGATGTTACACATCTAGATGTCAAAACCGCATTTCTTAATGGTGACTTAGACGAAACCATCCACATGCAGAAGCCAGATTGTTATGATGTTCCTGGTGGCTCTGCCAAAGTGTTAAAACTTAAGAAGGCCATTTATGGTCTTAAGCAGGCCTCGAGAGCCTGGAATAAGAAAGTTGATAGTTGTTTAATTACAAAATTAAATGGTTATTGTAAATCTAAGTTGGAACCTTGTATGTACACAAAAAATGTTGGCAATTTCAAGACTATTGTGGCAGTATATGTTGATGATTTTTTCATATTCTCTAATTGTAAAAATGAAAGTGAACATCTTAAGAAAGTATTGTCAAGTCAATTTGAAATCAAAGATTTAGGTGAAGCAAAACAGTGTTTGGGAATGAATGTTAAGTTTGACAAATTAAAGAGGTCTGTAACCTTGAGTCAAGAGACTTACATTAATAATTTGTTAAGAAAGTTTCACATGACAGATTGTAAAACTGTTGATACCCCAATGGAGGCCAAATTGAATATTAAAATTGATAAAAATGTAAATGATCATTTACCTTACCAACAGCTCATAGGAAGCTTAATGTACCTATCTGTTTTGACCAGGCCAGATATAACATTTGCTGTGAGTTACCTTAGCCAATTTAATAATTGTCACACAAATGAACACTGGGGATATGCTAAGAGGGTTTTGAAATATTTAAAAAGTACTATAAACTTTGGTATAAAATATTGTGTGAATGGAAATTCAGAAATAAAAGGTTTTGTTGATGCCGATTGGGCAAACAATATAGATAGACGGTCTTATACTGGATTTTGTTTTGTACTTGCTAATGGTATAATATCTTGGGAATGCAAGAAGCAAAAAACTGTTGCTCTATCAAGCTGTGAAGCTGAATATATCGCTATATCAAAAGCCTGCAAAGAAGCTATTTATTTGAGAGCTTTACAATTTGAAATCACAAATAAAATGTATACTTTGAGTTTGTATAATGACAATCAGAGTGCACAGAGGCTGTCGACAAATCCTGTGTTTCACAAGAGATCTAAACACATTGATATAAAATATCTCATTTTGCTAGAGAGTGTGTCTCGAATAGTATTGTAGAATTAAAATATTTGCCAACAGCTGATATGCCTGCTGACATGCTCACAAAAAGTTTATGTTCCAAAAGGCATTTTACCTTTATGGATATGTTAGGTGTAGTCATAATATAAATTTAAATTTTAAGATTCATTATGATTATTTGATATAGTGGGGATGTTGAATTATATACAAATAATTATCTACATCTATTGGTACTCTTTAGTTAACAGTCATATCTATGGTATAAATTGTCTATGGTGTACAATGAAAAAGGAAATATAATTCAGTTCTGTTCGAATCTCATAACCGGCGTTTTCATTATACGGTTAAGCAGTTGATATCCCAAGTGTGTTAACTTGCTAGTGGTCATACCTAAAAAAAAAAAAAAAAAGCGCTGGTCATTTGTTGCTGAGTCGTCAACCGGTAAGGTACCTACACTACTTTACAGTAAGGTCGTTCCATATTTTTCTTGATCCTATTTTGTGTCATATTTTGTGCTATATTGTGTGCTATATTCTGTGTGTTCTGAGGTGATTGTTCTTTTTGAATATTAACGGCTGTTTGTTTGTGATTAGTGTGATTACTTGAATTCTGATGTTTTATTAAATTAATTGTTATATCTAAGTCTATTTTTATAATTAAATTAATTTTAGGTTATTTAAGATTGTTTTTTTATTTGATTTTCACTTCTGGTTCCTAAAATCAGTCGTGGGATTGAACTTATTTGCTCACAACTACTGCCTTGATACCTGCACAAACAGCCGTTGATTTCAAATAATGCCACGTTCGTCAGGGTCACGTGAAAAGCTAGCGAGGACGCCACCTCACTCTGGGGATGGCTGTAGCACTCGTAGTAAACCGCGACATGACCGTAGGCAGGGATCACGATCGCCTCACGGTAGAACACGTTCGCGACATGATAGAACTCGTTCACATTCGAGCCGTGATAGAACTCGTTCACGTTCGCGCCGTAATAGAACTCGCTCACGATCACGTCGCAGTCACTCGCGTAATGGTGACAATCATAGTTTGCGTGAAGGATCTAGGTCACGTACGGTTAATCCTAGTCTTCGTCGTAGTAAATCGCGATCCTACCCTCGTGATGTTTACGTACAAAGTGTGTTGGGCAATATCATGTCGCGACTAACTGTTATTGAGGAAAACACTGCTTCGCATATTACGCCGTCAATTCGTGATAGCACACCTCCGCTAGGAAAAAATGCTTCTACGACCCAAGCACTTGTTGATGCGTTAGGACAGTTAACAAGAAGTAAGTCTAGCCACTATTATGTTTCAAATTTTGATCCGGCTATAAATAATTTTGAGGTGTGGTGTAATGAAGTGGACAGGGCTAGAAATGTCAATCATTGGGACGATCTCGAGTGTTTCTCGCGTGTGGCCTACTGTTTGAAAGGTGACGCGAAAACGTGGTTAAACGAGTGGGCTACAAATGATCGCTCATGGTCCAATTTTACTAGAGAATTTAAGTCGTTGTGTCCACAAAAGATTAATTATGCCCAGACTCTTCATGAAGTTTTAAACACGACGTCCGACAAGTTTTCGTCATACGCAGAATATGCGCGGCGTTCATTATTAAAGTTACGTGTAATTAAAGGGTTAAGCGAAGAGCTTATGACCCAAATAGTGATTCACGGCATCAGTGATGTACAGGGGCAAGCGGCAGCAACTAATGCTGACTTAACAACAGATAACCTAGTTTAATTTTTAGCTACGTACGTAAAACCTGTTCGCAAACCCGATAACCGTAATGCTGACAAATGTACGTCATCCAGTAATGCGACTAAAAGACGTAATTTTAACGGTTCTATTAAGTCTGAAAACAAATGCTTTAATTGCGGCCAAACAGGACACTATAAGGACAAGTGTCCCAAGAAGCGTAATGTCGATAATAAAGCCGATAGTAGTAGTAATGCCAGACCGGTCTGTCCTTTCTGCAAGAAGCCAGGGCACAAAGAGAGTGACTGATTCGCTAAGGCTCGATCTGAGTCTCAAAGTAAAAATAGCAATCAACGTCAAGTTAACTTGTGTAGCGAACTTTCAAATACGAAGAGTAATAACGATATAAGTACAGCAGTGATACAGGGTATACCGGTTGATTTTCTCATAGATAGTGGTGCACTTAATGTGTCCTTGATATCGTCGGCGGTAGTAAATTACTTTTTCAACACATTTGCTCAAAAAATGCATTTTCGAAGCCTGTATGCATCGTTCGAAAGTTAAAAATTATGCACTACACAATGGAACGTGCGGCAAAGTAGGTACTCTCACCTAAGTACATACTTTACCGCAAACTCCGTTGTATGGCGCCGTGCGTATTCTTTACGGTTTTTTTTTTCATAAAAATTTATTGGAATTTCACCAAGGAGTATTACATTTCAAGAATAAGTATGCTGAATGATTGAACCTCCTTGGACGCGCTTTTGCACAATACGTTCGTCTCACTTTAATACTAAAGAGAAAATGAGACGAAAGATGTAGTTCCATTTGCAATTTGGCGTTATTTTCATATTCAAAACGTCAAAGATTGTTGCGATTTCCGACTAATATCTCAAAACAAAATAATATTATGAGTTCAAGCGAGGAATCCGATATTAATATGAAATCTACTCCACCTGATATCTTGAATGAGGCGCAAATTGCAGAAAATGGTCTCTTACCGCCAAAATCGCGAGAACGTTATTTAATGACTTACAATAATTTTATAACATGGAAGACTCGAAGAAATACTCAATCATTCTCTGAAAATGTTTTGATGGCTTATTTTAATGAATTACGTGTGAAGTATAAGCCGTCCTCGATGTGGTCAATATACTCAATGTTAAAAAGCACTCTTAAAACTAATAATAACATAGATTTTAAAACATTTATAAAATTACATGTATTTTTGAAACGTCAGTCAGATGGCTACAAAAGCAAGAAATCAAAAGTATTCACTGCAGCTAACGTAGAAAAATTCTTAAATGACCCGCCAGATGATAAATATCTAGTAACTAAGGTACGTTTTTAAAACTTTTTTTACTACCTTTATGTAGGCACTTACAGACTTACTTGCTAAAATAGTTTATTAATGCAATGCCTGTATACATCATATAAAGAATACTTAAATTACTTGTATTTTATTCCAGGCTATATTCGTTTTTGGTGTATCTGGGGCGTGTAGACGACAAGAATTAGCCAACATTAATGTGAGCGATATCGATCGAAAACCATGGGGACTTATTGCTTGTCAAGATACCTGACACAAAAACCAAAATACCCCGTACATTCACCATACATGGTGAGTTTTACGAAATTGTCAAGAAGTATCAAGCTCTGAGAATAACAAACGCAAAGAGTAACAGATTCTTTCAGAAGTACCAAAACGGTAAATGCATGCGGCAAGTCGTTGGCATTAACAAAACCGGTAGTGTGCCGAAAGAAATAGCCACATTCTTGAATTTGGAAAGTCCGGCTAGTTATACCGGTCACAGCTTTAGAAGAACCTCTGCAACATTACTAGCGAATTCAGGAGCCGATATCATAACACTGAAACGCCACGGAGGATGGCGCTCTAATAATGTTGCAGAGGGTTATATTGAAGACTCGATGCACAATAAAATTGAAATAGGCAACAAGATAACAAAGTCTATAAACATAAATAATGCAGTGGAACCGCGCCCTTCTACCTCACGCGAAAACGTCCAGCCAATGCCGCCGCCGCTGCAAATTCCGCCGCTGCAAGTTCCGCCGCCACCGTCGTCCGTCACCGCCATCTTCGCCGACTTTTACGCCTCATTCTCCCGTTCAACATAATACGTGTGAAGTTAATAATATCAGCCAGTCAGTTCAGCTTCCAAAGCAGCAAATTTCACTGAATTTCAATAACTGTTCAAATTTTACTATAATATTAATTTCCGAGAGTAGCTTATCTGTATATAGGTACCTTCTTACTTTTATTTGCTATTAAAAATAGTCCCATGAAAAAGTTTGTTTCATTACATAATGCTCTGTTTTCTCGCAAATGTGTCGAAAAACGTTGTATGACACACGTGCGGATTTGGTTTTTACAAACTCGTGACTATGGTAAGCCCTCGACTTCGTCTCGGGCTTACATTAGTCTACTCGTTTGTAAAAACCAACTTACCGCACTAATATCATAAATAACTATTTCGGTTCACGTAAACAAATTAACTGTTCTTTGAAAGGAATAAGCAATACTGAGATTGTTGCCCGCGAATACATCACTTTAACTGTCGAGTTTAATAATATTACGCTTGAAGTAGACTTTGTCGTAGTACCCGCATCGTGTATGAATACTCCCATTATCATAGGAACTGACGTACTAAATCGCGATGGTGTTACGTTTATTCGCACGAAACACGGACAGTACCTAACTCATACGCCAGATAAGGTACTAAAAGTGAACGCTTCGAGTTTTAGCGAGTCTAACCAAATAAATACATCTCTAGAAGGTGCGGAACTCGTTACGTTGATGGCTGTGATTAACGAATTCTCTCAGTTTTTAATATCAGGTACGGCCACCACTACCGTAAATACTGGCAAAATGCACATCAATCTAACAGGTGATGTACCTGTGGCATACCACCCATATCGTGTCGTATCAAGAGAAACTTAAGGTTCGCGAGATATGTCGGGATCTTTTGGACAAAAAGATTATTAGGGAGTCAGATTCCAAATACGCGAGCCCGATCATTTTGGTCAAGAAAAAGGATGGCTCAGACAGAATGTGCGTAGACTTTCGTGCACTGAATCGCATCACTGTCAAGGATAGGTACCCCCTACCCTTGATTGATGACCACATTGATCGGCTCGGGGGTTCGATATTCTTCACTTCCCTAGACATGGCATCGGGTTTTCATCAAATACCTATTGATGAAGACTCGATCCGTAAGACAGGCTTTGTAACTCCAGAAGCTCATTATGAGTATTTAAAAATGCCGTATGGTCTGTGCAACTCTCCCACTGTGTATCAACGCATCATCAATAATACCTTGCGTAAATTAATAGAAGCAGGGAGTGTTCTGGTGTATATTGATGATGTGCTGATTTTGAGTTTGACACACGATGATGGCATCGCCCTGATACGCGACGTCTTGTCAACTTTGACGGAGGCCGGATTCTCAATTAACGTGCGCAAGTGTTTCTTTCTTACCACTACGATCGAGTACCTAGGTCGCGTCATTAGTCATGGTCAGGTTAGGCCGAGTCCGCACAAAATCGAGGCACTAGTTAACGCGCCTATCCCTGGTAACGTCAAACAAGTGCGCCAGTTCTTAGGCCTTGCTGGTTACTTTCGGCGTTATATTGAAGGTTACGCGACAAAAACCGCATGTATTTCGCGTCTGACAAAGAAAGACGTAAAATTTGTATGGGGACCTGATCAAGGTCAAGTCCGACTAGATCTTATAAGGCGACTAACTAGCGAGCCTATACTAGCGATTTTTGACCCGAACCTTCCTACAGAGCTGCACACTGACGCCAGCAGTGCAGGGTACGGTGCTGTACTAATCCAAGTACACGCGGACGGTAGTAAACGGGTGATAGCATACTTTAGTAAAGTAACGCAGGGCGCGGAGCCAAAATACCATTCGTACGAACTGGAAACGTTGGCGGTCGTCAAAGCACTGCAACATTTTCGTCATTATTTGATCGGGATAACTTTCAAAATCATAACCGATTGCAACGCTTTGAAGGCCACCGAACGTAAGAAAGATTTACTTCCCCGGGTTGCACGCTGGTGGATCTATCTGCAAGATTTCAATTTTGAGATTGAATATCGAAAGGGTGTGATGATGGGTCACGCCGACTATCTAAGCAGAAACCCGCCAGCGTTGCAAGTCAATGCCATCGATAGACCATCGAATTGGGCACAAATGGCCCAGTCAGCCGATTCCGAGACCGTCGATCTCATCGAAAAACTGAGGGATGGTCTCTTGGACTCTAGTCGGTACGTTTATCAGAGCGATGTGCTCTACTATCGCTATTCACCTGTTGGTGAAGAGTCGTGTTTACTATGTTTTATCCCTAAAGGACACCGGCTCAGTTTATTACGCGTTTTTCACGACGAGCACGAGCACATCGGGGCTGATAAAACTTACGACCTTATTTTAAAACATTTCTGGTTCCCTGGCCTAAAACAATTTGTTAAAAAGTATACTTCCCATTGCCTAATTTGCATCAGCAAGAAACGTGTTCCAAGAGCTCCTCGTCAGCCTATTACGTCATGGGAAAAACCAGACATCCCCTTCAACACGGTTCATGTTGATGCATTAGGTCCTTTACCAGAGTCCAACGGATATAAGTTCGTAATTGTAATAGTCGATTCTTTTACCAAATTTTGTTTACTCTATCCCATATATAGACAAGATGCTAGCGAATTGAAACGAGTTTTCAAAAGCGCTATATCTTTATTTGGGACACCCAAACTTATAATTTGTGACCGTGGTCGCATGTTTGAGGCGTCAGCCTTTACCAGTTGGGTAACTGAAATGGGGTGTGAAATCCATTACATAACGCCCGAAATGCATCATTCCAATGGACAAGTTGAGCGTTATGTAAGGACCATCCTTAATATGATTCGTATCGAGAGTACTAATAAAAACTCCACTTGGTCGGATAGTCTATGTAAAATTCAATTAGTTTTAAATATTACTAAACAAAAAACCACGCAGTACTGCTTTGTATTTGTTAATTGGTACTAACGCGACCACTCCTGTGATTCGTGCGCTGATCCGTGACGTTGCCGTCGAAAATTCAAGTCCGAATCGAGAAGCCATGAGGGAACTCAGCAGGAGTTCCGCTAAAGCATCTCTTGACAAGAATCAAAGTGGTCAAGACAATCGGGTAAATCGTTTAAGGCACCCGCCAAGAGTTTTCCAGGTAAACGATCACGTGTTCGTGATAAAGTATTCTCAGTCCGCTGGGAAGCTCGACCCTGGCATGAGGGGTCCGTATCGCGTGACTAAAGTGTTACGAAGTGATCGTTACGAGCTGAAACTGTTAAGCGGAGCCAGAGGCAAAACAACTCAGGCCGCAGCTCAGTACATGGTACCCTGGAAAGGCGAGTGGTGTCCTGAGAGTTGTGCTGCATTCTTTGAAAGTAAGTTTCAACTGAACCTTTATATGTTTTTCTTTATGTTCTGGTAGCACGTGTGATGTGTACGCGTGCGTGAGTGTGAGGCATACGCTGACCTTGCTGGTTGAAACGGGTGGCTGGTGCAGCCCAGATACAGCGCGCTCCCGAGACTAGCGTCCTGGAGTGCCTGGAAGTCGTGTTCTATGGACACGCATCAGGTGTTGTCCTGGCAGGCGCAGTCCTGGTTGCCACGTTTCTAACGTGCGGAAGTCGTGTTCTATGAATACGCATCAGGCGTTGTCCTGGCAGGCGCAGTCCTGGTTGACACGTTTCTAACGTGTGAGCTTGTACAAGTTCAAGTATGAGTATGAGTGAGACATGATGTGTGAAGATGTATGCATACATTTGAAAGCGACGTGTTTTAACTTGGGTCGAGTGTATTTCAGTATGAGGGCCTTGCATGCGTGATGGACGACAGAATAGGCAAACGTGTACGTTGCCACGTTTAATTAACCACTTGTTTCTCATACAGATTGCAATGATGACAACCCTGACGATGCTGGTGAGCCTTCAGGTCCTCCTGTGGGTCCTGCTGGTGCTCCTGCTGGTCCTTCTGGTGCTCTGAGACCAGACGACGCCAACTCAGATGAATGCGGCGATCAAGCTCTCGCCGTACCTGCCAGTGCTGCTGAAGAAGTTCCCGGTGCAGCCGAGGACGGCGCACGATCAGGATAGGCCGTATAAGCGAACTTATTGTTGGTAGTAGGGGTACCCTCACCGATACTTATAAAAGCGAGCGCTTGACGCTCGAGGCGGAATGAAGCCTTGACTCATGATCAGCGCTTTGATCATGAGTCAAGGCTTCATTCCGCCTCGAGCGCCCGTTCGAGTCGCACGCCTGCCACTCCACGCATCTCGCCGCTACGACCGTAGCAGCCGACCCCGTAGCCTCGCGCCACCGCCGACCGCTACGTGCACCAGCTGCGAGTCCCCGTGTCGTCACACAGCGTAGGTACGTTAGCTCGCCTACGCGTGCTACGTAGCTCCGCCCACTCCGTAGCAGTGCTACGAGATCTGCTACGCAGTCTCTTAGCGTGCTACGAAGTGACTCGAATCGGTTTCAAGTGCTATCGTCCGCTTGTAACCGGTGAAATCCACTGTTTGTGGTACTTGGTGGATACCTTACGGTGCCAAAGAAGCCAAGTGGTGTTGACCCGACACACCTACCAAGCCCCTTCAGGGCTTGGTAAAGTCGGAAGGGTTTAGGAGCGCGGCCTTGGGGGATCTCCTAGTCGCGCCCTAAATTCTAATCCCGTTCTCTTCCAGGGTGCACCTGGTGACGGCTGCGTGTGTCAACCCCTACGTCACCAGCTTGGTCGAAAGACCCATAGGGCCCCACTGCACATTAAGATTGGCAGTGGGTATACAAGCTTAGGGCTCACCCTAGGTACTCACCTCCCTGACCGAACCCGGCAGGGAGGGTACTCATCCCCGGGAGCTCCCACCCGGGGAGTTAGGCTTAGTGGCCCTTCAGGCCGAAGACAGTTGTGCTGCCGGAGAGTTTGTTTGGGCTTTGTTCTCCCCGGCTAGAGCACTAGGAAACGCTCAAGGGAAGGGCTCTTTTGGGAACTGTCTTCAGGGACAGGAGCTTGGCTCCCCCCCCCCCTCTCAGGATGGACGCCTCGAGCGCCATGCCTACCCCTCCCCCCTTTGTAGCCAGCTTCCTCAAGGAGCAGGCCGCTACCCGCTCCCCCCCACCCCGATCTATAGGCGACATATTTGACGCCATGTTAGCGACCTTCAAGGTCATCGCCCAACGACTGAATGACCCAGTCATCAGTGCTGCTCTAAACTCCTTCGAGGATAAATCAACTATCCTCCCTCCCACCCTCTCAGGGCCCCATGTCCATGCCCCCTCAGGGCTCCACCCCCATGCCCACAGACATCGCTAACTTCAGCGATTGTCTGGACAGCCAGCTCGACGCCGAGCAGGCCTCCCCCCACCCCCCATGGACTTCGAGTCCGAGACGGAGTCCGACTCGGACTCAAACGCCTCCACCTCGGCCTCCTCCTCCTCTGACAACTTCACTGTTGTCCAGGGGAAGAGGAAGAAGAAGAGGATGGGGTCTGCCACTCAGGCAGCCCCTAAGAAGAGGGTTGCCAAGAGGGCCTCTCCAGGCCCCGGTTACCCCTCTCCACCCCCCTCAGCCCCCATCGCTCGCCCCGCTGGTACCTCCCAGCAATCGAGCCGCCCCTCTAGCCCCATGGCGATTGCCACCCCGGCTGCCCACTCCCCCTTCAAAACAATGCCCCCTCCCCCACTTTTCGTCCACGATAAGACAATGTGGACGAAACTTTCCGCGGCGTGTAACGAACGTCAAATCCGCTACACGCGCGCCCACCCAGTCAACCTGGGTGTTAAAATCACTGTGCCGACGGCTACTGATTTCCGTAGCCTGCACAAGCTCCTCAGGGAGCAGAACATTGCGTTCCACTCCTTCTCCTTTGAAGAGGAGAAAAAGGTGCGTGTGGTCATCCGCAACGTACCAAAGGAAATAACGGTACAGAAGGTCCTCAGCGACCTCCAAGCCCAGAAAATTCCGGTGGCTGAAGTCCACCGCATGCACCGCCGCGGAGGCGCTGCGTTCGATATGGCGTTGGTCGTTTGCGACCCCACCGAGGGGCATAACCCCATATTCAACATCTCCACCATATGTGGTCTTTCCGGAATTCGCACAGAGAATCCCAACAAGAGTGGTGCAGTGGGGCAGTGCCATCGCTGCCAATTATATGGCCACTCCCAGCGGAATTGCTACGGCAAGCCCCGCTGCGTGAAGTGCCTGGGTGACCATGGCACTGCTGACTGCACTCGTCCCAAAGATAGGACACTCTGCGTCGACCCACCCAGCTGTGTGCTGTGTGGCGAGACTGGGCACCCGGCTAACTACCGGGGTTGCCCAAAGGCCCCCAAATCCTCCTCGCCCCTTCTGGCTAAGCGATCGAACGTTCGCCAGAATAGGGAACGCCCCTCCCCCGCTAACAATGCCCCCGCGGCGACCCAGCAACGCTCCAACCCCTGGAGTGCAGCGAACCACAGGGCCCACTTCCCGGCCCTGAGGACCACTGGCTCCCAGGCCTCTCAGGCCCCTCTTGCCTCCCCCAACGCTTCGCCCGCTAGGGCAGTCACCCCTCTCATGGATGTAGCAATACCTCCATTCTCCCCGCCAACGGCTTCTCGCGCGGCTCTCGCAAAAACGAGGCCCCCCGCACGCCTATCACCACCCTCCCCTCCCCCACCAAAGGCTACTCCCACAGCCGAACCAGCCGAATTAGTCGAGACAGTCGAAACTGTTGAGGAGAATCTGTCTCTCATAACTTTCATGGCCTTTTACTCAGAAAGAGCCCTCGCCTTAACCGCGGCACTCAAATCTGGCGGAGGCAACCATGCTTCCATTTACAAAAAGTTCAGTGATGTTACCCACTATATTTCCAAATTCCACTCCATAGTTAATGGATAAGTCCGTTAACCGTAGGCTCAAACCGAAAGCCCTCCGGATAGGGCTTTTCAACGCCAATGGCCTTCTGAGCCAACGTGATTAGATCGCCACTTTCCTCCGCGACCATCACATAGACGTCCTTCTGGTCCAAGAGACCTTTCTCAAGCCCCAACACCGAGACCCTAAAGTTGCCAACTACCGAATGGGCGAACCATTCGGTAGTTGGCAACTTTAGGGTCTCGGTAACGATAGGACCCGATGTCATATATATTTTATTTCTAATTTATATTAATGACTTGCCGTACCTCATAAAGGATAAGCACGATATAGTGTTGTTTGCAGACGACACTTCACTTTTATTTAAACTCAAGCGTCAGCAGCTGGTTACTGACGATGTTAATAGTGCCATCGCAACTGTAGTTAACTGGTTTAATATTAATAATCTTCATAAAGTTCACGTTACCACATGTTCGACAAGTGAACACTAGTGTGTCAATAAAGGGGGAAGAGTTGAAACCCGAAGATACCACTGTGTTCTTAGGCTTAACTTTGGATGCGAAGCTACAGTGGGGCCCCCATATAGATAAACTGTCAAAAAAACTTAGCTCTGCAGCATACGCCGTTAGAAAAATTCGTGGTTTAACTAATTTAGAGACAGCCCGTTTAGTATACTTTAGTTACTTTCATAGTGTGATGTCATACGGCATTCTGTTGTGGGGAAATGCCGCCGATATTCAGACAGTATTTGTATTACAAAAAAGGGCTGTTCGTGCAATTTATAAATTAAGTCCTAAACACTCCCTCAGAGACAAATTTAAAGAGATTAATATAATGACTGTGCCCTCTCAGTATATTTATGAGAATCTTTTGTATGCACATAAAAATATTAATCTATTTAAAAGATACAGTGATATCCATAACGTAAATACTAGGAACAAACACAATTTTGTCATTCCTAAAACCAGGCTCAAAAAAATAGGTGGTTCATTTAGATGCCAATGTATACGTTTTTATAATAAACTCCCTAGCCATATTCAAGACCTTAGTATGAATAAGTTCAAATTATTTATAAAACGTAAGCTATGCCAGAAAGCTTTTTACACAATTAAAGACTATCTTGAAGACAAAAAGGCTTGTGATTGAGCTGCTTCATTGATGTACATGGCCTAATGTTATATACCTTTTTAATTTTTAGAAATAGTCTTTTTTCTTTTTTTTAAGCTCTGTTGTATACTTTTCTTTCATCTCGTTGGTAAATTTTGACATGAATGTTTACTTTATTAAGTATTCTATTTCATTATTTTTGACATGGAATATTTACTTTGTAAAGTAATATATTTTATTTTTATTTTTTTCAATTTATTATGTTTGACATGAATACTTACTTTGTAAAGTATTATTTTTTTTATAATTTAACTCATTTTGTGAATATGGGGACCATGTGGGTTATTTTCTTCTTATTTTCTCTTCTTTGAAATACTTCTTCTTTGAAGTATTTTTAACGAGGTCTGGCAGTTTGAGTATTTAAATGCGGCCTACACAAATGTCCTTTCTTTGGCATGTTCGTCGGTTCGTTGAGCTCCTTTATGGTTCTAAGTTGAGCTACTCGACTACTGACCAAAGCTTGCACTGACTGGACGGGTCCACTCAAATCTGTGTGGTTCTTTCCTCAAAAGACCATTTCAGACACTGATCTGCATGATCCTCATATCGTATTGTGAATGTGGGGACCATGCAGATCGCTATGATAGGGGTTCATTTCATGTTAGTCAACAATGTCTGGCAGTTTGAGATTTTTTTTTATGCGGCCTACCCAAATGTCCTTACTTTGGTATTGTTCGTCAAATCGTTGAGCTCCTTAAAGTTCTAAGTTTGAGCTCCATAATAACTGACAAATGCTTGCACTGTCTGGACAGGTCCACTCAAATCTGTGTGGCACTTTCCTCAAAAGGCCACCTCAGACATTAACCAACATGGTTCTCGTATGATTTGACCAGTACAATTTGTATGGACTTCAAAAGAGACTGTGACCTCCGAGTTTGTTTCGGTGTTTCTTCTCAGGGTAGTCAGCTA
Organism: Melanchra persicariae; assembly: GCA_947386135.1. Lineage (NCBI taxonomy): Eukaryota > Metazoa > Arthropoda > Insecta > Lepidoptera > Noctuidae > Melanchra > Melanchra persicariae. The sequence goes on along the minus strand of OX376673.1, from coordinate 5,132,172 downwards.
GGAAACACCGGCCTCATCTAGCTTAAAATGACCAAAAAATATTGACGTGTAAAAGTGTTATGTTTAACCTACTTACAAAATAAATATCATTTATCATTTATCATAAGGTACCTCCCTCATATATTATAAAAATTCCCTTTATTGCATTCCTGTGGATCCACCCACACTTAAGCAAATAGAGGTCTCTGTCTGTCGGCTGGGCATGACGGGCCATCAGCCCATCACTGTCATCTCAGCTTATATCCCTCCTCCTAGCGCCAGTAACACGGCAATCAACACCTCTGAAGTCAAAGATGACCTCTCAATATTTCTTGGCTTGAGCGACTCCGTCTTACTGGCGGGGGACCTTAATGCCAAACATCCATCATGGAACAGCCTCACTACCAACCCTAGAGGCAGAGTCATCTTTGAACTCTCCAGTCCCTTTAACTTTGATGTCATCGCTCCGATGCATCCTACCCACTTCCCCCATGACCTCAATTGTCGCCCCGATGTACTCGACATCGCTCTCATTAAGAATGTCAGCCTTCGGCTACATTCAATGGAAACAGTGGACGAGCTTAACTCGGACCACCGTCCCGTGATTCTGGAACTAGCTCCCAGATCGGGACCAATGGACCCCTCTCAACCCCCTCCTTCCCGAGTGATCACAGACTGGAGAAAAGTAAGCGAAAAGCTGAAAATCACCACGTCTCCTCACTTGGATAAGATTCCAGATCTCATAGAGACTGCCGCCGACACGGCGGCCGCGGTTGACTCGTTCACGGATCACATACAAGCCGTCCTGAGCGAATGCTCCAAAGAGGTTCCAGCGATGAGCGATCACCGCTGGAAACTCCCGGACGAAGTGCGTGCTCTGCTGACCGAGAAGAACGCGGCCGTTCGTGCCTACTCATCCTTTCCCTGCCACAGTAACAAAGTTCACATGCGCTACTTACAGCGTAAAGTAAGTCGCGCCATCGCTGAGCTGCGTAACAGTCGCTGGGATAAGATGCTTGGCGACCTCGAACCCAACCACCAGGCTTTCTGGGAACTCCAGAGGAAGTTACGCGCCTCTGAGGTTTCAACCATGCCTCCTCTCACCCGCCCCGATAACACCATCGCCTTCGATGACGATGAAAAGGCAGAGTGCCTGGCCGACAGCCTAGAGACTCAATGCTCCCCAAGTACCTACCCGGTTGACCCGGTTCACCTCGCCAAGGTGAACGCTGAGGTCGAGCGTAGGACTTCTCTCCCCCCCGTTGAGGTCCCCGAGGACCCCCTCCCCCCCATCACTCCAGATGAGGTGAAGGATATAATCGGGAAACTCAAACCCAGGAAAGCCCCTGGGTCAGACGGTATCACCAACAAGGTGTTCCGTTTTTTCCCAGCTTCCCTTATCATGTTGATGACTGGCATTTTCAACGGCGCTCTGTCCAACAACATGTTCCCACAATCGTGGAAAGAGGCTACCGTTATCGGTATTCCTAAACCGGGAAAGCCAAAGTCCTCCCCCACCAGTTACCGTCCCATCAGTCTGCTCAAGGTCCTAGGTAAAATCTATGAGCGACTTATATATAAGAGACTCAAAGGTTATGCCGAGGCTAAGGGCCTCCTACCTAACGAACAGTTTGGCTTTCGAGCTAATCACTCATGTATCCAACAGGTTTACCGTATCGTTGAACATATCAGCGGCCGCACTCAACGCGGTTTAAAAACGGGAGCCGTGTTCTTTGGTATAGCGAAAGCTTTCGACAAAGTCTGGCACAATGGCTTAATTTATAAGCTATATAAACTTGGCGTGCCGGACCGTCTCGTGCTCATCATACGAGACTATTTGTCGAACCGCACTTTTCGGTATCGTATCGAAGGTGCGCTTTCCTCCCCCCACCCTATACGAGCCGGCGTCCCTCAAGGCGGCGTGCTCTCCCCTTTATTTTTCACGCTGTTCACTAGCGACATCCCTAAGAATAATAAGACGCAGCTAGCTCTATTTGCCGATGATACGGCCATCTATTGCTCCGGCAATAGCCAAAAATCTCCAAAAGGCGGCCAGCGACCTAGGCGCTTGGTTCCGTCTCTGGGGATTTGAGGTCAATCCCGAAAAAAGCCAGGCGGTTTTGTTCTACAAACCGCGGGCGAAATTCATTCCCAATCCACCGAGTCCGATCACCATGTTTGGTAAGCAGATCCCTTGGGAAAAGCGAGCCAAATATCTAGGTGTGATATTAGACCATAGACTCATCTTTGCTGAGCACATAAGTGCGGTACGTTCGCGTGCTGCATTTGCTCTGGGTAGACTCCATTCCATGCTGAATGCACGCAGCAAGCTATCACTTAAATGTAAACTGCGCATCTACACTACGTGCATACGACCGATTATGACTTATGCGTGTGCTGTATTCGCACACACAAAGCCAAAGCAAATCCACAGGATGCAAGTAATCCAAAACAGATTTCTCCGAAAAGCCACGGGCGCCCCGTGGTATGTACGGAACGAACGACTTCATGTCGACCTTAAAATCCCGACCCTAAAACAGTTTATGAAACGCCTTACAAAGCGTTTCTTCGAATCCGCTGAAAAGCACCAAAACCCCTTGATTTCAAAGGCAACCCAGTACACTCCCTCTCGCATTAGTAAGATTCGCCGTCCTCGGCATACACTCGTCGAATCCGACGACGAGATCACAAAGATACAGGAAAGCTGTAGGGAAACCAGCACCCTTAGAATAAACAGATACAGACCGCGTTCCGTATACCGACCTCGCCGCCGAGGTCCGTCGCGACGACCCACTCAAAACCCTCCCCGACTTTTGCAAACGAGCCAGCCCGCGCCGCTGAGCCTATAGCTTTAATAACCCCTAAATAATAAAACGACCCAACCTGATTGTCCCTTGCTGTCCCAAACTGACGCCGCTAAGCCGAGGTCGTATTCCACAGGGAATGCCCTTAGTGAGCGGTCAGTAGTGTTTTTAGCTTGTAGCTAGTTTTGTTGCCTTGGCTGGGGGCCTTAAATTCATTTGAGGCCACCACAGGTTAGTCCGGTTAAGCAGTTGATATCCCAAGTGTTCGGTCAAAAACTGTCGCCTATACATTCATGTTAACAAGCTACTCATTCATTAGTTCATAAGCAGTGTCCAATACATCTTTGTACAAACCACACGTCGTTTCAATCAAAAGTCTAACAAGCAAACCTCAACTTTATCACCTTAACATATGGTCCATAATCGAGCCGGATACCAGTCCTCGCTGCCAACATACCGGGCGCCCGAGAACAAAGAGATCGCGATAAGATAACACGACCCAAGTGTTCGAGTTGTTTAGTGCAAAGTATTTTAACTTTTAAAACTTATTCATTTCATTACGTTTGCTACGATTGAAGTTATTACATATTTACGATGGCTATGGAAGTACAAGAAGCGTTGAATGTGGTGGAAAACCTTGCACATACTTTAAAGAAGACCCATACCAATCTGAAGAAGTGCCCGAAGGCTAGATTAACCCAAAATTATGTTGAAACCCGCATCAAGTGTGTAGAAGATTACTGGAAGGAATACAAACAAGCTTACGGTGAAATAATGCGAAGTGTACCGAAGGAGAAGCGCGACAAAATACCTTACTTATTAAGTGAAGAATTTTTTGATCATGAAGAGCTTTATTTAAGTTTGATGACGGACTTGAAGGATTTGTTGGTTCCTCAACCAGTTAACGTTAGTGGTTCGTTGCCTATACCTAGTCACACTCAGCAAACACGAGTGGTTTTGGCGAAAATACAATTACCTACGTACAGTGGACAATATGATGAGTGGTTATCATTCCATGATTTATTTATCACACTTGTACATATGAATGAGTCATTAAGTAATGTACAAAAATTGCATTATTTAAAAACAAGTCTGAGTGGAGAAGCCGCATCGATTTTAAAACATATCCAAGTGACAGATTCGAACTACGATCAAGCATGGAACATCCTAAAAGCAAGGTATGGCAACAAACGTATAAATGTCGACGCAGTTATGAAACGATTCTTTTCTATGAAGAAAATGAATGTGGGTTAATTCCAGTTCTATCAAGAATTTACTAGATACAACATTTGAATGTTTACATCAATTTAAAAATATGAATGTGCAGACTGATAACTGGGATCCTGTGATAATATTCGTCGTAGTGCAAAAACTAGACTGTGAAACCCACAAAGATAGGGAAGACTATGTGAGCAGCCATTGTGAAGAACCTGATAGCCTCCCCTCCCTCGATATGTTTCGTAAATTCCTGGAATGCCGATTTCGTAAGTTAGAACTTACAGAACCAACAAAACAAAAGGGAAATTCGCCTCATGTTCGTGAAAAGTCTTTTCACGCAGCAACTAATGTGGAGAGTAGTAAAATATGTCAAATGTGTAAAGAAAACCACACACTTAGCCACTGTAAGGAGTTTGGAAAACAATCACCAACACAAAGAAGCGAGTTCATCAAGAACAACAATTTGTGCTTCAACTGCCTTGCACCCGGACACTCTGTGAGGCATTGTCGCATACCAACAAGCTGCAGAATATGCAAAAGACGTCACCATTCACTTCTTCATGAAAACAAGGAAGATACCACAGTAAAACCAATCACAACGGGCAACACTGAAAAGCAACAAACAAAACAACCCGAAGTGACACTACATACCAACATGGAGAAGATTGAAGCAACAGAAAAGGACATTACATTGGTGACTTCACACGTTTCTACGAAACAAAGTACATCTTTGCTGGCAACTGCAATTGTAAAAGTGAGAAGTGAAGACAATTACACAACGACATTACGAGCTTTAATCGACCAAGGCTCACAAGCAAGCTTCATTAGCGAACGAGCGGCACAACAACTCATGGCCAAGCGATATGATATCAAAGGTACAGTTGTAGGCGTGGGATCAACGAGAGAAGATATCAAACATGTAGTTCAGATCAATATAGAATCAAGATGTGAAAATTTAAACTTGGAAGTTAGAACATATGTTATGACGAAGCCACTGACTACTAAAATACCATCCCGCACAATCAACACAAACCATTGGCCTCATTTAGAAGGACTAGTCCTGGCTGACCCTAACTACTATCAGCCAGGGTCTATTGATTTGCTTCTAGGTGTTGACGTGTATGCACAAATTGTACAGAACCAGTTAATCAAAGGTCCGCCAGGGTCACCATGTGCACATAAAACAAACCTTGGCTGGATTTTATTCGGCAAAGTAGAAGATACAGTACAACAAACAGATTCGGTTCTTGTTATGCATCATCAAATCATCGGAGAAGACTTATTGAAAACACTCTGGGAGATAGAACCAGATACGAAGAGGACATACACAAAAGAAGAAAAGCAATGTGACAGTTTCTATGAAAATACATACAGAAGAAACAGCAACGGACAATACGTTGTGAGGCTCCCATTCCGTACCAATGAACCAAAATCAGCGGATGGGAACACGAGACAAATTGCAATGAATCGTTTGATTCAACAAGAAAAAAGACTTCAAAAAGAACCTGAACTAAGAGAAGAATACGACAAGGTACTAGAAGAATATCTAATAATGGGACACATGGAGGAAGTTCCAAAAGATGAAGTAAACCATCGATGTGTTTACCTACCACATCACGCCGTAGTTCGAAGAGATAAAGAGACCACAAAAATCAGAGTCGTATTCGATGCGTCATGCAAAGGAAATAATGGCCTATCTTTGAACGATGAGCTCATGACTGGCCCAGTACTACAAGAAGATATGCGAAGTATAATAATGAGATGGCGCATGCATAAGGTGTGTTTCGCAAGTGACGTCATCAAAATGTACAGAATGGTACTTGTCGATAAGAAAGATACAGATTATCATAGAATACTGTGGCGTGGCAGCGTCAGACCCAACCTTGAGCTTAACTGCCAACCACCTGAAGTCAAGGACTACAGATTGAAAACAGTTACATTTGGTACAGCATCTGCGCCTTATCTTGCCATTAAAACGTTAATTAAACTAGCAGAAGATGAAGGGGAACAATATCCTGAAGCTCTCAAAATTATTCGTGAAGACTTTTATGTTGATGATTTGACGTCAGGCTGCGATACAACAGAAGAAGCAATTCGTGTTAGTAAACAAATAATTACCATTCTGAAAAGAGGAGGCTTTGAACTTCAAAAATGGGCGTCTAATAATACAGAGTTTCTTAAATCTATAGATGCCAACAAAGTCACTACAAAAGCTAATCTAGACTTGAAGCTAGACGGCACCATAAAGGCTCTTGGTCTGTCATGGAATCTCGGCAGAGACGAGTTTCATTACCAACTACAACTAGATCCTATATTATCAGATCATATAACAAAAAGAACTATTCTGTCAGATCTGCAGAAATTGTTTGATCCACTGGGGTGGATAGCACCAGTTATTGTAACAGCAAAAATTCTAATACAAAAATTGTGGCTAGAAGGAGTTGGATGGGACCAAGACATAAGTAAAGAACTGAAAGAAAAATGGAAGTTTATTAGAAAGGATTTAGAAAATGTCAATAAATTAAGAATCAGACGTTGGTTGAACACCATTAGCACTGAAAAGGAACGAATAACATTACATGGGTTTTGCGATGCGTCTGAAAGGGCATTTGCAGCTGTGGTCTATTGCCGTGTACAAACGAGCGAAGGTGACATAAAGATAAATCTCATCGCATCAAGAACAAAGGTAGCTCCTGTCAAGACTATTACACTACCACGACTCGAACTGAGTGGAGCTACACTACTAGCTAAATTGCTGACCAAAGTGAGTCAAGCTATGAGAATTCCTTCACACAATGTGTTCGCATGGACTGACTCAACTATAGTCTTAGCGTGGCTGTCCGGAGAACCTAACCGCTGGAAACCATTTGTCGCAAACCGAGTAGTAGAGATACTTGAAAACACAAGCAGTAGCCAATGGTTCCATGTGCAGTCAGCACATAACCCAGCCGATATAGCGTCAAGAGGATCATCTTTATCAGAACTACAACAGAAAATGCTATGGTGGAACGGCCCTGCCTGGCTTGCAGAGGAAAATATCGAGTTTACAAGACCGTTAAGATCAACTACAGATTTAGAAAGAAAGCAACCCGTACCGTCATATGCAAATGTAACAGAAGGAGAAGATAAATTCCTAAAATTTGAAGAATATGATACACTTACTGAGTTATTGAGAGTAATAGTACATTGTAAAAGAGTTTTAAACATGAAAAGAAATCCTACCTACCAAACTGGGTCAGGAGATCACAACAGAAGAACTGCAGAATGCTTTGGACTTCTGCATACAAAGAACACAAGAAGAAGAATTTTCTGACGAAATTAGAAGAATAAAACAAAAGGCGAATGTGAAAACCACTAGCATTCTGAAGTCACTGAACCCATTCTTAGATAGCCAAAATATCCTCAGGGTGGGCGGAAGGTTGAGAAACGCTGATGCCGATGAGAACATAAAATATCCTGTGATATTGGGAAAGAAAAGCAGCTTTGTATCACTAGTGGTGGCTGATGCACATCTGGAAACAATGCATGGTGGAATAAAAATGATGATTACTTACCTGATGAGTAAATACTGGATTGTTGGCTGCAAACGTCTGGTGAAGAAATACATTCACGGATGTCTTACCTGTACGCGCCAACGAGCTGCTAGTAGACAACAAATAATGGGTGACTTACCTGAAGCTCGGGTGACTCCCTCGCGTCCTTTTGCTCGAGGTGGAGTGGATTTCGCTGGCCCTGTGTATGTATTAAATTCCAAGGGAAGAGGGGCAAAAACCCGCAAGGCATACATTTGCATCTTTGTTTGCATGGCCGTAAAGGCTATACATTTAGAGCTAGTAAGCGATCTGACGGCTGATGCATTCATCGCAGCTTTCAAACGTTTCGTAGCCAGAAGAGGAAGATGCAATGAGATCTGGAGCGATAACGATACGAACTTCGTAGCAGCCAACAAAGAATTATGTAGAATGTGGAAAGAGGCGGGGTTACAATTACCCGGTCCTCTAGCTGATCAACTGGCAAATGAAGGAACACAGTGGCACTTTACACCGCCATATAGCCCAAACTTTGGAAGGCTTTGGGAAGCTGGCGTTAAGTCCGTTAAACAGCATCTACAAAAAATATTGTCAAAAAATTTAACATTTGAAGAATTCACAACAGTGCTAACACAGATAGAAGCATGCCTCAACTCTCGCCCTTTAACGCCAATTGATACTGAAGTGGATTTGATCGATGACATACAAGTACTCACACCTGGACATTTCCTTGTTGGAGAAGCACTAACTACTGTACCTGATCAGGACTATACCACAACCAATATGAATCAGCTGTCCAGATGGCAACATATCCAAAGAATGGTTCAAGGATTTTGGAAACGTTGGCAAACGGAATACTTGTCGCGCCTAAACCAAAGAACAAAATGGCTGAGAAGAACGAAAGAGTTTGAGATCGGCGATATCGTACTACTTAAAAATGAAAATATGCCTCCTAGCAAGTGGGCACTGGCACGGATAACGGAGAAACACCCTGGACAAGATGGAATCACTAGAGTGTATACAGTACGTTACAATGGTAAACTGACACAGAGATCAATCTCAAACTTATGTGCGTTACCGATTAGTACTAAAGACTAAATTAATTTATTACTTTTGTGTGTAAGCCTATGTTTATATAACTTTAGTTATGTTTGGTTTGTTATACTTAATTAGTATTAGTCAAGTAGTCATAAGGTCATGTTTGAGACATAATAAGATCTTATAATTTAAACCCTTTTGTTGCATTATAGTAAATTGAGTAGGTTGCATATTGTGAGTACTTGTTGCATTGTAGTGTAAAGTAGTATGATGTGTATTATGTTAGAAAAGGCCTTTAAGCCCTTTTGGTGGGCGGTATGTTCGGTCAAAAACTGTCGCCTATACATTCATGTTAACAAGCTACTCATTCATTAGTTCATAAGCAGTGTCCAATACATCGTTGTACAAACCACACGTCGTTTCAATCAAAAGTCTAACAAGCAAACCTCAACTTTATCACCTTAACACCAAGTGTGTTAACTTGCTAGTGGTCACACCTAAAAAAAAAAAAAAGCGCTGGTCATTTGTTGCTGAGTCGTCAACCGGTAAGGTACCTACACTACTTTACAGTAAGGTCGTTCCATATTTTTCTTGATCCTATTTTGTGTTATATTTTGTGCTATATTGTGTGCTATATTCTGTGTGTTCTGAGGTGATTGTTCTTTTTGAATATTAACGGCTGTTTGTTTGTGATTAGTGTGATTACTTGAATTCTGATGTTTTATTAAATTAATTGTTATATCTAAGTCTATTTTTATAATTAAATTAGTTTTAGGTTACTTAAGATTGTTTTTTTATTTGATTTTCACTTCTGGTTCCTAAAAGTATATATATTGTAGGAGTAGGAACGGCAAGGGTGGGGAGAGTTAATAAAACTCGGCGCCTCACCCGGGCTCGGCCCTTTTTTTGCACTCGCCTTCGTTGAGATAGGTCGTTACTCTGTCCGATTGTACCTAACTTTTGCTAATTGTTTAGTCATAGATAGATCGTTTTTAGGTCTTATTTAGATTCATTAGTTTTGTATTATTTTTGTGTGTTAGTTAATTTAGAAGTGAAATCATTTTTGTTGTAAAGTTGTTTGTGTTGAATTTATTTTGTCAGGTAGTAGTTTTTTTTTAAAAAATCATTCCTGGTCTTATTTCTTAGATCAGTAGTGAGATTCTTTCCCAATTGCCCACTGTTATTTTTGTTAAAGGATAGTGCTTATCAGTTAGTTTTATTCTAGAAGTTTTGTCGTATTGTTCGGTTTTGTTCAGCTACCCTCAGGTAGTACGATTTTTGCTGGAGTGTTTTATGGTGATTAGTAAGTGCTTTTGATTAGTTTTTCGTGGCATTATTTGTGTGTCATAGCGGTTCATTTCTTTTTCTACTTTAGACTTTTGTTGATTTCGTCATGTCGAATCGTGAGCGTGAATATAGTGCGGATCGTCGCGATAGTCGTAGTTCCAATCGTCATAGTCGCGACAGACGTGATAGTAGAAACCGCGAGCTATCGCCTAACGAAAGTTTCAAGTTGCGGCTCGAGATGCAGGCTATGGTGACGCGTCTTAAAGCGTTAGAGAATAGGTCTAGGGCCTCGCCTTTGCCAGGGCATTCGGGTGATCGTGCCGTATTAGTACCGGAAACTAGAAACAGCGATAGGTCATTATCACGACAACGCGATCAGGTCAGTCACCTAGGCGTAATGCTTTACGATCACCGGATCGTGCGGATCCGCGTAGTGAGCGTTATGTTTCGCCGCCACCGCCGTCGACCCGTACGCGTAGGTTGCAATCGCCGCATTTAAGTCCGCGATCGCGTGATCGGTTTGTGTTGCCTGTCCGTAGTCGTAACCAGCGTAACCGATCTAGGCCTAGATCACTGCCTCGCGGTTCAGAGCCTACATCTAGCAAGGCGCTAGAACATTCCACGGTTCCCGACCGTATTGTAGTGTCCGATTCGTTCGATTAATTACGGTAGATCCAGCCAGCATTTTTATATCTCTAGTTTTGATCCAAACTTGCACAATATTGATGATTGGTGTGCGGAGGTAGACCGCGCAAGATCCCTAAATCATTGGAACGATTATGAGTGCCTTTCGCGTATTGGAAATTGCTTAAAGGGGGATGCTCGTTCGTGGCTAACCGATTGGGTGTCAAATGACCGCACGTGGAGTAACTTTAAGAAAGAGTTTAGGCCATTGTGTCCGAAGACACCCGATGTAGCAGGTATTTTGGCGGACGTGATTAACACCAACTCCGACAAGAACCCCACGTACGCTGATTATGCGCGTCGTTCGTTACTTCGGTTGAAAATAGTGCGGGGACTTAGTGACGAATTGATATCGGCAATAATTATACGCGGTATTATGGACCCTAATATTAGAGCAGCTGCGACTAACGCAAAATTATTGCCAAATGATTTGATTGAGTTTTTCTCCATTTACGTAAAACCGGTTAGTACCTCGCGCTGTTTTAATAAATAGCGGTAACAAAGGGAAACCAATCACTGATTCCTCGCGGAAAAGGGGTAGTACTAGCGATGTTAAGTGTTTTTCGTGTGGTCAGTTAGGACACAAGCAGGTCGCGTGTACTAAGCGCTCTAGACCGGATCAGGGACCGAGTAGTTTTCGGCTTCCTTCGAGTACCGCGAATTCGAAGACGGTTTTTGTTCCGAATAAATCCGAACCGTGTTCATTTTGTAAGAAACCGGGTCATAAAGTCGAAACTTGTTTTGCCAAGCAAAGAACTGAAGCGGCAAACAAGGAGACTTAATTTATGCAATGTTTTAGTAAATTCTACTAATCATGATGTTGTAGTGGCGGTTATTCAAGATGTGCCCGTAGACGTTTTGATCGATAGTGGTTCAACCATTTCTTTAATATCGTCCTCTTTGCTGAAACATTTTAATTGTTCGCGCAAGCCGGCTTTCCGTATTTTGAAGGGCTTAGGTAGTCAGGAAGTGGAAAGCACGTCTTACGTTACGTTACCTATCGAGTTTGACGGTCTGACTCTTGATGTTGATTTGTTCATAGTATCATCTCAATACATGAACATTCCGGTAATAGTAGGTACGGACATTTTAAATAGAGAAGGTGTTAGGTACGTTCGTACTAAAGATTGTCAGTCACTTACGAGGGTTGATAGCGGGCCTACAACTAGAGTAATGACAATTCAACCCAAGGTTTCTATTCCAATTAACACGCCTCTTGTTAATGATCAATTGGAAAAGCTGTTGAATATTATTAACGAGTTTTCTAAATTTTTCATTACTGGTACCGCGACTTCAACAGTTAATACCGGGTGTATGATAATTAAACTCAATTCTAACACACCTGTTAATTACCGTCCTTACCGACTTTCTCTTGCCGAAACGCTTCGTGTTCGAGAAATTATTAGGGATCTTTTAGATAAAGGCATAATTGAAGAGTCTGATTCCGAGTATGCGAGTCCTATCCTTCTCGTCAAAAAAAAGACGGGTCGGATAGGATGTGTGTCGATTATCGAAAGCTCAATGATGTAACAATTAAGGATCGGTTTCCACTGCCGCGGATAGATGATCATATAGACCGTCTAGGACATAATAGGCACTTCAGTAGTCTTGATATGGCTACTGGGTTCCATCAAATTCCGTTGGATTGCGAGTCTGTACCGCTTACGGCATTTGTCACGCCGGAGGGACATTATCAATATTTGAAAATGCCTTACGGATTGGCGAATGCGCCGGTTGTTTATCAGCGAATTATTGCAAAAACGCTTCGCGAGTTCATTGAATCTGGTGATATTCTTGTGTACATCGATGATGTTTTGATTCTGAGTAAAACAGTCGAACAGGGCCTGATTCTACTTCGTAGGGTTCTTAATACCTTGACTGAGGCTGGTTTCACAATTAACTTGAAGAAGTGTTCGTTCCTAGCCACGGAAATTGAGTATTTGGGGCGGACCATTAGTGAAAATCAGGTTAAGCCGAGTCACGACAAAGTAAGGGCTTTGATTGACTCAGCTCAACCGCAAAATTTAAAACAGGTCCGCCAGTTCATGGGCTTAGCCAGCTATTTTAGACGTTACATAGCTGACTTTGCCCAGAAAACTGCTTGTATTGCTGCGTTGACTAAAAAGGGGGTTCCCTTTAATTGGGGTTCAGAGCAACAGGCTGCTCGAAAGTACATTGTAGAATGTCTAACGAGTGAGCCAGTACTGGCTATCTACGATCATCGTTACCAATAGAGGTCCACACAGACGCGAGCTCTATTGGCTATGGAGCAGTCATGATGCAAGTACATGAGGGTAATCGCAAGCGTGTGGTATCTTATTTCAGCAGGCTTACACAGGGGGCTGAGAGTAGATACCACTCGTATGAGCTGGAGACGCTTGCTGTCGTTAAAGCTCTTCAGTATTTCCGGCATTATCTTGTGGGGGTTCATTTCACCGTAGTTACCGATTGCAACGCACTCAAACTAACTCAACGTAAGAAAGATTTGTTGCCCAGGGTAGCTCGGTGGTGGGTATACCTTCAGGACTTTGATTTCAGCCTCGATTACCGTAAAGGTTCCCTTCTATCCCATGCTGACTATCTTAGTCGCAATCCCGTCAACGTAATTTCCATTCAAAAGCCTTTGAACTGGGCTCAAATTGCTCAAGCTTCTGATGAAGAGACTCGATCTATCATCCAGAGTTTATCCGATGGTCAGTTGGACTCTTCCCGGTATGTCGTTAAAAATGACATTTTGTACTTCAAGTCTACACCTACTGGTGAAAACCCTAAACTGCTTTGCTTTATCCCCAAAGGTCATCGACTTAGTCTTTTACGTATTTTCCACGATGAACATGACCATCCCGGTGTAGATAAGACAGTCGATCTTATTACTATACATTTCTGGTTCCCAGGCTTGAGAGCTTTTGTTCTCAAATATGTAACACATTGTTTAGTGTGTCTTTCACACAAAAAAGTCGCCCGTGCCCCACTCCAAACCATTCACTCTTGGGAAAAACCAGACTCTCCCTTCGAAACTTTCCATTTAGATGCCCTAGGACCTTTACCTGAAGCAGATAGTTATCGCTATGTTCTTATCGTAGTCGATGCATTTTCTAAGTTTGTTCTTGTGCACGACGCCCTGAGGTAACCTCGGTAGTAGGCGCAAGTAGCGACGTGGGCAATCTAATGATAATTTCTTATAAACAAATCAGATCATAGGAGTCTTATAAGAATGTGTGTGTAATTGATGTAAATTGTTATTATTTTATGTAAAACACTAATTTAGAGTTAGAAAATGGTTAATTATTGTATAAGATAAAGTTTTAAGTTGTTAAAAGCATTAATTAGAGTCATATGTTAGTTATAGCAACTAAAATAGCAATAATTGTGTGTTAAATACTTGATACTCACTCAAATTATGTAAATAAACTTACTAAACTTATGTAAGAATGTAAAATGAGAAAATAAAGGTATATACCACTGTGTATTTTAATAATCCTGCCTCTACGACGTCCACAACAAGAATAAACAAGTTTGGGGCGCCACATGTCTTTTTTATAGTAGTGAAGCGGGGGACGGGGGAATATAAATATGCCCGTAACTTTGACCTCGCGCCATAGCGTGATGGGACGTCGTAGAGGTAAGGTCAATAGGTCATAAGATAGGTTTTAAGGTTCTCTATTAGAAAAATAGAGACGCGCCAGCTCAGGGTGCCTGTAAATAAAAGTATAGTAAATAAATGCTATCGGGGGTGAGGAAAAGGGATCGCATGCCAGCAAAATGGATCGCTGGCCAGCTCAAAACGGTTTTGTATAAAAGGAGCTGCGTGTTTTAGCAGCGCCGTAGTTCGATTCAACAAGCTCAGTGAGAGAAACCTCTGTCCGTCAAGTCAGCCAGCTTCCCATTAAGTCCTCGCCGCCGTTTGCCTCTGAACAATTATCTTTGTGTTTCATTTCAACGGAGTTCAGGCGATCCCGAACAGTTCTATTATACCCTATGTACCGTCAGGATACTGACGGGTTAAAACGTCACTTCACTCATTTAATTTCACTTTTTGGTACACCTAAGTTAATTGTAGCTGATAGAGGTAGAATGTTTCAAAGTGCGGACTTCCTCAACTGGGTTACGGATATGGGCTGCAACACGCATCTCATAACGCCCGAGATGCACCAATCCAACGGGCAGGTGGAGCGTTATTGTCGCACGGTACTCAACATGGTACGTATCGAATGCAATCATCGACAGCAGAGGTGGCCGACTGTCATGTGGAAGCTCCAGTTGGTTCTGAACATCACAAAGCACAGAACAACTCAACAATCTGCTCTTAACCTGCTGATTGGCATCGATGCGGCTACTCCACTCATCCGAAGTTTGGTACGTGACGTGGCTATTGAAGGTTCCAGTCCGAACAGGGAGGCTCTTCGTGAGATGCGTCGGCAGAGGGCGTCTGAACGTCTCCGTTTAAATCGCGAAGCTCAAGATACCTACGTCAACCAAGGACGCAAGGCACCGCGCGTTTTCGAAATAAATTCATTGGTTTTTGTTAGAAAACAGGCGCAGTCGACTGGGCAGCTGGATTCCTGGATGCGAGGGCCATACCGTGTGGTGAAGGCTTTGTTACACGGTCGTTACGAGCTTCAGCTCTTGGCCGGCTCGTATGGGAAAACGACGCAAGCAGCCGCGGAGTATATGATTCCGTGGCATGGAGAGTGGACTCCTGATGTGTGTGCCGATTTTTTCCTTGGTAAGTGATATAAGTCATCGCTTTGATGTTTTTCCTCCTAATGATTTGTGGACATGCCATTGGTGGTCTTTGTCCTGTGTAATTGTTTTAAGAGTACGTATTTCGTTATGTACTACGTACCAACTTACTGTGTGTTTTCTCAAGGGATAAAACGCAATAAGGAAAGTTTTGTCTTGCGGTTGGGATAGCCTCTGTCTCGGATGTCCTCGTACTCAGATATACTATCCTGACTGACGGATACACTTCAAGTGAGGTTTGGATTCATGTTATTGGATGCTGTCTTGGAGTGCGCTCAGTCATGCGATCCTAGTATATGGAACATGCCTTAGGTGGTTTGTGTTTTTATTTTGTTGTGCTCGGACATGGTCCTGGAGCTGTGGTACACGCAGGGTTATGCCAAAGGTTGGCCTTAACGAGTCGTGGTGCGAGACATGTTTCTGTGACGAACATGGTCTCCGTGTATTTCTTTTTGATAGTTTGGTTTGAAACACTTTTATGTGAATCGTTTCACACACGCAAAGCTATGTCAGTCCGCGTAGACCTCTAGCGAGTCGTGAGGTGGCACTCCCCCGACGGGAACTGCCCCGGGTGATCGATACAGATATTTGTTTGTTTTTTTTTACCCTGTGCTTAGGTTCAGCTAGTTGAGCCTAGCTATCATGTGTCATAGTTGTGTAACTTGACAAGAAGGACACATGGAGCCTCCGTGTTTTATTTTGTGTGTGAACATTATATTTTGCTGTGATTTATTCTTGTTACAGAATCGGACGTCGATAATGAGGAGTCTACCGCTCCAAGCGTCGTCGTCCAGCCTTCAGAAGTCGAGACGCCTGATGATGCGATTGAAACAGCCTAGCACGTCCAGGACACAGGGACGCATCGAAAAACCTCCAGTCCCGTTCAGCGCTTCATCGGGTGATGAAGGTCCAGAGACATCGTTGCCGACCCTGGAGACTGACCTCCAGAGTTAGAAGATGGCGTAGGGATAGATGGCGCTAGTGCCAGGCATAACATCAGCTCCGTGTATTTTAATTGTAAAAAATACTTATAACAAAGCTAAGCCGCAAATTAAGCGAAAAGTGTAAATAAAATAGCATAATAACGAAGTACTAGTGTTATCTTAGCGTTATATGCAAGTACAGTGCTTAAAAACTATCTTCAAAATACAGTGCAACGACAGTTTTTTGTTTAGATTTAAAACTATCGGTTTGACTATAATAACTACAAAACAATGAGTGCAGTGCAAATAACATTCGGGCTCGGCCCTTTTTTTGCACTCGCCTTCGTTGAGATAGGTCGTTACTCTGTCCGATTGTACCTAACTTTTGCTAATTGTTTAGTCATAGATAGATCGTTTCTAGGTCTTATTTAGATTCATTAGTTTTGTATTATTTTTGTGTGTTAGTTAATTTAGAAGTGAAATCATTTTTGTTGTAAAGTTGTTTGTGTTGAATTTATTTTGTCAGGTAGTATTAAAAATTGTTTTAAAAAAATTACTCCTGGTCTTATTTCTTAGAATATAGAATAGGTGATTAGTGATTATATAGCCATGTAGGATATAGAATAGGTGACCAGTGGTTATGTAGTCATGTAGGATATAGAATAGGTGATAATATAAATAGTAATATAAATAGTCATGTACATAATAGTAGTTTATGCAACGACCATATAAAAAGGGTTATTAAAACACGAGTGTGGGTTTATCACACGAGGCGTAGCCGAGTGTGATAATAGCATCACACGAGTGTTTTAATACCTAATTATATGCCGTTGCATACACTATTTTATCTTCACTCATACAGTTGAAATAAAATAATTGGAAAAATAGTTAATTCCAATATGGCGGATATTCTCATTGCGTATTCGAATGACTGCGCAGCGCGCTCAAACATAGACAAAGATAAAAGCTGGCTCATTGATTTAAGTCAATGAACCCGCGCCAAAAATTAAAAAGAAAAAGTGTGCTATAAAAATTAAAAAGTTATTTTATGATGCAGTTGTTTAAAAATCGAAGGAAAATGTTGAACTGTAATGGTTTTTTTTTTAAATTTTACCTATCCACGAAAAAAAAGTATGCATTTATGCATTCGTTTTTGAACTCATATTTGGAACATTACGTTGTGAGTGTAGATAAAATTTTTGAAACGCTTGTTTCAAAAATTTAATTACCAATTATGTCGTAATATTCATATTATAGTAAACTGACAGTTATAAGCCTGTAATAAAGTATGAAGGGAAGTGTTCAGTAAAGAAAAATCAGTCTATCTGTGTAATCTTTTACATTATGTTGAGATTGAAGTCCAAAAATCAAGTTATTTATTCAAATTAGGCTGAGGTGCCACCACTTTTCTAGTGTTTCAGCAGTAACCGGAAGACAGACTTCTGTACTTATAGTTTCTATACGATTTTCGATTTTAAATAGAAAATCAAAACGAAGATAAATGCAATTGAGATTTAAATATGTATACGTACAAAAATAACAGGCTGTTATCAAAAAGAAGATATTTAATTGAGATTTAAATACGTAAACGTACAAAAATAGCAGGCTGTTATTTAATAACAGATATTTGGATCTGTTATTTTTATATAACAGTAACAGTGGTAACAGATATCGTGTTTAACCTGTTACAACCCATCTCTATCACATAATATATTGTTAGATGGCAACACCGGACAGACCCCTCCAACGCGGCCAGCTGTATAAAAGGAAGAAACCGGCGCAGAATCGTCCCCCGCTCTTCGCAGACGCGGAGGCCCTCGGCTACTCGGTGTCTGGCCCTGAGACGCCTATCCACTATCCAGAGAACCAAAATTGCCTACCCGACGTGCTGGACATCGTGGTACACCGAGGGCTAAACTGCCAGATCACGCAGCAAGTGATCGACGACGAGCTGCAGTCTGACCATCAGCCTGTACTCGTCGTCCTATCGGGGATGCCGACCCGACTGAAGCCACCAGCGCCACGTCGCAAACTGGACTGGACGCAGTTCGCAGAAAAGATTGACGCCACAACACGGACTCGGCCAATTAAAACCGCCGCGGACGTTGACCTCCTGGCAAATGACGTCACTGCTTGCGTGCAAAGCGCCTTGAACGAGGCCACTACAAACCTACCAACGGAGGGGAGAGTGCTCCAGCCGCCCCTGCCGCCACGGATACGCGCGATGGTTGCCGAGAAGAGGCGCCTATGCAAGCAGTGGCAGCAATTACGCTGCCCGACGCTAAAGCGTCAATTAAACCGTCTCGCGGAGAGGGTTAAGGCCGAGTTGAGGGACTTGGCCGCCGCGAGCTGGGAGGAACGCATAGATGACGCAGTGGGAGACTGGACATCTGTGCACAAACTCTGCCGCCAGCTGTCAAACACCCCAGCTCCGGTGCGCCCAATACAGGACAGCAACGGGGCGCTGAAATATGCAGCAGAGGACCGCGCGGAGATCTTCGCTGAGCACCTGGAGCGTCAGTTCCGACCGAACCCGACCACCGAGCACGCCCATGTCGCAGCGGTCGAGCAACACCTTGGGGACTACTTCGCCACGCCGATAGCTCCCGAGGAGGACGCCATCTACTTCTCGCCGGGCGCAGTCAGACGCGCCATCCGACGCACGAAACCACGCAAAGCCCCCGGAGCCGACGGTATCTCCAATACAGCGCTGCGCCACCTGCCGCACAAAATGGTCGCGGCCTTGGCGCGCCTGTTCACAGGGATACTGCGCACGGGGGTGTTCCCAGCCGCCTGGAAGGAGGGGCGCGTCATTCTGCTGCCCAAGGCGGGGAAAAACACTTTGAAACCGGAGAGCTATCGGCCGATCACGCTGCTGCCCACCATCTCCAAGGTGTTCGAGTCTTTACTGCTGCGACACCTCAACCCGCACATCACCCCACGACCGGAACAGTTTGGGTTTCGGTCGGAGCATAGCACGACGCTCCAATTGTCGAGGGTACTGCACCTGCTGTTGTCAACAATGAATAAGAAGGAGTACGCGGTAGCAGTATTCGTCGACATGGAGAAGGCCTTCGACCGCGTGTGGCACGACGGTCTTATCTACAAGCTGGCCACATCCGACGCGCCCCGTCGCGTGGTCAAAGTGGTGCAATCTTTTCTGTCCAACAGGAGCTTCAGAGTGGTGGTCGACGGAGCGCTGTCCGCCCCCCGCCCGATAATGGCGGGCGTGCCGCAGGGCAGCTGTGTGTCGCCGGCGTGTTACTCACGTTACACCGACGACATCCCCATCACGCCGCAGTCAACGCTCGGGCTGTACGCTGACGACGCCGCGTACATCACAACGTCACTCAACGGGAAGCACGCGGCGTTGAAAATGCAGCGCGCGCTCGACCTCCTCCCCGACTGGCTCGCCAAGTGGCGACTGTCGGTTAACGTGGGTAAGACGCAGGCGATTGTTACGGGCTCCGCGCCCCTTCCGCCCCCTCTGAAGTTCCAAGGAGTCGACGTCGCGTGGTCGCCCCGGGCCAAGTACCTGGGTGTGACCATCGACCGCCGGCTCACGATGGGGCCGCACGTCCACCAGGTCGCTGCGCAGGCGAGATCCGCCCGCGCCCGACTCAAACCAGTGCTCTCGTCCCGCCTCCCGGTGCGCGTCAAGCTGGGCGTGTATAAAACCTATATACGCCCGGTTCTGACGTACGCCGCCCCCGCCTGGTTCGTTCTCCCATGCGAGGCGAACAAGAAGAAGCTCCGCGCGCAGCAACACCTCGCGCTGCGGACCATCGTAGCTGCCCCTCGCATGGTGAGGAACGACGTCATCCAGCGGGACCTCGGGATTGAGAGCCTGGATGAGTATGCAAGGCGCCTCGCGAAGGTAATGTTCGCGCGTGCCGACGCATCCGCTTGGCCCCACGTCAAGCACCTTGCGCCCTGGCACGCGCGCCCACCTGACGCGAGGCGCTTGCCCCGAGACCTGGTCGGGGACGTCGACGGCCCCGTCGCACCGGACTGACGCCGAGTAGGCCGCCCCAGCCTACACGCGGCCTACTCAAACAGTAACACTGCCCACCCCACACGCATCTCGGCGAAGTTAATATAGGCAAGTTGCGTACCGAACTCACACAAGCATTTCTCCACAGGCGCTTAAACATAACGCACCGAATGTGGCAGCGTGGGCTCGCTATTCGGTGCACAAGCACTGGACGGTAGTACACACAGTTCATAACCGCCCACACACACACATTGAACGGCTCTGCGGTCCGCGCCGCGACCGGCTAGCTCTGGAAAACGGGGCGGACGGGAGCCTCACAATAGCCGCAGGTGCGCCCACAAGTCGGCGTTCTCGTCGCTGGTCGTTCTCGCTGGGCCTCCCCCAGGTCACTGGGGGTCTCACCTGGCGGGGACTGACCGCCGAGGCGCCGTGAAGAGGCGACACGGAGCTTGCTCGCTAGTCGCCGTGGCGCGCCTGCGGTATACATGCATCTAACACACGGGCGTGCGTTGCTATTCGTTTTCGAGTAGGCGCGCGCCCGACGAAGCTCCGCTCACTAGGAGAAACACAATGACGGGCCCGTCGTTACGGGCCGAGGGGTGCCCCCGCGGGCAGGGGGCCTAGCCCTGTGACCGCTCGCCACGTCCCCTTGCGGGGACGTAGCGACTGCCAACGAGAATCGTCCCCCATCATTCTGCCTCGAGCGCCCGTTCGAGTCGCACGCCTCCCACCTCCACGCAGCTCTCCGCTACGACCGTAGCAGCCGACCCCCGGCGCTACGCCCCCGTAGCCTCGCGCCACCGCCGACCGCTACGTGCACCATTCTCAAGCCCCAACACCGAGACCCTAAAGTTGCCAACTACCGAATGGTTCGCAACGATAGGACTCGGTGTCATAAGGGAGGTACCCTCATATATTATAAAAATTCCCTCTATTGCATTCCTGTGGATCCACCCACACTCAAGCAAATAGGCTCCGTGGCGGGTGGAGAGCTCCGACGGTGAAAACTTTGAATCCAAACCTATGGACAAAGAGACTTCACACCTACACCAAACCAACACTCAGGCTGCGTCCTCTGATGCGCCAAACAAAACTACCAACAAACCATCTACGGCTGCGTCTTCTGATGCGCCAATTACAACCAAACATAGAGGTGCGTCCCAGGATGCGCCCAAGCGAAAACCGCCTAAGGCTGCGTCCTCGGATGCCCACAGACAACACAAACACAAACCCTCCGCTGCGTCCAAGGATGCGATGGGCAAAGCAATCGCCGGGCATGCGCCAAACCAGGCTGCGTCGAAGGTAACGCCAACCTCATCTGCGTCCAAGGATGCGCGACCTAACACAACCCTGTTGGTAAGGCCTAGGGCAGCTCTCGCACAAGGCGACTCAAAGACGGTTGCTGGCGTGGATGCGCCCACTAGGGCTGCGTCAGCGTCGGGGGCCTCGGAGAGGGACCTAACGAGTCTGACCGAAGCCATATCGACAGGGACAACCAACACGACCGGGATCGACATGTCGTCTCTTAGAGACGCCATTCAATCTCCGGTCAAACAAACCTGGACCACCGTCTCCCGCAAAACATCGTCCTCCAAGAGGCGTTTATCTGCACCGGTCAAGACTGCGCAGCAAGACGTTGTGGCGGCCCCTGCAGAAGTGTTGGAAACAACACCGACACCAGCAGGTGCGGCAGCCACGGCGATTAAGCGTAAGCGCAGCTCAAGACCAAGGGGACAGAAAAAACATCCAACCAACGACGGGGAACTTCCTGCCAGGGCGCAGAAGCGTGAGCGACCCGAGGATTCCGTCACACCAACCGGGATAGGCAAGAAGAGCAAGCCTGCTCGCTCCCACATGGTAGACGGTTCTTTGGTGAGCTACGCCGAAGCTGCCGCGTCGTACAGGAGCAACGAGCTGTGCGTCGCCGTCATGACGGAACCTTTCGAGGACATAACGCAAGAACAGGCAGAGGGGATCCGTCAAAAAATTGAAAAAGAACTGCGGGCGTTGCTTATGGCAGACCCTGACCCGTCCAACCCAACAGTAAACACGGCGATCCACTTCCGAGGCAAGGCCCACTTCGCCGAAGGAGTCCTCAAGACCTGGTGCGAAGACGACTTCACTCTAGCCTGGCTCAAGCGGATCGCAACGACCATGCAGTCCCCGATTCCAGGGACCATTTTAACCGTTCGGCCACAAGCCGAAATACCCAAAAAGGCGCTATGTATGCTGTTCGTGCCGGAGAACACCGAGGACACTCCGGCACTGTTCAAGCTCCTTACCCGCCAGAATCCCAACCTCCTAATCAACACCTGGACCCTGACACATGTGAGGGCTAGACAGGAGCCCCCGGGTCTTTTCTTTCGTGTGCCAGAGTCCATGGTCAAAATAATAAAAGACCAGAATAGGCGCGTGTACTACCTCATGGGCAGCATCTACATCCGATTCCTGGATGAGGGTGTCGCTAGTGAGGAGGGTACTGCGCCTAAAACCACAGCATCCTCCGTCGCACCTGGTTCGGAGCCTGATCCGCCGTCGCCTGTGCGGTCCCCGTCGCCTACCGCGATGGAGACCGTCGAGGAGGAGGGGGAGCGGGCTTCTTCCCCGGTTGTGATGGAGGAAAACAACGGGAAACCACCACAGGATCCACCCTCGCCCGGACTAACTTCGGACGAGGACTGCTTTCCGGCAGGGGAGGAGAGTGAGGACGATGGCAGCAGCCTCTGCTCTTCTCCCATGCGGGGAAACTAGAATCCTGCAGACCAACCTCCAGCACAGCCAAACTGCGTCGGCTACCTTTCGCAGAGTGCTGGACAACCAACAGCAAAAGACCATCGCCCTCATCCAAGAGCCGTGGATTAGGGGTGGCAGAATATGTGGCCTTCCAAATATCGGAGGTAAGTTGCTGCTAGACACCTCCGTAAGTAATCCACGAACCTGCATCTTTATTCCTAAACATGTACCTAACCTATTAATCAACGAATTCTGTTCAAGAGACCTGACAGCAACAAGGCTTTCCAGGACAGGACAGGATCTCCCGGACATTGTACTCGCCTCGGCTTACTTGCCAGGCGACGAGGACGTGCCCCTGCCAGAGCTCGCCTCACTGGTGGAGTACTGTGAAAGGGAGAAACTGGAACTAATCATAGCAACCGACTCCAACGCGCATCACACTCTCTGGGGTAATATCAAAACCAACAACCGAGGTGAGGCAATGCTTGACTTTATTCTTAGCAATAATCTTGTATTACAAAGGCTCAGAACCAACCTTCATAAACGCACGATCACAAACAGTGATAGATCTAACTTTAGCAACCATAGGTATCTCCAACTCCATCCAGGACTGGCACGTGTCCAGTGAACTATCATGTTCGGACCACAGATGGATCCGTTATACCATCAATTACAACCTACCCAAACCACAACCGAGGAGAATACCTCGTAACACAGACCAACCCAAGTTTATTAGGCTAGTCAAGGCAGAATTTAGTAAATTACCCGCCCTACCAGCTGAAATTCCCATAACCAACTTAGATGAAAACGTAAATAAATTAACATCAATCCTTGTAACCAGCTTTGAGCAGTCATGCCCACTCACCGTGCCTAGGCAGGGAGCAAGGCAACCCTGGTGGGGTCCAGAGTTAGAGAGACACCGTCGCAGGTTGAGAAGGCTGCTTAACAAAGCCATGAACACTCTGAGACTGGGACCGATATACAACAACCCGCAGAACTTATAAAAAACTAATACGCCTTAGAGGCAAGAACGGATGGAGGCGTTTCTGTACCAACATTGAGAATAGCAACCAGGCAATGAGGGTCAAAACTTGTCTCGCCACTGAGACAGAACTCTCAATAGGATGCCTCAAAAAACCAGACAACACTTACACAACCAACGATGCGGAAACTAGCGAATTACTTCTCACCACCCACTTCCCAGGCTGCCAAATTGCGACCCAGCAGAGCTGGGAACCACATAGGGAAAGGGCTACGAGCAGCCTGGATTGGGAAGTGGCTTCAGAAGTGATAGACAAAGATAAAATAATATGGGCAATCAACACCTTCTTACCTTTCAAGGCAGCAGGGTTGGATGGTATCTTTCCAGCTCTGCTTAGGTGGAGCGGTGACTCGCTAGCTGAATACCTTGTTAATATATTCCGAGCCTGTCTGGCTCACCGCTACATCCCCTTGATATGGCGAGAAGTAAAAATAATCTTTATTCCGAAACCAGGTCGAAGCGATTACACTCTGCCCAAATCTTTCAGACCCATCAGCCTCACCTCGTTCTTCCTAAAGACGCTGGAGAGGCTTGGGGATCGAGAGATCAGGAGCCAAATCTCGCTACTGAATCCCTTACACCCAAACCAACATGCCTACTGTGCAGGCAAATCAACTGAGTCCGCACTCCACTGCGTAGTAACACGCATAGGAAATGCTCTCAAAACCAAAAACCCAACACTGGGCGCCTTCATTGACATAGAAGGTGCCTTTGACAAAACAAATTTTGCCAGCATCGGCCAGGCACTAGCCGTGCACGGTGTGGCGCCAACGCTTATACAATGGATACACAACATGCTAAAACACCGCGCTATTCAATTCACTGTTAACACCACCACACGAGGAATCGTAAGTAGGGGCTGCCCGCAGGGTGGGGTGCTGTCACCACTACTGTGGAACTTAGTTGTAAATGAGCTCATCGCTGAGCTCAACGCTAGCAGTCTGTACTCGGTGGGTTACGCAGATGACATAGCAATCCTAATCACGGGGAAATTTTAAGGCATTTTATGTGACCTCATGAGGAAAGCTTTCAAAGTAATCGAGAATTGGTGTACAAAACACGAATTATCGATCAACCCCCTTAAAACAGAACTAATAATGTTTACCAACAAGAGAGTCCTTGGACCTCATAAACTACCCAAACTCTTCAACACCGAACTAACACTCAAAGAAGAAGTCAAGTACTTAGGAGTGATACTTGATAGCAAATTACTCTGGAACAAGCACCTTGACTACAAATTAAACAAAAGCACAATCACACTTTACCAATGCAAAAAAATGCTAGGAAAAACGTGGGGGCTCTCTCCAAAGATCACGCTGTGGCTCTACACAGCTGTGATCAGACCAATGCTGACCTACGGTGCCTTGGTTTGGTGGACGAGGACTGAACTCTCGACCACCGTCTCTAGGCTCCAGCGGTTCCAAAGGTTAGCCTGTTCCGCTATCATGGGCTGCATGAGGACAACCCCAACTACAGCAATGGAGATAGCCCTACATCTAACTCCCCTCGACATGTACATACAGCAGGAGGCAGCACTAGCAGCCATCAGGCTTATGCACTTAGGCATATGGGGCAAGAACCATACTAGTCCTCACGCTGGCATCCTGGACCGGGCGATCGAGTATCAACCTCTCATCGCTGCCCCGTGTGATAGGACACCGAATAAACTCATGTTTAACAAAAGCTATAGCATACAAACAACAGAGGAAGAAAGGGACCAGTCAGGAGTCAATGAAGTACGCGTCTACACAGACGGCTCAAAAACTCCACAGGGTTCAGGGGCTGGCATACACTCCCTAGACCTCAACATTAACTTTCACTTACCACTAGGCGAACACAGCTCGATATTCCAATGCGAGTGTGTCGCCCTAACACAAGCCGCAACAGCCGTAAAGCGTCTAGGGATACACAGCTACGCAATTAGATTCGTATCTGATAGCCTGGCTGTGCTTAAAGCCCTAGAGAACAAACAAACCAACAGTAAACTAATTTTCGAGTGTCACCTCGCCCTGGAGAGTATATCGCTGTCTAACAGGATCACCCTCCAGTGGATCAAGGGACACAGCGGATCCCTAGGCAATGATGCCGCAGACGAACTTGCGAAGAGAGGTTCCGAGATGGTAGTTTTAGGCCCATACCCACTCCTTCCTCTACCTTTCTCGCAGTTTCGTACATGGATTCGCCAGAGATCAACTGAACTCCACAACAACAAATGGTCACGGGCCACAGACTGCAGGCAGTCAAAAATGGCAATGCCATGTCTAAACCCGCGACTAACTAAACGACTACTCAGCCTAAGCAGAAACGACCTTAGAACAATAATAGGGACAGTTACGGGCCATTGCCCCCTAAACAAACATCTCTATAACATAGGCGCCACGGACAGCCCACTCTGCAGGGGCTGTTTTGACGCCGAAGAATCAGCTGCCCACGTCATCCTGGAATGCGAGGCTGTGGCTACCCAACGTGAACAAATCCTCGGAACGGTGAGGTCGCTCCGCGAAGCCTGTGAAGCTCCCAGGAAACTTCTGTGCTTCTGGGCGGAGCTAGGCTGGCTAACTTAGCCAGGACATCTACGCACAACGGACCGAATGAGAGTCTAAGTGCGGATAACGGAGTCCCTACTCTACTCTACTCTACTAAGAGCCATTTAAACGTGCCCGTAATTGTGGACCCCGACGTCTTAAACAGGAAAGGTGTTGCGTACATTCGTACCGGTGATTCGCAGTGTATTGTTCATAGTAGCGTTTTCGTGAATAATATTACACAAATAGATCCATCATTGGACTTCAAAAAAATATCGACTCATGTTACCGGGCAGGATAAGGAACGGTTGTTAAACGTGTTAAGAACATATTCTGATTACTTTTCAACTGGTACAGCTACCACCACAGTTAAGGATAGTGAAATGCAAATTAAATTGACTAGTGATATTCCGATTTATTACCGACCGTACAAACTGTCGTATGACGAGAAAATACGCGTCCGTGCCATAGTTAAAGATTTGTTAGAGAAAGGCATAATTCGTGAATCAGAATCGGAATATGCTAGCCCGATCTTGCTTGTGAAGAAGAAAGACGGTTCAGATAGGATGGTAGTTGATTATAGAGCCCTAAATCAAATTACAGTTAAAATAAGACATCCGCTCCCGTTAATTAATGATCATGTAGACATGCTAGGTAAAGCTAAATGGTTCAGTGCACTTGATATGGTCTCAGGCTTCCACCAACTCAAGGTCAGCGAGGACTCCATTCACAAGACTGCCTTCATCACCCCTGAAGGTCACTACGAATACTGTAAAATGCCCTATGGCCTTGCCAATGCCCCCGTTATTTACCAGAAAACCATCAGTAAAACCTTAAAATCTTTCATTGAAACTGGTAAGGTACTCGTATATATTGATGATGTGCTTGTATTATCGGATACAATCAGTGAGAACCTTATTTTGCTAGACGCAGTCCTAGGAACCTTAACAAAAGCCGGGTTTTCTATAAATTTAAAAAAGTGCAGTTTCCTAACTAGCGAAATAGAGTACTTGGGTAGAATAATTAGCCAGGGTCAGGTTAGACCGAGCAAGCATAAAGTCGAAGCCTTAGTTAGGTCACCAAAACCGAGTAACGTTAAGCAAGTTCGGCAATTTCTGGGCCTGGCTGGCTATTTTCGGCGATATATTCCCAGTTACGCAATTAAGACTGCATGCATGGCTGCATTAACTAGAAAGGGTGTTGTTTTTAATTGGGGGGATAAACAAGAGAAATCTAGGCAGGAAATTATTTCTTATCTAACTAGCGAGCCTTTGTTAGCGATATTCGATCCCGATCTACCCACGCAGTTACACACTGACGCGAGTGCAATAGGTTATGGCGGTATTTTGATACAAATACACACAGATAACCGTAAGCGCGTCATCGCGTATTTTAGTAAGCTCACGGCAGGTGCGGAATCAAAGTATCATAGCTATGAGCTCGAGACCCTAGCCGTTGTAAAATCGCTGCAACATTTTCGTCAATATCTGGTCGGTAAACATTTTACAATAATAACGGACTGTAACGCGTTAAAAATGACCCAACGCAAGAAAGATCTCCAGCCGAGGGTAGCGCGATGGTGGATCTATATGCAAGACTTTGACTTTACTTTAGAATACCGCAAGGGTAAGTCCCACGTTGATTATTTGAGTCGGAATCCGGTTAATGTCGTAAATGCTGTTCAGAAACCCCTTAATTGGGCACAGATAGCTCAAGCGGGTGACGAAGAAACTTTGTCAATTTTAGAAAAATTAAATAACGGTGAGTTAGATTCAAGTCGCTATGTAAAACGTAACGATCTTTTGTATTATAAGTACTGTGTTGAGGGCGAGCAAGAGCGTTACCTATGTTATGTCCCTCAACCATTCCGTTTAAGTTTGTTGCGTGTATTCCACGACGAACATGAACACTTGGGTATAGACAAAACTATTGATTTGATTCTCAAACACTTTTGGTTCCCGGGCTTGAGACGGTTTGTTACAAAATACGTAACACACTGCGTCGTATGTATATCGCATAAACAAGTACCCCGTGCTCCCTTTCAGCCGATATCCTTTTGGCAAAAGAACCCGATACCTTTCGATACTGTACATGCTGATGTACTCGGTCCGCTTAGAGAATGTAACGGATATAAGTACGTACTGATAATGGTTGATGCATATACAAAATATAGTTTGTTGTACAGTCTGTATAGACAGGATTGCGATGAGTTAAAGCGAGTAATAACTCGATCTATATCCTAGTTTGGCACATTTAAGCGATTGGTATGCGATCGCAGTCGGATGTTTGATAATCAGAACTTTATACACTGGTTATCAGAGTTTGGTGTTGAAGTACACTTTATTACGCCAGAAATGCATCAGGAAAACGGTCAAGTAGAAAGATATTGCCGTACTGTGTTAAATATGGTCAGGATCGAAGTAAATAATAACGAAAACGAATGGCCGAACGTTTTGTGGAAATTACAACTCATATTAAACATAACAAAACATAAAACGACACAATATTCCGCACTAAATCTATTAATCGGAACGGAATCCACTACGCCAGTAATTAATTCTTTAATTAGGGATGTTACGTTTGAGGGCTCAAATCCTAACCGCGAAGCGATCCACGAGCTACGTAGACAACGCGCAGATGAATTGATAAATAAAAACAAATCTAAACAAGATGCGTATGTCAATAAAAATAGAAGTTCTCCTAAGAAGTTCAAGCTTAATGACAGAGTCTTTGTCATCAACAGGTCCCTACTGGCAAGTTAGATAGTGGCATGCGAGGCCCGTATAGGGTTGTGAATGTTCTACCTAACGATAGGTACGAACTAAAATTGCTAGCTGGTTCGTATGGCAAAACCAGTCAAGCAGCTGCTGGGTTCATGGTGTTGTGGCGTGGTGAATGGACACCCGACACATGTGCTGGATTTTTTTAAAGTTAGTTGTGAACTTTCATTGGTTTTGTTTTTATCTGCACCCAGCTTCTGCTTACACTTTATAAACTTTATGTACTAAACGATCACTGGTTGCACTTGTTTTTATACTTTTGAGTGCCGAGACTCATGTAAATCCTTAGTGCACATGGTTTTGAGTGGCACTGTGGACTGTACTATTGAGAGTACAGCTCATAGTGAAGGTATCGAGGTTGATGTCGGTGGGGCCCATGCTGACTATAGACTGAGTGTAAATCCTGAAGTAGGTCTCATGGTTGACCTGCTGTAACCGATGTACATCCTGATGCGCGCATGGTATTTGGTGTGGGAATATAACCTGAGTAAACCCTACTTGTGATATGAAAAGTCGTTGTGTACGACTGTTAATTGTTGTGTAAAGTTTGTGTTGTTCAGTACATAAAGTGGCTTCTATATGAAATATAACCCTTTTGCTACCTTGTGTGACAACGTCTAGTATGCGATTTTAACATTTGTTTTGTGTTACGGTTACAGGTTGCGATGAAGATCAAGCATTCAACCATGGGGACAATGGTGCTGGTACATCATCGCGAGCTGACGAAGGCTGCGAGGACGCTGCAGTGTCAGGAGAGGCCGTGTTAGACGGCAACACCGAACAGACCCCTCCAACGCGGCCAGCTGTATAAAAGGAAGAAACCGGCGCAGAATCGTCCATCACAAAGGCTTTTATTTGGCTTCAGTCATTCCGCGTCGAGCGCCCGTTCGAGTCGCACGCCTCCCACCTCCACGCATCTCTCCGCTACGAGCGTAGCAGCGGACCCCCGGCGCTACGCCCCCGTAGCCCGCGACACCGCCGACCGCTACGTGCACCAGCTGCGAGACTCCGCGTCATCACACAGCGTAGGTACGTTAGCTCGCCTACGCGTGCTACGTAGCTCCGCCCACTCCGTAGCAGTGCTACGAGATCTGCTACGCAGTCTCTAGCGTGCTACGAGGTGACTCGTTTCGGTTGCAAGTGATTTTATTCGCTTGCTACCGATAGAGATTTGCCCTTCAGGTAAAATCCACTGTTTGTGGTACTTGGTGGATACCTTACGGTGCCAACTAAGCCAAGTGGTGTTGACCCGACACACCTCGGAAGGGTTTAGGAGCGCGGCCTTGGGGGATCTCCTAGTCGCGCCCTAAATACTAACCCCGTTTCTTCCAGTGTGCACCTGGTGACGGCTGGGTGTGTCTACTACCCCTACGTCACCAGCTTGGTCGAAAGACCCATAGGGCCCCACTGCACATTAAGATTGGCAGTGGGTATTCAAGCTTAGGGCTCACCCTAGGTACTCACCTCCCTGACCGAACCCGGCAGGGAGGGTACTCATCCCCGGGAGCTCCCACCCGGGGAGTTAGGCTTAGTGGCCCTTCAGGCCGAAGACAGTTGTGCTGCCGGAGAGTTTGTTTGGGCTTTCTTCTCCCCGGCTAGAGCACTAGGAAACGCTCAAGGGAAGGGCTCTCTTTTGGGAACTGTCTTTAGGGACAGGAGCTTAGCTCCCCCCCCCCTCTTAGGATGGACGCCTCGAGCGCCATGCCTATACCTCCCCCTCTAGTAGCCAGCTTCCTCAAGGAGCAGGCCGCTGCCCTCCCCCCCCCCGCTCTTAAATCAATTGGCGACTTATATTCCGCCATGCTGGCCACCTTTAAGGTGATTGCCACACAATTAGGTGACCCCGTCATCACCGAGTCCCTCAACTCCTTCCAGGAGCAACTGAGGACCCTCTCGCCCCCTCAGGGCCTCACCCCCATGCCCACTCAGGGATGCACCCCCACCGACATCGCTAACTTTAGCGATTGCCTTGATAGCCAGCTCGACGCCGAACAGGCCTCCCCCCCCCCATGGACTTTGAGTCCGAGACAGAGTGCGACTCGGACTCCAACGTCTCCACCTCGGCCTCCTCCTCCTCTGACAACTTTACTGTTGTCCAGGGGAAGAGGAAAAAGAAGAGGATGGGGTCTGCCACTCAGGCAGCCCCGAAGAAGAGGGTTGCCAAGAGGGCCTCTCCAGGCCCTGGTTCCCCCTCTCTACCCCCCTCAGCCCCCATCGCTCGCCCCGCTGGTACCTCCCAGCAATCGAGCCGCCCCTCTAGCCCCATGGCGATTGCCACCCCGGCTGCCCCCTCCCCCCTCAAAACCAAGCCCCCTCCCCCACTTTTCGTCCACGATAAGACAATGTGGACAAACCTTTCCGCGGCGTGTAATGAGCGTCAAATCCGCTACACGCGCGCCCACCCAGTCAACCTGGGTGTTAAAATAACTATGCCGACGGCTACTGATTTCCGTAGCCTGCACAAGCTCCTCAGGGAGCGGAACATTCCGTTCCACTCCTTCTCCTTTGAAGAGGAGAAAAAGGTGCGTGTGGTCATCCGCAACGTACCAAAGGAGATAACGGTACAGGAGGTCCTCAGCGACCTTCAAGCCCAGAAAATTCCGGTGGCTGAAGTCCACCGCATGCACCGCCGCGGAGGCGCTGCGTTCGATATGGTGTTGGTCGATTGCGACCCCACCGAGGGGCATAACCCCATTTTCAACATCGCCACCATATGTGGTCTTTCTGGGATTCGCACAGAGAATCCCAACAAGAGTGGTGCAGTGGGGCAGTGCCATCGCTGCCAATTATATGGCCACTCCCAGCGGAATTGCTACGGCAAGCCCCGCTGCGTGAAGTGCCTGGGTGACCATGGCACTGCTGACTGCACCCGTCCCAAAGATAGGACACTCTGCGTCGACCCACCCAGCTGCGTGCTGTGTGGCGAGACTGGGCACCCGGCTAACTACCGAGGTTGCCCAAAGGCCCCCAAATCTTCCTCGCCCCTTCTGGCTAAGCGATCGAACGTTCGCCAGAATAGGGAACGCCCCTCCCCCGATAACAAGGCCCCCGCGGCGACCCAGCAACGCTCCAACCTCTGGAGTGCAGCGAACCACAGGGCCCACTTCCCGGCCCTGAGGACCACTGGCTCCCAGGCCTCTCAGGCCCCTCCGGCCTCCCCCAATGCTTCGCCCGCTAGGGCAATCACCCCTCTTATGGACGTAGCAATACCTCCATTTTCTCCGCCTACGGCCACTCGCGCGGCGCTCGCACAGGCTAAAGCTCCCCTTACCCAGACTAAGCCCCAAGGGCAAAAAACACCTCCCCCTCCCCCCCCCCACCAAGGCTGTAGAAGCCAGGGTAACGCAAAACCCTAATGTAGGTGCAAATGGGGAGGGTTATCTGGCTTATCTAGCCTTCTTCTCCCCTAGGGCCCTAGCTTTGACTGAGGCCGTAAAGAATGGCGGCGACCTTGCCTCCATCTTTCAAGAGTTCGGTGATGTACGTCACCATATGGATAAATATTACTCCCTAGTTAATGGATAAGTCCATTAACCGTAGACTCAAACCGAAAGCCCTCCGGATAGGGCTTTTCAATGCCAATGGCCTTCTGAGCCAACGTGATGAGATCGCCACTTTCCTCCGCGACCATCACATAGACGTCCTTCTGGTCCAAGAGACCTTTCTCAAGCCCCAACACCGAGACCCTAAAGTTGCCAACTACCGAATGGTTCGCAACGATAGGACCCGGTGTCATAAGGGAGGTACCCTCATATATTATAAAAATTCCCTATATTGCATTCCTGTGGATCCACCCACACTCAAGCAAATAGAGGTCTCAGTCTGTCGGCTGGGCATGACGGGCCATCAGCCCATCACTGTCATCTCAGCATATATCCCTCCTAGTGCCAGTAACACGGCAATCAACACTTCCGAAGTCAAAGATGACCTCTCAATACTTCTTGGTTTGAGCGACTCCGTCTTACTGGCGGGGACCTTAATGCCAAACATCCATCATGGAACAGCCTCACTACCAATCCTAGAGGCAGAGTCATCTTTGAACTCTCCAGTCCCTTTAACTTTGATGTCATCGCTCCGATGCATCCTACCCACTTCCCCCACGACCTCAATTGTCGCCCCGATGTACTCGACATCGCTCTCATTAAGAATGTCAACCTTCGGCTGCATTCAATGGAAACAGTGGACGAGCTTAACTCGGACCACCGTCCCGTGATTCTGGAACTAGCTCCCAGATCGGGACCAATGGACCCCTCCCAACCCCCTCCTTCCCGAGTGATCACAGACTGGAGAAAAGTAAGCGAAAAGCTGAAAATCACCACGTCTCCTCACTTGGATAAGATTCCAGATCTCATAGAGACTGCCGCCGACACGGCGGCCGCGGTTGACTCGTTCACGGATCACATTCAAGCCGTCCTGAGCGAATGCTCCAAAGAGGTTCCAGCGATGAGCGATCACCGCTGGAAACTCCCGGACGAGGTGCGTGCTCTGCTGACCGAGAAGAACGCGGCCGTTCGTGCCTATTCATCTTTTCCCTGCCACAGTAACAAAGTTCACATGCGCTACTTACAGCGTAAAGTAAGTCGCGCCATCGCTGAACTGCGTAACAGTCGCTGGGATAAGATGCTTGGCGACCTCGAACCCAACCACCAGGCCTTCTGGGAACTCCAGAGGAAGTTACGCGCCTCTCGAGGTTACAACCATGCCTCCTCTCACTCGCCCTGATAACACCATCGCCTTCCATGACGATGAAAAGGCAGAGTGCCTGGCCGACAGCCTAGAGACTCAATGCTCCCCCAGTACCTACCCGGTTGACCCGGTTCACCTCGCCAAGGTGGACGCTCGAGGTCGAGCGTAGGACTTCTCTCCCCCCCGTTGAGGACCCCGAGGACCCCCTCCCCCCCATCACTCCAGATGAGGTGAAGGATATAATCGGGAAACTCAAACCCAGGAAAGCCCCTGGGTCAGACGGTATCACCAACAAGGTGTTCCGTTTTCTCCCAGCTTCCCTTATCATGTTGATGACTGCCATTTTCAACGGCGCTCTGTCCAGCAACATGTTCCCACAATCGTGGAAAGAGGCTACCGTTATCGGTATTCCTAAACCGGGAAAGCCAAAGTCCTCCCCCACCAGTTACCGTCCCATCAGTCTGCTCAAGGTCCTAGGTAAAATCTATGTGCGACTTATATATAAGAGACTCAGAGGTTATGCCGAGGCAAAGGGCCTCCTACCTAACGAACAGTTTGGCTTTCGAGCTAATCACTCATGTGTCCAACAGGTTTACCGTATCGTTGAACATATCAGCGGCCGCACTCAACGCGGTTTAAAAACGGGAGCCGTGTTCTTTGATATAGCGAAAGCTTTCGACAAAGTCTGGCACAATGGCTTAATTTATAAGCTATATAAACTTGGCGTGCCAGATCGTCTCGTGCTCATCATACGAGACTATTTGTCGAACCGCACTTTTCGGTATCGTATCGAAGGTGCGCTTTCCTCCCCCCACCCTATACGAGCCGGCGTCCCTCAAGGCGGCGTGCTCTCCCCTTTATTTTTCACGCTGTTCACTAGCGACATCCCTAAGAATAATAAGACGCAGCTAGCTCTATTTGCCGATGATACGGCCATCTATTGCTCCGGCAATAGTGAAAACTCAATAGCCAAAAATCTCCAAAAGGCGGCCAGCGACCTAGGCGCTTGGTTCCGTCTCTGGGGATTTGAGGTTAATCCCGAAAAAAGCCAGGCGGTTTTGTTCTACAAACCGCGGGCGAAATTCATTCCCAATCCACCGAGTCCGATCACTATGTTTGGTAAGCAAATCCCTTGGGAAAAGCGAGCCAAATATCTAGGTGTGATATTAGACCATAGACTCACCTTTGCTGAGCACATAAGTGCGGTACGTTCGCGTGCTGCATTCGCTCTGGGTAGACTCCATGCAATGCTGAATGCACGCAGCAAGCTATCACTTAAATGTAAACTGCGCATCTATACTACGTGCATAAGACCGATTATGACTTATGCGTGTGCTGTGTTCGCGCACACACAAAGCCAAAGCAAATCCACAGGATGCAAGTAATCCAAAATAGATTTCTCCGAAAAGCCACGGGCGCCCCGTGGTATGTACGGAACGAACGACTTTATGTCGACCTTAAAATCCCGACCCTAAAACAGTTTATGAAACGCCTTACAAAGCGTTTCTTCGAATCCGCTGAAAAGCACCAAAACCCTTTGATTTCAAAGGCAACCCAGTACACTCCCTCTCGCATTAGTATCGATAGATTCGCCGTCCTCGGCATACACTCGTCGAATCCGACGACGAGATCACAAAGATACAGGAAAGCTGTAGGGAAACCAGCACCCTTAGAATAAACAGATACAGACCGCGTTCCGTATACCGACCTCGCCGCCGAGGTCCGTCGCGACGACCCACTCAAAACCCTCCCCGACTTTTGCAAACGAGCCAGCCCGCGCCGCTGAGCCTTTACCTTTAATAACCCCTAAATAATAAAACGACCCAGCCTGATTGTCCCTTGCTGTCCCAAACTGACGCCGCTAAGCCGAGGTCGTATTCCACAGGGAATGCCCTTAGTGAGCGGTCAGTAGTGTTTTTAGGTTGTAGCTAGTTTTGTTGCCTTGGCTGGGGGCTTTAAATTCTTTTAAAGCCACCACAGGTTAGTCCGGTTAAGCAGTTAATATCCCACGTGTGTTAACTTGCTAGTGGTCATACCTAAAAAAAAAAAAAAAAAAACAGAGTCGTCCATTTTGCCAGCGGTCGCAGACGTGTCAACATTGTTTCTCTGCCTATTCGTGTTGAAATTATTTTCAATTTATTTTTATTTTCCATATAATTTTGCAGTTATTATTAAAAAAATTTTTTTTAATGTTTATAAAGTTTCATTTATTAGAATATATTTTCAATATCATTAACATTAAAATTCATTATTTCTTGACTTTTAATGATTTTGAAAAATTGATACAATTTAATTTCATATTTTAATTCTTAGTGGTTAGCGCTTTTACTCAAAGCGCAGTTAGTGACTGAATAGCTGGCCATACATGCACAGATCTGCCCGACGGATCTGTCCGACAGACGTGCCTGGCGGACAGATCCGTGCATGTATGGTGAGACCGGACAAGGATTTGCACGCCGGGTGCCTGCCCGCTGCCCGTGGTCAAATCGAGCAGATCGGGCACGGGGCGGGTAGATCCGAGCTCCCAACTATGCGTGTGTGCGTAGCGACGTATGTACCCGCCAGATTTGACGTCAGTCGCGCACTAACACTCGAAGTAATATACATGAGTTTGATCACAGAAATGGCGTTTAGGTAACAAAGTGAAGAAGTGCTGTCGGTTTTTAATGTTTTTTATCAAGAAATAATGGATGATTCTACACAATTTGATCCTAAACATACCAGGAAGAGAAAAAGTGATAGATCAACTTGGAAACGTACGACGGAGCAAAAGAAACGGTACGTAAAGTTTTGTATCAAACTACATGTTAAAGTGAAGAGGATGGTGTTATGCAAAATTTTATCAAATCTATTGGTTATATTAAAGTAGTTAGTTGTTTTATTAGTTGTAAATTTAAACTGTTCCGGGGGTCAATTTCCTCTTTATTTGTTCTTGCATCCATTTCTGGGGAAACGAAATCGAGATTTTATGTAGGTACCTATATAATATGTAGCTTACTTACTGTTTATGTTATGTTGTAAAATCCAAGTAATAAAAATTAAATAAGCTTCATTTCTAGGGTTCCGTAGCCGAATGGCAAAAAACGAATCCCTTATAGTTTCGTCATGTATATCTGTCTGTCTGTCTGTCCGTCCGTCCGTATGTCACAGCCATTTTATTCCGAAACTATACACAATATACACATGAAACTTGGTAGGTAGATGTATTCTGTGAACCGCTTTCTGATTTTAAGAAAAAAAAATGGTGGTTTCACTACTACGTCTCCGCTCTACTCCGACCGAAACTCACCGACCGACCTAATCAATTAAAAACATATTGTTTCAGGTACGAAAGCAAAGGTTTGCCAAAGTTCCCGAAATGCAATCATAACCAAAAATCATTCAGATGCGCGAAATTAACTCGTCAGGATATAGGTAAGCAGATTTCATAGGAATTTTTATAAATGTACGACTAAAATTTCTCAAGACCATTTCATATTAAAATATTGCAACGTAAAAAAAACTAATAATAAAAAAGAAAAGACTCTAAAGAAACATTGCGATTAAATATCATATTATTGGAAACCACGGTCAAATGATCCCAGTTTGCCAAAAAACATTTTTGGATGCTCTTCTGGTTAAAAAAGATAGAATTAAGGGTATTATGAGCAGATTTTATAAAAGTGGAGGAAGTCATCCAGTAGAAAAGAGAGGGGGTGATTGAAAATCCCAAAAATACGCGACAAAGAGTGTCAGTCGAATGTTTCATTGAAAAACTTAAGTGCCAAGAAAGTCACTATTGTCGCTCAAAAACACAAAGATTATATCTCCCGGCCGAGCTTTATATTCGAAAATTATGGCGGGTCTATAATGCAGAACATCAGAATGATCGTAAGGTTAAGCAATGTTTTTTTCGCAACATAATTAATACATGTTACAACTTTGGTTTTGGTTCCCCGAGAACAGACGTCTGCTCCACATGTACTTCCCTGCAAGAACAAATAAAAGCTGAAAGTGATACAAGAAAACGACATGAACTTATGACTAATAAAAGAATTCACAGATTAAAGTATAAAGCGTTTTATAAAATACTCCATGAGGAAGATGATACCGTAAAAACTATTACATTCGACTGTCAGAAAAACCAGCCACTACCAAAGCTTCCAGACCAGTCAGCGTATTTTAGTCGTCAGTTAAATTTTTATAACTGACGACTAAAATACGCTGACTGGTCTTAACTTTCTTTCATCTTCCATTCATTATTCTGTATTAGTTTTATTAATAAATAATTTTCATACTTTAACTCGTATTATTTATTAATTTTCATGATTCTCCATATCTTATAAAATAATGTAAATTGCTTCGTCAACATTTTAGTATTCATGGCTGTTGACTACATAAGACCATCCACGTGTACAAATCTGTCAGTTGCAAATCCCGCTAAAACGAACTATGTTTAATTCAAACCCCGCTAAAATTAAATGTATACATCAAAATCCGCTAAAACAAAAGTATAAATGGTTATTTTTCCGTTATTTTTAATTATTTCCCAGTAAACAAAGTCTTTCCTGACTGACGGTACTTTTATGAACTCACTCATATTTCGTCTGTTCTATCGAGAACGCAAACAAGCAGCGCTTATAAAACACTGTCGTTCCTTTCTGGGATCACTCCCTTAGCCAATGAGAGCGCTTCGTTCGTATCGCGCCGCAAACGGCCAATCAAATTGGTTTGCTAGTTACAACTTGTCGGAGACTTGACGAAGTAAATGAAGCGTTACTTGTGAATAGTTTTAAAATTGTTTATCGTAGGTAAGTGGCCTTTTGTGTTATTATTTCCATTTATTTATGTAATAAAGGTTGTGTAAAGATGATTGTTTGATAATGTTTTGCATTATTACATGCCGAAATGTTCCCAAGACTGGTGCGTACTAAAAAGTACCGACAGTCACTTTAGGTACCTATGTGTTTTGTATGGTGTGCGTAGTTATTGTTTCATTAGATATTTTATAAAATTATATGTTTTTAATTGTAGATGTCCAGATATGAATATCTCAAAAAATACAGCCCTGATAGAAGCATTATTGCTTGAAGACTTGCCCGATTGCAACGACGTTTCGCAGGTTGATACTTCGGATGAAGAAAATGAACATAATGTTTAACTACCCACACCAGGCGCCTCGAGAAACTTCGATGACATATTCGAGGAAACTATCGAACAGGCCTTAGATGAAATGGAACAATCATCACGACCACCATCTCCAATAGATCAGGTATCTCCAGTTCCTAGCCTCGTCTCTGACAATTATCATTATGTCCAACCTTCAACGAGTGGATCCACGTCAAGAACCCCGCAAACACTAGCCCGTCCAAGACCCGGTCGGGAACCAAATCGTAGGTGGCAAAAACGGGAAGTAGAAAATAGTTTATCTCAATATTCTGGAAATACCGAAGTAGTAGAAGAATTTTTTGCCAACTGTTACACACCGACCGATATCTTTCTAGTGTTGATAGATGGATTATTGGAAAATATTGTATACCAAAGCAACCTTTTTGCTACTCAAAAAGATAAGGTATTGAATCTCAAGAAGGAAGAGCTTCTAGCATTTATAGGCATGATTTTTTTTATGGGCTACAATAGTCGACCTGCTTGGAAGGACCATTTTTCTTCCGCAGAGGACTTGAACAATGTGCTTATATGCAAAACCATGCCGAGAGACAGATTTGCCATGATTTTAGCCTATTTACACTGCAATGATAACACTCAAATGCCTCGAAATTGCAAAGATAAGCTATACAAAATTAGACCAGTCGTGAAGGAGTTGAACAGAAAATTTCAGGAGTGTTATCATGGAACGCGTGAATTGAGCGTGGACGAGTCAATGATAAAATTCAAAGGTAGATCTACACTGAAACAGTATCTACCAATGAAACCAATCAAAAGAGGCTATAAATTGTGGTGTTTGGCTGATCAGAGAGGCTTTATAAAGAAATTTCAGATATATCAAGGTAAAGACGAAGAAATGTCTGAGAAGTTCAATAATTACGGATTGGGGGAAAGAGTCGTTTTAGAATTGACAGAACATGAGTGGGGAAAAGGTAAGGTTGTCTATTTTGATAACTTTTTTTCATCCATATCTTTGCTAGAGAAATTGAAAAATGAAAACACTTTAGCTTGTGGAACAATAAGAAGTAACAGAAAGGGGCTTCCACCAAATATGA
Source organism: Melanchra persicariae (assembly GCA_947386135.1). NCBI lineage: Eukaryota > Metazoa > Arthropoda > Insecta > Lepidoptera > Noctuidae > Melanchra > Melanchra persicariae. The sequence continues at coordinate 5,092,006 of OX376673.1, read as the reverse complement.
CGGCTGATTCTAAAATGACGAGGAGATACAGATTACCGTTTTTCAGACATGGATATTGGTTATTGGAAATGGAAAGACAATAAAATGGTTCATTTTGTGTCCAATTTTCACGGAACCGAAGAGACCACAGTCTCACGCACAGAGAAAAATGGATCAAAGTCTGCAGTGACTTGTCCTCAAACAGTGAAGGACTACAATGCATTTATGGGTGGCGTGGACACCGCTGATCGCCTGAGAGCGTTGTATTGTGTCGACCGCAAGTCTCCAAAATGGTGGCATAGACTATTTTGGGGTGTTCTGGACATAGCTTTTGTCAATGCTTTTGTCATCCACAATCTGCTATTACCAAAAATCACTGTAAGACTGTCGGCGATCTATTGCCCAAGGACTGATGAGTCAGAAAGATGCTGGTCAGAAAAGGAGAACATCATCAGATAACTTTTCCAATGCAGGGCCATCCAAGAGACGAAAATCTAATTACTCTCTAATCTAGTTAGGTAACAGAGGGATACATTGGCCAACTTTCTCAAATAAAAGAGGAAGATGTGAAGTCTGCAGCATGAGGCAGATACAGTCAAAACCATTTACAAAATGTTCGCATTGTAATACATATTTATGTTTGAATGATAAAAAAAATTGTTTTGTAGAGTACCACGAGGTAAATGTTTGATTTTGCTACACGTACATAATAATTTTATTAGTGTTGTTGATTTTAACACTTTTATTTTGTCTTTGTTCTAAATGATAAAGAAAATGTTTCGTAGATTTTTTATAGCGAGGTATAAGTCTGAAAATTGTTATCGCTATTTATTTTTTTTGTATTATTTGTAGACATAGTTTCTTAACGAGTTCCTAATTAATCAAGTGCCTGACGGTACAGATAAGTCTAGGTACTGAAAAACCTAGTTCTAGGTACAATAAAAATCTAAAAAAAATATGTTTCATTTTAAAAACAATATTCAAATTTGTAAAAAAAAATACGAAATTCAAACGATTTCGGTATGCAGGAAAGGGTTAAGTATTGCCAGTCTCAATATAAAGCTGTCACTGTGGTTTTTAAAGATGTTGTTTAGAATAATGATTTTTGTAAGGTTTTTTACGTTTTACCGTTATTTAATGAAAAGTTTTTTGGCGGGTTTTGAAATTGAACTCCTCTATAAACTAAGTGATACGATTTTCAAAGAAATTGACATTGCTTAAACAAAGAAAAAAGAGGGATCCGGTATTTCTCATTTAAAAGCCGTTAAAAAAAGCATACAAGTCCCAGATACCAATTTCAAAGGCTAAGAAGAAGAGTTTGATGATGCTGTTGAAGGATGGAGTGATCCCATAAGACAACGTAGATTATTACACTAATATTCCTTCTATTGATGAAGAAAATGTATTAACGATTGTTCAGACTTAGAGTCTGATGTCTGATCTTAGAAATTAACAGTTTTAATACTAACAATAATACTTACACGTTTGATTTGTTTGGCAACAAAGAAACTTTTATAGTTATTCTTTTTCTAAATTCTTCAATAAACCCTAAATTAATATACAATACACGAAAGTGTTAACCCTTTACTGCATAGCATGCCATATCGGGCATCAAGGGTTTTTGTCATCTCATTTAAATTTGGCAAAAGTTTTTTTCTTCTTGCAACTCTTAAGAGCATTCACTCCCCTTACGCGCTATTTCGCTCAAAAACCATGATTTTCAAACCCGTTTATACGCATCACAGATACACACACAGACATGTGATTTACTAATAACATTAGGAAATATTCTAGTCTAAATAGTTACACAAGATTTTATTTAAATTAAATGCACGTTTATTAACAATATTCAGATATGTAAACAGAGATTTGCCGATTCTACACACAGAGTCAATTTCGAAGCTAAAGAACGTCTAATATTGTAGCATAATTAATAAACAAAAAATATACGCCTATAGCTACGATCCTGAACAAAATAGTTATAGAAAAAAATTCATTGATTTAGATTATTAACTTAGTAAATCAGTGTGGCGCGAGTCGTGGAGCTGTGCGTACGCGTTTATGCTTTCGCAGCTTTGTAACGAGTGACACATCTATACCCGGTTAATTGTGAAATGGGAGAAAATTCAAGTGGAGCGGATATAAGTGATTCAGAAATAGATAAGAGATGCGAAGAGCAACTGATTGGGATGGAAGTAGAAGTTATAGGAACAGAAAAAACAGCTGGTGGAATGATAAGGTCTGTGGAGAAGAGAAAAGAACGAGTTCGATCGACGATCATTCCACCAGCTGTTTTTTCTGTTCCTATAACTTCTACTTCCATCCCAATCAGTTGCTCTTCGCATCTCTTTTTAGTGAATTTATTCGCAATTATTAGTGAAACATGGTTTGACTGTGAAGTTGGTGTCAATATTAACGGGTTTAATGTTTATAGGAATGATAGATATGACGGTCGGATAATCGGATAATCTCACCTAGTGTCATTAAATAATAATAATGTGGGTATCGAAATGGTTTGTGTTAAGTTATTAAATTGCAAGGACTTAGAATATGTAGTGTCGGTTTACTGTCCATCGTCCGTACAAACACAACCGTCTGACTGGAATGATATATTCTCATACTTTCCGAATAAAACAATAATAGCGGGCGATTTTAACGGACACCACACTAATTGGTCTGTTCAATCGGATATTCGAGGTACACAAATAATGGATGCGGCGCTAGATAACGACTTTATTTCTATAAACAACGGCCAAGCGACTCGGGTTAAATTAGTGAATGGAAATTTACAACAGACTTCACCTGATGTATCATTTATTTCTTCTGATGTTGCAATAAAATTCGGCTGGCAGATATTTAATGAAAATTTGGGTAGTGACCACCTTATTATTAAAATGACGGCTAACGTATTGACCACCGTTCATATCCATAAAAAACGAAATTTTAAAAATGCTAACTGGGGTGATTATCGCGAAATAGTTTCTGAAAAAATTTTACAATTTAAGGAAATAGCTGTTAATGTTCAACAAATGTATGATTTTTTTATAAATACGATAGAATACGCGGCTAATAAGCATATACCATATTATAAATTTAGTGATCAGCGAGATGAAAAGTTTACACCTAAGAATTATTGGACCCCTTATTTATCGCAATTAGTGGCACAACGAAGATTAGCCCTATCCACTTTTCGCAAAAATCCCACCCCTGATAATTTGAATAAATTAGAAAAAATTACTTTAGAATCCCAGAAACTAATTAAAAAAGCTAAAAATCAGGGTTGGCAAAAATTCTGTAATTCAATTGATGAAGTTACGTCAGCCCCTGAGATGTGGCGTCAGATGAGGTGGATGAAGGGTTTTAAACATCAACGCCCATGTATACCGGCTGAAAAACAAAATGAATTGTTAAAAAACCTAACTCCGGACTACGTTTCTAGTTACTTTAGTTCTAAAAATGAGGTTTTAGAAATTGATTTCAGTAGTCGAGAACTCGAAAATTGCTTAAAAAAGAAGGACACGGCTCCGGGGCACGACGGTATATCTTATTCAATGATTTATAATTTACCCGAAATAGGACAACAGTTTTTACTTAAAATCTACAATTTTGTATTTTCACTCGGTATTGTTCCACTCCAATGGCGTAATATATTCCAAAATATTCAAATAGTCTTAATACAGACATTAAACTAAGACCTATTTCGTTAATATCTTGTATTTGTAAAACCTTCCACTTAATGATTTGTAAACGGTTTGAATGGTTTGTAGAAAGGAACAAGTTACTATCTCCATATACGGTAGGATTTAGGAAGTCACAATCATCTTTAGATGCACTCTCTAGGCTGGTATCTTATATTCAAGTTGGATTTACCAAAAATGCTCCTACAGTCGCATGCTTTTTGGACATTGAAAATGCCTACAACAATGTGTTAATTGAATCGGTTACTTAAGTACTAGATGAAATCCAAATTGGTTCCAAATTTTGTGTTTACCTTTGGTCTTTTATAAGTGAAAGACATTTAATCATTAAGTCTCATAATAGTCAAGGGTCTGAATGTAGGTGGACTAATTAATAGAGGACTAGTTTAAGGGGACCCGCTTTCCCCTCTTTTATTTAACTTGGTTACATACCAAATTTGTCATCAAGTACATAATGTATTAGTGTCACAATATGCTGACGACTTTGTTATTTATATTAGTAACAAACAAATCTCAAAATGTGAACATGCGTTACAAGATGCCCTCAATTGTATTATAGCCTTATTGGGTGAGATTGGACTGACCTTATCGTCAACTAAATCTAATTATTGTGTTTACAGCAGGGGTCGAAGACGAATATTGCCAGCTTTGAAAGTGTATGGTCAACCATTGAATATGATGGAAGGTATTAAGTATTTGGGACTTTGGGTTGATAGAAGTTTGCACTGGAGAAAACATATTAATGAATTAATTGAAAAATGCTCAAAATATCTAAATGTATTAAAAATATTAGCGGGTAGTTCATGGGGAATTCACACCAAACACATGCGTAGATTATATATTTCCATCATAAGAAGTCGGATTGATTATGGCTGTTATTTGTATGATTCTGCTGCAAAGACACATGTTTCTAAATTGGATAAAGTACAGAACCAAGCCCTAAGAGTTGTAGGGGGCTTCATTAAAAGCTCACCAATTCATGTGATGGAAAGCGAATTGCATATACCACCACTGTTTTTGAGGCGGCAATATCTCTCCTATAAGCACATTCTGAAATCTCGATCATGGACAAATAATTTAAACATAAATGTAATTTCTGAATTAAGTTCTCTTATAAATAATAGTTATTGGGTAAATAAAAAGAAACCGTTGCTAGCTTCTTCGCTTAACGAATTAAGTCAGCTGCATATTGTCTCCTCAGATATTCTCAAAATGTTTACTCTCGATGTGTGGGTGTCCGCTATATAAACTAAAGGAGTTATTAAATGTGATCTAGAATATGTCAAACAATCAAAAAAATATTATGACCCTAATTTATTGGTAAATGAAGTGGTAGCAGAATTAAATAATAAGTATTATGATTGGGATAAAATCTTCACGGACGGATCAAAAAATGTTAATGGTGGTGGGGCAGCTTTCTTTCATAAAAAAATAGATTTTACAGCTAGCTTTAAAATCGATAAAAATACTTGTATAATGTCACTGGAACTCATTGCAATATATGAAGCAGTAGCTTATGTTCTCAATCAAAATTTACACAAAGCAGCTATTTTTACCGACTGCAAAAGCGCTTTACAGCATATAGCTCGATGCGCCTCTGATTGCAGAGGTGCATCGATAGCTTACGACATTCTTAAAATTATAAACATTATTAATAAAGACGAAATTAGAATTATATTGCAATAGGTTCCAGCACACATAGGATTACGCGGCAACGAGGAGGCTGACCGGTTGGCAAAATTGGCGATTAACGCAGGGAATGAGGTTTCTTACCTACCTGATCACTGGGAATATGTCTCAAATATCAAGGAGTTTTGTTATGTTAAATGGAAAGATCATTTCAACGAGATTTCGAACAAAAAAGGTATATGGTACAAAGTAATTCAGAGTGAACCTTCTCGCGTGCCCTGGTTTGATGACACTAATTTAAGTAGGAGTTACGTCAAATTAGCTCTAAGACTGCGTTCTGGGCACTTTCCATCAGCAAAATTTGCTTTCCTGATGCGTAAGGCAGCATCTCCAAACTGCGAAGTATGCAACAAAATAGAAGACGTGCAACATTTGCTGATGGAGTGCGTTAAGAACAAAAATGAAAGAGATTCATTGATTAGGGAGTTTGGTTTAAATATTTTAGATCTTGGGCTTATTTTCACTATTTTAGCGAATCCTAAATCAAATATTGCAAAAAAATTGTGTGGTCTAGTACAACAGCTTAATCAATGATAGCTAAATAAGGATCATAAGAATATTGTTATTACATTTTAATTTTAGTAGTGTAATAGTAGTGATAAGGTACAATGGGGTTGGCGTATCCATGTGGATAAAAACCCCCTTTTTTCTTAAGAATAAAAAAAAAAAAAAACTTAGTAAATTAAAATCAAAACGATGTCAAATTATTAAGAAATTATGGGTACATAAAATTACCATATGCACTGACAGAGACAAGAAAAGAAGGAGAAAAGATAGTTAAACCTTTCATAAATAAAATAATATTTTATTATTCATAGCTTTCAGTTCAGTTTTATTTATAAAAATGTGCCAGGGCACTAAAGAGTCTTAAATAAAATAAATGTTTAAAAAAACCCGACTGCAAAAATGTCAACTTTACCTTGCAGTCGGTTAAAAAGACTGAAACGAGACCTTATATACTGTAATTCGGCAATTGGTATTTTTTTTGCAGATTACGACCGCTTCGCGAATACGAATGTACCACCTCGACGAAGAATTATTTTAAAATATTAATTTAATGTGTATAATTGTGTTAAATCTATTCTTTACCTTAAAATCAATGTAATAAGTAACATTCAGTGTTTGTGCCGTGTTTTTGAAATGATAACGTCCATAAATTGATAATTGGATAAATGTTCTACCGGCTGTCAAAGTTTGGATTACGGATTTGAATTCTTCAAACCCGGGGAGTATTTTGTTTTATATCATAGCTTAAAATAACTATATTTACACACTATTCAACACCTGTAAACACTGCTCAGAGTTCTGAGCTACGTCCAAAACACACCGGCACCGTTTATGTCTCCTTTTGCTTGACAAATTGTGGAAGCAGAATCGACGACTAGAACACTCGCCACAGACCTAATTTACACTACAATATTACTGCACACACTTATAATTAAAATTTAACTATATATGCTTCATTAAAACTTGTTACTGTTGTTACCTCTTGCTCAACAAATAAAAACTAGTTTCCTTCTCAAGTTCAACATTTATAATATTTATCTACCAATTAAGTACCTAGTCAGTCTAATAGGTACCTAAGTGTGCCCTATTTTGCATAATAATAAGTATATGTAATAGTAAATTGGAAAATTCTATAAAATCTTACAAACTTTTTCTAGTTACCTACCCTCACAAAGTAAAAGTTAAATCATCATAAGGCAACGAAAAGCAAAAAAAAAAAAAAAAAAACTCAATAATTATTAGCTTTCCAAGCCTATTTATCAGCCAACCTCATTTTTCATACCAGTTCCACTTAACTGTACTAGCTTACTCATTGTTTTTGTTTTTTCCTACTTTTCCAACTTTTCTTTAATTTTCTATACTTTTGGTTCTCACCGTTTCTATATTCTATTTTCAGTAACCAATTTTGAAACCATGCCTGTGATGACCCGTAAGGCTGCCGCTCAGGATATGGAGCTGAAATTGAGAACGGCCCTCGAGGAACTTAGAGAATCGAAACACCTGTGTCAGCAAATGCTACAGGAGAGAGAAGAAAGTGAGGGGGAAATCGAGAACATAGTCCTTAAGAACACATGCCTTAAGCGGGAGCTGGTGGACTTCAGTCAGCAATACCAAGATGTTGCTGATGAGCGCGACCAACTGCGGGTGATCACGGATGGCTTTAAGAACTGTAGCAATTTATATGAGGAGGCTTTATGTAAAGTTAGGGATCTAGAAGATGAATTGGCTCATGCTAATGGTCTTATTCTCAAATTACAGAAGGAAAAGGAATGTGCTCAGGTTAGGGAAACTACTCATTTATACAATGAGTTAGTATTACATTCTAATTGTAATTCACCTTCCTTAATAACAATAGATCTAACTGAAGATTCTTTATTAAAACACAACGATAATCTTAAATTTAGTCAGAATAAAATAAAAAAATATGCAAGACTGAATAAAATCATTACAAAATGCAATAAATTCAAAAAACAACAAAAACACTTTTCCAAAAATATTCAATTGAGGAAAGAACGTGTTACTCTCATCAATCAATTAAGTAATTACCAAATTAAGTTAGAAGATAGTATAAATATTTATCAAATTGATACTCAGCGCTTACAGTCTGTAATTCAAAATCTTGAGTATAAATTAAAGTCTCTATATAGTAAATATGAAAGTTCTAAAAACCAAATTAAGGAACATATCCTTGCTACAAACGAGTTAGTCGACAGTAGACTTGCTGGCTCTTAGCAACACCAAGTGCACCTGTCAGAAGATCCTTCAGCCTGTGGTAACGGAGGACCCGTCCCAGGCTATGGGTACTCAGGATTGTATCCCCTTCCAAGACATTTCTGTTATTGAAAAAGATTCATCTCAAGTGGTACATTCATCAAATAGTAGTTTTTCCAATTGTAGTAGCAAGGTTTGTTTACAATTAATAATGTTTTCAGACAGTATAGGAAGAGGGTTAGGGAAATTGGTTAGAAACAGCCTTCCTTTTCCTTCTCAAAACTTTTGTTCACCTCAGTCTTCTTACCAACGCATACTAGCATCCATATCTGAGAATAATTATGATATGAATTCCATAATAACTATAGTTGTAGGAAATAGTTCAAACCTAACAAATGATGATATCACAGATAGTATCACTGAACTTTTGAAGAATAATTGTAGAAAGATAATTTTGTGTGCTTTTCCATACTTTGAGCACTTATCATATAGGCAAAATAATTACATACACAAGCTAAATATGCATATGCAATTTTTAGTAGGTCACCATAGTGACAAGCTTTTATTTTTTGATATCAACAATTTTGTTGATAAACTTAAGTCGACAAGGAATACTGTGTATCTGCCCATTAGTTTTAGACGTCAAATAGCGAGGCTATTAGCTTTTAATATTAACTCAGACATAATTAGTATGTCGAAGTACTCAGGTTTTAGCACCACAGTTAGTAGTAGTACTAATGCCTTGGTTGCTGGCTCAAACGATTTAAACTAGGCAATAAGACAACAGATGGTACCACATGCAATTTAGCTCAACTTATCAACAAGGTATCTCCTAGCACTAATAAAAATGGAGCTAATCAGAAATCCTTTTTTTTATACCTTCAAAACATACAAGGCTTTTCTTCGAAGCAATTGGAATTTGAATTATTTTTAGAAAAATCAATGTTTGACATTGTTTGTATTAATGAGCATTGGTTAAAGGATTCTGAAATGTTAATTCATTATGATAATTACAGTTTGGGCAGTTGTTTTAACCGAAAATCAATGCTGCGTGGGGGTTCACTTATCTTAATTAAACGGTCTATAAAATTTAAAACTCGAAAAGATATAGTTGAACTGTCGGTTGAACATAACATTGAACTGTCCTGTGTTGAGCTAGATAAGCATGTCATAGTGTGCGTTTACAGACCCCCTAATTATCAAAACTATTCTGTTTTTGAGTCAGTGATGGAAGATGTTTTGGCAAAACTTGCAACTGGTAATAAACTTTTGATTATCTGTGGAGATTTCAATATAAATATTTTAGAAAGTAATTCAGATAGCAGTCGCTTTTTAAATCTCTTTAAGTCTTTCAACTTATCAAATGTGTTCATAGAACCAACCCGATCAACGGCAACGACTGCTACATGCATTGATAATGTTTTTTGTTGCTGCAACTATTTAAAAAAGCTATTATAAATTGTATCCCTTCTGATCATAGTGGGCTAACGGTAACTTTTGAGTCTACCATACAACCATTACAAAGAGTGCAGATACAATCAAGACCAATAACAGCCGGTAAATTAAATAAATTTAACAGCACTTTAGGCAGCAAGTTGAGTAGTCAGGGCTTCACAATGAACAACGATAATATTTTATATAAAGATTTTTTTTCTGTTGTCCAAACTGAGTTCAATAACACTTTTAAAAAGATAACTAAAACTATTTGCCCTAAGTTTTTATTTAGTGACTGGGCGACTAAAGGAGTCAGAAAAAGTCGAGATAGACTTTATGAACTATATGGCCTTAAGCCTTATATTAACACTGAAACTTTTAATAAGTATGTAGCTACCTACTCAAAAATTTATAAAAATACTTGTAAGGTAGCTAAGGCTTTTTACATAAGCAATAAGGTGAAAACAGCAGACAATAAAATAAAGACTTTGGAAAATTATAAATAATGAAACAAACAGGAACAAAAGACATAACACTGATTACACATTGGAGACTACTCAGGGTCTTATTAGTGATAACCAACAAGTTGCTCAAGAATTTGTAAATTTCTTTACCAGTATTCCAATTAAAACTACTGAAGCCTTGAATTCGTCTCCTTCGCTTGCTTTTGATTTGTTACAGGCAAACGTTTCAGCCTGCCCGACTGAATTTAATTTCAAGCATATAAACCCCATAACAGTAATGAAAGCTTTAAAAAAAATCAAGGTTAAATTGACCGAGGATTTATGGGGATTGTCTATCAAAGTTTGTACCTCAATTATTGAGACTATGGCGCCTTACTTAGCTTTAATATTTAATTTGTGTGTGGATCAAGGTGTCTTTCCGGACTTAATGAAATTCAGTAAGGTGATACCACTTTTCAAATCCGGGGACAGTAAAGACACAAACAATTATAGACCAGTATCCGTGTTGCCAGTGTTCAGCAAGGTATTTAAAAAAGTGATGCTTAATCAGATGCTTTATCATTTTAACACCAATAACATCTTGCATGATAAACAGTATGGTTTCACCAGAGGACGTTGTACGACTGACGCTGGTGTTACATTATTGAAGCACATCTTTAATGCGTGGGAAGAGGCACAGGATGCCATAGGCATCTTTTGTGACCTATCTAAGGCGTTTGATTGTGTAAATCACGAAACATTACTTCTGAAACTTGGGCATTACGGGCTGGGCAAAACAGCTTTAAGTCTTGTTAAATCTTATTTAAATGATAGACAGCAGTTAGTTCAAGTAAACGGTGTCAATTCGTCGGGATTAAACGTGAAAATGGGGGTACCCCAGGGCTCAATTTTAGGTCCTTTTTTGTTCTTAGTATATATAAATGATTTGCCCCATTTATTGCAACAAAAACTTAATATGGTGGTGTTTGCCGACGACACCTCTTTAATTTTTAAGATAAATAGACGTACAAATAATCTTGACGTCATAAATAACGCCCTAATGCAAGTCCAAAATTGGTTTACTGCCAATAATCTAGTTCTAAATGAAAAGAAAACGAAATGCATAAGATTTGCCTTACCAAATGTCAAAGGCAGTGATTGTGACATAGTATTGAACGGGGAAAAACTTGAATTCGTCGATAAAACGGTTTTCCTGGGAATTACGCTTGACTCAAGGCTACAATGGGGTCCTCATTTAACATCTCTTGCAGGACGGCTAAGTTCAGCAGCATATGCTGTTAGGAAAATCCGCCAATTTACGGACGTTGATACCGCGAGACTGGTTTATTTTAGTTACTTTCACAGTATCATGTCTTACGGTATCTTACTATGGGGACGGGCTGCAGACATCGAGTCTATTTTTATTCTGCAGAAAAGAGCCATTAAAGCCATATACAAACTCGGACGACGCGATTCTCTAAGGGAACTGTTTAAGAATATTAACATCATGACGGTACCTTGTCAATACATTTACGAAAACATTATGTATGTTAGAAAGAATTTACACCTTTTTAGTAAAAGAGGCGACAAACATAATTATGCTACTCGAAATAGGGACCAATTAGTTCAACCAGGTTTCAGACTGGCTAAAGTATCCTCATCTTTTATGGGGTACTGTTTAAAATGTTATAATAAAATACCTCTCCATATATTAGAACTAAATGAGACAAAATTTAAATCTTGCATTAAACGCACACTATGCAGGCAAGCATATTATAAGTTAGGGGAGTATATTGAAGATAAAAATGCTTGGCTCAGTGCTGGTCCTGCTCCACAGCCACTAGGGCACACAAAGTAATCTGTTAGCATTTGGAAATATTGTTGGACCGGATGAAGATTGTAAGAATGCAATATTTTTCATTGTATAGACTCAATTTATTTAGCATTGTATAATTTCATGCATTAACGGCACATTTGTGAGTACTATTTACCTTAAATTTAAACTATAATGATCATTTTGAGTAGGTCTTAGAATTGAATGTACCCTAGCATTTGGAAATATTGTTGGACCGGATGAAGATTGTAAGAATGCAATATTTTTCATTGTATAGACTCAATTTATTTAGCATTGTATAATTTCATGCATTAACGGCACATTTGTGAGTACTATTTACCTTAAATTTAAACTATAATGATCATTTTGAGTAGGTCTTTGACTTGAATGTACCCTGGCGAATGGGAATGTCATGCTCACTCAAAAGTCTGTCTGATGGTGGCGCGTGCGTTGGATCATTTGGCTCCCTTGAAAATGGTTGAGCCGAATGGTGCTAGCGTATGCGTCATGTTCGTGAACGGGCGCCGTCAGCTGAGACTGGTCATGCCTTGGCTGCCATGGTTTATTTTAATTATTTCTTTGAACTGTTTCTTTTTACTCCGGACTCTTTTATCCTGCACGTCTTTTACATTGTTCTCACATATGTATTATTTTAATATGAATGATGTGACCATAATTTTGTAACAAAATATTATTTTTTTTTAAAAGAGTGTCCGAGGAGTTTCTTGCACGTTCTTCTTCCTTGCCCTTGCCTTGGAACGTGCAAATAGCTTCATCTTTTTGACCGACCGACCTTGACAATTCAAAAGTGCCTGTAAATGGTTTAATTGAAATAAATGCTTTGACTTTGACCATGAATATATTATAACAATTGCCCCTGTAACATCATATTCTATTTGCCATTTTGAGTTACTTCAAAACTGGATATTAGAACTGACAGACAAACAGATAAATAAAAACTAAAAATTAAAAACTAGAAATACCATTTTTCGGCTTCGTAAAAAATCATTGTTGATGTTCTGCACTGCAGGTAGATGGCGCTGTTGAGCATCGCAGTGGAATTTTGGATTTTTAATTGCATTTTTTTTAGAGATTATAAAAAGACTAAAATTCTGACATATTTCAGAAACCTCTGTGGGACAGCATCATACACAAAGAAGGATGCTCATTTTTGACCTGACAATGTATAGAAATGGAATAAATCTTAAAATATAGCTTATTTAATTGTATATTAATTACGCTTATCACAATGTTAAAAGAAACGCAGGAAAAAAAGATTTTTTTACATTTATTTGTGCTGATTCTACGTCAGGACTTAACGTATACGACATATTTTGAACGCATCCAAACCATCCATTTTTTAAAACGGTCCATTTCACATATTGTTGATTGACCATATTTAACTATGTTCCTTAGTTTTATACTTATTTTACATTTAATTCGAACAGTAACTATTTTTTTATTTGTCATGGGATAAAGCAAATTATTTAAAAAGAACAAAAAATTGAATTAAATTAATCGTTCAGTGTTTCATTGAGTGTGCGCAAGTGAAATGGATTTTTTGACATTTGACAGTTCTGTGATTTGCATCGGCGCAGCCATGGCGCAGCCGCAGTCCTTCGTTGTTGCGCTTGCGTCTCGTTGTATACTGTGCCATTTTGTGTGTGTTTCTTCTTATTACGACCCTATTTACCGCCCCTGGACCCCGATATCTTCCTCATCTGACGACCTTTGCTTACCATACCTGATACCGTTGTAAATCTGTTCTGTTGACAATGCCGCCATTAGCAACAAGTCGACGTATACTTTGCATAAACTGCAATGTATGCATAAATACGTTTCGACGTTATCTCGTTCATGAGCTGAACACGAGAGTTATTTCGTTACTTAGCGAGTGGATATCACCAGTAATCGTAAGTATTATATATGCTCTTTATTATTAATCTATAAATAATATTTTATGAATCACATAAAGCTCTTAAAACAAAGTGCAACATAACACATACAACTGTTCGAAAAATGTGTATAAATACAAAGATTATTTACATTAAATAGTCTTAGTTTTGAAATGTTGTTTATTGTTACCTATGTGGAACCATTTTATCAACATAACCTCCTGGTATTGAGCTAGGTATTGAATATTTTGTAATCAAAAGAAGTTTATATTGAGTTTCCTGTTTCAGATTACTGAGGAAGATTACATTTGTGAACCTTGTAATGAACTCCTCATGAGAACCGTCAACCAGCAATTAACAGCAAGCTGTGATGGTGCTCAAGCTTCCGGGTCACCTCAACCAGGACGTAGACAAGTGTGCAGTATTTGTGGACGGTCTACACTTAATCGTCAGAGCCATGCTATTGTTATTGATAATCCATCAGAAGAGCAAAGACAGATTAATGCTGTTATACAAACAAGAATTGCACCACGTCAGGTATTTATGTTTCTTTAATGTTTATTATCTTTTATTTATTTTATTATTTTTATTAATGTTCATTATCATATTTCTTTTGGCTATCAATAATTAGACCTGATAGTGATTGACCTACTATGCTGTAATTTTTTTATTTATTATACATTTATTTACAAGTAACATGACTCAAAGTGTTAGTAACAATATTTCTTAATCTCTATGTTAGTATTCCTAATCTACACATATAACTTAATGTATCTTTAGAATAAAATAAGTAATACTTTTAACATGAAATTAGTAGGTACATATTGTTGTATTTTTGACCTTGAATGTACTGACATGTCTTTTTAATCCTTGAAAAATATACCTGATATTAATTCAATGTTTTCTTTCATAGATATCATCATCTGATAGAATATGCCATGCATGCTGGATGAGTTGCAAGCGTGCTGCCATACGTATTGAGCATGCTGATGATGCCCGTGGAGTTTCAACTACTGAAGAAGTTGAAGTTGAAACAGGTGACTCTGAGCCATACACTGCTGAAACAGTTCATGAAAGTCCTGAAGTGCCTTCTGTTGCATCAAGTGAAATGACAATGCAAAATTATAGACGGGCAGCAAATACTGCTTCTCACTGCCTTTTCCCTCAATGTACTAATATTAATTTGCACAATTTGTCAGATTCATTTAGGGCTACAATACTCAGTACATATAAATATTATATCCCTGTGCACAGCCGTGTTTGTACAGAACATAGACTGAGTAACCAGTGGAGCAATCTCTATGATTCGAGTAATAGCATTAGAACATTTACTTTGCAACAAGTGGAACATATTTTTTCATTTGTCAATGCTTTCAAGCCTTACCTTAATTTCACAAATGTAGAAGCTATCCAAGAAATTGAAGATAACATATTTTTCTTTTGGACTGGAAGGTCTAAACAAGATTTTTTCACCCTTATTAATGAAGTTCCCCGCATACAAGGAATGCACAATGGCCTTTTGGGATTAGCTGCATTGTTAATCAAAATGAGGACCGGTGAATCAGATGTTCGCTTGGCTACATTATTGGATGTACCGCGTAGTACATTAGAGAGGCTAATGAACAAAAGCAGGGAAATCCTGGTTCAAGATTTTATACCTATGCACCTGGGTATTACTCACATATCAAGAGAAAGTCTATTTGACCATAATCTAACAATACCAAATAGTATTTACAATGAGAACTTAACAAATGCTATTATTGTTTGTGATGGCACATACATAAATATAAATAAAAGTTCAAATTACTCCTTCCAAAAGGATACATATTCATTACACAAGTATAAAAATCTGTTAAAGCCATTTTTATTTGTGGCATGTGATGGTTACATCCTCGATTGTTTCGGTCCATACAAGGCTACCACATCCGATGCCGACATAATGATTTCCCTCTTTGATTTTGAAAACGCTCCTCTTAGATTATATTTTCAAGAAAATGATGTATTCATATTGGATAGGGGATTCCGTGATTCCATAAGAATGCTGGAAGGTTGCAATTACCGGCCATACATGCCGGAATCTCTACTAGAAGGCGAACACCAACTAACAACACAGCAGGCCAACCGGAGCCGCTGTGTAACAATATGTCGTTGGGTAGTTGAGGCAGTAAATGGACACTTTAAGGGTTGGACCACATCTGGCAGCACGGAATCGCCTTTTTCCGTCGCCCTTTCTCTTTCTGTCGCTTAGAACTGCCATTTGCTAGACCGAGACAGAAAGCATAATGCGATAGCACGCGGCGGAATCCTCGAGGCGATCGGCATCACGGACAAAATGCAATGGTCGCAGGGAGACTCCGGAACGCTGAAGCGCGCGATAGCATGCTAACGCATCCTTTCACCGCCGATCACTTGCTATCGCATGCTGTCTCACTCTATCGTACAATGGCGCACGCGGCCGCTCGTCAGCTCAGTGCAGCCTGTTCATTCATGCCGTACGGATGGAAATAACAATGACTGACGAAAATTTGATAGTTTTAGTGCAGAAATATCCTTGTCTTTATGACATGGAGTCGGCGGAATACAGTGACCAACACCGTAAAGAGAATGCTTGGGAGGAAATAGGGAAAATAATAAATCTCAGGGGTAAGTATTTTTATGAATTCGATTTATTTTTTTTAATTTGTAGGTAAACACACATATTAAAGAGAAATGTATTTATTATTCTAATAGATACATATTATTTATGCTAGACGCAGTCGTAAGACTATTTATTTCCCTGGGTCAAGATATAGTAATTGATAGTCTAATCTATTACTGCAATAATGATAAACGCGTAATTTTTAGTTTATCATGTCCTATGTACCCTCTCATACTGCCAAGTTAGACTTCCAATATCGGTATTAAAATATCTTTTAAAATTTTCTCTAACCACAATCGCACTCATGTTATTATCATTTCCTACGATTGGCATTAAATTCTGCAGAGCCCGTTCTACGTTAGGTGTTGACGCATTATTATGTGATGTTCTAGGTTGACGTCCTCTTTTGTTCAAAAAGTTATGTAAACTAATGGTAGCTAAAACTACTTTTATTAATTGGTTAGGCTCTAAACGAATTCTTCTGGAATATATGTCGAACCTCTGCGTCAAAATTCCGAAAGCACACTCCACTATCCTTCTAGCACGGCTAAGTCTATAATTATATATTTTGATTTCATCGTTATTGCGTGCTTGCTCAGCTGGATAAGGGCGCATGAGATTGTAATCCAAGGGAAACGCCTCATCACCTACGAATACATGTGGCATGGAATCAGCAGTACCAGGTAAACATTTTACTGGGGGTATGTTCAGTGTACCATTCATAAACTTTCTCCCAAATTGAGAGTTTGAGAAAATTCCTGCATCACTATTTTTACCGTAGGAACCAACATCCACAATAACAAAATTATTTTCTGCATCTACAACTGCTAGTAGTACTACACTGAAAGTTTTTTTGTAATTAAAAAACATGCTACCACTATTTTGAGGTGCTTGGCACACAACATGTTTCCCATCGATTGCGCCGACGCAATTAGGAAAGTTCCAAATTGTTGCAAATTTGTCTTCTATTGCTTTCCAATCTTCTGTAGTTGGTGCCTGTACTACTATCGGCGATAATATATCCCATAATGCTTGACTTGTTTCCAATACAATTTGACGAGCTGTTTCCTTCCCCATTCGATAATCATATGCTATTGATTTCAGACTGTTTCCATAAAATAAATACCTGCAAGAAAATTAGTGTCTTATCAATCATATAAATGTGCCTACTTGCCTACAATTTTATTTTCTTATTTTCAGTTGAAGATTGCAAAAAAAAGTGGACCAGAATTAGAGAAAACTATAGGAAGGCTTTAAAAAAAAGACAAACTCCCAGGAGTGGCTCTGCGGCAACAGTGACTCGTCCTATAAAATATGAAAACATTCTTTCATTTTTAAATAAAAATTATAAGGACAGAGCCACAGTTACAAACTTATCACCAACGTCTCCACCACAAGCACAAGACTTAACAGATAATGAGAGTCAGTCAACTGAAACTACAGCTTATGATTCAAGTACACATCAAACAAACAATCGTAGTAGATCAAGCGAGTCATATACAGGAGAACAAAGTCTAGCAAAAGTATTAGATAATTATTTAAACAGCAACAAGGCCAAGGAAAATAATGATCCCATAACAATGTTTTTCTTAAGTATGACACAAACGGTCAAAACATTTCCTTTAGAGATACAACTGGAAGTGAAGAAAAAAATATTTGAAATTGTAAGTGATGCGGAATCTGCCTTACTTCGTACTTATCACCCTAGTACTCCTCATTTTTCAAGCTATGGTTATACTAGTAATATAGCGAGTACAACGACGTCGTCTGTGGGGTATGCATCAACTGCAACGAAGTTTTCTGCGAGATATACACCAACTACAACGACGTCGTTGGAAGGGTATACACCAACTACAACGACGTCGTTGGAAGGGTATACATCAACTGCAACGACGTCTTCTGCGAGATATACACCAACTATAACGACGTCGTTGGAAGGGTATACACCAACTACAGCCACGTTGTCGTCGACATACAATGAACAGTTTGATGATTCTACCTACTAAGAAAATGGCAAAATTATGTGTGTTCAATATCAAACACTTATTTGATATTGAAGTTGTGATTATTAAATTATTGTTGTTGTTTCCCATGGATGATTAAACTTGTGATATTGTTATTTGAGGAGAAAAGCGTTTACTTATTGTAGTTGTGATTATAAATAAAAAGTTGTTAATTGTTTCTCAGATTTGATTAAAGGATTAATTAATAATAGTGTATTTTACTTACTTTAGACAAACACACAATCTTTGTTTCACTGAGATGCACTTCCGGAACTTTGAGTTTTGCTTTTGAAGAGTAGGCTGCAGTAGGTCAACTAATTCATTAAAATCATTTAAAGTCATTCCATAATAATCTACGAAACTATCTGGATATGTTACTAAATCCGGAAAATGCGTAAAATATTGTCCATGAACCGCTCTCTGCTTCCAAAAAGGATGAACCCAGTATCTCCGTTTTATTTTGCGAATGCGTTTCTTTTTATTATTTTGATTTTGCATTTCTTGCAAAATACACGCTAGAATCACTGCTCTCTCTTCCGTGGTCCTATCCATCTCGCGCTTGAAACTAAACTGATCATGAAAGAACGCGGCAGTATGCCACCCATGCTGCAGCATGCTGACGCGTGCGATCGCCTTTTTTGTTTGCGGAATACGACAGCGCGCGTTCGCATCGGCAGCATACTGCAGCACGTGGTAGCACAGGCGGAACAAATGCGATTCCGTGCTGCCAAATGTGGTCCAACCCTTAAAGGGACTTTAAGCTCCTGAGGCAAGACTATTTTAATAAATCAGTCCCGAACATGATGCAGAATTTCCAAATAGCTGCCAGTTTACTAAATAGATTTGGTGTTCGTTTTCAGGATAGAAATGATGCTAATGAAATTGCGACGATTATTAGAGAGAGAATTAATTTTGAAAATAATTTAGCCTTATTAGTTGAACAACTTAACATGAATAGAAGATCAACTGCGTTTCAGAGCATTACTGCTGACCGAGATAATTTATTTTTCTTTCCTAGATTAAGTTATAGTGAATTAATATTATTTGCTCTAGGTACTTACCAAATAAGACAAGCAAGGTCATACTATGGAGAACATATAAGATTTCACGGATCACATCGTATAGAAGTATGTAGGGATACACAAGACTTTTCTCAATATAATCTTAGAGGAAGTGATGATAAAACACTAATAAGAGGAAAAATTAAGTCCAGGCACATTTCAAGAAAACAATACTATGTCTATATTTTAGTAGAAAATAATGTGCCTGGCAGAAACGGAATAGTTGAATATTGTTGCAATTGTTTGGTCGGTCGACGTACCATCGGATGTTGCGCTCACGTGATGACGGTAGTGTGGTACCTTGGATGGGCTAGGTACGAAAACAATATATCTGCTCCAGCAGAATTTTTGGATGACGTAGTTATAAGAGATTTGGATGAAAATGATGAATATTAATAAACTATTCTCCACTGTAACATAGTGTTATTTACTTTTCCCGTTTCATTCAACAGGTATGTAATTAGGTTGGTAAATAAGTGCCAACAATTTTTGACAACAAGAATTGAGTTAGGCTTTTTAGAGGTTTATAGAAAATATCTGACTAGATAAGGTGTCTTATCTAGTCAGATATAGTTTCATATACCTCTAAAAAGTTGTACTTACATAGTAGTACATAAGAGAAGGTACCTACCTACTACTATTTTATACTGTTGTGTTATTATTATAAATTAATTCATCTAGTTAGTATATACCTAGGTAGACTTTATTAAATTATGCAATTATTAAAGTATGTACCTACTTATTTAACCACAAATACCTAGTACTTGTGGTGTTAGCCAGTAGGTTGGTACCTAACCAAATGTTAGTCTTAGAAAATAAATAATTTGTCTTGGAGAATGTAGTTTTTCAACTCGACACTCATTTTATAGTGACAATCATGGAGTCTTAACACTTGACTTAGGGGCACTTAGGGGCACTATCTATCTAATACTAATTACTTATTACCATTTACACCAAAGTTTCAAGGAATTAACTGAGTAAAAAAGATGTTTTAGACCATAGTTAGCTAAATATTCATATTTTAGACTAAACTTCGAGCGTTATTAATTAGTTCATGCAAGTTTGTTTCATTATTTCTGGTGATGGCAAATCCTAACCTAAAAAGAAACATTAATGTTTTTTGAACTTCGTGGCGTTTTAATTACCGAAATGAATATTAGACATTCCTTTCTAAACTTACAGGAAGTATTTCTACTATATCTTATAACTATACATATACTTTCATCATCAGGTTTTTAAATGTATGGAAGGTGGGCATTGTTCTTTCATTTTATGTAATACCTAGCCCTTTGGATTTGGAAAATTAATCAAAACTTCGAGAACCCACAAACGTGTGTTTGTTTCATAATAATAATTATTATTATCAAAAGACAATATTTTTTTATTATGTTGGTACGCCATTGTCTAGGCAACTGTTGCGCCCTCTCCCCCTGTAACAAGGGTACGTTCGCATGACTTCGTTTCCAATATGAAAGCTCGACTATACATATAGTTCTGACTCTGTCTATCAAACCGAGCTAGTGGGCAATGGACAGTCGGATAGAAAACTGCTTCATATTAAGTAAGTAAATTTTTGTTATATTGAAATTACGGAGTGGCGCGCGCGTTTTGTAGGTAGCTAGGGAAGGATGTGGGCACACATTGTGCATATGTTTATGTTATTTGATAATGTGTAAAAATATGAACATAGTATCCAATTCAAATAAATATCATGTGCAAAACGAGTAATTTTACGTTACATTACTACTGTTACTAGGTATATATCAAAAACATTCGTGCTAGGCGCTCTGAGTTTAAATTGATGATAAATAACCGTTTTATTCAAAGAATTACTCATATTATAAATAATGAATTTTTAATCTAAAACATAAATTTTGTCGCCATTTCTCAAGTTTGAACAGTAACAAGTATGAGCGTGGCTGTACCTAACATGCAAACCGTTGCCCGCGCTCTGGCAAGCTCCGGCCGGCAGTATCATTTGGCGAGAGCTTGCGATCGGAGGTACGTTCCAGTCACCAGTAAATTTCGGAATCAGGAAGGACTCTGATTGAACCAACCATGACGACCACGGCGCACGGTGGGTCGAAACGATGATTTTAGTGACTTAGGGATCAACTTCGTTTTTTTACATTTTTCTTTATGCGGATCGATAGAGCTCATTAACCTCAATAATAATTGTTCTGATGCTTTTTTTCCTAAACTTGCTCCTTTGGGTGGAAAAATGCATTTTGTTATTTTTTTGTATGGAGCGGATCAAATTAAATTAAATTCCTGCTAAGTGGCGAGTGATCCCGCTTTGAAACTATATTTTTCTTAAAGCTTGTCCAGTCTACTATCATTTGATGCTTTGAACATTTGCATAAAGTTGCAACACTGCCAAATAAATGGATCGAAAAAAATGAAAAAAATACATTAAATAAAAAGCTTCATTTTTATTTTTGGATGTTCTTTTAAGTTATAATTGATATGGAATAGTACCTAAGTCAAAGCACTTAATAATTCACATAATTACTTAAAGACTAACGACAATACATTTAAAGATACCTAATTTCCTTGAATTGATTAAGTACGTATTATTTAAAAATGTGGATGCTTTGAACATTTGCATAAAGTTGCAACACTGCCAAATAAATGGATCGAAAAAAATGAAAAAATACATTGAATAATTTTTATTTTCTTAAGTTCTTTTAAGTTAAAATTGATATGGTATGGTAGTAAAAGCACTTAATAATTCACATAATTACTTAACAACTAACGACAATATATTAAGGTTCGTTATTACCTTAAATTTACTAATTACGTATTACTTAATCATTTATCTATAAATTTCTATTTGTGTTTAATGACGGTAATTAGCTTCACTTTTTACTTTATAAAAAACAATGTTTTTCACTTTTAGTCATTACTTTAATGTTAATGAGGGTAATTCGTTAATGAGGGTAGTAGAAAAATTAGTTACCATTTGATTGTCATTGGGAGTATAAAATGACCATATTTATTATATATTTACTAGTGTTCGTTTATTCGTACTACTATTAACATCTAGAGATTGTGATCGTCCCTTTTCGTTATAATGGAAAATTTAGTTAACAATATAGATTTATTTATGATTTTAAGAGAGCAGCTTAAGTCGCTGTCAGATAGTAAAAAACTCTTCCAATACCTACAACATAAAATAAACGTGACGCAAGAGAACAGTGTTGAGCTCCAAAAATTCTGTACGCGCTTTTGTTCAAATATAAATGCAAGATGGGAACGAAGTAGTCGCACGTTAGCACCGTTTTTAAGAAGAAATGGTGATTGGTTAGAAAGTGCGATAAACTGGCCCGAAGGAGTAATACCTGAAACTGTGAACACTGAACAGGAAAGGCTCGAGATTTGTGATATTGAAGATGTTGAAAATCTACCACCATCTACTACAGAAGCTTCAACATCTACATTTACACCTCGAAAACCTTTCGAAGAATTGGGCTCCAGGCAAAAACGAAGACGCGTTGATCAAATAAACCAATCGCTTTCGTTATCCCCGGATGAACTGAAAGCTACTACAATTGCTAGTTTAAGAAACACTGGAAATGAGGATGTAGGAAAAATAATGAACCATTTGCTAAATCACCCCGAAGATCTAGAAAAAGTTAAGCAGTGTTTAAGTGCAAATAAAGCAAACAGTAGTACATACTCACCCGATAAGGCACTGGCTTTATTAGTTTCACTTAAATTAAGTAAGTGGCAATATATAAGCCTAAGAGAAGCAGCAAGTGAAAATGGGTCTGATTTATACCCTTCTTATTATAAAATTAAGAAAGCAAAGTCAAAATGTTATCCAGGGAAAGAAGACATAACCATAACTGAAGAAGGAGCTGCTATTAAACTGCAAGCATTACTCAACTTGACGGTTTCTAGGCTTTTAGATGTAATTGCTTTGGATTTGGACTCGGCAACAGAGTTACTGCTTATAAGCAAATGGGGCTTTGATGGAGCCTCAGGTCAAAGCAATTACAAACAAAAGACTGAGACAGAGTTTGATGACTCTACTATTTTGATGGCCAGTCTAGTTCCTATAAGGCTTCAACAATCTAATGGAACAATTGTTTGGGAAAACGACCGACCATCATCGACTTTCTATTGTCGTCCGATAATGTTTAAATTTACCAAAGAAACCCAGACAACAGTGGCAACTATAAAGGGTAATATAACAGAAGAAATAGAAAGACGTCAGCCAACAAGAATCCACCAAGTAGAAGTTAAGCATGAATTGTACCTGACGATGATAGACGGCAAAATAACATCATATTTGTCGGATACATCTGCAGCTGTCTGTGATATTTGCAAGGCAAAACCGTCAGAGATGAACAATTTAGAGGCTTTTTCTCAAAGAGAAAAAAACGAGGAAATGTACCAGTATGGTTTGTCATCCTTACATGCCTGGATAAGATGCATGGAGTGCTTACTTCATATCGGTAAATATAATTTTATTACTTCATATTTTTTCATGTTTGTAGTTTCCTGTGAGATTATTTTTAAGTGACATTTCTTTTTGTTTGCAGCTTATCGTTTGGACTTCAAAAAATGGAGTTGCAGAGGCGACGACAAAGAAAAACTGTCCCTCAGAAAGAGTGCTATACAGCAAGCATTTAAGAGAGAATGCGGTTTACTCATCGATATAGTCAAACAAGGAGTAGGCACAACCAATGATGGCAATACTGCCAGAAGATTTTTCAGGGATGCAGCAACAACAGCCCGCATAACAGGGATTCGTGAAGATTTGATAGAAAGGTTTCACGTGATTCTTCAAACCGTTGCATCTGGAGAGCGCGTAGACCTTTCTAAGTTTTCCGAATTTTGTAAAGATACGGCAGAATTGTACGTTACCTTGTATCCCTGGTATTATATGCCTTCCAGTGTACATAAATTGTTGGTACATGGTAGTGATATAATAAAGAACTTTGGTGTCATACCTATAGGGAAACTGTCGGAAGAGGCAGCGGAAGCTCGTAATAAAGATTTTAGGAAATATAGAGAGAGTCATTCTAGAAAGGTAAGTAGAACGGCGACAAATGAGGATATTTTACACAATCTTCTTTTGTCGTCTGATCCAAAGATCACAAGTTTACGGCCTCGATTGGCGAAACAAAATAGAATGGTTCTCTCTCCAAAAGTCAAAGAGCTTCTGCTGAGTTTTCCTTCAGAATCCGATTTAGATTTTATTGATGTAGATAATTTACAAGATAGTCATAGCGATAGTGAATAAGATTATTGGTAGATTGTAAGTTCCTTGATTTTTTTTTTATTAGTTTGTATGTCATGACTGAAAGGAAATAGTAAATTTGTTGTTGTATATAGCTAGTTTTAAGTTTTTACCTTTAGTAAATTTGTATTTGCATGTATCTTTACTTACTATTCAGTATTTAATCTAATTTAAAAGATTTTATAAGTACATTAAATAAACAAATAGATCCACATTTTTAAATAATACGTACTTAATCAATTCAAGGAAATTAGGTATCTTTAAATGTATTGTAGTTAGTCTTTAAGTAATTATGTGAATTATTAAGTGCTTTGACTTAGGTACTATTCCATATCAATTATAACTTAAAAGAACATCCAAAAATAAAAATGAAGCTTTTTATTTAATGTATTTTTTTCATTTTTTTCGATCCATTTATTTGGCAGTGTTGCAACTTTATGCAAATGTTCAAAGCATCAAATGATAGTAGACTGGACAAGCTTTAAGAAAAATATAGTTTCAAAGCGGGATCACTCGCCACTTAGCAGGAATTTAATTTAATTTGATCCGCTCCATACAAAAAAATAACAAAATGCATTTTTCCACCCAAAGGAGTAAGTTTAGGAAAAAAAGCATCAGAACAATTATTATTGAGGTTAATGAGCTCTATCGATCCGCATAAAGAAAAAAGTAAAAAAACGAAGTTGATCCCTAAGTCACTAAAATCATCGTTTCGACCCACTGTGCGGCGGCTTCATCTTCATCATCTTCCGAACTATCAGACTTCGAAGACTCAACTTCGAAAATGGAAATTGTTGTCATCCCGAAGAAACTGAGGGAACAACTTTCTCAAGAGCTGGAAGAAGAAGAAAGGGCTGCTGCTGCAGAGACCGTTCCGACATTGCACGTAGAAACTACAGAGCAGATTGGGGAGGATGGCAAGAAACGGAGCGTCAGGACAGTTCGCTTCAAAAGGAACGCCCGTAAGTACATACCTATCTTATTAATCATATAGAAATTATGTGGATACTTCTCGATAAGTCTCACATGCCCGATTCGACAACATGACAAAAGTTTAAAAAAAAACTGAGCACAAGTGGCGTTTGGTCAAGATTTTGATCTTAATACATCAATTTCAATTTCAATCTTTATAGCAAAACACAGTACATTATTATACATTCCAGCTGTTAGGTGAATGCGCAGTTCACTGTATTTTACCAATAAATTTAGGTATGCAAATTTATTACTTAAATTATAAATGTCACTAACGATTATAAAATCATAGGTACCTATTTGGCGAGAGCTTGCGATCGGAGGTACGTTCCAGTCACCAGTAAATTCGGAATCAGGAAGGACTCTGATTGAACCAACCATGACGACCACGGCGGCTTCATCTTCATCATCTTCCGAACTATCAGACTACGAAGACTCAACTTCGAAAATGGAAATTGTTGTCATCCCGAAGACACTGAGGGAACAACTTTCTCAAGAGCTGGAAGAAGAAGAAAGGGCTGCTGCTGCAGAGACCGTTCCGACATTGCACGTAGAAACTACAGAGCAGATTGGGGAGGATGGCAAGAAACGGAGCGTCAGGACAGTTCGCTTCAAAAGGAACGCCCGTAAGTACATACCTATCTTATTAATCATATAGAAATTATGTGGATACTTCCCGATAAGTCTCACATGCCCGATTCGACAACATGACAAAAGTTTAAAAAAAAACTGAGCACAAGTGGCGTTTGGTCAAGATTTTGATCTTAATACATCAATTTCAATTTTAATCTTTATAGCAAAACACAGTACATTATTATACATTCCAGCTGTTAGGTGAATGCGCAGTTCACTGTATTTTACCAATAAATTTTGGTATGCAAATTTATTACTTAAATTATAAATGTCACTAACTATTATAAAATCATAGGTACCTTTACTGTAAATTAAAATTCCAAACATACAATTTCATAAATATGATCCAAACCAATTATTCAAATAAAAAACAATGTCATCAATTATCATTTAAAAATTAAAACGTTTATAGTGTTATAAATTAAGATCAAAAAGTAATGTCAAAGAATAAAATTAATGTCATAATACGATCAATGTCAAAATAAATAATAAGAAAGTGTGAGTTTTCCACGAAATGTCTATCCAATTTCAACCCCAAGAATTTTGTAGTTGTCGTTTCTGAAATGGTACTGTCTCGAAATTTTATGTCCAATTTTTTATGAATGGTCCTTTGTTCAAAAGTCATTAATTTAGTTCTGTCAATATTAATTTTTAAATTATTCGCTTTCATCCATTCTATTAATACTTGGAGACTGTGGTTAATCTCTCCCTTAAGTGTCGTTCCATCACTATTATCTTTAAAAACGACTGTGCTATCATCAGCTAACAACATCATATGGTGATGTGTGTGACTAGGCATGTCATTAACGTAAATTATGAACAATAAAGATCCTAAAATCCCATCTTGGGGCACACCATAGTTATTTGCTCTCTGACTCGATACATACGTAAGCTCAGTTTTTGAAGTAATGCAGACCTTTTCTATTTTCGTTACTTGTTTTCAATCGGATAAGTACGATTTCAAAAGTTTCAAAGCATTGCCCCTTACTCCATATCTTTTCAACTTCTTTAAAAGTATTGTTCTATCCGCAAAATCAAATGCCTTGCTCATGTCCATGAATAGAGCGGCCACCGGACTTCTGTTATCAATGCCAGTTGTTTTCCTCAAAGAGATTGAAAATTGCCATGTTTATATTCTTTTTCCTTCTAAAACCATACTGTTCCTCAGAAAAGATTGTTACGTTCAAAGAATGTATATAAACTGCTGTATATGACTTTTTCCAGAATTTTAGAGAATATGGATATTAAGGCAATAGGCCAATAGTTGGCTGGGTCATGTTTATTACCTTTCTTGTGTATTGGTTTTATAACGGTTAATTTCAACCTATCCGGAAATACATAATAAATATGTGCTTAGAATCGGGTGTAACTAAGTACTGGTGCTATAATAGTTGAAACAGATATAATAGTATTTGTTGTAATGTTATCATAACCAGAGCTTTTTGTGTTGTTTTATGAATTGATTACTTTTAAGATGTCAGGGGGAACAGTCGGCATTAAAAATAAAGAGTCAAGATGCATGTCAAATTTTAAATTTTGATTACTAGAATTAATAAGTATTAGATACTAATTCAATTTCGTCAATAAAGTAGTCATTAAAAGTTTGGGAGATAATTTTTGGGTCAGTTATGTTTTCGTCATTTATTCTCAGTATTTGTATCCCTTTAACCGGTTTTATTATTCTTGCTGTTATTTATTATTTGCCAGGGAGCTCAGCTTTTATTGGAAGCATTATTAATCGCTCTGGGCGGAGCGGAAGGGAGTGTCGGACTCTTACTGACTAAAACCCGTCCTTGTTCCTAGTTGCAACAACACTCCAACGCAAAGCCAGGGCTGCCACAATAGTCATACAACAACACCACAAACAGGTAGCCATGCGAATTTGATTTTTGGTAAGTATATTTTTTTTTTTAATTTTGTTGAGTGACAAAATATTAAGAGTAACAGGAAATTTTGTTTTAGTCATAATGGGAAATAAAACCAAGCTATTTAAAGGAAAAAGAAGTAACAAGAAAAATGCCAGAATATTGTTTTAAGGCTCGTGCTCCTAAAAGGTATTTATGCTATACTAATAATGGGTATTTTATGTACTTTAGTTTTCTTTATTCTATTAAGCTTTGCTATGAATTTTGCATGATCAAGAACAGTGTATAGGCATGAATATTTAATATAACATTTAAAAATAAGTTACTTATATTACCAATTTCTAAAATACTGCCTGTTCATTTTATTCACTCACTTATAAATCTGTATGCTTGCTTTCAAATAACAAGGTTTGTGTGCTTACTGGTGTATGGTGTAACTTCCAGGCAATGTACAGAAAACTCAAATGATGAGTTTTGGACGGAAAGCTTTGAGGCTGAAATTCCGCAAGAAGCGAGCAAAGTTTTTGAAAATGCACAGAAAACTCAATGTACAGAAAACTCAAATGATGAATCGTGGACGGAAAGCTTTGAGGCTGAAATTCCGCAAGATTCCGCGAGCAAAGTTTTTGAAGGTCGGAGAATTATCGATTTCCAATATTTTTTAGATCAAATCAAAACACTGTCTAACCATAATAAAGCAATGGGATGTACCATTGATAATTTACAGCCACTAAAAGAACACAAAATCGGTTTGGAGTCAACATTTTTGATGAAATGTAATATGTGTAACGTGGAGTTAAAACTATCAACATCAAATAATTGTACATCTAATATGGATGTAAATCGCGGCTCGGTCACCGGAGCTATAATGACAGGGATAGGAAATTCAAACCTAAATGAAATTTTGGCATCTATTGATCTGCCAATATATTCACAAAACCTGTACGCAAAATGTCATGATGAATTAGCAACATGGTGGAAATCAGCAGCAGAAGACAGTATGCAAGAGGCTGCTAAGGAAGAAGCTGCTGAAGCTATTAAATGCGGCGACATGAAAGATGGAATTCCCATCCTCACTGTCATAGCTGACTGCTGTTGGTCCAAAAGATCATATAAAACTAATTATTCGGCTTCGTCAGGCGTTGCTGCTATTATTGGATACAAGACCGGTAAAGTATTATACATGGATGTGAAAAATAAATACTGCGTAATATGTGCCCGAGCAGCAGTCAAAAGTGAGCCACCTGCTAACCATGAATGTTTTAAAAATCATATCGGATCTTCGTCAAGTATGGAGCAATCCGTTATTGTCGAGGGTTTTAAGACTCTGTTGCTAGGCAAAACGTCATATACGGCACACTGATAGCAGACGGTGACGCAAGTACATTCAAAAAAATCCTAGAATGTAGGCCTTATTCAAATTTTCAAGTACAAAAGATCGAATGTACAAATCATCTACTGCGTAATTACTGTGGAAAAATACTAAATGTTAGCAAAGACACATCCATCCCTTTAACTGAAAGAAGATTGCTAACAGCAGACCGCCAAAAAAGACTTCGCACAGCCGTAAAATATGCAATAAGATTTCGAAAAGCACAGAATGTGACTCTTTCTGAAAAAATTATAAATTTAAAAAAAGATATTTTGAACAGTCCAATGCATATTTTTGGCAACCACAATGCTTGTGAAAATTATTACTGTATAGGAACTCGAAAAGCTGAAGAGAATGTGGTTCCAAAAGTTAGGACTTTATTAAAAAAAATATTAGGACATACGGCCCAGTTAGCTTTTCATTCGAAAAGTTTACTCTACAATGTTACTAACAACAGAGCTGAGCAGTTTAACAGCATTGTAGCTAAATTAGTCGGTGGCAAGCGCGTAAATTTTTCACTAAAAAATTCTTATGCAGCTCGATGTCATGCCGCAGTTGTGTCATTTAATTCCGCAAGACCACAGTACACACTTTACAAATCCAAATTCCTCAGGAGTCCAGGTAGGTTTTTTTTATGCGGTACGTTATTTCATACAATCAAAATCAATCGCAATGAAAAAAGTTTAGTTAATCTTTTAGATTTATGAATTGTATGTACGTTTACATACAATGCATAGGTCTTTGTAAAAGTTCTAGGTTATATTAATGTTATTGGACATACGCAATATACTGCATAATGCATACAAAGTCTCAATAAAAATAATACAATCGGGTTTGGGTTTCGTTAAAGGACTTAAAAGATTGTATAAAATGACGCTCTTACTATATATATTGTATTTGAATAATCAACGCTTTTTGGCAGGAACTTCATTGAAACGAATTGCAACAGCTCGATTAAAAAGAAAAGCAAAAGAAAAATCTTGCCCTCGTCCTAAAAGGAGACTAAATTTTGAACATGAAAAAAAAGATTACGGTGAAGAATGTCAACGACCAGACATGACTGAGGAAGATTACGAAGTTGCAAAAAATATGTTCCTGCTAAATCTTCAAGAGCAGGTAACTTGTTCTTATTTGACTTAACACAATGGACACATTTGCATTTGCAAAACAAAATAATAATGAAATACTTTGTGTTTAATGGTGCTCCCACATTGCCGTTAGAAAATGTTTAATAACGTTAGTAAACATTTGTTAGCAAACATTTAATCACAAATAAATTTTCATGTTAGAAAATGTTTAGTAATGTTAGTAAACATTTTATAACAAAACAAATTATAACAAAATAAAACATGTGTTATCTTTTGTTTGTAAACATGTGTCACTGACTCTGGCAGAGCCACCATCAGGGATTTTCATTTTGAAAACACAAAAAAATTGTCGCTAATTAGTCGAAATTTGTCGCCAAATATCAGAATTTGTCGGTCACTGGTTCAAAAGATATAAGGGTTTATAGGTGGCCGATCTGGAGAGTCTCCCCAGCAGGGCCACATTTATATCTCAAAAACTAGGGCACCTAGCAAATATCTCTTTTCTCCCATAATTTGTCGCCAATTAGTCGGAATCAGTCGCCAAATATCAGAGTTTGTCGGTCACTGGTTCAAAAGATACAAGAGTTTATAGGTGGCCGATCTGGAGAGTCTCCCCAGCAGGGCCACATTTATATCTCAAAAACTAGGACACCTAGCGAAGATGTGTTTTCTCCCATATTTTGTCGCCAATTAGTCGCAATTTGTCGCAAAGTTACAGATTTAGTCGGTGTGTAATTAAAAAGATATTAAAGAATTCAATTTCCCCATACAGTGGTACAAGCGAGTACAAAATACTTTATGTAGTTTCTAGACAGTATCTATGACGTCTTATGGAGGAATGTTTGTTTCGAATTAAATAAATGTAAACTTATTCTATAATTTCAACCCACCATAGGAAAGCTGTATTCATTACCTATAAACAAATCTACAATACATATAATTATGTAATTATTTATCTAACACAATGTGCACTTACCACTTAGTCGCTGGCAGATAGATCGCTGCGCTCCGTTTCATTTACGGTAAGTAAGAAAGAGATAGATGCGCGTGTACAGATGAGCTGCTTCGAACGAGTTGCCCGTCACGTAAGTTGAAGTCAGCCAGTTTAATTAAAGTGGAACTTATTATGAATAGTTACGAACTCGAGTGTTGTTATCTCTAGGTATTCCGAAAATACAAAAACGGAGAAACGAGCGAGATATAACGAGGGTGTCACCTGCTGTACGTCACGGGTGCGGCGCGTCGGCGTTCGCGCCCGCCGCTCAAAGTAGCTACTTAAAAAAAAATAGGTAAACAAACAAACTTGCTCTAAAGGATTTTTTCTTTAGTCATCCACCGGAAGTACAGCGAGAAGGTTTGTTTGTGTGAAAAATTAAAAGAACAATTACGAATACGGGTGTTTAAGTGCATTGAACAAGTTAGTGGACAATTTGAGAGTGTTTTGAAAAGAGGACACCGTATGAGTGCAGATTAATATGTAAGTTACCTTGATTTTTCACGTCACTAGCGTGTTTGTGTGTGCGTCCTTAGATACCAATACCGAGGCGCTACCTGCTAAAGTAAGCCGTCGATGTCCATATATTATTTAGCTACAATTAGGATAGCTAATTTAAATAAAAACAATACTTAGGTGTTTCAGTGCATAAATTATGATTGTAACTTAATTTTCTAATTGGGGTGTATCAGGCAGGGTGTGCATTATTCCAGTTACATGTTGTTTATCCTCGCGAGGATATTTTCATTCAGGCCGAACCATTTAGTATATTATAACTAAAATTCAATAGATTTGTACCTATGTAGTAAAATAAACATAGGTACATAACATAACATCACGCCTGTAATTCCCGAAGGGTTAGGCAGAGGTGTACCTAATCGTTCACCCACATATAACGTAGGTACTCAGTTAGTCCCTTTTTTACTTTCAGAAACCATAGAAAATGTCAAGACGCGGTCGCCGATTAAAAGTTAACATAGACAGCCAGAAAACCGTATATCTTGAACATAAAGATGTACTTTACCCAATACAGCCAAAAAGAAATGACGCAATTTATGATCTCCTGTTTAAAAAATTTAACAAACAAATGTCTAAGGATTCAATATTTATGAGCTTAAAGAGAAATTATGCACTTTTTTTTGTTTCAAATGTTGAAGAAGAGGAAGACAGAGAAAAACGATCGATTTCGTATAGTGGTACACAACAGGAACTCTTGTCGGAGACTGAATTTTCATCCAGAACGTCATCTTCCAAAGATAATTATGTACTAAATGATAATTTAGAAAAACAAGTAGATCATAGTGGAATTACATTTTCTATATTTATAGATGCTTATCAGTGGCGAGAAATAGAGCCTATTAAATATTTCTATCACCGTAATGATCCTAAAATACCCAATTCACGCTACAAGTCCACAAGAAGATTTCAAAAGCAAAAGTGGACTACCATTCTTCGACAAGAAATTTGGAAACAGAGCAGGAACGAATGTAGTTGGATATTTAAAAATAACACAGTTCAACTAAATGGTCACATTCTTTGCCAAGGCAAATGCAAACTATGCAAAGCAAAAATAAATATTTATTACTCAGAAAACTGCATATCATCCGAAAATTTTTATGAAATGAAATGTTCGATATCAAATATTGACGAAAATTATAGACACAACAAGTCTGTAAAAGTTAGAGTAACAAAGTACCATAAGCAACAATTAGAAGAAATTTTAGCAAAAAACAAACCAATAATAACTAGAAATTTGCTAGCTAATCAATACATGGATATAAATGATGTAGAACCCCCTATTATACCAAATTTAGGAGCTCTACAACAAATAAGAAGTAAGATGAAACAAGCTCCCCTTCTTCACTCTTCACCTGTATTATCAGTTTGGTCTATGGCTTTTACACCACCTTACAATGAAACAATTCGACAAATTTCCTTATTTCCTTTTTTTATTCTGTACTGGTCAAGGGAACAAAATTTTTTTTATAATTTATTTTCTAAATCAGAAAGATATATAAGAGTGTCAATAGACGCGACTGGTTCTATTGTCAAAAGAAATGTATTACCGGAAGTCAATATTTTTACAAAAAACGCTAACAAGCAGAAAAAACACGTATTTTTATACGTATTGATGTGCTATCGTGAAGAAGGTAGCAGTATTCCGTTGTGCCATATGTTATCTGAAGTTAATACGCAAGAAAATATTAGTATGTTTTTAAAGCAGTGGTTGAGTGGTAAATCCGCACCAAATGAATGTGTCTCTGATGATTCTGCTGCAATATTGGGTGCTGTTGTAACAAACTTTACAGGGTTTATTTCTACAAATATCTATTTACAAAATTGCTTTAACATATTAGAAGGCGATAATCACAACAATATTAGGATACCTTGTTACATTCGTCTCGATAAATCACATTTTGTTAAAAATTTATATAAACAATCATGCTTTGAACATGTAGATAATCGTGTAAAAAACTTATATGTTAGATGTGTCTTACTACTTAGACAAACTACAAGTTATAGCCAATTAAAAAATATTTTGGATGATATTATAACACTCGCCTGCAACAGATATTGTGGTGTAACAGACCAAAAAAAAGTCTCCAGGTGCAGTAATGCATTATTAAAATTACAATCAATGATCACGATTGTAGACACAGTGCCTAGTGAAATGCCTGAAGGGGATTTAACTACTGCATGCATAGAAGAATATGACGATATCGATGAAAACCCTTTGATAAGGTTTTGTAAAAACGTACAGAGACGAGAAACAGTATATAATGAAAACATAACACCGAATTTTGATACCGAAAACCTTTACTATTTCCCTACTTTTTTAACATATTTATATCGAATTTTAAAAAAAATACCTTTGTGGGGTGAAGTTATGTCTGAATATTTTTATTTATCCAAACCTAATCCATCAAGTACAAATGTAGAGAGTTATTTCAAAGACATAAAAACTCTTTTAATGGATTCTAATAGGGAAAGATTAAGAATTGATTATTTTTTAATCCAACACATAACACAAGTAACAGGTTGCCTGAAATTAGCCATCAGCGATTTAAAACAACATAATATGGATAACACACCTGTCAAAAAAGACATAATAACTTTAGAAACAGATGATCGCAAAAGTTTTGAACAAGAATCTGTATTTTTGGACGTTCCATCTACCATGGAAAACTGGCGAGGACAGATGAAACCCAAATCAAAAAAACCTAAATCAATCCATATTTTAAAAAATGGCTCTGTAGTTAATTCTTATGTACAAAATGTTGACACCTTTAATACTTGTGCCTTTGATAGTATGTTTCAAAGTATGGCTATAGCTTATGTTGATCGACCCCATGTTAAAAAATATATATTAGAGAATAAGGATGCTGAAATTTGTCAAATTATTCAACAAATAGTTGAAAACAGTGGAGATAAAACCGACTTATATAGAAACCGAACTAAATTATTGTTAAAGCACTTTCGGACAGAGGATGACACAATACACCAACTTGTTAACTGCGAATGCAATACGTCTAAAATTATTGATCACATTCTTTATCCCCTATTTTATAGCACAATGCGCCAAAAGAAATGTACTAACGAGCGTTGCTCTAGTCAGAGTAATTTATTAAGGAAATGTCAGTATTTGCCGATTAATATCGATGTAATAAAGAAAGATGGTATTTCAGCATTAACTAAATCAATAAAGTTAACAATTGAAAAAGACAAAGGGATGTGCTCTGATTGCGGAAAGCAAGTGAGATTTCATTACTATTTAACGACAATATTATTTCTTGAAATGACTGGTATTTCTAAAATTAACATAACTAACATACCATTGCATATTACAGTAAAAAAACAAAAGTTTACTGTTTTAGCGGTGATTGAGTACATACCTGGTTCTATAGGTCATTACAGAAGTTGGTGCTACCGAAAGTCTACAAAAACTTGGGAATGCTACGACGACTTACAAGATTTAATTTCATTACCTTCCACAGAAATAATACCGCATAACCTTATTTACACGTTGTAAGTAAACACATAATAATGATTAAAAGATATATGTATATATACGTAATATGTCGCACCTTTAGAATTGAAGTGGCTTAACTAAAAATTTTAAGAAAACGACTTTTACACTTCAAACGACTTAAAAACATGTTATCTATCAGTTTATTAAACATAAACAGACACTTTTAGTCCAGAAAAGGACAAACGTACTGTTTCCGTCTCTTTCAAATCATGCGCTTACCCCGCGCCCCTCGGTTTTGAAGGAGCCTCTTTAGTGTTGCGTCGACAGTGCTAAACGTTGGGTGTTGCGCGGTTGCTGCGTAAACGACATAAACTGCAATCCGTCGTTTTAATACTAAACGCAAGGTAAGTTATTAGTACGATATTTATTTTTATAATGCCTCTTTTTAGTTTCGGGCGCTTTAATACTAAATGATAATAATATTTTGGTGTCGTATTTGAACTGCCGTCATTTTATTACTAAACATTGCTTATATAAATGAGACTTATTTTATGATATAGCTTTACTTTACAAACCAATTTTGTGACTACGAAGACGTATACAGAAATATGTTTATTATTTACTGAATACTGTGTGGCCTAGCGAGCTTTATTGTGATTGAGTCTTTTTATTTTTATTTCAGTTAAAGTTTAAGATTTAAAATGAAAAGGGCAGACCACATTTTGCAGCTAATAAATAAGCAAGTTCGGTCCAGTAGCACATCGTCATCTGGTTCTTCTACGTCATCATCGACAAGCTGCAGCACGTCGTCGTCGTCGTCATCGCAAACGAAAACGGTGACCAGCGACTGCATACCAGGTACTCCAGAGCCGTCGACTAGCAAGAGACATTTAAATAAAGTAATAAACTACTGTCAGTCACCCGTGAATTCCGAGGAATCAGACGTTGATCTGAGTGATGCTGATCCGACGTATAAAGATTCATCGCTACGACCACCACGTCGGATTAGTTCATCAACCACCATGTCGGACGGTGAAAATGATGAAAGTAACGTAATTGATTCCAGTGAATTACTTCCACAGAACAAACAATCTAGGAAGCGGCTGCGCAATCCATCTCAGTGGAAACAAAACATTGTAAAATCACTTCGAAATAGTGGGAAAGCCTACCGATCACTCTCAAAATCTAATAAAGAGGTACCTGAAAAAAAAATAAGAGATAGTTGTGTTTGTAGACTTCGTTGTTTTGATAATGTAACTCCTGAGAAGAGAGGCGAAATATTTGACTGTTATTGGCGGCTAAGTAATTTAGACTTGAAGCGATCTTTTATAAAGTCATGCATGATGGAGGTAAAACCCAAATATAAGTATACTAATGCTGCCAATCCTCGTAAACCAAACACGGCATTTAATTTTACTGTTGATGGCCAAAGAATTCGCGTAT
The DNA here is from genome assembly GCA_947386135.1 of Melanchra persicariae. Lineage (NCBI taxonomy): Eukaryota > Metazoa > Arthropoda > Insecta > Lepidoptera > Noctuidae > Melanchra > Melanchra persicariae. Next base: position 5,055,029 of record OX376673.1, on the reverse strand, counting down.
GTAAAACTTTTTTTATCAATACACTTGATATTACAGAGAGGCAAATAAGAACTGTGAAAATGAAAACTAATTCTACTGGCTTTATAGAAGAAGATCTTAGAGGGCGTTCTAGAAGCCGAGCACCGATTGACCCAAGTCTTGTACAAGATATTAAAGACCACATTAATAGTATACCGCGCATAGACTCTCATTATCTAAGATCTTCTTCTACAAGACAATACATTGATGGCAGCAAGAGCGTAAAGGAATTATGTAGGGACTTTAACACTAACCAAACCAAAGAAAATAAACCTCACGCTGCATACTGGATTTACTACTTGATATTCACAACTGAATTTAATATTAGTTTTTTTAAACCTAAAAAGGATTTGTGTGATCAATGCACAAGATACGAATTAGCATCAGCAGATGAAAAATTAGTTATTCAAGAAAAGTATGAGAAGCATATTAAAGAAAAGAATATTTGTAGAGAGGAAAAAAGAAATGATCGTTGTAATATTAACGAAGCGAATATTTGTGCTGTTTACGATCTAGAAGCTGCAATGACTTGTCCCAGGGGAGATATTTCATCTTTTTATTACAAATCAAGACTTAACTGTTATAATTTTACCATAGTTGAATTAGCTTCTAAATCAAAAGATACCAATAACCAGATAAATGATAGTGACTTAGGCGCATATAAAGAAGTATATTGCTACTTTTGGAATGAAACACAAGGTAATAAAGGGGCAATTGAAATAAGTTCATGCGTTTTTGATTATTTAAAGTCTATTAGTGAAAATAATGCAGACAAAATGATCAAAGTAATATTTTATTCGGATAATTGTAATGGTCAAAACAAAAATAAATATATTGCTAGTTTATACTCTTATGCAGTGGCCCATTTTGAAAATATTCAATCAATAACGCACAAATATTTTATTAAAGGACATACGCAGAACGAGGGAGATAATGCACACAGTTTAATAGAAAAAGAAATAAAAAGAAACTTAAGATCTGGTCCTATTTATATACCTCAACAATATGTGCCTTTACTAAGAGGTGCTAGAAAAACGGGCAGGCCATTTAGAGTAAAAGAGTTAGATTACAATTTTTTCATAGACTTAAAGGTATTGCAGAACGAATGGGGATATAATTTTAACCAGGATGTCGATAAAAATGCGGTGGGTTGGAGGGACTCAGATAGCGAGATAAAAGTGTTAAAATTTGTTAAAGACAAATTATTTGTATTTTACTATAAAACTACATACTCCGAAGAAGATTTTAAGGAAGTAAATATGCGCAATAAAAGAAATAAAATGATAGAAGCATGTGAAATTACACTATCGAAGGCTTATAATAACAAAATAGAGCTTGCAGAAAATAAAAAGAAAGATTTGAGTTATCTTGTAAGAACTAAAGCAATCCCTAATACATACGCCTGGTTTTATGACACAGTTTTGTAATTTGAATGACTAACAAATCGATTTCACTTTAGTGATGAGGCAAATTTTTGATGTCAAAAAGGTGTATGTTTTTGTGTTTTCTTAATAATTTTTTTAATATTTTTATTTCAACATTTTATGACCAGTTATTCCAGTTTCTATAACTAAATAACTTTTGGTTTATTGTTATTTTCGTTCTCTTATTGACAAGAGTGTTTTGTTTTTTATTTTATAATTATTTATCAAAGAAAAAGACTGCTGATTCCTATAAACTTACTTGAATTGTTTACCAATTATGTTAAGAAAAATTCTAGTTTCTATAACTAAATAACTTTTAGTTGATTGTTATTTTTCTTCTCTTATTGACAAGAGTGTTTTGTTTTTTATTTTATATTCATTTATCAAAGAAAAAGACTGCTGATTTATATAAACTTACTTGGATTGTTTACCAATCATGTTAAGAAAAAAAAACTCTATTAAAATAGAAGAGGTAAATAATACCTAGTGTGAGCTGACTGACCTTCATACTAAATATTGTAAATTAAGGCATTTTTAAAGACTGATTATTTCTTTGTTTATTTCATAATAGGTAATAGATAAACAAAAAATGATTTTGTGGATGGACAATATGAATGTCATCCACAAAATGTTAATTTTAGTACCCACGGTTGTGATTAGTATCTAATGATGATAAATGAGAAAAAATGTCAAAATAAATGATTAGAAGTATACTCTGTTTTTCACTTTCTTATATTTTTGCAAGTTATCAGTTATTAAACTAGCATATTCCAAAATTAGTCACCAAGCATCAATATACCATTAGAGATTAACCGCCTCTTTATTAAATAGTCATATTTTGTTTTTGTATTCTTAAGTAGCAAATAGACACAAAACTAAAGAAGTCAATTATATATTTTTTATTTTCGGAAAATAAGTGACATATTTTTTTACTGATTAATTAACAAGGGTTTTAATTAGTTATACTTACATGTTTAGTTACCAATCGTTAAAACAATTCCTACCCTACGGTTAAAAACAAAAATAGCGATGTCTAAAGCTTAACGTAGGTATTACAATCGAAAAACTAAAAAATGGCTAATTTTTCATTTACATTTTTAGCGTTTACCAAAAAACAAGAATTTCAGATTAAGCCACTTCAATTCTAAAGGTGCGATGTCTTAATTCCCAGGAAGGGGTAGAATTAAGGTTCAAAAATGTAAAAAAAAATATGTTGTCTAACCAACGGACCAAATAGTGCTAACATAAAGTAGGTATAATGAAAGTTCTGTGGTTTAATTTGTACTGTGTTTATATATTGTGATTAAAATTTATACTGTGATTAAAATGTATACTGTGATTAAAATTTATACTGTGATTAAAATTTAGGTATAAGTAAGTACTGTGATTAAAATTTAGGTATACTGTGATTAAAATTTATACTGTGATTAAAATGTATACTGTGATTAAAATTTATACTGTGATTAAAATTTATACTGTGATTAAAATTTATACAGAGATTAAAATTTATACTGTGATTAAAATGTCTATTGTAATTAGAATTTCACGATAAATGTATAATTGTAAGGATTTTCTAAAAATGTGTAAAATGTCGTACTGTTATTGATATATTTGATATTGTTTATGTTGTTGGCATGGTTAGTGCAAAGAGTAGAAATTATTTTTTGTTATTATTGTTAATTATAGTATTTAATTGTTACCTGCAAATCATTATAATTAATAATCAGGGTTGGTAGAAATTTACCTAAATAATACAGCAATAATAGTAGGTACGATGACTGTAACTTCATGTAATTATGTGGATATAAAACAACGTAATTGGACTTCATTGAGTTTCTACGGTACTTGTCTACACTAATATTATAAAGAGGAAAGATTTGTTTGTTTGTTTGTTTGTTTGTTTGAAATGAATAGGCTCCGAAACTACTGGACCGATTTGAAAAATTCTTTCACCAGTAGAATCCTACATTATCAGAGATGGACATAGGCTATAGAATATTTTCAAAAAAGTTAGGGATCCGTATGAAAACTTCGATAATGTGACCCAAGGTGTGAGAAAAAATCCTTATATCGCGTACGCTGCGGAATCTATTGACAATAGAGCAAAGTGATGTACTACAGTTTTATAGAAGTCATCAATATCTACAAAAAAGTCCGCGATACCATATGTCTAACTATTATGGATAAGTCACCATGACCACTTTTTGTTAATATTAGTCAAGCAAATCCCATGGTGAAATAAAATGCCCATGGTGAAATGGTGATTATGGTACCATGATATTAATCCTTATCCATTTAAATGGTTTTATAATTAAGGTTGATTATGTCCGTGTAAATTACACTTTAAATCATTCAAATCGGACCTTTCGTTCAAAAGTTACGACGGTAATAAACATGCTCGGAGTAAGAAAAATGTCGCGGCTTGAGCGAACTGGGGAGAATCGTATCAATGCTTGGTCCGATGACGTTGAAACACCACGGCATTTAAATGTTTTCGATAAAACAATAAGAATATCAAATGTTTGGATTTTTCGAAAATCAACTAGGTACATACATAATAAGGGGTGAAGCAGGGGTGAATAAGTTTTTAGGGGAGGAAATTATAGCTTGCTTCAATTTACGTCGGAATTCTATGAATAAACTAAAAGTGGGATAATTGAAACAGATCATGTACCTAACAATTTTTGCATAATCAAACCCTGACGGGCTGAACGGGGTGAACAGTTGCGCTGAACCAATAATGAGAATCGTTGTGCTTAATTTTCCAAAACTAACCTTTATAAGGGGATATGTATAGGGGCGTTGCAGTTTGTGGAGTACCTACTATCTCCACGCGGACGAAGTCGCGGGCGAAGTGCTAGTAGTAGATACAGCTAATGACGTCGTATCGGGTCGGTCGCGGTCGTGTCGGTGGCGAAATGAAGAATGTAGTTGTCGGTGACGTGTCGTCGAGTAGATAGGAAGGTATCGATCGGCATAGGTATTGGTTTCAAGCAGAGTCGTCCAATGAAGAAACACCCATTGAAATTTTTATTGAGAGATATAATCCATATATAGGTACCTAACTAGCTGACCCGCGCAACTTCGTCTGCGTCACAGAGATATAGAGCCAAAGAAATAATTTTCCCCGTTTTTGCAACATTTTTCATTGAGGCTCCGCTCCTATTGGTCATAACGTCATAATATTATCGGTCATAATGTTATTAGCCTAGACTAAAAGTGAAAAAAATTTCAAAATCGGATCAGTTTTACCGGAGATTACCCCTAACATCCAAAGTCACAAACTGTATCTGTTAATAATATTGAATAAGTACCTACTTATAAATGTTACAAATACCTATTTGTAACATTTTCTGAAAGTACAATAATTTTAAGGTAATAAATCATTTTATATTTCGACAACAGAAGTTTTATTATTCTAACCTCAATTAAGATAAAATAAAAACTCAACCCGTCCATACCCACAACACAACACTCGCAATCACCTCAAAATACACACCAACACAACACACATCAAACGAACTTTATGGAAATTCATTTTTATATAATAAAATTTGATTACAATTGACAATACTTTTTCAACGTTTAAGTATTTTAAACATTTTACTAAAGGTACGACATTTATTTATTATTCTAAAGTTAATTAGAGCTTAACATTGTAAAGTGGTAAAACAGTTGCATGCGACTGTACATCTTTCACCAAATAGACCAAGAGCAAGGTTTAATGTTTTCAAAGAAGTTTAAGCCACTCTAACCTAGTAATTTAAAACATAAAAACATGAATTAAATTGAGAATTTATCTCTCTCGGACATTTCTAAAGACTTTAGACCGATAAAACTAGAAGTATATTACACATATTAATAGAAATATTTTTTTCTTGGTATTTTTCGTGAACTCTTCGACCTAGCTCTTGGACTATACCTTACTAATTGAACTCATTATATCTCCTAAACTAAGATCCGATTAAATCTGTGACTTGGCGACAAATTGCGACTAATTGGCGACAAAATATGGGAGAAAACACATCTTCGCTAGGTGTCCTAGTTTTTGAGATATAAATGTGGCCCTGCTGGGGAGACTCTCTCCAGATCGGCCACCTATAAACCCTTGTATCTTTTGAACCAGTGACCGACAAACTCTGATATTTGGCGACTGATTCCGACTAATTGGCGACAAATTATGGGAGAAAAGAGATATTTGCTAGGTGCCCTAGTTTTTGAGATATAAATGTGGCCCTGCTGGGGAGACTCTCTCCAGATCGACCACCTATAAACCCTTATATCTTTTGAACCAGTGACCGACAAATTCTGATATTTGGCGACAAATTTCGACTAATTAGCGACAATTTTTTTGTGTTTTCAAAATGAAAATCCCTGATGGTGGCTCTGCCAGAGTCAGTGACACTGTAAACATGGGTGATGGCGGGATAGGCGGTGCGGTGCGGTGGGGGGAGTACGCAGGTCGCTGCGCGTGGTGTCTCGCTTGTCAGTCCCTTTGTGTCAGCGTGCATCGCTGTGCGTGTGTATTAGTGGTTGCGCGTGCGCCAAGCAATAAAATATGTCCGGTAATTGGAATAACGATGATGTTTACAAACTGATTGAAATGTTTCAAGCAAGAGAAGTACTATGGAACACGATGTCAGAGAGCTACAAAGACCGAAATAAAAAACACGATGCTTGGATGGAAATTGCCAGTGAATTTAATATGGATAAAAAAGTAATTGAAAAAAAGATTCGATCACTCGTAGGTCAATTTAACCGAGAATGTAAATCTAATAAATCTGGTGCAGGAGCTAATGAGTCAAGTAAATGGTTTGCATTTAAAAAACTCATGTTCCTTAAAGGCAAAAATATTCCAAGTTTAACTGTCGATGGAGGGTTGCAGGTGAGTTTTATTTTAACGTCTTTTAATAATATTTAGATGCCCAGTCCAAAAACCCTTCATTTGAAAAATATTCTGCGAATTCTTTTCTTATTTCTTTCCCATCATCTGTCAGGGATTCACATGACATTCAATAAACCTATCCAAGATTTAGATGAACTGCGCGAAAGAATTTCAGAAGCCGCTGAATACATCAACTCGAAAAGATACGCCCGTCTTATCACGCGATCATTTTTAAAGAGGTGTAGAGCTTGCATTGCAGCTGAAGGCAAACAGTTTGAACATTTGTTACATTGAACATTAAATCTGATTGAATAAAAATCATAAGGAAACCCAACGACTAAATTTTATTTCAAATGCACCTAAAACTAACAAATTACTTTTTTAAGTAGTGGTACCCTTTGATCAAGGTACCGTCACTATCTATCTCGCTCACTCTTATTAAAGCAGTCACGTCACATTCATAAAAAAAATTTTTTCCTTAATTATGAAGAAGCAATTAGTAAGTGTCATACCATTTTGGAATCCAGACTAAACGCGCCATCTTTTAATGTTACTTGCCAAAATAGTGTAGTACATTTTTTTTACAGTACAGTCGGTTAACCCTTTAACCGCGCGTGTCGCATATATGCGACAAATATTTCCGTGTCCCTACCGCGCGTGTCGTATTTCTGCGACAGAGAACATGCATGATTTTTTCGTTCTATTTTCGTCCTATTAATTGCGTGGTACAACTAAAACTATTATTAAATAGAGCTATTATTTACAACAATTACTTAAAATTATGTGTCATAACTCTAAGCATTCAAAAAACTTAAACAAAAATAAGTAATTGGCAGCTTGAAATTTTCTTCGGCGTCTATCGCGCGCGTCGCATAAATATGACCATAGGGATGGGATACAATGCAATGCGCATTTTAAAAACGAAATAACAAACAGTTAAATAATCAGGTATAATGCATCATTCAGCATAAAATAAACGGTGTCATACCAAATAAAGTTAAATTTAACATATTGCCTTGTGTTATTAATTCTTTTCCTTATTATTCATAAGAAAAATATCCCTCACGATCTTTGTATAATGCCAACATTTGACGTTAGTTCCCATCCCTTGACTCCTATGCTTGCAACATATTTCTCTAGTTAGTCTAGCGCGGCTGTCACATTAATACGACCACTGCCTACGTCACAAGCGGATCAAACGAATGGAAAGTTCCATTAATGTTGTTCGTTGGTATTTGTGCATTGTCGATAAAATAGTCACATTTCAATTTTCAATAATGACGACTACTGAGGAATTATTAAGAATATTAGAAGGTGACGACGACGAGTGTGACGACGAATTGAAATTATCCGATTCGATAGAATTTAGAAGTGATGGAGAGGTAAGTACCTATTTCTATTTCTTCTTAGGTTATTTGCACATTATTCAGTAGGTATAGGTATAAATAAGACTTCCGTTGGGTTTAGGTAACTCCTTGATGAATCGAAATAGTATTTTAAATATTGTGATGTAATTCTGTTATTACCTATATTACCTACTTAACTACCTACATATCCTATTGATTGTTCAAATTTGGAACCGTGTTGTATGTTGTCCTTACCATTATTAAGGTACTGTGACAGTACCTACCAAGCCGGACAGGCACTCGCACTCGCGTTTGTCTCTTTTTCTCTCTCTCTCTCTCTCTTTCATAAATCATTATTCGAGTTTGGGTGTAGCTGTTTTGTGTCCGTGACTTGTGTGTTTGTGAAGTCCCAAGCTACACAGGAATTATTCCTAGTGCATGAGTTATCTTTAAAAAAAAAGATAACTTTAATAAGCGTTCTGCATACGATGCCGTCACCGCGCCGTTCGCCGCGCCGACGCGTGACGCGACCTCAATGCAAACAGTTAGATTGAGGTGCCACCTTTATATTCATTTAACTTTTGAAGTATTCTAATACAAAATCCAATATCCGTTCTACAAAATTTTCTAAACTACTACTAAATAACTCCATTAGCCACTTTACGATGCGAAAAGTGGCACCTCAATCTAAACACACATTGTAACTAATCTCCTTAAATATTTTTCAGCCCAAGAATGTAAAGAACGGTGGAAGAATATTCGATGTAGTTACAGCAAAAACAAGAAAAGGCTAGATTTGCCATCTGGATCAGGTGCAAAGACGATTAAAGAGTACTACCTTTCACCACATCTACATTTTTTAGACAATTACTTGAAGTCCCGACCAACCAAAAGCAATCTAAGCAAATATGATTGCACAGACGGTAATGATAGTGAAGAAGTCGATGAGACACTGTTTACTGGTCAACTAGCTTCTGAAAACACAAATTCGGATTCCATCTCCAATCAATCCACGCCAACACCGCCACTGCTACCACTATTAAATAAATCTAGGGCAATCTCTTTAAAAGATGTTAATAAATCAGCACATGAATATTTCAGTCAAAGAGCATTACAAATGAAGACCATACATAGAGCTGAGCCTGAAACACAGCGATCTAGCTTTTTTTCAAAGCATGCTTCCAGATATGAAATCAATGACACCAGCCCAAAAACGAAGATTTAAAATGGGCGTTCTCAATTTATCAGAGCAAATTTTAAATGACCCAGTACCTAGTTATCCTAGGACACAGCCGTATTATCCACGAACACCTTCTCGAGAGACAGATTATGATCCTAATGAAGGTGCAACCCAGCAGACTCTTACATCCAGAGCTAATACAAGTCCAGCACCTTCGTTTACCTCGACTCAGCAGACAGCTAAACATACTGCAGCAGCTAACAAAAATCCGGAAACTCAGCTGACTTTGATATCCGGAGAGTATATAAATCCAGCACCACCGGCGGCAGTGGCTGTAATTGAACAAATAGCTGGGCCTTCAAGACACCGAACTTATGATGAGAAAGCTTATTATCAACTCAGCATTTCAGAATATCAGCAAACGCGGACACCGGGAGCTTATGAAAGAGCACAATCCTTAGCACCTCCGGCAACTCCAACTACATTATGTTTGCCAATATTTTCACCAATAACTCCAGCTACACCTCACCCGAATCCAGAGACATCTATCCAATCTCATGAAGACGAAATAAGTGATTTTAATGAGAACTATCCAATGCCTTGAACTTTATTTATAAATGGCTCTTAGTGCGACAGCTAGCTTGAGTAGTCATGTGCTGTCCCTGTCCGCATGCGCTGATTCTGTATTGTGAGATAAGGACAGCACATGATGACAGCTTGACAGATACTCAAATTAGCTGTAACACTGAGAGCAATTTATAAATACTAATTGTAGCAAAGATGCTAAACCAAAAACATTTTCAATGAATATTATCTTTTGATTTGTCAATAAAAGTTTGATCTGTAAAAAATAGTTTCACTTACCTTAAAGTTATCAGTAGTCTTTCTTCAGGGCTGATTGGTTTTCTCCAATTTGTAACTTGCTTCCGAAGTCCTTCTCTTACTTTTGACAATACGATATGGTAACATTCCAGTGACATTTTATAAACTGTGCGAAAACGATCAGGATATTCATATAATGTTTCCATTATTTTATAGTACCTGTGCTCTTCTGCATTTCTCCACACTGGATGTATCCAATACCTTCTTGGTCTTTGCTGTAAATTAATAATCTGTAGCAAAGCCAGTGCATCTTCATCTTCGTCTGAAGAGGAATACATGTCTTATCCCGTCAATATCACGCTCTATAATGACTTAACTTGCCGTATCGTCCCCGCGTCTGTTTGCGCAGATATCGCGCCTGCACCGTATCTGCGCCGTGTCTGTACCGTACCTTCGTCTCGCCGTCTTCTATTTGCGTTGCCCCTTAGGTACCGGCTGCGTGCGATCTCGCGGCGTGCACGTTCGTACGCGGTCGGTAATGGAATCAATGGAATGAATCAAACGAGACAGGGACGGGAACGCGCGCGGTGGCGGCGCGGTGGCGGGCTTCGCGCGACTCGTATTCTACAGTGTAACTGTGCGGCGGGCGTCGGCGCGGCGACGGCGCGGTGACGGCATCGTGTGCAGGAACGCTAACTAGGTTCCTTTTTGTTAAAGTTATATACCTACCTAATGAATATAAAAAATAATATACTTACGTAATAAATTTTAATTTGTCATTTCAGGATCATGACGACAATGAAGGCATTAATTGGACGTTAGACATAACTGTACCTGATAAAGAAAACTTTGACGAATTTATTTCGGGGGTATCACCTTCAGTACCTTTGAGCAGCGACTCCTCGGAACTGGATATTTTTGAACATTTTTGTGGCAATGATTTAGTAGAAAAAATATGTTATTTTACTAACAAATATCACCAATTCTATGTCAGGCATACGGATCTAAGGGTGTACGCTCGTTTAAAAAGGTGGCAAGATGTGACTGTTCATGACATTTATATCTTTTTAGCCCTTACGATGCTCTTTACAAGGAATAAAAGGCTCACTATTGAAGAACATTGGTCTGTAGACCCCCTTTTAAATAGTCCCATATTTCATAGTATTATGTGTAGAGATAGATATTGCGCAATACTGGCAATGCTTTCATTTTCTGAAGTACACGATGTAAGTAATTTATCAAGATTATATAAAATTGAAATGATGATTGACCACGCACGACAAAAATTTCGACACACATTGGTCCCCGGAGGCAAACTATGCATTGATGAAAGCATTGTGCCTTTCAAAGGTCGTCTGGTAATCAAACAATATTTGCCAAAAAAGCGAAACAGATTTGGAATAAAACTTTTTGTTTTGTGTGATGTCGAATCAGGGTTTATAATTGATTTCATTGTTTACTGTGGTTCACAAACACAAATAGAGCATGTACCAAATTTAGGTATTACAGGATCAGTAGTCACTGAACTGGTACAAGGTTATTATCATAGTAATCGAGAGCTATATGTCGACAATTGGTATTCTAGTCCGCGACTTTTTCTTTATTTAAAACAAAGAGGCATTTATGCATGCGGTACGGTCAAAAGTAATAGGAAACATATGCCAAAATTCAAAAAACTTAAGCGTGGAGAAATAGAAGCATTTTCATCTCCTCCTCTTTTAGCGTTAAAATGGCAAGACAAAAAAGCTGTTACCATGCTGTCTACCATACATGATGACAAAATTGTTCCGTCAGACAATTTGGATCATTTTTCTGGTCTGCCTAAATTAAAGCCGCAATGTGTAATAGATTACAATAAAAATATGGGTTCGGTGGACATCACCGACATGATGATGAGTAGCATAGGTTGTATAAGGAAAACTAGGAAGTGGTATAAAAAATTAGGCTTCCACATCATCGATTTGTTTATGCTTAATGCTTTTTATTTGTTCAGAGTCTTAAAAAATAACAAAAAACATAGTTTTGCAGATTTTCAATTAAATGTGATACGGCAACTTTTAGAAAAAAATAAAAGATTAATTGCAAATACTAGCCCAGCGTTCACTTCTGGTACTCAGTCCAATCCTCCTCGCAGTCTACATATCGATGCTTTGGCACATTTTCCTGTACGAATTCCCAGTGGCAAAAGTCAGCGTTGTAAAGTATGCGCGACTAAGAATAAAAGATCACACACACGGTATATGTGTAAAACGTGTAATGTTTATCTTTGCGTTGACACATGTGCTGCGGAATACCATAGATAGAAGCTATCGACTAAATATCGATAGTTTAAGTAAGTAGGTAGATCATCCTGTCACTAATTTCTTTTCTTGCGTTGCTCTATTTAGTCTGTGTTCAACTTCACTTTGTCCATGTCAAACACACCGAGCCCACGTCTTTTTTTACGGTTCAGTGCAAGTGTTATGCGAATTGAACCCTAGTTATATTATACACCTTGAACGTCACAGTTTTGTTGAGCATTAAATTTAAATTTGATAGAAAACGAAATGACATCGAAAAGTAAGTAAATTGTGCCAAATTGATACTTGTAGCCTTTGATTATACACATCCTGTAGCCATTTTTATAGGTACTTATTTATATTTAATTGCTTTTAAGGAAAGTATGACGAGTCTCAGGAATGTAGTCAATCAATTTTGGATCCAACTAGCGATAGTCAAGACGAAATGAATCTTGAAGATGTAGAAGATGTATGTTTGCCTTCGTCGGTAGCACAATCCCAGTTATGTTACTATGTACCACATGACGGTGACTTACGAAGTACAGATAGTACGCCTGATTTATTTGTATCAAGAGGAACACAAACTCTAACAAAAATATCAAGTGTAGGCACACAATACGAAGCGATCAGCACTGACCTAATTTCAAAAACGGCAAAAATATTAGCCGAAAAACATTTCGGTACTAATGTGACTCCCACGAATAAATTTATAGAAACGTACACACATTTTGTGACATCTATAATACGTCTGATAAAAACAGACAACGAATAATTTTATGAATCATGTACCTACTACTTGTTACCTACTGTTTGACTGATTAATTGTCCTTTTTTTTGTTTTTAGCTTATGACTGCGTAATTCTAATTATAGTTGTTGCAATTCACGAGCGCACTCAAGCCTTTGCGTGTAGGTTTCGTGTACGTACACGTCACGTAGGTACACATTGCACTTGTGTGTGTGCCCGACGAAGCGAACAGTTGCGCGCGGACGTCATTCATAGGTAGTTACAAATAGGTAACAGTTCAACACACATCTAAATGAAAAGTGCGCTCGTGAATTGTAACAACTATAACCTACTTATTATAAATGCGTAAATCATTGCATTTGATCTAATAGGTAATCAAAACTTATTAGGTATTTTATAGTATACTGAGGAATATGTGTAAATGAATGTGATGTAAAGTATTATACTCCATTTGTTTAGGTAATTAAATAAAGGTAAACAAAAAAACCACGTGCCGTGGTTATCCAACTAAACGTAATACCAGTCTATTCAGTTGTCATGCTACGTCACAGTTGTACTCTTCAATTTAGCAACGTTATAATTCGTTAATAATGTTGCTAAATTGAAGAGTACAACTGTGACATATGCATGACAAGTGAAGTGAGTGATATTACGTTTAGTCGGCTAACTAAGTCACGTGGTTTTTTTGTTTACCTTTATTTAATTACCTAAACAAATGGAGTATAGTAACTGGTAAGCAAAAACAAAAAAAACAATTGTGATTCAAAGATTTATTATACTTAGTTTGATTTGAAAAGGAAAAAGTCGAATAATAAGAGATTATTTTGATGTAAGTAATTAAAATTTAGATAGTAAGATTAAACAATTGTGATACAAAGATTTAGCCATTGCTGTTGTAGGTAGATTTATAAGAAAAGAAAAAAAGTACCTAGTCGATTAATAAGAGATTATTGTGATGTAAACAATTCGAATTTAGTAAGGTTAAACAATTAGTAACTGTTAAAAACATTTACTTATTAGCTTAAAGATGAACGATTGTGATACGAAGAAAGTGATTAGGGTGGTTAATTTAAAGGTCCTACAAACAGGCGCGACACGCGACACAAAAACATGAGCGGTTTCTTTGTGTCGCGCCTGTTTGTAGAAGCCATAAGGCTGATTTAAAATAAAAACAAAAAATTCTTTGACTTTTTTTTATCGATACAACGATTGCCCCTCCTTATTTATTGTAGGTATTATTTTGTCGATTTGTAGCCTCGCGCTAGGGGCACGACAATTGATATTTAGCCAAGCGGTTAAAGGGTTAAAGTTGGGTGATGTAATTATTTTGAATTCAATGTTGGGTAAAAATCTAAGATTTTCTTTGAAACTGAGGCAGTCATGTTTTAACTTTTAACTGTAATTGATAGAAAGGTTATTCGTAGTTACATTACAGAAAAAAAAACTGAAGAAAAGTTAATATTCGCAGTCACAGGACTTGAAAGATCATCACATGGTGTCAGTTTTTAAGATTTATTTTTGAATCCTTATAATTTGAAAAGTACATGACCAAGATTTTTTTTCATATTTTTCTGATAACTGTTACGACTTGGCCTAATGCTCGATTTCGGCTTGACGTTGATTTCTGGGACACCCTGTATAAGGTGCTATAAAATTATCTGCCAACCTCTTGAGGGGTCATTGTACTTATAAATATGAACAACTTTTACTATGGGACCCAACCTGAAATCGCGAAAAAAAAATCAGCTTGTCCCTACAGTTTGACGAGTAAGAGCTCATTCACACGAAGACGAATCGTGATTTTTCACGAATCGTGTTTTTTCACGATTCGTTATTTTTTTTGACGGGAGCAATGCTTTTTATATACCCATGTTCACACGCTTCACGAATCGTGAAAAAAGACGTAGACGGATACGTCGGTCACTACGGTCATTAGAATGACGATTCGTTAAAAATCTCGAATCGTGATTGGCGCTCGCGCCCCGCGCGCCTGCCTGCTCCGCCCGCCTGTCTGCCCCACCCGCCGCGCGCCCGCTCAATTCAGTACATTCCTTTGACTTGTTAAGACGTGTAGCGCTGCGCTTCAATAAAATCATGTCGAAAAAAGAAAAAGAAAAATTGTATGACCAACAAATAAATCGCGAAGTTTTGATTGCTGCAATCAAAGACAGGCCAGTTTTATGGAATAAATTTTTGGAAATTTATAAGGACAAAACCGCTAAAACAGCAGCATGGCGGGAAATATGCATAATTTTGAAAGAAGATTTTGAAGAAATGGATCAAAAGGACCGACAGTTGTTTGGTAAGTTTTTATTGAGAAAATTTTAAATACAAATCTATACTGCCTATATTTTGTTGTCTTGCCATGGTACTGATCCAGTTTCTGATAGAAAGTAGGTCATAAATTCATTTCTCATTGAATTGCCAGTTCCGACACTCGGTGATACTTCCTGGGGTAGTAAATTTTCAAAATTAAATTCTTTTTCTAATTCAATTCCCTCCTTTTTTATAATCAAATTGTGGAGGACAGTACAAGCTTTCACTACTGAAATAGCTGTTTCTCGTTTAAGGTCTATGGGTCTATGTAAAATTCTCCACTTATTTGCTAGAATGCCAAACGCACATTCCACGTATCTTCTCGCTCTGGTTAAACGATAATTAAATATTCGTTTACCTCTGTCAAGATGCGTTCCACCAAAAGGTCTTAATAAATGTGTGTGTAAACCAAATCCCTCGTCGCCAATAATTACGTAAGGAACTTGAACTTCTGATTCTGTAAATAAAGGCCTTGGTTCGGGTATATTCAAACGGCCTTCTGTCAACATTTTCCAAAAACTTGACTCTTTAAATATTGATGAGTCGCATTCTTTTCCATAGGAACCTACACTGACGTAAACGAATCGATAATCTGAATCTACGACTGCTAATAACACTATTGAAAAGAAATCTTTGTAGTTCATATATACTGAACCACTATTTGACGGCTTTCGAAGCCTAATATGCTTCCCGTCAACTGCTCCAAGGCAGTGAGGGAAATTGGCCTTTTCATTAAATCCACTTGCTACCTTTAACCACTCTTCTTCCTTATTAGGAAGTGGCATAAATTCTTCATATAAATTATTCCATATACTTTGCGTCACTTCTACTACGATGGTGGAAATGGTTGATTTGCCAATTCGATAACTAAAATGAAGATCTTCATAGGAAAGTCCTGACGCCAAATACCTAAAAAAATATTTCATTAAAACCAAATTAGTGGGATGAAGAAGTCGTATTTTCATTCAGAATAAGCGTTCCCACTAGGCACCCAAACGATTTCATATGTTTGACTGGCTGCCTAGTGGGATAGATTAGTCTAAATGAAAATACAACTTCTTCAAGCGCTTCTTCAATTATACAAATTCAGCTTACTAAGCATCCTCTTTTTACGAAAGCAAAAACCGTTATAAAACGTATGGGGCGTAGCCCGTACAAAACAACCACAGATCAGGTCCCTGTATATTTTATTTATGTATAATAATTCATAAATACACAGACGGACAGCGAACGGCGTTTGTGAATAGATATTCGCCCGACAACAGACCGCTCGTCTTGTCGTGACGTGTTTCGAAACCGTGTCCTTATTATTACAGTTGTTTTCTAGTATATATATATTCATCTGTGGTTGTTTTGTAATATTGGGAATAATGCGATGTAAATAAAAATCTTCTTATAAAACCGTTCATACAGTTTTATGAATTATTGTTTCAGGAAGTTCAGTGATGAAAAGGTGGACACAATTGAGAGACACTTGGAGGAAATCATTAGATGAAAACAAAGAAACAAAAAAATCTGGGTCTGGTACAAAATCTAAGCCCTACAAATATAATCAAGAGATGAGCTTTTTGAAGCCAATTATTAAGCCAGGTGAAACATATGACAATAATCCAAATACAAGAGATGAAGCCCAAAGAGAAAATGCAGATCAACAAGAAAATCAGAAAGAGAAACACTTAGAATCATCATCAAAAAAGAAAAGAATGGATAGTGGCAGCGTATTGGATGATAAAATGATGAAACTTGTTGATCATCAATTAAACACAATTGGAAGTGATGACCGTAACATGAATTTTTTTAAGGGGGTTCTGCCATCCCTTCAGCATTTTGATGATGATCAAATACTGGAATTCCAATCTGGGGTCATTAACCTAATACAGAGTATTAAAACTGGACGAAACTATTCGAATTGGCATCAAAATTATTACAATTCACATCATCACAACTATAATAGTGGTGGTTATTATACTAAGCCTCAAGAATCACCGGGAGGAACGTCTAATAATAATAATACTCGGCCTCTTCCTGAAAGTTCATCGATAGTAAATGCAGAAGTGTCTGCAGAAACGCCCACCCCTCTACAACCTGGAACATCGCTGATCCATCGCGATGATCCAAGTGCATCACCGGCACTATCTACAGCTCTAAGTCAATTAAGTGATTATCTGGATCTATCAAATTTCTAAAAACATGTTCTAAATTATCATAAATATAACCAATAAATAAGAATAATAAATAATATAATTAGTTTTTCTTGCCTTATAGTTATCGCCAACTTTTCTTCAGGGCTAATGGCCTTTCTCATACATGTATCCTGTTTTCTCAAATCCGTATCCAACCTTTGGAGAAGGAAGTCAAAGGTATCTTTAGACATTCTAAAATAAGTGTAAAATTTGGTATCATCTTCTCGTAACGAGCTCATCAAAGTATAAAAATCCCCAACACTTTGTCTTTGCCTTAAAATTGGATGCACCCAGTGTATTCTTCTTGTTTTTCTTTTTTTAGATCGACGATAATGCCAGTACAAAATTAAAGTATTCACGTCCATTGTCTTTGGTAGTTTACTCTCAACTGAACACAATCACGAAACAACATGTGAACATCAATTCGGATATTTTGACGAATCGTGAAAAAACACGATTCCGTATTCAATGTGAACATCTATCCGTCAAGGCGAATCGTGTTTTATACCGAATCGTCAAAGACGTATCCCGTGTGAATGCGCCCTTAGACGAACATAAATGTAGGGACCAGCTGATTTTTTTTTCGCGATTTCAGGTTGGGTCCCATTAACACATTATTTAAAGCTAATAAATAAATAATACTATTCAAGTATCAAGATCAGCCGAGTCGTACTAACTGGGTTGCTACATGAGCGATTGTGGCGCCCTCATTTATTTTCTACTCTTTTATGTCGGAGTGTATGCAGACTGACAACAAAAATCGTAAAACCATATTTGGGATAGTAGGCGATTGTCAATTAAGAAAAATTATTTGCATAACTTTTGAAAAAGTGGGTACAATACTTTTTGGTTTGATTTGGCTTGCTTGCTTGTTGCACCTTACTATGCTGCTTTTTTTCCAACAGTTTGAAAAACAATGCCGAGACGGAAGCAAGTGCACGTTGTCAACATTCCAGATGGGAGTGAAGACGAAGATATGTCTGATGAAGATACGGAATGGAGAAGTAATCGAGGACCGGATCCATTATATTTATCCGAGTCCGAAGAAGAAAGTGACGTAGACACAGAGACAGAATTGGAAGAACTAAGCGAGCATCCCTCAACAAGTCGACAGGGAACAGGAGGTAACCGACAAACTTATAAGAAAACATATAAATGGGAAACTGGTCAGCGGGAATATAACGAAGACAATTATGCCTTTCTAGGGGATATTAGTCTCCCTGATGACATAAAAAGTTTGAATACACCATCACAAATTTTTGATTACTTTTTCACGACTGAAATGTTTACTTTTATTACAAATGAATCCAATCGTTACGCTAATGAAAAGGGAAAAGAAGCCAATATTTCAGAATTAGAAATGCGACAATTTGTAGGCATATTAATGTATATGTCTGTAGTTCATTATCCGACAACTCGACATTACTGGAGGTGTGGAATGGGATTCGCGCCTATCGAGAAGACAATGACCTGTAACAGATTTGAGGAACTTAAGAGGTTTACTCATTTTGTCGACAATTCGGTTAATCTACAGCCAGAAGACCCTCAATATGATAAGCTTCAAAAAATAAGACCATTTCTATCCCAAGTCAGAGATCGATTACTAACGGTACCAAAAGAACAATATCTTGCAGTAGACGAACAAATCATACCTACCAAAACCCGGCAAAGTAGCTTAAAACAATATAATCCAAAGAAACCCCACAAATGGGGATACAAAGTTCATGTTTTAAGTGGCGTTTCAGGATTTTCTTATGATTTCGATTTGTATGCAGGGAAACAGTCTGATGTTATCCCAGACGGTGAACAAAATATAGGAACAAGCAGCAATGTTGTGTTGAGACTCACCCAAACAGTTCCAGAAAACCTCAATTATAGGGTTTTTTTTGACAATTGGTTTACCAGTGTGGAGTTGATGATTCAAATGGACAAGAAAGGGATCTTACCATTGGGAACGGTTAGAGCCAATAGATTGCCAGGAGCCAAATTGCCAACAAAAAAAGACCTTTTAAAGAAGGGTAGAGGATCTGCAGAAGAAGTAGAAACAAATATTGATGATAGAACACTCACTGTTGTAAGCTGGCTCGACAACAAAGTTGTCAATATATGTTCGACGTACGTTGGTATTAATCCCTCTGACACTGTCAAAAGATTTAATAGAAAGAAGAAATGTTATGAGGAGATAACATGTCCAAGAGCAATTTTGCTCTATAATCGTCACATGGGTGGGGTTGACACGCTTGACTCGATGTTAGGCTACTACAGGATCAAAGTAAGATCCAAAAAGTGGTACATGCGAGTTTTTTTTCATATGATTGATGTCATTGTAGTAAATTCTTGGTTGATTTGGAGACGTTTGAATCAAGACTCGTACATGCCATTGTTGGATTTTAAATTATTGGTGGCAGAAGTGCTAACCATGAAAGGATCCCGTATATATACACCAACCACTAGAGGCAGACCATCATTTTCTGAGCCAACGCCAAAGAGAAGTAGAAAACGATTAGAAATGCCATCTCGAGAAGTGGCGGAAGATGGCATGCATCACTTTCCGGAATGGACAGACGAGCGCCAAGTCTGCAAAAACACAGGGTGCAAAGGGAAGTCGTATATTTGGTGCTTGAAGTGCAAGGCTCATTTATGTTTGAATAAAACAAGAAACTGCTATATGGAATATCATGTTTAGACTACTATAACTACATGATATTCCAAATAGCAGTTTGCAACATTAGATTTATGTAAAGATTCCTAACAGAAACTCAAGTTCCTAATATTTTAAAAGCATAATATATGAAAATGGCAATTGAGAGTTGATCATGCTTTAACCAGTCGCAAATAAATCAGCATAGTGCAAACACGTATTTTTATTAACAAGAATTCCCACAAGCGAAACTGAACCTTAAACCTACCACAATGTCAATCAGGGGAAAATAAAAAAATCTCCGAAAATTACGTTCTTCTTTTTTATTATGAAATATTATATTTAATTGTTATATTTTGATGTCTATCTTGTTTTTTTTTTTTATGTTATAGAAGCATATATTTACAAATTAATAGACTACTATTATATTTGAAAGAATCTTCCCATGGCACTTTTGTTTTCGGTGGTCACCTTAACCACAAGTATGATAAACTATATTGCTACGGAAGTTCTATTTATCTGTTGTGGTAATTATTTACAATCAGTACTGATTACACTATTTCGATGAGAACTGTCATAATCAATTGTCCCATGGTTTTTGCACAAGGCACTAAATTGTTGGTCTTTTATATACCCGTGTTTTCAGCATACTATTCATTCGTGTTCATATACTTTTTTCAACATAGTTCTTTTTAACAGACAAAAACATTATATTATCTAACAATGAGTGAATTCGTTTGTGTTCGACGCGATCTTTGTGATCAAATAATAAGAGGGAAAAGTACTTCAGACCTCAGACAATATTTGTTGGACAACTTTCAATTATCGGAAACTGACGTTAATACTGTAATAGAGAATATTCAAAAAAACCTAACATCAAGTTGCAACGAGAAATGGACCAAAGCTCAAAGGAAGCCAGGCAGGTTCGAGAGCCTATACTCAAATTGGTTGAATGGTGAGTTTAAAGTATCATTGAATTCTTGCAGTACCTCAACATCTGAAAATTCTGGCTCGAATACTGGCGGTGATCGTGGTAGACCAACAAAACCATATGACGAGTGTTCGGAAAGCACAAAGAAACGAAAAAATATGGAACTGGTCCAGGAGTATGGAATGGGACATGTCCGGAACGCTTATGTGCAAGGTTTACGATCCATGGGTGAAAATGACGAAGCGTCGATTGTGACTATTATCAGAAATAAGGAAAAAGAAGAGAAAAAAGTAATTCTACAAAACATACTAAATCCAGATAATGCACTTTCCTTTACAAACGAGGAGGCATTGAGTATGTGCATTGAAACTGACCTAACCAAAGCCTAATATGCGTACCTAAGAAAAAGGCTCATTGATAAGAATTTAAGCTCTGTATTGCCTTCGTATCAAATACTAAGTGAAGCAAAAAAGGCTTGCTATCCGCCCGCATCCAGTATAACGGTGACAAATATGAGCGCAAAAATCAATCTGCAAGATCTCTTAGACCATACAGTCTGCCGTATTATAAAGATAAAGTCAGGATCGATAAATTACAATCGTCTCAAGCTGTTCACTAAATGGGGATGTGATGGATCCTCCGGGCAAAGTGAATATAAACAAACTCTACCGGAAGAAAACGAACAAATATCGGATGCTTATTTGTTTATTGTGTCCCTTGTACCACTGCGACTAGTAGACGAAGAAACTTCTGCAGTTATATGGCAGAATCCTACTTGCTCATCTGTTAGATATTGCAGACCAATTTCATTAGAATTTGCAAAAGAAACACCTGAAAAAACTACAGCAGTTGTCAGTGAAATTGAAGCCAAAATTAATCAATTGATTCCAACTCTTGTGTCAATAGACAACAAAGTCATCGAAGTTAAACATCAACTGTTTATGACAATGATTGATGGGAAAGTTGCTCAAGTGTTAACAAACACATCAGCCAGTGCTACCTGCACTGTTTGCGGAGCAACTCCCAGACAAATGAATGATCTTTTAAAAGTTACAACGAGAGTTGAGAATGAAAATGCGTTTAAATACGGATTGTCGACACTACACGCATGGATAAGATTTATGGAAATGATCCTCCATATTTCTTATAATTTAGGTTTTGAGAAATGGTCTGCAACAACTCCAGAAAACAAGCAACTTAAAGAAGACAAGAAAAAATATGTCCAAAAACGTTTCCGAGAAGTGCTTGGTTTGCACATTGATAAACCACGTCAAGGTTCCGGTAACAGCAATGACGGAAATACGGCAAGGAGATTTTTCCAAAATTACCAATGTTCTGCAGAGATAACCGGAATTGATGAAGAATTGATTAAGAGATTATATGTAATTCTTCAAACTATGTAAAGAAAGAAAAGAAAAGAAAGAAAAACTGTTTATTTACCCTATAAACGCAGAAAAATTCGGCCAGTATACATTGATTACCGCGCAATTATATGTAAGCAAATATAACTGGTACTACATGCCATCTTCGGTCCATAAAGTACTTATACATGGTGCTAAAATAATAGAGCATTATGCTGTTTTGCCTATAGGACAATTATCCGAAGATGCCCAGGAAGCCCGAAATAAAGATTACAAGAAATATAGGTTACATCACGCTAGGAAGTGTTCCAGATCAGCAACAAACGAAGACGTTCTGCATATTTTATTATATACATCTGATCCTTATATATCTAGCTTGAATAAACCAAGTTTTCTAATATCCAAAGAATTGTTTGACGAAGTTAAAGAATTGTTAGAAATAAAAGGTGATGAATAGTATAAGCGCTAAAATTTTTAATTTTTTTATCATGTAATGTTTGTTTAATAATAATAATTAAGTTTTAAACTTATTTTAAGCAAAAGTGTAACTTTTACTGCTATTTTAATGTTACTGTATAATTTTTTGCATGAAATTTCATATAACTGTAACTTTGTAATTTTTTTACTAAAAATATATATTTTTTAAAATGTTGATGTTTAATTTCTTTTATTGCCTAGATATTCAGAAATACGCAAAAAAAAAAGGAGAAAAATCACAAAACAACAGAGTTATCGATTTTTGAGATGGAAAACACCGATTGGTCCCATAGTGCGTCGGCGCGCCGCCGCGCCGTCGCCGTGGATTCATGTCGACGCGCCGCCGCCAAATGCAGCGTGCGGCGCGCCGTCACGACGAGTTACAACTTGCTTTATCGCTCGCAAGCGCGGCCCGGTGGCATTCGGCATTAGTTCGCCTAGTCGCTTTGCTACACTCACTCGTAGCTGACGTAGGTAGTCAAGTAGAATATTTTACCGAGTAAACGTGTATTGTTCTGTGACTTTAACAATGGCAGCAACTTCCGACTACTATTGATGTTTATAAAACGAAAATAAAGAACATTTATGTGACCCCAATGAAAAATCTTTCCACAAAACATACACATAGTTTTTGCTGGACAGAATTTGGCCAACTAGCGGTAGAAGTAAACGAAGGACTGTTCTTGGTGACAATGTGTTTTGTGCGGCGTGTCTAAGAAAGGCTAAAAATGAAGACGAGGATGCTTTGTTTTCAAAGTAAGTTACCTACCTACTTTTGTTTAATATTTTTAGTAGACTGGAAATAATTCAAATTAATTTATTTTATGAATGCGACGTATTCAGCATTTAAGCTACTATTTCTTTATAAGACTAGAAATTCATCACTTAAAAAAGAAGTAAGGTAAATTCATTTATGATTTATGGTGTAGTGGCCTACACAAGTACATATTCATACGAGCGCATCACACGTCCGGCCGCTTTCACAGCGCGCAGCGCACTGAGCGAGCTCCGCCAGGCGTGGCGCGCGCACCGAACGATTGCGACACCACCGGCGGCCTGCGCCTGCACTGGCGACCGGACCGAGGAGCGACAACATGCCTGCGTCGAAGACCATCGTGCACTGACTGTTGAGAGCCGTGCCGCCCGTATTTACGAGTGGTGGCGGTCGCGCGCTCACGCCATCCTCGACGCTCGGCCATTAAGCTTGGACCGTTCCGATTGGTCGTTTAACATCTCGTTCCACCACTCCTTATGATACCCTACTATGTTATTATATAAGCAATGTCTGACAATAAATTATTCCAATTCGTATCCGCATTCGACTTTCATTGGAGATATCCTTACACTCCTAAAATGGTATTAAGCGTTTAGGTAATAATTTTATCTTTTGTTTACTTTTCAGTGCCCAAGTGAAAGCTTACAGTAAAAGCATAGCCACTAGTAATCTTCTCAGACATTTTAAAGATGCACATGGTTTAGAAGATACAGTAAAATCACAAACTGTGACCATAAAAGAGTTTTTTACTCCAAGAACCAGCGGCAGAATCAGATATGAAAGTAGTAAGAAGAGTGATAAATGGTCGCTGTCCCGAGATTTGGATCTTTGGTTTGCAAGGTCACTGATGCCATTTGATACTGTTGATAATGATGCAATGATTGACTTTTTAAAAAAATACAACGTCATTGTATCCGACGCGGACTTGCCATCCAGACAAAATATAGCACGAGAAGGACTGGAAGATGTGTACAACAGTATGCTGGCATATATAAAGGCTTTCATTTCGAAGCAAAGTCCTCGCTTCGGTGCCTTGACTACCGATATGTGGTCAGATAAATACAGACGGCGCAATTATATCACATGTACGTACCATTTTATTACTGAAGACATGAACCTCATCAAATTTACACTGGCTACCAAAGAAGTTACCAAGAAACACACTGGCGAAACAATCCGTGACGAAATTATGGAGGTGTTGCACAGTTTTAAAATAGACCAAAAAGAGATTTATTTAGTCACAGATGCAGGTAGTAATATGAAACGATCTGCAAACTTATTAGGATTTAACAACCACCTCTGCATTGGTCATGGTCTACATAATCTAGTCAATGTAAATGGCATCGAAAACACCAGAGAAATAGCCAAAATGTTGACGAAATGCAAAAAGATTGTTAAGCATGTTCGATACAGGGCACCACGTCTTGAAGCCGCTGCAACTGCAGATCAGCAAGGAATGCTTTCTTCTATTGAAGAATTTGAAGAATTCGCCGATCATCTGGAAAATGCTGACTCAACCGACTCTGAATCTGAAACAACCGAGACACCTGAAACAGTTTCAAGTTCTAAACAGCGTTTGCAGCCCCCTCCAACCATTAAAACGAGCACAAGCACAAGATGGCATAGCATCTTGATGATGCTACAAAGTATTTCTAATTACGCAAATCGACAGCCTATAAACACACTACTCAACGAAATTGGACGAGATGATCTCGTTTTACAAGATACCGAATACGAAACCATTGAGGCTCTGATAAAGTTTCTAGAGAATTTTAAGAAAATCGTTGAAATTCTTAGTTCAGAAACGCAACCTACTATGAATCTGGTTTTAGTATTTCGTTCAGAAGTGAAAAGATTGCTTGAAGAAGCGAGTGATGATGAGCCTCTCTTAATAGCTACGCTCAAAAATAATATGCTTGAGGGTCTGGAATCCCGATTTCCTTTAACCGATGTGGTTGTTGCGGCAACTTTGCTTGATTGTCGATTTCATGCCATTAATGAAATCGATGAATACATGCAAAAAAAAGAAGTCACTAAGGTTTCATTCTTATCAGCAATGGTCAGGAGTCGCTTGACAAAAGAAGACATTCAGCAAAATCAAGTTATTGATTCCGCTAAAGCTGGGCCGAGTACTTCTGCTACTTCTTCTAACTTTTTATTGGATTTGGCGCGAAAACACAGCACCACTCAACATGATTCCGGGAGTGCTGTAGAAAATGAATGCTGGAAATATTTCAGTACAGCATGTCCTGATGACTTAGAACCTTACAAGGGAGACGTTCTACAGTACTGGAAAGACAGGAAAACTTCGATGCCATCACTGTATGCTCTTGCACGCTCAATTTTGAATATACCAGCCACGAGCACACCGAGCGAGAGAGTCTTTTCCACTGCTGGACTCGTAATAACCGCGAAACGGTCACGATTAAATCCTTTGAGGCTAAATAGGATAGTATTCATCCATGACAATTATGTATTTTGCAAAGAATCCATTAGCGAATAGACGGTGTTTTTGGACTTTGTATTCAATGTCCAAAAACACAGTTTATAATTCATTATTATTGATGTTCTATTGTTATTGATATTTATTTTTTTCTAAGTATCAAGAGTATTTTCTAAGTATCAAGCCTTGAAAGTATCAAGAGCCAGCGATACTCACTAAAATGATTATTTAATTAGTAAATGTATCTGAAAGAACGTGTGAAACTATCTCATTAATCATAAATAAGTACCTATGTGATACTACTTTAAATTCTTAATTACATATCATTAATATATGATTGTGTTCTTAGTTTTTATCATTATTATAGAATTTACTTAAATACATATTTTGGTAATGTCATGTTGATAAATATTTTGTTTTGTTTGTTAAATTTTTTATTGTATTGATTTAAATAGATAGTGCTCTAATAGAAACTCTCTATCTCATCTGAATCATTATTGTTTTCCAGTAAATGTGATCTCTAATTATAGAAGACTGTTAAATTGTAATTAACAAATACGTTCCCTTATAAAACTTTTTTTTGGTAACAACAACATGGTTTTCTTTATTTTTCTTTTTAAGATATCTCCCTGATAAAAAAAAAACTAAGGTCCACGGCCGGACGCGACGCGCCGCCGCGACGCCGCCGTCGCTGTGAAAATTTTCAGGCCACGCCGCCGCCGTGGAATTGGCCATCGGCGCTCATATCTAATACCTACTAATGACTACCGTAAAACGGGGTTACTTTAACAGTAAGGGTAACTTTGACAGTTTATGGGGCTACTTTAACAGCGCGCCAAATAATGTTTTAAACGTGTGCGAAACGAACGCTAGTGACCTTGATTGGCGGCGCGGGAGCGGGGAGAGTGCAATACATCGATATCGTACGACTTTCAGACTAGTTTGAACGTGTTCGTCGTTAGTGTTTGTAGTGTGGTGCGTAAAAACGGCTTTATATTGTGTGGATGCCTAGTTTTCGGTAAGTTTTTTGTATTATTCACGTAAATATAGGTAGATAAAGACATATAATGTTTGCATTAATGATTTAATCCATGGTTTATATTATTTTTCTATTTGTTGTAGGTTAACTTTGTGTTTATTTGTATTACAAATAAATCACAATGGTTAGAACATATAAAAGAAAGCTGGGTGCCCGAAACTATAAAAACTATAGTGCTGAAGACCTTGCAAAAGCCGTTGCAGAAGTGAGAGCCGGAACAATCTCCCAGGCAGGTGCTGCCAAGAAGTACAAAATTAATAGGACTACTATATTAAACAAGATCCATCACAGACACGAAGGAAAGCCTGGTCATCCCTCTGTTTTGACGCCTCAGAGTGAGAAATTAATAGCAGATAGAATGTGTGCTAGCAGACTGGGGTTTTCCTTGTACAAAGGTTATTCAAATGGTTATCAACAAGGAAGGTAGGGTTATAAAGCAGTGGAAAGACAATTTGCCAGGATATGACTTCGTAAACGAATTTGCAGCTCGGAATAATCTCACGCAGAGACTGGCCTCAAATATCAAAACTTCAAGGGCGTCTGTGAGTCCTAACGACATCAAAGCGTTTTTTGAGAATTTGAGACCAGCTTTAGAGCAAACTCGTCCTGCTCTAATTTATAATTATGATGAGACAAATATAACAGACGACCCGGGGGCGATAAAAGTCCTAGTACGCCGAGGGCATAAACGCGTCGAAAGAGTCCAAGAGCACTCGAAATCATCCATCAGTATCATGTTCTGTGGCACAGCTGAAGGACAATTGATTCCTCCCATGGTTGTCTATAAATCGAAGCACCTTTACGACCACTGGACACAGGGTGGGCCACCTGGAACTATTTACAGGAACAGTAGCAGCGGCTGGTTTGACATGAACCTTTTCGAGATATGGTTCTTCAAAGTATTGTTACCGCACATCCAGGAAAACAGAGAAGAAAACGAAAAAGCAGTTGTCATTGGTGACAATTTGGCTTCTCATTTTTCACACGAAGTAATCAGCGCTGCACTAGAAAACAACATATATTTTACGACGTTGACACCAAACTCGACGCACATGATGCAACCATTAGATGTGGGAGTCTACGGGCCTTTAAAGAAACAATGGCGGAAGGTTCTGGATAACTGGAGAAAAGAATCAAGAACACGGGGCGCAATTCCAAAGCCACAGTTTCCCATGCTGCTGAAAAGGTTGACGGATGCATTGGCTCCTAACATAAAGAAAAATCTACAAAGCTCCTTGAGAACTACAGGTCTTTGCCCTTTTGATCCGGAAGCCGTCCTGAAAAAACTTCCAGCAGATCGCTCAGAAGAGACTGGACGTGTTCTCGACAGCAGTCTTCTGGAATTTTTAAAAGAAACAAGGGGCTACAACTCTGAGAGAATTCGACACAGAAGAGGAAAGAAAGTGATTCATGAACCAGGTACACAGATATCTATAACAGGCCAAGATATCCCACGCCCAACAACAAGTGATGTTCCGGAAATGGAAAATGATGACACAGTTGATGATACTGTCTCGGCTGTCATGGAAGTCCCGTTCTTCAAACCTATACCTTCAACTTCTTCTTTGCCGCCTACGACAGACCAGACTTCTTCTGATGACGATGTTCCTTTGAGTGATTTTTCTCGTAAAAAGAGATTAAGGGGCAAGCAGAAGAATAAGGAGAATGAGAACAGCAACGAGAACAGCAACCTCTGTTACATTTGTTAATGTGATTTCCAGTTCTACTATTATCCTGCTGACTGGATTTGTTGCATCACTTGCAAAAATTGGATTTGTGGCATGTGTAACAAAGGCTCAATCAATCCGTCCTATGAATGTATGGTGTGCGAGGACACAGATTAATAATTATTGTTACGAGCTTAGGGTTCGTGACAATAAAAACAGCCGATAAAATAACCAAAATGACACTTTAATTAATCAACACTAATTACAACTTTAAACTCACTAATTATAAATGACAATTGCACTACTGATCACTTTAATTCGCAGTCGAAGTTCGCTCTCGAAGTTGTCGCTTGTATCGCAAATTCAATACTGACCCGGTCGCAGGCTATGCGGGCCTTATATAGGTCGGCAGATAATTCCAGAACCTTCCAGTATAGAAACATCTAGAAAGTTCGAGTACATACCGGTCCGGACCAACCAGACATCGAAAACTCTAGAATGTTCTAGCATGGAAAAGTCTAGAAGAATCTTGACTCTACTAGTTCTGCTACTCGATACTAGATGGCGCTAGTAGTAACTTTCATCGTCATGTACCCGACATTAATTCTGGCGCGTAACATTATTATTAGATTTTCTATTGTTGTTAAAAAAAAATACGATTTTTAAAAGATGATTGTTATAATGTCAATTTGTGTTGATTCCAAAGATAATAATTACAAGACTGATTAAGTGCCTATATTTTTGTAACCTAAGTGATAATAAAAATTACTGATTGATCTCAATAACTCGTTGTTTTTATTTCTATTTCCCCTAAAATGCATAAAATATTAATATTTTTTTATCAAAATGATGTCAAAGTAACCCATACACTTTAGATCTTTGACGTTGATTGCATTTTAATGCCTTGTCAAAGAAACCCCACTTCGGGGTTACTTTGACACATGGAAAATAAAAATATATATAATTGTGGGGGGCCTGTAGGACTTCATATTGGTATGGGATTGATAGTTAAAGGACACATTGTTCTGTTGGAACAAAAACATCATTAATTTTGGTTGTTAAAAAAAAGTAATTCCCAAAAAACTTTCGAAATATGTGCAAAGTAGCCCCGTTTTACGGTATTAATTTCCACAACAGAAACTTCCTCACAAATATTTTTGACCTTGTCAAAATAATGATAATTTCAACAACAGAAACTCTTGTTATGTTATACCTATTAATGACTATTAATTACCACAACAGAAACTTCCTCACAAATATTTTTGACCTTTTCAAATGATAATTTCAACAACAGAAACTCTTTTTATGTTATACCTTTTAATGACTATTCATTACCACAACAGAAACTTCCTCACAAATATTTTTGACCTTTTCAAATGATAATTTCAACAATAGCAACTCTTGATATGTTATACCTTCTAATTACTATTAATTTCCACAACAGAAACTTCCTCACAAATATTTTTGACCTTTTCAAATGATAATTTCAACAACACTCTTGTTATGTTATACCTATTAAGGACTATTAATTTCCACAACAGAAACTTCCTCACAAATATTTTTGACCTTGTCAAAATAATGATAATTTCAACAACAGAAACTCTTTTTATGTTATACCTTTTAATGACTATTAATTACCATAACAGAAACTTCCTCACAAATATTTTTGACCTTTTCAAATGATAATTTCAACAATAGCAACTCTTGATATGTTATACCTTCTAATTACTATTAATTTCCACAACAGAAACTTCCTCACAAATATTTTTGACCTTTTCAAATGATAATTTCAACAACAGACACTCTTGTTATGTTATACCTATTAATGACTATTAATTACCACAACAGAAACTTCCTCACAAATATTTTTGACCTTTTCAATGATAATAAACAAAACAGAAACTTCCTCATAAATATTATTTAAATTTTTAGTGTCAATCACAACAGAATCTACCTCAGACATTTTTGACTTTTTTTAAGATAATTACTACCAATAAAATCCTATTAGTTTGTTGTTAAAAATATCACATAAGGTTGTGATATCTTATGTACTCTAACAGAACTTTCTTCATAGATTTTTCGACAACACTGAACAACAGAAGCCAGAATCATTTAGTTTACAATTTTTTAAGACAGAACTAATGTTTTCCCCTTCAATAGCAAACAAACTGACTGTTGCATGAAAATATCTACAAAATCTATAACTTCAAGAGCAACTGAACAACCAATCTATCAACAAGCATTTCAGAACCTTGGACAAGCAAGTTCATAAACAGCAGAGACAAACAAGCAGGTGGCCGACCGCATGGAAAGTGGTCAACTCAGTCTATGAATCTTTGCAATACCGTGGGTACCCAAAGTATTGCTAGCTTCTTTGACAAGGATTCTCTTCCATTTTGCTTTGAAGCTGTCCAAATCATTCTTCCTCAAAAATTCTTCAGGATTCAGCTCATTTTTGCAAATTGTACTTGCAGAAGTATAGTAAGAAGTTCAAAGCATTTTGGATCTTCCATAAATCAGACAACACAGCACCATTCTGTTCAAAGTTAGAGCTGTCAATGTAAAAATAACTGAACGGTCATTGAAATGTGGCGGCTCTATTTTCTGGAACTTGAGATGCTTATCCAAAATCCACTGCGTTTAATTCTGTATCATATTATGAACTCAATGGCCATTCCAAGCTTCACCGGTGCCAACAGCCATTACAGCTTAGGAATAGCTCATATCTTCAAGTTTGAATATGAGGCTACCTTGAAGAAGTCACTAGTTCTTTGGTTTCTCTCTGTATTCCTTATCTATGATAACTCTTCTCATGATTGTCAGCTTCCACTGTTTCTCTGAAAAAGAAATCATAATTATATATTAATCTCTTTTAAATTTGATTCCCATTAGCTGGTACAGATAACTTCATCCGTGAAATCGAAATTTTCACTAAAATCCTGTCACAAATCAGTCCAGCCTACAGAGTAATGAATCACACCTAGCTGCACCAAAACATAAGAATGATATGTTCTACCTTCTCCCAACTTTTTTTTTAACTTTGAATATCAACCCGTGTGTGTTTAATTATTTATCTATAATGATATTATGTAATGATTTGGTGTCATAATTTAAAAGCCAATGAATTCATAATGGTTGGCTGAATGTCTTGAATATCAGAATGTTGAGTCACAAAGAGGGTCAATGAAAGACATGACTGAAATGAGAACAGAGGAATGTGTGGAAGAACAGCAGAGGGTCAGTGACCAAATGCTGTCTTTCCCCTAAGACGACCCACTGACCCTCTGCTGTTCTTCTCCGATTACTTTCTTTGTGGAATCCAAGACAGGTAGTCTTGGATTCCAGGACAGGTAGTCTTGGATTCCGCAAAGAAAGTAATCGGAGAAGAACAGCAGAGGGTCAGTGGGTCGTCTTAGGGGAAAGACAGCATTTGGTCCGTGGGTCGTCTTAGGGGCGGAGTCACTTCCCTCTTTACCGAGCAAGATACTTACAGAACAGACACCATCAGATTTTGACATAAACATGAAATAGTCTGGACAATTTAGGATCAACACTAAAAAATTATTCATGAGGCACTAACCTGCATAATTTATTGGAACTCAGCCACCATCTTCAGCACAACAGGTAGGTACTTAATAGCTGCCCGACCTGCACATCTGAAAATAAAAAAGGTAGGTAATTAACTAATTATTTAAGACGAACTGATTCAAGAAATATTAGAGAAACCCCTAATAGTGATTTATTTACATAAAGGTTCAGGCATTTTGGCATAGAAACTCAGACTAACAAAAAAAGTTTGGTTGGTCTGAGCATAGAAACAGGAATAGTATGACTCTCTAGATTATAGGTACTTATTATTTTTTTTTAGTAAGTATTAACACGTTGCGACTTAACAGCTTAATAAAGCCACTAGAGTCAGTAAAATTAAATAAACATTTGAATTAATGGACGGCATTAGTTGCGTCAGTCTGCAAACACATTTTATTTCTTGGTGGAAAATGTGGAAATGTGATAGGTATTTAAAACCGGGGTAGCTGGTTAAAATTCTAAGCCCTTGAAATCTCAGTTAATACAAATTTTCATATATAGGTACCTACAAGGTGTTGTATCCGTTTGATTAAAATAAGCAAGTCAAAGTACCTACCTCTATCATAGTAGGTAGGTACCGGGTTGAACGAAATTTAGAAGCCTAATAAAGTGTCTAATTATGTGGATAATTAAGTTCAGATAACCACTAAGTCGTTGAAAATTAGATATTCTGTAGGTACTTAAATTTTCAGTTAAGTAGGTACGCACAAAACACAATAATTTCCTTTCATGGCCGACATAGGTGTTAGCCGAAGAAAACAGTGTACCGAATGATTTCAGTGTTTTCAAAGAAAGTGAACCTATCAATACCTATTTATCTAGCCAACCAAATTAGCTATACAATAATATTTAATTTTCATCAAACAAAAAGTTCTTACCCGGAAAGCGACGAAATTCAGCTGCCAGCGCTGCCGTGCCAGCCTGCTGTGCCAGTCTGCAAGTCTGTCTCTGCCTTTTACTAGTAGCCTTTCAGTATCAGTAGTAGCCATCTCTGTCAGTCTGTGTGCCACGACCGACCGATGGGTGAAGTGAATCCAAAAGAAAGAAGAAGAACTAAACAATGTGCGATTCAATGTGGTCACTGGTCAGCAGTGTTACCAATTCTCAAAAAAAAAAAACCCATGATGCCAAAGTCAATCGCTATTATTACTTGAAAATCCCCCTAAAATAAAAACGTGCGTATAAAAAGTGCGCGTCGGGCCACACGAAGTGTAGGGTTCCGTAGCAGGGCGTCACAATTGTTGACTTAGGAATTAGGATGGTGTTTTTGTTTGATTCTATGAATATATTTACGGTTTAAATGCCAATTACTAGCGAATTGGGACCTGGGAAATTGAAATCGGACTTCACTTAAAGAGTTATTATTACACTATTCAATTTGTAGAAATCGGAAGATGTAACCGTAGTAGAACAGATTTAGTCTAATTTGGATCCAATCTTCTTCTTTTTGAAACATGCAAACCAAAACTACTTCATAAATGCGTGGTCTGTACGATTAAGAACCCAATTCAGTGTAGTGTGATCACTAGCTAACAACTAAGGTTCCTAACTCTTCTTAGTTAGATTTTCTGCAAATTGAATAGTGTATTGAAATAACCCAAGACCTAGACATAAAATGTGTAAGAATTACGCTGGGTCCACACATTAACTTGCAAGAAGGGAATATTATGCAGTTGTACAGGGCTTTAAATACCGGTAAAAATTTATAACGTTACCTTGCATTGACAGGAGTTAACGTTATATTAAAATAACGGTAATAGGTTTAACGTTATTTATGCACCATTTTAACGTTATTCTTTAATAACGTTATTTGTAGTTTAACGTTAATTTTATCGTTATTTTTAAACGGTTATCTCTGTGAGGTGGTGCAATGTCAGATTTTGTCTTGATCAAAATATGATTCACGACAGTAAAAAATATGTAAGTAGGTACATGATTATAACCATAATTACATTTTTTTTCTCTTAGCTAGATTTCGGAAATCTAGTTATTATACACATCAAATCTAAGTTCATGATGATGAGTAAATGATTCTTATGGTTACATCTATGTAAATACATATTTGTTATTGTTGCGCACCACATTTTGATTAAATTACAACCTGACACTGACCTTCAAATAGCAAAAAATACAAGAAAGTTCGCGGGCTATAATAACACTAAATATTTTACCGTTAAAACGATATTTCTCGTATTTAATGTTAAATGTTACTTAACGTTATATTACTGGTAATGTTATCAAATACCGGTAAATTTTGTAACGTTACCATGGTATCACAATTGGAATTAACGTTATGTAACGGTTATTATTTTGTTATTTGGTAACGTTAACAAGCCCTGGTTGTTTGTAACATTTAGAACGATTTTGAATGTCCACTGGGGCTAGGACGCAAAAATGTTTAGGGGGTTAGTTAGTTGAGGTTAGTTGAGTTCATTTTTGCCTCAATATTGGTTCGTTGGAAAGAGGACCTGTCGAAGAGTATAAAAATTGAGTTGCCCAAAAGACTAGTATCTGAGTCAACAAACAGCTCCACCAGAAACCAATGCTGCCAACTAAATTTTTAAATTTGACTTTACAACGTCTATGGTTTACATACTATTGCGGCTAGACGGTTTCAAAGTTTCAAACCAAAGTTTCTGCCACTGGTTTGCAACGCACGCCTTTCTACCACGGGCGTTAAGAGGTCATACTAAATTTGGCTTAAAACCGCTTTCCACACTGCACGGTTTCATTCAAAGCTCTGTTTGAAATTACCGTTTGAAACCTAAAGCAGAGGCTTTATTTCAGGGTTCCCAACTTAGGGGTTTACCCACCAAATTAAGGGTGGAAAATAAGTGGGTTGAGATTTTGAGGGGCTCCTTATTTTTAGTAGAGGTATTTTTATGGGCAAAAAGCCCAAGTCGAGCCTGAGATAAGCCAATCTATTTTATTAATTGACCTTGCGACACGTAATGACATCTAGAACAATTCCTTTTTAGAAATTATGAATGCAAAGTTGATTATACATTTTATGTAGAAAAAAACAACTATCGCAGTGTTAACCATACAAAAATGTTTTTTTTCTGTCATCTGCAGTAACTTTGTCTCATTGAGACAGAAAAAATATCTCTCTCTCTCTCTCTCTCTCTCTATCTCTATCTCAGCTCGACCCCCTCCAAGTGTTCTGCAGTGCGATTCTGTAAACATGTCGAAGTGAACACCCGGGCGGGGCGTACGACAAGTGAGTTGTCAACCCATACAAATAAGATGGAATGACAGCTCTAATGTCGTTCACTCCGCCTAGGTCAACACCGTGAGATGTCGATAGAATCGACCGGCTGTACTGTGTTCAGTGCATTTGACGCGATGTCGAGTATATCTGTCACTTTAGAGATACGTAATTTTCGTTAACGAAACTAGACCGTTCACCATCGTTCATCGACGAGTCGATCAACTACCTATAGTAGATTCCAGATAAATGTGCAATAACTGTCATTGACCCACATACATTTATTGACTTTCTTAAAATCAAAAACAGAAATAAAGACTTAGAGCAGTCCTGAATCTACTTCTATCGTGATCCTTTATGTTCTCTAGTAATGTAAAATGGTTCATAATGTATTGTTCGGGTATCTACGAAGGGATATTAGGGAAAGGTCAATGTACTTTATTGCAAGTTTATCTGGCACAAAGTATAGTTAAATTCTTCGACTAGTTCACGTGACTACGGTAGGTGTTCAATCTAAACGTACAGTTAGCGTCAAATAACTGTGCCCCTCTGAAGTTAGCCATTTGCAAAGATCGAGCAGGTGCAGTTACGTATACGGGAGCAAGCGGGACGCAAGCATGCATCGAACGTAAACGAGCGACTGAGACATAAAATCGCGCCGCCATAATCTACGCGCAGTTGCAGTTTGTTCGTAATTTTGACTACTACGCAGCCACTAGTAGCCAACTTCAGAGGGGCACAGCTATTGAACGCGAACTGTAGCGACGATGTTTACGATGCGACTATGTGAACATGACTCGACGGTGGACGACTCAACTGTTCAAACCAAAGACTACAACAGTATCGGTTCAAACATGTTGATGTAACTAACATCAGCTAGACCGTCTATAGACGTATTCACTCGCATTTATACCATTTCTCTAATCTTAATCAACTCTCTTCTTAAAGAATTAAAGTTCAAATTACTCTTCTAGGTGAAACAAACGAACGAACTATCCAACTATAAGTTTAAAAATATAATAGAATTATGGCTGAAACCATTTAATTACGACGAAATCGAAAATCTATTCCTAATTTTAAAATAAAAATAAAGCAGTAAAACACAAAACCCACTCTCACATTGGCACATACACACACGAACACCCACAAACACGCACACACACATACACACACACAATTTTTATTTCGCAGATTGTAAACTTTTGGTTATAAACTTAATTAATAGATAAATTATTATAAGTTATGATTGTAACACTAGCTCGACATATTTATCTGGAAGGAACTGATTCCCAACTTACAGCTCACGCTAGTTTGGGAAACAGGGCTTGCACATGAAATGTAAATACTTGTTGTTGCAATAAAGATTTTTTTTGAACGTAGTAACCGACAAACCCGACAAAATTTAGGTGTCGTCGTTGCGGTAGCAGTGTAAAGGAACGTTGTGAACTTTTGATTTAAGTCGTCCATGAATCGACTAGTCCTGGCTTGAACGATAGACCGTCCAAACGTTGATTGGACGTCGACCATCGATTTAATTAAACCGTTCGTTGATTCGACGCCCATCTCTAGTCACTGTCAGTGTCAAAAAAATGGCGGGATAGCAGCATTTTGACAGAAAGAATAGAACTTCAAAAACGTAGATAGGTATATGTACATAAGAATTTAGTTCAATTTAGTGTGTAACTGTATTATAGTTCTGATTCTTCACGTTATAATAGAATTTCCACATTTTAAAGAATTCCCGTTTCCGGTTTAGAACGTATGTACGTACACTATGTAGGTACTTCAAAGTTACCTACTTAACCAATTCTCACGTTCCTACCTACTATTATTCTTCGGCCGTTTGGTGATTGGAGATTATTCCATAGAAACCTGTTACTGAGATAAAAGTTAAGTAATCCAGGTCATGCTCTACCTGTTTGCCCAATTCATTCAGCTGTTTATGTGTGATTGAGTAACAAATACCTATCTATACTTATCGTACATAATGTTTAAACTTAGTAGTGATATTCTTGAAAAGTCAGTACCTAAGTAATTTTAAATTTGAGCACAGGTCAACTCCGGGTGGATCCAAGTGGTTCCAGTAATTCGCAAATTGATTTTTACTTAAATAATGTGTATAACTCAAGACCACTTATCTTATTAAATTGTTACCAAACCAAGATACAATTTGAGTACTTACCCACTTTTCTATGTTTTTAGGATTGATATGTTATTGGATTGGAAGAATCCTGCTCAAATAGAACATTTTCGCACTTGGGTTATGAAATTGGAGGTAAAATTATTGAAGATAGTTAACGTAAGAACAGAAAAGTGCAAATAAACATTTTGAAGATGTTTACATATTTCCAAATATGTAACTAACTGCACTGGCAATTCCAACACTTGAAATTCCAGGTAACATTGGTTAATTTTAAAAACTATACTCTGTTTATTGATGGCAATAAGTAAACGTAAAATATCTAACCATGACTTGTTTTGTGAAATACAAAACTAAGCAATGTAAAAATAGATACTTCATGAAGAAGTTTTTTTAGCAGACTAATATGACTCAGTCTTTTTATTGGAATTTGTGTCTTAAATATGATATTTTCATTTCATAAAAATGTACATAGTCAAAAGTTCTTTATACTTGATTGATGATGATAACGGCTTCCTAAGAATAAATCCTTTTATTCCATCTTTTATCCGTTCATCCCTGTTAAAAATCACTCTTATAAATTTCAGGTGTGCATGTTGGTGAGCACAGGCATGTTGAACTACCATCTACGTCAATTCAAATGGCGACAGCATGTAGATATTTATACTGTGGCGACAGCCCTCCTCTACCTGATCTGTTCCCATGGACACAGATTTATCTTCGAGGCCAGGTAAATGATACATTACATAAATTTATGATAATGGTAATTTATAATAATATTAATAATAATTATAGACAGCATCATGGCCATTGTATAATATTAATAGAAGACTAGTTATTATTTTGTAAAAAGTACCTAAAGTTTTTTGAAGTGAAGGTTTATAATTTTTGGTAGGGGTAAGTAAATCTTGCCTATGTATTTGCATCACTGTCACCGACATGATAATGTTAACAGTATCTGAGCGTATGACATGTTTATTTATTTATTTAAACTTTATGTACAATAGTGGTACATGGGTGGACTTAATGAAATTCTCTACCAGCCAACCTTTGGGTTAAAAAAAGACTACACACTATTAGGTGTTCAACAAAAAAATTATATTTTAAATATAATTTTGTTGCCCTTTTTTGTCTTTTTATAAGGATTGGAAATCATCAAATGACCCCTTCTGATCTAGGTGGAGTGGGAGGGAGTGTCAGACACTTACTCCTGCTCCTCCTAGTGACTTTTGTGTTCCAGGGCCGCGGTAACTCTTTCGAACAAAATACGCAACCCTGGCAGGCTCTGGCCCTAACGGGCCCCACCTTCTATGCCGACTGCTCCTTCCGGCTCGCGTGGAGCACAGCGCGCCGTGACCCGGGGCCTGTTCTGATCGGACGGCGAGCTACCCATTGCTCGCCGTCCGCAGGCATTAATCACTGCGCCATGCTCAGGAGCATCAGTTTCTGAGCGGCGCAGTGGCTGACGTTCGTCTCGAGGAGGCGAAATGGGGCCGTTATTGGCACTCCATTTCAGCCCCCTCCTGAGTCGTTGCAGTGACGGCGGTAACGGCGGGGGCGGCATTTCAAAGTTTTAAGTTTTCACACACACAAATAGTTCTATACCTATAGATTCCAGGAAACAAAAAGTTGAAATGGTGAATCTTTCAATATTATGAGTACAAACTTAAATTTGCAGTTTATTGTGCGTGGTCTAACACGCAATTGGCCGGTTGTTTTTAATATGTTTAGTTAAATATTTTATGGTGGCACGGAACCCTTTGTGTGCGAGTCCGACTCACACTTGGTCGGTTTTTTATAATTAATAAATAACCCTATGATTGAACTTGTGTTTATTACGTTTTTACAGACATGAATATTGAACAGCCATCTACTTCAGTTCAATAAAGACAGCCTCCTCTGCCAGACCAGTTCATGTGGACATAGATATGTCTTCCAGGTCAGGTAAATTTTATAGTCGACTAAAGATAGCAATGACCAATTTTGCTGATAGATTTTTTGCAGTTGGTAATCTATACACAATACAATGTTTAATTTTTTTTCTTATGTGATTACAGTAAGTAATGAATATTGAAAAGCCATCTACTTTACTTCAAATGGAGACAGCAGTCTACTAGACCAGTTCAAATGGACACACATCTTCGAATCCAGGTAAATAAAAAACATCAATTTGTAAGACTTGTAAACAATTAGTGATGTTCAAAATAAATATTGTATATTCTAAATAATACGCAATGTATAATTTTGTTTATATTTCTTCAGGTTGTTGTTGGTTGTCAAGCAATTAAAATAAAATTGAAAATGAAAAAAAAAGAAAAAATAAATAAAATGAAATTGGGTTAAACATGGCTGCAACAGTATGTGACCAAGGTGCAACCAATATGGCAGCACTTATCCTTTTGATGAAGGCAACTGGCAAAAAATATGGTGGAGATTTTTTCAAGATAGGTACATTCGAAAAATATATAAGTACCCAATTTATGACCCACCTCATCTCATGAAGGGCGTTAGAAATAACCTACTCCCGAAAGATTTACAGCCTAAAGAAGATGGTAAAACAAAGTTAGCTTCCTGGTCTCACGTAGAAGCATTACATAAACGAGGACCAAAATACAGAGGAGTTAAGCTTATGACAAAGTTAACAGCTGAGCATGTCTATCCACAACTTATACCAAAAATGAGAGTCAAACACTGTACACAAGTGTTGGCCTGACTATGGGATACATGGCAGGTTGGTTTTATCATTGAACCTTTTTACTAACAGTACATTTGACTTAAATTCTTTGAAAAACCTATAAAGGCGTTTTAACTGGGAATACTAAACATAAGTTTTGGGCCTACTACTGAAGCTACAAACTAAAATTGTTTGAAAAAAAAATGATATTAATTGTAGCTTCAATAGTAGGCTCTGTGATAGTGATTTATGTTCGCGTTATGTAACGATGTTAAACCTTAGTCTAGCCATGGCGTTAGTGACGGTACGGTTGGCGCAGTGGTTGAGAGATCGGCTGTTGCGCTGCTTGTCGCGGGTTCAATTCCCGCACGGAACAAATATTTGTATGGCCTACAGATAGTTCCGGGTCTGGCTGTTTGTATATGTGAGATTAATGTTTGTAAACGCACCCACAATACAGAAGAAATTCCTAGTGTGGGGCATTGTTTCCAAAAAAAGTTTGTACTTCGTAACACGACTATGAACGCATTCATTATGTTATATAACTTTAGATAGTAATACATTCCTTTCAATTTGTACTATTTTATACCACTAATTAGAAATTTTATACCTCTCAATTATCGCAGATATACACAGGTCGCGCTGGCAAGATTCCTTCCCTGCACGACCACGCTAAAATTCCAGCTGGCATAGAAGTTGAAGAAACGGGAGCATGCTAGAAGTAGATATATGTACTTATATTTTATTACTGTCGAAAATGGTTAGAAAAGCAAAAACAGCATTGACTTTTGTACTTGACACTAGATGGCGTTAAATGCAATAATAAAAATAAATTACGTACACAAAATAACCTCCACTAAATAGCAAAAAAAAAACAACCAACCACACTAATTATATTTTTATTATTCTCTGAACGTATATTCTTAAATTTTACTTTTAACTCCATCTACTGTCAAGTAAACAAATCACATACTTATAGGCAGAAAATGTATTTTTGCTTTTCTAACAATTATAAGAGTACATAATATTATGTACTAACTTTTAGGCATGCTCCCGTTTCATCAACTTCTATACCAGCTGGAAACTTACCTCTCAATTATCACAGATATACAGGTCGTGCTGGCAAGATTCCTTCTCAGCACGACTTGTATATCTGCAATACTTATTTGAGAGGTATACAATTTCTAATGAGTGGTATAAAATAGTACAAATTGACAAGAATTTATTACCATCTAAAGTTAGAATGAATGCGTTCATGGTCGTGCTACGAAGGACAACACAAAAAAAAACTTTTATTATCGATGCATAAAATCACGACGAAACTTTTTTCTTTTCAGATGATGGGAGACTCCCGAATGAAATCGTGGACACAGCTGATCTCATCTTATTCTTCGACAAATTAATTGATTCTGTTAATGGTAATTTCCATAAAGCAGACTTTTAAAAAATGTATAGATGTGCTGTAACTCGGCAATCTCACCATCACATATTGTGGTATAAAAGTTTACCAATACTGAAATCCATGACGTTCATCACTAAAACTGGTAACAGAGCAACTGTGCCGTCTTTAACGAGTTGGGTAAATAGTATCGAAGCTTTTCTCGCCTTAGGATTTGCATTCTGCACGTTTGAAATCGATACTGCTGCGCCATATCAATCAAGGCCCCTTAGAAAATTTCTTTGGGACAATAAGAGCACATGGTCTCCACAATAATATGCCAAGTGCTCATACTTTTATTAACGCTTACAAATCATTACTGATATGTTATAGCATCGTACAAATCGGTTGGAGCAAATTATGGAGAAGACAATTTTGAATTATTGCATTTATTAAAAAAAAATAACTGAAAACCAGTCCCAACCAGAAACAAGCAAGCAATGTTAACTTTGAAATAGCTGAGGAGCACTTGTGCATAAGGGACGCAGATGTAGAAAAACTATCAAATCGAAAACAAAGAAAAATGTGCAGCAATAGCATACTGTAGCGGGTGGCTCAACTATCTTTAAAAAAGATTGTCAAACCTTCAGACATGATTTCGAGTCTGAAGAAATGCTAGACTATCATAAATATATGATCATAGAGTATGTTAGCACAAGAACTTGGCTGTTTTACCCAAGTCGTGAAGTGTTTTCTTTTTTTTATCAGAAAATATTGTAACAGAAATTCTACTAAGAGACAAAATGTCAAAGCAAAAACATTAACGCATATTTAGAACTATAGTAGCCGCCAGATAAATGAAGAATAACGGTCATTGACCCACCTACATTTATTAACCCACTTAATTTCAAAAACAGAAATAATGACATAAAGCTGTCCTGAATCGACATCTATCGTGATCCTTACTGTAGTAGTAATGAAAAACTATTCATAATTTACTGACCGGGGTACCTATGAAAAGATATTAAGGAAAGGTCAATGTACTTTATTCCACATTTATATGGCGCCTACCATAGAAAGTATTAAGGCGCTGACAACAGCAAAAACTGAAAAATTGCTGGTTTCCTAACGAAATTTTAGCCACATCTGTTTAGTTCCAAGCTGCAGAAAAAATATATGTTAATTTTAACTATATTTCAAAGAACACTGTTGTTTTCGAAACATGTTTATAAATAAAATCCTCGATAGTAATGATCGTCAAAGTTACCTCTAACTTTGACCTTAGAAAAAAAAATCCCATATTACTAGCCTACTTATGCCAATAAAAATTATACCAAATAATGAATCGAATCTTAATGCAAAACTTTGTTGTTTTAGATTTTTAATAGATCAACTTAGTTTTGAGGAAATCGATTAAATGCTTCATATTTGGCCATAAATTGCAAGCATTTAGTCGTCGCGCTTCTCTTTCTTTTCTATACAGTCCGAGAGTGACCGAGCTTTTGCTGTTGTCAGCGTCTTAACAATAAATATCAACTACAATTGTATTACATTAACCATCATAGAAATTTATTATTTTAGGTAAACTAAATGTTTAAAAAATATTTTGTTCCTTTTTATAACAATAATTGGTGTAAGTATTGATATGAATCAGCTGATGTATGGAAAAACCACAATGAAAGTGGCAGCTCAAATATTGTGTAACATAAAATCCTAAAATCCTCCGAAATAAAAACTAATAACATAACATATTGTTTTTTTTTTCGCTTTAAGAAAAATGTCTTGCTTTGTTTTCAAGATTTGTGTACACCTGAAAAAACAAATTTATGAAGAAAAATGGATTAAGTAAGTATAACGAAAAATATCTGTAGAAGCTGGGTACCGTACGGCTGTATAGGTATGTATGTACATATGTAGTGCAGTAGCTTTAGTTCATGAAGCGACCACCACACGGCAGCACTTGCGACCTCGAGCGAAGCCGAAGTTCACGAAGTTGCCCATCCTACGAATAATAATCTATGCTTCAAGAGAATTTGGTGTCCGTATGGATTGATGAGCCACGTCAGATTTTAAAGGGCAACTTAAACCCTTATTTAGCAGCAAAGTAGCTGATTTTACAGCACAAATTCTGGGTTTAGCAGCAAACCATATCACAAGTTATATCAATGCAAAAGTGGCTCCTCAATCTAAACATCTGAATTGAGGAGCCACCTGGAACTCATTAACTAATAGATGAATATTATTGAACATTTTGTATCATTTAGCAGGTATAATTATATATATACTGCTAAAATTTGGGTTCAGTAGTGCTGAAATTCAGAGAAAATACAATACTTTTAGTACCTATGGCTCCTAAGGTGAATTTCCATGAATGGGATCGGTCAATTCATATATTCGACTTAGTGATCATTTAGCAGGTGGTGTGATCGAATTTGCAGCATAGGAATAAAATAGTAAGACAGAGTGAATTTGGTAAATTAACGCATTTTATATGGCTCCCCAATCCTCAAGTTCTGCAAATGAATAATTGACTCTACCTACCTGAGAAGTGAGATCACAACGGAATCAAAAGCCAGATACACTATGCACTATTCAGCGATGTGTATGTTTCAGTGTCTGAAAAACAATAGACTACCTGCCTTTTTTTATAATTGATAGGCACGCGCTTGACCACTATCTCACCTGATGGTACTCACGCGATGATGCGGTCGAAGATGGAGCAGGCTTGCCTAAAAGTAACCTTACTCTTGACTTAAAGACTCCCAGGTTGTAGTTATCAATCAGGAAACACAGATTCTGGCAGGGAATTTCACTCCTTAGCTGTACGCACAATGAATGTCTTCCCAAAACGTTTTGCTTTTCTATATACCGGGCCACCGGGGGGAGTCAAACCAAACACCTCACTCCCCCCGCTTACGAGAGGTGGCCCGCACAGGCGGACCGGCACCAGCCGGGGGGACTACGGAAGTTGCGTACGTTCCCGCGATCCCCGGCGTAGATGAGAGATGGAATACCGGGGCTGTTTTAGTCAGTAAGAGTCTGACAGACCCCTCCGCCCCGGGGCTGGCGGTCGAAGGGAAGAGTTACCGCTGCCCTGGAAAGCAAAGGGCACTACCTCATTGGCAGTCGCTACGCCCCGCAAGGGGACGTGGCGAGCTGTCACAGGGCTAGGCCCCCTACCCGCGGGGGCAACCTTCGGCCCGTAACGACCCGCCCGTCATTGTGGTGCTCCTAGTGAGCGGAGCTTCTTCGGGCGTGCGCCTACCCGAAAATGAATAGCAACGCACACCCGTGTGCATAGATGCGTGTATACCGCAGGCGCGCCACGGCGACTAACGAGCAAGCTCTGTGTCGCCTCTTCACGGCGCCTCGGCGGTCAGTCCCCGCCAGGTGAGACCCCA
Organism: Melanchra persicariae; assembly: GCA_947386135.1. Taxonomy (NCBI): domain Eukaryota; kingdom Metazoa; phylum Arthropoda; class Insecta; order Lepidoptera; family Noctuidae; genus Melanchra; species Melanchra persicariae. The sequence continues at coordinate 5,010,107 of OX376673.1, read as the reverse complement.
GTGACCTGGGGGAGGCCCAGCGAGAACGACCAGCGACGAGAACGCCGACTTGTGGGCGAACCTGCGGCTATTGTGAGGCTCCCGTCCGCCCCGTTTTCCAGAGCTAGCCGGTCGCGGCGCGGACCGCAGAGACGTTCAATGTGTGTGTGTGTGGGCGGTTATGGCGTGTGTGTACTACCGTCCAGTGCTTGTGCACCGAATAGCGAGCCCACGCTGCCATATTCGGTGCGTTGTGTTTAAGCGCCTGTGGAGAAATGCATGTGTGAGTTCAGTACGCAACTTGCCTATATTAACTTTGCACAAGTTGCGCGCCGAGATGCGTGTGTGGTGGGCATATTGTTTGAGTAGGCCGCGTGTAGCCTGGGGCGGCCTACTCAGGCGTCAATCCGGTGCGACGGGGCCGTCGACGTCCCCGACCTGGTCTCGGGGCAAGCGCCTCGCGTCAGGTGGGCGCGCGTGCCAGGGCGTAAGGTGCTTGACGTGGGGCCAGGCAGATGCGTCGGCACGCGCGAACATTACCTTCGCGAGGCGCCTTGCATACTCATCCAGGCTCTCAATACCGAGGTCCCGCGGGATGATGTCGTTCCTCACCATGCGAGGGGCGGCGACGATGGTGCGTAGCGCTAAGTTCTGCTGCGCGCGGAGTTTCTTCTTGTTTGCCTCGCATGGGAGGATGAACCAAGCGGGGGCGGCGTACGTCAGTATTGGGCGCAAGTACGTCTTGTACACACCCAACTTGACGCGCGCCGGGAGGCGGGACGGGAGCACTGGTTTGAGTCGAGCGCGGGTGATACTCGCCTGCGTAGCGAACTGGTGGACGTGCGGCCCCATTTTGAGTCGGCGGTCGATGGTCACACCCAGGTACTTGGCCCGGGGCGACCACGCGACGTCGACTCCTTGGAGCTTCAGAGGGGGCGGAAGGGGCGCGGAGCCCGTAACAATCGCCTGCGTCTTACCCACGTTAACCGACAATCGCCACTTGGCGAGCCAGTCGGGGAGGAGGTCGAGCGCGCGCTGCATTTTCAACGCCGCGTGTTTTCCGTTTAATGACGTAGTGATTGCGCGGCGTCGTCAGCGTACAGCGCGAGCGTCGACTGTGGCGTGGTTGGTATGTCGTCGGTGTAACGTGAGTAACACGCCGGCGACACGCAGCTGCCCTGCGGCACGCCCGCCATTATCGGGCGGGGGGCGGACAGCGCTCCGTCGACCACCACCTGAAAGTTCTGTGGGACAGAAAGGATTGAGCCACTTTGACAACGCGACGGGGCGCGCCAGACGTGGCCAACTTCTAAATAAGGCCCTCGTGCCACACGCGGTCGAAGGCCTTCTCCATGTCGAGGAATACTGCTACCGCGTCCTCCTTATTATTCATCGTAGCCGACAGCAGGTGCAGCAGTACCCTCGACACTAGGAGCGTCGTGCTGTGTTCCGACCCGAACCCGAAACTGCAGTGCGATTCTGTAAACATGTCGAAGTGAACACCCGGGCGGGGCGCACGACGGGTGAGTTGTCAAACCATACAAATAAGATAGAATGACAGCTCTGTTGTCGTTCACTCCGCCTAGGTGAACACTGTGAGATGTCGACAGAATCGACCGGCTGTTCCGGTCGTGGAGTGATGTGCGGGGTGAGGTGTCGCAGCAGCAAAGACTCGAACACCTTGGAGATGGTGGGTAGCAGGGTGATCGGCCGATATCTCTCTGGCTTCAGGATGTTCTTTCGCGCCTTGGGCAGCATGATGACACGCCCTTCCTTCATTTTATCCCCGTAAACAGGCGCGCCAGTGTGACGTTGCAAAATTGTAATTCATGACTAGCGACATCTCTTATGATTGAGTGATTTGTCAGTATTGACATATCTTATATCTCATCGTTCAGCAAAGAGATGGCGCTTGAGTCGTAGGAAATTAAGGAGTAAATAAACTGAATTAATTTCAAGTTTATTATTGTGCCCAATGAAACATTGAATTGGTTTTTTAATGTTTATAAATTATAATTTGTCACAATGATTGAAATGGCGATTTGCTTATGAACAAGATATAGACAATTGGTCTATGGATTATTGAAACCTATTGTGGGTAGGTTGACTTGTTTGAAAAGAGGAGAATCTGAGAGCCGCGAGCGGGGACGGCTGTGCGCCGGGCCTCCGCCGCGGCGGGAAATAAGCTCGTGGCATAAAAGCACGAGGTTTCTGCTGTAACGCGAACTCGTTGCTGGCAGCCGACGCAGACGATGGAGTTGCTGCTAATATTTCCTGTATGTGGGTTCCGATCCTGAATTTGCCCGAGGTAAGATAAGACCCACGTGGTTTTCTGTTCTGTTTCCCTCCCGAGGTTCTCGTGCGTGTTTCTGATTAGGGGGATTGTATTATTACAGATCTGGCTCTTTTAACTAGCCTTAAATGATAAAATGATAAATGATATTTATTTTGTAAGTAGGTTAAACCCGATCCCGATAATCGATGTTACCATTCCACATGACGAGAACCTCGTGAAAGCTGAGAAAGAAAAACAAATCAAGTATCTTGACTTGGCGCACGAGGTTGTCGACATGTGGAATGTGGACTCGGCTGTCATTGTGCCGATGGTCGTTACGGCCAATGGCCTGATGGCCAAAAGCTTCGACGACCATCTGTCGAAGCTGGCGTTGCGCAGTTGGATAAAGGGTCTGATTCAGAAGGCAGTACTCCTCGATATGGCTCGTATTGTGAGGAGGTTCCTTTCTCTGAAGCCCTAACCACCGGTAGCTTGGACCTCGCTCCCGACACCGGCGGACTACTTTTTTTATATTTTCAGAGAAATCGATCCATTCTTCCTTTATATCTTGAGGGACAGGCTCGTCCCAGTCAAGTTTAAGTTGCCAAAGCTTTTGTAACATTATTTTTGGCCTTATTACAATGGGACCTAATATACCTAATGGGTCAAATATTTTGAACGCGTTTGACATAATAAATCGCTTAGATATAATATTATGATTAGTGTCGTGGGAAAATCCCTTTATAGGAAAGCTCAAGGTATCACTGGCAGGGGCCCAGCCCAAGCCTAGGGTGCTTGAAGACTCACTAAAAATGAGCATGTCCTGCTCTTTGATAGCAACATTATCAAATATGGACGGATGATTTCTTTTGTATTTTCTTAAATTAAAACATCCTGACCTTAACGCCTCAGATAAAGCGTTTTGAATATATTTTAATTGCCGTGGATCATTTGATCCAGTAATTAAATCATCGACATATAAATCCTTTTGAATGATGGTGCGAATTAGTTCATCATTCTGTTCTTGACCTACCTGCCACAAGGAACGTGTGCTAAGGTAGCTTGCACTCGCTGTACCGTAAGTTAAAGTGTTAAGTTGATGTTGAGTCCATTCATCTCAACATCGCCGCGCGACGACGGCGCCAGCGGCAGTGAAAGAGGGGTGCGGGGACAGCGGCTCGCCTGCCGGCCGACGGCCGAGCGAGCGCCCTCACGCCACACCAGTCAGCTGTTGCACGCCTCCAAGCACGGCTGCGCTCACGCATATTTGCTTCCCATTTTCATAATTTCACGTAAACCAACCGTACCGCTTGTTATTTCTCTTGATATTAAATTCATTACATGTTATACAGTCCACTACTCTTTTAATTTATCTTTACCACGACCTATCGTCGCGATCATTGGTCCTTCTACCGTTAACATTTTGAACCAAAAGAAGAAAACAACGGAATTTTTCAAAATTCAAAAATTCAACGGTTCGTCGGTTGGAGAACAAAGGACTTCATCTTCGGGTCAAGTTTCAAAGGAGGTCTTCATTTTTCGCGTGTCATCGTCTGCATTGGGTCATCGTGAACATCGATACGGCAGCAGTCGTCTTCGTCGAGTTCAAACCAACGGGCGGCGCAAGAAAAGATCGTCGAGACTTCGAGACAAGAAGACCACTTACGTCAACATTCGTCGGTTAGCACCGGGAAGAGTACAAGATCTTCTCATCGGAGCCACAGTCGTCAGCTCATCATCAGAGGTTGACAGCATAAAACCGTGAGAACGTTCCAATTCCTTTGTTCCAACATTTTGCCTATTTTCAACTTATTTAATGGTTACCTACATTCCAATTCATAATTAATTCTATCCTTTTTCTTCAGCCTCTCAACTTGTTTAAACAGGTTCCCTATTTTATACATACCAAAGTTTAAATAAGCCATTTACAAAAATAATTTTAATATTATATTCATTGTGGGTACCCGTCAATACCGTTATTTTTATCGTATTTTCTTTTCTTTTTTTTTTTTGTTCAGTCATTGTTTAAATCATTTTATTTTAAATTTTTAACGACATTATTTTGCATGATTCCAGTGAATTGAATTATTTTTTTTTTGTGTAAGGAATACATTGCATCGTTCGCCTATCGCTACTCAGCAGATTCGATCGGAAGCACCTAGAGCTTTTGTAATAGCAATCTTCTTTCTTACTGCTTATAGCTCCAGCCCATTTCACAACTTATTGCTACTCGTTTATTGTCAGTAAATTTCGGTTAACTTTAAATAATACCTATCTTTTTCTTTCCCTTTGTCTTGTCTTTTTTGCTGCATCTGCTAAATTTTCATTGTCATGGCTGACATTAAAACCTTTATTAAGAAGCGAGCTTCAATTAAGGCGAAGCTTACACAATTTACTTCGTATTTAAATATTTCTAAGTCTTGCGAAAAGCTGAGTGAGGTACAAGTCATCGAAATCGAATATCGACTTAACATATTTGAAAGTTTATACGAGAAATATGATGCATTACAGGATGAACTGGAGGCGTTGGTGGATGACCCCAGCGAGCAATATGCGGAACGCGAAGAATTTGAAAAGCTGTACTACGCATTAGTGGCTTCTGCACGCCAGCTGATCAGCGGCGCAAGAAGGCTTCTTGCAGGGAACTCCGCAACCGAGGTGGATTCTGGTATTACTAGTACACACAAACACAATTCAATTCGTTTACCCAAAATTGACTTACCCAAATTTTCAGGTGGCTATCATGATTGGCTGGAATTTAGAGATACCTTCATTTCTATAGTGCATAATAACAATACCTTAGATAAAATTAATAAATTACACTATCTGCGTGCTTCTTTAAAAGGGAGTGCTTCTCTTGTTATTGATAACCTTGACTTTAAATCAGAAAACTACGACGCTGCCTGGCAGTTACTTTGTGAGAGGTATGACAACAAGAGATTGCTTGTCAACAACCATGTGCAAGCACTCTTCAACGTTCAGTCTATTGATAGAGAGTCAAGTAAGTCACTGCGTTACATAATTGACACAACAAATAAAAATCTTAGAGCATTGGCAACCCTTGGTCAACCAGTTCAGAACGCTTTCGTTGATGTACTTGTCATTTACATAATGACCAGTAAGCTCGACCACGTCACGAATCGTCAGTGGGAAGAGCACAGAAACACTTTTTCCGAACCTCCTACATTATCTGCATTCATTAACTTCATCAGTAGCAGAGCTGACTTACTGGAGACAATTGAGGAGTCTAAGCCTATTGCAACAGCTAAAAGCGAACACACCACACCTGCGACCACACCTAAGAGCAGTGCTGTGCCTGACAAGTCATTAAAGCCTTTGTCATGTCCCATGTGTCGTCGGGATCGTTTTATTTTTGCTTGCGAGCAGTTTAAAAGCCTCTCAGTACAGGCTCGTATTAAAAAAGCTCAGAGTTCAAATGTATGCATGAATTGTCTTCGTCCAGGACATGAAATTTCCAAATGCAAATTAGGTCATTGTAAGTATTGTCGTCAAAAACACAATACTCTGTTACACATCGATAGTGACAATGTTCTTCCTAGTGCACACAATACTGCATTATCAGCTAGTCAATCTTTTACATCTCGAGTAATTTTACTTTCCACAGCGCTCGTGAGGGTGACCGATGCTGACGGTAATCACCATACAGCACGAGTCTTGCTGGACAGTGGAAGCACAACAAATTTCATTTCGGAGGACTTTGTTCGTAAGCTTCATGTTCCTACCTACATTACCAAGTCCACGGTAACAGGTATTAATTCTCAATCTTCTAGTTGTAATCAGGGATGCTCAGTGTCATTAAAATCAATTGATGACAGTGAGTACGAACTGAATATTGACTGCCTCGTATTGCCGAAAGTATCAGCATCAGTTCCTCATACTTATGTTGATACTAGCAACATACGTATACCTACGAAGGTCCGTCTTGCTGACCCCACTTATTACGTTCCGTCTTCGATCGACGTCCTTGTCGGTGCGGAAGTCTTTTGGGGTATCATAGGCACTGGACGTATCGCATTAGGTACCCATAAGCCCACTTTACATGAGTCAAAATTAGGTTGGCTCATTTCGGGTGCATTTTATCAGTCTGATGCCTCTTCACATGTTTGTATGCATACTAATAACTTACAAGTAGATTTAGATCGGCCTTCGAAGTTAGATTCTGTGTCGTTCATACATAAGCATTCTGGTGAAGAGAGATCCTGTGAACAACAATTTAAAGACACCACATATCATAGTTCTGATGAACAATTTGAGTACAAAGAGCAGAGACACATGTCTGAATCTACTAGGCGCCCACTCGACTCAACATGTTCTAATTTCTTACCACATCATGGTGTCTTGAAAACCCCGCAGACCTCGCTTCGCGTGGATTCAGAACTGACAGGCTGTTGTCGTCTTCATTGTGGTGGTCAAGACCACAATTTCTTAGTAAAAATGGCTTCATGGCTTCAGTGCCCTGAATCACATTTTAATTATCATTTTAAGTTACTGGAAACAATCACTTCTTGTCATGTTTCTAATCACATTATTGAAAATCCTATTACTGCGTTATTTTCAAAATGTTCAAACCTTAACACATTGCAGCGTGTGCGGCATATGTCATGCGCTTCATTCATAAATGCAATAAAAAATCACTTGAGTCTGGTTCACTAAATTACGCCGGTCCCATCATGATAACTGACCGTAAAAGTAGAAGATGCAGGTTCATCAAATGTTTCACTTGTGTTTGTGTGTCTAGCTGCCAGAGCCGTCCACCTCGAGCTTGTGTCGGACCTTACAAAGGAGGTTTTCTTACACACTGCACTAAACCGCTTTATTGCTCGAAGGGGAAAACCCCGTAACATCTTTTCCGACATTGGCACAACCTGCGTCGGTGCTTTCAATGAGTTGGCCAGGCTGGCTTTGCAAGACCTAAATCTAAACAACTTCAACTCTGGCGTAGTCTTTTCTTTCACACCTGCATATACGCCACACTTCGGAGGCTTATGGGAGTTGGCAGTTGAATCCAATAAACATCATCTACAACGTAGTTTGAATTTAACAAACCCGACCTTCGAGGAAACGGCTACCTGTTTAATTCAAGTTGAGGCTACCTTAAATTCAAGGCCCTTAACTCCACCATCCAACGATCCTTCCGACCTAGCTCCTTTAACCCCAGCGCACTTCCTTATTGGTCGTTCTCTCATCATGCTGCCTCATCCACAGATCCAGAACGCCAACGTCAACAGCCTAAAACGATTTCGCCGCATTGAATACCTGAAGCAACACTTCTGGGCTCGTTTCTCACATGACTACGTTCTGTGGCTACAAGAGAAAACAAAATGGCGCCGGTCATCTGGCGAGCTTAAGGAAGGAACACTGGTCGTCATAAAGGATAAAAACTTACCACCTCTTATGTGGCTTCTAGGACGCGTCACACATGTTCTCCCAGGCAGAGATGGCGTCGCGAGGGTCGCCGACATCCGCACAAGAAAGGGTGTCATCCGGCGCGCCTTCAACACCATCTGCCCGCTGCCAGTTACAACAATTGAAGACACTTCAACGGGGGGAGTATGTTGAGTCCATTCATCTCAACATCGCCGCGCGACGACGGCGCCAGCGGCAGTGAAAGAGGGGTGCGGGGACAGCGGCTCGCCTGCCGGCCGACGGCCGAGCGAGCGCCCTCACGCCACACCAGTCAGCTGTTGCACGCCTCCAAGCACGGCTGCGCTCACGCATATTTGCTTCCCATTTTCATAATTTCACGTAAACCAACCGTACCGCTTGTTATTTCTCTTGATATTAAATTCATTACCTACATGTTATACAGTCCACTACTCTTTTAATTTATCTTTACCACGACCTATCGTCGCGATCAGTTGAAGTGTCTGAATCGGTTTAGACTCCTCGTCTCTCCACATAATGAGCTGCAAATGCCTATCATCTTTGTGTACGAGCACATTTCGATAGAATTTTTCTATATCGCCCGTAAGTAGGTATTTGTATTGCCTGGAGCGTAACAAAACAGAAAAAAGAGTATCTTGTACTGTGGGGCCTACCATTAATATATCATTAAGGGAACAACCAGAGGAAGATGGAGCAGACCCATCAAACACTACACGAAGTTTTGTGGATTCACTTTCCTGCTTTAAAACTGCGTGATGGCATAAATAATAATTAGGAATTAATATTTCATTATTTAACAAAGATAAATGACCTAGTTCGGCGTATTCCTTAATAAATTTATTATATTCTATTTTCAACATATTATTACGTTTAAATCTCTTTTCTATATTTAGGAATCGCCGCTTAGCTAACTTGTAGGTATCACCTAAACAATCAACTGAATCCTTAAGGGGTAGTTTTACGCAAAATCTACCTGAGTTAGTAACATCTATGTCGGCAGGCTGATTGAACATAGGATCAGCCAATTGGATATTTTCTGGTACTTTTAAGGCACTAATATCGACGGGAATTCTCGGTAAACGACCCGTCAGTTCCTTTAAAACGAAGCACGAACAATTTATATTAAATTTATTATTTAATGATTGCAATATAATGTTGCAGCTTTCAGTGACATTATTTGCTTGTGTGTTGCCTATACCAATGACCTTTAGCGAGTCAATATGATGGGACTTTAAAGATAACCTTATCTTTAGGGATTCGGTTACAAAAGAAGACTGACTGCCACAGTCTAACAACGCACGAACTTTGACCTTTTGCTGGTCAAATGGGTTCGATACCTCGACCATGGCAGTAGATAATAAAAGATAACTTGTGTTTTTATTGCAATAACTAGCTACTATCTCATCTGATTCCTCAACGTGTGCAGTCTGAGTTGTCAACGTTGGCGGACGGTGTAGCAAGCTATTATGCCTTTCGTTGCATTCAGGCTCTTGACATGACCTAAAGCGACAGTTATTAACAGCATGACCTTGTCTGAGACAGTTAATGCACAATATTATCAACATGATTATTATTTCGGTGTGCTGACTCGAGCACATTAGCACGATCTGTGATGAATTTAAAGAAATGCTGTAATTTCGGTCTTCCGCTTACATTACTGGTACGATACTCTTCCCATTTTAAAAGAGTGTGTTGTGTTGTGTTGTGTTGTGTTGTGTTGTGTTGTGTTGTGTTGTGTTGTGTTGTGTTGTGTTGTGTTGTGTTGTGTTGTGTTGTGTTGTGTTGTGTTGTGCTGTGCTGTGCTGTGCTGTGCTGTGCTGTGCTGTGCTGTGCTGTGCTGTGCTGTGCTGTGCTGTGCTGTGCTGTGCTGTGCTGTGCTGTGCTGTGCTGTGCTGTGCTGTGCTGTGCTGTGCTGTGCTGTGCTGTGCTGTGCTGTGCTGTGCTGTGCTGTGCTGTGCTGTGCTGTGCTGTGCTGTGCTGTGCTGTGCTGCGCTGTGCTGCGCTGCGCTGCGTTGCGTTGCGTTGCTTCTCTTCTCTTCTCTTCTCTCCTCTTCTCACCTCTCCTCTCCTCTCCTCTCCTCTCCTCTCCTCTCCTCTACTCTCCTCTCCTCTCCTCTCCTCTCCACACACACTCACACTTCGATTCAAATATCGTATGTTTTTCATGACCGCTTTTTGTTCATATTATTCAAGCAAATCCCATGGTGAAATAAAACATGGTGATTTTAGTATTATGATATTAATCCTTATCCATTTAAATGGTTTGATAATTAAGGTTGATTATGTCCGTGTAACTTTAAATTATTCAAATCGGACCTTTCGTTCAAAAGTTACGACGGTAATAAACATGCTCGGAGTAAGAAAAATGTCGCGGCTTGAGCGAACTGGGGAGAATCGTATCAATGTTCAATGTTTGGTAACGGACGGACTTCTTTGGCTACATCCAATGGAGTGACCCATTGGATGTAGCCAAAGCAGTCCGTCCGTTACAAAACTGGAAATCTCCAGGATCGGACTAGCTACTATCTCATCTGATTCCTCAACGTGTGCAGTCTGTCAACAAAAACATAACCGTAGACAAATGAGGTCAAAACGAACAAGGTAGGTAATGAGGAAGTCATTATGACGGTCATCACTTGACAATGAATCGAGCTAAAGCCTCACGAAGTGGTTTCAAAGATCATAAAATGCATGTTGTCGATACCAGCTTATGATCACCATCGAATCGAGTCTAGTGAAGTTAAGCCAAACATCATAATGTCCAATGATCCAAAACGATCCCAAGTCGCCCGAAGTGCGACCTCTCGCGTCCGGCCCTGGTTCAATCCATGGATGGGTTTTAGTCAGTAAAAGTCTGACACTCCCTGCCGCTCCACCCAGAGCGGAAGGGATCATTTGATGATGTCCCATCCTTAAAAAAAAAAAGTCACCCGAAGTGTTAGTATTGCTTATCCATCCATAATTAGGTAGTTTCAGAAAATAAATCGATTTAAGTACAGTTTCTATTTGACATTCTGGAAAAGCGACATGACCTCTCCCTAGCTTTCCCTTTGATCTTATAATGTTGTCAGACAAAACAAGTTTAGAAAACAATTCAGATACTTTTTTTATGTCTTACAGTTCATTAAAGTTCTATAAAATTATTAAAAACTAAATAATTCACGAATTAATATTTCAATATTTCGAGTTAGTGTAAGATTCTTATACATCCTTAGGGCAGTCATTTAGCCATGTCCTTTATTTAAATTACCGGATGTTATTGGTCTGGATTGTATTTGCACTTGTTGATTAGGTATATTGCATTCAAAAGATACCATTAGCCCGCTGTGATCTGAAGGGAGCTCATTTACAATGGCTTTTTCTAAATAGTTGCAGCAACAAAAAACATTATCTATACATGTAGCAGTAGCTGTAGTTATTCTAGTTGGTTCCATGAAAACATTTGACAAATTGAATGATTTAAAGAGATTTAATAATCTACTGCTATCTGAATTATTGTCTAAAATATTAATAATAGGTCTTACCTATGAAATTGCCGTTTTGTATGAAAAAATTTAAACGATTTTTTTTCATGTATTTTGTATTTGTATTAATCGAAGTAATCACCCATGCAATCAATGCATCTTTGCCAACGCAGTGGCAGTTTAAAGATGCCCTTCTTAAAGAAATCAGCTGGACGGGAGGCAACAAATTCTTCAAAGGCATTTTGTACTGCCTATTCGTATTGAATTTTTTTCCCGCCAAGAAGTTATCCAAATTCTGGAAAAAGTAGAAGTCTGTAGGCGCAAGGTCTGGTGAGTAGGGCGGATGACGGAGAGCTTCCAACCCCAGTTCTTGCAACTTAGAGACCTACTCTGCCTACCTCTGCTGTGCACTATGAGGTCGCGCGTTGTCGTGCAGGAGCAGCGGAGACGAGCGATTGACCAATGCTGGTTGGAGATGTGCCAGCTTCTCCATCATTGTGTTCAGTTCTTCACAGTACACATCTGCAGTAATGCTCACCCCGTTTGGTAAGAAGCTGTGATGAATCACACCGGCGCTAGACCACCAAACAGTGACCATCACTTTTCTAGGGGTAAGTTTTCGTTTAGGGCATTGTACCAAGGTTTGATACTGTCTGACATCTACACTGACACATCACCAACTCATTTGCAGCCAGTATGTGTTCTTTAATTTGGAATTGAGAGCTCACATATTTATTATACAAAGAACTAAGTGAGTCTTCAAGTACCTGAATTTCAGTTTGTAATCGATTTGTATCAATTTCATAGATTTTCTTGCTATCTGCTAATTTAATCTGGTAGTTTTGTAATTTATTAACTAACTCAACACGTTCTTTCCTGAGTGGAATATTTTTGGAAAAGTTTTTATGCTGTTTCCAGTACTGATTACATTTTTTTTATTATTCTATTAAGTTTAGCATATTTTTTTATTTTCTTATTACTAACTTTATAGCTATTACTCTGTTTTAACATGGAATCTTCAGTTAAGTCTATAGTAAGTATGGAATGTGGGTTACAATTAGAAGTTAATAATTCATTATATAAATGGTTAGTTTTCTTGACCTGAGTATGTTCCAATTCTCTCTGCAATTTGAAATTATGACTTTTAACATGAACTAATTCATCTTCTAAATCCCTAACTTTACATAGTGCCTCCTCATATAAGTTACTACAGTTATTGAAACTGTCCGTGATCACCCGCAGTTGGTCGCGTTCATCAACAACATCTTCGTATTGTTGACTTAGATCTACTAGCTCCCGTTTAAGGCATGTGTTTTTATAAACTATATTATTTACTTTCACCTCACTTTCCTCTCTCTCCTGCAACATTTGTTGACATTGGTGTTGCGATGCTTTAAGTTCTTGGAGGGCCGTTCTGAGTTTAAGCTCCATATCCTGAGCTGTAGCCTTACGGGTCATCACAGGCATGGTTTTAGGATAAGTTACTAAAAGTTGAAATAAAGAAACAGTGAGAACCAAAAAAAATAAAAAGAAGTTAGAATGGAGGGAAAAAATAAATAGGTACTTAAATAAACAAAATGGGAAAAATTTGTCAATTTCAGTGGAGGAATGAGGTAGGCAGCTGCTTTAGGTATATGAAATGCTGTTGATTATTGTATTAAGTTGTTTTTAATTGCCTTATGAAATTACTTTTTCTTAGTAGGATGCCCAGAGCATAAGTAAATGTAAAAATTAACAGTTTAAATTTTATTAGTGAAAAAGAAATGATATTAAAAGTTATTGACAAGTATGTCAGAGATATGAACACATAAAAAAAAAAACAGAATTATGGAATAAATCTGAACTTAGGTTCGTTTTCCAATATGTAAACAAAACGCTTTAGACGCTATGCAGTGCTAAACCAACAAAGTTATTCATGTAAATCTTAGCCAGAGCGTGTTACTAATTAGAGATACGAATGTGTGCTATTAAAAAGTTAACAATACTCCCCGTATATGGATGTACACTACTCATGTCTTAATATTAACCGAGACATGGTTCAAATCCAGTGAAGACGCCGATCATTTCCAACTGCCCAATTATACCCACTATTATAATGTCAGAACAGATTCTAGGGGCGGTGGTGTTTATGTGTACAATACTCTAAATCACAGAAAAGTCGATGAAGTTTACGCTGGAGGCATCGACTATCTATGGATATACCTCGAGAGACACGCATTAAACATAGGAGCTGTCTACAATCCAGGAAAAAATAACGCAAGAGAGTTCCTTGAGGTATATTCATCGCAACTGATTAAAAAACCCCGATCTATTGTTTTCGGTGATTTTAACATCGACCTCCTGACAAAAAATAACAAGACTAAGTGCTACCGAGATGCTGTGAAGGAGTCTGGATACGATTTTATTAATAACATCAATGACGACTACAGCACGCGTGAGACTGCTTCCATAAAAACCATCCTTGATCACGTATGCACCAACCTTAAGGACAAAAGCTTTCATATGGTCATTATTGACTCGCCTATGTCTGACCACAAGCAAATTTATCTAAGTGTAAAAAAATACAAGACACCACCAAAGAAACGTGTAAAATACGAAGCGATAGACTATGAAAAATTACACGAAAGCATCACACTCGCAGAATACCCGTCAGCTAACAACACCAATGAGACCTTTGAGGAGTACCTAAAGTGTGGCATTCATAGCAGCACAACAGTCAAAACAAAAGTCTTAAACCCACCACGTCAAGATTGGATATGTAGAGAAATAACAGAAAATATAACGAAAAGAAATGAAATCTGACACCGATTAAAACAAGAGCCGAGTAATGAAGATCTGATGGAAAGTTTTAAAATTCAACGAAATATTACAGCTAAAACAATTGGGAACACTAAGAAGAAGTACTACTATGAGGCATTTATAACAAACCGCAGACCCTAAAAAGATGTGGAATTTAATAAATACATTATCTAATAATAAGATCAAGTCACAGTGTACTCCCCCGAAACTTGTAACTCAATCTGGACCTTTAACTGATTACAACGAAGTTTGTGAAACATTTAACCGCTTCTTTTCCACGATTGGTTCCACCCTAGCTAACCTCATTCCTACACAACAACAGCAACACAAAACTGTAACAACACCAGATTCTCAACCTTGCCAAGCTAGCGAAATATCCAAGATAATCAAGAATCTTGATCCAAACTGTGGTGCAGGTATCGATGGTATTACTACCAAAGTCGTCCAGTGCGTAGGTGACTTAATCGTGGACAAACTGACCGACTGTATTAACATTCATCTTGCCAGTGGAACTTTTCCAGATAAATTGAAGGTAGCTAAAGTTACCCCAATCCACAAATCTGGTGTCAAAACGGATCCTAACAACTACAGACCTATCTCAGTTCTTCCGATTATTTCTAAAATATTTGAAAGGGTCCTTTATACACGCCTTGAAGAATACCTCACCTCGATCAATTTCCTCTTTGAAAGACAATATGGGTTTCGAACACATTCTAACATCTTATCAGCTACTGCAGATCTAATTACCAAGATCCAAATGAACATTGATAAAAAAATGGCCTTAGGCTTATTCATCGATCTTAAGAAGGCTTTTGATACAGTTAGCCATCCTATATTATTACAAAAGCTAAGAGACATAGGCGTATCAGGTGTAGCGTATAAAATGTTCGAATCATATCTGAATAACAGGTGCCAGGTAGTTAAAGTCGGAGAATACCAAAGTAAACCCCACAATATCACGTTTGGTGTTCCCCAAGGATCGCTGCTGGGTCCACTATTCTTCTTAATATACATTAACTCCATCCATAAGGTTCCAATATACAGGCATATTTCACTATATGCGGACGATACCTGTCTTTTTTATTTTGGTGATTCTATAGCTGACATGATAAATCAAGCCCAACAAGACCTAAACTCATTATTCATCTGGTTTCAACAAAATCTTCTAACAATTAATGCATCCAAGACAAGCTACGTTATATTTAAAGCCAAAAATAAGAAAATACCACCTCATCCACCTCTTACAATTGAAAACCAATTACTCGAACTTTAACAACATGAGAAGTACCTTGGGTTAAGACTAGACTGCCATCTAAATTGGAAGGTTCAAATCGACTACATCAGATCCAAATGACATCTTTATTGGGCTCACTACGTAACATCGTACACTGTCTACCATATAGTGTACGCCAGACAATATACAACTCTCTAGTAAAGCCACACATACTGTACCTACTCGAAATCTGGGGCAATGTACCTAAAACAAACCTAAAAGACCTACAAATTGCAAACAACAAAATTAATAAAATGTTTTTTCACTACGACTACCTAACATCTACAATTAAAGTATACAAAGACACGAAACTCATGAACATTAAACAGCTTCATGTATACTATACCTGCATACTTATTAAAAAAAATACTTAATAAAACTATACATACACAAATTTCATTCACCAAAATACATCAATTAGATAACCGTAGTGAAGGATCAGTGCAGGTTCACTCAAATAAAATACGGATTGCTCAGAATTATTTGGATTTAATCCGTACAGTTCGACCGTTGAGTATCGAATGCAAAAATAACTCATTTCAAAATGGCTAGTAAGTTTGACAGTTGTCACATTGATGTCCACAGACATCAAAAGTGACAATCGCGTCAAACACAATCGATTTAAATGATACCAATGTGAGAAATAACTCGACTAAATATTATTAAGCTAACAACTCGGCCATCCTTTTGAAGTGAGTCCTCTCACTTGATCAGTAAACATATAAATAACAACAGAAAAAAAAATACATTGTTTAGTTAGACTACACAAAATCATTATAACTTTATCCATAACACATTTCATATTGTTACGTACTAATTGGTTCCATTCTAATTCAGTTCATGTCATTAGCATCATCAATCTGCACAGTCTGTTGTGATCTACGGTCATCTGTGCGATGTCAATTGCATGACACCATTCGCAATCTGCACTGACCGCTCACAACCCATGCTCTATGTCTACGTCATCTAGTTGCATAGTCTGCTATGATCTGCGACCATCTGTGCGATGATTTTCATCACCTTTCGTATTCTGCACTGGAAGCTCATAGCCTATGCCTACATTTCAGTCTGCTATAATCAATCACTTTCTGCACTGATTGCTCATAGCCTAAGTATCGCGTCGTCAAGTCTCTTGTTGAGTCCATATTTTAAGTCAACAACTTAGCAAATCTCATCGTTCTTTACTAATCAAATACTCTCATTAACAATGACTCATATGTATTTAATAATTTACTCATGTTATTATTAATTTCCAATCATTAATACCCTTTTTTTATCAATTTTAAGTTATAGTAATCATATACAAGGCGTTGATCCTAATCTGAACTAGTAACTTATCAGTTTTATTCATCGCCACTATTATCAATTTCACTACCGTCACTGGATATGTTTGTATAATTTAGCCAGGGGTGTATCTTATCCACTGCTACAACATTTTCATACTTTTTATTGCCTCTCCTAGTAAGAGGAGTGTCCTCTATCAAGAACCTGTCATTTTCTAGAATTTTTGTTATCCTATATGGGCCATGAAACTTGGATATAAGCTTCTTTGATTTACCTACATGTTCCTTATCTATTATTATTCTTTCAACCCTAACCAAATCACCGACATTATATAACGTCACCCTTTTTCTATGCTTATCAAATGTCTTCTTTGAATCAGACTGCTGTTTTTCTATTCTAGACGTAGCTTCTGTCCTTATCCTTACTAACTCATTATCACTAACACGACATATAACTTCATTTAAAACCTCATTTATTATATTTTCTGATGAATTTAAGACTTCAAAACCAAATAGCAGTTCTGATGGGCTTTTCCCCGTTGCTTTATTCATTGTCGTATTTATACCTAGCTGGATGTCACCGACGTGTTCATCCCAGGTGTTATCACCTTTATCGTGGCATTTCGTGCTCAAAGCGTCTAATATGGTTCTATTATAACGTTCTATTTGTCCGTTCGCTCTTGGAGTAGCCACTGCATTAAGTATATGTTTAACATTTGTACTCTCCATGAAAGATTTAAATTTTGAGCTGGTAAAACAAGTACCCCGATCAGTGATAAGACGTGTTGGAGTGCCAAAAAAGCTAAAATGGTCTCTAAAAATTCTAATGGCTGTGGTACTTTTTGTATCCCGTACAGCACTTATGCTTATAAATTTTGTAAAAGAGTCAATAATCGCAAGAATATAAGTGTTGCCCCTCCTAGAGCGAATGAACGGGCCTAAATGATCGGCGTGAATCGTATGAAAGGGAATATCTGCTTTTGGTATTGGATGAAGCATCCCTTCCCTACGACCACCCGGAGCTTTATGATGTGCACATTCAAGACACGCTGAAACGTACTTTTTGGTAAAACGTCGCATCTTAGAGAACCAAAATGTTTCGCGTAGTCGACTAAGAGTTTTCTCATAGCCAAAATGGCCTACATTGTCGTGGTTCATTCTTAAAACTTGCCACCTGACTGCTCTAGGAACTACCCATTTTATTTTGTCACCAACAACTCTGTACACATGATCACCTTTTAATTGATAATTTTTATACACATCTGCTATATAATTCGTATTTTTGTCACGTAAAATGTCCCTTATTCTACCAATTTCCTCGTCATTACTTTGTACTGTGGAAATCCAGTCTTTAATGTCTATATTTAAAACATCGAGTACGTGTGTCTCATCATCACTCGTTACGGGTTCAGTCACAGGTGCACGACTGAGAGCATCTACATGTGCCATACGAGGTCCCGGCCTATATTCAATATCACAGTCGTACTCCTGGAACTGCACCCACCACCGAGATATCCTCGGTATAAGATCACGTTTGGTAAGTGTCGTGCGTAGCGCATTGCAGTCGGTTATGATCTTAAATTTTAATCCCAGCAAGTAAACACGAAAACGTTTCAGTGAGGCTATCACTGCTAACGTTTCCAGTTCAAACGAATGTAGATTTTGTTCATCTTGAGTTGTTTTCCGACTGTAATACGCCACGGGTCTAAACATTCCGTCGCTATGTCTTTGCATTAAAATACCAGCAATCCCTAACTTAGATGCATCGGTGTGTAATTCCGTTTCAAGTCTCGAATCGTACAAGGCCAAAATAGGACGTTCAACAAGTTTTTGTTTCAGCGTATTAAAGGCTTTCGAATGTTCCTCGTTCCATTTCCATGTGAAATTGGACCTGAGGAGATCAGTTAGGGGGCGCGCGATCATAGCAAAATATTTCACGAAACGCCGGAAGAAACTGGCGAGTCCAATGAAACGTCTGACGTCATGTACGTTCTTGGGTACGGGAAAACTTGAGACAGCTAACGTCTTACGTGACCCCGGTCTTATACCTTGACCACTAACTTGAAATCCCAAAAAGTCTATTTCTCTATAGAAGAAGTTACATTTCTTAAGTTTTAATGTTAACCCGGCCTCATGGAGTAGTTTAAGTACTATCTGTAACCGTTCAAGACCCTCTTCGAATGATCTAGCAGGAATTAAAACGTCATCCATGAATATAATGGCAAAGTCAACTTTTGACTTTACCAGTATCTTATTCATAGCCCTTTGGAATACTGATGGAGCATTTGCCAAACCGAACGGCATCCGTTTAAATTGATATTGGCCGTCCGGTGTGACAAACGCCGTCTTGTCCTGGGAGCTTTCTACAATAGGCAATTGATAATAGCCTGATGCACAATCAAGTGTGATAAAGAGTGAATGGCCAGCTAGCATATCCAGCTGGTCGTCGATCAATGGTAAAGGGTAATGTTCTTTCTTTGTTTTATTATTAAGAGCGCGATAATCCACGCATAGTCTTTTTTCGCCAGTCTTTTTCTTTACAAGCAGTATAGGGCTGGCGTACTGAGAATTAGATTCGCAAACAATATCAGCGTCTATCATTTCCTGCACCATTGATCGTACCAGCTCACGCTCAGGGTATGAAAGTCTGTACGGACGATATACGACTGGTTTAGTATCAGTTAATTCAATCTCCATCTTTACTATGTTAGTAAATCCCAAATCATTCAAATTATTCGAAAAACACTCCTTGTATTTATTTAATAAGCTTTTTAACTGATCTACTTGATTACTAGTTAAATTCGAGTCGTAATTGAATTCTGAGCAAAAATTACTAGCATTGATATTCAAAAGATTTACATCAAAATAACCGTCAGTTCTAAAAGCGCGAGTTATTAATGACTCTTTTTTAAGTAAAACTACCTTGTGCGATATATTTTGAATCAATAAACGACCACGACCATTATCTAGTTCATACTCTCCTGGCAGAAGGTAAAACTCATGTTCAGACTTTCCACGAAGTGAACCGCGCACATACACAGTTCCTGAATAATCGCCGGTGCAACTAACTTCAACTAAGCACATTTCCTTAGCCCGCAATGATGTGTCCGAAACTAATTCAAGATGTAATTTGTTTGTAATTTCCCGCTTAAATATCAAAGAATCGTAAGTTTTCGTTATGATAATACCAGGCCTTTCCGTAAAACTGTGTCCAATTAATACAGGGTATTTAATAATGTTGTCGTCCACCACCAAGGCATCTACTTTTTCCATGACATCTTGTATCTGTATAGTGACAGTAGCGAGCCCCAAAGGTAACACTATGTTGTTACCAATACCTCTCATCGTAGGAAGATCTGGGTTATTTGACCAACTAATTCCCAGTTTTCTAGCATCACTACAACGAATTAAAGTACATTGACGGCCTAGATCTACATAACCTATGATCGATTGTCCGTTAATCATCAACTGCATAGTGTATTTACAATCGTTTCTGGCGGTGCTCTCGGCGTCTATGCGTAAAATATTCTTTTGACCCACTTTATCAGTATCAGTATTATCGGAGGGTAGTTTTGGACAATTTAATGTAGAATGTCCAAGTCTATTACATATATTGCACTTAAGTATTTTTTTAGTACATTTAAAACTGAAATGTCCTGGTTCGTTACAGTTGTAACAAACAATAGAATTACTACTACTTTTAGCCTTTGTGTCATTGCTGGTGGGTTTTGCGTTCGATAAAGCGTTAGGCCTCTTATCCCCATAAGGACGCGACCTATCTGTTTCACGCGGCTGTTGTTTGATAGACTGAAAATATTCTAATACTTGTTCCGGTTCCTGACACTTCAAGGCCTTCGCTCCGAATCTTAATGAACGATCTTCGATTCCGTACAATAAACAGTCGACTGCCCTTTTACCTATGATATTACACCGGTTCAACAAATTGATTTTTTCAAAATAATATAATTCTAGTGACTCATTATATTTTACGCGTTTAGATAACATTTCTGTAAGTAACTCGGCATAATCATCACTACTAGGGAATGATTCTAATAATTTTCGTTTCCATTCAGGCCACGAAAATGACATAGTGGGTAGCGCTTGGTACCACGTTTTTGCAACGCCAACTAATTTAGGTAATGCATAATGTATGACTTGATCATCGGCCCATCTATATAATTTCGCACACTCGTCGACTTTACTGAGCCACACTTGTATAGTTTGCCCCTTAACCATCGGATCAAAGTCAGGTATGACGTTTCCTAACATTGGAAATTTATTACCTTCAGGACGAGTATTTGCCAAGGTGTTCACTAATTCAGTACTATTATTGGAACGTCTTACCGGGGAAGATGAGCGCCTGTCAAGATACGAAGATCTCGAGCCACTGCTGCTGCCGCGCGCACCCGCATTTCTGCTGACCTGCCGGCGGCTACGGCGACTGCTTCCACTCCTACGGCGCCGCTCATGACGCTCACGGCGATTGCTTCGCCTGCTGCTGCTGTTTTCCTGACGGCGTCTGTGAGGATCACAGTCACTGCTATGGCTGCTGACTGTCTTACGTCGCTGACGACGATGCTCACGACGCTCCCGAGAACGGCTTCTTCGCATAGAAATGCTCGAGTCCGTTGCTGATTCATCTTCAGTTTTTGATCTGCGTCTGCGTCGTTTTCTTTTGTCTTTGCGATCGAGTCGTTTCCTTTTTCTTGAAGAAGATTTGCGACGATCCAAAGTCTCGGTAGGTGTCACATTTCCGTCCTCCATTGTGTTGCGTTAGAACAATCGAAAACGCACGTATAGCAAAACTCTGAGTTGTGGGCGTTTTGCTAGAAATATAGAGCTAGCCTGTCCAATCCCACTTCTGAGATGAAGGATCAGTGCAGGTTCACTCAAATAAAATACGGATTGCTCAGAATTATTTATTTGGATTTAATCCGTACAGTTCGACCGTTGAGTATCGAATGCAAAAATAACTCATTTCAAAATGGCTGGTAAGTTTGACAGTTGTCACATTGATGTCCACAGACATCAAAAGTGACAATCGCGTCAAACACAATCGATTTAAATGATACCAATGTGAGAAATAACTCGACTAAATATTATTAAGCTAACAGTAGCAATCGTAGAAAAGATCACATCGTACTTCCGTGAACGTCAGAATCGCCGGTCAACAGTCATATTTAGCTTTGAAATTGTGCCTAAAAATTACTTATCAATTGCTTATATTTGGTTACCATAATCAGAGAATTGCTTATTTCATCTGTTAAAAGAATTAAAACATTTAAGATTGACCGACCATTCTGATATCAGAATGGCTGGTCAATCACTGTAGAGTAGTAACTATAAGGAATTACTGAAATTTTCATAAGCCAAAGATTGCTTATTAATTGCTTATTTTACAATTTATAAGCCTAGACCCTTTTATCCTTTCTTTTAGCTAGCCAAGAATTTAAAAGCCCCTGCGCCTGTTAAATTTATGAAAGCAAAGTGACGTATGTCGAAAATTGCATTTATATTTCAAAAGGGATTATTATTTATTACTCGTTTCTTTATTTTCTGTAATAAAGACTTTTTGGTGCTTTGTTTCTACACTTGCGTGCAAAAAAATCGACCCACCCCGCACGCTTTCGTTCATAACACGATGAATAAAAATCTAAAATTAATTAACAAATACTTTTCACACTGTTTGTTAAATGTCAGTCTAAGATTACAATCATAGTTTGTTCATAGCATTCCGACGTAAATTGAAGCAAAAAAATAATGTCCTCCCCTGAAAACTTTATCACCCCTCCTTCACCCCTTAACTATGTATGTACCTATGTACAGTCTGTTGTCAACATTATCTGACCCACCCTAAAAACAAACGAATTTGGACCCTCTTCCTGAAACAATAAGGTTTATTCAATTTATGTGAGCTTATCAGACAAGTGCTCGCCAACATTGTCGGAGTCACCGGCATTGTATTAAGCTATTTTAATCATTATCTCGTCGACATTAAGTTGAAAAGCTTTTAAGTCACACTACATAATTACAACGCAATCTTTAATTTCGCGTAGTCTCAACAAGTTCTTGTGGCTTAGCGGTTTGATGCTGGAATTGGCGACGAACAACCTGTGGGTTCGAAACACAGTTCACATATCAGTTTTGTCTTCATTTTTATAATATTGCTTGCATTATTAAAGAACGACCAATATGATTTACGCCTAATAACTTATCTTGTAAACAGGTGGGTAAATTAGAACAACTTAAGTTCACAGAATTTATGTTTACCAAGAATGGTTGGATACGAAGTAAAACATATAATTTGCTTCGTGAGGTAGATAATAATAGGTTTTTACCTATGAAATTGCCGTTTTGTATGAAAAAACTTAAACGAATTTTTTTCATGTATTTTTATTTGTATTAATCGAAGTAATCACCCATGCAATCAATGCATCTTTGCCAACGTAGTGGCAGTTTATTGATGCCCTTCTTAAAGAAATCAGCTGGACGGGAGGCAATAAATTCTTCAAAGGCATTTTGTACTGCCTCTCGGGTATTGAATTTTTTTCCCGCCAAGAAGTTATCCAAATTCTGGAAAAAGTAGTAGTCTGTAGGCGCAAGGTCTGGTGAGTAGGGCGGATGACTGAGAGCTTCCAACCCCAGTTCTTGCAACTTGGAGACCGTCTGCTGTGCAGTATGAGGTCGCGCGTTGTCGTGCAGGAGCAGCGGAGACGAGCGATTGACCAATGCTGGTTGGAGCTGTGCCAGCTTCTCCATCATTGTGTTCAGTTCTTCACAGTACACATCTGCAGTAATGCTCACCCCGTTTGGTAAGAAGCTGTGATGAATCACACCGGCGCTAGACCACCAAATAGTGACCATCACTTTTCAAGGGGTAAGTTTTCGTTTAGGGCATTGTTTAGGTGCTGAACCAGGATCCAACCGACTTGCTGAGCGCTTGCGGTTATCAAACAGAATCCATTTTTCATGGCAGGTAACAATGCGGTTCAAAATTACTTCATTTGTGTGTCTGTTGAGCAGTGCAAGGCACGTCTCGACGCGTACTTCGCACTGGCGATCATTGAGTTCGTGGGGCACCCATTTGTCAAGCTTTTTTACCTTGCCAATTTGACGCAAATGGACCAATATTGTTTTGACGCTAACGTCGAAAGCTGCTGCTAATTCAGCCGTAGATTGTGTATCATCAGCTTCCACAATCGCCTTTAATTCGTCATTGTCGACCAAAGTCTTCGGACGACCGCGAGGTTCATTTTTCAGGTCGAAATTTCCAGAACGGATGCGAGCGAACCAATAACAGGTGGTGCGTTGGTTTGTAGTGTTAGCTCCGTAAACGTCGTTGATGTTGCGTGCCGCTTGTGCCGCGTTGCTGCCACGACGGTATTCATATTCCATAATTACTCGAATTTTTAACGTATCCATGATGACGAAAAAGATTGAAATGCGATGAAAATGTAACACTAATCAATAAACAAATGACTACTTTTGGAAAAAAAAACCATGTTTTTAAAATAAAATTAATTTGAAATTAGAATTCTTAGCCAAACAAAAATTATTTTGATTTGAAATGGCCAGTACTGCAGAACGGCAATTTCATAGGTAAAGACCTAATATACATCTAAGTGACAAAAGTTACACTATGCCTAATAGCAGTGACTGCGCACACACATTTGTAAATCGTTTTACATCACTTGTTAAGTATTTTTAAGCAATTTGGTGTAAAGAAGCATCATGTCGCAACTTAATGACTATACCAAACATAAATCATATTTTTACATGAGCAGAATGTTGGAATTAGAGAGATTGGTCGTCGACTTAAAATAGCAGTAAGTGTTTTTTTTTTCACTATTTTATTTTATTGATTGTGATTAATGAACGCGTAGTTGGCTATTTTGTCATTACATTCACTCCTAACAAGTATATACACGGTTCCAAAAATGTTTTTACAGAAATACGGTTAGACTATGGCTAAGACGTTATGGAGACAATGGAAATATTCAGCGGATTCGTCCAGGAGCAAATCCATCAAGTATAGTCCCGAATTCGACCGCCACCGGGCCATTTTTTCAAGCCATGTTGAACATCCATTTTTGCCCATTCGTGTAACCGGAATAAACCACAATAATTAATAAGGTCAATGAAAAACAGGATGGAAGCAGCAATAAGAGCACGTGGGGGAAACACAAGCTACTGAACAAAGTTTTCCTTAGAAATTTGATGTTTTTTTTTACTTTTACTTTCAAAATTATTGATTAAAAAATTGAGCTATTCTAAGCGTTTTTGTTTTTCAGTCTGTAAAATCAATAAACAAAAATCTGTTACAGTAAAAACTAGTCTATTGTAATCTTAGACTGACATTTAACAAACAGTGTGAAAAGTATTTGTTAATTAATTTTAGATTTTTATTTATCGTGTTATGAACGAAAGCGTGCGGCGTGGGTCGATTTTTTTGCACGCAAGTGTAGAAACAAAGCACCAAAAAGTCTTTATTACAGAAAATAAAGAAACGAGTAATAAATAATAATCCCTTTTGAAATATAAATGCAATTTTCGACATACGTCACTTTGCTTTCATAAATTTAACAGGCGCAGGGGCTTTTAAATTCTTGGCTTGCTAAAAGAAAGGATAAAAGGGTCTAGGCTTATAAATTGTAAAATAAGCAATTAATAAGCAATCTTTGGCTTATGAAAATTTCAGTAATTCCTTATAGTTACTACTCTACAGTGATTGACCAGCCATTCTGATATCAGAATGGTCGGTCAATCTTAAATGTTTTAATTCTTTTAACAGATGAAATAAGCAATTCTCTGATTATGGTAACCAAATATAAGCAATTGATAAGTAATTTTTAGGCACAATTTCAAAGCTAAATATGACTGTTGACCGGCGATTCTGACGTTCACGTACTTCCTCGAGTGCGAACCACTCAAGGTAAAAGATCACTTGTTTATGAGGGAGTGCAACTTTTCAATAAATTGCCAATCGAGATAAAGAGTGCGAATTCGATCAATATTTTCAAGACCAAACTAAAAAAAATACGTTCTTGAAAATATCAATATAAATTAACCATAAAAGATTATTGCGAGTAACGTTAAACAAAGGTACGAAAAAAAAGAAAATAAGTAAAAAAAAAAATGTCTTAAAAACAACAGCTGTAAACAACAGTTGTACTACTGTCTAATTTATCTGCACTGTGACAATGGGATCGCACTCTTAATCGTCAAGGAGGGTATTTTCGCAACTTAGTTTTTTGGGAGTACCCACAAACCTTATTAATTGTCTCCAAACAATGTAAGTTAATAATATTTGGTTGTGGGTACACTCAAGAATTTTAAAATATTTATGTAAGAATTATTTATGATTAAACGAACTTACCTGTACGTAAAGTTCGATCATAATTATACGATGGCTTCGTCCGAAGAGATTAGCATATACACAATGTAGTAACACGTACGGTGTTGCCGTTGCGCACTGAAAGTAAAAAGCCCTATACTCAAAACTTAAAAGAAAAAATAACCGTTTTTGACATTTTTAGGTGAGGGTAGACGTATTTCATTTGTTCGATAACGTGTTCTATTGCTCATTTAGTTCAGAGCCTAGATCCTCAATTCATGTTTTTGATATTTCAGGGAATGCCAAGGGAAAACTATTTTTTGGGGAAAAAATAAATATGGGAGGGTGGGTTGCTAATCTCTTCGGACGAAGCCATCGTATAATTATGATCGAACTTCACGTACAGGTAAGTTCGTTTAATCATAAATTATACTCAGCTTCGTCCTCGAGATTAGCATATACACAATGTAGAATTTGAGAGCTACTGAAATATCAAGGAAACACTTGTGTAACAACGCATTCAACTTTAATCATTATTTTTATTTTTATTTATTTAGATTATTTAGATTAAAGCACTCACATTTATTTAAGAAAGTAATAAAATGAATGCTGCTTACAAACTAATTTTAATTAATTCAGTTGAATTGTATAACTGACATAAAAGCCTATGTTCATCAGTGGATGTATTTTGGCTGAAGTGATGAGTATTTCTATATAACATAAATACTATAATATCATGAAAACTCAATCATTCAATTAATGGTGTTTACAATTGTCTTGCAATTAGATCATCTTCCTCTGTAATTTGAACATTTCTATTATAGAATTTCATAAAAACTTGAGACGAACCGCTCCATCCCGCGGTTTTTCTAATTGTTTCACCTCACTCCCCCCGCGTACGAGATGTGGCCCGCAGAGGCGGGCCGGCACTAGCCGGGAATTACGGAAGTCGCATATTATTATGTTCCCGCGATCCCCGGCGTAGGTGGAAGATGAAACACCGGGGTGGTTTTAGTCAGTAAGAGTCTGACAGACCCCTCCGCCCGCCCCAGGGCGGAGGACATCCATGAGGATTTCCCCCCGTAAAAAAAAAAAAAAAGTCTTAACCCAGCGACTCAATGTTTGTGCCGAAACTGATTTATGTGGTTTCCTCACACCGATAAATAGGCTATTTACATTATCACGTAGTGAACTAGTCAAATCTAGATAAGCTAAAAGGGTCAGGACTGGACATATTTCCGGTTTTTCGCGAAAAATGGTAAAACAAGGTTTGGTTGCACGGTTCTTATCTTTGATGTTTTTATAATATCAGGTATTTTAATAGTGATCTTATCAGCATAAATTTAGATGTTATTTATATAAATTTTAGTTAAGGTTTGCATTCGGTGTGCAGTATCCAAGGAAAATAAAGTGACTAATTACGTAAAAGTTTATCTAAACCCAAGCTATCATTAGGATACCAAGAGTACAAAATGTTCAGGACTTTAGACGTATCCCAAGTTGTGTTATACTTGGGTGAGGGTGGTCGAAGTCTGAAGACTCCTTTAAAGAAGCGTTTTGCAACTTCACTATCGCTGACTTTTTCATTCAGAGTTAAGGCTAAAGCCGATCGACAACTGTTTAAAGTCCCGTATTGGGCACCTGAATCAAACAATGTTGTTAGATAATAGAATTGCACCATTTATTGATGCCCCGAAAATGTCAATACTTTCAGATAAACAAAAATCGTATTGTTTTATCGATGTACCGGAAAGGGAAGCCAATAATATGTCAATTGCAAGTGATAGAACATTTCTTCTCAGCAACGAGTCCCGGACAAGAGAACGGCAGCCAGGGTAAACCGAGGGTGTGCTTTGCTGTTGCTAGAAAGTGATAAAATTGTTTACATGTTTACTTGGATCAAAATATACAAACAGAAGATACAAGAATCTTCCTGTATAGAGGGTACCAAGGTTGGTTGGGCCATAAGGAGACCACTACAATACCAGTAGCTTTGTCTTTAACGATTTTTCGTAGCGCTTTTAGGACCATTGAAAAAGAAGGGATTGCGTAAAAGTACGAGTATATTTGTGACCATGATATGGTAAATGCATTTATGGCCATAGCATCAGGATCTCTAAACCAGGATAATAATATGCTACATTTTTTGTTAACACGACTTGCAAAAATATCTACATCGGGAAAACCAAACGTGTTTGTATTATTGTTAAAAACCGAGTCGCTTAATTCCCACTCAACATCTGGATGAATTCTACGTGATTCCGCGTCGGCTACTGTATTATCTGCCGAACGAATGTATGATGCATAGCACAATAATGCCTAAGGCATTAAGTCCGCCTCTGTACATTTGTGTGCATGAAGTTTTAAATAAATAAATAAATATTATTCCTAGATTGACACTATTCCCATAAATCTTTTGATAGGCGTGTTAGATGTGGATAGGTATTGTATACCTCCCATCCGATTTATGTAGGATATGGCTGTAGTGTTGTCAATGCGCAGTAGTATTTGACAACTTTTCATTGTTACTGCAAAAACTTTTAAACCAAAAAAGGCAGCAACGATTTCTAAACAATTTATATGATGTGATCGTTCTTCAACTGTCCATGCCCCACTAACTGTCTCTTTGCCACACGCCGCGCCGCGCCCCACCCCGTAGTCGAAGCATCACAAAAAAATTCCAGGCAGTATTCATCGTATTTAATTTTACTAACAGGTTTATCTAACACATTACCTAAACCACCAATCAATATGTGATGATAAGTGTGACGGTGTTTATATTATTGTCGTAGTTTAATGGGTCTTTTTTTTTAATTTAAAAATTTACTTCTTTCAAATTCTTTTGTATACAGCCATCCGTATTCTACGGCAGGGCAAGGAGAACATAATAAACCCACTAAACTTGCAAAATCTCTTATTTTACATTGTGACATATTTCGCAAGGTTTGTAATAAATTTAAATTTTATTAGATTTTTCTGTAGGTAAACTGTTTTTTTTTTTTTTTTTGTATCAATTATGTAACCAAGATATTTACATGATGTCGTAGGTGATAAGATGCATCTGTCTTTATTTTTAATAAACCCTAAAGCAGACAATAGCTGCTGAGTTACTGCTATGTTTTCTAAACAAACGTCGTAATAATCAACAAATCGTTTAAATAAATCTAGATATATAACCGCAGGATCTGAGCCGGTTTCATTATCTTAGTAAATACAAAATGTGCAGTGTTTAGGCCGAATGGTAACACATTAAATACATACAAAACATAGTCAAATTCGAATCTAAGATATTTTTTATCATAGTCATGTTTTTTTTTGTTTTTACAAAAAATACGCGTCTTTTAAATCTACTGTCCCCATATAATTATTTTCCGATACAAGATTAATTACTGTGCGTAAATCTTCGAGCTTAAAATTTTGTTTCTATAAATTGATTAAGATTTTTTAAGTTAAATATGAATCTATGTCTACCTTTGGGCTTTGGTATCAAGAATATGTTTGACAGAAATTGCCCTTCACAAGGGTCGCAATGAGAGATAGCACCACTGCATATCAATTCAGCAATACATTTTTGAAATTTAGTTATTCTGATGTTGAGTGGATTTAATTTTTTTTATTGGGCCTAGCATAGTATAACACGAGCTGAAAAGAGTATTTTATATCCAGAAATCCATGATAGAACAGTCAGATCAGAAGTTAGTTCTGACCAGTTGTCATAGTACCTAAATTGCCAGTCTACCAGCATAATTGCTTACCCCGGTAACATGTAGCGACGCACGACTGCCGTAGCTGCCCCGTGTTGCGGGAGTGATCTGCTGCCGACCTCGATAAGACCCGCGCGAGGTGGTCGCGGACGGATTTCTCTGTGCAGGCTCCATTGTCCTCTGAGTCCCCGTTTGCCTGCGACTCGGGGGAGGAGCCCGCCCGTTTAAATTGTTTCTTTGTTGGAACGTCGATTGAGGTGGAGGCGGTGCTGTCTTTAATCTGCTGATGGGTGGCCGAGATATGGTTGATTTTAATTTTGCTCCTGTTTTTGTTATTCTCTTTACTATTTTTAATGTTTCAGTTAAGTCGGATCCGAAAGGGTGTTTGCAATTATTGTTTTTGCTTCATCTCAATACTTTTATCTCTTTTTAAGACAGCTTCTGATATGGCTGTCTTTATTTCTAGATTCAGTTCCGGCGAGTCCATTAGCTTGCAATTACTAGGAGGTAAGTATATTTCTATCAATTCCTTACGAAGTTCGCTGGACAAGCCCTTAGTAGCCAGATGCTGTAGCCGAACAGCCAGGTCAGTCTGAATTAAATATTAATATTTCTAAAATTTTCGAGTCAAGCTCGATGCTCGGAGGTGTGTCAGTTGCCCTGAGGACACTCTCTGAGGAAAAACCTGTGGCTGTGAAGTACTTGTAGATGGAATTGGGTCAGCAGCGCTTTTTGAGGGAACTGGGTCCATTGCCCTGATCGAAGGGATTGGGTCCCCAGCGCCCATGGATGGCTCATCATGATGTTCTGGTTCCAATTCGTCGTAGTATCGACATCGGGGAGAGAGTGTGTCCTCTGTAATGTGTAGGTGCCTTTATTTATTTTAAGAAGATAAAAATGAAACGGACTAATGGATCTTTTATTAGTTTACAATAATAAGATAAGCACAGGCAGGTGGCCAGGTGTATATGGGCGGGAAACCATAATTTGCAATGATTTTGTTTCTTTTGATTATCTTGTAGTTGATTTGACTTCCGTGTTAAATTGGATCAGTCTTCAGTCTTATTTAAAAAATATTGTAAGGATTTCAGTTGACCACTTCCTTTTATTTCTTTTAAATATAATATTTCTATATCCTGTCGAATTTATATAGATTTAATTTGACTAGTTCCTTTCAAATTATTTAAAAAGATTGTAACATCCTGTGTGATTTTTATAAGGATTTAATTTGATTCCTTCAGTTTTATTTCCTGTTTAAATTATATAGATTCAATTTGACTAGTTCCTTTCAAATTATTTTAAAAGATTGTGACATCCTGTATGGTTTTTATAAGGATTTACTTTGATTACTTTTCCTGTTAAAATTGTATTATGTCGGAAACACGTTAGTCGATTGAACAATCGAGACGCAAACGCCATCTAGTGGCGTTCGACGGAGTCTAGAACGTCGTGCTCGATCGAAGCTGAGTTTGCAAAGGCAGTCTACTGGTGGCGATCGAGCAATGAACACGTCTAGGAACCGCCGCGCGTTTCGTAAGCTGGTGCTGTGTACCTATTGCGAAATTATTGAGTGAGTTAGAATATTGTTGTAGTGAGTTCGAGAGTGGATTATAATTTGATTTAAAAGCAAACAGTATTTCTATTGAGCAATAACCAACACTTCCCATGGTACGCCCGCTGTAGTTCCAATATCATGGCTGATGTTATCTAGGGAGATGTACCATTTCCGTCATATAGATTTAATTTGACAACTTCCTTTCTAAATTTATTTAAAGAAATATTAACTTACTGTTGGAATTTTATAAGGATTAAATATGACTTCCGTTCTACTTGTTAATCTACCGCCTGTGTGAATATTATAAGGATTTATTCCTCTTTAATGTTTCCCACCATATTTTTTTTCCGCTGTCAACTTCATGCTTGTAATTTTGTGTATAAAAACCGATGTAATACGAATTTAAGGGCATTCTTTGGCTGCTCGTGAAGTAAACACCTTGGACTCAAGTAAAGTATTTCTTTATTGTTTCTTGAAACATTTCCCTGCTATATTTACTGTCTGTGTGTATTGCTGCAGTGCGATTCTGTAAACATGTCGAAGTGAACACTTGGGCAAGGCGCACGACAGGTGAGTTGTCAAACCATACAAATAAGATGGAATGACAGCTCTATTGTCGTTCACTCCGCCAAGGTGAACACCGTGAGATGTCGACAGAATCGACCGGCTGAACATTATGTGTGACTTCGACTACGACTGCGACAATGCGCCGACATGTATCTACACTAATATTATAAAGAGGAAAGATTTGTTTGTTTGTTTGTTTGAAATGAATAGGCTCCGAAACTACTGGACCGATTTGAAAAATTCTTTCACCAGTAGAATCCTACATTATCGGTGATGGACATAGGTTATAGAATATTTTCAAAAAAGTTAGGGATCCGTATGAAAACTTCGATAATGTAACCCAAGGTGTGAGAAAAAATCCTTATATCGCGTACGCTGCGGAATCTATTGACAATAGAGCAAAGTGATGTACTACAGTTTTATAGAGGTCATCAATATCTACAAAAAAGTCCGCGATACCATTGTCTAACTATTATAGATAAGACACCATGACCGCTTTTTGTTCATATTATTCAAGCAAATCCCATGTTGAAATAAAAAATGGTGATTTTAGTATCATGATACTAATCCTTATCCATTTAAATGGTTTGATAATTAAGGTTGATTATGTCCGTGTAAATTACACTTTAAATCATTCAAATCGGACCTTTCATTCAAAAGTTACGACGGTAATAAACATGCTCGGAGTAAGAAAAATGTCGCGGCTTGAGCGAACTGGGGAGAATCGTATCAATGCTTGGTCCGATGAAGTTGAAACACCACGGCATTTAAATGTTTTCGATAAAACAATAAGAATAACAAATGTTTGGATTTTTCGAAAATAAACTACATACATATTACAGAGTGAAGTAGGGGTGACTAAGATTTTAGGTGAAGGCATAATTGCTTGCTTCAATTTATGTCGGAATGCTATGAACAAACTAAAAGCGGGATAATTGAAACAGATGTACCTAACAATTTTTGCATAATCAAACCCTGACGGGTTGAACGGGGCCGGGGTAAACAGTTGCGCTGAACCTGGGCTCGAGACAAGTGAGATTCTGTCAACAGTGGCGAGGCGTACGCGATTGTCAATACGTCAAAAATGTATAGGTTTGACAGATGCTATCGAAATGTCACGTAACCAAATTCCTACATTTTGGCATTTCGACAGTCGCATTCGCTAATTAAATGGTACATTGGTTAGGGCCTCCTGAGACCATAGATTAAGTAGAAATGGCTTAGTAATAAATGTAACTAATGAAAATCGTTGTGCTTAATTTTCCAAAACTAACCTTTATAAGGGGGTATAGGGGGCATTGAAGTTTGTGGAGTACCTACTAAACCCACGCGGACGAAGTCGCGGGCGAAGTGCTAGTCTATGGATATAGATTAAACCGCGTGCGGCTTAGTATCTACGGTGAAGTGACAATCCCAAAGACTGCCCGCATCACACGTATAGCTTCACGTATCTAATAAGGTAACAGTTCATATAACTGATCGCAATATTAGCCTTGCACGTGATATTAAATAAAAGAAGCTACATAACGTTTATGAGTCCGAAGTGTTAACCCCAAAAGTTAACCGCAAGGACTTAATATGACAACGTTATGCGTGTATATGATTATACAACTTAATATTATTATAACGCAGTAAGTGACACTTGACTAACCTCTGGAATGCGACGTCGATCTTGTCTCACTCTGAAGTTTCTGCTCCCATTTCTTTAACTTTTTAGTGATATATTCATAACCGTGTTTACTTTTCCGTTTGCCCATGACACTTTTTAAACTTTAACAACACTAATATAAATTATTAAAAGATGATATGTGCGCTCCGGCAGAGCACTGAACTGTGAATGAGCAATAGAACACGGTATCGAACAAATGAAATACGTCTACCCTCACCTAAAAATGTCAAAAACGGTTATTTTTTCTTTTAGTTTTGGGTATAGGGCTTTTTACTTTCAGTGCGCAACGGCAACACCGTACCTACGTGTTACTACATTGTGTATATGCTAATCTCGAGGTCGAAGCTGAGTATAATCGTAAGTACGAGTGTCGAAGGACAATGATTACTTTTAATTATCTATTTGTTCTCATGTAAGTGAAATGTTATTTCTTTATGAGAATTAAATGTCTTTAACCAGAAATTTTAAAGAACATAATTCCAAATTCAAATTAGGTAAATGTGTGATTTTCTTTTGTTTTTCGTACTGTCAACTTGTCAAGATGAGTGAACCCAATGAAGAAATTCGATACATTTTAAAATTTTACTACAAAAAAAGTCAAAATGCAACGCAAGTCGCGAAAAAAATTTGCGATGTTTATGGACCTAGTGCAGTGTCTGTGAGAGTAGCACAAATTTGGTTTAAGCGTTTTCAATCCGGAAATTTTGAGGTCAAAGATGCACGTCGCTCTGGTCCCCCTATTACGGATAAAATGGATGCCATTTTTGAAAAAGTGGAGCAAGATCCGCATATCAATAGTCACGACGTAGCTGAAGAACTGGGAATTGACCACAAAACAGTTTTGGCGCCATCATCATCATCATCATATCAGCCGAAAGACGTCCACTGCTGGACATAGGCCTCCCCCAAGTGTCGCCACAACAACCGGTCCTGTGCGTCTCGCATCTATCGGTTACCCGCGACCCTCACCAGGTCATCGGTCCACCTTGTGGGAGGCCTTCCAACGCTGCGTCTTCCGGTACGCGGTCGCCACTCCAAAACTTTTCGGCCCCATCGACCATCTGTTCTGCGAGCAATGTGCCCTGCCCACTGCCACTTCAATTTGGCGATACTTCGGGCTATGTCGGTAACCTTGGTTCTCTTACGGATATCATCATTCCTGATTCGATCACGCAAGGAAACTCCGAGCATTGCCCTCTCCATTGCCCTTTGGGTGACTTTAAGCCTTCTGATGAGGCCCATTGTGAGCGACCACGTTTCGAGTCCATAGGTCATCACTGGCAACACGCACTGGTCATAGACTTTCGTCTTGAGACACTGTGGTATGTGAGACGAGAAGATCCGCGCAACTTCCCGAACGCCGCCCAGCCGAGTCGGATTCGACGGTTGACTTCCTTCTCGAAGTTAGCCCTACCTAGCTGGATCGTTTGTCCCAGGTAGACGTACTCATCAACAACTTCGAGTGCAGAGCCTCCAATCTTGATAGGAGTGGGTGCTACATGGGTATTTACCATGACCTTGGTTTTGTCCATGTTCATTTTAAGACCCACTCTTTCGGAAGCTCTACTGAGGTCATCGAGCATTGTACCGAGGTCTCAGCCATGACGACTATATCGTCGGCAAATCGAAGATGAGTGATGTACTCGCCATTGACATTAATGCCTAGCCTTTTCCAGTCCAAAACCTTGAAGGTTTTGGCGCATTTGAAAAAAACTGGGCACAAAAAAAACCTCGATATTTGGGTACCTCACGAGCTCACTGAAAGAAACCTAATGAACCGTGCACTCATTTGTGATTCTTTATTACGACGTAATGAAACCGAACCATTTTAGAAGAAGCTGATAACTGGTGATGAAATGTGGATCACGTACGACAAGAACGTGCGAAAAAGGTCGTGGTCAAAGGCCGGTCAGGCTTCACAGACTGTGGCGAAACCCGGGTTAACTCGCAACAAGGTGATGCTGTGTGTGTGGTGGGATTGGAAGGGCATTATTCATTATGAGCTGTTACCACCAGGCAGGACCATCGATTCTGAACTCTACTGCAAACAACTGATGAGATTGAAGCAAGAAGTTGAGAGAAAGCGGCCGGAATTAATCAACAGAAGGGGTGTGGTTTTTCATCATGATAACGCTAGACCTCACACATCTTTAGCCACTCAGCAAAAATTAAGAGAGTTTGGCTGGGAGGTGTTAATGCATCTGCCGTATAGTCCTGACCTTACACCTTCAAATTTCCACCTGTTTCGGTCTCTTCAGAATTCTTTAGGCAGTGTCAGGTGAACATCACGAGAGGACTGCCAAAACCACTTGTCGCAGTATTTTGATCAGAAGTCCCAAAATTTCTATAGCAATGGGATTATAGTCCCTACCTACAAGATGGCAAAAAGTTATCGAACAAAATGGTACCTACATACCTACTTTAGTCAAATGTAAATAAACTATATTAAAAAATGTTTTGAATTTTATTAAAAAATGCGAAGAAACTTTTTCCCCAACCTATTATAATTCTTTTAGAACTATGATCTAATTTTTCATAGCAAAATATTTTTGAAAAAGAGTTCAGGGGGAAGGATATAGTGATTTTTCACTTTCTATAGAAAACTTAAAATCGCTCTCTCTCTCCCTCTGAAATCTTTTTCAAAAATATTTTCTTATAACTATTTAGACCTGGATATCTAGCGTATGCATACCAAGTTTCGTTAAAATCGGTTCATTCATTTTGAAGAATAAGGATTTGAAAGATTGTATGAAAAGCCGTACCGCGTAAACGCTCTTAATGTTTTTTTTTTGGAAAGCATGTAGGTACCATTTAGTTTAAAATATATAATTTGCTAAGTGACTAGATCGGGGTTTGGGGAATCAAGGAATGGGGGTGTTTTTTTATGATATTTAAATATATAGATAATTGAATAATAATTAATAACCCAAATAAGAGAGGATTAAAGGTTTGCCCGAAAAAAAAAGTGGCTTGCTGACTTTTCAATTTCTATTCTTTTAAGGTGATGCCGCTTAAAAAACGTGTCCAGAAGAATGACCCATTATATACAGGAATGCAGCCCAAGAACTTAGATCTTATCTTTCAAGTTCAGTGTCTGTTCGAGTTCATGTGCGGTACTACAGCCACTTTGGTTTTCGACATCCTTGACTGTAGGGAGGCCCATGCAGTGTCATCATTCCAAGTCTATCATTTTGGCTTCCGAGGCAAGCAAAAGAGTTGCTTGATTGGTATAGAGACGGTGGCGCCAATCTGCTTCTATCTCGCCGTGGTAGCTTAGGTGAAGTGAGCTGTCAATGCCTAGCATGTTTCAATGGGGTTGGCAACTGTCAAAGTGGCGCTAGCATAGCTTTAACCAAAATGTAAGAATTTTCTATGAACATTTTGTATAACTAATTATTTTCACAATTCCAAAGATCTGTGAAGAACCCTTTTGTAAGGAAATAGGTGCGCATCAGTTTCCTAAAGATTCAGCAATGACAAAAAAGTGGCTAAAAACCATAAGGAGACAAAACTTCAAGCCGGAAAAAATTCGAGGTTATGTCGTAAACATTTTTGGAAACAGATTACCATAAAACTAGTTTTTATACAGGTATGTCACATTAATTGTATTCTAAAAATATTCGGCATCATAATAAAAATGTGTTCTTTATCCTTTTTGGTTGTTTCAAGGCATTGAAAACAAGCACCGTTACCTGAAAAAATCAGCAGTCCCAACGTTGTTTCCCTGGACTACTAAAACTCTTTCTCAAGAAGCTCAAGCTCGAGAAGAGCAGTTATCAAACCGAAATATTAGAAAAGCACTCTTTGAAGAGATAAGACACATCAGCTGTGCAAACTACCAGTTCAGAAGATTTGTCTCTTCCCGATAATGTATATATTTCTTCTACCCAAGATGATGATTGAACGCAGCTCGTTGATTAATTTGTGTGATGAAGGTGATATTGTGAAGGTGTCATGGCTGATAGAGGATTTAATTTAATGTCCAGGACTTGTTTGCAGTGAAAAATGTGTCAATTAATATACCTGCTTTCTTAAAAGGCAGATCACAGTTGCCAGGTGATCAGAAACTTGCAAGTCAAAGAGTACACATAGAAAGATTAATATGCTTAACAAAAACTTATAAAAAATTCCAGACACCTTTAGTCTCATTTTATGTGGCATCCGAAATATTTTTTATATGATTAATGTTGTGTAATTTTAGAGTAAGGATTGTAAATAATAAAAAGAAATTCAAATAGTTATGTTTATTAGTTTTATTTTCACACCCTAATAAAATAACAAATAATACACGTAAAGAAAACAAGAACAAAAAAATCTGAAAATCTTATCACAGGTATCCTAACCTACCTACAGCCTATTTATAATTAATTATGTTTTTATAATTAATTAATAATTTTGGTATTTAAATATTTACTTAAAATAATTGTTAAAGAAGTTATCAACTTTTTCTAACATCTCAGAAATAAAGTCCTCATCTCTTATAGGGCCTACATATTATAGGGCCTTAAATGTATAAACAATCAAATTATAGAATGATCTATTAGTACAGTATAGCTGACCCAGTATTGCTGATAATGTCCTGATACATGCTAGAGTGAGGAGGATCATCGTGCCCTTGAGTTCCTGTGTTTCTAAAGTAAACATTCCGGTCATACAGCTCTAATCTGTAAACAAAACAAGAGTTCAGTCTTGATAGAAAAAACTTAAAAAGCACTAGCTTGAAAGCTTATATTTTCGATAAAACGTTTTGTATCAAAGTACATTAGGTAAATGAGAACCAAGCTAGCAATCACTCTTTCAAAATCATGTATTTAGAAGGGAAAATTTGTGATTTATGGTTATAAGGTTATACCTGTCGACTAGGTCTGCTTTCCTTCCTCGTAAAGATGCACCTCGTTTCTTCAATTCAGCTTTCAACCCACTTATCCGCTATGTCGAATACATGTTTCGTTCACAACAGTTCTTTCAATATTATAAAAAAAACGCACTCAGCAAGTAAATCCAAAACACAACACAAACTTGACAGGTGAAAGCTATGCTAGCGCCATCTACCTAAAGCTTTCACCGGCCAACCCCATTGGAACCACAGCTCACTTAATGGTCAGTTTAAATGTAGTCTAGCCAGTCTAATCTGTCAACGTCTCACCGTGTGAACTAAGGTGGAGTGAGCGTGAAGTGAACTAGTGTCATTACATCCAGTTTGTATTGATTAGCAGCTCACTTCAGAATCGCACTGCAGAATCGATTGACAGTTCGTGACCGCTCGTGTCTCTTTTACAGTACTACATTTCGATCTGATAGAAAGCGATATCTGCAATGGAACCATTCTCACGAAATACTCCCTTTATAAGTTGAGTTACATGTACAGTCAAATTAATTGATTCACGACTCATTCAGCCGATAATTCGTTTCGTCGTAAGTGTAATTGTCATTCAGGAATCAATTACGCCGATAGTGCATGTACTAAAAGGTATGTATACATTTTCAGACTTCTGCATGATCCACAGTCGCCAAGTGTTTTAAAAATTTCAAAGACTGCAATAGTTGCGATATTGCGGTCATTTTTAGTAAGGCGCCATTATAAATCTTGAAAGTGGCTCTAATAATTTATTTTCAAAGTGAATGTGTCTTCGTGTGTACGGCATCCTATCTAAAACAAATTTCCGAGTACTTCATTTAAATATCAATGAAAATGAATCTATTTTCATCAAATACGGCGCACTTTCTTATTTGTGAGTAGGCATGATTTATTTCAATTTGGAAAGCACTTGGGAAATGATGATAACTTATGACGGTACAGAAGAGAATATTGATATATTATTTAAATTTTCTCCACTATCGGGCTCTTCCTCGGAGCTATACGAGTATTGTTTGTAAATACACAAGCGCCTTCTCATTTTGTCTGGTTTTTTACATTGCCACTATCTATTGCCACCATATTTTTGTAGCTACCGTGTAATCGAGTATAATAGATGCATGTTTACGCTCTCTTTGTGGAGAGCCTCTGGAAACGATGCAAGATGCAAGAAATCTTGCATCGTTTCCAGAGGCTCTCCACAAAGAGAGCGTAAACATGCGATTATCGAAATAAAATAACAAGGGATTGATCACGTGACATAACGAGCATCCATTGAAATGACAGCTCTTCCAATATTTCACATTGTGTGCGTCTTTCAAAGCGTTTTATTGAATCAGCTGAGAAACACAGCAATCCTTTGATTTCAAAGGCCTCACAATACACTCCCTCTCGTATTAGTAAGATTCGCCGTCCTCGGCATACACTCGTCGAGTCCAATGACGAGATCACAAAGATTCAGGAAAGCTGTAGGGAAACCAGCACTCTTAGAAAAAACAAACACAGACCGCGTTCCGTATACCGACCTCGCCGCCGAGGTCCGTCGCGACGCCCCATTCAAAACCCTCCCCGACTTTTGCCAACGAGCCAGCCCGCGCAGCTGAGCCTTTAGCTTTAATAACCCCTAAATAATAAAACGACCCAGCCTGTTGTCCCTTGCTGTCCCAAACTGACGCCGCTAAGCCGAGGTCGTATTCCACAGGGAATGCCCTTAGCGAGCTGTCAGTAGTTTTAGCTTGTAGCTAGCTTTGTTGCCTTGGCTGGGGGCCTTAAATTCATTTGAGGCCACCACAGGATAGTCCGGTTAAGCAGTTGATAGCCCCTGCGTGTTAACTTGCTAGTGGTCATACCGAAAAAAAAAAAATTCACATTGTTTTTTTTTCAGAATCAACTGGCGAGGCTGCGAGAAAATGCGTGAGTGTTAAATCTGCTGCACACACAACGTTAACCCTTGTAAGTAGTTTGATTCTGAACCTATCTACTACCTACGAAAGATGAGTTAATACACTTTGATATACCACAGAAACAACACTTTTGGCTGCCTTTGTTTCTTTCACAAAACGTTTACAAACATATAAACTCACTAGCACTTCGCCCGCGACTTCGTCCGCGCGGATTTAGTAGGTACTCCACAAACTTCAATACCCCTATAAAAAGGTTAGTTTTGGAAAATTAAGTACAACGATTTTCAATTATTACATTTATTACTTAGCCATTTCCACTTATTCTATGGTCTCAGGTTCACCGCAACTGTTCACTCCGTTCACCCCGTTAGGAGTTGATTATGCAAAAATTGTTAGGTACATCTGTTTCAATAATTCCATTTTTAGTTCGTTCATAGCATTGCGACGTAAATTAAAGCAAGCAATAATGTCCTCCCCTAAAAACTTGCTGCAACCCCTGCTTCACCCCTTATTATGTATGTAGTTTATTTGCGAAAAATCCAAACATTTGTTATTCTTACTTCATTGTTTTATCGAAATCATTTTCAACTTCATCGGACCAAGCATTGTTATGATTCTCCCCAGTTCGCTCAAGCCGCGACATTTTTCTTACTCCGAGCATGTTTATTACCGTCGTAACTTTTGAACGAAAGGTCCGATTTGAATAATTTAAAGTGTGATTTACACGGACATAATCAACCTTAATTATCAAACCATTTAAATGGATAAGGATTAATATCATGATACAGAAATCACCCTTTTTTCATATCACCAAGGATTTGCTTGAATAATTTGAACAAAAAGCGGTCACGGTGACTTAACCATAATAGTTAGACATATGGTATTGCGGACTTTTTTGTAGACATTGATGACCTCTATAAAACTGTAGTACATCACTTTGCTCTATTGTCAATAGATTCCGCAGCGTACGCGATATAAGGATTTTTTCTCACACCTTGGGTTACATTATCGAAGTTTTCATACGGATCCCTAACTTTTTTGAAAATATTCTATAGCCTATGTCCATCATCGATAATGTACGATTCTACTGGTGAAAGAATTTTTCAAATCGGTCCAGTAGTTTCGGAGCCTATTCATTTCAAACAAACAAACAAACAAACAAACAAACAAACAAACAAATCTTTCCTCTTTATAATATTATTATTATTATTATTATTATTATTATTATAGTATAGATATACACAAACAGCCAGACGCGGAACTGGTAAGTAAACAAAAAACTGGGCCTCCAGTCGATGATGTCGAAAATAAAAGTGTCACTAATAGTCCCTGGACTCCAGGTACGGTATACACTGGCAGAAGCTCCGCGTTACAGTAGTAACGACGGAGTGCGAGCGAAGTCCAACGTCGCCAAACAAGCTGAATATAATCATTAATTCATAAATCTATTATTTTAAAATTCAACGCAATTTTTCATTTGCACACATTATGTAGGTTTTTAACCGACTTAAAAAAAGGAGGAAGTGCGCAATCCGGTTGCATTTTTATTTTTTTAGGGTTCCGTATTACTACTTACTTTCCGTCTGTCTGTCTGTCAACATGAACTGTATCTCATGAACTGTGATAGATAGACTTTTGAAAATTTAACAAATGATGTATACCTATTCTGTTGGCGCGGTTAAAATTTAGTATCGTTTGGCAGTAGGAGAAGGGGGAGAGGGGAGAAGGGAGAGGGGTATCTTCTCTGGTACCACCCGGCACCCCCATGAAAAGGTAACGCACCGTTTCTGAGAATAACAGGTTTTTGTAACCTAACCTTAAAACACTTAAAACTGGCCTAAAAGGCGTAGTCGGGGCTCAAGGGTTTATAATAAAATAACCACGAAGGGAATGGCGGGTGGGCAGTCGCCCATTGTGTCACCCTATGTAATGTTTTCTTCATCTATATTTTCTGTTACTTATATGGTGTACATAATAAAGAGTTTTCTATTCTATTCTATGAAGGAGTGTGAGTTTGCTCGCTTCGCTCGCTCACTAGTGGCCATCCCCTTCTAACCTAGCCTGTCCGAGTCGGTGTGCCGAAAGTTCCGAACTCGCTTATGACAGATTTAGTTGTCAATCGCCCAGTTTAACGTTTCGTTTTCGCTTTTATCTGATTTACAACCCCTACCAGCTTTAACTCTTTTTACCCCCCAACTCCTGCCAAACGATGCTAAACCCAACCCGAAAAAAATATGTCATCCATGGATACGAAATTGCGTATTTTGCTTAACTGTGACTATCCAGTGGCGTTGTTAGGTGTGTGTGAGGTACCATTAAAAAGTGAAAGATTAAAAAAAGCTTTTTCACAAACAAAAGACTTATTGTTTCTTGTTTTGTTATTGTTATTCTATGTGAATTAATGTAATTGGGCTTGTACCGCCTTAATTAACTATAATTAAATACTTTTTAACTTAAATAAAATAAAAGTTTAAACATTTCCAAAATAATTCTGAACTATGGTTCTATGTAGGAATTAGAAAACTTTGATTCTTTTCCTGTCTTTAGGAACTTTCAAAAACTTGAAACGATTTCGCTAAACATGGCGTTGCGTTACATGCCAAACAAAATAATTAATCAGTGCATAATTCGTTTGAAGACGTCAAACATTAAAGTTAAATTGTTATCCCGCGCATGTTGCACATTATATGGGTAAGTTATATATTATATAATAATAGGTCAACACGGGAATTGTCATTAAGAAATCAATACTGCCCATAGTACCAGTCCCGGATCTACGATTTTTCCAAACCGGGGCAAAAACTTGATAGAGGCGCCCTCCTCTCTTCCACACTTCTTCTAATATATAAAATTCTCGTGTCATGTCACAGTGTTTGTTACAAAACTCCTTCGAAACGGCTTGATCGATTCTTATGAAATTTTGTGTGTATATTCAGTAGGTTAGGTTTAGAGTAGTTTTTACACAAATATATGTAGGTAATCGATCTTCACCGGGTCATCTGCTTATTTTTTATACATTATTATTATGAAACTTTCGATAACTATTTTAACTAGTGATCGAAATTCGACCATACGTTTTTAATAATTTATCAATTTTTTAAGCATTATTAAAAAAATATTAGCTTTCTGGACTCATTCTCTATGGAGAATGAGTCCAGAAAGCTAATATTTACTTTATCTGTGCCTGCGTTTTTTTCGTAAAAAGAGGTACAAAGATTTTGCTTTTGTATTACTGAAGTAGGTCTATATAGATAACTCTGATCACTCTCACATTCAGTCGATTTTAGATCCTTGAAAGGGGAAAAGAAAACGTTTCCAAAGTTTGCTTAGGAGTCACTTTTACGACTTAAATGCAGAAAAATAGAGATTCAAGAGAATGCGAAATTCAAGAGCGAATGTAGAAAGCTCAATAATTTTACCACCCACATCGAATTAGTTTTTTTTCAAACATGTGAGTTTGGCACCCCTTGAACTTGCCGCCCGGGGCATGGGCCCCGGCTTGCCCCCCCCTAGATCCGGGGCTGCATAGTACTTACATTTGCAGACGTGTCGGAAAGATCCCAAGTCGCCAAGTGTTTTAGCAATTTCAAAGATTGCAATAGTTGCGATCTTGCGGTCATTTTAGGTTAGGCGCCTTATAAAAAAATCTTTAAGTTGCTCTATGCATCAATTTTTAATGTTAACTCCACTTGTAGTGTACTACATCTCATCTATAATTGATTTCTGAACATTTAATATAAATATCAATGACAACAAACCTATATTCATCGAATACATCGCACTTTTAGACTTGTGAGTGGGTACGATTTATTTCAACTTGGCTGACGTTTAGGATATGAAAATAACTTAAGAAGCTAAACAAGAGAATATCGATATTGTGTTACAATTTTCTCCAATAGGAGGCTCCTCCTTGGAGCTATACGACTGTTGTTTGTCCATACACAAGCGCCTTCTGTGTACGAGATTTTGCATTGCCAATACATAGGTATTTGTCACCCGGCCCGTGTGTGTGATAACTCACTAACCGTGCTACAATAAAATGGGGTATATATAAGTTAGGGTATAAGTTGAATTAAACAAGTACCATTCTATACAAAACAAAGTTTATTAAAATAAAAACTTAGCCAGGTACTTACATCAAATACATAGGTTTATTACCTTATCCCTAAACCCAGTAGCACGATTCCAATTCCGGATCACCCCGTCTCCGTACCAAGGTGTACCAGAGTGGGAAAATGTGCATGAGAAATAAAATATATAAATACTCTTAGGGTCGCTTGAAAGTTGAATGGATTCGTGAGGTGAACCGCTAGCAACTTCTAGCTCAACCGAATAAGTACATACAGGTATAATATCTAGCTGTGCTAGGTGCAGAAAATACCTAAACATGTTATAATATGCTTTAAGGTATAGCAAGTAGCAACCATTCAATTACTAGATCTTTCTATCCTAAGTGAACAGAAGGTTCACACTCTCTCTCAAAATGTAACTTGACATAAAGTAACTTCTATTATCATTAGCGAGTTAGTCATTTAGCATTAGCAGACTGTCAGATCAAGCT
This sequence comes from Melanchra persicariae, assembly GCA_947386135.1. NCBI lineage: Eukaryota > Metazoa > Arthropoda > Insecta > Lepidoptera > Noctuidae > Melanchra > Melanchra persicariae. Next base: position 4,965,479 of record OX376673.1, on the reverse strand, counting down.
TTTAGCTTTAGCGTCATATTGCGTTTCGTTAGATATTTAGTCAGGCGGAACAAAGACCCCTTGGCATTGGCTACACGTGACAAAACACGTGTAGAACACACGATGACGTGTCTAGCGGGGAAGGATGTTGAACCGGAACGAATTAGAACGAACGTCGTCTATACCTGATGATTTCCTTGGACTATGGTCGGATCATGTGCCTTACCACATGGGTCGGCACGCCATCCACCCTCGTCTGGTCTAACCTCAGCACACAACAAGACGACACGTCTGTCAACGTCCGTCTTCAGGCCTATTCAGGCTAGTTAAAACAGCCAGATCTGTAACAACACAATCCCCCCAATCAGAAACACGCACGAGAACCTCGAAAGGGAAACAGAACAGAAAGCCACGTGGGTCTTATCTTACCTCGGGCAAATTCAGGAACGAAACCTAATTAGACAATATAGGCAGCAACTCCATCGATCGCGATACGCCGTGTCCAGCAAGCTCACGAACGCCCAGCGTCCGTCGCCGAATCTCTGGATGTTCTTTAGGTGATATTTTCAGGTTCGGATTAGCAGAAATAATAACATTGGGGATTTACTCAATAAAACATATCCATTAGCTTCGAGTCGTTCATAGAGAAGAAAAACGTCACCCATTTATTTTTAAAAGTTGACACTTGACCGCTCACGTTTCGTTCAGAAACCTCAACATCCTCCGAACACAGACAAGGAAAAGTAAAATCACAGTAGAACGAAACGTTATACAATTCAACTTTAAGTTTTCATATACTTAGGTAACTATTTATGTCTGGAATAACATAATATTATACATTCTTTTTTCATTTAAAAATTACACACACTCATCAAACAAACATTACAATTCTTTGGAAAGTTGTTTACAAATATTTAAAATTAAGAACATTAGTCAGTCTCACTTCTGTGACACAATCATAAGTTTTAAGTCTCTTTATTATAATATTACAAGTATATTTTTTTTTCTTTTTTAATCAACATTCTTACATACTAGGTAGGTACTTAAATAGTCAGGTACTCAATTTGAATGACTGTAGGTATCCCTTCTAACACAGAGAATAATAATCAAATAACAAGTCAGTAGTCACTGATCAGTAGTAATGTGATAAAAAATGGGTGGCAAACCACATCTCTAATGAAGTAACTAGAATTCAAATGGAAAAATAACAGTATAAGAAATATAGCATTCAATAATAGCTTGTAATTGTCAATATTTATAATTTATACTTACTGGGTATCACTACTCTCCTGCCATGTCGTGTGACTATCTCAGGCTCACTGGGAACATGCGTGGTACAACCATCCTCCGCCTGGACTGGATTTTTCACCGTGCTAGATATAGGAGTATGTGCTACTTTACCTTTTTTTCTTTTTCTTGGAACAGTTTTATGACCGGCAGATCTGTCACTTCACCTGATGAGATCTCTAGAGAGTATAAGCGTTGTATGGGTCTCACCTTAGAGCCTAGAGCTGTTTTAATTGAAGCCGTCCTATTAACACCATCTTTTCCAGTATATATTTTGGTAACAACACCTAGGGGCCATCGGATTCTTTTCTCCTCAGTTTCTATTAATACTACCTGACCTTCTTTAAGTTCATCGTACTTGCCTTTCTCTCTACCTCTCTGAATTAGTTCAGTCAGATACTCTGTCTTAAACCTGTGGCGAAAATCGTCACGCAGCTTTTGTAGGTATTTTAGGCGAATATTCAAGCTTTTTGAATCAAGGTAGTCTAAGTCAATTGTATCTGAACTAGGTAATGGTTGCAAGAAGCAAGCTGGGGTTAGGGGCTCCAAGGAATTGGCACTATCATCCTGAACATAAGTGAGTGGTCGATTATTCATAATTGATTCACATTCACACAGTAAAGTATAAAGTTCATCATAAGTTACACATGCTTTACCTAATACTTTGCGTAACAGATTTTTCATTATTCTTATAAGTCGTTCAAAAAACCCTCCCCACCAAGCACCAGTGGGTGCATTGAGTTTCCATTTGATTTTCTCAGTACATGTCTCATGCTGAACTTTATCCCAATCTATACTATCTAATAGGTTCTTAGTACCAGCCAAGTTAGTACCATTGTCTGAATAGATCACTTTTATTCGGCCTCGCCTAGCAATGAACCTTCTTAGTGTCATAAGGAATGCAGGACATGATAGGGATAGAGTAAGTTCTAAATGTACTGCACGGTAAACTGCACAGGTATACAGGACAATCCAACACTTTTCACCATTTTTCAAGAAAAGAGGCCCTGCTAGATCTACTCCTGATACTTCAAATGGTAAGGAGCTCTGCATTCGATCCACTGGCAAGGGCGCAATAGGTGCTTGCATCTGTTTCACTCTGTATCTCTTACATAACATGCAGTTAGTTAATACTGAACTAACTACTCTACGAATACCTAGAATCCAATATGATTTCCTGATGTCAGCAATTAACGTGTTTGAACCTGCATGTTGAAGACGAATATGTTTCTGTTCTATTAACCTACGTACTATCACATTCTTAGCTGGCAATAAAATAGGGTATTTGGTGTTATCAGGCATGTCTGGTAATAATAATAGCCTAGTCTTTATTCTAAATAACTGCTCCTGGTCTTGAAATGTGTGCATGTTTTTACATTTTGACTCTAGGATATTTTTGTTTTCGCGTTGTAGTAGTAGGAATAATCTTGTTTCAGCTTTCTCATATTCCTCACTTGTAATATAATTATTATTTAGTGTATTTACTTTCTTTTTCAGGCATTTATCTGCAAATCTGGTTATCCAAGCAACTACACGTACAATCTTACTATATTTACTGTAATATAGGAGCCTATCTGAGAAGTTCTGATCTGCTGAGATGTTTATAACACAGGTTAACTTAGCTGTCTTTTTAAGTTCTTTTCTAGCTTCTGCTTCAGCTGCTGTCACCGGGGAACTCGGCCATTCTGCAGGATTGTGTAGCAAAAATTTTGGACCTTCAACCCACCGGCTCTCTAGCAATTGCCTTGCATCGCAGCCTCGTGACGGCAGATCAGCCCAGTTGAGAGATCCTGGAATATGAAACCATTTTCCTGTTTTAGTACCTTCTCTTATCTCTTTAACGCGATTTCCTACAAATACATTCCATGATAAATTATTGCATATCCAATATAAAATCACACTAGAATCGGTCCAATAATACTCATCACAGGCTACATTTAAGCTTTTCTTGATTTCTGTCAATAGTCTTACACCAATCACTGCAGACATAAGCTCAAGTCTAGGAATAGAAATTATTTTTGGTGGTGTCAACCTAGACTTTGCTGCGACTAACTGAAGACTGACATCATTGCCTTTTTCAGCCCTTAAGAATATACAACAGGCCATTGCATATTTACTAGCATCACAAAACATATGTAAGCTTAGTTTGCAGTCAATCAATTTATTACTGGCTAATCTCCTAGGTATCCTACACTGTTCTAAATATTTCAAATTATTATACCATCTTAAGAATTTATGTGCTAAGTCCTGAGGTAAAGGTTCATCCCAAGTCAAATCCCGGATCCACATTTCTCGCAGCAACAGCCGTGGGGCCAAGGTGACAGGGCAGGTAAATCCGATGGGGTCAAATATCTTTTGAGTCAATGAAAGTACCCCTCTTTTAGTCAGCTTACCTAACATCTCTGGAAGAGGTAGATCTCCAATGTTACATGAAAGCTCATCACAGACTGTATTCCACTTCAGGCCTAATACTGATATAATATCCTTACCAGCCTCGTTGATCTGGAGTGGTGATGTTGTCCACATTCTGAGGTCGAAATGTACTGCTTTCATGATTTCTTTTGCTTCCTCTATGAATTCGCGTATCTCCTCTTCAGATTCTAAGCTTGTAAGACAATTATCTACATAAAATGAGTTTTTAAGAAGCTGCGCTGTCCGTTCATATTTACCTGATATGTTGTCTAAGTGGTGCATAATTGTAGCTGAGAGTAAGAATGGACTACATGTTAATCCAAACACCACTCTACAGTGTCTATATTCTACTATATTTTCCAGAGACCCATCTTCCCACCAAAGAAATTTCAAATATTCTCTGTCCTCAGGTTTTACACTAATTTGAAGGAAAGCCTTAGCAATATCAGATGTTACACCAATAGCGCCTTTTCTAAATCTAATTAATAGTTTAAGTATATGTTCAATATAATTAATACCTTTCTCTAAACACATATTTAGACTCAGCCCATTTTTATCCGGACAGGAGGCATCAAAGACTGGCCTTATTTTACTTGTCAGACTAGATTCTTTAAATACCGCTTTATGAGGCAAATCATGACCAAAATTATGACCATGATGCATATCAGAAGTCTCAATAATACCTAACTTTATCCACTCCTGTAAAATCGCATCATAGTCTTGGTACTTACCACTTGAAATCAGCTTTTTAGTGTTTGAATCCAACCTTTTCTTTACAATATCATAATTAGGTAATAAATCATCAAAACCGACCTTGAATGGAAGTTCAACTTCATATCTGCCATCTGATAGTGTTGCCACTGTCTCCTTGAAGCAACTCACTGCTTCGGCCTCCCCTTGTGTTCTAGACTTCATCTCTGCTGGATCATGTATGCCGAGAGTTTCAAGAGTCCAAAAATCTGTCAAATTATTATTAGTAGACACTGACATACAAAACATAGAAGAAGCAGTATTATCAAATGAAGTGCTAATTTGCCTGCCCTGAATTGTCCAACCTAATTTAGTTTTTATAGCCACCAAACCATTTTCCATCACAATTACACTACTTGTCAACATAAATCCTGCAAAATCAGCTCCTATTAAAATGCCTATTTCTGATATTTCAGATTGTATATCAGGTAAGGAGATCTGATGTCTTTTCAAAATTTGACATGTCTCACTAGTTAAATTTAATTTTGGAATATTTCCACAAATTGAAGTTTGGCTGAGGGCCTCAATATTCATAGTAAAATTTGAATAAAGATTTTCTACCGTTACATTATAAACATTGTGAGATTCTATTTTAGTTTTTATGTTACCAAACAAGCAATGGTTTAATTTTTCCTGTCTTGTGGGAATTAGATTTAACTCCTTTACTACATTCTCTTGAATATAGCTCCTTTGGGACCCGCTGTCAAATAAAGCTCGAACAGGTAAAACTCGTCCTCCATTCCGCACGTTGATTATTACTGTTTGAAGTAAGGTTTCTGTGTTATAATTCTGTGTAGATAGGTTTGTTGTAGTGGTGTTAGGCTTCTCTGGACATTTCATCTCTTTTTCAGTGCAAAGTGCTGTAGAGTGCCTCTTCTGGCATATAAAACATTTAACATAAGCTCTGCAAGCTTTCGGGTGGTGCCCCAGTTTCAGGCAAATGGGGCATGCTTTCTTCTTCCGTACAATTTCTATTCTTTTCTCCACGGTAAGGTCGTGTAATTTGTAGCAATCAGAACTTGTGTGATTGTTTTTGTCACACCATAAGCAGTTGTTTTGGGGTTGCATATCCTTTTTTGTATTTTTATTATCATGTGCTACAAGGCAGCTAGCAGTGGCTTCTTGGCTATTAAAATCAGTTTGTGCCAGATTTCTGGTTATTTCAACTCTCTGTATGCTCTCAACTTCCGCTTTCAAAAAACCCATCAAACTGATAAGGACCTCCTCTGGGTTCTTGGTCTGAATATGACCCTTCTGTCGCTCCCAAATTTTTAAAATCTCCAGGGGTAGTGCAGACTCTATTAAAGGCAAAATGAACGCCTGGTACTTATTGATGCCGAGACTTTCCAAAGCTCTTAGGTTTGCATTGAGTTTATCATACAGCTCTGCAAGACTACATTTACTTTTTAAAACCAATGCAAGTAGTTCTCGAACATAAACTTCTATTAGTAATTCTTCTCGTGCATACCTTTGTTTGAGCTCCTCCATGCATTTTTTGTAAGCATTTCCCGCTGGAGGGTAGCTCATTACAAGTGAGTATACGTCTGTACCACACTCTATACTCTGCTTTAGATAATACATTTTATCGTCATCGTCTAATCCGGGGTCCGTATCTATTTTAGAAAATTGACCCCAAAAACATAACCAATTGCGAATATTTCCATCAAATTTCTGAAATTTAATTTCTGGGAGCTTAAAATATCTTTTTTGTGTATTTTCTCCACTTGTGTTTGTATTACATGATTTATTCATAGTTATTTCGTATTTAGTTTTTATAATTATAAATCGATTGCTGTACTCTTCTGCTGACAAAATTTCTTTTTCAAATTGCGTATCCGTGTTTTCACTGTCTAATATTTGGTCTTTTATTTTAATATCTAGATGTGAAATTCTTGTGTGTAAATCGTTTAATTTGTTAAACTCACATTGTAATTCGGTCAACCTCGCCTCATCGGTTCTGAAAATTTCTTCGATGGCGTTGGCCGAGATCGTGAAGAGCCGTCGTAAAACGCTTCTCTCTTTATTGCACTTCAAATTTAAGGATTTCGCAACGTCGTCCATCTTGTGTCGTTGTCGCGTGCGTTCGACAAATTAAAATCTGTAATTACCGTCACAGTCGCCAAATGTCCAGCAAGCTCACGAACGCCCAGCGTCCGTCGCCGAATCTCTGGATGTTCTTTAGGTGATATTTTCAGGTTCGGATTAGCAGAAATAATAACATTGGGGATTTACTCAATAAAACATATCCATTAGCTTCGAGTCGTTCATAGAGAAGAAAAACGTCACCCATTTATTTTTAAAAGTTGACACTTGACCGCTCACGTTTCGTTCAGAAACCTCAACACGCCGGCTGCCAGCAACAGGTTCTCGTCGAAACGAAACCATCAAGCTCCTTCTGCCACGAGCTTAAATCGGCGCGAAGCACAACCGTTCCAGGCCCCTCGAAGATTCTATTGCCACAGACTCACCACAGACTCTAATAATCCATAGACAAATGGTCTTGTCTTTATCTTGATTCAAATCGCCTTTTTAATCATTGTGACAAAATCTAATTTAGAAACATTAAGGAACCAATTCTATGTTTCATTGGGCTCAATAATAAACTTGTAATTAAATTTATTTTATTCCTTAATTTCCTACGACTCAAGCGCCATCTCTTTGCTGAACGATGAGATACAAGATAATGTCAATACTGACAAATCACTCAATCATAAGAGATGTCGCTAGCCGTCATGAATTTCAATTTTGCAACGTCACATATTGCTACCAATTTTTTTGAAGCCGCCAGTATCTAATGCGATTGACGAAATGCCAAAATAGAAGGGATTGGTCACGTGTCATTTCGACGGCGTTTGTCTATCTCTGATGTTTCAATAATCAGTCACACCACCGCACACCGGCACCCTGTCACTTGTTGACGTAACGGTCTTCTTCACTGTGTCTTGTGTCTTCAAGGGAATCTTTAATCACTTTTGAGCAGACTGCGTGCGATTTGTGAATATTTGATTGAGATAAGTACATACCTACTCATTTTAATGAAAATTTTTATCGAATGCGGATTTTTATCACGGAAGCCATTCCATCTCATTTAGTTAGAGATAAAAAACACAATAGAATAAAAAGCGTTCGAAGTATTTTTACCAGCTAGGAGCTTTGAAACAATAGTTTGTAGAGAACAAGTGCCTGCCATCGCAAGATATGCCTTATCTGGAGGCCATAAAGTCGTAAACAGCTTAAAGTTGTTATTACGAGTTTGCAATTTTTAAATAAAATAAAATCATTGATTGTCAACATAATGTTATCATACCAACTCATAACAGCTTTCTAGGAGTTACTTACAATAGGAGAATATAATTCCAAAAACATAAAATATAAAAACCAATCTACTAGAAAATAATGCCTGAAAGTATATTACACGAAAATGATCGCAAACATATTTGTCAATCAAAGACTAATAACCAATTTAACCGATCATTCAAATCAACACATAGAGTACCTCACCATTTTTTTCGATGGAATTCGCTATTCCAAGTATGCCTAAAAATAGTGTTGAAATAGTGCTAAATAGTGCTACTATGCACATAAATAGTGGTCCCACGGTACCTTAATAACTCGGAAACCCTACAAGCACTATTTCCGAGATTTCGCATGGTGTTGGCACTATTTCAGCACTATTTTTTGGAATAGAAACTATGTCTATAGCTATAACAGTTTCTGCGTACGAGAGATGAGGATGGATATCTCTGAAAGTACGATAGCACTATTTATGTGCATAGTAGCACTATTTAGCACTATTTCAGCACAATTTTTTGGCATACTTGGAATAGCGAATTCCATCGAAAAAAATGGTGAGGATTCTGGGGGAACGACACATTAATAGAGGTATAATATGTAATCCAGGTAATGTATAGGTAATATTTTTTATTTAATTTTTTAGATCTCAAAGTCATGAAGAGAGGACGAAAACCACAATTAGATGTAAAAAAACAAATTGAATTATTTAAGAAATATGACGAACAATTGCAAAAACCCAATATTAAGTACAATGATCCAGTTTTCTCAACAATATCTAGCGAAATTGATGCAAAAATGACACCAAAGGCGTTATTTATGTCTTTTAAAAGGAATTACAGTAAAATGGTCATAGAACCAAAAGAGAAACTATCAGAAAATACATCCGTTATATCCAGTCCGCTTTGTGTCCAGTCCGTCATATCAAGTACAAAACCTCCAAGTTTGTATGTAATTTTAAGATATAGTAGAAAAAAAAATATGTGCATATATCAATAAAAGTAATAAGAATGAGAAAGGTTAGAAACAGAACAAGTCTAGAATAAATTAAAACATTATTATCTTGTAAAACCGTAGTTTCTATACATAATCATTATAATCAAATAAAGATGTAGTTTTGCCAATATATAATATACCGATGATTAATGTTCGCAAAAGTTTAACTCTTAGATGGATAGTTAAGTAAATTTATCGAATTACTAAAAAGGGTTAATTCCAGTCCTTACCTTGCAAACCTTCAGAACGATCACGATTTCTGAAGTCCTCCAGTAATCTCTTAAAGCCAATTGGAGAACCTTTATTGCAAAACTTTATCAATTTTAATTTTAATTGACTGAGTCTTTTTATTATTTTTGAACTTCAAGTTCGAATTCTTAGTACTAATTACTAATGAATTCGTCCAATTTCTTTGATCAAATGTACATTGGACAAAGATATTTGATAAGTGTAACCACCCTTATGCTAAGGCATGTTGATGGCCATTTTAAAGTCGTCCCTAAGCGCAGTGTAAATTCAGTTTTTGTAGGTCCTCTAATAGAGGTAATTTAATACAAAAATTATTTATTTTATATGTTTTCTTCAGCTTTCGGTTTCAATGGGGCGAGAATGTGATGCTGTAGTGATGAACAAGTTCGTCAGTTTAGTAAGATAGTTTCAATCACTTAAGCGGTCCCTAGACGGTAATGCAGCATGACATGCGTTACGTGCTGTCATGCATGCATGATCGTTTAATTGTATTGATTAATGCGAATGACATGCAAACTACGTGCTGTACATTGATTGACAAGTCGTTTTATTTTTCGTCCTAAGCGGTCCCTAGACGGTAATGCAGCATGACATGCGTTACGTGCTGCTGCATGAACGCCCATTTTTCATCATGCAGCATTATCAATCATTTTTATCAGTCATTTCTATGTAATACGGTGAGAAGGTCTTCTTTGTTGCTATGGATCAGTATTTGTCAAAGGCAGATTCATTTTTTCTTGTGATGACAGCTGCTATGCTGCGTAAAAAGAAGAGAACAAGTTAAACTTTCACGGTGTATAAATAATAATAAAAAGTAATACTAACTACACTCCTTTCCATCGAACCCTCTGTCGGTGCAATCTCGATTGAGTCTGTGATAAAAGCATTTCCTGATAATACCATAGTTTCGGTTGATACACTTCATCACTTGCCATTCCAGACTTAAGGCTTTTTTTCATTCTCGAATGTTCTCGGTTAAAATTTGACCGTAATGTGTTTATTTTTCGCCTCAATTTCTCTACAGTAAAATCTTTGTCGAATCTTTTCAATGCGTTGCTTATTTTGTTTAATGCTATAGTTTTCTTATTTCTGTCCATGTATATTTTTCTTTTTGAGTCCCATAACTCTGGGTAGTCTTTATACATGGATATTAGTAATAAAACAAAATTCCTTTGAATCTGCGCTCGCGTTGATTTCGTCATTATCGTCAGGAACCTCGTGCGGTGCCTCATTGACCGTGTCCATCTTGGCTGCCGTTTGCTATCGAAATGAGTTGTTGCATGACATGCCGATCGCAACACGATCATGCGCGCATGTCATGCATGTATTGCAGGACGAAAAATAAAACGACTTGTCAATCAATGTACAGCACGTAGTTTGCATGTCATTCGCATCAATCAATACAATTAAACGATCATGCATGCATGACAGCACGTAACGCATGTCATGCTGCATTACCGTCTAGGGACCGCTCTACAATACATGCATGACATGCGCGCATGATCGTGTTGCGATCGGCATGTCATGCAACAACTCATTTCGATAGCAAACGGCAGCCAAGATGGACACGGTCAATGAGGCACCGCACGAGGTTCCTGACGATAATGACGAAATCAACGCGAGCGCAGATTCAAAGGAATTTTGTTTTATTACTAATATCCATGTATAAAGACTACCCAGAGTTATGGGACTCAAAAAGAAAAATATACATGGACAGAAATAAGAAAACTATAGCAGAACAAAATAACCAACGCATTGAAAAGATTCGACAAAGATTTTACTGTAGAGAAATTGAAGCGAAAAATAAACACATTACGGTCAAATTTTAACCGAGAACATTCGAGAATGAAAAAAAGCCTTAAGTCTGGAATGGCAAGTGATGAAGTGTATCAACCGAAACTATGGTATTATCAGGAAATGCTATTTATCACAGACTCAATCGAGATTGCACCGACAGAGGGTTCGATGGAAAGGAGTGTAGTTAGTATTACTTTTTATAATTATTTATACACCGTGAAAGTTTAACTTGTTCTCTTCTTTTTACGCAGCATAGCAGCTGTCATCATAAGAAAAAATGAATCTGCCTTTGACAAAATACTGATCCATAGCAACAAAGAAGACCTTCTCACCGTATTACATAGAAATGACTGATAAAAATGATTGATAATGCTGCATGATGAAACATGGGCGTTCATGCAGCAGCACGTAACGCATGTCATGCTGCATTACCGTCTAGGGACCGCTTTAGTTCAGCGCTAGCCGTCGCGGTGAGAGGTCGTTGTGCCACACGAGTGTTCGGTTTATTTTCATGTGGTTTAAGTGCAGCAGTGATTTATGAATTCCCTTTTTCGAGTATTTTGTAATGTGTAAGTTACGAAAATGTCAAATAAATAATGACTGTGGTGTGTGTGTGTGGTAAATGGTGATAAAGGAGTATTATTTTGCAATTAATTGTTTTCATTTAACAATACTATCTAAAGTAGACAGTATTTATACCTTATTGTTTACACAAATTGAATTATAAAGTTTGTTCATTTAAGTGTTAAAATAGAAAAGAGTTAAATACAAGTGTGAAGTGTGTAATAGTGAAGTGTGTGGACTTTACTATCATGCAGCACCAACGTGGTAAGTAATATTTTAATAATTTTACTATCTATTTCAGCTGTAATTTTTTATGTTTTGTTGCAATGCTCATGTACTTGTAGTATGTTTTATTTTTGATATTTCCGATCTACAGTTGTGTTGTAAATTATTCAGTTTTATTTCTTTTTTCGTTGGTAGGTACTCTACGTGTTGATAAGAATGATCTGTTTAATTGGTTATTAGTATTTGATTGACAAATATGTTTGCGATCATTTTCGTGTAATATACTTTCAGGCATGATTTTCCAGTATAGTTGGTTTTTATATTTTATGTTTTTGGAATTATATTCTCCTAAAATATTTTAAACCAGCCTGCTTTACCATATAAAGAACTTAATTGTATAATTTTTTAACACAGTTGCCTAACAGCAGTTTAGAATATAATTGTATCCTTTACACAGTTAAAATAATTTAAATACAGGAAAAAGTTCAAATTGTCTCTAGTTTAAACTAACGTAAAATCATTTATTTAGAATCATGCAATTAACAAACAAATCTTATCAAACGCCTTTTAACTGTTGTCAAATTTATTTAAGATTTTATTACGTTGTTGAAGAAGGTAGTAGATACATATGAAGCACAGAGTACATGCATGAACCCAATCATTACAAAATGGCGGATTGTTTTATAATTTGTTGTTATGTTTCTAATACGATAAAAGTAGACATTCGCAAGATAAATAATAAAAAACAGTAAACTTATTATTTGAATCAAAAACACTACACTACTGTTACTGGTTAATTAAAGAAAAACACGTTTTAGAAAGGTTTCTGAATTCCTGCAATGAAATTCACTTTTCAAATAGCTTTGACCTGCGGCTTCGCCGGCGTGGACGTCGGTTATCACGAAAAAAAGTGTACCTTATGTCCTTCTCCATATCCCAGGCTATAGGTATATCTGCCAAATTTCATGACGATCCGTTCAGCCGTTTCTTTTCAATAACACTCAACACTACTAAAAACGAAATTATATAAAACATTACTTAGAGACTCAAATATTGCTTAAAATGTTAATAACATGTTATGGTACCAATATATATTCTAAACTTCAGGCAGGCCGAATGATTTCGTTTTAAGAAATAATTTAATTAAGTTTAAATGTTATATACATATGTAAAGAAATTATATCAACATTTTGGTACTCACGTTTATTTCATCATGTGAACGTTACTGAAATGAAAATATACCAATATCTTAATATGGTATGAGACGCACCCACCGCAAAGATCTATGAACAAGTATTCATGAAGCCCAGGCAACATCAAGTGGAGATGCATCGCAGTGAAAATGGCATCACTAACTCCGAAACAAGAATACACGCTTTCGTTTGCACTACGCTTCGTTAACAAAGCGAAAAGTTACATGCTCTATGAACAAAGCTAAACCTACGCATGACTGCGCAATGACATGACATATTACGAAGCGTCTACGTAGCTACAGCAATATCGATAGTAGGCCTAAAGAAGTGTTTTCGAACAAATATTTTTAGAAGAGGTATCCGGATCGCTGATCTACTAAATTCGTCATCTTCAATCCCAAACGATGAGCAGTGAATGCCTTGTTGTATTGTGTATGCCTGTGTATGTACTGCTAATAAATAAACAACAAATTTGCGTTTAATCAAACATATTTTTCATGTTTTCTGTGTTATGAGTGTAAGGTGTTTCGGCAAGTTCAATACATGCTGATTTTTTTAGTTGTTGATTGTTTTCGTTAAAAAACATAAAACACACAGTGCAATAAAACACTATTCCTGGTAGTCAGGTTACCACAGCCATAAATCTCATTTGGTGAGACATTAGAAATACAATACGATAAAAAAGCGTTCACAGTATTTTTAACAGCTTTTAAACAATAGTCTGTTGAAAACAAGTGCCCGCCATCACAATACACAATAGGCCTTATCTGGAAACTATGAAGTGATAAGAAGCTTAAAGTTGTAATTTGGAGTTTGCAATTTGCACACATATGATGCTTACATTTTTAATCCCTGTTTAAGAATGTTTGCCAGTTATTATTGACGGTTTTCCGTAACATAATTTTTATATAAAAATAAATTGATTGATTGGCAATAATTGTCAATCAATCAATTTATAACTAGTTATAAATTGGTATGATTACACTTCGTCAATTATTAACATAGTGTAATCATACCAACTTATAACTAGTTATGTTACATTCTAGGATTTAGAGTTAGTTAGTTTAATAGAAAATAAAAATAAGTTCCTAACCTACACATATTAAATTAATCAAAATAATAAGAATGAGTAAGGTTAGAAATAGAGCAAGTCTAGAATAAATTAGATCATTCTTAGCTTTTAAAATCGTAGTTTCGATCTACAGAGGTGAATATTGTGAGTTTGGGAGGTTGTAGGGGGTAATCTACTGAACCGATTTTGCATATATATAGCTATATTCATGAAGAAGCCGATCTAGTCGATCCGACCGAATAATTATAGTTCGCCAAAATTTAACTCTTGGTTTTTGGATTAGCAAATAGGGTTAATTCCAGTTCTATAATCCTTCACAACGTTTTTGCGCTCCTCCCAATAACTCTCGATTCGATCAAAGTTTCTGAAGTCCTCCGGTAGTCTCTTATAGTAAATTGTAGAACAACCTGCTTTACCATATAAAGAACTTAATTGTATAGCTTTTTACACAGTAACTTAACAGCAGCTTAGAATATTATTGTATCCTTTACACAGAAAAAGTTCAGATAGTCTCACACAGTTTCAGTGTCTGAAGTTCTCCGGTAACTTCTTATAACCAATTAGAGGACTTTTGTTGCAGACGTCACCTAAAATTAATACATTTTAAGTGCCTAAAATTACCTAGATTGATTTTTTTTAATTATTTTTTCTTTCACATGTTTCTTCAACTCAGTATCAACGGCGCGAGAATGTGATGCTGTAGTGACGAGTGAGTCAGTCAGTCAGTCAGTTTAGTTAGTAGCTAGTTTCAGTTTAGCGCTAGCCGTCGCGGTGAGTGGTCGTTTACTCGTTGTGCCACAAGAGTGGTTCTTATGCTACAGTGATTTGAATGTTTAAAGTGCAACAGTGACTCATGAATTCCCTCTTTTCGAGTGTTTGTAATGTGCAGGTTCCGAAACTGTCAAATAAATAATGTGGTAGCTTAATAGGAGTATTATTTCTAATTTGTTCAATTATTATCATTAATCAATTGAGGAAATTTTACATTTAGGTGATTGTTTAACCACATTGAAGTGTGAAGTTTGTTGTAAAATCCAAACTAATAATATTATAAATGCGAGGGCGAGTTTGTTTGTTTTTTTGTTACAATTTCACGCTAAAAAGGCTGAACGGATCGACATGAAATTGGCAAATATATAGCCTGGGATATGGAGAAGTACGTAGTAAGTAGGGTTCAAATAGAAAAGTGTTAAATAAGTGTATCATAGTGAAGTGAGTGTGTTAACTACACATCCATTGCTGCATTGCAAATTCATAGCGGTAAGTTTTATTATAATAATTTTATTTTTCTGCGGTCTTTTGTGTGTTTCCTAAAAATACTAAAAATATTCTTACAATAACTGTATGTGTACGAGTATTCCTACTTATTACTTCAGAACCTAAAAATAGTTTTCTACGAAGTCTTTATAACTCGACTTAATTCAAATAATATGGCAAACAAAATTAATCAGGATCATAGAGTCGTTATAAAATTAAGAATTTAGACAAGTGCTGTAGTAAGTGGTAATCAATGTTAATTATCTAAAATTCTGAAATCATTTATTTTGTGTATGTATTTATTTTTAGTTCTTCAGATCTATTTGTGTTGTAAATTGTTATTTTTAACATAAACAGGTACCCTTTGTGTTGATTAAATTGATTGTGATGTACAAATAATTATGTTTAAGAATATCTCTCAGGCTTTCAGAATTTGTTTTTAGTGATTACGTTTCTGGAAGCCGCCACCATTACTAACATAAGCACATTTTACATGGTAAAATACAGTACACTACTTAATCTTATTACAGGTTAGTTACATAACATATAGTGTCAAATCATAGATTATATATAGATAATAGGGTAGATGTCTAAAAAAATCTAATAAGGTAGTCCGCCATATTTCCACTCGTACCTACTGCAGTGTGGTCACTACATAATTCCTCAAATCATTCCAAGAAATAGGTGGAGGTTTTAAATGTCTTGTTATTTTTTCTGTTTGAAACGCGAAACTCCTTGATGATTTTCTCAGATCACGTTAGTTGATTTTTGAAAGTCATTCGAATTTTTTGACATGGAAAAAATATGGATTTTTGTTTTTGACTTGTGTGTTGACAATGGCCAGAGGAGGTGACGATTTTTATTCGGAACATTAATTTATAAAAATTATTGTGAGTTAATAAGCCAGTTAAGCTTAAGCCATGGTGCATATTTCCATGCAATATATCTACTAACTCTTGAAGCCGGATCACCGGTTTCATGGTCTGGCGATATAAATCGCAGATAAGCGGACGGGGTTCTGAGGCTGCCACCCGAGAAGCGAGTAGCAGGGAGGTTATATCCCCAGAGAGTGCTGCGGGAGGGACGCCCTATAGCCGTTGTCAGGAGGACGACGAGAAGGTTTCCTTTAAGATATTCGCCTGTGTATTTTATTCCTTTTTCGATACCCATTTTGGGTTGACGTCGGTCGTCTCCAGTTCGGGCGTGTAAAGACATTAAACGTACACTTTAAAAACTTTAAGCGATAAGGTTTCCTTTTTCTTTCTTGTGAGCGAACCAATCATTACGATTTACTTACCCTTTAGGATACGGCCTACCGGCTTTAAATAAAACGTGTTGCAACCGTATTTTTTTTAAATCCGCTATATTCGGTCAAGAAAATTTTATTACCATCTCAAATTAAAATATGTAATGATTTTCGTACAGTAAATTAGATCTTTGTTGTATGAAATCATCGGTTACGTCAACATACAATTCTTATTTTTTTTGTACTTTTATATACTTACAAATTTTGCTATTTTTTTAATCATTTAATTTAGGTTTTTATTTTACAAAATTATACGTATACGAAGCGTAAAGAGTGTCATGTCTTTTCTCCTCATAACGCTACACTACCTACGTTTGATAAACCTTACTATTTTAAACCATAAATTGACAGGTGTTAAATGCATGTGCCAAAAGATAAAACATTTATGTTTCGGAAGATGAAAACTGACATTAACACGGGCGAAGCCGATGCTAGTTAGTATAAATCAATAAATGAACTCAATAAAGCACCAAGTCTTGGTGCTTTATTGAGTTCATTTATTGATACAACTATACAAGTCTTTCTCGCATTACAGTCAGAACTCGAAGAACACGAAGAAACACCAATAAATCACGCAAACAAAAATAAAAGAACAATCGGTAATATATGTCAAACAGTATGTAAGACCGCCTCCGCTCGACGGCAACACCTATACCTAGCTATTTATATATATAACAAACTGAACAAAATTCTCAACTTCAACCCACTAACTAAAAAGAAAACAAAGATGAAACTAAACACTTGGCTTAAAACATTAGATTACTCACAGACAGAAAACATAGTAAAGGAACAACACTCGTGATAACTAAATAGTAATATGGGCAAACAACCTCTGTTATTATAACCCAAAGTACAACCACCAAACACACACACAAATGCACTCAAACACATACACAAAATACAACATACTCACGCACACACACAACACAAGCACACTCAACATTATACACTACACTACACACGAGCATGCTTGCATTAATTGTTAAAATTCATTATACTTAGATTATTAAATGTTCCACAAACGGGTGAAGACACTGACTCCTGTAACACAGGTACTACCTAGCGCAGGAGTCAGGGCTTCAAGTGAAAATGTAATACCTTTATGTCAATAAAACATTATTATTATTATTATTCTCTTTATTCATTATTATACATATATTTTACATTTTTAAATATTTCTATAAAAACAATACAAAAAAAAACATTTAAAAATATAAAAAATAGTAGTCCGCCGGTGTCGGGAGCGAGGTCCAAGCTACCGGTGGTTAGGGCTTCAGAGAAAGGAACCTCCTCACAATACGAGCCGTATCGAGGAGTACTGCCTTCTGTATCAGGCCCTTTATCCAACTGCGCAACGCCAGCTTCGACAGATGGTCGTCGAAGCTTTTGGCCATCAGACCATTGGCCGTAACGACCATCGGCACAATGACTGCCGAGTCCACATTCCACATGTCGACAACCTCGTGCGCTAAGTCAAGATACTTGATTTGTTTTTCTTTCTCAGCTTTCACGAGGTTCTCGTCATGTGGAATGGTAACATCGATTATCATTGTGCGGCGCGCTAATCGGTCTATCACCACTATATCGGGCTTATTAGCGACGATAGTCCTATCAGTGATGATAGACCGATCCCAGTACAACGTGACATGGTCATTAACGAGAACTGGGTCGGGCACATACTTGTAATACGGTACCTCAGAATCAACAAGTTGGTATTTCAAAGCAAGTTGCTGGTGAATAATCCTGGCCACTTGGTTATACCTGTGCAAGTACTCGCCGTTAGCCAGACGAGAACAACCAGAGATAATATGTCTGATGGACTCACCCGGACGGTGACATGCCCGACACACGTCAACCATCCCGTCCTTTATAATATGCCTCCGGTAGTTGTTCGTCAAGATAACTTCGTCCATAATTGCACAAACAAAACCTTCAGTTTCTCCGAAGAGATCACCGAAACGTAGCCAGGCTACGGACGCTAGGAAATCTACATCGGACCCATACAGAGCCCGATAGAAGCGTCCGTGAAGCTCCTTGCCTTTCCATACCTCCTTGCGGTCATCTGTAGTAAGTATCACAGGTTTGTGCCAGTTCTCTTTAGCCATGGATAACGGGGTGAGTCCCTTGTCCACTGCGACCACATCTCGGTGCATACCCACATCGACTTTGAGAAAATATTCTCTGAGACTGCACATCTCGCGGTTGTGGAGAGTCTTAGCATTTAAAAAGCCTCGACCTCCACACTTCCGCGGGATGTACAGTCTCATCACCGACGATCGTGGGTGATGCATCCGGTTTGCAGTCAGCAGTGTACGGACCCTTCTATCCAGGGCGTCGAGTTCGGTTTGAGTCCATTTGAGTATGCCGAAAGAGTACATTAATACTGGCATGACCCAACCGTTGAAGGCGCGCACCTTATTTCCGCCCGACAAAAGGCTGTTTAAAACCTTTTTCAGGCGGCCAAAGAAGCGCTCCTTCAGCGATTGCTTCATGTCAGCAACATTAATGCCCAACGCTTCCGACATACCCAAATACTTGTAGGTTTCGGTTGAGCTGAGGGATCTAACCTGTATGGAATCCGAGAGTTGAATTCCCTCAGATTCCATAATCTCCCCTTTCTTTACATGCATGACTGCACATTTGTCCACACCAAATTCCATCCTGATGGCACCACTGAAGTTTTCAGTTACCTTCAGTAGCTCCATCAGTCGCAAATTGTTGGGGGCAAAGAGTTTCAGATCATCCATGTAAAGGAGGTGAGATATGGCTTGACCACCTCTTCTCAACCGATAGCCTAGGCCTGAATCCTCCAGCAGTGTGCTAAGAGGATTCAGAGCTAAGCAAAACCAAAGTGGACTCAAACTGTCGCCCTGGAATATTCCCCGTTTAATCCATACAGGCTCATCA
Source organism: Melanchra persicariae (assembly GCA_947386135.1). NCBI lineage: Eukaryota > Metazoa > Arthropoda > Insecta > Lepidoptera > Noctuidae > Melanchra > Melanchra persicariae. The sequence goes on along the minus strand of OX376673.1, from coordinate 4,946,194 downwards.
TTCCCTTGAATCGGTCGACATCCTGGATAGCGAAGGACCGTTTTCCATTGCCTCATACATGACTCAAGGAAGGCGCGTAGAGTTGCATCTATTTTGTACAACTCCAGCACCCTCATGAGCCATGTATGTGGCACAGAGTCATAGGCCTTCTTGTAATCTATCCAACATGTCGACAGATCCTTACGGGATCGACGAACCTGTTGGCTTATGGCCATGTCTATGAGGAGTAGCTCCTTAGTGCCGCGGGACCCTTTCCTACATCCATTCTGAGAAGCGGACATAATTGAGTTATTCTCAATGTGATCATTAATTTTCACTCTCAGAATGGATGTAAGAAGTTTATAGACCGTCGACAAACAAGTAATCGGTCTATAATTCTTGGGTTCCGCGGGACTACCTGTCTTATGGAGCAGGTGGGTAACGCCAGTTGTTAGAAACTGTGGTAGCGACCCAGACTCTAAGGATGATTGGAATTGAGATGCCAGGAGCGCGTGTGAGCTGCTATACCATTTAAGCCAGAAGTTATGCAGTCCGTCCGGTCCTGGAGATTTCCAGTTCGGTAACGGACGGACTGCTTTGGCTACATCCAATGGGGTGATGTTGATTAGTTCCATTGGTGGTATAGCTTCACACACGCGCTCGACATCGCGCATCCAACCACCCTCGGCATGACAGACGGGCACCGACCAGATGTTTCGCCAGAATGTATTCGTGGCGATATCATCCGGTCGGCACACGTCCGTCACACTTTTTTCAGGTCGCTCCCAAGCTCTGTATACCCACCTTTCATCGCTCTGGAACATGCGATTCTGCGAGTATCGATCAACCCGCCGCTTATACCGCCGAATACGGTTTGCCCATGCACAAACTTTCTGCTTCAGGAAGTCGATGCGCTCTGTGACTCGGGACGTGTATTCTCGAGGGCTGATTCCAGTCCCCGAAAACGCCCGCCTCACAAAGCGCATCACACGTGGTCTTGTATTGCCCTCCCTGAAGCAGTATAGTTTGCCGATGAGTGCCCTAGCCTCATCGATACGCCGCTCGATCCTGCACTGCCAGGCTGGTACAGCAGATTTTGGTCGTATAGCCTCGTCACAATTTGGAAACTTGACGTTTGCTATACGACATGCCGCAACAGCCCCGCAGTACAGGATTGAGTGCGTATCAACGAGGTTCTCGCTGCTTTCGAAGATGTTCTGCAGCAGCGAGTCCAAGGCACACACCAGCGCCCTATTCTTTTTGTGCATAGGTAACCGTGGTAATCGGGGCCTAAGTTCGGTAGGAGTTGATCTATACTCGCGAAGCGCATCCTCCAGCGCGCTCCTCAGTCGATCGTTGCACTGGCTACTTACCGTGGCAACCCTATCATCTACCTCATCACTATTATTATTGGGCCGCGGTATGATTGCGCAACTAACTGGCGCCGGTACCACGGCCTGTGTCGGGGTCGAGATGATAAGGTTGTTTAGTACCTCTGAGCGCAGCCTATCAAGTGCGGCATCGTCCAACTTGTGACTACGTTGGATGACTCGCACCTGATCCGACAATCGTTGGGCCGAGACGTTCACAGCCGGTTCCAGGTCCTGAAACAGAGACAGCATCCTGACACGGTACGCAGTGAGGTTAGTTCCCCCCTCTGTAGACCCGTAATATGCGCGCATGACGTTCTCGTTCATGGACTGAGTCCATCTCATGCGCTGCACACACCCACCGGTAGCGGGGACCCGGCTCGGGGCCGGTTGGCCCCTAGGTCCCAAGCCTCTCGGTGGCCGGCCTCTCCCCTGCCGACGCACAGGTGTTGGCGACGTCGGCGGAGAGAAATACTCGTCGCTCGAGCTCGACGCGACTGCAACCGCCGGTGACACTGGTAATCCTATGTCCGGCGGCGGCGAGGCGGAGCTGAGCGACGGGTCCGGGGGTGGTGGGCGTGCACGTTGCGATGCTGCTCTCGTTATCATAGTTGTTTCATTTCATTCATTGTGGTCCTTTTTATTGTGGTATAAGTTCATCATTTTATTGGTGACATGTGTCATCTGTCCGGCATAAATTAAGTTCTATTTTCTTCATTTTTTCGCTTTATATGGTTCTGATGAGTCTGAATTTATTACTATATTTGTTTCTGGAGGCTTTGTTGGAGAATGTTTTCCAAAATGAGATCAAAAAAGGCTGTTATTTTATATTTTAATTGATTTCAGTTTTCGTGAATGAAAAAACAACTCGTGTTGCTATCGAGAGTTGCCAGTTTAATTGGCAACTCAACCATTATTATTATTATTATTATAACTGGGCATACATGCTTTGCTTTAATTAAATACAAATTACAAAATACTATCTCGCATATATCTAAAATACGAAATAAAAAATACTTTTTGGTCGTGTATTTCAAGTATGAAGTACAAAATACATTATTTTAAATGTTTTTTAAATAAGTAAATTACAAAATACAGTCAGGTGTTAGGTTAGTCTTTTTGCTTAGGAAAGCTATCGAGCGCTGTTTTCTTCAGAACGCACCTATTAATAAGTTTTGCTAAATGTATTTATGTTCAAATGAATTGTGAAGCCATATGTATTTAAAATACCAATTTTATTTTAATTACAAATTACATTTTTAAGAAGTAATTGAAATGCAAATACCAAATACGAACGTTGTAAAGTTAAAGTTAAACGGAAGCCATTAAATCTCATTTGGTTAGAGATAAGAAACACAATCGAATAAAAAGCGTTTGAAGTATTTTTACCAGCTTTGAAACGTTTGTAGAAAACAAGTGTCTGTTATCACAAGATATGCCTTATCTGGAGACCATAAAGTCGTAAACAAAAGCTTTAAGTTGTTATTTGGAGTTTGCAGTTTTTCAATAAAATAAAATCATTGATTAGCAAGTAACATAATGTTATTATACCAACTCATAACAGCTTTCTAGGAGTTACTTACATGTTGTAATATACAGTCACTGGTCAATAATTTAAAGAATCAAAGATCTATGTAGAGCGGTGAACAAGTGCAAATTAGAAACCTCCAAGTTTGTATGTAATTTTAAGATATTATAGTAGAAAAAAAATGATTTACGCATATTAATCAAAGTAATAAGAATGAGTAAGGTTAGAAATAGAACAAGTCTAGAATAAATTAAAACATTCTTAAATTGTAAAACCGTAGTTTCTACACATAATCATTATAATCAAATAAAGATGTAGTTTTGCCAATATATACCGATGATTAATGTTCGCAAAAGTTTAACTCTTAGATGGATAGTTAATTTAATTTATCGAATTACTAAAAAGGGTTAATTCCAGTCCTTACTTAGCAAACCTTCAGAACGATCACAGTTTGAAGTTTCTGAAGTCCTCCGGTAATCTCTTAAAGCCAATTGGAGGACTTTTATTGCAAAACCTTATCAAACTAAATTTTTATTGACTGAGTCTTTTTTGTTAAATTGGACTTGAAATTGGGCGAATTCTTAGTACTAATGAATTCGTCCGATTTCTTTGATCAATTGTACATTGGACAAAGATGTTTGATAAATGTAATACCACCCGTAGGCTAAGGCATGTTGATGGCTATTTTAAAGTCGTCCCTGAGTGCAGTGTAAATTCAGTTTTTGTAGGTCCTCTGATAGAGATAATACAAAATTTTTTTTTTTTTTTTCTTTATTGTATGTTTTTGAGCGTAGTTTAGGGGTTTCTTCAGCTTTCGGTTTCAATGGAGCGAGAATGTGATGCTCTAGTGATGAATCGTCAGTTTAGTAAGATAGTTTCAAAGTTTCAATCATTTTCAGTTCAGCGCTAGCCGTCGCGGTGAGTGGTCGCGGTGAGTGGTCGCGCCACACGAGTGTTAAGTTCGGTTTATTTTCTTGTGGTTTAAGTGCAGCAGTGATTTATGAATTCCCTTTTTCGAGTGTTTGTAATGTGTATGTTACGAAAATGTCAAATAAATAATGACTATGGTGTGTGTGTGGTGTATGGTGAAAATTAGGAGTATCATTTTGCATTAACTTAATTGTTTTCATTCATCAATACTATTTAAAGTAGATAGTTTTTATACTTTATTGTTTACACAAATTGAATTATAAAGTTTGCTTTACAATGTATACATTTAAGTGTTAAAATAGAAAAAATAGAAAAGAGTTAAATATATGTAAGTGTGAAGTGTGTAATAGTGAAGTGTGTGGACTTTACTATCATGCAGCACCAACGTGGTAAGTAATATTTTAATAATTTTACTATCTATTTCAGCTGTAATTTTTTCATTTTCGTGTGTATATATTTTCAGGCATGATTTTCTAGTAGTTGGTTTTTATATTTTATGTTTTTGAAATTATATTCTCCTTAAATATTTTAAACCAGCCTGCTTTACCATATAAAGAACTTAATTGTATATTTTTTTTACACAGTTGCCCAACATCAGCTTAGAATATTATTTTAATATAGGAAAAAGTTCAAATAGTCTCTAGTTTAAACTAAAGTAAAATCATTTGTTTAGAATCATGCAATTAACAGACAAATCTTATCAAACGCCTTTAATCTGTTTCCAAATGTATTTCAGATTTTATATTAACGTACCTTTACGTTGTTGAAGAAGGTAGTAGGAACATAATAATGAAACACAGAGTACATGCATGAACCACAATCATTACAAAATGGCGGATTGTTTATAATTTGATGTTATGCTTCTAATACGATAAAAATAGACATTCGCAAGAAGTAAGTATAATAAAAAACGGTAAAGTTATTATTTGAATAAAAATCACTATACTAATGTTACTGGTTAATTAAAGAAAAACACGTTTTAGTAAGGTTTCTGAATTCCTGCAATGAAATTCACTTTTCGAATAGCTTTTACCTGCGGCTTCGCCGGCGTGGATGTCGGTTATCACGTAAAAAAGTGTACCTTATGTCCTTCTCCATATCCCAGGCTAATAGGTGTATCTGATCTGCCAAATATCATGACGATCCGTTCAGCCGTTTCTATTCAATTTAACCTCAAAACACTCAATACTAGTAAAACGAAATTATAAAAAACATTACTTAGAGACTCAAATATTGTTTAAAATGTTAATAATATGTTATGTTACCAATATATATTCTAAACAACAGGCAGGCCTAATGATTTCGTTTTAAGAAATAATTTAATTAAGTTTAAATGTTATATATGTAAAGAAATTCTATCAACATTTGGTGATCACGTTTATTTCATCATGTGAACGTTACTAAAATGAAAATATACCAATATCTTAATATGGAACAACTATTTTATCAACGGAAAGGATTCATCAAGCGTGTCGTCCAGGCAACATCAAGTGTAGATGCATCGCAGCGAAAATGGCATCACTAACTCCGAAATAAGAATACACGCTTTCGCTTGCACTACGCTTCGTTAACTAATCGAAAAGTTACATGCTCTATGAACAAAGCTAAACCTACGCATGACTGCGCAAAATGCATGACATATTACGAAGCGTCTATGTAGCTATAGCAATATCGATAGTAGGCCTAAAGAAGTGTTTTCGCATAAACATTTTAGAAGAGGTATCCGGATAGCCGATCTACTAAATTTGTCATCTTCAATCCCAAACGATGAGTAGTGAATGCCTTATTGTATTGAATATGCCTATGTATGAACTGCTGATAAATAAATAAACAAATTTGCGTTTAATCAAACATATTTTACATGTTTTCTGTGTTATGAGTGTAAGGTGTTTCGGCAAGTTCAATACATGCTGATATTTTAGTAGTTAATTGTTTTCGTTAAAAACATAAAACACACAGTGCAATAAAACAGTATTCCTGGTAGTCAGGTTACCGCAGCCATAAATCCCATTTGGTCAGAGATAAGAAATACAATACGATAAAAAGCGTTCAGTATTTTTAACAGCTTTTGAACAATAGTTTGTTGAAAGCAAGTGCCCGCCATCACAATACACAATAGGCCTTATCTGGAAACTATGAAGTGATAAGAAGCTTAAAGTTGCAATTTGGAGTTTGCAATTTGCACACAAAAGATTTAACATTAAAACATTTGAACATTTTAAATCTCTGTTTAAGAATGTTTTTGGAGGTAGCGGAACAGAGAGTAAAGTCCCACATACCTCCACTGGAAAGAGAGGATCCTCCGACCAGACGGTTGGTTTTTGTCTGGTGGGCAACTGCCCGAGAGTTGATATTCGGGCTTTGCATATGTTCTAATCGCACGGTAAACTTTGATATCGCGATTTAGGGTTTTGTCAGTTAGTTCGCAGCTGTCGAGATAGATGGCGCTGCGAGTCTCATTTGTTGTGATGTTGATTCTGCTACGTTGATTTTTGTGGCGGCATGAATGCCGCTACATCACTCCCCTCCGGAGACCGGAGGTCGATAGTGGATGAGTCGTCCATACATCTTGAGATGCTTGCCAGGCCAGTGGAAGGTTGGTTCCAGTGAGTCGGAACCGGAAGTCGCAGAGTTCTCGGTGAGTCGGAACTGTCTGCGTCGCAGAGTTCACGGTGAGTCGGAACTGTCTGCGGTGCCCCGATGCTGCTGCTGGCGTGACTGCTGGCGTCGACCAGGAGAGGTTTTTCAAGGCTCTTCATGTGACTGGCCGAAGGTGCGCAATGTGCTTGCCAAGATGGGTCGGAGCTGTGCGACGTGCTGACGTGACTGCTGGCGTCGACCAGGAGAGGTTTTTCAAGGCTCTTCATGTAACTGGCCGAAAGTGCAGTGTGCTTGCCAAGGTCGCTGATAACGTTGATGATAGAGGCTGAGGATGCTGACCAGGAATGCGCGTCCGCTGCATGCTGGTGGTCAGGATACCCGTAGAAGCCGAGGGTACTGGCTGGCTGTGTGACTCGCTGCTCGAGAGCTTGAGGTCAAGATGAGGAGAAGTGATGATGATGACGTCATGATGAGGTAGGTGCACGAAGGCTGCGCTGAAGTCCAATGTCGAGGGACACCAGTTTGGAGGTAGCGGAACAGAGAGTAAAGTCCCACATACCTCCACTGGAAAGAGAGGATCCTCCGACCAGACGGTTGGTTTTTGTCTGGTGGGCAACTGCCCGAGAGTTGATATTCGGGCTTTGCATATGTTCTAATCGCACGGTAAACTTTGATATCGCGATTTAGGGTTTTGTCAGTTAGATCGCAGCTGTCGAGATAGATGGCGCTGCGAGTCTCATTTGTTGTGATGTTGATTCTGCTACGTTGATTTTTGTGGCGGCATGAATGCCGCTACATGTTTGCCTGTAATTATTGACGGTTTTTCGTAACATATTTTTTATAAAAAAATTAAATTGATTGATTGACACATACTAATCATACCAACTCATAACTAGTTATGTTACATTCTAGGATTTAGAGTTAGTGAGTTTAGTAGTTTAAATACCTATTAAATTAATCAAAGTAATACGAATGAGTAAGGATAGAAATAGAGCAAGTCTAGAATAAATTGAAACATTCTTAGCTTTTAAAACCGTAGTTTAAATCTATAGAGGTAAAATTTGTGAGTTTGTGAGGTTGTAGGGGGTAATCTCTGGATCTACTGAACCGATTTTTAAAATCCTTTTTGTATATGACAGATAGCTATATTCATGAGGAAGGCTATCTAGGCTATACGGGGACGGGAAATTCCAATATACCGAATAATTATTGTCACAATAATTTAAACAAGATAGTTTTTGATACTTAATTGTGTACACAAATTGAATTATAAAGTTTGTTTGAAATTGTATAAATTTAAGTGTTAAAATAAAAAGAGTTAAATATAAGTATGTGTGAAGTGTGTGATAGTGAAGTGTGAGGACTTCACTAGCATGCAGCATCAACGTGGTAAGTTATATTTTAATAATGTTACTATCTATTTCAGCTGTATTTTTTATGTTTTGTGAAAATGCTCATGTACTACGTTTTATTTTTGATTCTTCCGAATGCTTCCATCTACAGTTGTGTTGTAAATTTTTCAGTTGTACTTCTTTCTTCGTTGGTAGGTATACTATGTGTTGATCTGAATGATCTGTTTAATTGTTTAAAAAGAGTTTGATTTTTGTGTAACATATTTTCAGGCATGATTCTCTAGTAGTTGGGTTTTTATATTTCATGTTTTAGAATTATATTCTCCTAAAATATTTTTAACCAGCCTGCTTTACCATGTAAAGAACTTAATTGCACAGTTTTTTACACAGTTACCTAACAGCAGCTTAGAATATTGTATCCTTTACACAGAAAAAGTTCAGAGACAAAAAAGACAGTGTCAGTGTCTGAAGTTCTCCGGTAATCTCTTATAACCAATTGGAGGACTTTTGTTGTAGACGTCACCTGAAATAAATACATTTTAAGTGATATAATTAATGTCATAGTATAAATTAAAACTTTGTTAACCTAAATTTTGATTGATTTAGTTTTTTTTAATTAATTTTGTTCACATGTCTTAAGTTAAGCCATGCTTATTATTATTTTGAAGTTATTTCTAATCGTGGTTTAGGGGTTTCTTCAACTCAGTATCAATGGCGCGAGAATGTGATGCTGTAGTGACGAGTCAGTCAGTCAGTTAGTTTAGTTAGTAGCTAGTTTCAGTTTAGCGCTAGCCGTCGCGGTGAGTGGTCGTTGACTCGTTGTGCCACACGAGTGGTTCTTATGTTTAAAGTGCTACAGTGATTTGAATGTTTAAAGTGCAACAGTGACTTATGACTTCCCTCTTTTCGAGTGTTTGTAATGTGCAGGTTCCGAAACTGTCAAATAAATAAAGTGGTATTATCATAAATCAATTGAGAAATTTTTACATTTAGTTGATTGTTTAACCACATTGAAGTGTGAAGTTTGTTGTAAAATCCAAACTAATAATATTATAAGAAGAAGTACGTAGTAAGTAGGGTTCAAATAGAAAAGTGTTAAATAAGTGTGTCATAGTGAAGTGAGTGTGTTAACTACACATCCATTGCTGTATTGCAGCTTCAAAGCGGTAAGTAATATTATAATAATTTTATTTTTCTGCGGTCTTTTGTGTGTTTCCTAAAAATACTAAAAATATTCTTACAATAACTGTATGTGTACGAGTATTCCTACTTATTACTTCAGAACCTAAAAATAGTTTTCTACGAAGTCTTTATAACTCGACTTAATTCAAATAATATGGCAAACAAAATTAATCAGGATCATAGAGTCGTTATAAAATTAAGAATTTAGACAAGTGCTGTAGTAAGTGGTAATCAATGTTAATTATCTAAAATTCTGAAATCATTTATTTTGTGTATGTATTTATTTTTAGTTCTTCAGATCTATTTGTGTTGTAAATTGTTATTTTTAACATAAACAGGTACCCTTTGTGTTGATTAAATTGATTGTGATGTACAAATAATTATGTTTAAGAATATCTCTCAGGCTTTCAGAATTTGTTTTTAGTGATTACGTTTCTGGAAGCCGCCACCATTACTAACATAAGCACATTTTACATGGTAAAATACAGTACACTACTTAATCTTATTACAGGTTAGTTACATAACATATAGTGTCAAATCATAGATTATATATAGATAATAGGGTAGATGTCTAAAAAAATCTAATAAGGTAGTCCGCCATATTTCCACTCGTACCTACTGCAGTGTGGTCACTACATAATTCCTCAAATCATTCCAAGAAATAGGTGGAGGTTTTAAATGTCTTGTTATTTTTTCTGTTTGAAACGCGAAACTCCTTGATGATTTTCTCAGATCACGTTAGTTGATTTTTGAAAGTCATTCGAATTTTTTGACATGGAAAAAATATGGATTTTTGTTTTTGACTTGTGTGTTGACAATGGCCAGAGGAGGTGACGATTTTTATTCGGAACATTAATTTATAAAAATTATTGTGAGTTAATAAGCCAGTTAAGCTTAAGCCATGGTGCATATTTCCATGCAATATATCTACTAACTCTTGAAGCCGGATCACCGGTTTCATGGTCTGGCGATATAAATCGCAGATAAGCGGACGGGGTTCTGAGGCTGCCACCCGAGAAGCGAGTAGCAGGGAGGTTATATCCCCAGAGAGTGCTGCGGGAGGGACGCCCTATAGCCGTTGTCAGGAGGACGACGAGAAGGTTTCCTTTAAGATATTCGCCTGTGTATTTTATTCCTTTTTCGATACCCATTTTGGGTTGACGTCGGTCGTCTCCAGTTCGGGCGTGTAAAGACATTAAACGTACACTTTAAAAACTTTAAGCGATAAGGTTTCCTTTTTCTTTCTTGTGAGCGAACCAATCATTACGATTTACTTACCCTTTAGGATACGGCCTACCGGCTTTAAATAAAACGTGTTGCAACCGTATTTTTTTTAAATCCGCTATATTCGGTCAAGAAAATTTTATTACCATCTCAAATTAAAATATGTAATGATTTTCGTACAGTAAATTAGATCTTTGTTGTATGAAATCATCGGTTACGTCAACATACAATTCTTATTTTTTTTGTACTTTTATATACTTACAAATTTTGCTATTTTTTTAATCATTTAATTTAGGTTTTTATTTTACAAAATTATACGTATACGAAGCGTAAAGAGTGTCATGTCTTTTCTCCTCATAACGCTACACTACCTACGTTTGATAAACCTTACTATTTTAAACCATAAATTGACAGGTGTTAAATGCATGTGCCAAAAGATAAAACATTTATGTTTCGGAAGATGAAAACTGACATTAACACGGGCGAAGCCGATGCTAGTTAGTATAAATCAATAAATGAACTCAATAAAGCACCAAGTCTTGGTGCTTTATTGAGTTCATTTATTGATACAACTATACAAGTCTTTCTCGCATTACAGTCAGAACTCGAAGAACACGAAGAAACACCAATAAATCACGCAAACAAAAATAAAAGAACAATCGGTAATATATGTCAAACAGTATGTAAGACCGCCTCCGCTCGACGGCAACACCTATACCTAGCTATTTATATATATAACAAACTGAACAAAATTCTCAACTTCAACCCACTAACTAAAAAGAAAACAAAGATGAAACTAAACACTTGGCTTAAAACATTAGATTACTCACAGACAGAAAACATAGTAAAGGAACAACACTCGTGATAACTAAATAGTAATATGGGCAAACAACCTCTGTTATTATAACCCAAAGTACAACCACCAAACACACACACAAATGCACTCAAACACATACACAAAATACAACATACTCACGCACACACACAACACAAGCACACTCAACATTATACACTACACTACACACGAGCATGCTTGCATTAATTGTTAAAATTCATTATACTTAGATTATTAAATGTTCCACAAACGGGTGAAGACACTGACTCCTGTAACACAGGTACTACCTAGCGCAGGAGTCAGGGCTTCAAGTGAAAATGTAATACCTTTATGTCAATAAAACATTATTATTATTATTATTCTCTTTATTCATTATTATACATATATTTTACATTTTTAAATATTTCTATAAAAACAATACAAAAAAAAACATTTAAAAATATAAAAAATAGTAGTCCGCCGGTGTCGGGAGCGAGGTCCAAGCTACCGGTGGTTAGGGCTTCAGAGAAAGGAACCTCCTCACAATACGAGCCGTATCGAGGAGTACTGCCTTCTGTATCAGGCCCTTTATCCAACTGCGCAACGCCAGCTTCGACAGATGGTCGTCGAAGCTTTTGGCCATCAGACCATTGGCCGTAACGACCATCGGCACAATGACTGCCGAGTCCACATTCCACATGTCGACAACCTCGTGCGCTAAGTCAAGATACTTGATTTGTTTTTCTTTCTCAGCTTTCACGAGGTTCTCGTCATGTGGAATGGTAACATCGATTATCATTGTGCGGCGCGCTAATCGGTCTATCACCACTATATCGGGCTTATTAGCGACGATAGTCCTATCAGTGATGATAGACCGATCCCAGTACAACGTGACATGGTCATTAACGAGAACTGGGTCGGGCACATACTTGTAATACGGTACCTCAGAATCAACAAGTTGGTATTTCAAAGCAAGTTGCTGGTGAATAATCCTGGCCACTTGGTTATACCTGTGCAAGTACTCGCCGTTAGCCAGACGAGAACAACCAGAGATAATATGTCTGATGGACTCACCCGGACGGTGACATGCCCGACACACGTCAACCATCCCGTCCTTTATAATATGCCTCCGGTAGTTGTTCGTCAAGATAACTTCGTCCATAATTGCACAAACAAAACCTTCAGTTTCTCCGAAGAGATCACCGAAACGTAGCCAGGCTACGGACGCTAGGAAATCTACATCGGACCCATACAGAGCCCGATAGAAGCGTCCGTGAAGCTCCTTGCCTTTCCATACCTCCTTGCGGTCATCTGTAGTAAGTATCACAGGTTTGTGCCAGTTCTCTTTAGCCATGGATAACGGGGTGAGTCCCTTGTCCACTGCGACCACATCTCGGTGCATACCCACATCGACTTTGAGAAAATATTCTCTGAGACTGCACATCTCGCGGTTGTGGAGAGTCTTAGCATTTAAAAAGCCTCGACCTCCACACTTCCGCGGGATGTACAGTCTCATCACCGACGATCGTGGGTGATGCATCCGGTTTGCAGTCAGCAGTGTACGGACCCTTCTATCCAGGGCGTCGAGTTCGGTTTGAGTCCATTTGAGTATGCCGAAAGAGTACATTAATACTGGCATGACCCAACCGTTGAAGGCGCGCACCTTATTTCCGCCCGACAAAAGGCTGTTTAAAACCTTTTTCAGGCGGCCAAAGAAGCGCTCCTTCAGCGATTGCTTCATGTCAGCAACATTAATGCCCAACGCTTCCGACATACCCAAATACTTGTAGGTTTCGGTTGAGCTGAGGGATCTAACCTGTATGGAATCCGAGAGTTGAATTCCCTCAGATTCCATAATCTCCCCTTTCTTTACATGCATGACTGCACATTTGTCCACACCAAATTCCATCCTGATGGCACCACTGAAGTTTTCAGTTACCTTCAGTAGCTCCATCAGTCGCAAATTGTTGGGGGCAAAGAGTTTCAGATCATCCATGTAAAGGAGGTGAGATATGGCTTGACCACCTCTTCTCAACCGATAGCCTAGGCCTGAATCCTCCAGCAGTGTGCTAAGAGGATTCAGAGCTAAGCAAAACCAAAGTGGACTCAAACTGTCGCCCTGGAATATTCCCCGTTTAATCCATACAGGCTCATCATTCCCTTGAATCGGTCGACATCCTGGATAGCGAAGGACCGTTTTCCATTGCCTCATACATGACTCAAGGAAGGCGCGTAGAGTTGCATCTATTTTGTACAACTCCAGCACCCTCATGAGCCATGTATGTGGCACAGAGTCATAGGCCTTCTTGTAATCTATCCAACATGTCGACAGATCCTTACGGGATCGACGAACCTGTTGGCTTATGGCCATGTCTATGAGGAGTAGCTCCTTAGTGCCGCGGGACCCTTTCCTACATCCATTCTGAGAAGCGGACATAATTGAGTTATTCTCAATGTGATCATTAATTTTCACTCTCAGAATGGATGTAAGAAGTTTATAGACCGTCGACAAACAAGTAATCGGTCTATAATTCTTGGGTTCCGCGGGACTACCTGTCTTATGGAGCAGGTGGGTAACGCCAGTTGTTAGAAACTGTGGTAGCGACCCAGACTCTAAGGATGATTGGAATTGAGATGCCAGGAGCGCGTGTGAGCTGCTATACCATTTAAGCCAGAAGTTATGCAGTCCGTCCGGTCCTGGAGATTTCCAGTTCGGTAACGGACGGACTGCTTTGGCTACATCCAATGGGGTGATGTTGATTAGTTCCATTGGTGGTATAGCTTCACACACGCGCTCGACATCGCGCATCCAACCACCCTCGGCATGACAGACGGGCACCGACCAGATGTTTCGCCAGAATGTATTCGTGGCGATATCATCCGGTCGGCACACGTCCGTCACACTTTTTTCAGGTCGCTCCCAAGCTCTGTATACCCACCTTTCATCGCTCTGGAACATGCGATTCTGCGAGTATCGATCAACCCGCCGCTTATACCGCCGAATACGGTTTGCCCATGCACAAACTTTCTGCTTCAGGAAGTCGATGCGCTCTGTGACTCGGGACGTGTATTCTCGAGGGCTGATTCCAGTCCCCGAAAACGCCCGCCTCACAAAGCGCATCACACGTGGTCTTGTATTGCCCTCCCTGAAGCAGTATAGTTTGCCGATGAGTGCCCTAGCCTCATCGATACGCCGCTCGATCCTGCACTGCCAGGCTGGTACAGCAGATTTTGGTCGTATAGCCTCGTCACAATTTGGAAACTTGACGTTTGCTATACGACATGCCGCAACAGCCCCGCAGTACAGGATTGAGTGCGTATCAACGAGGTTCTCGCTGCTTTCGAAGATGTTCTGCAGCAGCGAGTCCAAGGCACACACCAGCGCCCTATTCTTTTTGTGCATAGGTAACCGTGGTAATCGGGGCCTAAGTTCGGTAGGAGTTGATCTATACTCGCGAAGCGCATCCTCCAGCGCGCTCCTCAGTCGATCGTTGCACTGGCTACTTACCGTGGCAACCCTATCATCTACCTCATCACTATTATTATTGGGCCGCGGTATGATTGCGCAACTAACTGGCGCCGGTACCACGGCCTGTGTCGGGGTCGAGATGATAAGGTTGTTTAGTACCTCTGAGCGCAGCCTATCAAGTGCGGCATCGTCCAACTTGTGACTACGTTGGATGACTCGCACCTGATCCGACAATCGTTGGGCCGAGACGTTCACAGCCGGTTCCAGGTCCTGAAACAGAGACAGCATCCTGACACGGTACGCAGTGAGGTTAGTTCCCCCCTCTGTAGACCCGTAATATGCGCGCATGACGTTCTCGTTCATGGACTGAGTCCATCTCATGCGCTGCACACACCCACCGGTAGCGGGGACCCGGCTCGGGGCCGGTTGGCCCCTAGGTCCCAAGCCTCTCGGTGGCCGGCCTCTCCCCTGCCGACGCACAGGTGTTGGCGACGTCGGCGGAGAGAAATACTCGTCGCTCGAGCTCGACGCGACTGCAACCGCCGGTGACACTGGTAATCCTATGTCCGGCGGCGGCGAGGCGGAGCTGAGCGACGGGTCCGGGGGTGGTGGGCGTGCACGTTGCGATGCTGCTCTCGTTATCATAGTTGTTTCATTTCATTCATTGTGGTCCTTTTTATTGTGGTATAAGTTCATCATTTTATTGGTGACATGTGTCATCTGTCCGGCATAAATTAAGTTCTATTTTCTTCATTTTTTCGCTTTATATGGTTCTGATGAGTCTGAATTTATTACTATATTTGTTTCTGGAGGCTTTGTTGGAGAATGTTTTCCAAAATGAGATCAAAAAAGGCTGTTATTTTATATTTTAATTGATTTCAGTTTTCGTGAATGAAAAAACAACTCGTGTTGCTATCGAGAGTTGCCAGTTTAATTGGCAACTCAACCATTATTATTATTATTATTATAACTGGGCATACATGCTTTGCTTTAATTAAATACAAATTACAAAATACTATCTCGCATATATCTAAAATACGAAATAAAAAATACTTTTTGGTCGTGTATTTCAAGTATGAAGTACAAAATACATTATTTTAAATGTTTTTTAAATAAGTAAATTACAAAATACAGTCAGGTGTTAGGTTAGTCTTTTTGCTTAGGAAAGCTATCGAGCGCTGTTTTCTTCAGAACGCACCTATTAATAAGTTTTGCTAAATGTATTTATGTTCAAATGAATTGTGAAGCCATATGTATTTAAAATACCAATTTTATTTTAATTACAAATTACATTTTTAAGAAGTAATTGAAATGCAAATACCAAATACGAACGTTGTAAAGTTAAAGTTAAACGGAAGCCATTAAATCTCATTTGGTTAGAGATAAGAAACACAATCGAATAAAAAGCGTTTGAAGTATTTTTACCAGCTTTGAAACGTTTGTAGAAAACAAGTGTCTGTTATCACAAGATATGCCTTATCTGGAGACCATAAAGTCGTAAACAAAAGCTTTAAGTTGTTATTTGGAGTTTGCAGTTTTTCAATAAAATAAAATCATTGATTAGCAAGTAACATAATGTTATTATACCAACTCATAACAGCTTTCTAGGAGTTACTTACATGTTGTAATATACAGTCACTGGTCAATAATTTAAAGAATCAAAGATCTATGTAGAGCGGTGAACAAGTGCAAATTAGAAACCTCCAAGTTTGTATGTAATTTTAAGATATTATAGTAGAAAAAAAATGATTTACGCATATTAATCAAAGTAATAAGAATGAGTAAGGTTAGAAATAGAACAAGTCTAGAATAAATTAAAACATTCTTAAATTGTAAAACCGTAGTTTCTACACATAATCATTATAATCAAATAAAGATGTAGTTTTGCCAATATATACCGATGATTAATGTTCGCAAAAGTTTAACTCTTAGATGGATAGTTAATTTAATTTATCGAATTACTAAAAAGGGTTAATTCCAGTCCTTACTTAGCAAACCTTCAGAACGATCACAGTTTGAAGTTTCTGAAGTCCTCCGGTAATCTCTTAAAGCCAATTGGAGGACTTTTATTGCAAAACCTTATCAAACTAAATTTTTATTGACTGAGTCTTTTTTGTTAAATTGGACTTGAAATTGGGCGAATTCTTAGTACTAATGAATTCGTCCGATTTCTTTGATCAATTGTACATTGGACAAAGATGTTTGATAAATGTAATACCACCCGTAGGCTAAGGCATGTTGATGGCTATTTTAAAGTCGTCCCTGAGTGCAGTGTAAATTCAGTTTTTGTAGGTCCTCTGATAGAGATAATACAAAATTTTTTTTTTTTTTTTCTTTATTGTATGTTTTTGAGCGTAGTTTAGGGGTTTCTTCAGCTTTCGGTTTCAATGGAGCGAGAATGTGATGCTCTAGTGATGAATCGTCAGTTTAGTAAGATAGTTTCAAAGTTTCAATCATTTTCAGTTCAGCGCTAGCCGTCGCGGTGAGTGGTCGCGGTGAGTGGTCGCGCCACACGAGTGTTAAGTTCGGTTTATTTTCTTGTGGTTTAAGTGCAGCAGTGATTTATGAATTCCCTTTTTCGAGTGTTTGTAATGTGTATGTTACGAAAATGTCAAATAAATAATGACTATGGTGTGTGTGTGGTGTATGGTGAAAATTAGGAGTATCATTTTGCATTAACTTAATTGTTTTCATTCATCAATACTATTTAAAGTAGATAGTTTTTATACTTTATTGTTTACACAAATTGAATTATAAAGTTTGCTTTACAATGTATACATTTAAGTGTTAAAATAGAAAAAATAGAAAAGAGTTAAATATATGTAAGTGTGAAGTGTGTAATAGTGAAGTGTGTGGACTTTACTATCATGCAGCACCAACGTGGTAAGTAATATTTTAATAATTTTACTATCTATTTCAGCTGTAATTTTTTCATTTTCGTGTGTATATATTTTCAGGCATGATTTTCTAGTAGTTGGTTTTTATATTTTATGTTTTTGAAATTATATTCTCCTTAAATATTTTAAACCAGCCTGCTTTACCATATAAAGAACTTAATTGTATATTTTTTTTACACAGTTGCCCAACATCAGCTTAGAATATTATTTTAATATAGGAAAAAGTTCAAATAGTCTCTAGTTTAAACTAAAGTAAAATCATTTGTTTAGAATCATGCAATTAACAGACAAATCTTATCAAACGCCTTTAATCTGTTTCCAAATGTATTTCAGATTTTATATTAACGTACCTTTACGTTGTTGAAGAAGGTAGTAGGAACATAATAATGAAACACAGAGTACATGCATGAACCACAATCATTACAAAATGGCGGATTGTTTATAATTTGATGTTATGCTTCTAATACGATAAAAATAGACATTCGCAAGAAGTAAGTATAATAAAAAACGGTAAAGTTATTATTTGAATAAAAATCACTATACTAATGTTACTGGTTAATTAAAGAAAAACACGTTTTAGTAAGGTTTCTGAATTCCTGCAATGAAATTCACTTTTCGAATAGCTTTTACCTGCGGCTTCGCCGGCGTGGATGTCGGTTATCACGTAAAAAAGTGTACCTTATGTCCTTCTCCATATCCCAGGCTAATAGGTGTATCTGATCTGCCAAATATCATGACGATCCGTTCAGCCGTTTCTATTCAATTTAACCTCAAAACACTCAATACTAGTAAAACGAAATTATAAAAAACATTACTTAGAGACTCAAATATTGTTTAAAATGTTAATAATATGTTATGTTACCAATATATATTCTAAACAACAGGCAGGCCTAATGATTTCGTTTTAAGAAATAATTTAATTAAGTTTAAATGTTATATATGTAAAGAAATTCTATCAACATTTGGTGATCACGTTTATTTCATCATGTGAACGTTACTAAAATGAAAATATACCAATATCTTAATATAGAACAACTATTTTATCAACGGAAAGGATTCATCAAGCGTGTCGTCCAGGCAACATCAAGTGTAGATGCATCGCAGCGAAAATGGCATCACTAACTCCGAAATAAGAATACACGCTTTCGCTTGCACTACGCTTCGTTAACTAATCGAAAAGTTACATGCTCTATGAACAAAGCTAAACCTACGCATGACTGCGCAAAATGCATGACATATTACGAAGCGTCTATGTAGCTATAGCAATATCGATAGTAGGCCTAAAGAAGTGTTTTCGCATAAACATTTTAGAAGAGGTATCCGGATAGCCGATCTACTAAATTTGTCATCTTCAATCCCAAACGATGAGTAGTGAATGCCTTATTGTATTGAATATGCCTATGTATGAACTGCTGATAAATAAATAAACAAATTTGCGTTTAATCAAACATATTTTACATGTTTTCTGTGTTATGAGTGTAAGGTGTTTCGGCAAGTTCAATACATGCTGATATTTTAGTAGTTAATTGTTTTCGTTAAAAACATAAAACACACAGTGCAATAAAACAGTATTCCTGGTAGTCAGGTTACCGCAGCCATAAATCCCATTTGGTCAGAGATAAGAAATACAATACGATAAAAAGCGTTCAGTATTTTTAACAGCTTTTGAACAATAGTTTGTTGAAAGCAAGTGCCCGCCATCACAATACACAATAGGCCTTATCTGGAAACTATGAAGTGATAAGAAGCTTAAAGTTGCAATTTGGAGTTTGCAATTTGCACACAAAAGATTTAACATTAAAACATTTGAACATTTTAAATCTCTGTTTAAGAATGTTTTTGGAGGTAGCGGAACAGAGAGTAAAGTCCCACATACCTCCACTGGAAAGAGAGGATCCTCCGACCAGACGGTTGGTTTTTGTCTGGTGGGCAACTGCCCGAGAGTTGATATTCGGGCTTTGCATATGTTCTAATCGCACGGTAAACTTTGATATCGCGATTTAGGGTTTTGTCAGTTAGTTCGCAGCTGTCGAGATAGATGGCGCTGCGAGTCTCATTTGTTGTGATGTTGATTCTGCTACGTTGATTTTTGTGGCGGCATGAATGCCGCTACATCACTCCCCTCCGGAGACCGGAGGTCGATAGTGGATGAGTCGTCCATACATCTTGAGATGCTTGCCAGGCCAGTGGAAGGTTGGTTCCAGTGAGTCGGAACCGGAAGTCGCAGAGTTCTCGGTGAGTCGGAACTGTCTGCGTCGCAGAGTTCACGGTGAGTCGGAACTGTCTGCGGTGCCCCGATGCTGCTGCTGGCGTGACTGCTGGCGTCGACCAGGAGAGGTTTTTCAAGGCTCTTCATGTGACTGGCCGAAGGTGCGCAATGTGCTTGCCAAGATGGGTCGGAGCTGTGCGACGTGCTGACGTGACTGCTGGCGTCGACCAGGAGAGGTTTTTCAAGGCTCTTCATGTAACTGGCCGAAAGTGCAGTGTGCTTGCCAAGGTCGCTGATAACGTTGATGATAGAGGCTGAGGATGCTGACCAGGAATGCGCGTCCGCTGCATGCTGGTGGTCAGGATACCCGTAGAAGCCGAGGGTACTGGCTGGCTGTGTGACTCGCTGCTCGAGAGCTTGAGGTCAAGATGAGGAGAAGTGATGATGATGACGTCATGATGAGGTAGGTGCACGAAGGCTGCGCTGAAGTCCAATGTCGAGGGACACCAGTTTGGAGGTAGCGGAACAGAGAGTAAAGTCCCACATACCTCCACTGGAAAGAGAGGATCCTCCGACCAGACGGTTGGTTTTTGTCTGGTGGGCAACTGCCCGAGAGTTGATATTCGGGCTTTGCATATGTTCTAATCGCACGGTAAACTTTGATATCGCGATTTAGGGTTTTGTCAGTTAGATCGCAGCTGTCGAGATAGATGGCGCTGCGAGTCTCATTTGTTGTGATGTTGATTCTGCTACGTTGATTTTTGTGGCGGCATGAATGCCGCTACATGTTTGCCTGTAATTATTGACGGTTTTTCGTAACATATTTTTTATAAAAAAATTAAATTGATTGATTGACACATACTAATCATACCAACTCATAACTAGTTATGTTACATTCTAGGATTTAGAGTTAGTGAGTTTAGTAGTTTAAATACCTATTAAATTAATCAAAGTAATACGAATGAGTAAGGATAGAAATAGAGCAAGTCTAGAATAAATTGAAACATTCTTAGCTTTTAAAACCGTAGTTTAAATCTATAGAGGTAAAATTTGTGAGTTTGTGAGGTTGTAGGGGGTAATCTCTGGATCTACTGAACCGATTTTTAAAATCCTTTTTGTATATGACAGATAGCTATATTCATGAGGAAGGCTATCTAGGCTATACGGGGACGGGAAATTCCAATATACCGAATAATTATTGTCACAATAATTTAAACAAGATAGTTTTTGATACTTAATTGTGTACACAAATTGAATTATAAAGTTTGTTTGAAATTGTATAAATTTAAGTGTTAAAATAAAAAGAGTTAAATATAAGTATGTGTGAAGTGTGTGATAGTGAAGTGTGAGGACTTCACTAGCATGCAGCATCAACGTGGTAAGTTATATTTTAATAATGTTACTATCTATTTCAGCTGTATTTTTTATGTTTTGTGAAAATGCTCATGTACTACGTTTTATTTTTGATTCTTCCGAATGCTTCCATCTACAGTTGTGTTGTAAATTTTTCAGTTGTACTTCTTTCTTCGTTGGTAGGTATACTATGTGTTGATCTGAATGATCTGTTTAATTGTTTAAAAAGAGTTTGATTTTTGTGTAACATATTTTCAGGCATGATTCTCTAGTAGTTGGGTTTTTATATTTCATGTTTTAGAATTATATTCTCCTAAAATATTTTTAACCAGCCTGCTTTACCATGTAAAGAACTTAATTGCACAGTTTTTTACACAGTTACCTAACAGCAGCTTAGAATATTGTATCCTTTACACAGAAAAAGTTCAGAGACAAAAAAGACAGTGTCAGTGTCTGAAGTTCTCCGGTAATCTCTTATAACCAATTGGAGGACTTTTGTTGTAGACGTCACCTGAAATAAATACATTTTAAGTGATATAATTAATGTCATAGTATAAATTAAAACTTTGTTAACCTAAATTTTGATTGATTTAGTTTTTTTTAATTAATTTTGTTCACATGTCTTAAGTTAAGCCATGCTTATTATTATTTTGAAGTTATTTCTAATCGTGGTTTAGGGGTTTCTTCAACTCAGTATCAATGGCGCGAGAATGTGATGCTGTAGTGACGAGTCAGTCAGTCAGTTAGTTTAGTTAGTAGCTAGTTTCAGTTTAGCGCTAGCCGTCGCGGTGAGTGGTCGTTGACTCGTTGTGCCACACGAGTGGTTCTTATGTTTAAAGTGCTACAGTGATTTGAATGTTTAAAGTGCAACAGTGACTTATGACTTCCCTCTTTTCGAGTGTTTGTAATGTGCAGGTTCCGAAACTGTCAAATAAATAAAGTGGTATTATCATAAATCAATTGAGAAATTTTTACATTTAGTTGATTGTTTAACCACATTGAAGTGTGAAGTTTGTTGTAAAATCCAAACTAATAATATTATAAGAAGAAGTACGTAGTAAGTAGGGTTCAAATAGAAAAGTGTTAAATAAGTGTGTCATAGTGAAGTGAGTGTGTTAACTACACATCCATTGCTGTATTGCAGCTTCAAAGCGGTAAGTAATATTATAATAATTTTATTTTTCTGCGGTCTTTTTGTGTGTTTCCTGAAAGTACTTAAAATATTCTTACAATAACTGTACGTGTACGAGTATACCTACTTATTACTTCAGAACCAAAAAATAGTTTTCAACGAAGTCTTTAAACTCAAACACGACGACGACTCCGACTCAAACACACTCGACGACACACTTGACTCGTCGTCGACTTAATTCAAATAATATGGCAAACAAAATTGATCAGGATCATAAGTCGTTATAAAATTAAGAATTTAGACAAGTGCTGTAATAAGTGGTAATCAACGATAATTATCTAAAATTCTGAAATCATTTATTTGTGTATGTATTTATTTTTTGTTCTTCAGATCTATTTGTGTTGTAAATTGTTCAAATTATTTTTATTTTTACATAGGTAAGTACCCTAAGTGTTGATTAAATTGATTGTGATATACAAATATGTTTGCAATCATCTATACATATAATAAAAAAGTAACTCGAAAGGTGTATGTTATCAATTAGCGAGAAAACTGCAGAACCGATTTTGATCAAACTTTGCATAAATTATCCTTATAGATATGGTCAGGTTGTGGTTATAGGCTACTTATTATCACGCTATGTGCTTTGGGGGATGAGCAATATTCAAAAATGTTTGTTTTGAGCGACAATTGGCACATGGTTCGATCCCCAGCAACTGTTATTATTTTTGTATTTATTTTGTCTTTTGAAATGTATTTTTACTGCATAATATTGTCAAAATAATAATAAAATGGGTTTTTACGTACTTAAAATAACATTTAACATTTTATTCGACATTTTTCCAAACAGTTTAGCGAGGAACTGTTATAAGAAGCCACAACATACCTATTACAATATTGCAGATACTTATGGGTCTAACCTAAGCAATGATTATCATCACGTTATACTTTCGAGGAGCTCAGCAGCCAAAAATCATGACATAAATAAGATCGGCTATTTGAAATAACTAAATGTCAACAGAACTCATAGACCCTCGGTTTAAAAGACTGCCTTTCGAAATAGGTACTTGGTGTGCGTTCGAACCCTACAAGGTGTTTTTATTTTTAAATTATTTTTATCTTATTAATTTCCTTATTTTTTTATTCCTACCAAATCTATTAATCAAATGCTAATAATATGTTATTGCTGTATTTTGCATATTTTTAGCAAATATAATTACCAGAACCTATTTTCTGTTTATCTGTATTCTATTTTGTTCGCATCACGTTAAAAATTACAAAACCAATGCAGATCATTTTTTTATTATTTATTTATTTATTTATTCATTTGCCTTCATGCACATCACACATTTCTACATTATTATTGTCGGTTTTTGTACATGATCCCTGTCAGGGCACTGCAAAGCACAATGCTGGTTTGCTATTGAGTTTTGAAATTAACATAATAAATAAATTGAATCAAAACTTATTAATAACTTACAATAAACAATAGAATACATTTCATTTCAAAATATGTCCAAAAGTCGTTATGATGTCCAGTTAACAATAATAAACATTAAACAATAATACACGTCAGTTCATATAAGTCAGATTGAATAGGATAAATAATAACAATATTATGGAATAGGTAATAATTACAATCATGTCATGTCAATATTACACATAAACCTGATAGGAATTGTGGCAATCTATAAGAAATCAACTTAGTATCTACATAATTTAGATACCCGTAATGCCATCTGTTGACTGAAAAAGTACTTACTATCAACAGCATGAGAATTACACCAAAATATTTTTTAGTTACTAATGGTACTTTTAAAACGTCATTAAAAGTGTTTCTTTTGACACAAGACTACAGGTTGTGCCTGCCAGGGTTGCGGAATTTGTTCGAAAGAGTCACCGGGGCTCTGGAATGCAACGGGCATTAAGAGGAACACGGATGGGTTTTAGTCAGTAAGAGTCTGACACTCCCTTCCACTCCGCCCCGATCGGAAGGAGTCATTTGATGTTTTCTCATCCATAAAAAAGAGGTCAAGCAATGCTAGATATTGACTGTTCGTATAACTTATTCATCTTACCTAGCCACATAATTTTACTTTCCGACATACACGCGAACGAAGTCGCGGGCAACAGCTAGTCTAAGAATATCTGTCAGGCTTCTTTCAGAATTTTTAATGATTAGGTACGTTTCTGGAAGCCGCCGCTATTACTAACAAAGCACATTTTACATAGTACCTACCTACGTTTGATAAACCCTACTATTTTAAACCGTAAAATGACAGGTGTTAAATGCGTGTGCCAAAAGATAAAGAATTACGGCTTTACTACAAAACGCGTTCTAACTTTAAACCCAGGTTTAAACCTACAAGCCATTTTTTAATTTCTAACTTTATTCCAAATGCCGTAAAGTTCTTGAATGCAGATTGACAACATAG